>JALAZF010000410.1:2885475-4321963 GCA_022829125.1 Lathyrus tuberosus
GTAACACTGGGGATATAGAACACTTGTTGTTATTTATTTAATTGTCGTTATTACTTTTGTTTAATTGATGTTGGTTACATGGTTTAAACATGTTATGTTTTTAGTTGAGTTTCCGCTGCTACATGAGAAAAATATTTAAGTATGATTTTGTTGGTACCGTTAATGGTAATTATGTGTTACATGTCGTATGCATGAGCAGGTGTATGTTGGAGAGTAACATCCTATATGTAGAATTTTTATGAATTTTTACTCTGATAATTGTATTATTTTACGCGGGGGAATAGGGTGTTGTTAAACGATGGTTTGGATCTAGAAGGGGGGTTGAATAGATCCCACAATTTATTACAGCTAATGGTGTTCCAAAATTAGTTTTAAAAAATTTAATGCGGAAGCAACCACTGAATCAATTCGTCTACAACGAACCGCTACTAGAAAAATCGGATATGCGTAAAGCCACTACGAATGATGTGGCGGATGAGAAAAACAAATAGAATCAATAATACACAATGTAATCAACTCAAATATATGCACTTGATATTCTCCAATCACCAACGGGTGAATACAACAAACTTAATACACAAAGCGCTTTAGAAACTTGTGCTTAATCAATTTATCAAACACTTGGCGTGCGAGGCACACCCAGTGTAAATTTCAAAGCAATGTAAGTATAGAGCTAATCCAAATACAATCCAAAGGATTGTAGTGTTATTACAAATCAATTATTCAGCTCTATATTACACTACACCAGAAATTTTCAATCAATTGATAATTCACAAGTTCGATTAATATCAAAAATGTAAAAGAGATAAGGGAAAGAGAGAACAAACACAATTTATTTAGGCAGTTCCCCTATCGTCTCCGCTAAGGGTACCTCTGCCCCCAATTCCGAACATGGAATTGAGATATGTATATATTACGGTTACAAATGTTTTTACAAGAGAAAACTGATACACCAAACCCTCAAACGTCTTTGATGTCGATGCAAAGTCTTTTCTCCCCTCGATTCAAGATGAATCAAGTGCCTCGAATTTGGTCGAACAAATCACCGTCTCACACTACTCGATTGCAAGAACCCGCAGCTCTTCAATCCCCTTCACTCGGTCGATTTCGATCTTCCACAATTCAATCCCAAATCTTTCTCGTACGATCCTCCGATTGTTGCTACTAGACTGACCGAACACTCCGTTCTTCAATCACCTTCGCACGGCTGAATCCTTGTAGAGAAACGATTTATACAAAAAACCCCAAAGGGCTTAGACGTTCATACCAAGCCCTAAGGGCTTGTTTAAGTCCGTACAAAGCACATTTAAGTTTGTAAACATGATCAGGATATTCATGGGATTCAAAACCCGGAGGTTGGGCTACATAAACCTCTTCATTGATGTATCTGTTAAGGAAAGCACTTTTAACGTCCATCTGAAATAATTTGAAATTTTTAGTGCAAGCGTAAGCAAGTAAAAGGCGTATAGCCTCGAGTCGGGCAGCCGACGCATAAGTTTCCCCATAGTCGATTTCTTCCTCTTGGTTATACCCTTGCGCTACAAGCCACGCTTTATTTCGAGTTATAACTCCATTTTCGTCGAGCTTGTTCCTAAACACCCATCGGGTGTCGATTACTCGATAGCCTCGCGGAGGGGGGACAAGGTCCCAAACCTCATTTATCCTGAATTGATTAAGTTCCTCTTGCATAGATAAGAACCAATGCTCATCGAGTAATGCCTCTTTTAGATTTTTAGGCTCAACTTGCGAAACGAAAGCGGAGTAATAACATTAGTTACTTAGCTTAGAGTGGGTTGTTACTCCCTTAGAGATGTCACCGAGAATGTTGTCGATGGGATGGTCTTTGGAAGACTTCCAAGCTGGAGGAAGGTCATCTTTATTAGTCGGATGATCCTCCTCACTCTTTATAGGTTGGTGATCGTTTTTCTCCTTAATACGCACTGCTTCAGGTTAATCAATTCCTTTATCAGTGTCCTTGAGTATGTCTTCTGAAGATAGACCTGCACCATGAAAAGAACTACCTTTTCCGACATTTTTCAGATAAGACTCATCAAAAGTAACGTGTACCAACTCCTTAACAGTATGTAACCTCTTTTCCGACATTTGTCCCTTGTTTTTGTCTCCATAGGTAACAAACCCCTTTTTCTTTGCCACAAAGCCGATGAAAAGAGATATGTCTCCTGTCATATCTCTTGAGCAGCCACTATCCAGAACCCATCTTCTTTCGGTGGTCTCAAGACGTTGTACCTACATAGTCAATCAAGGGAAAGTAGGTACCCAATTCTCATTGGGTCCTTTGTGGTGAGTGAAACCAGGATTGCATTTGGGCAGCCATTGATAAATGCCCTTAGGAACTAGAAACCTCATAAAGCGACACTTAGCAATAGTATGACCCCGTTTGCAACAATATAGGCAATTTCGGTTCAGTTGAGATTTACCTTTGCTATCTCTATCTCGAATCACATACGTATACCTTTGATACAGATTATTCATACTTTCTCAATAGTGTGATCGATCAATAGAAAAAGTAGCTTTAGGCTTTAGAGCCTTGTCTAATTTGGCCTTAAGGGTTCTCACCTCTTTTTGCTAAATATGACAAGTATCACAGCCCCAATTGAACCAAGGAGACTTGTCCTCTTCAATCCCAGCTTTTGATGTATCCACCATAGAGTTTTTAAGAGCTTCCAATTCCTTTTCGGAATCGAAAATCTTTTTCTCCAAATATGAAAGAATCTTTTTGTTCGAGGCTAAGCGTTGAAAAGCTTCCTTAGCCTCATGGTGTAACATATCAAAAGCTTTTTGTAATTCTAAATGAGACATATTATTAGAGTGATCGTATTTAGAGTGTTTTACCTCTTTCTTCTTGTTTTGATGTGCCATAACACAAAGATTGACGGATTCACTTTTGTCACTTGAGCTGTCATCTTTTTCCGACTCGCTATCGCTCTCCCAAGCAATATATGCTCGTCTAGATTTATTTGGCTTTTAGTGTTGACGACTCTTATCCTTATCCTTGTCTTTCTTGAGTGATGGACAGTTCGGCTTGTAGTGCCCGGACTTTCCACAATTGTAACAAAATCCTCTCGACTTGCCACTCTTGTTGCCTTCATTTTTTGATTGTTTTAAATTTGACGAGATTTTTATCCGAGTGCTGAATTTCATTCTTTCGAATGTATCTATTGTATCTTTTCACAAATAGCCTCATATCATCACTCGAATCATCATCTTCATCATTGTTGGTTTCATTTTCACTTTGCTCTTGTGATGTGGACTTTGAACAAGAAGCCTTAAGAGCAATCAGCTTCTTTTCCGTTTCCTTTGTTTTCTCTTTCTTTACACTCTTCCCATGTTTTTGCAAGTTGATGAGCACTTGCTCATGTTCATCGAGTTTGCCAAATAATGCCGTGAGGTCTAGAGTAGTTAGATCATTGGCCTCCTTGATCGCGGTGACCTTTGGTTGCCATTCCCTATTAAGACACCTCAAAATTTTATTAGTAGCAACCTCATTGGGAACTGGTTTACCAAGTGTATGTAATTTGTTGATTATATAATTGACTCGTTTTTGCATGTCGGCAATGGTTTCCCCTTGCTTCATGTAAAAAAGATCGAACTCTTGCGTTAATGTGTTGATTCGGGCCATTTTCATATCACTAGTGCCTTCGTGGGCTACTTGTAAAGCATCCCACATGGCTTTGGGAGTTGTACAGTGAGAGACTCGATAATATTCGTCAACTCCCAAAGAAGAGGTCAAAATACTCTGAGCCTTCCAGTCATAGCTGTACTTTTTCTCATCCTCATCGTTCCATTGTGCTTCGGGCTTGGGAACAACAACACCATTTTCATCGGTCATGGTTATTTCCATAGGACCATTTAAAATAACATTCCAAACCTTCCGATCAATGGAATTTATATGCACCCGCATACAATCCTTCCAGTAGCTACAATTCTCGCCTGTAAAAATTGGAGCTCTATTATAAGCCCCTTTAGGTTCGTTCGACATTTTCTAAGAAATTATATCGAAGCACCAGATAAACCGGAGCTCGTGATACCACTTGTTAGACGATGGCTTGGATCTAGAAGGGGGGTTCAATAGATCCCACAATTTATTACACGCTAATGGTGTTCCAAAATTAGTTTTAAAAAATTTAATGCGGAAGCAACCACTGAATCAATTCGTCTACAACGAACCGCTACTAGAAAAATCGGATATGCGTAAAGCCACTACGAATGATGCGGCGGATGAGAAAAACAAACAGAATCAACAATACACAATGTAATCAACTCAAATATATGCACTTGATATTCTCCAATCACCAACGGGTGAATACAACAAACTTAATTCACAAAGCGCTTTAGAAACTTGTGCTTAATCCATTTATCAAACACTTGGCGTGCGAGGCACACCAAGTGTAAATTTCAAAGCAATGTAAGTATAGAGCTAATCCAAATACAATCCAAAGGATTGTAGTGTTTTTACAAATCAATTATTCAGCCCTATATTACACTACACCATAAATTTTCAATCAATTGATAATTCACAAGTTCGATTAATATCAAAAATGTAAAAGAGATAAGGGAAAGAGAGAACAAACACGATTTGTTTAGGCAGTTCTCCTATCGTCCTCGCTAAGGGTACCTCTACCCCCAATTCCGAAAATGGAATTGAGATATGTATATATTATGGTTGCAAATGTTTTTACAAGAGAAAACTAATACATCAAACCCTCAAACGTCTTTGATGTCGATGCAAAGTCTTCTCTCCCCTTGATTCAAGATGAGTCAAGTGCCTCAAATTTGGTCGAACAAATCACCGTCTCACGCTACTCTTCAATCCCCTTCACTCGGTCGATTTCGATCTTCCACAATTCGATCCCAAATCTTTCTCGTACGATCCTCCGATTGTTGCTACTAGACTGACCGACCACTCCGTTATTCAATCACCTTCGCAAGGCTGAATCCTTGTAGAGAAACGATTTGTGCAAAAAACCCCAAAATCACCTGGATTCTTGGAGGACAAAACCTAGGGTTTTATTCAAGAAACACCCACTGATTCTCAACCCAGCACGAAGGATCCACACACCTAAGTCTGAACGTTATCACTTCACAAAATACACAACACTAACAAAAATGGTTATGTGTAGTTGTTAGAGAATGTAAAGTTGAAGATGAAGATGAAGAGAAAAATCAGTGTCTATTTTACGTTTCTTGTTGTTGTTGTAAAAAAATGAGCCAAAACAATATATATATACTATACTCAAACAAAGTAACAGGAATAACAGAAATTTGAAATCAAAACACAGCAGAAAAATTAGTGCAAAACAGCGAACGGTCGACCTATGCAGATGGGGGGGTCGACCTGAGCGATCTCGTTACTACAACTGCGCAGAAACATCATGTTTGCGTCGACCGGAATAAGACATGCGTCGACGCAAACCTCCCAGTTTTTGACAATCTTGAATGCAGACAGTATGAGTCGACCGGAGGGTCGACGCGAGCACTCCAACTGCCAACTCTAAGAAATGCAACATAGTTGAGTCGACCAGAACAGGGTTGTGAGTCGACTCAAACCCTTGAAACTTGCAAAACTCAATATTTTGACATTTCTAAAGGTTCCTAACAACACCTAATGCACATACAACATTATCAACATGATCAAACACATTTAAAACCACATAGTATGCATTATATATGAACCTACATGTGTATTCTATATATGCTCGACATGATATGCTATTCTACACATAAATGTTTTGACATCATTAAAACCGAGTATAGAGACAACTTACCTTCACAGGTGTTACATCAGGGAAGTGAACGCGTGATGACACTCATCAGGGGTTCATTCGAAAAGTGAATACTTCTTCAATAGCTTGTAGAAAGGGAGGGTGTGCTGCGTCAACTTCAAAATGAATCTATTCAAGTCTGTCATCATCCCATTGAGCTTCATGACTTCCTTCTTTATGGTGGGTGTTTCCATCCAAATGACGGTTTCACACTTGTCTTGAATCGCTTCTATACCCCTTTCTGCAAGATAAAAGCCCAGAAACTTGGCGGCTCTCACTACAAAGGTGCACTCTTTTGGATTAAACCTCATATTTATTGTCGAACTTTTTGGAAAACCCGAGAGAGGTGTCGGTCGTGTAATTTTTCCTCGCTCTATTTGACAATCTTGTCATTCATGTGCAACTCCAATTATTTGCATATTTATTCCCAGTAAACTTTGTTCATCATCCTTTGATATATTACCCCCGCATTTTTCAAATCAAATGGCATTACATTATATTGGTAGTTCGCATGTTCAGCCATGAAAGCATACGCCCCTCTATCTTGCTTGTACATTGGTATTTGGTTGTATTTGGAATATGCAACCATAAATGATAGGAGTTTGTCCCCGGCTAAGTTGTCGACCAACTTATCTTTACTCGGAATATGAGTCCTTAGGGAATGCTTTTGCGTTAATGACAAGTTAAAGAGCAACATTGAGAATTTCATCCGCCTTCTCATGATCTCGAAATCCTAGGATTGGTCTATTGTTTTCATGCTGCTTGCTTAAGGGTGTGGATCCGTCAGATTCTTAGAAGAGGAGATCCAGTTTGTGTGAATGGATCTTCGTCAATTGTGTATGGAGAAAGTTGAAGAAGAACTCGATCCAGAGAGTTTATAGACTATTTCCATCCAAAGTAATTGTCGAATTGGTTGAGATATGAATCAGAGAAAACCTGATATTTGACCAAATCATAAGGCTGCCTAAATCAGAGATATGATCGTGGAAATTCGTCGATTCCAAAATATGGTTTCACTGTTCTGTGCGAGAACCAAAATTGTTGGTGCATGTCTTCGAGGTGATGACGCACGTTGCTCTGGTGCGGTTGCGGGGTGGCTCGCGTCATTCCGGTGCGGCTGCATGGATTGGAAATGTGAGGTTAACACTCAAACGTCCAAATCAGTCTTTAAGTAAAGGAGATTGAGTTAATTATGAATCTTAGAAATTTTACTTGTTTCCGATTGAATGATGGCGTACTTATATGGTGGGCGAAAATGGACCTTCTTAGTCCATGGCTTGAGGCCGACCCAAAACAATTCCCAATAGAATATAATGAAGAAAAATGGAGTATCATCTATACCATACTCAAAGAATATGTTTCAAGAGATAAAACTTCTCAAGACTTGTTAAATGTAGGTTGGTTTTGATCCCAAATGTTCAAATCTTGTAAAAAAGAAATACGAAGACTTAATTGAATGATATTGGATAATATAGAAGTAATTATTTAAGTCCTCTATAAACTGTAAGATTTTCTGTGACTGGTGAATCTTATTCATCTAAACTTTTTTGTTATAAAATAAAAATTCACAAAACAAACTCTAATTGGCATCAGTGACATTGTTAACAGACATGTACACATACCTATTATACACAGTTCGTTTTTTTCTTCTTTTATAACCGATTAAATTAACTGACAATTTCATATTTGTGTGTAAGTCATGGTGTTTTAACTGATTATATGAAAACATAATGAGACTACTTACTCAAAAATTGTAAGAACAAAGAAATTTGGACAAGGGGTTATCAGGCTAATAATGCTTTGCCAGCTTATGCCAAACTACAGAAGCTATTGTAGTTACAAATTAAATAATGTAATTGCAAAATCATCATGCTGTTCAATGAGTCAGTAAAATCCAGCATGTTAGGCTACAAAACATTTCAGTTTATGTAATCTTTGCACATCCTGTTTTCGCGGGTAAATGGACTTCACCACCGCGATCATTTGGAAAAAGGCTCTTGTACCAACCTTAGGAAAGAAAGATTCTTCTCACAAAACATTGCAGAAGACATAAATAATGGCAAAACAACAACTGATTACAATAGCCCCGCATCATCTCGATCTCGTGTGTAACAAAAACCTGGCGTAGTAATCATCGACCTTTATCCACGTTAAAAGACTGATGATGCCCTTCTGACCTTCCTCTTTCTAAGTAAGCTGGATGTTGATGATCCCATCCTTCTGAGTGGTAGCCTGGCTGACTATCTGACTTTCTAAGTTTCTCTGAACTTTGCTGTGATTTACCTTTGCTCGATCCTTTTTCCGTGAGTGACTTGGAACTGTCCATGACTTTACCTTTTTCTGGGTTCATTCTCGGGGAAGGAAGTGTTTGTTGACGTTCAGATCCTTTGCCTTTATCTTGGTTGCGCGAAGAGTGACTCGACTCTCGGCCTCTATCCGCGTTTTGTAGTTCATTTACAGCTTGACTTCGGCCCACCTTCAAAAAGTTCAGCCTGGATGTCAGTTTTGTGAGTGCAGAAGTATTTGCTCCCTGTTGTGAAAGCATTTAAATAAATAAGTCTATCTACTCCACTAGTCCTATTAAGTTGCATTATGACTTATCAGATTTCTCTTATTGAATCTTGCATAAGTAATTTGATTCCTTCATCCCATTACTAAGCATTATTATGAAAGTAAAACTGATGCAACAAGGTTTGGATTTTTATGTAGATTCTTAGCGAAGTTTATGATGCCTACCTCACCCCTTGAAGTAGTTCTCTTGGATGTTGGTGGCTGTTTGTTTTGTAAAGGCGTCGACTCAGGCTTTTTTTCAGAATCACTTTCTCCTCCGCTAAGATAAGAGTCCTGTTGTGACATTGCCAAATATCCATGGTTTAAGAAAAGTTAGATTGCATATTACTATTAATCTTTGGTTTTTAACTACGCAAAGCTTGAGAATTTACGATATTTGTTTTCTATCAGCAAGTATAAACTGCGGAAATAAACTTGGGAGGAAAAAAGTTTTATAGGATTCCTATAACATTGACACTAAGGAACAAGTCCTTGAGGGATTTACCTTACTCATTGACCTTTCATATTGTAATGTCGCAGAACCTTCAGCATCTCCCTTATGTTTCCTGTCATAAAGATTCCCCATGAAGAGTCAAATTTAATTACCATAGAAAAAACCGGCAAAATAAAAGACACCGAAAAAGGCAATAGAAACGGTAAAAGTTCCAAATGGGCTAGTGCAAAGAAACATGATGAAACAGTGTAAGCAATAAAAATCATGGAAACTGATACAATAAACATACATTTTTCTTTCCTGATTTGATAATTGTCGTGATGTCTTCCTGATACTTGAAGTAGATCGATATTTATGCTCGAGTTTAACATTAAGCCGCTGCCCAAGCTCCTCAACCATCCGCTCTAAGTTGGAAAGATCCACTTCTACCAGAGCTAATTCCTGAAGTTCTACCTTAGTCTGTATAAGATGTAGATATTGTGAATTAGTTGAATGATCAAGACGTGTTATTAACCACCTTTGACTGAATTCGATGACACTCTTCACCCTTGTCGACATTAGCTAAATCAGAAACTCAAGTCCTACCTCAAGATTTGCCCGAGAACTCTTCTCCTTGTGTAACTGTTCTTGTAGTTTAGCCACCTGTGGAAAGAAAATGAATCTTAGTGACAGAATCTTAAATTTATTATGGAGAAAGAACGAATAACTCATTTCGCAATGAACATACATCTTGCTCAAGTGCCAAACGCCGCTCTTGCAAGTCTTTCTTTCGTTCATCAATCTTTGATTGCAGCTTTTCATTTTCCTTCACCTATAACAGAAGGTAAAACTTTCTATTGACTTCGAGGAAAATAATTCCAACGCATAAGCAAAGTTATTCATAAAGGAAATCAACAGGTACCTCATCTGCAATTTGGTTTTGTAGTTCTGCCTTAGCAGCTTCAAGCTTTTCAATTTCATCACTATGGTTAAACATAAAATTAGTGGAATGAGAAACATGAAGAAACTAAAATCAGCATTTTACACATAGATGTCAATTACTTACTCCTCTTCAATAGGAAAGTCAATGGATTCCATAGATAAGTTCTTTCTTGCCTAGACGAAATACGAAAAACATAAAACCCGAAACTGTTTAGTACATAGTCAATTAAGCTCTCAAAGAAAAGTAAGAAAGACAAACTAATGGCATAAGCTTGAGCCAGTTTAGAACAAGTGGCAAAGACATAACTGGCAATATAAAAAGTTGCATCGTTAATTTTGAAAAGATTTACTCACAGAGGTGCGCCCCAACATGTTTCGGTGCCGAGGTGCTGGGCCATTGGACATGGTTGCAGACTTTTTCATATGTGATTGACTAGGAGAATGTGAATTATGCATACCAGCTAGATCAGTGGAAGTTTTGACGGGCTTATTGGATTTATCTGCATTAGCTGCCGTCTTAGGACTCATGAGACTTTCACTACTTTTGGCATTTTCATGTTCAACCGGTGAGCCTTCACGTGACTTTGTTGTCATTTGATTGACTTTAGCTTCATCACTCGCATTTGAGGATTTTGAACTTGAATGAGAATGATCATGGTCCTGTCCATTACAAAAATTTTAAAATCACTTTTAGAACATATCTCATTAAACATTCTTTAATGAAAAACCTTGAATATAACTGCTCCTAATTGACATGAAATTAATATATCTAGCATTAACCTTGTCATTGTAATCGTCAGTCTCAGAATCTCCAGTTTCAGTGTAGGATTCGCTGACAAGATCATCTTCATCCGATTCTTGCATTGATTCATCGTCATAATCATCATCATCGTCATCGTAGGATAGATCATCATCAGTACCTTCTTCACTCTCAGATCCACTCTCTTCTGAGTCGGTGTATATATCAGGGGACACGGAACCTTCCTGCTACAACACTAACAAGTTAGGATTCTGAAAATAATCTCATCATGGTTCCATTTTATGAATGGAAACCATGCAAAATGTAATAATGTGAGACATGATTACCCCAAATATGCTGCTATATTCTTCTAATAAGGTTATAACAATTGCTTGGGCATGGTTAGCAGCTGCAGCTGCTTGTAGAAGTTGAACAGAACCATCACCACCTACATCAAAATCATTGTCAATCTCACACTCTCCGGCTAGAAGGGGACGAAGAAGTAATGGTGCCATGCAAGCTGCCACAGCTGAGGAACTCATTCTGTTTACAGCTTTTTGTGAAGCCACAGTTTGCATCATCAACAGTATTCTGGAGAAGAATGAGATCATTAATATAGATGGCCATTAAAACCTGATTTGAGTAACGGCCATAAAATCAATAAGTAATCCCAAAAGGAAAGAAATTGGAAAGAGAAAATTATTATTCAAACACCTTTGCAATAAGCGGCGATTTGGTTCAGGGAAAGTGTCATTTATTGCTGCGCGCATAGAAGCAACTCTAACACTGCGTTCAGTTCCTAATAGTTGTGCCAATTTTCAACAATGGAGAGTTAAACTTCAAGAATATAGATAGAAAATTTGAATACCTTTTCATTAGACAACAATCATGGAAAATGAATTTTGATCAAAAGACATAAGTACTTGGTTGTATGGTCCTAGATTTCTATTAAATTAGAATAATATAGAAACATCAAAATGAAACTTACGGCAAGCTTCTAACAGTGCCTTACAGCAAGATGCAGGGACCGGAGAAGATGGCAATCCCCGAATAACATGCTGCAAATTTATAGAAATAGCAAGTTTTTATAATGTATGAGCTTCGTGAAGAAAACACCACTTTCGATTATCACTAGTATACCTTAATACAATCACCAATGACATGAGCATCTTCATCCGGAGCAAACTCAGTTTTGCCTGCAACCATGTTGCATATTCAAGAACATGAAAACTTACCGAGTAACGTTGATCAAAAAGAAGAAAGAAGAAAGTGCACTTTGAAAACTACAAAACTTCACAATCTTCAAACATTTAAGCAGCATACAATTTAAAGAGTAGCCAGGAACAGAAGTGCAAACCTTGTTCATATTCCCGAACACGACGTTCAACATCATCAACATCAGCTGCTTGTCGCAGGATCCCTTCTACGCTAGCTCCTATTTTATAATATTTATTAAATTAGATTTGTATTCCATGTGAAACACATAAACTAGATGTGTATGTTTAAGAAAAATTACCATGCTCTTCCATGAATTTCAGCGCTTTCTCCAAAAACGATGGAGTTCCATCAGCATCCTCCAAAGCAAGTAAAATTGGTCGGCCAATTACCGTAGATTTGGCTGGTTCTCTATCCTTAACTGCAGAAATCATATCAAATGAAAGAAAATTTGTTGACTTTTACAACATTATATACACATATAATCGCATCAAAGTTCACCACAAAATGTAATTTGCAAATGTCATAACTGTAAAACACATTTCTACAGAAGAGACATTCAATCAGATTGTACAAATTCAACACATTACCACTCTCAAGTGCTAATATACAAACAGACAAGTAATACTCAAGCAAAGATCAAATCAGAAAAGCGACAATTTTAACAATATTTACTTCAATAATTATTTGCATGCTGATATTTAAGTTGTTACGTGAAGTAATGTATAGATGATGAACGACATTTATAGTGTATGCACCACTAGGTCCAAACTGTGAGGTCAAGTTTCATTGTAAAGCACAATTATAACAAGAGCATACACTGGTCCAAAGAAATATCAATTGGATCAGTCTGATTGTTCCTAAAGATACCATTTTGCTCAGACGCATTGGCAGCACTTGGTGCTTGTGCCAAAGCTTTCTCGAGTGCCATCTTCCACTCGTACAAGTCCTCCGTAGTTTCAGCCTATTATATAAACAGATGAAATGATACGTTAGCAGCAAATAACAATTTTCACGTTCTCCGTAATGTGTCTATATTTATCTTTAAATGTGTTGAACCAATGAAAATAAATATCATGCAGATAGAGAACAAAAAATTCTTGGGAAATAAGATACAAAAAAACCCAAAGAGACGTATTACGAAAAAAGGAGAAGATTTAAGCACCTTAAGTGTGAATGCTCGTCCATCATGACCATCGGGAAATTGAACAGTCAAAAGTTTCTTATCTGCTTTAACAATGACGCTACAAAATTCAACAACGTGTGTTACAAGAGGTAATGAAATGTCCCGATATTTTGAATGATAATAATGTAAAGTAGTTGGGAGAAAACAAGCCAACCTGCCTGAATTGTTGAGATCAATGCCACCTAGGGTCAAATTCACTTCATTTCCCTTTAGAGGGACGGCATTCTGAAAAACATTAAACAAAATGATAAGAATGTATGATACACGTAAACACATTAGAGTTATAGGTGCTCGTGTGGGTATGCGCAAGTGTCTCTAAGGTTATGCCAACTCTTTCTGTCAAAAATGCTAATGATGAGTTCAATATTAGATATAATTATAATTGTACGAAAAAAATCTAGTCCAGACAGATGTAAGGTTTTGTTTATTTCAATCAGATGCCAAAACGAAACTACTTACCGGATCACTTCTGAAGAAAACAAGTGAAGTCTGTGTTAAAATAAACCACCTTTTCTTCCAGGATGTCCATCCAATTCCTGCACATCGAGAAATAGATACAATTCAATAATAATAACATGGGAGAAGAGAGTGATTTATTCTACAAATTAGGAAAGAAAACCATAGTTAATCACATTCTGTTACGTTCGTTGGTTACATTCACATCCATTGTCTTACATATCAATGAAATGCATAGGAAAACACTATATCTATCTACACTTACTCCTCTTTCATTTTGAATTATGTAAATAATATATAGTTTCTTCGAGGAAAACACGTGAAGTGATGGAGCGAAACACACCTTTGGAAGATATGAAAAGCGGCCCACTCTTGAAAATCTGCAAAATAGAGTGACATGAATTCAAAATAAGGTATATAAAAGAGACATGGAAACTATATTATATTGAAGCTAGATACATTAAATGTGAAGACTTTTTTCATACAATTCGCAAGCCTTTTCTCATATCGATAAGCTCAATTAGGAATTGATCATGGTAATGCCACATTGGTCCAAATTAACATAAATTCCCATGTGGCGAAGCAAAGGAAAAGAATTATACCGCATTGTTTCCCGAGCCACGAGAAGGCTGATGGTCTGGTGGTCCAGACTGGGAATTAGGAGGAGGAATAGAAGCACCGCCATTATTTCCCTGTAAAATAGACACATAACCTTTGAAGCACTAACACATCGATACCGATAATAATGTTAAAAACCGAATGATTAAAGGTAATCACTACGTGTCAGACACCAGATACGCCTTCAAGATGAAAAAAGCAAGTGAATAATTAAAAACCTGAGACAATTCGGCACTTGTGTTGGTCATATCTGTGATCCAAAAATCACAGAACTATCTAAACCGATTCACCAGAAGAAACCAAAACCGCATTGATCAATAGACCAAACCTGCATCACCATATTCATCAAAACAACAATGTATAGCTAGCTGAATGCATGATCAATCGAAAAGAATTGGATAGTGACATACCTGGTGAAGAAAATGGATGAAAGAAAAGAATGAAGAGAAAGAGAAAGGGAAAGCGTGAAAATTGGAAGGAAAAAAGTGTTTGGGAAATGTTTTGTGGGATGTAGTTTCTCTGTCTTCTCGAAATGGAATGTGATGAGAAATATTAGGGTGGTAAGGAAGAAAATTGAAAATGGATTTAGAGCGGGTCTTGTTCCTTCCTAATATATGTGTACGTTAAACAACAAAGCACCGTGATGGAGGGAAAGAAAATAACACAACACTAGGTACAAGGAACGAACAATTGTCTTTTTAGTCATTTTATTTCATGCCACTTTCTAAAAAACAAGATGCTATATTTTGTGTGCGAACCAATTTTTTTCTTGGCTTATTATTATTATTACAACCTTGAGTCAAAAAGAAATTATTATTACAACCTTTCTTCTTTTTTCTTTTCACAAGCTTTGTTCTTTTGTTCACTACATGCAAACATGTGGCCCTACTTGTCTAAATTTTTACTTATTCCTTTGTAAATGTAGGTTTTTTTTTTTAATTTTCATATTTGGGTTTATAGATTCCCTTATACATATGTTCAATTTTTTTTTATAAATTATACATTAATAATTTAATGTATAATAAATGTTTAAAAAACATAAATAAATATGAATGATTAGGTTATATAATTTTAATTTATAAGAGACTTTGTGTTTGATCACTAATATATAATGGTTAGATTATTAAAATTCATGTTTCTACAAAGTTGCTGACGGTCAAAAAGTGTTTGGGTCATTAGAAGTGGCCCTTATAATGTAGATGCAATGAAGGTTTTGGAGGTTGTTCCTTCCATTAAGGATGTTTTTTCTCAGAGAGGAATATAGTTAGATTATGGCAGTCTCGGGTTTTAGGATATGTCTCGTCTTGGTTACTTGTTTGATTTGGTGGAGGTGGTACTTGCAAACACTCTGATGTTCAAATCAGCGGTTGTCGGAAATGAGAGGCATAAAGTTTTAAGGAATTTTGTCTGTACCTTGATTTGATGTCTATGGTCCTTTATATATGGATGTTATAAAGGATTTATGAAGGCTCTCATCCATTAGCTTCGATAATAGTTGTACAATGTGACATATTCCAAGCAGATAGATGTTAGTATATAATTCGTTTTGTTATTTGACAGACTACTTTGGTTTCTTGCCTAAATCAAATACTGTGAGATATTGGATCGAACTCTAGTTAGCATGTCGTCAAAGTCTGCTCACATGCTGTTGTCGAAGATCTGCTTGCTGTAGTCGAAGTGTGTTCTAGTGTGTAGCTGTCGGATTGGGCCTTGTGTTAAGAATTCAATTGTTTAAGTTAGCTTGTACCCTAAGTTAGCTTGTAATGGGTAATTGTTAAAAAAAGCCCATTAGTTTAGTATGTTAGGTTTTATTATAAATAGCATACTAGTCTCTCATTCTGTGGTGTGACAAAACCTAATTAGGGTGAGAGGGTTATTTGTTATTCTTGAGTACCAGTAATCTATTTTATAGAGAAAGTGAAGAATAGCAGTTATAACCAATCCTTATTGCTTTTCCTTTTGTTTTCTTTGTTAACTATAACCCTTGCGTGTTTCTTGTCTATAAAGAAACCGATCATATTTTGTTTAAAGGCATCCTAATTCACAACAAATTGGTGCAGTGAGCGTGGAGAAGATGCCTTCAACAAAGTATGAGATTGAAAAGTTCACCGAAGTGAACGACTTCGGTCTGTGGCGCTTGAAGATGAAAGCCCTACTGGTTCAGCAGGGTTGTTTGGAAGCGTTGAAGGGAGAGGCAGCCATGGACGCTGCGTTAACGGAAAAAGAAAAGACGGCCATGATAGAGAAAGCCCACAGTGCAATATTGTTGAGCCTTGGTGATAAGGTTCTTCGACAGGTATCAAAGGAGACTACAGCATCGCGGCTATGGTTGAAATTTGAAAGTTTGTACATGACCAAATCTCTGGTGAATCGACTCTACCTGAAGCAAGCTTTGTATTCATTCAAGATGAGTGAAGACAAAGTTTTGGCTGAGCAGTTGGATATGTTCAACAAGCTGATTCTTGATCTTGAAAATATTGATGTGAAGATCGATGATGAAGATCAAGCACTGTTGTTGTTGTGTGCTTTGCTCAGAACACATGCTCACTTCAAAGAAACTCTCCTGTATGGAAGGGAGTCCCTGAGCTTTGAAGAAGTTCAATCAGCCTTGTATTCTAAGGACATGAACGAACGAAATGAGCATAAACCTTCGACGGTAGGCGAAGGTTTGGCCATTAAGGGAAAATTCTTGCGAAAGGATGGTAAGTTCGACAAGAAGAAAAGTAAAATTCAGCAGAAGTCTTATAGTGGCGAAGCATCTGGTATTCGATGTTATCACTGTAAGAAGGAGGGTCACACAAGAAAGGTATGCCTTGAATGCCTGAGAGATCATGGAGGTAAAGATAATGGCAATGTAACCATTGTTCAAGATGACTTCGAATCATCTGATGTTCTTGTGGTTTCAAGCGGCGACTCAAGAAAAGAGTGGATTATGGATTCAGGTTGCACTTGGCACATGACTCCAAACAAAGAAATATTCGAGGAGCTATGTGATCAAGATGGTGGATCAGTGCTGCTGGGAAACAACAAAGCTTGCAAAATTGCAGGCATTGGATCTGTGAGATTCAAGCTCCGTGATGAGTCAATAAGGTTATTGACTGAAGTCAGGTATGTACCTGATTTGAAGAAAAATTTGGTTTTTCTTGGTGAATTCGACAGGAAGAGATATGTTTTTCAAGGAGAGAAAAGTATCCTAAGAGTCATGAAGGGGTCGAAGGAAGTCTTGAGAGGCGTGAATAAACAAGGCTTGTATACCCTTGAGGCTGAAGTTGTAAGTGGTTCGACAAATGTTGCATCCATGAAATCTTTGTCGAAGACATAAATTTGGCACATGAGATTGGACCATGTCAGTGAAAGGGGTCTGGTCGAATTGGGGAACCAAAATCTGCTTGGAGGAGGCAAAGTCGAAAAACAGAAATTTTGTGAACCCTGTATACTTGGAAAATCTTGTAGAGTGAAGTTCAACAAAGGCAAACAAAGAACTCATGGATCCCTTGATTACATCCATGTTGATCTTTGGGGGCCTGCAAGGTGTCCATCACATTCAGGAGCAAGGTATTTTCTATCCATAGTCGATGATTATTCCAGAAAGTTATGGGTATTCATCTAGAAGACTAAGGATAAAACTTTTGAGAATTTAAAAGGTTGGAAGACTCTGGTCGAAAATCAGACTGGTAGAAAGGTCAAGAGGTTGAGAACCGATAATGACCTTGAATTTTGCAATGAGGCCTTCGACAGCTTTTGTGCTGCCTCAAGTATTGCAAGGCGCAAAACTATTGGAGGTACTCCACAACAAAATGGTTTGGCAGAGAGGTTTAATCAAACTATTTTGGAAAGACTTAGATGCATGTTGACTAGTGCTGGGTTAAAGAAGGTGTTTTTGGGCCGTGGTTGTTTCGACAGCAACATATCTGATAAACAGATGTCCTTAGACTGCGTTAGATATGAAGACACCTGAAGAAGTTTAGTCGGAACATCCACCTAGTCTCGACAGACTGAGAGTATTTGGCTGCGTGGCCTATGCTCACATTAGGCAAGATAAGGTCGAACCTAGAGCTCTGAAATGCATGTTCATGGGATACCCTGAAGGAGTCAAAGCTTGTAGGCTATGGTACCTAGAGCCAGGTCACAGGAGGTGTATCACCAGTCGAGATGTAGTTTTCAATGAAGTTGAGATGACTTTCAAGAAAACTGATGATGCTGACAAAGAGCTGGAACAGGGAGAGATTCCTGTTGAGGTGGAGCATGTTGATGCTGAATTGCGTATCCCAGATGAAGTCGAAGAAGAAGCAGAAGATGCTGTTGAAGATGAAGAGACTGATAATAACTACCTGCTAACAAGAGATAGGTCTAGGAGAGTCATCAAGCCACCTCAGAGACTTGAGTATGCAGATCTTATAGCTTATGCCTTAATCTCTGCAAGTGAGATGAAATCTCTTTATGATAACAACACATGGAAATTGATCAAGAAACTTGCTGGAGCCAGGTTAGTCAGCTGTAAATGGATTTTCAGAGTTAAGGAAGGAATCGAAGGAGTGGCGTCGAAGAGATACAAGGCAAGATTGGTCGCTAGGGGGTTCACTCAGAAAGAAGGTGTCGACTTCAATGATGTGTTCTCTCCTATTGTGAAGCACATGTCTATTTGAATGTTGCTTGCCACGGTGGCACAGTTCGGCCTTGAACTAGAACAGATGGATGTGAAGAATGCGTTCTTGTATGGTGATCTAGATGAAACAATCCTGATGAGGCAACCTGAAGGGTATGTCGAAAAGGGGAAGGAAGATTATGTGTGCAAGCTGAAGAGATCTTTATATGGACTAAAACAATCTCCTCGACAGTGGAATAGGAGATTCGACAAGTTCATGGCACGCATAAGTTTCATTAGAAGTCAGTTCGACCACTGTGTTTACTTCAGATTTCGACCGAGTAATTCATTTGTTATTTTGTTGCTTTATGTGGATGATATTCTAATAGCAAGCAACAATGTCGAAGATGTAATGGGGGTGAAGGCTGAACTCAATAAGGAGTTCGAAATGAAGGATCTGGGAGTTGTGTCCAGGATTCTTGGGATTGACATCTGAAGAGATAGAAAGCAGTCGAAATTATGCTTATCTCAAGAGGCATACCTATGGAAGATTCTCTAAAAGTATGATATGTTGAATTCAAAGCCTATTATGACTCCGACAAACCCTCAATTCAAGCTAAGTATAGATCAGTGTCCCAGTACTGATGTCGAAAGAGCTTATATAAATAGCATTCCATATGCTAATATAGTGGGTTTTTTGATGTATGTTATGGTCTGTACTAGACTTGACATAGCATATACAGTAAGTCTTGTAAGCAGGTACATGGCAAATCCTGGAAAGGCTCATTAGCAAGCATTGAAGTGGATTCTAAGGTACATAAATGGGTCTCTGAATAGAGTCCTAATTTATGGTGGAGCCTTGGGTGAAGATAGTAAAGCAGCAATCAAAGGATATGTTGACTCTGATTATGCAGGTTGTATGGATTCCAGAAAATCTATTTTTGGATATGTGTTCACTATGTTTGGGACAACAATTAGTTGGAAAGCAACATTTCAGAAGGTTGTTGCTTTATCAACCACTGAATCAGAATATATTGCCTTAACTGAAGCTGTGAAGGAAGCATTATAGCTTGAAGGTTTTGCAAATGAGTTAAAACTTCAAGGTCCAGTTATCACTGTTAAATGTGATAGTCAAAGTGCAATACACCTATCGAAGAATTCAGCCTATCATGAGCGAACCAAGCACATTAATGTGAGGCTGCATTTCGTCAAATGGGTAATCGCCCGTGTAGAAATCCAAGTGCTGAAGGTTTCGACAGATCATAATGTTGTTGATATGATCACCAAGACGTTGCCCAGTTGCAAGTTTTTCCACTATATGCAGTTGATAAAGCTGCATGAAGAAAACTAGTTTGTTTCTTAATGTTATAGAGTTAGATCCAAGGTGAAGATTTGTGAGATATTGAAACGAACTCTAGTTAGCATGTCGTCGAAGTCTGCTCACATGTTGTTGTCGAAGACCTACCTGCTATAGTCGAAGTGTGTTCTAGTGTGTAGCTGTCAGATTGGGCCTTGTGTTAAGGATCCAATTGTTTAAGTTGGCATGTAACCTAAGTTAGCTTGTAATGGGTAATTGTTAAAAAATCCCATTAGTTTAGTATGTTAGGTTTTATTATAAATAGCATACTAGTCTCTCATTCTGTGGTGTGACAAAACCTAATTAGGGTGAGAGGGTTATTTGTTATTCTAGAGTGCCTGTAATCTATTTTATAGAGAAAGTGAAGAATAACAGTTATAACCAATCCTTGTTGCTTTTCCTTTTGTTTTCTTTGTTAACCCTAACCCTTGCGTGTTTCTTGCCTATAAAGAACCCGAGTATATTTTATTCAAAGGCATCCTAATTCACAACAAGTACTTTTTAGGGTAGGTCTATGTTAGCAAACCAATATCAAAATAGATATTTTGTTTTTTGACGTCATTGTCTTGACGTCACTTATGTCATAAATATCTTTATCTTTGGACTTTATCACTATATTGGACCTCTTCTCATTTGGCCAATTTTGGGGCCGAGACTGGGTAGGAGCAGTTGCTCTCCAAGACTACTCTAGTGTAACTGAGGTAAGGCTTACGATTTTGTACCGTTATTTCTTGCTTTTTTTTTTAAAGCTCGAGGTTCTCTAGTTTTTGTCGATCTCCAATTACTTCTTCTTGTCCTATAGTGTGATATGGACTAAGCTCATTTTTCTTGTGATATATTCTAGTTTTGCATATCGACCTTAATTTTCATATTATTCCATGGAATTCCGTCGGGCTCCCCACAATTTGGGTAACTTGTCTTCTTTTTATTTTTACAATGTCGTATCTCAATCATTTCACTAATGGTTTTAGGCATGAGGATTTTCTCCCCTAGGTACTGTTTACTGTGAAAATTAGTAACCAACCGCTGGTCTTCCAAATCAATAAGGGATTGGGTTACTTGCAGGATCGACCATACTAAATCCTAGGACATGTGCTAGTAATTGAAATAAAGTTTGGAAAATGACGAATACTTCGACATCATTTATGATTTAAAAGTTAAGAACTTTTAAGAATTTCAAAGAAAGTAAATTGCAGAACTTAATCAAAAAGCAAGTAAATGTATTAAAAATAACTTGGGCAATAAAGAAGATAAACTTGAATTAAAATGTAAAAGTATGGTGTTTACATCAAACGTACATTTTCTCAACACACTCTTTTCTCTGCACACCGGTACTTTGAGTAATTTAGAGATTTTGTACAACTTTGAACACACACACAATCCTATCACTAAGATTGCCTATTTATAATGAATTGAAATAACTGCTTTTAACGGCCTTTCTCTTAAATCAATACAAGTGATGCTCGACATGTCTTCGATTTTCCAGCATACTCCATGTGTCTTTATTTAAAAACTGGATAATGACAATATTCCCTCCTTGATTCAAATTCAAAACTCAAGTCGAAAACACCATCTGTAACGTTCCGTCGAAACACCAATTCAATACTTAGAAAATTTTCCTAAGTTCACCTGGTCATCCTTCCTTTCGTAAGGAATGACTTTGACTGAGCATACATCATCGAACTTGCCTAGTCGAAATGCATTATAACTTGGCAAAAAATTTCCTTTTCTTCATTTGTTACATGAATCAAACCAGGCGTCGAAATTGAGAGCCAATAAATTGCCCCCCAAAAATGTCCTTTTCAACATCTACTTGACAAAATGATATTTTTTAATAGCATGATTCGATGCCATAGACAATTCGACGTCATGAACTGTTCACATGAATCAGCAAAACTGTGACGTCAGGATCATCATGACACCTTTTCTAAAACGTCTCCTCACTCCCGCGCCTAAATCTTTTTAATCATCACGTTTCTAGCCCCTAGGAGATCGTGGGTCAAAAACTTAACTGCCACTGTCTAATCGCATCATCTCCATGAAATACGTGTCCCACGATCTTGTCAGCATTAATGAGGTACAATAGTCATGCATAGCAACAGTTTCGCCTCAATTCACCTATAAAAAGTGAAAAAGTTACCACTTTACTTTTATTTTCACTTCCTAAATTTCTTAAACCGCATCATCTCTCAAACTTCTTCTTTTCTCCAAGCTTTCTTCACACATCCACTGCAACAATGGCTTCCATTCAAACAACCTCCAAAGAAACCAACACAAAAGCACAGGATTCTAAGAAGTCAAAAGAGCTTACTCCAATTCATAAGGTGTTAGGTCCAAAGGTGGCTGGGAATCAGTAATGTGTTCCAGAACCTCCAAATGAAGAAGAGAGGCGCCAAATATATCAATCCCAAGTATTAATCCCTATTCTTGTATCTGGTAAAACCCATGCCATGTTAGGTCCTTTGCCTGATCTAAATGTTGATCCTGTTAAAATTAGGGAATTTTTTCCAGACTACCACCGCTATAAACCCATAGTAAATGGCTTAAGACCTGGGACTGATAAGGAAGTCATGATTGATGAAAAATCTAAGTTAGATGGCCAAGGTTCGCCTTCGACCATAGCCTCTAGGGATCCTATAAACTTAGAATTCATGAATACTAGTTCTAGGGTTTTTAGATCCTACCCTTTGTCGAAAGTTCCTTCCGACTATCTAGTTTGGCTAGAAAAGATAGAAAAGGCCAAGTCCCAAGTTTGGAAGAAAATGGGCATTTATTACCTTATCCAACTGTCGAAAGTAGGACCAGGTTATTGTCCTTCGATGCTCATCGCCTCCCTTTACTTCTGGGACAACACCTATAACAATTTCCATCTCCTTTGTGGAATGGTGACCCCAACCTTATTCGACATTGCTACCATTACTGGCTTGAAACCCACTGGAGTAGATTATGACCCTAATATTTTAGCTGACGACTCAATAGGCTTCAATACCAGCAAATCATCCTTTACCACCTACATAGCCTACTACCATGACAAAGAAACCAAAGAGGTTTCCGACCAAGAGCACGTCACCTTCTTGGCTCTCTGGCTCTCACGCTGTGTTTTTTGTTCAATATCTCTTCAAGTGGCGAAGAGGTATTTGACCATGGCAAACCAATTACACGCTGGTCATGACCTTTGTCTTAGCGAAATCATTTTGGCGAACATGTATGAAACCCTTTTCGAAGGCGTCACAGCGTTGAAGACGATCAAGATGAAAGGAAGCTTGCTCCTTTCTGGACCTTTTTGGCTACTCCAACTATGGTTGAATGCAACTTTCGAAGCATCGCTTCCTGTTCGAAATCCTGTTGACGAAGTCTCTGTAAAAGATAGAAGAGTCGAAGGAACACGACTTGCGCTGTTGACTCCTAATGATGAGGGAATGACTCTTCAGCAGACCTTTACCAGTTATGTAATGATGTTTGCAAAACGCTACAAATTTTCCTCTACCATGGCCCCTTTTGCTAACAGGAAAGTAGACCTGGAATGGTTTACAAGACGATTTCCTTCTGAGTCGAAGGAACAGGAAGGAGAATCTCTCGATGTCTGGGAGTCTTTCCTTACACCACGATTATTAGCCTCGAGACTCAACCCTTCCAAACTTCGAATCTCTCTTATCAACTATCAACCAAATCTTGTCTCTCGATAATTTGGTTTGATTCAGATTACACTCAGACCTCTCTTTCCAAGAAAGGGCTCATTGATTCATTACAACATGGTGCATAACGAAACAGAGTGTACCAAGTTGTTAGCCAAATATTCTGGCCTGATAGAATTTAACGCTGTGGCCTACAAACCAAGCTTCCTCTGCACCAAGGAGTTCGACGATTGGTGGAGAGAATACTACAACATAAATTTTTTTGATGTAGCCTCCTTCAACCTCCAATTAACTGGAGCTTTTGCCTTTGTACAGGACAAAGTGAAGAAAGGTACTTCAAGACACATTAAGGAGATCCAATCATTTGAGAAATACTTTGAAATTGCCTACAGGCCAAATGAGCCTAGTCAAACTATTAGCGAAGCAGCAGTAACTTTAAAAGAAAAATTTACTAAGAAATTAGAGGATTTAAAACTTCCTTCGGACGTTCGACCTGATCAACGCTATGAGGTAGCTTTTAATCTTTATCCTCCGAAATTCCCTCGACTGCCAAGTGCTGATTTTGGTGTGGCTTTTAGCCCTCCATTTCCATACTGGTTCGTTTGTGGGAATTTTATGAAAAATCTTCGCCATGATTATAAAAAACATGCTCAGCAAGTGGTTTCGACTAAGTATACTTTGGACAATTTCAAAGACCACCTTCATATTGGCATAGAACACATTCATGTGGAGTCTTCGATATATGAAGGTGTGGAATGAGAGGTTTTTTGACATCTCCTCTTTCCTTTCATCTATATTCTCCTTTTGCTTATATTAACTGCATTACTTTTCTCTTACAGCTGTAAGGATTCCAGCCAAGAAAACCACTCCTGTCGAGAAAGAAACCAACGAAAAAGAAGAAGATGATAACACCAAGAAACCCATATCAAAGGTAAATTTTGTGTTTATCATTTCTTCTTCTTTTTTTTTATATTTTGCCTTCTCGAATTATCATCCAAAGTATGATATAACTTTTATTATTTGCAGGGAAATCGGAAACCTCCTCCGACACCTAAAAAGAGAAAGCAAAAGGATCCTGAGGTTCAACTAATTGAATCCGAGAAGGGGATGCTTTTCCAGACCAAACAAAACATCTCAAACAGAAGAAGAAGAAACAAATGAAATCACTGATGTAAGCTTTTGTCCACAACCAAAACCCACCAGAGCACCTGTAACGAAACCTCCTACCCTGAAGGTAGTCGAAATTGATGCTACACTTGCTGGCAAGGGACAAATCGACCAGAAAAACCCTGATTAGGTTGAGAGTAATAACTCTAGCCCTGGGACTGAGAATCCTGAGGTACACAAATTTCTTCTTCGTTTTGAACTTTTATAATTTTCTTTGATTAACATGCTCTAACCCATTTTGATTTCTTTTCTTAGACTGCTAAAGATGATCAAGGGCGTTCAATAGTACAACAAATCATTTCGACCACCAGCAGCGAACCTACCTATCATCTGACGAGCCCTTCCAGAACTTCCCCCAAGGATTCCACAAAAGGGTCCACTGACGAAGTGAGCCAACTTGCTGATGTTCAAGAAAAAAACACCACTTAAAGCCACCACTAAGCTTTCGCACACCAACGAACCTGAACAACAAACAAGCCCAGCCAAGGAAGAAGTTATAGCTGACGTCACAGGGGATACTGAAATGCCCTCCGCAAAACAAGATGTTGAAGATAAATTTGAAGATAGGTCTCCAATCTTTCAACAGAATAACGATGACGAAAAGGGTGAGGAGGATGAAGGGAGGAAGAAGATGATTTTGAAAATGAAATTACAGTGGAAGACGACGAAGAAGAGAAGAAACAAGAAGATCAATCGAAAACCAACCCTGCTTTGACTGGCACAAACTCCACCAGTCTTTCACACGAAGAACTCGAATCATTGAAGGTACAAAGGCCGCTGGAGTACTTAAAGGCCATGATTAGCTCCAGATACAACTTTGGTGATAAAAGCAACATCACTTCAACTACCTCAGGTAACCAATCAATTGGTAAACCTGAGGAGGACTTGCTTCCTTAAATAAAAGAGCGAATTTTCAACGTGGATCTATTCAAACTCATGGAAAGGGATGCTTCTGCCCATTTTGGGCTCAAAAAACTCTTGAAGCAAGTCAATGTTTTAGAGGTTTCTCCTGAAGTTGCTTATGTCATCATGGAACTGGGCACATTGATTGACCTTGTTGTTGCTGATCTAAACCGTCTTCGAGATTTCTCAAGCACAATTAACAACAAGTTGGAAACCCAGCAGGCCGAATAGGACGCAGCTTCTGAATCTACTACTAAAGTTTCAAACTTGGAAAGATATCTGAGCAGAATAAAAAGGAAATCAAAATTTGTGACAAAAACATCAAAGAAAGGGAAAAGCAAATCAAAATTCAGCAAAGCAAAATCTCTTAGGCTAAACAACATAAAGATGAGCTTCTCCAGTCTAACCAAGAAGAGGTGGCCAAAGAACTCAAAGTTGGAATGTATCATGTCGACAGAGCCCAGCAGCTTGGAAAAGAAATCGAAACCCTCTCAACTAACAAAGCTCGTTGCGAACGTCGCTTGATGCTTCAGAAATCCAAATATGAGAGGTTGAAGAGCTCTTTCCCATTCTAAACTGAGTTATTGAACTTTATTTCCTTTTCGATTGTAATTAGCCCTTTGTGGCCTGACTTGTAATGACTTAAGCCGTTTTGGCAATACTTATCTACCATGTTGGCTTTGACCATTTTGTATGTGATTATTCTTTTGCCATGTTTATCTCTTGGAGTGCAGGTTTATATTTCTTCAAATATTTTTCATTCACTCTCAAGACCCTTTTATCCTCGCTTAATTCTTCGATCTCATATGCGCCGTTAGAGAATACTTGAATAACTTGAAAGGGACCTTCCCATTTAAGGGACCATTTCCCTAAAGTCCTAACTTTTCGATCCATAGGAAGGATCACTTTCCAAACCAAATCTTCAGGAAGAAATGCTTTAACTTTAAATTTTTTGTTATAAGACTTCTCTATTCCCTTTTTCTTTCTTTTTAGAAATTCCAAAGTATTTAGTCTCTCTTCATCCAGATCCACTAATTCGTCCAACATCATATTCCAATATGTTTCTGATGGAATTTCATGATGTCTTTGAATTCTTTTCGATTGCAAATAAATTTCCACTGGTAAAACTGCATCATGGCCAAATGTCAATCGAAATGGAGTCGTATTAGTAGCCTCCTTAGGGGATGTTCGACATGCCTAGGGGACTTGGTCTAAAGTCATATGCCAGTTTCTAGACTTTTTTCCCACATGCTTCTTAATCAAAGCAATGACAACCTTATTTGCTGCCTCGACTTGGCCATTAGCTTGAGCGTAGTAAGGTGTAGATGTTAACAGTTTGAAACCCGTTTCCTTAGCAAACTCTTGAATCTTTCGACCAGTAAATACCGATCCTTGGTTTGTTGTAATAGTTTCTAGAATTCCGAACCTGTAGATGATGTATTTCTTGATGAATTTGATCACATCCTCTTGGTCAACGTTCGTCAGTGGTACAACTTCAATCCATTTTGTAAAATAGTCAATACCAACCAAGATGTATCTTTGATTTTTGGATGACGCTGGTCGAATTTCTCCAACAAGATCTAAAGCCCAACCTCTAAAAGGCCATGGTTTGACTATATAATGCAATTCTCTTGCAGGAACATGTTGTATACCTGCATGCACTTGACATTCTTGACATCCTTTGGCAAACTCAATACAATATTTCAATATGGTGGGCCAATACATTCCTTGTCGAAATAACAACCACTTCATTTTATGGCCCACCTGATGTGCCCCACATGCCCCACTATGGACACTCGAAAGGGCTAGATATGCCTCAGATTCGCTAAGACACTTAAGCAAAACTCCCTCAGGAGTCTTTTTAAATAATTCATTTCCCAAAAGAACATAACTTAAAGCTCGATACCTGATTTTTCGTTCAGTAGATGCCGTTGGGTTTTGTAAATATTCCACTATTGGTTTTATCCAATCTTCGTCCGCCAGGCTGTCTATTGCTAATATCTCAAAGTTCTCTTTGCCAGCTTATCCTAGCTTTGTTGTTTCTAGATCTGATGGGGATAATCTGGCCGACACAACCCTTCCTCTGACTTCGATCGCATCTTGTAACTTTTCCTTCGAAATTTTATACCCAGAGGTAATCTGGGCCAAATCATTAGCTACATGATTTTCCAATCGAGGAATGTGTCAAATGTTGACCAACTCAAATCTTTTTATGAGTCGATTGGCTATCACGAAGTACATGATGAGATTTTCTTTCACACATTTTTACTCCTTTGTGATTTGTTTTATGACCAACTCTGAGTCACCCATTATTTCGACTCGAGTTGCCCCCAATTCCAACAATATCTCAAGTCCGACTATAAAAGCCTCGTATTCAGCCTCTTTATTCGAACAGAGACCTTCCACTTTATACTTGAATTTTGTTGGAATTTTATTAGGAGAAACAATCAAGACTCTTACACCTGTTTCATCTTTATAACTCGAACCATCGAAGTATAACTTCCAAGGTTCTAGTTCGAGGTAATTTAATGATTCTTCATTTATCGAGTGGTCAACTATAAAGTCCGCCACTACTTGTCCCTTAACAGCTTTTAAGGGCATATAAGTTAGAGAATATTCAGTTAAGGCTAATGCCCATTTACCAATTCGACTATGCAAAATTGGTTTTGACAACATATACTTTATAACATCAAAATGTGAGGAAACAAAAACATCAACATGTTTTATATAATGCTTTAGTTTCATACATGAGAAATACAAACACAGGCATAGTTTCTCGACAGTGCTATATCTAGTTTCTACATCGTTCACGACCCTAATAAGATAGTAAATGGCTCTGAAATTCTGGTATCAGACGTGTGATGTTAAGGTGTGATGTCACAACAACACACTTTGCACAATGGACAGCAATAACAGTAAAATAACACCAAGAATTGTTGACCCAGTTCGGTTACAACCAACCTACTCTGGGGGCTACCAAGCCAGGGATGGAATTCACTACTTGTAGATATAATTTACAGACTCAACAACCCGTTGACAATCTCCTAAACTTATACTCTACTAATGACTTCCTACCTAAGAAACCACTTAGGTATGAGAACACCACTCAATCCCTTATAAACACTCAAAGAGACCACTTTGAGTACCCTTGATCTTACTTCACAGCTTCGATCAAGCAACCACTCTCTATTGCTTCACAGCTTCTAGAGAGGACAGAAACTTAACACCTATTCAAACCCTAGAATAGTGTAAATACAACTCGTACAAAATACTCAAGACACTCAGCCTATGCTCTTGATCTTCTCTCTGTATTTCTGTACCTTTTCCTTTGGTCTTGTGCGCTTTATATAGCTCCTTGAATTGGGCTTGGACTTGTCACAATATTTGATCAGATTTGTTAATTAAAACTGAATCTTCAAAACAGATTTTATCCCCAAAATCTTTTTAAATCTTCAACCTTTTAATTCTCCAACAGACCTGCAATCAAATCTCCCATGTAACAGAAAATATCTATCCCAAGATATTCTCATCCAATGAGTCAACCACTCTCCACAATTCCAGCTAACACGCAACCCTAACAACATCTGCACCTGATGTTATTGATTCTGCAGATCTGATGTTACAACATCACCTGTGTGACATCAGACATCCAACTTCAGCAATTAACTACTTAACACAGCCCAGTGTTAAGACTTCAATGTTGCAACATCAGCACCTTGACATCAACATTGAACATGCTTTGTTTTACCAAAATTTCAGCCAATCCAGGAACTAACAATCTCCCCCTTTGGCTAATTTTGGCTAAAACAATCTCTGCACTCTGCAATCAACTTCTGCACTCTGCACCTTCAGAGATTTCAGCAGCGGAACAATCTTCAAAAGTTTTGAAACACATTAGCAGCAGTTTGACAATTGACAATCTTCATAGTCTTCATCACTCGATCTGCTGCAGCACCATCTTCATTATTGACAACAGCCAATTGGTGCTCCCCCTCAAGAACATGAACCAGCATCACAGCTGTTCAGTAGCTCACAATGTACAACACTTTACTCCCCCTTGATGTCTGCTTGGCTGCACTCTTCAAATGTCATGATATCTTCAAAAGTTCAGTCAAAACTCCCTCTTAATGCAGCAATGTTGCTCAACATAGCAACTGTTAATAATAACTCCCCCTTAATATCTGCATCACACTTGCAGCATATGGCAATAACAACTCTTGACTATCTTGACTGACATCAGACATCCAACTTCAGCAATTAACTACTTAACACAGCCCAGTGTTAAGACTTCAATGTTGCAACATCAGCACCTTGACATCAACATTGAACATGTTTTGTTTTACCAAAATTCCAGCCAATCCAGGAACTAACAATCTCCCCCTTTGGCTAATTTTGGCTAAAACAATCTCTGCACTCTGCAATCAACTTCTGCACTCTGCACCTTCAGGGATTTCAGCAGCGGAACAATCTTCAAAAGTTTTGAAACACATTAGCAGCAGTTTGATAATTGACAATCTTCATAGTCTTCATCACTCGATCTGCTGCAGCACCATCTTCATTATTGACAACAGCCAATTGGTGCTCCCCCTCAAGAACATGAACCAGCATCACAGCTGTTCAGTAGCTCACAATGTGCAGCACTTTACTCCCCCTTGATGTCTGCTTGGCTGCACTCTTCAAATGTCATGATATCTTCAAAAGTTCAGTCAAAACTCCCTCTTAATGCAGCAATGTTGCTCAGCATAGCAACTGTTAATAATAACTCCCCCTTAATATCTGCATCACACTTGCAGCATATGGCAATAACAACTCTTGACTATCTTGGCTATTTTCTCCCCCTTTTTAGCCACAATTAGGCAAGCTTCTATAAGAAGCCCTATTAACTATAGTCAGTACACCCTAGCTCTCATTGTTAGCCTCTCAGTTAGTAAACAGGCAAATCAAATCATAAAAGGAAACTAAAACATAAACAGTGCATAAAACAGCACAATATTCAAATTACAAAACCAAGCACATTAAGTGCTAAAACAAAGATAGAATATAAATCTAACCCTACTAAAATAGAAGGCAAACATTAAAAGCTTGAATCTTCTGAGCTGAGATCATCATTATCGTCAACAACATCCTTCCTTGTGTTGACAGCTTCACCTTCCTTTGTTGCCGATCTCAGAGACATGACAAGACTTTCAAATTTTTGTTTCTTTTCAGTACTAACTCTTATGACTTCATCTAACTCCTTGCAAGCCTCCTCTAGTTCTGTAATCAACCCAGTCTTGGCTGGTGACTATTGTGATGTTGAAGCAGATGTCTTGACACTGTAAGGAACATGTTTCAACGTGTGATGGAGTGACAAGGCAGGCTTCCTTTTGCAAGCAACATCTGACTCCTGTAGAATTCCAGGATGTTGAGACAAGACAATCCCACAAATGAGAGAGGGAAAAGCAATGGGCATCTTTACAGCATTTGTAGCAGCATGCTCAATAGTGTGATCATAGATGTAGGAGCCATAGTCAATTCTTTGCTTTGTCCCAACTGCATAAATTATCTTCCCCAATTCAACAGAAATTGTGGTCTTGTGACTAGTAGGAACCCAGTTGGCAATACTTATTCTGTGCAGAAAAGCATATTTGACACTCAACAAACTGGCTAACAGCTTTCCTTCTACGGGCCAAACATCTACCTGCCCAGCAGTGATTTCTTTGCATATAACATTGTTGGAGGCTTCTAATTCCCCATACTCTTCCTTATTTCTTCCTAAGTAGGCATTGATCATCTCAGGAGAGAACCAGACACACTTACCCCTGATGGTAACTCTTTTGAAGGTTCGGCTCTTGTTGTCATTTATCGATTCAGGTATATTAACTATGAATTCTCTGACCAGTCTATCATAGCAATTAGTCAACCCTGACACAGTCCTTATGAGACCAGCAAGCTTAATTAGGTCTATAATTTTAGTAGACTCTAAGTCTTTTGCAACTACCTCTCTTTCCAGAACTATCTTTCTTAGGCTCACACACTTCCACAAGGATGCACTTCTGGCACTGTGAGATGAGATGTTATCAGGTACTTGATTTGTAGCAGGGTTGATGTCATGAGCATCACACTCAGAATCTGACTCTTCCCTAATTCTCCTCTTCTTGCCAGACCTGGCACCTTTGCTCCACGACTTGGGAGAGTCTGTAACTGAAGTCCTTTTCTTATCCTTCCTTTTTCTAATTCTATCATCATCAGATGAGTCCTCAATCTCTATAACCTCAACCTGTTCCTTTCCTTTACCCCTGTGGCTTTCATTCCTAGGGGACGATGTTCTGACATCAAGACTGACATCAGTGTCATCAGGATCTTCACCTTCAGCTTCTTGACTAAGGGCCTGTCTTTGAAGATTTTTGTCCTCTCCTTGAGAGTCGACTTGTTCAGCAGGCATTTGCCTTAGAGGGACAGAAATCCCTTTCACCTGTATCCCCTTCTCAAGGATTTTGGTGGCAAGTTATTCCAAATGCATGTCTACATCAACCTTCTCCTCCACAGCTTGAGAGGATGATGACCTCGCTTCAGCTTTGTTTACCGTGGTTGAGGGTTTAGGGTTACCTGACTCAGGAATAGAAATGAGTTCTTCGGAAGAAACCCTAGTTCGTACCTGCTCAGAGTTCTTGGAAGGGACAGACATCGTTCCTTTGTGACAGACTAGGTTTGGAGAAGAACTTTCTATTTTGTTGAGATTTAGGGAGATGAAGCGTTGCAATGAGAATGCTTTGGTAAGTCTTGATGTAGTATCAATATAGTAAGGCGCCTGATTTTGAATACTCTTTAAGGACCAATTACTAATATTCTCCCTCCATAAAGACTTTCATTTTAAACAAGAATTCACATCAGGACTCACTAACTCTGAGTTACCTTTCAGCATCCTGATGTCATAGTCTGATGTTATAACATCAACTTGAACCTCATTAGTTGAATTTCCTTCAAGAGAAATCCACTGATAGCAATTGTCTTTAGTTCTGGCACCCTTCATAAAAATCTGATTATGCTCATCAGAAACCACACACTCATACTTAGTGTAGTTTACCTTGTACCCTTTATCTCACAACTGGCTTATGCTGATCAAATTTGCATTTAACCCATTGACAAACATAACATTGTTAAGTTTAGGTCTACCATCACCTTGCACTTTCCCAACTCCTGCAACAACACCTTTTTCTCCATTGCCGAATATAACTTCATGAGATGGGCAAGGTCTAAGTTCAGCAAACATGGATCTACATCCAGACATGTGTTTGGAACACCCACTGTCAAAATACCATGTTCCTTCTTCAAACTCTCTATCACCCATGTGAGCCAATAAGCACTTCACCTTCTCCTTAGGTACCCATTGTTTAACAATTTTGGGCCTGTGCTTTCTCCATATGTTTTGAGGTTGAGGGTATCCATGCAGCTTGTAGCAAGAGTACTGCATATGTCCAAACCTTCCACAGTAAAAGCATCTCACCCTTTCATCTCTAAATCTTCTGCCAGGATGTGATTGCTTAGGCTGCCATCCATAATGTGGTCTCCTCCTACCATAACTGCCCTGCCATCTATTATGTTGATATCTTCTCCCATAAGACGGCTGAGAATGCTGTTTCCTGGATTGTCTCCCATGATGGTGTGGCATTCTTCTTCCATAGATATAAGGCACAACATTGTTGTATGCATAACCATACCAGTTTTCCTGATGTTGAAACCTCTGATGAGACATGTTCTGCTTGAACCTGGCAGCTTGCATCCTCTGATGATATTGGGGAGGCATATACTGACTAGCTCCCTGAGGCTGTGTCTTCCTCTGATGAGGACCATTCTTCTTCTCAATCTTCTTAGGTTATGACACATCAGCTTTCTTAGGGGTAGGATCCTGCTTCTTTGGCTGATGTTGAGATGAAAGTTGTGATACTTCCTTCTTTGAACCTGAAGTGCTTCCTTCTGAAGTTCCCTTGTCCTCAGCCACATAACCTATCCCAGCTTTGTCTCCAGCAGCTTTTTCTGACTGAAGTATCTTGTCAAGTGTGTCTGTACCACAGCTCAGCATCCTAACAGACTTGGTCATTTGATCAAGGTGAGCTCTAACTAGCACCACTTCATTTTCCAGATCTGTCTTTTCATTCTCTAGCTGAGCAATCTGTTGCTTGTGGCACTTGTTTTCTTGACAAATTTTAGCACTCTTTAAACACAGCTCTTGATAGGTAGATGCCAACTCCTCATAAGTTACTTCTCCATCACTAGAATCATCATCAGAAACCACAGCTCCTGTTAAAGCTCTCACATGCTTTGCTGACTCGCTTTCACTTTCACTATCAGAGTCAGACCAGGAAACTGTCATGCCCTTCTTCTGCTTTTTCAAGAAGGTGGGACATTCTTTCTTGACATGTCCATACCTTTCACACTCAAAGCACTGCACTCCTTTATCTTGGGCAGTTTTCTCTTCATCCTTCTTGCTAGTGTCAGAAGTCATGTTCTTAACATTAGGCCTGGAGTTATTACTCATTCTCCTGAATACTTTGGTGAATTGTCTTCCCAACATCACTATGGCCTGTGATAGATCCTCCTGGGATTCAGATTTCTCCCCTTTCTCTTCTTCACCATTTATCACCAGGGCTATACTCTTAGGCTTCTTTTTTGGTTCTTCCTCATTCAACCCAAGCTCAAAGGTTTGAAGAGATCCAATGAGCTCATCAACTCTCATCTTGCTGATGTCTTGTGATTCTTCAATGGCAGTAACCTTCATCTTATACTTCTTAGGTAGGGACCTAAGGATCTTCCTCACAAGCTTTTCATCTGACATCTTCTCTCCAAGGGCACTAGATGCATTGGCCAGCTCAAGAACACTCATGTGGAAATCGTGAATAGTCTCATCTTCCTTCATCTTCAGGCTTTCAAATTTTGATGTTAAAATCTGAAGTCTTGACATCTTGACTCTAGATGTTCCTTCATGAGTAGCCTGCAAGATATCCCATGCTTGCTTAGCAACTTCACAGGTATTGATTAACCTGAAGATATTCTTATCCACTCCATTGAATATGGCATTTAGAGCTTTGGAATTTCCAAGGGCGAGCTCATCTTCCTCCTTGGTCCATTCTTCTTCAGGCTTTAGCTTAGAGGTGCCTTCTTTATCTTTACCAGCACCGTCCTTCTCACACATGACAGGAGCTTTCCATTCTTTAATAACAGCCTTCCAAGCCCTACTGTCCAAGGATTTTAAGAAGGTGGTCATCCTTGGCTTCCAATAGTCATAATTGGATCCATCCAAAATAGGGGGTCTGTTGACGAATCCTCCAACTTCTTTGTCCATCTTTACACCAGAAAGTAACTTCCCTAGATCTCACCCAGAGACAGACAGGATGCCTGCTCTGATACCAATTGAAATTCTGGTATCAGACGTGTGATGTTAAGGTGTGATGTCACAACAACACACTCTGCACAATGGACAGCAATAACAGTAAAATAACACCAAGAATTGTTGACCCAGTTCGGTTACAACCAACCTACTCTGGGGGCTACCAAGCCAGGGATGGAATTCACTACTTGTAGATATAATTTATAGACTCAATAACCCGTTGACAATCTCCTAAACTTATACTCTACTAATGACTTCCTACCTAAGAAACCACTTAGGTATGAGAACACCACTCAATCCCTTATAAACACTCAAAGAGACCACTTTGAGTACCCTTGATCTTACTTCACAGCTTCGATCAAGCAACCACTCTCTATTGCTTCACAGCTTCTAGAGAGGACAGAAACTTAACACCTATTCAAACCCTAGAATAGTGTAAATACAACTCGTACAAAATACTTAAGACACTCAGCCTATGCTCTTGATCTTCTCTCTGTATTTCTGTACCTTTTCCTTTGGTCTTGTGCGCTTTATATAGCTCCTTGAATTGGGCTTGGACTTGTCACAATATTTGATCAGATTTGTTAATTAAAACTGAATCTTCAAAACAGATTTTATCCCCAAAATCTTTTTAAATCTTCAACCTTTTAATTCTCCAACAGACCTGCAATCAAATCTCCCATGTAACAGAAAATATATATCCCAAGATATTCTCATCCAATGAGTCAACCACTCTCCACAATTCCACCTAACACGCAACCCTAACAACATCTGCACCTGATGTTATTGATTCTGCAGATCTGATGTTACAACATCACCTGTGTGACATCAGACATCCAACTTCAGCAATTAACTACTTAACACAGCCCAGTGTTAAGACTTCAATGTTGCAACATCAGCACCTTGACATCAACATTGAACATGCTTTGTTTTACGAAAATTCCAGCCAATCCAGGAACTAACAGGCTCTTTCGACACCATTTTCATCTTCTTGAGCTAACATGCTCCCTAAAGTCTTATCCGGCGCAGATATATACAACCTCATACTCCTATTTCTACAAGATGGAAACAGGATTGAAGGGTGGCTCAAATACTCCTTCATTTTGTCAAAAGCCTCTTGTTGAGCTTGTCCCCATTCGAATCCTTCCTTCTTGAGTCGAAGCAGAGGCGAGAAGGCTTGAGTTTTTCTGCTAAGGTTCGAGATAAACCGTCTTAAAAAATTAATCTTGCCCAGCAATGACTACAACTCCTTCTTTGTCGATGGCGCTTTCGCTTCCATTATGGTCTTGGTCTTATTCTTAGGGCTGAAAATGAGTCGAGTCGAACTCGCCTTAGCTCAGTTCGACTCGTTAAGAATTAGTCGAGTTCGAGTTCGAGTTCGAGTTCATCACGAACTTTTTTTCCATCTCAAACTCGACTCGTTAAGAATTGGCCGAGTTCGAGTTCGAGTTCGAGTTCATCACGAACTTTTTCTAGGTCAAACTCGACTTGTTAGAAGTTCACAAATATCTCGGTTCAACTCGTTAGGTTTATCTTGTTAGGTTCAACTTGCTTATTTCACATACTTAAAAGTAATTTTTTAAAGTCTATTTTTTATATATATATTTGACATTTTAAATTAATATTTTTTAAATAAAAAATATAGAAATAAAATAAAAGTTATAAGATTGGAATTTATACGATGTTAATTTTATTTGTATAATTATTCGTAGAAATATTTTACTCACTTGAGAATATAAATTATCAATTAAAACCGTTAGATTAAAAGAAAATATGAGACTAAGATTTAGACTAAATCTTTAAACCTAGTCTTAAAGACAATATAATCTATCTCATATATAATCGAATTGACTCATGAACCTAATGAGTCGAACTATGTATAGTTCAAGTTCATATCATTTAGTTAACGAACTTAGTTTTTAGCTCATATTCAGCTCATTTGGTTCATGAACCTAGTTCAACGATTTAATTTTCTAATCGAATTTCGAACTATTTTCGAGTTGATTTGGTTCATTGCCAGCCCTACTTATTCTGTTTTATTTCTATCCCTTTTTTGTGGACCACAAAGCCTAAGAAATTCCCCGCCTGCACACAAAAAGCACATTTGAGAGGATTCATTTTCAATCCATGTCTCCTCATCCTTTCAAAGGAGTTTCGAAGATGGTCTGTGTGATTTTTCCCTAAAATTGACTTTACAACAATATCATCAATATAGATCTGCATAAAAGTCTCAATAAAATCATGGAAAATCGAATTCATTGCCCTTTGGTAAGTTGCCCCAACATTTTTTAAGCCGAAAGGCATCACCACCCACGCATAAGTGCCTAATGCTTCAGGACATCGAAATGTTTTGTTTTTGGGACATCCTCTTCAGCAATGAATATCTGATTATACCCTGAATATCCATCGAGCATACTGAGGTATACATGTCCCGCGGTAGAATCAATTAACATTTCCGCCACTGGCATCGAATATTCATTCTTTGGGGTTGCATTGTTTAAATCTCTAAAATCTATACAAACCCTCAAAGTACCATTTTTCTTAATAACTGGCATGATATTTAAAAGCCATTCGACATACCTGGCTGTACGGATAAATTTGCATCGCAGAAGTCTTTCGACCTCCTATTTAATCTTCGAGAGAATTTCAGGTGCAAACCGCCTTGGATTCTGCTTAATAGGCTTCTTCCCGGGCTTAATTGGCAATTTTAATTCAACCAACTCTCTGTTCAAACCAGGCATCTCGTCATAATCCCATGCGAAGCAGTCTCTGAACTCCTTCAACAATTGGATCAGTTCGACTTTGAGTTGAGGGTTGATATTCGCACTGATGTACGTTGGCCTTTTTGTCCCCCCATTTCCCAAGTCGATCTCTTCAAGTGGATCTTGCGCTAGCATTTTGATGTTGGTTGCCAGCGGATCCTTCTCGAACCCCAAAGGCTCGTCATCATAAATGGCGTCGAGCCTCTGGCCTTGCACTTCATCCTGAACCTTATCAGGTGGCTCTGGGTCGAAGTCCTTACCCGGACTTTCCTGACATGATTCCTTCTTGGCTTCGACAGCCATGAACTTTACCTTAGCCTCCAAGGCCGAATTTAGCTTATTTTCGACTATATAAGCCAAAATTCTTTCGAGCGCTGGCAACTCAGTCATCATCGTCAAAATCGCTCCCCTAACCTGTTGGGTCGATTCTAGATGTCTCTATGTATGCAAGGTCGTCTTCGCCCATAACCTCTCAATCCCACTGAAAACCGTTGGTGGGGTGCAAGTACAAAGAGCAATATGCATTATCATATAGAGTAAATGCAAAACTGGCTGGATTGCAAGGAGCAATATTAGCCAAATATTTTTCGAAACTGCGTTTATCGACTTGATTAACCGAAGCCATAAAATAGCTATGATCGGCTTCGATATTTCCCACAATACCATCTGTTTGCAAGATGGTAATCCTATGATGCATTGATGATGGTACGACTCATATGTCGTGAATCCATTCATGTCCTAACAATAAATTGTAGTTAGCCTTAGTCGACTTAATGTGGTGCCAACTTTTCCTTCATAGTTGGATAATACCATATTGTGGAGCTTTGTTTCCGTGTCGAACTTCCCTATCTTTCTTAGCATTAAATGCGACATCAGGTTTACTGCTGCACCGCAATCTACCAGGATCTTGTTAACTGGCACATCTTCGATTTTTCATGTAATAAAGAGAGGCTTTAAGTAACTTTTCATAGCCTTATTAGGCCTTTCGAAGAACGCATTCTGTTCTTCTACACAACCGTTGTTCATAACATAGTAACGAACTGGCCTATGAGTGAGTCATATCTATATCGGTATTATCCTCCTGCTCTTCGACCTCAGTAACTTGGTCAAACTCCCTTGGTAACACAGATACTACATTAACCATAATATCCAAAAATGCTTCTGAATTTGTATCAAAGTCATCAGTGAGCATCTCATCTTCAGTGATCGAACGATCACACTCATTTTTAGCCTCTTCTTCTTGAGTGGGAAACACCTTCCCCTCTACAGGCTTCTTTTTGATGGATTTCAACTCCTTTTTCTCACTTTTTTTAGCAGGTACATTGGTGCTTGATTAAGCTTTCTGATTCTCTCTAGTCTCCCTTTCTGCCTTTCTTCTCCTTTGCTCTCTTCTCCATTGAGATCCAGTCATCGGATTCTTGCCTTTGTAGTTCTCAGAGATATAAGATGACTTCTTGGAGGTCTGGAACTCCCTACGGTACCCAATCAATGAACCCCTATTAACCTCAAAGTTCTGCCACTTTTGTTGGCCTCTCTTCCTGTCTTCGACTGACTTTGCCCACTTTCCTCTAGAAGCCTCTATAGTTGGTTTAAAAGTGGTGGGTTTGGCACCTGGGAATCCCGGTTTCGCTTGATCCTGCCCCCTGTATGGCCTTTTTTGTTGAAAACTTGGTGGCTACCGGAGTCTCTCCAGTTTCCTCTGGCCTTTGCCAATCGAACTACCTCCATATTTTGGGCCACTTTCTTATCGAACACGGCACTGCATCTTGGACAGAGCATAACCTCTGACTTTTTCTTCTAACACCTATGTATGAAATCAATCAGGCTCTCCTCTTCATTCGGGAAAGCGAATTTATTCTATTCCTCTTGTCGCTGCTCTTCGACAATCTCCATCGAAGTCTCTTGTGAAACTTTAACCATGTTAACATCCATAGCGACATCCTAAGTAATTTCCAAACTTTGAAACTTCATTGTAAGGCCATCAAAAGCCTTGTTCAAGTTATACCATCACCAAATTAGAATCCTCAGTGATTCCTAAAGTATTGAAACCATCAGCAGTTTCGTTGTTAGAGTCTTCGACGATTCCTTTGGTGAGGCCATCAGTAACCTCACACATGCAATCTTTCATAACCTTCTTGTCAAGATCCTCAGTGATCTTAACCATGACAACATTATTGATAAAGTCGTCAGTGACTTTGATCATGTTGATGTTGTGAGCAAAGTCATTAGTAACTTCGATCATATTGACAACAGCTGGTTCAGTGAAATGAGCATCAGCATCAATTTTCATCTGACCCTTCACTTTTTCTCCAAACCTTAGTCTTCCATCCTTGATGGAATTTTGAACGAGGTCCTTGAAAAGAAAACATTGAGATGCTTTATGACCCAAGAAATTGTGATACTTACAAAAACCTCTCTTCTTCCTTTGCTCTAAAGGAGAAATTTTAGCACCAGGAGGCACTATCATTTAACCATCCTTAACTAACAAATCAAAGATTTCATCACATTTGGTGACGTCGAATGTGTAAGTTTTCTTAGGAAATCTATCGTTTTTTTCTGGTTCGATTGGGTTTTTCCTGTTCGAAGGGGCCAAGACTTTACAGACATAAGGTGGTCCCCGCTTTAGTTCAGCAAGGTCGACCTCGTTTTCGTCGAAGTCTAAAGACTCATTATATGTTTTTTCGTCGTCTTCACTGATTCCGACGTAAGTTACCCTCTTTTTTCTATTTTTGTTTGCCCTAACTTTTTCAGCTTTCAATCGCTCGACCTGTCAAACTGTATCATCTAATTGGGCAATATCTCTCAAGTACTGGGTATCCAATTTCTTTCTAATTGAGTAATCGAGACCACCAGCGGCCATTTTGACCAACTCGTGTTCAGGCACTTGAGTAAAGCATCTTGCTTTAAGTAATCGAAACCTATTCAGGTAATCATTTATTGGCTCTATAAACTTTTGTTTGATACTAGCCAATTCCTTCAGGCTAATCTTGGTTTGTCCCATATAAAACTGTTTGTGGAACAATCTTTCTAACTGAGTCCAATTACGGATTGAATTTGGTGGCAAGGTTGTAAACCATGTAAAAGCGTTTTTGGTGAGAGAGATTGGGAAATATTTTACCCTAAGGTTTTCATTATTCGAAATCTCTCCAGCCTCTATCAAGTACCTAGCCACATGTTTGAGAGTGGATTCAGTGGTATCCCCAGAAAATTTAGTGAATTTAGGAACTTTCCATCTAGGGGGTAGATCTGATTGTAAAATATACTCTGATAATGGCGAAGTATAGTTTGGTCTTTGAAGACCAAAGTTTACCATATTTTGCGCCATTATCCTTTCGACCATGGTTGCTAGGTTATTATCTGCACCCATATCATCACATCGAATCTGATGCACAATATTTTCAGCATTTTGATTCCTATTTAACATTACTACCCTTGGTCTCTCCTCAATTGGAACTTGAGGTTAAGCTCTAGGGGGTTCGACCCTAGGCTGTTCGACCGCTACTCCTGGATTGACTAGATTTGCATGGGGCGGGTTTCCTTGGTTTTCCTGGACTTGATTAATGGTAGTATCTTCTTCGAGGGCTACTCCCTGATTCTCTAATATGTATTCTCTCTGTGGATGTTGAGGAGGCTGTGGTACCCCAAAAAAATCCGCAAGGCGTGTCATCTGGGCTGTCATTTGTTGGTGGGATTAAGTAGTACTTTGGATTAGGGGATTAAAAATCGTCCCCATTGTTTGGGAAAACATTTGGACCATTTTGTGATTACTCTCATCCATTTGTTGCCTAATAACCGCTGTAGAATTATTAGTCAAGTTTGGTATTTGGGTGGAATAATCTGTTCCTAAGGGTTGGCTACTTCAACCTATGTTTATCCCATATCCTGATCCTTGTAATGGCGAAGTAACATTCGTTACTGGTTCTGAGAATGTTGAGACGTCGTTATGCAAGTTCTCTATCATAGATGTTGGTATTCCATAAGGTTGCTCTCTACCGCCTAAGGGAATAGAGAAACCTGGAGGCATGAAGGGCCTACTCGAAGCATTCCCTATTGGTGGAGGGGTTACTGGAGGACCCCTCTGCCCAATATAAGTTAGAATGGGCTCACTATAGGTAATCGACTGCGTGGGCATCGAACTTTCCATGAATGGAATTGGTTCTGACATAGTTGTTGGAACCGTGGTTCCCCCGGTCGAAGATACTTGGGGCGGTTCTCCATTATTACTTTGAGGAATCGAAACATTTGGCTGATTTGAATTCACCATTCTCCTCGTATATCTTCTCCTTCGTCTATCCTCGTTAGTGGTGTCTACTTTGCCACTTCTCAATAACATACAACAAAGATTTCAAAGAGAACAATGACCAAAACAAAATTTTTGTAAAGAAAATCACTTAGCACAGTCCCACTGGGCGTGCCAATTTGTTTACTGTGAAAATTAGTTAACAACCACTGGTCTTCCAAATCAATAAGGGATTGGGTTACTTGCAGGATCGACCATATTAAATCCTAGGACATGTGCTAGTAATTGAAATAAAGTTTGGAAAATGACGAATACGTCGACAGCATTTATGATTTAAAAGTTTAAAACTTTTAAGAATTCCAAAGAAAGTAAATTGCAGAACTTAATCAAAAAGCAAGTAAATGTATTAAAAATAAATTGGACAATAAAGAAGATTGTCGTAACCCAAAATTTGACCTCCCTTTCGCCTTTTGCATAAGCATGTGCATTCGCATCGCTGGCATACGCATTAGCACTCTTTTTCTTGGTGATTTTGTTGCAGGAATATTCTGGTTTTCCAAGCCCGATTAATCGCATCCTCACAAGGTCATCACATCATCAAAACAAACATAAAACAAGGTTTTCTATGCCTATTCATCAAAGCAAGAGGTTGGAAATCGAAACTGTGGCCACAACATCATTTTTCAAGCAAAACTGGGCATTTTTTAGCCTGGTTAATCGATTAACCATTTGCAGTGCAAATGTGTTAATCGATTAACACATGAAAAATAGGCAGAATCTGCTGCTTTTTCAGGACAACAACTTTTCCTCCACATTTTGGGGATTCTACTTGGTTCTAGCAGCATGTGGAACATTCTAGACATCTCAAGACTATTCAAGACACTCCAATTACATTTATTCCAATGCTTCACTATAATTTAAGTGCACCATGTTCCTTGATTTCCAAGTAAGTGAACCTTTGGATTTGAAGCTTACATTGGGATGTTCCCACCGAGTTAACAAATAACTAACTGAGTTAGCCTCTAACTCAGTGAGTTAGATGTAACTAACTCCTAGCCTAATTCCAAACCACCCTAAGCTAGCTCCTAGCCTAATTCCAAACCTCTCACACTCCAAACCAAAACTCTATATAAATAAAGCTTCACTATTTTCACAAGGACCTTCAATCATTTCTCCACAATTTCTCACACTTCACTCTCAAGTCTCCCACATTCTCTCCGAATTTTTCTGTAACTTCTTCATCTTCATCTCCATTTTCTTCCCAAACCTCACCATAGCTCTTCACCATTGAAGAATAATCACTTCTACATTGGAAGTGATTATTTCTTGAGCTTAACCTTCGTCACCTTGCAATTATACTTGATTTTCTGGATTTTTATTAGCTTTTGGATTCTTCTCAAGTGTTTGTTTCAAGATTCAACGTTGCGAATTCGTATTTTGGAGATTTCGTCGCAATTTGCTCGGTTTCGATACGATTCGTCTACAATTGAAGATTCCTCTGGTTTTCTTTGATTATCTTCATCAAGATCACTTTGCAACAACATCCAAGGCACATCTCAGCCATGTAGGTTGGTATCTCTTTGCATATTTTACTGTTTCGAACGTTTTCGTATCATTCGCAATGTAGTTTCGATACTTTTTGTGTGAGAATTGATTATGCCATTGCTTGATCCATGATCTTGATGATTTAATTGATTCCATTACTGATAATTTGTTGTTGTTAAACTTGATTTTCGTGCATAATTGTTTGCCCTAGCATAGGCGTGATTGCACAAGCCATAAGTGGCCAAAAGCACTTTTGAAAACTATTTTTTTCCTCCGTTTCAGTGTTAATCGATTAACACTTTGCAGTGCAAAAGTGTTAATCGATTAACCAGTGTAATTTTGCTGATTTTCAAGTGTTAATCGATTAACACTTTGCAGTGCAAAAGTGTTAATCGATTAACACTGCTCCAGATTGCCATTTTCATGCTTTTTCAAGTATGTTTGCCATGCTTTCTTCCTCTAACTTCCATGGATTGATATACTTGATTTTTATGGATGTTTTAAGTTTCATTTAACTTTTGTTTGAAGCATGCTCATGGACTTTCAATGCACGATTTCGATTATGCCATTGTTCACATTCTTAGCATTGTATGAACATGATCGTTCTTGCACTTATTTTGATCACATGATATATGATTTGTAAAGCATGTTAAATGTCATTAGATACTGTTTTTCACTTTCATTCATGTTTGAATTAAGTTTATTCCTCAAAGGATAAGCTTAATCTTGTATAATCAATAATGGACCATTTGCTTTAATAATTTTTTAATTCCTTTTGGAAAAAATTTTAGCATCTTCTTCCCTTTTGATTAATTAATCGAAACTCTATTTCGATTATTAATCTTCCCGGTGGCACTTCTCTTTAGGCTTCCTTTAGAGCTTTCTTTCTCTTTCTCCCCTGCCGAGTTGGAGATTCGCACGACGTACGACGCACGACGCACTGGAGCATTGTATAAATTGGCGCTGTTACGCTGTCCGTTTCAACTTCTGCACTACACCCTGTGTGTTAGAGAAGGAATGAGAATGGAGAATTCCTACTTTCATTCTGAATACTTCAGGTAGGGGGCGAATGACCCTGTGCTTGGCTTAGTCACCTCTATCCACAGGCGGTAGTGCATCTCCTTCCCCAGTTTGAGTCAATCCCTGATCACTCTTATCTCTTGGAAATTTGTCTTTTGGTATATCACTGTTCCCTCAGTTCACGATCATTACCAATCTTCAGAGAGTCAATTTCTTTCTCTTGTTTCAATTCTTTTCTTTTGTTCTCTTCAAGAGAGTTTCAATCACCTTTTTCTTGTGGTCAATCATTGCTTTCTGATTCCCCAGAAGAGTCTCAATTCTTGTTCCTTTGGTTAAACACAGACTTCCTGTTAAATACTGAAACTCTTGCGGAGTTCGTAACCTTCTTTTGGTTCTTCTCCCTTTGTTTGGTTAACCACTGCCTGTCAGTTAAAACACCAATTTGCACGTCTTCTCAATTAACCACTGTCTATCTGTTAACACACTGAGTTCCTCTTGGGTTAATCACCTTCTCTTGGTTAATCACCCATTCTTTTAGTTAATCACAACCTGTCTGTTAAAATACTGAGCCCCTTTCGAGTTAATCACCTTCTCTTGGTTAATCACTCGTTTTCTTTTCGGTTAATCACAGTTTCTCTGTTAACACCGAATCTTCAGTGGTTAGCAACCTCTTTTGGGTTCAATACCCTTTTTGTTGGTCAATTATTGTTGTTCAGTCCATACCGACATCCCTAGTGGGTTACAACCTCTGCTTGGTTCCACACCCATTTCTTTGGTTAACCACTGTTTGTCAGTTAATATTCCAAAATCCCCTCAGAGTCAAACACCTTCTCTTGGTTCACTACTCTCACTTTGGTTCATTACAGCCTGTCTGTTGACACCCAACCCTTTTTTCCCCACAGAGGCTTACTCTTTTTCTTCGGTTAACCACTGCCAGTCAGTTAACATAACGAACCCTTTTTTCACTTGGTTTTAACATCATTCCTTTGTTTGTTCCCCAGTAGGGTCGCTACCCTCTGACCCCTAGCATAATTCTTCGTTCTTTCCTCCCTAGTGGAATCCTTTCTATTCCTTTTGCTCCTTTATCTTCTTGGTTTCGACACCATTCTTGCACTTTACTCACAGCACAATTACTGTCTTTCCTTTGCATTTCTTTCTTGGTTTTGACACCATTTCTTTGGAATCCTCAGCGGAGTTTCTTTTCTTCTTTTGCTCTTGGTTTTGACACCACCTTTCCTTTTCTTTTTCCGTCTTAGTTCCCCGAACTATGGAAGCTCTGATTCTGCATTCCTTCGAATGTATGATACCTAGGCATGAGATCGTGATGATCTTGGCGAGCACCCTTCCACCTTCTTCCATTCTTCTTCTCTATCCCTGGTTCTTTGAACTACGACACTCTGATTTCCTCATTGCACTATGAGGGTACGTAGGCACGGGGGCCCCAATCCTCCGCGAGCATTTTATTTTTCTTTCTTTCCTTTTCTCTCTCTCCTCTTTCTTTATTAGCTAGTAGCCTTTAGATAGATAACCCATCCAAGCCTAGAAGCAAGCAAAATGGTTCCCGTCGAGTACGAAGGATGCGTAAGGTACTAGTACCTTCCTTTCGCATAACCGAGCCTCGTTCCCGTTTCTCTTCCCCTTGGGTTTTATCGATATTTTCCCTATTTTTGGGACTAAATAAAGTTCGGTGGCGACTCTGTTGTATCTTTGAGTATGCGATTCACTCAGGTATAAACCATCCATCTTCAAAGATAAACTTAAATTAAAGTGTAAAAGTATGGTGTTTACATCAAACGTACATTTTCTCAACACACTTTTTTCTCTGCACACGGGTACTTTGAGTAATTTAGAGATTTTGTACAACTTTGAACATACACAATCCTATCACTAAGACTGCCTATTTATAATGAATCAAAATAACTGCTTTTAACGGACTTTCTCTTAAATCAATACAAGTGGCGCTCGACATGTCTTCGATTCTCCAGCATACTCCACGTGTCTTTGTTTAAAAACTGGATAAGGACAATATTCCCTCCTTGATTCAAATTCAAAACTCAAGTCGAAAACACCATCTGTAACGTTCCGTCGAAACAACAATTCAATATTTAGAAAATTTCCTAAGTTCACCTGGTCATCCTTCCTTTCATAAGGAATGACTTCGACTGAGCATCCATCATCGAACTTGCCTAGTCGAAATGCATTATAACTGGGCAAAAAATTTCATTTTCTTCATTTGTTACATGAATGAAACCAGGCATCGAAATTGAGAGCCAACAGGTACTAAACTTAATTATTTCGTCGTGACGAGTTTGACTAATTAACCTCAATAACCAAAAGAGAGTTTTTCACTTGGTTTAACTCACAACCAAAACAAAATTTCTCCTAGTGAGAATTTACAATATTTCCCTTACACCAAAATACCCCACAGATATAAATATTTCAGTCTCAAAAACACTAAGGCAAATGTTAGAAAATAAATAGAGAAAGATGGGAGTGAGAGAAAAGTATTTTAAATACGATTTCTGGTGTGTTGAGAAGTGAAAGATACCTGTTTATTTATATGACAAAATTTGTCTTTAAAAGGAAAAGATCCATGAGCCTTTTTAATGTTGATAATCAATTAAGCCAACCACATAATCGATTATCAAGTCCAAAATGGAAGGTTTTCAAAAAAGTCGTTGTTAATCGACTAATAACCCTAATAGTTTATCATGAGACATTACAAAAAGATATAATCAATTATACCTAAGGGCTAATCAATTGCGAAATTCTCTCATAAACAACTTTTTGAACTTTTAATCAATTAGTTAGGCACACAAATATTTTATGGTGGTTTTAATAAAAAGAGAGAGGTTTTTCAAAAGGTTTTAATTGCATGTATGGTTTTCCTTATTAAAATAGAGATTTAGTTTTATACGTTTACATACACAAATCACTCGATCCGGATTCGACGAGTTTTTATACTTCCTTTCTTTCACAACTCTGAAGTTTCTGGTTTCTTGCCATTTTATCTTTGACTTTAGAACTTCACTAGAACCTTGAATCTTCTTCGCATGAGACTTGAGATAACTCTTCAAGATAAACACCATCATCAGATAACTTTTTTATCAGAGGTCTTCACCGACTTCACTGAATGCTTCTTGATATAAGGCGTTGTTCTTCACAAGTGTATTTTGATATATTGATCTCCAAGCATTTCATCACAACTTGATCATCACAATGGATCAACACAACTTGATCATCACAACAAATGACACCTTGATCTTCAAGAGCCACCACTTGATCACATCAGATCTTGATCTTCAAGCACCACCACTTGATCACATCAAATATTTATCTTCAAGCACCACCACTTGATCACATCAGATGATAGCTTCACTTAACATCATCTAAACTAAATCATTTATGATGAAGACTTTTCTTAAGAGTGTTGTCAACATCAAAACCAAACAAGCTGTTACATAAGTCATACATGCAAGCACATAGTTCCACACACATGATAGGATTTGTGGAAAGTTTCCTCTATATTGATTCCATAGTATGATATAACTTTCAAAGATTATATTTTTTGCCTGTCCTTAACATCATTTAAACATTCATGTTGTCCGGCCTAATGTTTGCTCGCATATGATTTTCCCTCTTCATTGGAGTTATATGTCATCTTTTCAAAATCCGTGTGCTCATCTTCGGATAAATCCCAAAGCTGCAGTATTCTATGCAATTTTTCGAATCACTTGGGAATTCTCTAGTAATAGCCATGGTCAGGTTATTTTTACATTATCTTTCCCCCCTCTTTAAGCCTTTTTCTTTGCTTATTGAGAGATTTTTGTTGTCGTTTTGTAGTTCTTTACCCGTTTTCCCGAACTAGTCATAAGTTCCTGTCGGTCGTATTTCCTTCATTGATGGGTGAATGATTACTTCACATCGCTTTCAGAGGAGTTGCAATTTGGTCCTGATAAATTACAATGTGATTTTTTTTGTTATATCATATGAATAAAAGTTACTCTTATTCTTTAGTTATGCATTCTCCATTGCACCTCATTGATTCTTCATTATTACTTTCCGCAGAGAGGGATAATGCTTTTTGCTAACACTTGTGTGTTTCTAGTGGTATATGGTATGCATTTCCCTTCTTTCTCTTTGTTAATAACTTTTTTTTAATCATGGAAGGCTGTCAAGTCCACTCCTTAAGATAAAATGGGACGTGAAGATGCTTCACACAGTTCTAGTCTTGTCCCGACGCATCTTGCTCTATCTTCTGCCTCACAAAAAAATGGAAATACAGCACACAAGGCTCTTAGGAAAAAGATGGCATCGTCTCTGAAGCAAGCTAGGACAGATGATTCCATGGAAGTTGAGGAGACTTTTGACATTGCTTCTTCTAAAGATCGAACAATTTGCTAGTTTCCTACCTCATTTAACCTTATCATTCCTTCAAATTCATCTATAATACGAGCTCTGATCCCTGAGATGGATTCCTCTTAGGTTGCAGATTTGGGACCTCTCAGTCCAATTTATACTAGCAGAGTATATCCCGTATATGGCCAAATTGATGACTTTGATTACTCCTGATAGCACTTAGACGTTGAGAGTGGTAAGTATAACAAGTGTGAGTAGTATGGGTAATAGTCTCACATTGGCTAGAAATGTGGAGACTTGAGCACTTATAAGTGGGAGAACTCATACACCTATCACCTTAAAGTTTTGGGTGATTTCACTTGTGTTGCTCTAGAAATTAAGTCTCACAATGTTCAATGCTCCCTAGTGAAAATCTCCCCTAAAAGTGGTATCAGAGCCTGCTTCAAGGAAGGGACCGACTCACTTGTATCGAAAGTATCCCCACATGTCGTGGATAGAGTGTCTCGTTGAAGAGTATAAACGTCGGTACAAGTGTATGTGGAAGTTGGATGAAGCTTCCGCTTAAGAGAAATCATTGTGGAAGCATTGTGGATAAACTCACACTTGAGGGGGAGTGTTAAGTATAACAAGTGTGAGTAGTATGTGTAATAGTCCCACATTGGCTAGAAATGTGAAAATTTGAGCATTTATAAGTGGGAGAATCCATATATCTTTCACCTTAAGGTTTTGAGTGAATATGTGATGTGTCTCTCACAAAAGTGTTGCTCTAAAAAATAAATTCCACAATGTTTAATGTTACATAATAAAAATCTCCCCTAAAAGAGAGAGGGGCAATTTTTTGTCGATTTGGAGCGAACTAGATCCTTGCCCTAATAACTAGCAACTTTCTTCGTTGTGTTTGTGCTAGAGTTATTAATTTAACAGAAAACATGATGGGGTGGTCCATATGGATTTTTCTTGAGTTGTGAAACGTTACTTGGCCAGGTTGATCAATGCATTACACCCCCATTTTGAAAGCATCTTCTCACACACACTCTTTAGTATACACTTTTACAAATAATTGTAGCTATGTAATAATATTCAACAACCAATCAAATTTATCAATGAATATTTGTAAAAATAACAAATTATATTTAAAAAAGAATTATACAAAAAACTCAGCATTCAACTTTTTTATATTGTATTTTTTTTTTCGATATCAATCAATTTCTCAAACTCATTCCTTCTATCCAAAAAAGGATCATTTCACTATAGATAATTCGACTATCTAGATTTTTTAGAGGGCAATTTCACAAAGAGAAAAAAGATTTCTGAAAAATCAAATCTTGTTAGCTCAACTAAAACTCAATCATATGCATTTGATATAATATGGTCCATTTGTCATTCGTGCAAGGAACCCAACTTTATTAGGAACAAGAGCATTGTTAATAAATTGCAATTCATTCGTTTGTCTTGTATATCCGCATGTAATCATAGTTATTATTTTTTAACTCTTAATGTTTTCTATTAACTGGGTTAGCATGAATAAGAACAAATTAATTTAGAATTTTCTATATAAAAAAGTGGATTTGTTTAAGATGGACTTTTTCTGTCATAATCTTTTCCAAATATGACTATCATTGCTAGAATTTAAAATTTCAGGATCTTTGTGTTTGTTTCAATCTTTAATAGAGTGGTATCATGATTTAAGTGTAACAACCAGATTTATCTATGGCCCAGGTATAAGAATCTTCATTTGAAGTAGACGATGAGGATAGGTTAAGAATTTGGTTAGGTTCAAAATAAAGAAAAGTATTATCAATGATGTGATGGTTCCAAGTCTTATTTTGAGAGATAAGGTAATAAACTCTTTCAATATCCGAATCAATAGATTTCTTTGACAGTTTGAAAACAACGTTAAAATGGGAACCAATTATCATGCCAACTACTATCTTTAGACCCAATAGGCCATGATGCATGCTTTTTCCAAATAAAGTTGGATCCGAAATCAAGTAGCACATAGAGAAGAAATATCATAATGATGATTAGTAAGGGTCACCATTAAATAGAAGAGTACAAGATTCCTAGATCCTCAAAAATGTTGTTATATCAAATCAATAAAACTCCAATAAATTGAATTTTGCTTTTTTTTCCCAAACGCGTGCATACAAACGTCTAAAGGCGAGTAGTCAAAATCGTGAAAGTTAAAGTAATATCAAAGTAGTGTTAATAAAAGTTATGAGTTCGAATTTAACCATGTGCATGAAGCAATGTTAAATCTTTGAAGAATAATTTTGTCGTCTATTGTGGTCCTTCTCAACTCGAGAGTTAATCTCTGCAGTTGCACGCAGAAAAGATACCTGATTTATTAAAAAAAGTATACCAAAGCAAAACATTTGCAAGTATTAGCATAACCTCAATAATAGAAAGTATAACATTTAATACATATCAACACATGAGAATTTATAAGATTTTAACATATAGGAACATATTCATTTCGTCATTAACACTCTAAGAGACATGTGAATAATGTTCATTAATTATTCAACGTCGAGTGTTACAGATCAAGTGATGGCATTTGAAAGATGAAAAATAAAGAAGTTTTCAACACAAGATCTTAGATTGAGAGTTTGGACTACCACAAAGAAGTGCAAATGATATGTGGAATAAGATGACTCAAGAGATTAAAAAAGTAGCTAAAGAGATGTTGGGAGAATCAAGAGGTTCTGAACCTAGGATAAAGAATCGTGGTGGTGAAATGAACGTGTTCGGAGCAAGGTTATAGTAAAAAATAATATTGTTTTAAACAATGGTCTAGGTGTAAAAATGACAAAATTTGAAAAAAGTATAAGAAAGTTAAGAACGAGACCAAGAAGCCGGTGGGTGAAGCAAGAACCCAAGTTTTAGAATATTTAAGAACCAATGAGAGAGAAAATCAATATATAGACTTGCTAAGGAAAAAGAAATAAAGACGAGAGAATTTGATCAAATGAAATGTGTTAAAGATGAAGAAGATAAAGTCTTAGTTCAGAAAAAATATATATAACGGATAGGTGGACGACGTATTTCTACAATTTATTTAATGAAGGATATGATATCTCACCCGACTCTAGCAAACTTGACGTTAGAGAAAATGATCGAAACAATAATTACTTCCCTTGTATTAAAAAGCAAGAGGTAAAAGAAGTGTTGAAAGAGATGAGTAACAATAATGTGGTTGGGTCAAACAACATACATATTGATGTGTGGAAAATTCTTGGAGAAATAGGCATTGAGTAACTCATCAAACTCTTTAATGAAATCATGATTTCAAATCAAATTTTGGATGAATGGAGAAGAATCACTTTAGTTTCAATATATAAGAACAAGGGGGATATACAAAATTGTGCAAATTACAAGGGGTTAAACTTATGAGTCATACCATGAAGTTATGGAAAATAATGATTGAATGAAGATTAAGAAAAGAGACTCAAGTCACTGAGAATCAATTTGGTTTTATGCCTGAGAAGTCGACCATGGAAGCGACATATCTACTATGACGTGTGATGGAGCACTATCGGATGGACCAATAAGACTTGAACTTGGTTTTTATTGACTTGGAAAAGGCGTATGAGAGAGTTCCTAGAGAAATGTTTGTGGAACCTTGTTTTGTATGTTACTTCTAAGTGACATGCCTTTAATAAAGACAACAACTTTTGATGATGAGAACTAACGATGACAGTTGAATGTCCAATAATAACAAGTCAATTATAAGCGGTTAAAGTGGTTAAAGATGCAAACCAAAGTATTAGGGTTTGATAAACTTGAATATTTGATGATAGCAACAGTCACACCCTAAATTTTGCCCACCAGTTCATCTGATCTTTCTATTATAGGTCATATGTCGTGTCACTTGAATATGTTTAGGTCAGTTGTGTTATTTGAGACATTGGGCCTTTACCTATGTATTTTGCATTTTATCAGAGTCCTTGATCCTTGACTGAGTCATTTTGATTCATTTGTTTCATTTTGGTTTTGTCCGAGTCATTTGTTTTCTATGTCATTGATTGAGTCATAGTCGTTTCATCTGAGACATATGTCTTTAGTTGAGCAGTTTGCTTTGGTATGAGTCAAAGGTCAACCCACTTGACTAAAAGTCAAAGGGGACCATTTTGACTTTTAATTTATCCATTTCTTTATTTATTTATTTAATTAATTTTTCTTTATTTATACATTTATTTTTACTAATTACTTTTCATTTATTTAGTTTTATGTTTTAGTCATTTATTTTTATTATTTTTATTAGGTCAATCTTTTTATTTCATTTCTATTTTTATTTTTTTATTTTTATTTTGTTTTGTTCTGAATCGTGAGTCCACAAACACCAAAAAAACACATCCAAACATACTAAATCAGATCAAATCACACAAAGATCCAATATTCATTACAAAGGGATTCAGTACATTGAAAGGCCCGTGGTTTTTTCCTAATTCATACAAACTTGTGTCCTAAGTAACATTTTGAATCAACTCAAAATCTAATCTAATCATAAACTTCCTAAAACATAACAAAAACTTAATTGTTAAACCTAATTCTAATCCTATAAATACCTAAGAAACTTACAAAGAAAGGACACCAACAATACACAACAATAACCCTAAGAGTTTGCCTTCACATTAAAGACAAACTCTGTTTAAAAAGCCTTAGCGATAGAAGAGAAGAATAAGAAGAAGAAGAACAGAATGAAGAAGAAGAAGAAGAAGAAGAAGAAGAAGAAGAAGAAGAAGAAGAAGAAGAAGAAAGAAGAAGAAGAAGAAGAGAAGAAGAAGAAGAAGAAGAAGAAGAAGAAGAAGAAGAAGAAGAAGAAGAAGAAGAAGAAGAAGAAGAAGAAGAAGAAGAAGAAGAAGAAGATATTACATGGGCTTGTAACTTTGCTTGAACTTGAAATCCTGTTGGCTTTCCTTACTTTCCTTCGTAATCTATAATCTCTGAAATTGCGTAATGTTTGTTTTTAATTTTGTGTAAATATGTGATGATGGTAAATTTTTGGTTTTCGGATTTGATGCTTAAATTTATGTTCTTTTAATTGGTTTGTGTTCGTATGCGTGTTTAGGTCGATTTGGGGTTTGATTTGGGTTTAATTTGATGTTGGTTTAGGTTTAACATAAGGGATTTGACGTTTTTTTAGGTTGGGATTTTTGGTGTTGATTTGTTGTTTTTAGGTTTGAAGGTGGTGGTGACCTAGGGTGGCGCTACAGTGGTCTAGGGTGTTTTGTGGTGGTGGTTTTAGAGAGAGGGGAGAGAGTGAGATTGAAGAGTGAGATAAGAGAGAGAAAAGAAAATGGGAAATGAGTGTTGATTATGAGAGGGAGAGTTTATATATACTCTCTCTCCGTGCGCTAGGATCAAGACGCGCGGTTCTCTCCAGAGCCCTCAGATCATTATTCCAGTGTGATCTCATGTATGCATCCCTATCATAGCGCTCCCATCTGGACCCTTGATTCTCAATCAAATGGTCTAGAGTGTTTTTCCCCAAAATCAAAATAAAGCCATCAGATTAATTAGATGACCATGCTTTCCTTGTGTTTTTTCTGATTTTTTTTCGTTTGGGTTTCTCTGGTTTTTGGGCCCTAATTTCCTTTTATTCTCACCACGCCCTGCAATTATACTTGCACTCTATTTGGATTTATTTTTTGTTTAAATATATAAAAAAGACCAATATTAAAATACCAAAAATAAAAATGCGAAAATAGTTTTATTTCTTTTTAAATTAAATTTCTATTTAAAATACCCCTAAATAACATGAAAGTGATAGGTGAATGCACATTCACCTATTTTCTCGAATAATCGTGGGCTTATCGCACACTTATTATAAACAAATCCTTTTCCTTCCATATATGATTTTCACAATAAGCTTAGGAGGAATGGGTGAATGTACATTCAATTGTTTCTTGAACAATCGAAGCTTAGTGTATGCTTTGCCCGAATCGGTTATTCATCCTCCCGCACCTAAAAATAACATTAACTCATCAAATAAAATTTTCCCTCGCGCAATTAAAACAAACTTTTTTCACAAAAAGATAGTGTTTTACTCATTTCGAAGAGAAATATAAACAGACGCTTCAACCTCCATAACGCGAGCATAGAAGCAAAAGTTTAATTGCTCGAATGTGACTTAAACACTATCCCCTAAAAGCAACCAACACACAAACATTTTATACAAAGAAATGTGTAGCCTTGAGTTTCCCATTGAACCTGGCGATACGTAGGAGGGATACTCAACATCTCGTCAGACCCATTAATAAAAAACTAAAATTTTCTCCCTTTATATAAACGTCCTTTTAATAAGCAGAGAACTGTAAACATATTTAAGCTAGAAATTTATTCCCTAAGTTTATTAGAAGGTTCCCATTTAGTGCAAGGATGTGAGGGTGTTAATACCTTCCCCTCACATAATCAACTCCTGAACCCGAAACTGAATGCGATGACCATGTTTTGTTCTTCAAGGGTTTTATTGACATTTCCCTTTTATAAATAAAACTTCGGGTAGCGACTCTGTAGTTATTTTGAGCGTAGTATGCTCAAGTATTTTTTGCACCGCAACTGCTGGCGACTCTGCTAGGGACACCTCACGAGTCAAGCCTAGTCTAGTTAGTTTTAGGTTAAGTGTTTAGTTTTGTTTGCACATGTTTTTTGTTTTCTGGTGTTTTTTTATTTCTCTTGATTTTTTTTTTTCTGTTTTATTATGTCTTTGATTTAAATGCTTTATTTGTTATTCATATATCATGTTGGTTTAGGACTGTTATTTAAGGGAAGCTCTATACTCGAGCTTAAGAAGAAACATAAGTTAGAAAGAATGTTGTGTAGTATTGGCCAATGGGATGCACAACCCACTAAGTTATTTACGAAGACTCCGCCTAGAGTGGGTATGTCTGATACTTTCGTCATGAAGTTGTTAGCCCACCCTCGTGACGAGATTTCGAACATGATCTGTGACTCTAAGGACCTTGTTTAGGATCCATACCAAATGTTGAAACTCAAGACCCTGTAGTATGGCCTACAAGATGCATATCTCACTAGGTCAATGTGAAGGTTTCGCCTAAGGGAGACCCTTTGAGATTTCACCATGAATTGGCTAGCTCATACTCATGGTGAAGTTACAAATAAGGTTTATGACCTTGGGTTTTGTTCTTAAATAAACAAAAACCCTAGAGCTAACCTATGTGAGGGGTTGGGTAGATATACTTAGAACTACCCTTCATAAGGAGTCTTCCTATGTAGGTTGTTTTGTTATTATCCTAAACATATCCCTTTAATTGAACCATGCATATAATTACATACATTTACATGAAAATGGGTTATTTAGCATATGAAATTTATTTTCAGGGGATTTCAAAATTAAAAGTTTGTTGTTGAGCGTTTTAAAAAATGAGTTCTGAAAAAAGTAAAACACTCTAGATAAAGGCATAGTTACCTAAGATGAAAAGTCTGAAATTCCTTAGTGGCAAGTTGACTAGTATCATTCAAAGGAATTTTGTCCTCAGATATGGGAAGATTCTGGATCTCTTGGACGTCTCGATGCAAATAGAAGTCATCACCACTCTCGCTCAGTTTTATGACTCTCCCTTGAGGTGTTTCACTTTTCAATAATTTCAAGTAGCCCCGACTCTAGAGGAGTTCGTGTGAATTCTGGACTCTCCCAAAAATATGAAAGGCTCTTACAGAGGGATCGAACAGCTCGTAAAACCTAAAAATTTGGGTGAAACTTTAAATATCCTAATGTCCAATCTAGCTCTCCATTACAAGACAAGTGTCGACGTGATTGCAGTTAAATAAAAGTATAAAACTCCATTTTCGCTTTAAAACTTATGTGCACAACTTTGAAAAACCTATAATGTTCTATTTTTGAAAAATCAATTGAATTTTTTAAGGGTCTATTCACCCCCCCCCCCCCTCTAGGCTTATTTTATACTCCATATTCTCACCCAACAATTGGCATCAAGAGCTGATCTTTTGATTAAGTCTAATCGACTCCAAAAGTTTGAGATATGGCGGATGATGATAATCCAAAGGGAGTCTATAATAGAGCACCTATTTTAAAGGTGAGAATTATACTTATTGGAAAGAGAACATGTATGTACACTTACTATCACTTGACAAAAATCTATGGCCATTCATCAGCGAAGGACCTTTTATTCCTAATGGAGACAATGATATTGTTAAAAACTCAAAAGATTGGACATACAATGAAACTAAACAAGCCATATATGATTTGAAAACGAGGGACATACTTATCTTAACTTTAAGCGCGGAAGTATTCTACTCAATTTCACATCATAAGAGTGATAAAGGTATGTGGGATGATCAAAATTGTTAAACATGTGGAAAACAAATTATGATCTTGGATTAATGTTTCAAAAATCAAGTTTTGACCTACAAAATGATTAGAAGTCATTAAAATTTGCAAAATCAAGAAGGAAATTATATGAAATAAATAATATTTTTGAGTTTTTTTGGTAAAATAAAATATTTTAATATTTTTGTGAATTATTAAAAAAAAGAATCAACTCAAAATCATTAAAACTCAAAGAGAAATTAATTTTTGAATCAATTAAATAAAATCACAAAATTCAAATATTCAAATATTTGAAAAAGGGCGCCAAGAACATGGCAAGAACACGCGCCCTTCCTCTGTTTCTGCAGATTTGCGTTTTCTATCCAATCTCACTGAATACTTGATTGTATCTTGCAATCTACATATCAATTTACTCGTTTCAACCTCACGATCATGTCTATGGTCTTTAATTTCATTTATTTTAAACATGGAATAAGAAATCAAAGAGAAACCTCAAGAACCCTAAAATTTGCATGAAGGTTCAGAAATTCCATACACGATTCAAACAGTGCAATTGATTGAGGGAAAACACTCCATGCATTATTATGAACATATGGCCAAATTATTGTGCAGCAAAAATTGCATGGATCATAGAGTTAGAAGAGCTCATGCTTACCACTTGTAGCTGGTGATCGTATTTTGTGTTAGAGGTGTTACAACTTGGTTCCAAGGTTATGGATAGCTTCCCTAGGTGCTATGGAGTGTGTCTGGATGCTTGGAGTGGATTGATTTGAGCTGGAACTTGATTTGGAACCTTAACTGCAAATTTGTCAAAGGCTTGAGCAGTTGGCTGGTGATTTTGTGATTTTGGTGTTCCAGATGTTATGTGAGTGTTTGGATCACTTCTATATGATGTTTATGAGGTGTGTGTGTGATTGGTTTGATTAGAATTGCTCTCAAACTCAAAACCCGATAGTGACTTGCTTTGGAAGGCAAAATTGGAGTGAAGAAGGAGATTTTGAGGAAAGCATCTGCTTGATGGCTTTGGTGTACTCAAACTGAGCACAAATGAGCTCTATTTATAGTATAGCAAGTTTTTTTTGGGATCAATAGTGAATGATAACTGCAACAGAGGTTTGGCCAATGTTGATCAATAGGAATCCAAGTCTCCTCTAGCCATTGACTAGAGGTTAGAGCACAGAGTTGTGGTTCCCTAGTTGTTGGATGACTCTTGACTGAATTCAGTTGCAAATGTGTCAGTCCATGCCACCTTGGTGCATCCATTAAATGCTCCAATCCAAAATTAGAGTCTTGTCCCTCTTTTAGGGATTTCTAGGTTTGGCATGCTATTTTTGGTTCCAAAGACTTGGGAGGCTTGGGATCAGAGTTGGTTCCTCCTTGGTCCCCCTTTGAGGTGTTCAGATGGATAGAGTTGCTCGCCCTTTGGAAAATTTGGGCAAATCGAGTAAAACTCCAAAATCTGCCTTGCTTTGGCAGTTTTCAGCAAGGTATATTGCCATTGTCATATCTCATGGCCCAAGTGGAATTTGATGGAGTTCTTGGCCATTTTGGAAAGCCCTCATATGATACAACAACTGTTTGATCATAATTGGTTTTGATACTTTTTGGATCCAAGTGAAAAATGCCCCTACATTTGGAAAAAAGTGAAGGCAGATTCTGACTTAGTGAAAATTTCACTAAGTGTTGGAAAAAAGTGACATTTTCACTTTTTGTGATTTTGATCATTCCATAACTCAAAATCCATAATGAATTGGAATGAGGTGTAGTTGAAGCTTTTGTAGAGGGTAATGAGAGCTACAAATCCAGCTTTGGATGGGGAAAAATGGCCTTGTGGTTTAGGAGTTATGATCCTCCAAAGTTGGTACCCTAGCCACTTTGTTCCATAGCTTAGAAAAATTTCTAAGTTTTTTATGGTTACCCCTTTTACAAGTTATCCAACTTTCCTTGATTTTTCTTGATGAATGATAATTCCAATCACACATTAACATCATTTTAGGGTTAAGGAACCATAATTGTGAAAAATCTCAAAAAGTCAAAGTTTGACTTTTGTGCACAGTTGACTTTTTATTAGATGAATTCCAAACTGTGTGATCCTCTATGAAATCAAGTCCTTGACCTAAATAAAACTTGATGGATTGATTTCATAGGTGTTATAGGGTGCATTGAATCATGTCTTAGGGTTTTGGAGCATGTCCTGGTCAAAAGTCAAAGATACAGTTGACTTTTCTCGTGAAACCCTAATTGTGGTTCTGATAAAATTGAAACTTGTTGCTCAAGCTTCTTGGATCAATCCATTGTTGCAAATGGATCAATGTGATGTATTTGAGACCCTCAAATCCCCTCTTGAGGTCTTGGCTCATGTTTTGTCCCAAAAGTCAACTTAGGGGTGAATTAAGTCAAGAAACCCTAATTCCTGATTTTTTATGTATGCATTCCCTGAGGCTAAATTGACTTGGTGATTGGGTTCATGAGATCCCTTGGAGCATCATAGGTTATGCTTTGAAGCATTGGCTCATTCCCAGAGGAAAATTTCCATCTGGAGGCCCTGGTCGACCAAACCCTAATTTGGTGACACTGGCGATCTTGAGGCTTAATCCACTTAGAAGGGAGAAGCCTTGTGCTTAATCCTTGAAGTAGGAGTCCTCTTAATCCTTTTAGACAAGTTGAAGATCATGTCATTCCTTGATTTATCCTCTGTCTAAGAACTGAGAGGGCTTAAAACCCTAAGTTTGGTTGTAGTGGATGCTCACCCATCTTTGGGGAGACTAATGAGGCATTATGGTTCGTCCATATTGTGATGATGGTTTGCACAATGATGGGGAATATTAGTGGTCAAAATTTAGGGTATGACAGATGCCCCTATTTAATCTTCTTAGACCCGAAGGTGTGAATGGCGAAGGTATTCGGGCATTCGGGGTGCAAGAGGATTAAATATCGGAATGCCCGAAATTTTGATGGTGGTTAAGAATGGCGATTCACACATCCTTCTTCTTTTGCTAAGAAATGATGCTTAGAAAAGGTAAAATTCCCCTCGATCCTGGTTTCCTACCAAGGAACTGGTCTCAGTTTCTGATGTAAACTTCCCCTCGATCCTGGTTTCCTACCAAGGAACTGGTCTCAGTTTCTGATTTAAACTTCCCCTCGATCCTGGTTTCCTACCAAGGATCTGGTCTCAATTTCTGAAATAAACTTCCCCTCGATCTTGGTTTCCTACCAAGGAACCGGTCTTAGTTTCTTTTGTCAATAAACTTTATCGACAAGGGACGCTATGCGTAGCGGTTTTCCTCAAACTTCTCGCCGAATTTTCCTGGGGAGATGCTATTTGATGGAAAAAAATTTGATGTCAGACTTGCTGGGGAACCCATCTGTCTGAATTGTAGAGGTGTACAAACTTCTCTGTTGGAGACGCTATTTGTCGACTCTACTGGGGAAAGCAGGTCTCTTGAGAGACTGCTGTCGCTTGGGGATATTACATCATACTTTTCTTCGAGATCTTCTCGGAGAAATGCCATATAATGCGATCCAATTTTGAGGTGCTGATGACTTCATTAACATCGACTCTCCGGAGAGCAAAATCAATGTGTTGTTGAAAGTCTTTAGTTGTGAGGCTTTCTCTGGGGATTTTCCTTAATCCGGGAAAGTGAAGACATCATCTTCAATGGCGAAGAATGATGCTGGCTGAGGGTTCTCTGGTTTTTCAGAGGTTCAAGTTATCAAAGTGGTTAAGGGCCGACTTCATCCCAGAAATAAACTGGAGGAGAGAGGTAGTGCAGACGCAACATTTCCTGACGAGGAAAGAACCGACAACTCGATTGTGAAGACTTTTATCCCTAGGGGACAAGACCGACTAGAGTGATAGTGATGTAATATGAATGCGAATGTAAATCAATAGTGCATGATGTATGTATGTGTATGCTAACAAAACTGACACGACATACAGACTAGTGGATGAACATGACTAGATACTCGACCACTGCAGGGGACAAAAAGTATCGCTGCTTCAAGATAGCAATTCTGCCTTGCTTAGGAGAAGTAGTCCCTGCGGGGAACAAGCGTTGGTCGGGCTTAGGAGGTAAGAACTCTGTCGAGGATGTCAGATGGAGTATTCACATCTGACATAGTCGATCCTTCATTCAGGCGCACTGGTTTAGAAGGAGTACTTTGATTCTGCACTTTGAAGCTCGCTTACTTCGGGAGAAGCGATCATGTTCTTTCGATGTTCAACAGTCAAAAGAAATTGCCATCTTTATTTTTAAAGCAGAAAAATTTTAACAAGTAAATTAATTTTGTTCCGTTTCAAGAATCGTTGATCATGTTAAAATGTCGTTCTATCAAGCTAAAACAAATAAGAATTGCAAATAAAAGCACAAGGGCTCAAATTGTATTGATAGGATGGAAATCAACCAAACGCGTGATTCCATAGAGTATTTACAAAGTTTGGAAATGGTAATTTAAGGGAAAAGGGCTACATTGAAACATAACGACCGTTATCCTTCTACAAACTTTGAATTTATGACATCCTGAGCTTCCGTCGAAGATGACCGTGACTGGAGTTTTTTGATGGATGGCAGGACTGCTGCTAGGGAATTTGCCCATGTTGGACGTAGTTACTTGCCATTATCCCTAATTTTTGCCTGGATTGTACTGTGATGTTTCCAATCCACCGGGATGATTTTTTTTTATGTCTCTAATTTTTGCCTGGACCGTCCTTTCAGGTTTTCAATCCACCGAGATGTTTTTTTTAGTTTAGGCGAAGTATTTCTTGACTACATCAACATTTGTGGGGTAGGAAAATTCCTCTCCGTCCATGGTTGCAAGTCTCAAGGCGCCGCTTGAGAAAGCTTTCTTGACCACATAGGGGCCGTCATAGTTTGGAGTCCATTTGCCCCGAGAATCAGTGAGAAATGATTGTATCTTTTTAAGCACAAGGTCTCCTTTCCTGAAGACGCGAGGTCGTACCTTTTTGTCGAACGCCTTCTTCATTATTTGCTGATACAACTGACCGTGGCATAGTACCGTGATTCGCTTTTCCTCAATCAGATTTAGTTCGTCGTGTCGACTTTGACACCATTCAGCTTCTGTAAGCTTAGCTTCCATCAATACCCGGATTGATGGGATCTCTACTTCTATGGGGAGAACTGCCTCCATGCCATAAACTAGAGAGAAAGGGGTTGCCCTTGTTGAAGTGCGGACAGATGTGCGATAATCGTGAAGAGCAAAGGGCAGCATCTTGTGCCAATCTTTGTAGGTTACAACCATCTTTTGAACGATCCTTTTGATGTTCTTGTTAGCTGCTTCTACCGCTCCGTTCATCTTGGGTCGGTAGGGAGATGAGTTATGGTGTTCGATTTTGAACTCAGCACATAACTCTTTCATCATCTTATTGTTCAAGTTAGATCCATTATCCGTAATGATCTGGCTCAGAACACCATAACGACAAATGATATTGTTTTTTATAAATCGGACCACCACTTGTCGGTTTACATTGGCGTATGACGCTGCTTCATCCCACTTGGTGAAGTAATCAATGGCTACCAGGATGAACCGATGTCCGTTCAAAGCCTTAGGTTCGATCATGCCGATCATGTCAATTCCCCATATGGAAAAAGGCCACGGGGAAGAGAGAACTTTGAGATGCGTTGGCGGCACATGGATTTTGTCTGAGTATATCTGACACTTATGACACTTCCTCATGTACTTGTAGCAGTCGGATTCCATTGTCAACCAATAATACCCGGCCCTAAGAATTTTTCTGGCCATTGTGTGTCCGTTGGCATGAGTGCCAAAGGATCCTTCGTGAATTTCTTTTATCAGCATGTTTGCTTCTGGTCTGTCTACGCATCGGAGCAAGACCATGTCGAAATTCCGCTTATAGAGTGTATCACCGCTCAAAAAGAAACTGCCAGCCAGCTTTCTGAGGGTTTTTCGGTCTTTCCTGGATGCCCCGGGTGGGTACTCTTGTTTCTAAAGGAAACATTTGATATCATGATACCAAGGTTTGTCATCTATGACTGCTTCAATTGTGAAGATATAAGCGGGCCGTTCAAGGCGCATTATGTCGATCTTAGGTAGGTCATTCCATTGACCTACACTAATCATGGAAGAGAGAGTGGCCAATGCATCAACCATGTGATTCTCCTCACGAGGGATATGATGAAAGTCGATTCTGTTGAAGAATGGTAACAGCCTTCTCGCGTAATCTTTGTAAGGAATCAGTCCTGATTGGTATGTGTTCCAATCTCCTTTGATCTGATTGATACCCAGGGCTGAGTCGCCATATACATCCAAGTTTTTTATCCTTAAGTCGATTGCTTCCTCGAGACCCATGATACAAACTTCGTATTCGGCCTCGTTGTTTGTACACTTGAATGTAAGTCTGGCGGTGAAAGGAATGTGGGTACCCTGAGGTGTTATAATGATTGCCCCAATTCCATTTCCATAATGATTGACAGCTCCGTCAAAGATAAGTCCCCACTGGGATCCTGGTTCTGGCCCTTCACTAGGTAGCGGTTCATCGCAGTCTTTCATTTTCAAATACATGACATCTTCGCCCGGGAAGTCAAACCCGATTGATTCCTGATCGTCAATCGGTTAATGAGCCAAATGATCGGCTAAAACACTCCCTTTATCGGATTTTTGAGCGTGGTATTCAATGTCGTATTCTGATAGCAACATCTGCCAACAGACAATCCTTCCCGTGAGAGCAGGTTTTTCAAAGACGTACTTGATTGGATCCATTTCAGAGATTAACCAAGTAGTGTGACGAATCATATACTAGCGAAGATGTTTGGTTGGCCAAGCCAGAGCACATCAAGTTTTCTCAAGCATAGTATACCGAGTCTCACAGTCGGTGAATTTCTTGCTCAGATAGTAAATGGCAGACTCTTTCCTTTTGGTTTCATCTTTTTGGCCAAGTACACATCCCATTGAGTCCTCTAGGACTGTGAGGTAGATGATCGGTGGTCTTCCTTCCACTGGAGGTGATAGAATCGATGGGTTCAATAGATATTCCTTAATATTGTTGAAAGCGGTTTGACAATCTTCTGTCCAAACGCAGTCCTGGTTCTTTTTTAGTAATTTGAAAATCGGTGCACATGTCGCGGTCACGAGGAATATGAATCTGGAGATGTAGTTCAAATGACTTGTTTTTCAGTTTTCGGAGAAGGCATTTGTTGAATGGCCTTGACCTTGTCAGGATCAACCTCAATTCCTTTCTAGCTGACGATGAACCCTAAGAGTTTCCCTGAACGGACACCGAAGGTGCACTTGTTAGGATTCAAGCAGAGTTTGTACTTTCTTAACCGTTCGAATAGCTTTGATAGGCGGGTCACATGCTCCTCCTCTGTTTTAGATTTCGCAATCATATCATCGACATATACTTCGATTTCTTTATGTATCATGTCATGAAACAAAGTAGTCATGGCCCTCTGATAGGTTGCCTCGGTGTTCTTCAAGCCGAACGACATTACCTTGTAACAGAAGGTACCCCATGGGGTAATGAACGAGGTTTTCTCCATGTCTTTCGGCGCCATTTTGATCTGGTTATAGCCCGAGAATCCATCCATGAAGGAGAAGACTTTGAACTTTGCTGTACTATCTACCAACATGTCAATGTGTGGTAAGGGAAAGTCGTCCTTTGGACTAGCCTTATTTAGATCTCTGTAATCCACACACATTTTGACCTTTTCGTCCTTTTTCGGAACTGGTACGATGTTGGCTAACCATTGAGGATATTCTGACGTAGCGAGGAAACCTGCGTCAATCTGTTTCTGTACCTCCTCTTTGATTTTGATGGCCATGTCCGGGTGAGTCCGTCTCAACCTCTGTTTTACTGGCGGACATTCCGATCTTAACGGTAGATGATGTTCCACGATGCTGGTATCCAACCCTGGCATGTCCTGATAGGACCAAGCAAACACATCGGGAAATTCTCTGAGAAGCTTTGTCAAACTTTCTTTGATAGTCGGACTGAGTAGTGCCCCAATCTTGACTTCTTTTCTCTCTTCTTCTGAACCCAAGTTGACCATTTCCAACGACTCTTTGTGAGGTTCAATGGACCTTTCCTCTTGTCTGAGTAATCGGGAGATCTCCTTTGGAATTTCTTTGTCAACTTCTTCTTCAGCCCCAAACACCGGGAACTCAAAGTCGGGAGAAGGCATCGGATCGTATGTTTCAATGGGGTTGAAAACAAGCAATCTGCATGACAGTATGATTTGTGTTTTAGAAGAGATAGAGAGAATGCAAAAGTGTGTGCAGTGTATTTCTTTTACTGCTTGTTTTTATTATTGAGTTGTTTTTTAGGATTACCATTTTCTGAAAAACGAAAAGAGAAAACAACAATTAATGCGGAAATTACAGAACGACGTCATTTTATTAATGAACAAGTCGATTCTTGAAACTACATCCATATAAAACAAAACTCTGTCGCTTTGGGCGAAGCGAAGAGGGAAATTTACAGAAAGTGGGCCCTATCAAAACATCTGTTTCACCCGGGCAAGGCGAAAGGTTAAAGACGGCAATTACTTTGACTTATGAACAATCTTTAGAACATCGACATCAACCCATTGGCGGCGAACTCCTCGGTGAATCACAAAGTCTGGTACTTTCCTTGATTTGTCTTCAGAAATGACGCTGATTTCTGGCGGAGCAGGATCATTGGAATCTGTCTCCGAGGCAGCGTTGTTGTAGGAGGATTCCTCTGTTGTATTTTGCATAGTATTTGTGCTCTCAGGTATATCTCCCCATCCAGTTGGCTGGATGTCTTCGAGCCTGATACAAGAGCTTTCAGGAGCAGTGTACTTGACCATATAGTCGTATTTTCCACTTGGTTGTCCTAAGGTGTCCCATACTTCTTTGGAACTGGAGGAGTCATCCCTCTCGATGACGTTGACCTCGGGAAAAGCATAGTTGATGAATTCTAGTCCGGCAAGCTTTGCCAATTCATCGTCGTACGAGATATTTTCTGAATGACCTGAGTGTTGATCCCATGATGTGGTGGGGACACAGGTATTCTGTTCAATGATGCTCAGCTGATTTTCATTGTTCGGATGATTTTCTTGCCCCGAGTTTCCTGGGTACGGCTGCCAGATAGGCAGGCCATTCATCGGGCCATAATAGTTGTGGTCAAAGTTGTCCTTCATCAGAGTGTCTTCCTCTAATAAGTTTGGTGGAGCACGACATCCTTCCGGATCACAATCTCCATATATCATTTCGACGTCTGACCTGGGTATAAATCTCGGACTCTGTGCGAGATAGCAAAATGGCGTAGGCACCTCTTCCTGAGACATATAACCGTCCTCGTTGAGATAGGACTTCCATTCCTCATCCGTATCAGAGGGATCCTCCTCGTTGATAGTATGGATTGTTTGAGGCACTGAGTGAAGGACACCTCCACTGTGGAAGAAGTCCTGAATGGGATGAAGACTTTCATCGTTAGCAGCTGTTTGGGTGCAGGTTGCAGAAAAACTAAGACCCTTCTTTGTTTTATTATCAGTAGGAATGACAAGTTGTCCCCATCCTTTTGCATTGTTATTCTCGATCACTTTGAGAGAATCTCCGTATGAGGAAATCGAGGTTCCTTTCTCTGATTGATTCTCATTGCTCAATGACAGTGCTTGGAACTGAGTTCCAACAACCTCCTCGGGTTCTACACAAGTAGATGATGATAAGTTACTCACGAACAAGGCTTGTTCTCCACAGACTATGACGAGTTGATTGTTCTTGACGAACCTCAGTTTCTGGTGCAGCGTCGAAGTGACCGCCCCAGCCTGGTGTATCCAAGGTCTTCCTAATAAGCAACTGTATGTTTCCCGGATGTCCATGACCTGGAAAGTGACTTGGAAAGTATGAGGACTAATAGTTATGGGAAGGTTGACTTCGCCGATAACTGCTTTCTGAGACCCGTCAAATGCTTTGACGATGACCTCACTGCCCCTCATCGGGGGTCCTTTGAATGATAGTCGCATTAAAGTGGACTTCGGCATAACATTGATGGCCGATCCTGTGTCTACCAGTACGCTGGCTAAAGCATCATCTTGGCAGTTAACTGTGATATTGGGCGCCATGTTGTGGTTTTTGCCCCCCTCTGGAAAATCCTCATCACTGAATCCTAAGTTGTTGCAGGAAGTGATGTTAGAGATGATGCTGTCGAACTGTCGTATTGACACATCCTGTTCCACAAAGGCCTGCTCTAAAACTTTCTGTAGAGCCTCTCTGTGGGCTTCGGGACTGAGTAAAAGTGATAGCACCGAGATCTTTGAAGGAGTTTGTAACAGTTGGTCAACAATGTTGTATTCACTCCTTTGGATGAGCTTCAGCATCTCATCATTGTTTTTCGAAAGGTCAGATTTACTGGATTGACCGACTGGTGGATCAGGAGCTTCTGTCGGAAGTTCCTTTTCCTTGTTAGGTTCTCCAACTCCTCGGTTGAAGATTCGACCGCTCCGTGTTACTGGACTGATGTCTGCAATATTCAAGATGGAGGGTAATGGAATTTCCTTTCTATTTTCAATTATCATTGCACCGTACTTGTAAGGGATCGCCTTAGCTGATTCATACGGTAATGGTCCCGGTAGATAGATAACTACAGGAGCCTTCTGATTTTTCTGACTGTCGTAATTAACTTCAATCAGTTCCTTGCTAAGAACTTTGGATTCGTCCAGTAGAGGAATGATGGTACAAACATCCTTGTTCCTCTCAGGGTCAGAGATTACAACCACGTCTTTGATTTGATCAACGAAGTAGTCCGGCATCCAATCAACGGACCCCGAAGCTAGGTATGGGTGAATCTCCTTGCGGTCCAACTGACTTTGGAGAGCTGCTCGTACGAGGTAACATCCTTGGTTATTTTCCGAACAGACTCTACAACGTTCATAGTTGTGTGGTGGCACCTGGCCACGCCTGCTTTGAATACAATGTAACCTCACTAGATCTGTTTCCGTAGATCGGACATCCTGACTTTGATGCCGAGTATGGTTCCCGTCAACCACACTGATTTGTTGTGTGTCTTCATCCATATAGATTGGAAGCCACCATTGGTTTAACAAGTGTTGTAAAGTTCTTTGAACGAGAGCGCACCCTTGGTTACTCTCACAACATCCTTTACAGTTTTGATAATTATGCGAAATGAGAAAACCGAGTTGGACCTGCCTGGCATGTAATTCCACCAAGCTGGTATTCATCAGACGAATATCAAATATTTGAATCATAATGATCTGATAGGGATTCCTATCATGGTAGTCTGGATCCATCCTAGATCCATCTGACGCTGAAGGGCTTCTTGTAGAAAAGAGCATCCCTGTTTGTTTACCGAGCAAGTTAGACAGGAACTGTAATCGTGCCGTGGCAGATTATGATATTGGCTTTGCCTTGAGTGCATTGCCACCAAGTTGACATCCATTGCACGGACGTCGTGGTTCTGAATGATGTTGGAATTCATATAGGTCATGTTGACTCCACGAACTCGATGCTCTTGGATCCACCCAAGATCCAATTGTTCCTATAGAGCTGATTGCACCACAGAACATCCCTGATTGTTTTTAGAGCAGATATCACACTGGTGATAATTATGAGGTGGCATATGGCCATATCCACTCTGTCTACAATGCATCTTGACCAAATTGGCCCGTAACAAGAGTACATCATAAATTTGATAGGTGTTGTAAGACTCTCCCTCTATCAAATTGACTGCAGCTTTCTCATGTTGAGGCAGCGGGTTTGTGAGAACATTCAGATTCGTATCTTTGAAAGATAAAACCCCGCTCCTAACAAGCTTTTGTACGTCGGATTTGAAACTGAGACAGTTTTCTATGTTATGCCCTGGTCCTCCTTGATGGTAAGAACAAGTCTGACCCGTTTTGAACCAAAAAGGCAGATTTTTCGGTACTGTAAGAGGAGACTTAGTCTGGAAATGCCCCTTGACCAGTAGTAACGGAAATAGTTCTGTGTACAACACAGGTATAGGGTCGAACCCTGGTGGTCGCGTTGCACGATTGTTGTTGTATAGAGGACGAGCCTGCTGAAGAGGCTGTTATGTCCTTTGCTGATATTGCTATTGAATCGGTTGGCTCTGCGCAACCTGAGGTTGATACGTAGGAACAGGCGCATGGTTGATAGCAGGAGTTACACCTGCTACTGGTTGATATCGTCGTCTTTTCTTTCTGAGAGAGATATTCCCAATATCCTGCTCTTTTTTCTTAGAGAGAGCACTACCGTATCGTTTTGTACTGCCCGATGATCCAGCGTCTTTAACTAAACGTCCTTCTCGGACGACCTCCTCAAGACGAACTCCCATGCCCACCATCTCGGTGAAGTCACTGGGCGCACTGGCGACCATTCTGTCGTAGTAAAATAAGCTTAAGGTCTTTAAGAAGATCTTTGTCATCTCTTTTTCCTCAAGAGGTGGACAAATCTGGGCGGCAATTTCACGCCATCTCTGAGCGTACTCCTTAAAGGTTTCCTTGTCCTTTTGTGACATCGACCTGAGTTGATCTCTGTCGGGTGCCATGTCCAAATTGTATTTATATTGTTGAACGAAAGCAGCGTCAAGATCTCTGAATGTGCCGATAGTAGCGCGATTTAAACCCATGTGCCATTTTAATGCGACACCAGTTAAACTATCCTGAAAGTAGTGAATCAGTAGCTCCTGGTTCTCTGTTTGAGCGGACATTCGCCGAGCATACATCACTAAATGACTCTGAGGGCAAGAGTTACCCTTGTATTTTTCAAAGTCGGGCACTTGGAACTTATGTGGGACTTTCACATTGGGGATCAAGCAAAGGTCTGCGACGTCCTTTCCAAATAAATCCTGACCGCGAAGGGCTTGCAGTTCTTTTTGCATCTCCAGGAATTGTTCTTGGAATTCATTCATTCTGTCGATCATGTTGTCGTTTCCACCAGAAGGTATCTGTGGAATCTGTCCTTCCGGGACAGTGTGTACCACAGGTGGTGGTATAGTCATTATGGCCGAGACTCTCGGTGCCTCCCGAAGTTTGTAACCTTCAGGAGTTGCTGCCATGCCCCTGGCATCTTCGCTTTCCCGAAATTTGTAACCTTCAGGCCCAGCGGCTTCTGCTTTGGTTCCTTGATCCTCATTGATCGGCGGAACATATCCTTCCGAGATATAGTTAATTGTCATGCCCCAGGGGCGATCTTTCGACATCTTGTACCTGGGATCATACTTCTCCACTATGGCCGTTGATGTGATCTCCGAGATCACAGTCCTTTGTTGTTGCATCTGAGCTTCTACTAGAGCTTGCATGTCGTTATGAAGCTTTCTTAGATCCTCTTTCAGAGTGTCGATCTCTTATCTCAACTCTCTGTTCTCTTCCTCGAGATCATCCATCTTTTTCTGATGATTGGCTCGAGTATTGTACGAATGAGACAATTTGACTCTAGAATCGAGACTCAAACATGAGATTCGTAGTTAAGAAGAATAGGTTTATGATGAATGCAATGATTATTAATTATTTTTGTTTAGTCAAAGTAAACTTTGACAATTGGATTGCAAATATCAAACAATCGGGAGAACCCCGTTTTATTGAATTCAAAGGATTGCAAAAATGGAAATACAGTAGATTACAAAGTGCTGGAAAAGGAAATCTAAACTAATGGATCCTGAGTCCTCTTAGAAGAGAGCTCAAGTGCTGGTTCGGGTGCTTTCCTCTTCTTTGACCGGGGCTCTTGGGCCATTTTTGGGTTGTCATTACTTTGCCAAGTGAAAGGAGAGAGCAAATTCCTTTGGTCATCCTGATTTTCTACAGCATGTTGCTCTAAAATCTCAATCAGAGCATCTTTTTCTTTTAATAGCTGTTGTATTTTCTTACATTCCACATTGAGAATACGGTACTTGTTCCTCCAAGACCTCTTCTCCTGCTGAACTTTGCTGAGAGTAACCTAAAGTTTTTCCATCTCAGACATGAAATAAAGGGCAGAGTCCCTTAGTGGAAGAACTTCCTGACGAGGGTAAGGCATCCTCAGCTTGAGAGCTCTAGTTTGTATCCAATAGAGATAAGGCTCCATCGAGACACTGTCTGGTTTTCCTAGAGACTCTCGTCCTTTCCTATGAACGTGTTTCCAAGCGTGCACTATTTTTGTCTTTAGTGCCCTGTAATTTTCTCCTTCCTTGAAGAAAAGACCTTCCAGATGAGCACTGTGCGGGACATGCCTCATCGGGTATCCAAATTGACGACGAACTAACACCGGATGATAGTTGATTCCCCCCTTAGTTCCTATAAGGGTACATTTGGGAAATTTCCACAACAGTCAATGATTCTGATCCCATCGTAGATTCGATTGTACCAATCGATGTCCGAGTTGGTAAGAGACATGACTCTCTTCGACCAACGTAAAGTATTCTTTTGATCCCAAAATGCAGCAGATTTGTGCAAATGTGAAGTGAATCATTTGTATAGCAGGGGTACACAGTACGTGATCATCCCTCTGCTGTATAAATTCCTTAAGTGTACCGAATGATACGCATCTGCGAGTAAGGTCAGTACGGGGTTTCCAATCAGGAAAATCTTAATGGTGTTGATATCTACAAAGTTATCGATGTTGGGAAACAAAAATAACCCGTAGGTGAGCAAAACAAAGATGCTCTCGAAAGCAGCCACGTTCCCTATACTGGCAAAGTACAGGGCTTTCTTTGTCAAGAACTGGGCTGGCAAACCTTGGATGCCACCCTTAGTGGTCATGTGAGTCCTGACTTCCGACCCGTCCAAATAAATTGCTCGTATAATAGTCTAATCCTTTGGAATTTCTTCCAGTCCAGAAAATGGAGCCTTATCATTGATATGTAAATCAGTCAAGTGAGAGTACTCCTCCAGTGTTGGTGCTAGTTGATAATCCGGGAATGTGAAACAATGATAGACCGGATCGTAGAACTGAATTAACATGGACAGGATTCCTTAAATTACGTGGACCCTTAACAAGGACAACAGTCCTCCATACTTAGCTCTGAAAGCCTCAAGGTTGGTGATCATTCTCGCCAAACCTCTCAAATCCTCTAACTTTGGAACCTTGAAGGTGTACTTATGAGTTTTCCTTCTACCGAAATCCATTAGCGCAATCTTTTTCTCTGACATTTGCAATCATTGTCTCAGTTTAATTTGAAAAAGAGAGACTAGAAGAGAAGCTTTTCTTTGTTTTAATGTTTTTTAGATGAATGTATGAATGCAACACACAAAAACATAGAAAAAACATGGGGTCAAAGGGTCGGTGTCATGAAGTCAAGGCTCTACCCCCCCCCCCCCCCCCAAAGGTTTATACTAGTGATTTTTTGTACCTGTCCACAAAATCATTGACCCCTCTGGGATAACAACAGCAAGCGGATCGCCAACGAGCTGATGTATCCTGGAGTGATCTCAGATGAGGGTAGTATCACCTGACAACTATTTCCAATAGCTTCCGCACTACAAAATGGCTGCAGTCTACTAAAAACCTCAGCTTCTTAGATAACCCAGTCGACCACACTACTTTCAACAACCGAAGTCGTATAGGCAATGTATCTGCAAAGGGAGTCTCCACTGAGTTTGATGGTCGATTGGGGGCTCTTAACTGGAATTCACTCCCAGTAAGATTACCCGCATTGCCATCACCTATCTTAGGTGTTTACTCAATCTTTCCACATGCGGCATCACACGTATTCCCATTAGCAGAAAAATAAACACATATATCAATTAGGAAAAACAGTATATATATTTGTCTTAATCATCCTAGACCTCTAGTTTTATGATCCTATACAGACAATGACACCCCAGCAGAGCAGTCATTTCTGTGATATGAATGTGAACTCAAGGTCTCTGCCTAAGAGATGGGAAAAGATAATACAATGATTCTTTGGTCCCCAGCAGAGTCGCCATTTTTCTGTTGTGAATGGTGACGATGATGACTAGATCTTACTGTGACTCCCTAGCAGAGTCACCATTTTTCTGTAGCGCGAGTTTTATGTGTGGTTGCGAAGCACTATCGCTTTTAGGTACTACAGCTCGATTCATTTTTTATCATATTGAAGCTGATGAAGGAAGGGAAATAGATGTCTCCAATTAACCCTGCTTGGAAACTGAGTTTAAACATATAACTGTTGGTTTACAGATGCTACAAAGATTGTGGGTCTCTCTTAGGTTATTTTGTTAAGAACACAGGGTTTAGACTATTGGTAGGATGTTAGGACTGATGCTTTTCGATTGATGTATGAAGGTACGGGATTTTGGGTTTTTGATTAGTGTTCTCGCTAAGATTTTTCAATCTTATGCCTACGTATTCCCGTTTAATGAAACAGGGAAATCAGAGTGATCATAGTTCCTCCTATTCTATGGGAGGAAATGGTGTTTTGGTGTCTTGTTCAAAGTCCAAGACATGAAGCTAAAGGTGGTTTGTATCTTGTTCAAAGCCCAAGATGTGAAGCTGAAGGGTTTATTTGTATCTTGTTCGAAGCCCAAGATGTGAAGCTAAAAGGGTGTTGACTTTAGAGAGAATTTGTCATCGCTAACGAGGAATATTTGGTCTATTTGGCACAACTGTTGGGTGACTGATTATAAAGGACAATTACTTTCACTGGGATATGTGAATCCAGCAATGTCATAATTTCCTTTATAGGGGATTTTCAACCTGAAGGAGAAGACTTTAACTCAGTTTATAGCAATGCCATATTTCCTTAGGAATTTCTCATGCTAAAAGAGGCTTGCCGCTTACAGCAATTAGACGAGGGAAAAGGAGTTGTTGATGTTTGTATACTGTGACCAAAGCATGATTTGATGCTAAAAGGTTGATTGAATCAAATGGGGATTTCTTTATACAAAGCCTAAGAGGAAGCTATTGACCCAACAAGAGGATGCTTTTGTGTCTCGTACGAAGCCCGAGATAGAGGCTAAAAGGGTTGACTCAACAAGAGAGTGTTTTTATATGTGTTTTATACGAAGCCCAAGACGGAGGCTAAAAGGGTTTGACTCAACAAGAGAGTCGTTTATACTCACCAAGAGAGTGATTTGTATCTCGTACGAAGCCCGAGATAGAGGCTAAAGGAGGATCGACTCAACAAGAGAGTCTTTTTATACTCGACAAGAGAGTGTTTTTGTATCTCGTACAAAGCCCAAGATGAAGGCTAAAAATGTTTGACTCAACAAGAGAGTCTTTTATACTCAACAAGAGAGTGATTTGTATCTCGTACAAAGCCCGAGATAGAGGCTAAAAGGGTTTGAATCAACAATAGAGTCTTTTATACTCACCAAGAGAGTGATTTGTATCTCGTACGAAGCCCGAGATAGAGGCTAAAAAGGTTAGCTCTGCTGGGGAGAATCATTGTACAAAGCCCAAAAGGAGGCTATCTATGCTGGTGACTGTTTCAGTTTAGTGACAGGTCCAGTATGTTGTATAAAATAGAAAATCAGTTCTTATAAAGAGACTGATTCTAGGTGAGGTTGTACTTTGGTACTGATCAGAAGATCGGGGTTATTTCCTGTTCTTTAAGGAAATGGGAAATCCAAAGGGTATTGAGACTGTCCAAGTCTACAGGTGTTTTGGAGAAATCGATTCTCAGATAGTGAATGATCTTTGTATAATGCCCAAGAGAAGGCTGGGTTACTGCTGAGGATTACATCCATAGGCAGGCCAAAGGGTGAGGAACTCTCATGAGAGGGGCCGGCTTTTGGAGCGATTAGTGTTTTTTCGATTTGTGAAAGGAACTTGAGAATGTCTTTGAGACTCAAGGGGTTTTTAGACTTCCAAGTCTAGAGTTTCATCTTTTGTACAATGCCCAAGAGGAGGCACGGGCTTTAAGGGATGAGTATCAATCCTTAAATGGCCGTAGTTTTGACGCTGGAAAGACTGCTCTAGGAAAGGATGATTAAATTCTGTCTTATACCTTTAAGAGGTTGTCAGGGTCCTTGTATTAAGCCCAAGAGAAGGCATGAGAACTTCTAAGAAGCTGAAGGGTCCTTGTACAATGCCCAAGAGGACGCGAGGATACTTTTAAGAAGCCTGTGGGTCCCCAAACCCCGAGAAGTTCAAGACATGCCATTCACAGAGAATAGATCAAGCTAGGAAAGTCCGAGAATTTGGAAGAAACTCAAGAGATGCCATTCAACAGGGCTTTACCTAGTGCTAGACGTAGTTTCCGGGGAACACTCTAAATAACTATACTAGTATTACACAGTTGATATTTGACAAGTATATAAAAGTTTGTGAAAGAAGACTTACAGTGAACAGCCCCACAATACAGTTATATATATATATATGAAAGCGGATAAAGAAAGCGGGTAAACACTTACTCGGTTGTAGAGCTTCCATGCTGTTTTGTTAGTTGTTCAACAAAGAAAACTTTGATAACAATATTATACTCAAAATCAAAGGAGAAAGTTCTCTGAAAAGATTGTTGGGGCTTACAGCTCAAGGAGAGGCCAAAAGTTTTATCAATGATTGCACTGTGGAATTTGTGCATTGTACAGGGACTTATACAAGTGACTGAGGCCCAAAAGGTTTTCTGTACAAAGGGATGGGTCTTACAATCTCTCAAGAGACCCAAAGGTTTATTTTTTTACAAGTGGTGGGGCTTAGAGCTCAAGGAGAGGCCCAAAAAAATGGTTTTTGAACTGGCGATCGCGCCGAGATTTTCTTTTAACGCAGAGGGACTTATACAATATCTGAGGCCCAAAATAGTTTTGGTTAAAAGGGTTTGGGTCTTACACTCTAATAGAGGCCCAAAGGTGTTTAAATAAAAAGAATGGGGCTTATAACACGAGGGTAGGCCCAAGGGTTTGATTTGTTAGAAAGGCGACGACCGCGCCGAATTTTTTGACGGTATCAGGACTTATATAATACACTGAGGCCCAAATTATTTTGGTTTTTCTAAAAGGGTTGGGTCTTACACTCTACTAGAGGCCCAAAGGGTTTGAAAAAGTTTGATGAGGGTTGAATTAATAAAAAACCCTAATTTGTTTCCAAAATGTATTTTTATTGAATAAAAATTCAATTAAAATGATCAAAATTGTTAAACATGTGGAAAACAAATTGTGATCTTGGATTAATGTTTTAAAAATCAAGTTTTGACCTACAAAATGATTAGAAGTCATTAAAATTTGCAAAATCAAGAAGGAAAAAATATTTTAAATGTCAAAAACAATTAAAATATTAATTCTTTGCAAAAATATCAATTATATGAAATAAATAATATTTTTGGGATTTTTTGGTAAAATAAAATATTTTAACATTTTTCTGAATTATTAAAAAAAGAATCAACTCAAAATCATTAAAACTCAGAGAGAAATTAATTTTTGAACCAATTAAATAAAATCACAAAATTCAAATATTCAAATATTTGAAAAAGGGCGCCAAGAACATGGCAAGAACACGCGTCCTTCCTCTATTTCTGCAGATTTGTGTTTTCTATCCAATCTCACTGAATACTTGATTGTATCATGCAATCTACATATCAATACACTCGTTTCAACCTCACAATCATGTCTATGGTCTTTAATTTCATTTATTTTAAACATGGAATAAGAAATCAAAGAGAAACCTCAAGAACCCTAAAATTTGCATGAAGGTTCAGAAATTCCATACACGATTCAAACAATGGCTTGATTGAGGGAAAACACTCCATGCATGATTATGAACATATGGCCAAATTATTGTGCAGGAAAAATTGCATGGATCATAGAGTTAGAAGAGCTCATGCTTACCACTTGCAGCTGGTTATCGTGTTTTGTGTTAGAGGTTTTACAGCTTGGTTCCGAGGTTATGGACAGCTTCCCTAGGTGCTATGGAGTGTGTCTGGATGCTTGGAGTGGATTGATTTGAGCTGGAACTTGATTTGGTACCTCAACTGCAAATCTGTTAAAGGCTTGAGCAGTTGGCTGGTGATTTTGTGATTTTGGTGATCCAGATGTTATGTGAGTGTTTGGATCACTTCTATATGATGTTTATGATGTGTGTGCGTGATTGGTTTGATTGGAATTGCTCTCAAACTCAAAACCCGATAGTGACTTGCTTTGGAAGGCAAAATTGGAGTGAAGAAGGAGATTTTGAGGAAAGCATCTGTTTGATGGCTTTGGTGTACTCAAACTGAGCACAAATGAGCTCTATTTATACTAGAGCAAGTTTGTTTTGGGATCAATAGTGAATGGCAACTGCCGCAGAGGTTTGGCCAATGTTGATCAATAGGAATCCAAGTGTCCTCTAGCCATTGACTAGAGGTTAGAGCACAGAGCTGTGGTTCCCTAGTTGTGTCGCTCCCAGGATTTTCATCCAGGTACAAACGCGAGAGTGGCGCGGAAAACAAAGTCGCCAGCCGTGTAAATTTATCCCAAGAGAGGGAAAGGGAACACCGCATAAACCTGAGGAAGAGGGAAAGGAATGGTCATCGCAACCATAACCTGGGCTCGGGAGTCGGTTACGCGAGGGGAAGGTGCTAGCACCCCACGCGTCCATCGTACTCGATGGGATCCACGCTTGTTGTCTATTCTAAGGGTGAGTTATCCTAAAATCTATGGCTGTACTGACACGAGGAAGGGGAAAACAAAGACAGACTCGATAGGACGTCGACGTCCTAGGCCTACGTACCCCCTTTGTGCAATGGGGAATTCAGAGTCAACGTAGTTCGGACCAAGTTCTTTTTGTGTTTTTTTATGAGCGATGTTAAGTTCGCGTCCGGCAGTTGTCATACCCCAAATTTTGACCACTAATATTTCCCATCATTGTGAAAATCATCATCACAATATGGAGGAACCATCATACTTCATCAGTCTCCCCAAAGATGGGTGAGCATCCACTACAATCAAAATTAGGGTTTCAAGCCCTCTCTGAGTGCTTAGACAAAGGATCAATCAAGGAATGACATGATCTTCAACTTGTCTAACCTCTCAAACATCCACAATGGATCAAAAGGACTCCCACTTAAAGGATTAAGCACAAGGCTGCTCCCTTCTAGGTGGATTAAGTCTCAAGATCGACAGTGTCACCAAATTAGGGTTTTGGTCGACCAGGGCCTACAGATGGAAATTTTTCATCTGGGCATGAGCCAATGATCCAAAACATAACCTAATATACTTCATGGGACCTCATGGACTCAATCATCAAGTCAATTTTGCCTCAGGGGATGCATTCATCAAAAATCAGGAATTAGGGTTTCTTGACCTAATTCACCCCTAAGTTGACTTTTGGGACAAACCATGAGCCAAGACCTCAAGAGAGGGTTTTAGGGTCTCTAATGAACTATATTGATCCACTTGGAACAATGGATTAATCCAAGAGGCTTGAGCAACAAGTCTCAATTTCATCTGCACCACAATTAGGGTTTTAAGGGAAAAGTCAACTGTAACTTTGACTTTTGACCAGGACATGCTCCCAAGCCCTAAGACATGATTCAATATACCCTATAACACCCATGGAACATGTCCATCAAGTTTGATTTAGGTCAAGGACATGATTTCCTGAAGAATTGCACAGTTTGGAATTCATCTGATAAAAAGTCAACTGTGCACAAAAGTCAACTTTGACTTTTTGAGATTTTTCACCAAAATGGACTTTTAACCCTAAAATGATGTTAATGTATTATTTGAATCATCATTCATCAAGAAAAATCAAGAAAAGTTGGATAACTTGTAAAAGGGGTAACCATAAAACTTAGAAATTTTTCTAAGTCATGAAAAAGTGCCAATAATGCACCAACTTTGGAGGACCATAACTCCTAAACCACAAGGCCATTGTGCCCCATTCAAAGCTTGATTTTTAGATCTCATTGCCCTCTACAAAATCTTCATACTGACCTATGTCCAAATTCCTCATGGATTTTGAGTTATGGAGTGATCAAAATCAAGAAAAGTCACTTTGTTCCAACACTTGGTGAAAATTTCACTAAGTCAGATTTTGCCTTACTTTTTGCCAAATGTAGGGGGATTTTTCACTTGGATTCAAAAGAGATCAAAACCAAACATGTTCAAACAGTTGTTGTATCATGTAAGGGCTTTCCAAAATGGTCAAGAACATTACCAAATTCAACTTACACCATGAGATACGACATTGGCAAGTTGCCTTGCTGAAATCTGTCAAAGGCAAGGCAGAATTTGCAATTTTACTTGATTTGCCAAAATCATCCAAATTCAAATGCTCCTATCCACTTGGAAACATCTGAGGATTGAATCTAAAGGGGACAATCACTGATCCAAGCCTCCAAAGTCCATGGAACAAGAAATAACATGTTGAACCTAGAATGGCCAAAATAGGGACAAGACTCCAAATTTGGATTGAAGCATTCAATGGAAGCATCAAGGTGGCATGGACTGAGCCATTCTCATCTGAAATTAGTCAAGACTTATCCAAGACCAAGGGAACCAAAGCTCTGTGCCCTAACCTCTAGTCAATGGCTAGAGGAGACTTGGATTTCCATTGGACAACATTGGCCAAACCTACTTAGCAGTTGCCATTCACTATTCCTTGAAAAACAAACTTGCTCTACTATAAATAGAGCTCAATTGTGTTCAGTTTAAGTACACCAAAGGCCTACAACACTTGCCTTTCTCAAAATCTCTTTCTCTTGGCAAAAATGCTTTTCTTAGCAAGGTAACTATCGGGTTTTGAGCTAGAGGGCAATTCCACTCAAACCAATCACTCACACACCTCATATACATCACATATGAGCTGATCAAACACTTAAACAACAACTAGAGCACTGATTTCTCAGAATCACCAGTCAATTGCTCAAGGTTTTAACCAAAGTGCAGTTGAGATGCCATAAAGTGATCCAGCCAATTTCCATCAAGTCCAAGCATTCAAACACACTCCATAGCACATAGGGAAGCTGTTCAGATCATCATAACACAACTGTAACACCTCCTACACAAATCACGATCACCAGCTGCAAGTGGTAAGCATGAGCTCTTCTGTCTCTATGATCCATGCAATTTTTGCTGCACAATAATTTGACCATATGTTCATAATCATGCATGGAATGTTTTCCCTCAATTAATTGCTTTGTTTGAATCGTGTATCAAAAATCCTAGCCTTCATGCAGAAATTAGGGTTCTTGAGGTTTCTTCGTGATTTCATGTTTTATGTTTAATTTAAATGAAATTAAGTGTTATAGACATGATCGTGAGGTTGAAACGAGTTGATTGGTATGTGGATTACATTATATAATCAAGTATTCAGTGAGATTGGAGAGAAAATGCAAATCAGCCAAACCCAGAACACGCGCGTGTTCTTCACCTGTTCTTGGCGCCTTTTTTGAATTTTTTGATTTTATTTAATTGATTCAAAAATTAATTTCTCTCTGAGTTTTAATGATTTTGAGTTGATTCTTTTTTTAATAATTCACAAAAATGTTAAAATATTTTATTTTATCCAAAAATCCCAAAAATATTATTTATTTCAAATAATTGATATTTTTACAAATAATTAATATTTTAATTATTTTTGGCATTTTAAATATTTTTTCCACATTGATATTGCAACTTTTAATGCTTTCTAATTATTTTGTAGGTCAATACTTAATTTTTGAAGCATTAATCTAAGATCACAATTTGTTTTTCATATGTTAAACAATTTTGATCATTTTAATTGAATTTTTATTCAATTCAATACATTTTTGAAAACAAATTAGGGTTTGTGGATTAATTCAACCCTCATAAATCATTTTCAAAACACTTTGGGCCTCTAATAGAGTGTAAGACCCAATCCTTTTTTTGACCAAATCATTTTTGGGCCTCAGTGTATTGTATAAGTCCCGATACCGTCAAAAACAAACGGCGCGATCGTCGCCTTTTGAAAAATAACCTTTTGGGCCTCTCCTCGAGCTATAAGACCCATTTAAAACTTTTTGCGCTTCTAATAGAGTGTAAGACCCAACCCCCTTTTAACCAAAACCATTTTGGGCCTCAGATATTGTATAAGCCCCTCTGCGTTAAAAGAAAATCTCGGCGCGATCGCCATTTTAAACGGAAAAATCAATTGGGCCTGCCCTCGTGTTATAAGCCCCACTCTTTTTCTTTAAACCTTTTGGGCCTCTTGAGAGAGTGCAAGACCCATCCCTTTGTACAGAAAACAATTGTTGGGCCACAGTCACTTGTATAAGTCCCTCTGTACAAATTCAAACAGTGCGCTCACTGATAAAACCCTGGGCCTCTCCTTGAGCTGTAAGCCCCAAATCTTTCTTTTTCAAAGCACTTTCTCCTTTGATTTTGAATATACTGTTGTTTTCAATCTTTCTTTGTTGAACAACTAACCAAACAGCATGGAAGCTCTACAACCGAGTAAGTGGTTATTGCTTTCATTTACCGCTTTCATATACATGTAACTGTATTGTGAGGTTGTTTCACTGTAAGTCTTCTTTCATAAACTCATATCAACTGTGTAATAATAGTATAGATATTTAGAGTTTCCCCAGCAACTACGTCTAGCATTAAGCCCGTTGATCACTCTTAGAAATAGTCTAAACTAGATCCCCATAGGATTACCAGACACAGTCTTCCCTCCTCTTGGGGTTAAACAATATGGAGATATGAAAGGTAGTATTCTCTGTGAATCCTTTCATAGACTGTCACTCGTAGAAGTTGTCAAAGAAACTCTACTCCCCAGAGATGATCTTTTCTCCGTGAATGGCATCTCTTGAGTTTCTTCCAAATTCTCGGACTTTCCTGGCTTGATCTATTCTCGGTGAATGGCATGTCTTGAACTTCTCGTGGTTTGGGGACCCACAGGCTTCTTAAAAGCATTTGTCAAGAAACTCTATTCCCCCAGAGATGATCTTTTCTCCGTGAATGGCATCTCTTGAGTTTCTTCCAAATTCTCGAACTTTCCTGACTTGATTTATTCCTTGTGGATAGCTTGCCTTGAATTTCTCGGGGTTTGGGGACCCATCGGCTTCTTAAAAGTAACCCTAGCCTCCTCTTGGGCTTTGTACAAGGACCCTACAGCTTCTTAGAAGTATTCACAGCCTCCTCTTAGGCTTCGTATAACGATCTCTTCCTCCGGGAATGATAGCCTCCTCTTGGGCTTCGTACAAGGACCCGTCGGCTTCTTAAAAGTTTCCAGCCTCCTCTTGGGCTTCATACAAATTGTCCCGATGACCTCCTAGAGGTATAGGAACATAAATTAGTCATCTGCATAGAACAGTCCTTTCGTAGAGTCTACTACTGTTTCTCAAAGCATAGTACAAAAGATGAAACTCTAGACTTGGACAGTCTAATCTCCTTGAGTCTCAAAGACATTCTCAAGCACCCTTCAAGAATAGGAAGTAAACCCGTAGACTCGGACAGTCTCAATACCCTTCGGATTTCCCGCTTCCTTAAAGAATATGAATAACCCGGATCCTTGAATCAAATCCTCGAGTACAGTGTTGCTTATATAAGAACTGATTTTCTCTTTCAAAATCAGTATACTGGACCTGTCACTTAACTGAAACAGTAACCACAGCCTCCTCTTGGGCTTTGTACAAATGATTCTCCCCAACGGAGTCAAACAACGTTTAGCCTCTCTCTCGGGCTTTGTACGAGACACATAAGAGACTCCCTCGTTGAGTCAATCACCTCTTTCGCCTCCATCTCGGGCTTTATACGAGATACATAAAGGTTCTTATTGAGCCAAACAAATGTTAGCCTCCATCTCGGGCTTCGTACGAGATACAAAAACTCTCTTGTTAAGTCAAATAGCCTCCATCTCGAGCTTTATACGAGATACCAAAAGACTTCACCGTCGAGTCAAAACTTTTTAGCCTCTCTCTCGGGCTTTGTACGAGACACATATTAGCCTCCTCTTAGGCTTTATATAAGAAAACCACTGGTTAATCCAATTAACCTTTTAGCATCAAAGTTGTGCCTCGTTCACAGTACAGAAACATCAATAACTCTTTCCCCTTCCTCTAATTGTTGTAAGCGGCAAGCCTCTGGATCATCTACATTCATGCCACTGCCCCTCTTTTAGCATGAGAAATTCCTAAGGAAAGATAGCATTGCTCTACACTGAGTTAAAGTCTTCTCCTTCAGGTTAAAATCCCCTATAAAGGAAATTATGGCATTGCCAGATTCACATATCCCGGTTAAAGTAATTCTCCTTTATAAAACAGTTGTGACATACAACCCCCCTCTTTAGAGATGACAAATTCTCTCTAAAGTCAGGACTTTCAGCTTCACATCTTGGGCTTTGAACAAGATACAAATAGACCTTTCAGCTTCACATCTTGGGCTTTGAACAAGATACAAACTACCTTTCGCTTCATGTCTTGGGCTTTGAACAAGACACCAAAAACAACCATTTCCTCCCATAGAATAGGAGGAACTACGAACGCTCTGATTTCCCTGTTTCGGTAAACGGGAATACGTAGGCATAAGATTGAAAGAAAAAATATTAGCGAGCACACTAAACAAAAACCCAAAATCCCATACTCTCACGTATCTATCAAAAGCATCAGTCCTAACATCCTAAATCCTTGTTCCCCGCTATAAAGTCCTAGAAAGAGAAAAAGAAAACCGTACTGGCGAAAATACAAATAACCAGTACAAAGGCCCCCCCACATTGATAGCATTCGTAACCTAACAGACCGCTGTTTAAACTCAGTATGCAAACCAGGGTTAATTAGAGACATCTATTTCCCTTCCTTATTCAGCTCACAATAGGATAAAAAATGAATCGACCTGTAGTTAAAACTCAACCGCAGAGAGCGACCAGTGTAATACCCCCAATTCCCATCTCGAATAAATAATACATAAATAAAATCAGAGTAACTAAAATTTTATTTTTCTGATAGGACAAAGGATGTCACATTTAAATCAACAAAACATCATCCCTGCTCATAAATTTGATACATAGCATAAAATAGAATACCCTCAAAGGGGAAACTTTTTCCATATAAAGGGAAAGGTCAATTATGGAATAACGCGGAACGATCCACAACCGACTTGTTTTACAAAATAAATTATTTTAGAACATCAACTATATACACAAAAGTACCACAAAATACATTCAACAAATGTATATATATATATATATATATATATATATATATAATCGTTCCCCGACTCCCGTGCTACGTATCAGAGCAGACACCAAGACCGACAACAGAACGGAGGACTAATCTTCACAAAAAGACCTCCAGCAACTCTAATCTGCAGTGCCTCATAGAGCATTATAAAACAGCAGAAGGGTGAGAAATAACAACTAAATCAAGATTGCATAATAATATGCAAACACACATTCAAACACATGTATAAATCATCTCACCCATACCATCACATACTAACACATATAGCATGCCACAAATACAAAACATATCACACATAATAAATCAAATCATGATTTTTCCACACATAACACATCCATTCATAATTCTCACCATAATTCATCACGACTCACTCATATACATCACAATGTATATATATACAAAACCAAGCATATTCATCATGCATACTTTCACAATTCTTATCATTCCACATAAACATACATATTCATGTTTATTCATCAATGTACAATTATAAAGATGATAAATGCAAATCATAGAGACCGACTTACGACTCTATGCAAATGCAATGCGGTACTGACTCAATCATCTCAAGTTCACTCAGGAACTTATTGGAACCATCGCTCGTTACCAATGTAACTCCCCATCGGGCCTACGATGTTCACCCATTGCTCACACCTCACATAGGCACACAATGTTTATGGATTGCTCACACCTCACATAGGCACACAATCAGATTGCTCACACCTCACCTAGGCACATAATCATTTGTAATCATCGCTCACACTCCACATGGGCACACGACGTTACAAGATGCATATCATGATGCTTGACACCCAAGAACTCATGACAATCAAATGCATCTTCACACATATATGCAACCATAATCATGCATATATTTCAACTCCTCATCATTATTCATGCATTGAAAAAAATTCAAACAATGCATTTCAACCATAAAGGCTACCAACCACATACATTGGAATTTCACATAAACAATGCATATCATCACAAACCACAACAATCATACAATCACAATTACTTCCACAAGGGATTCACACCACAAAGGCTACCCACAACACATCATAACAACATACATTGATATTCAATCAAACACTGTATTTTACCACACAACCACATCATTATCACATGCATTAACATCATATAGAGATAGCACAAAAGACCCACATTGTATGACGATAACATATCACGTCGAACACCAACAAACACAACAAACCTACAAAACCACTAATCATCCCCTACCAAATATTCTTAGTTAACACATGGTATCACATCACTATTTAATAGCATATCAAGTTATCTATCTATGGCCTCAAGTCCCACATCAATCGGACTCGCGATTCGGGAGTTATGGTGGAAACATAAACCGCACTTTCCACACATACATCACTTTTCCATATTTTCTTATCAATCCAAGGCTTAAACATATGATCCTATTCCACTATCCAAAATAGCATTGAAAGAGCTTTCCAACGCATCCGAACGTGCCTCAATCCGATTTACAGATCAAAAGTTATGAAGGAGACAAAATAAGAAATTTTGTCACGTTCGCAATGCGAACGGCTAGCGAACGTTCGCTGAATCCTTCGCTGGGGCTCGCAGTGCGAACCTGCGAAACTCATAATTTCCAGCAGCGATAACTTAGGTCATTTTGGGTCAAAAACCCTCATTTCTTCCACCCAAATACTTCCAAAACATACTATAACAACCAAAACATGATCCAAACCGAACGACAAGTATTCTACTCAGTTTTTATCGAATTTCATCCGCGAAAACATCGATTTTTATCAATCGCTCCTAATTCCAATTGATACGAAAAAGTCGCGAAACAATCAAAACAATTACAACAAACAACACATATACATACACAAGCAAGATATAATTGAAACTTCTCACCCTTACCCGATTAATCGCGCTCGAAACGGAGTTATGTTCGATTTTCCTCTTTTCCTCTTCTTTCTTTCCTTCTCTTTTCTTTCTCTTCTTTTTCTTTTCTTCCTATTTCTCTCTACTTTCTATTTATATAAAATATCTAAACTCCTAAAAGACCATTTTACCCCTCAGCTCAAATATCTCGCAAACGCTCTTAAAATGCGATAAAACATAAACATACCGATGAAATATAATATATTGTCAAATAAAAGTCAATAATAAAATAATATAAAATGAAAATAATTAAATCAACTCGATTAAATAAATCGGACCAAAACTGGGGATTCTCCCCCACTTAGAAATTTTCGTCCTCGAAAATCTAACCGATACGAACAACTCCGGATACACTCTCGCATCCGACCAACAAACTAACATGCCAACACTAGGCACACCACGAGTAACACAAACTGACAAACCACCTCTCTAACAACGACTACAACAACGTCTTAACAACATCAACAAAACCAGAATACCAAACATCCTTGTCACACATCCTTATTACAACACTGCTATGATTCACCAATCGAGCAAACAACCAAAACATCCATCTACACAGTATCCCATGAATAATATTTAAACCTTTCACCTAACACTTCCATTCTGAAACGTCCAATGGTCTCATCATTCCTACATGTTTCCAATGTCCAACCTATGAACTCTTACCAGTCACACACTCATATACGAAATGTGCCACATCACGCTTTCGATGCGCACTCTGATTACTCGTAACCATCAAAACTGACATGCACTAAAACTTTCGACTTAACTTTCCAAGCACGACCTTACCTTTACCAACAGGATAATTCCAACTAAAGTCATAACTCATCACAAATTCTATCCATCCTCATTGTCTCATACTCTATTCCTTCAAACCAACCAAGTTCTTTAAACTCTTGCGATTACCAAACACTTCGAGCCGAGAACTATAAAAATAATACCTCCAAATTTCCCAACACAATACCACCGCGACTAATTCCAAATCCAGAATAGTATAGACCCTTTTATGAATCCTCAATTGTCGTAAAGCATAAGCCACGACTTTACTCCCTTGCATTAGCACACTAGCTACACTCATCATAGACGCATCACAATACCTTACAACCGGTTCATCAGGATCACGCAGACTCAAAAACTGGAGCCGTAGACAACTTCTACTTCAGCTCACTAAAACTCACTCACAACGAACATCCAAAACAAACAACTCACCCTTTGCAAGTCAACTGAGATACCAGAAGTACGAACTCAACAAGGCCTTCCATAACCTGCAATAACAACCAACTGAGCCCAAAAGTTTCTAATCTCCTCAACCAACTTCGGAGCCTCTCATTGTAGAACTACATCTACTTCCGATGAATCCATAACAATACTCTCATCCGAAATAACATATCCAAGAAAACTAACCCTTCTCAACCAAAATTCTCACTCGAATAACTTAGCATAAAACTTCGTCTCTTTCCAACACTTGCAATTCAAATCTCAAACACTTTACTTGTCCTTCCTCTGAGTTTATAACGGATCCGAATATCCCCAATCAAAACCACTACGAACTTATCCAAATAAATATGGAAGATACGATTCATATACTCCACAAACATTCCAGACGCATCACTTAAAGCTTTTAACATGTTAACAGTTTCGTTTTACGTAATTCACGTAATTCTGATTATTCCCAATACTCAACCAAAAATCCATTCCATAAATAATATTCCTGTTTTCCAAAACATAGAACCCTTTCATAGCTCCACAACGATACAAAGAACGTTTAAATCGGATAAACGAAGCCAAAGTTATGAAAGAAACAATTGGGAAAGATCTATCATGTTCGCAATGCGAACAACCCAGCGAATCCTTCGCTTCTCCATTCGCAGTTCGAATGTCCCAGCTAACCAAGTCAGAAAGGAAATAGCCTAAAAATTACCCAACGTTCGCAGTGCGAACCATCCAGCGAATGCTCGCTAACACCTTCACTTTGTGAGTCTCCCAGCGAACAGAGGCAGAAAGAAACCCACTCAAAATAACACAAAGTTCGCAGTGCGAATCTCTCGCGAGCCTTCGCTGTGACCTTCGTCGTGCGAACACCTGGCGAATCCAATCAAAACTTAAACAGGGCAAGGTTCGCTCATTCTCAATCGTTACCAAAATCAACTGCCAGTAATCCATACACAATTTCTTCTCCTGGTCTTCCCATTCCACAAATTCCAACATGTAGCAACAACCAACCAAAAAGAACTCTCAAATAATACATCCACACCTAAGGGTTTTCTCAAGATTTCCATTAATGCCCTATAACTTTAAAAACTCCAAAACTCACCAAACCTCTAAGTTTACTTTCCATAGTCTCAATACCATTATACACATCATGCTTGTTATTCCATTCAAACATCATTCCTTTTTGTTACTAACAATATTGGAGCTCTCTAAGACAACACCTTAACGTTCCATCCCAAAAACACATCTGAAAACCATGCCCAACTGACGGCCCATCACTGTGACTTCCTGACCATTTCCAGAACACTATTATCACAAACATGACCAACATCTGCGTCTCACTTCCTAGAAGTTCTTCTACTTACTGAGCAGATCCAAACCTCAAATCCTCGCCTTTGCCCAATTTGAGTTCACACTCTACTTTCTGAGAACAACCATTAATGATACCCAATCATTCTCTCTTAATAACTTCCCAACTGGACCAACATAACAAAACCTCTAATCCATCTCACCTGCCGATATAAGAATCTTCGTCGACTCATCAAAATAATCCGTAATCATCTTCTCAATTCCAAATAAATCATTGCACACACTATCGAAGCCGGAAAGACACGTCTATTCCATCCAACATAATTTCTGTCTACTATCAACAAGAGATTAAGGGTGATCAGTTCCTCAATTTGTCAATAGACAACCGATAATCATGATGGAGCATAAACCGTCCTTACCAAACTTATAATAGCATTTCTTGCATCCTACATAAAACTACCTAAGGCACAAATCCTTAGTTGACATAAACCTTACCTCCGCATTCCCTCCAGAACCAGGAACCACACTGTCCAAAGAGCACTTACAATCTTGCAATCTACAACACACTGAGCCAACGCTCCACACCTGAATCAACTTGGAGAAGTACAAGCTTCTCCCCCACTTAACTCATTCTCAATCCGGAAAACAAAGGATTAGAAACCAGAAAGTACTGACAGTGCTTCCACACACATATCACGTACTAAAGAACAAACAACAACGACAGTATTCAACTGTCACACCAACTGACTCAACAACTTGGTCAGACGGACCGACCTGCTCTGATACCACTAATGTAATACCCCCAATTCCCATCTCGAATAAATAATACATAAATAAAATCAGAGTAACTAAAATTTTATTTTTCTGACAGTAACAAGGATGTCACATTTAAATAAACAAAACATCATCCCTGCTCATAAATTTGATACATAGCATAAAATAGAATACCCTCAAAGGGGAAACTTTTTCCATATAAAGGGAAAGGTCAATTAAGGAATAACGCGGAAAGATCCACAACCGACTTGTTTTACAAAATAAATCATTTTAGAACATCAACTATATACACAAAAGTACCACAAAATACATTCAACAAATGTATATATATATATATATATATATATATATATATATATATATATATATAATCGTTCCCCGGCTCCCGTGCTACGTATCAGAGCAAACACCAAGACCGACAACAGAACGGAGGACTAATCTTCACAAAAAGACCTCCAACAACTCTAATCTGCATTGCCTCATAGAGCATCATAAAACAGCAGAAGGGTGAGAAATAACAACTAAATCAAGATTGCATAATAATATGCAAACACACATTCAAACACATGTATAAATCATCTCACCCATACCATCACATACTAACACATATAGCATGCCACAAATACAAAACATATCACACATAATAAATCAAATAATGATTTTTCCACACATAACGCATCCATTCACAATTCTCACCACAATTCATCACGACTCACTCATATACATCACAATGTATATATATACAAAACCAAGCATATTCATCATGCATACTTTCACAATTCTTATATTTCCACATAAACATACATATTCATGTTTATTCATCAATGTACAATTATAAAGATGATAAATGCAAATCATAGAGACCGACTTACGACTCTATGCAAATGCAATGCGGTACCGACTCAATCATCTCAAGTTCACTCAGGAACTTATTGGAACCATCGCTCGTTACCAATGTAACTCCCCGTCGGGCCTACGATGTTCACCCATTGCTCACACCTCACATAGGCACACAATGTTTATGGATTACTCATACCTCACATAGGCACACAATCCGATTGCTCACACCTCACCTAGGCACACAATCATTTGTAATCATCGCTCACACCCCACATGGGCACACGACGTTACAAGATGCATATCATGATGCTTGATACCCAAGAACTCATGACAATTAAATGCATCTTCACACATATATGCAACCATAATCATGCATATATTTCAACTCCTCATCATTATTCATGCATTGAAAACAATTCAAACAATGCATTTCAACAATAAAGGCTACCAACCACATACATTGGAATTTCACATAAACAATGCATATCATCACAAACCACAACAATCATACAATCACAATTACTTCCACAAGGGATTCACACCACAAAGGCTACCCACAACACATCATAACAACATACATTGATATTCAATCAAACAATGTATTTTACCACACAACCACATCATTATCACATGCATTAACATCATATAGAGATAGCACAAAAGACCCATATTGTATGACGATAACATATCACGTCGAACACCAACAAACACAACAAACCTACAAAACCACTAATCATCCCCTACCAAATATTCTTAGTTAACACATGGTATCGTATCACTATTTAATAACATATCAAGTTATCTATCTATGGCCTCAAGTCCCACATCAATCGGACTCACGATTCGGGAGTTATGGTGGAAACATAAACCACACTTTCCACACATACATCACTTTTCCATATTTTCTTATCAATGCATGGATTAAACATATGATCCTATTCCACTATCCAAAAGAGCATTGAAATAGTTTTCCAGCGCATCCGACCGTGCCTCAATCCGATTTACGGATCAAAAGTTATGAAGGAGACAAAATCGGAAACTCTGTCACGTTCGCAATGCGAACGGCTAGCGAACGTTCGCTGAATCCTTCGCTGGGGCTCGCAGTGCGAACCTGCGAAACTCAGAATTTCCAGCAGCGATAACTTAGGTCATTTTGGGTCAAAAACCCTCATTTCTTCCACCCAAACACTTCCAAAACATACTATAACAACCAAAACATGATCCAAACCGAACGACAAGTATTCTACTCAGTTTTTATCGAATTTCATCCGCGAAAACATCGATTTCTATCAATCGCTCCTAATTCTAATCGATACGAAAAAGTCGCGAAACAATCAAAACAATTACAACAAACAACACATATACATACACAAGCAAGATATAATTGAAACTTCTCACCCTTACCCGATTAATCGCGCTCGAAACGGAGTTATGTTCGATTTTCCTCTTTTCCTCTTCTTTCTTTCCTTCTCTTTTCTTTCTCTTCTTTTTCTTTTCTTCCTATTTCTCTCTACTTTCTATTTATATAAAATATCTAAACTCCTAAAAGACCATTTTACCCCTCAGCTCAAATATCTCGCAAACGCTCTCAAAATGCGATAAAACATAAACATACCGATGAAATATAATATATTGTCAAATAAAAGTCAATAATAAAATAATATAAAATGAAAATAATTAAATCGACTCGATTAAATAAATCAGACCAAAACTGGGGCGTTACAACCAGCGCTTAAGAACCGCGTCCAAAATCGCTCGCTACAGAAAAAATGGCGCCCACCGTGGGGCTTTTCAAAGTTAGATCTAGGCACTGTCTTCGTTTTCACCTATTGTGTGAATACCACAGATTGGGGCTTCCGTCGGGGAACCCAATTTCTGTCAGGAACTTAGGATTCATAGCTTTAAAGGTCTAGGATGATTAGGACGAATATATATATTGCTTTTCCTAATTGATATACGTGTTTATTTTTCTGCTAATGGGAATGCGGGTGATGCCGTATGTGGAAAGAGTGAGTATACACTTAAGATAAGTGATGGCGACGGGGTCGACCATCAACCTCAGTGGAGGCTGACCAATGCAACCCATTCTCTCCCCTAGACAATGGGCCGATTGTTAAGTCTGAGAAGCTGAGGAGCCAAACCCTTTCGTAGTGCGGAAACTATCAGGAATAGTTGTTACGCGATACTACCCTCATTTGAGGCTGGTGATCTATTCTCGGTGAATGGCACTTACTCTAAGATTGCTCTACAACTCGCTGGCGATCCGCTTGTTATTTTGCTTTCCTGGGAGGAGCTGATGATAATGAGTACAGGTATAAAAATCACCCTAGTATAAACCTTTGGGGATGGGTAGAGCCTTGACTTCATGACAACGACCCTTTGACCCCATGTTTTTTCTATGTTTTTGTGTGCTGCATTCATGCATTCATTTAAAAAATATTAAAACATTCAAAAAATTCTTCTCTTCTAGTCTCTCTATTTTTCAAATTAAACTAAGACTGTGATTGCGAATATCAGAGAAAAGGATTGCACTAATGGATTTTGGTAGAAGGAGAACTCATACGTACACCTTCAAGGTTCCAAAGCTAAAGGATTTGAGAAGGTTGGCGAGGATGATCACTAACCCTGAGGCTTTCAGAGCCAAGCACGGAGGTTTGCTACCACTATTAAGAGTCCATGTGATTGAGGGAATCATGGATGGGCTCATTCAGTTTTATGATCCAGTTTATCACTGTTTCACATTCCCGGATTACCAGCTCGCACCAACGCTGGAGGAGTATTCTCATCTGATTGATCTACATATTACAGATCGAGCTCCATTTTCTGGACTGGAAGAAATTCCAAAGAATCAGACCATTGCAAGAGCAATTCATTTGGACGAGTCTGAGGTCAGGACTCACCTAACTACTAGGGGTGGCATCCAAGGTTTGCCAGCCCAGTTCTTGACAAAGAAGGCCCTGTATTTTGCCAGTATAGGAAACGTGACTGCTTTTGAAAGCATCTTTGTCTTGCTCACCTACGGGTTATTTTTGTTTCCCAACATCAATAACTTCGTCGATATTAACTCCATTAAGGTTTTTCTCATTGGAAACCCTGTGCCGACTTTGCTCACAGATGCGTATCATTCTGTACACTTGGGAAATTTGTACAGCGGAGGGGAGATCACATGTTGTGTACCTCTGCTTTACAAATGGTTTATCTCTCACTTGCCCAAGTCTGCTGCTTTTTGGGATTGTAAGAGTGCCTTACATTGGTCGCAGAAGATCATGTCTCTTACCAACTCTGATATAGATTGGTGTAATAGGATTTGTTAGTTCTTGTATTGGCTGGAATTTTGGTAAAACAAAGCTGAACAATGTTGATGTCATATGTCTGATGTCATAACATTGGTTCTTATCATCAGCTGTTGCAGGGGTGCAATTTTGTGGTCTGATGTTATACATGATGTCTTGACATCAGTCGACAGAGCATCAGAAAACCATCTGTGTGGTTTTTGGATTGCAGAATGTTAAGGTGTTGAAGAGTTAAAGTGCTGAAGAATGATGTCACATGCGATGTCTTGACATCACTATACCAGAACATCAGTCTGCTGTGTTATTAGGGTTGCGCGTGTTTCTGTTATTGGAGAGATATTCTACTGAAGAGAGTGAGAGATTGTAGGCGAATATCTTGGTAAAGATATATTCTGGTGCAATCATAAGTGGAGCAGATCTTGTTGCTATTGAAAAGATTTGAAGATAAAATCTGTTTTTAAATTCAAATCAAATCAGATATTTGGAGAAGATCTTGCAGCTGAATAGTGAAGATTTAAAAGATACATAATATCCTGGAAATATTATGTGGAGCTGAATTTAATGCATAAAGATATGGAGGATATTCAGAGTTAATAATTGAAGATTTAATTGAAGATTTGATTGAGGATTTAATTGAAGATCTATTTAGTAGCAGAATCTTTTGGAGATTTGGAACAGAAGATTTGATATGATTTGAAGGCCCAAATCCAGTTGGGAAATAGGTTATAAATAGAAGCATTGTAACCTAGTTTTAGTAAGCCAGCCATCATGTAGATTAGAAGGGATGTGTTGATTGATGAACCACCCGGGTTGTGGGATGGTCGTCGTGTTTATCTCGAAGCCTGTAGGTAAGAGATGTATTGTTCTTGGAGGAAGCTTTGAAGCAACTCCAAAGGGTTGTCATGGAAGTGTGTCTTCCAAAGTCTATGTGATAGAAAAGATTAGGAAATCAAGCTGTTGATGCAGTAACGGTGTAGTTGACTGCTAGACATCATCGAGATGATTGGAAGTGAGATGGAGTCTCTTACCTAGGGAGGACTTAGGTAGAAGGGTCATTGGGTAGGGATTAAATTAGGTAGATTGTCAACTGGTCTGTTGAGTCTGTAATTTGATACTACTAATAGTGGACTTCCTTCCTGGCTTGGTATGCCCCCAGATGTAGGTTGGTTGAACCGAACTGGGTGAACAATTGATTGTGTTCATATTCTGTTTTTATTGTCTTGTTCATGCAACAGAGTTTGATGTTGTGACATTGTACCTTAACATCACACATTTGTACCAGAATTTCAGGATTTATGATGGAATCAGGATCATTGACCGTTGTGGAAAATTCCCCAACGTACCCCTTATAGGAATTAAAGGAGGAATCAAGTACCATCCGGTATTGGTTCTTCGTCAATTTGGATACCCGATGAGACACGTCCCACGGGGTGTTCATCTGGAAGGTATTTTCTTCAAGGAAGGAGAAAACGACAGAGCACTAAATATGGAAATAATGCACACTTGGAAACATGTTCATAAGAAAGGACGAGAGTCTCTAGGAAAACCGGACTGTGTCTCGGTGGAGCCTTATCTCCATTGGGTACAAACTAGAGCTCTCAAGCTAAAAATGCCTTATCCTCGTTACGGAATTCTTCGGCCGAGGGAATCTGTCATGTACTTCATGACGGAAACTGAAAAGCTTCAGGTTACTCTCAACAAAGTTCAACGGGAGAGAAGGTCTTGGAAGAACAAGTACCGCACCCTCGACGTAGAGTGCATCAAAATACAGCAATTACTGAAAGAGAAAGATGCTCTGATTGAAATTTTGGAGCAACATGCTGTGGATAATCAGGATGACCAAAGGAAGTTGCTCGCTCCTTTCACTTGGCAAAGGAATGACAACCCGACAACGGCCCAAGAGCCCCGGTCAAAGAAAAGGAAGATACCAGAATTAGCACCCGATTTCTCTTCAGAGAGGACTCGGGACCCATTAGTTTAGGTTTCTGTTTCTGCACCTTGTAATCTACCGTATTTCCATTTCTGTAATCCTTTGAATTCAATAAAAAAGGGGTTTCCCCACTGTTTGATATTTGCAATCTAATTGTCGAAGTTTATTTTGATTAAACCTTAAACAATTAATATAATCATTGCATTCATCATTCTCACATCGCGAATTCTTCTTACCTACGAATCTCACGTTTGTGTCTCGGTTCTAGAGTCAAACTGTCTCATTCGTATAATACTCGGGCCAATCGTCAGAAAAAGATGGATGATCTTGAGGAAGAAAATAGAGAGTTGAAAGAAGAGATCGACGCTTTGAGAGAGGATATGAGAAAGCTTCGTAACGACATGCAAGCCATGGCAGAAGCTCAGCTACAACGAACTGTGATCTCAGAGATCACCTCAACACCCATAGTGGAGAAGTATGATCCTCGGTATCAAATGCCGAAAGATCGTCCTTGGGGCATGCCTGTTAACTATATCCCGGAAGGATATGTTCCGCCGATCACTGAAGATCAGGGAATCACAACAGAAGCCGTTGGGCCCGAAGGTTACAAACTTCGGGAAAGCGAAGATGCCAGGGGCATACTGAAGACTCCTGAACGTTACAAACTTTGGGAGACGCCAAGACTCACTACCGTAGTCACGGTACCACCCCCTGTGGTACACACTGTCCCGGAAGGACAGATTCCACATATACCTTCTGGTAAGAAGGAAACTATGTTTGACCGAATGGAGGAATTCCAGGAGCAGTTCTTGGAAATGCAGAAGGAACTGCAAGCCATTCGTGGTCAGGATCTATTTGGAAAGGACGCCGCAGATCTCTGCTTGGTCCCCAATGTGAAAGTCCCACACAAATTTCAAGTGGCCGATTTTGAAAAGTACATGGGTAACTCTTGCCCTCAAAGCCATCTGGTGATGTACGCTCGACGGATGTCAGCTCAGACGGAGAATCAGGACCTACTGATTCACTACTTCCAGGATAGTTTAACCGGTGCCGCACTCAAATGGTACATGGGTTTAAGTCGTGCTACGATTAGCACATTCAGAGATCTTGGCACTACCTTCGTCCAACAATACAAATACAATTTGGACATGGCACCCGACAGAGATCAACTCAGATCGATGTCGCAAAAGGACAAGGAAACCTTTAAGGAGTACGCTCAAAGGTGGCGTGAGATTGCCGCTCAAATTTGTCCACCTCTTGAGGAAAAAGAGATGACAAAGATCTTCTTAAAGACCTTAAGCTCATTTTACTATGACCGAATGGTTGCCAGTGCTCCCAGTGACTTCACCGAAATGGTCGGCATGGGCGTACGTCTTGAGGAAGCCGTCCGAGAAGGGTGTTTGGTAAAAGACACTGGATCGACGAGCGATACCAAAAAATACGGTAGTGCTCTCCCTAAGAAAAAAGAGTAAGATATTGGGAATATCTCTCTCGGAAAGCAAAGACGACGTTATCAACCGGTAGCAGTTGTGACTCCTGCTATCAACCCTGCGTCTATTCCTACGTATCAACCTCAGGTTGCGCAGAGCCAACCTGACCAGCAAAGGACACAACAACCTCTTCAGCAGGCTCGTCCTCCATATAACAATAACCTTACAACACGGCCACCAGGATTTGATCCTATACCCGTGTCGTACGCAGAGCTGTTTCCATTACTACTGGCTAAGGGGCACATTCAGACTAAATCTCCTCTTACAGTACCGAAAAATTCGCCTTTTTTGGTTTAAGGTGGATCAAACTTTCCCTTATCATCAAGGAGGTCCAGGGCATAACATAGAGACTTGTCTCAATTTCAAGTCCGACGTGCAAAAACTTGTTAGGAGCGGGGTCTTATCCTTCAAGGATACGAATCCTAATGTTCTCACGAATCCGCTGCCTCAACACGAGAAGGCTGCAGTCAATTTGATAGAAGGAGAGACTAATGATGTCTATCAAATTCACGATGTACTCTTGTTGAAAACCAATCTGGTCAAGATGTATTGTAGACAGAGTGGATATGGCCATGTGCCACCTCATAATTATCATCAGTGTGATATCTGCTCTAAAGACAACCAGGGATGTTCTGTAGTGCAAGCAGCCCTACAGGAACAGATAGATCTCGGATGGATCCAAGAGCACCGAGTTCGTGGAGTTAACATGGTTTACATGAATTCTAACGTCATTTAGAACCACGATATCCGTGCAATGAATGTCAACTTGGTGGCAATGCACTCAAGGCAAAGCTAGTATCATAATCTGTCGCGGCACGATTACAATTCCTGTCTGACTTGCTCGGTAAACAAACAGGGATGCTCTTTCATACAAGAAGCCCTCCAACGTCAGATGGATCTTGGATGGATCCAAGACTACCATGATAGGAACTCTTATCAGATCAACATGGTTCAGATCTTCGATATTCGCGTGATGAATACCAACCTGATAGAGTTACATGCTGAGCAGGTCCGACTCGAATTCTTAATATCACATGACTACCAAAGCTGTAAGGCAGGTTGCGAAAATGATCAAGGTTGTACCCTTGTCCAGGAGGCACTTCAGCACTTGTTAAATCACTGGTGGATGCCAATCTATATGGATGAAGATACTCAACGGATTAGTATTAGTAACAGAAACCCCACTCGACGCCAGAGTCAGGATGTCCGATTTGTGGAAGCTAACCTAGTAAGGTTACATTGTATTCAAAGTGGGCGTGGCTAGGTGCCACCACACAATTATGACCGTTGTAGTGTCTGTTCAGAAAGTAACCAAGGGTGTTACCTTGTGAGAGCAGCTCTTCAGGGTCAGGTAGATCGTGGAGAAATTCGTCCATATCCGGGTTCTGGACCCATAACTGGACGCCGAACTACCTTGCCGAGCAAGTTGAGGATGTTGTCACGATCTCTGGTCATCACAGGACCAGGGATGTTTTTGCCATTATCCCTCTACTTGACGAATCTAAAGTTCCCAACCGGGAACGGATCGAGATTAGTTATGATGGTCAGAAAAATTAGAAGGTTTCCATAGTCATCTATCTGCCGGGACCAATACCGTATGAATCAGCTAAGGCTATCCCTTACAAATACGGTGCAACGACAATTGAAAATGGAAAGGAAATTCCATTACCCTCCATTGTGAATATTGCAGACATCAGTCGTGTAACACGGAGCGGTAGAATCTTCAACTGAGGAGTTAGAGAACTTAACAAGGAAAAGGAACTTCAGACAGAAGCTCCCGATCCATCAGTCGGTCAATCCAGTAATCCCGATCTTTCGAAAAATAATGATGAGATGCTGAAGCTCATCCAAAGGATTGAATACAACATTGTTGATCAACTGTTACAGACTCCTTCAAAGATCTCGGTATTATCACTGTTACTCAGTTCAGAAGCGCATAGGGAGGCTCTACAGAAAGTCTTTGAGTAAGCCTTTGTAGAACAGGATGTAACAATCAGACAGTTCGATAGCATTGTCTCTAACATCACTTCTTGCAACAATTTGGGATTTAGTGATGAGGAATTACCTGAAGAGGGTCGCCGTCATAACATGGCGCTCAACATTACAGTTAACTGCCAGGACAATGCTTTAGCCAGCGTACTGGTAGACACAGGGTCAGCCCTGAATGTTATGCCGAAGTCCACTTTGATGCAATTATCATTCAAAGGCCCTCCGATGAGAATCAACGAGGTCGTCGTCAAAGCGTTCGACGGATCCAGAAAAACAGTTATCGGCGAAGTTGATCTTCCCATAACTATCGGTCCTCACACTTTCCAAGTCACTTTCCAGGTCATGGACATCCGAGCAACGTACAGTTGTTTATTAGGAAGACCTTGGATACATCAGGCTGGAGCGGTTACGTCAACCCTCCACCAAAAGCTAAAGTTCGTCAAGAACGATCAACTTGTCACGGTTTGTGGGGAACAAGCCTTGCTCGTGAGTAACTTGTCATCATCTGCTGGTATAAAACCCGAGGAGGTTATCGGAACTCAGTTCCAAGCGCTGTCGGTGGGCAAGGACAATCAATCCCAAGGAGGAACCTCGATTTCCTCATACAAAGATGTTATCAAAGCGGTCGAGAGTACCGATACAACCGAATGGGGACGGCTTGTCATTCCTACTGACAATAAAACAAAGAAGGGTCTTGGTTTTTCTGCAACCTGTACCCACACAGCTGCTAACGATGAAAGTCTTCATCCCATTCTGAACTTCTTCCACAGTGGAGGTTTTCTTCACCCAGTGTCTCAGGCAGTACATGCTATTAATGAGGAAGATCCCTCTGACACGAATGAAGAATGGAAGTCCTATCTTAATGAGGACAGTTATATGTCTCAGGAAGAGATGCCTATACCATTTTGCTATCGCGCACAGAGTCCGAGATTTATACCAAGGTCGGATGTCGAAATGATGTATGGAGAATGTGATCCGGAATGATGCCGTGCTCCGCCAAATTCATTAGAGGAAGACACTCTGATGAAAGACAACTTTGACTACAATTACTATGGCCCAATAGATGGTCTGCCAATGTGGCAACCTTACCCAGGAAACTTGGGGCCGGAAAGTCAGCCGAGTAATGAAACTCAGCTGAGCGTCATTGAACAGAATACCTGTGTCCCCACCATGTCATGGGATCAACACTCAGGTCATTCGAAAACTACTCAACATGAAGATGAATTTGCAACGTTTGCAGGACTTGAATTCATCAACTATGCTTTTCCCGAGGTCAACGTCATCGAGAGGGATGACTCCTCCAGTTCCAAAGAAGTTTGGGACACTTTGGGACAACTGAGTGGAAAATACGACTATATGGTCAAATACACCGCTCCTGAAAGCTCTCGTATCAGGCTCGAAGATATCCAGCCTACTGGATGGGGAGATACAGCTGAGGGCACAAATGCTATGCAAAATGTAACAGAGGAATTCTCCTACGATAATTCTGCCTGGGAGACAGATTCCAATAATCCCGCTCCACCAGAAATCAGCGTCATTTCTGAAGACGAATCAAGGAAGGTGCCAGACTTTGTGATTCACCGAGGAGTTCGCCGCCAATGGGTTACCGTCGAGGTTCCGAAGATCGTTCAAGAATCGACTTGTTCATTAATAAAATAACGTCGTTCTGTAATTTCCGCATTAATTGTTGTTTTCTCTTTTTGCTTTTTCAGAAAATGGTAATCCTAAAAAATAATTAAAAATAAAAACAAGCAGTAAAATAAAACACTGCACACACTTGCATTTTCTCTATCTCTTCTAAACACGAATCATCACGTCATGCAGATTGCTTGTTTTAAACCCCGTTGAAACATACGATCTGATGCCTTATCCCAACTTTGAGTTCCCGGTATTTGGGGCTGAAGAAGAAAATGATGACAAAATTCCAGAAGAGATCTCCCGACTACTCAGACAAGAGGAAAGGTCCATTGAACCTGACAAAGAACCGTTGGAAACGGTAAACTTGGGTTCAAAAAAAGAGAGAAAAGAAATCAGGATTGGGGCACTGCTCAGTCTAATTGCCAAAGAGAGTTTGATAAAGCTTCTCAAAGAATTCCCCGATGTATTCGCTTGGTCCTATCAGGATATGCCAGGGTTGGATACCAGCATCGTGGAACATCACTTACCGTTAAGATCGGAATGTCCGCCAGTAAAGCAGAGGTTGAGACGCACTCACCCGGACATGGCCATCAAAATCAAAGAAGAGGTACAGAAACAGATTGATGCGGGTTTCCTCGCCACATCTGAATATCCTCAATGGTTAGCCAATATCGTACCCGTTCCCAAAAAGGACGGAAAGGTCAGAATGTGTGTTGACTACAGAGACCTAAACAAGGCTAGTCCAAAGGACGACTTTCCTTTACCACACATTGACATGCTGGTAGACAGTACAGCAAAGTTCAAAGTTTTCTCCTTCATGGATGGATTCTCGGGCTATAACCAGATCAAAATGGCGCCGAAAGACATGGAGAAAACTTTATTCATTACCCCATGGGGTACCTTTTGTTACAAGGTAATGCCGTTCGGTTTGAAGAACGTCGGGGCAACCTATCAAAGGGCCATGACTACTCTGTTTCATGACATGATACATAAGGAAATTGAGGTATATGTCGATGATATGATTGCAAAATCTAAAACAGAGAGTGAGCACGTTGAATATCTATCAAAATTGTTCGAACGTTTAAGAAAATTCAAGCTCCGCTTGAATCCAACAAGTGCACCTTCGGTGTCCGTTCAGGGAAACTACTAGGGTTCATCGTCAGCCAGAAAGGAATTGAGGTTGATCCTAACAAGGTCAAGGCCATTCAAGAAATACCTTCTCCGAAAACTGAAAAACAAGTCAGAGGATTCTTGGGACGTTTGAACTACATCTCTAGGTTCATATTCCTTATGACCGCCACATGTGCGCCGATTTTCAAATTACTCAAAAAGAACCAGGATTGCGTTTGGACAGAAGATTGCCAAACTGCCTTCGACAGTATTAAGGAATATCTGTTGAATCCTCCGATTCTATCACCTCCAGTGGAAGGAAGACCACTGATCATTTACCTCACAGTCCTAGAGGACTCAATGGGATGTGTACTTGGCCAACAAGACAAAACCAAACGGAAAGAGTCTGCCATTTACCATCTGAGCAAAAAATTCACCGACTGCGAAACTCGGTACACGATGCTTGAGAAAACTTATTACGCTTTGGCTTGGGCAGCCAAACGTCTTCGCCAATACATGATTCGTCATACTACTTGGTTAATCTCCGAAATGGATCCAATCAAGTATGTCTTCGAAAAGCCTGCTCTCACGGGAAGGATTGCCCGTTGGCAGATGTTGTTATCAGAATATGACATAGAGTACCACACTCAGAAAGCCGTTAAGGGAAGTATTTTAGCCGATCATTTGGCTCATCAACCGATTGACGATCAAGAATCAATTGGGTTTGACTTCCCAGACGAAGATGTCATGTATCTAAAAAAGAAAGATTGCGATGAGCCGTTACCCAGTGAAGGGCCAGAACCAGATTCCCAGTGGGGACTTATCTTTGACGGAGCAGTTAATCATTATGGAAACGGAATTGGGGCAATCATTGTTACCCCTCAGGGTACCCACATTCCTTTCGCTGCCAGACTTACGTTCAAATGTACAAACAACGAGGCCGAATACGAAGCTTGTATTATGGGTCTCGAGGAAGCGACTGATTTAAGGATAAAAAACTTGGACGTATACGGTGACTCAGCCTTGGTTATCAATCAGATAAAAGGAGATTAGAACACATACCAATCAGGATTGATTCCTTACAAAGACTATGCAAGAAGGTTGTTACCCTTCTTTAACAGAGTCGAGTTTCATCATATCCCTCGTGAGGAGAATCACATGGCTGATGCTTTAGCCACCCTCTCTTCCATGATTAATGTAGGTCAATGGAATTACATACCTAAGATCGACATAATGCGCCTTGAACGACCCGCTTACATCTTCACGATTGAGGCAGTCCTACACAATAAACCTTGGTATCACGATATCAAATGCTTCCTTCAGAAACAAGAGTACCCACCTGGGGCACTCAGAAAAGACAGGAAAACCCTCAGAAGATTGGCTGGAAACTTCTTCCTGAGCGGTGACACTCTCTATAAGAGAAATTTTGACATGGTCTTGCTCCGATGCGTAGACAGACCAGAAGCAGACATGCTTATGAAAGAAATTCATGAAGGATCCTTTGGCACTCATGCCAACGGACACACAATGGGGAGAAAAATTATAAGAGCAGGGTACTATTGGTTGACAATGGAATCCGACTGCTACAAGTACATGAGGAGGTGTCACAAGTGTCAGATATACTCTGAAAAAATTCATGTACCGCCATCACATCTCAAAGTTCTCTCTTCCCCATGGCCATTTTCCATATGGGGAATCGACATGATTGGCTTGATCGAACCTAAGGCTTCAAACGGACATCGGTTCATCCTGGTAGCCATTGACTATTTCACCAAGTGGGTCGAAGCAGCGTCATTCGCTAATGTAACCCGACAAGTGGTGGTCCGATTTATCAAAAACAATATCATCTGCCGTTATGGTGTTCCAAGCCAGATCATTACTGATAATGGATCTAACTTGAACAATAAGATGATGAAAGAGTTGTGCGCAGAGTTCAAGATCGAACACCATAACTCATCTCCCTACCGACCCAAGATGAATGGAGCGGTAGAAGCGGCTAACAAGAACATCAAGAGGATTGTTCAGAAGATGGTTGTAACCTACAAAGATTGGCACGAGATGCTACCCTTTGCTCTTCACGGTTATCGCACATCTTTCCGCACTTCAACAGGGGCAATCCCTTTCTCTCTAGTGTATGGCATGGAGGCAGTTCTCCCCATAGAAGTAGAGATCCCGTCAATCGGAGTATTGATGGAAGCTAAGCTCACCGAAGCTGAATGGTGTCAAAGCCGACACGATGAACTGAATCTGATCGAAGAAAAGAGAATCACGGCATTATGCCACGGTCAGTTGTATCAGCAAATAATGAAGAGGGCGTTTGACAAAAAGGTCCGACCTCGCGTCTTCAGAAAAGAAGACCTTGTGCTAAAAAAGATACAATCATTTCTCACTAATTCGCGAGGTTTATGGACTCCGACTTATGATGGCCCCTATGTGGTCACGAAAGCTTTCTCAGGCGGCGCCTTGAGACTTGCAACCATGGACGGAGAGGAATTTGCCTACCCCACGAATGTTGATGTAGTCAAGAAATACTTCGCCTAAAAAAAAACGTCTCGGTGGATTGAAAACCCGAAAGGGCGGTCCAGGCAAAAGTTAGAGACATGAAAAAAATCATCCCGATGGATTGGAAATCTCATAGTACAATCCAGGAAAAAGTTAGGGATAATGGCAAGTAACTATATTCAACAGAGGCAGGTCCCTCGGCAGCAGTTACATCATCCATCGGAGGAAAACTCCAGTCAAGGTCATCTTCGACAGAAGCTCAGGATGTCCCGAATTCAAAGTTGGTAGAAGGATAGTGGTCGTTATGTTTCAATGTAGCCCTTTTCCCTGTAAATTACCATTTTCTAACTTTGTAATTACTCTTTGGAATCACGCGTTTGGCTGATCTCCATCTTATCAATAAAATTTGAGCCTTTGTGCTTTTGTTTGTAATTCTTATTTGTTTTAGCTTTACAGAATGACGTTGTTAACATGATTAACGATTCTTGAAATAAAACAAAAATGAATTTACTTGTTAAAACTTTTTCTGCTTTTTAATAAAGAAGGCAATTTCTTTTGACTGTTGAACATCGGAAGAACATCGGTCGCCTCTCCAGAAGTAAGCGAACTTCAAAGTGCAGAGTCAAAGTACTCCTTCTAACTCAGTACGCCTGAATGAAGGGATCAACTGTGTCAGAGACCTTGTTTTTTCTGACACGCCTCGGCCGAGTTCTTATCTCCTAAGCCCGATCAACGGTATTCCCCGTAGGGACTATCTCTCCTAAGTAAGGTGGAATTGCTATTTTGAACCAACGGTACTTCTTCGTCCCGCGATGACCGAGTATCCAGTCGTGTTCACCTGTCAGTTTGTATGTCGCGTCAGTTTTGTCAGCATAAACATACACACATCATGCATTATTGATTTGCATTCACATTTCATATTGCATCGCTATCACTCTAGTCGGTCTTGTCCCTTAGTGATAGGAGTTCTCTCAATCGAGTTTTCAGTTCTTGCCTCGTCAGGAAACACTGTGTTTGAACAACCTCGCCTCCAGTTTATTTCTGGAAGGAAGTTGGCCCTTGACCACTTTGATAACTTGAACCTCTGAAAAACCAGAGGAACCCTCAGTCAACATCACTCTTCACCATTGAAGATGATGTCCTTGCTTTCCCGGATTAAGGAAAATCCACAGAGAAAACCTCGTAATCAGAGATTCGGCAACACGCCAGTTTCGCTCCTAAAAAACCGCTGATGAAAAGGTCATCAGCACCTCAAAATTGGATCACATCATATGGCATTTATCCGAGAAGATCTCTGAGAAAAGTATGATGTAAAGACCCCAAACGAATGCAGTCTCTCAAAAGACTCGTTTTCCCCGGGTAGAGTCAACAAATGGCGTCTCCAACAGAGAAGTTTGTGCAACTCTACAGCTCAGACGGTTGGGTTCCCCAGCAAGTCTGGCATCAAAACTTTTTCCGTCAAATGGCATCTCCCCAGGAAAATTCGGCGAGAAGTTTGAGGAAAATTGCTACGCATAGCGTCCCTTGTCAATTAAGTTTATTGACAAAAGAAACTAAGACCAGTTCCTTGGTAGGAAACCAGGATCGAGGGGAAGTTTACATCAGAAACTAAGACCAGTTCCTCGGTAGGAAACCAGGATCGAGGGGAAGTTTAAATCAGAAACTAAGACCAGCTCCTTGGCTGAAGACCAGGATCGAGGGGAAGTTTACCTTTTCTAAGCATCATTGCTTAGCAAAAGAAGATGAATGCGTAAGCTACCGTTCATAACCACCATCAAAATTTCGAGTACTCCGATATTTAATCCTCTTGCACCCCGAATGCCCGAATACCTTCGTCATTCACACCTTCGTGTCTAAGAAGATTAAATAGGGGCATCTGTCATACCCCAAATTTTGACCACTAAGATTTCCCATCATTGTGAAAATCATCATCACAATATGGAGGAACCATCATACTTCATCAGTCTCCCCAAAGATGGGTGAGCATCCACTACAATCAAAATTAGGGTTTCAAGCCCTCTCTGAGTGCTTAGACAAAGGATCAATCAAGGAATGACATGATCTTCAACTTGTCTAACCTCTCAAACATCCATAATGGATCAAAAGGACTCCCACTTCAAGGATTAAGCACAAGGCTGCTCCCTTCTAGGTGGATTAAGTCTCAAGATCGACAGTGTCACCAAATTAGGGTTTTGGTCGACCAAGGCCTCCAGATGGAATTTTTCATCTGGGCATGAGCCAATGATCCAAAACATAACCTAATATACTTCATGGGACCTCATGGACCCAATCTTCAAGTCAATTTTGCCTCAGGGGATGCATTCATAAAAAATCAGGAATTAGGGTTTCTTGACCTAATTCACCCCTAAGTTGACTTTTGGGACAAACCATGAGCCAAGACCTCAAGAGAGGGTTTGAGGGTCTCTAATGAACTATATTTATCCACTTGGAACAATGGATTAATCCAAGAGGCTTGAGCAACAAGTCGCAATTTCATCTGCATCACAATTAGGGTTTTAAGGGAAAAGTCAACTGTAACTTTGAATTTTGACCAGGACATGCTCCCAAGCCCTAAGACATGATTCAGTATACCCTATAACACCCATGGAACATGTCCATCAAGTTTGATTTAGGTCAAGGACATGATTTCCTGAAGAATTGTACAGTTTGGAATTCATCTGATAAAAAGTCAACTGTGCACAAAAGTCAACTTTGACTTTTTGAGATTTTTCACCAAAATGGATTTTTAACCCTAAAATGATGTTAATGTATGATTTGAATCATCATTCATCAAGAAAAATCAAGAAAAGTTGGATAACTTGTAAAAGGGGTAACCATAAAACTTAGAAATTTTTCTAAGTCATGAAAAAGTGCCACTAATGCACCAACTTTGGAGGACCATAACTCCTAAACCACAAGGCCATTGTGCCCCATTCAAATCTTGATTTGTAGATCTCATTGCCCTCTACAAAAGCTTCATACTGACCTATGTCCAAATTCCTCATGGATTTTGAGTTATGGAGTGATCAAAATCAAGAAAAGTCACTTTGTTCCAACACTTGGTGAAAATTTCACTAAGTCAGATTTTGCCTTACTTTTTGCCAAATGTAGGGGGATTTTTAACTTGGATTCAAAAGAGATCAAAACCAAACATGTTCAAATAGTTATTGTATCATGTAAGGGCTTTCCAAAATGGTCAAGAACATTACCAAATTCAACTTACACCATGAGATATGACATTGGCAAGTTGCCTTGCTGAAATCTGTCAAAGGCAAGGCAGAATTTGCAATTTTGCTCGATTTGCCAAAATCAGCCAAATTCAAATGCTCCTATCCACTTGGACACATCTGAGGATTGAATCTAAAGGGGACAATCACTGAGCCAAGCCTCTAAAGTCCATGGAACAAGAAATAGCATGTTGAACCTAGAATGGCCAAAATAGGGACAAGACTCCAAATTTGGATTGAAGCATTCAATGGAAGCATCAAGGTGGCATGGATTGAGCCATTATCATCTGAAATCAGTCAAGACTTATCCAAGACCAAGGGAACTAAAGCTCTATGCCCTAACCTCTAGTCAATGGCTAGAGGAGACTTGGATTTCCATTGGACAACATTGGACAAACCTACTTAGCAGTTGCCATTCACTATTCCTTGCAAAACAAACTTGCTCTACTATAAATAGAGCTCAATTGTGTTCAGTTTAAGTACACCAAAGGCCTACAACACTTGCCTTTCTCAATATCTCTTTCTCTTGGCAAAAATGCCTTTCTTAGCAAGGTAACTATCGGGTTTTGAGCTAGAGGGCAATTCCACTCAAACCAATCACTCACACACCTCATATACATCACATATGAGCAGATCAAACACTTAAACAACAACTGGAACACTGATTTCTCAGAATCACCAGTCAATTGCTCAAGGTTTTAACCAAAGTGCAGTTGAGATGCCATGAAGTGATCCAGCCAATTTCCATCAAGTCCAAGCATTCAAACACACTCCATAGCACCTAGGGAAGCTGTTCAGATCATCACAACACAACTGTAACACCTCCTACACAAATCACGATCACCAGCTGCAAGTGGTAAGCATGAGTTCTTCTATCTCTATGATCCATGCAATTTTTGCTGCACAATAATTTGGCCATATGCTCATAATCATGCATGGAATGTTTTCCCTCAATTAATTGCTTTGTTTGAATCGTGTATCAAAAATCCTAGCCTTCATTAGGGTTCTTGAGGTTTCTTCGTGATTTCATGTTTTATGTTTAATTTAAATGAAATTAAGTGTTATAGACATGATCGTGAGGTTGAAACGAGTTGATTGGTATGTGGATTACATGATATAATCAAGTATTCAGTGAGATTGGAGAGAAAATGCAAATCACCCAAACCCAGAACACGCGCGTGTTCTTCAGCTGTTCTTGGCGCCTTTTTTGAATTTTGTGATTTTATTTAATTGATTAAAAAATTAATTTCTCTCTGAGTTTTAATGATTTTGAGTTGATTCTTTTTTTAATAATTCACAAAAATGTTAAAATATTTTATTTTATCAAAAAATCCCAAAAATATTATTTATTTCATATAATTGATATTTTTGCAAAGAATTAATATTTTAATTGTTTTTGGCATTTTAAATATTTTTTCCACATTGATATTGCAACTTTTAATGCTTTCTAATTATTTTGTAGGTCAATACTTAATTTTTGAAGCATTAATCTAAGATCACAATTTTTTTTTCATATGTTAAACAATTTTGATCATTTTAATTGAATTTTTATTCAATTAAATACATTTTTGAAAACAAATTAGGGTTTTTGGATTAATTCAACCCTCATAAATCATTTTCAAAACACTTTGGGCCTCTAATAGAGTGTAAGACCCAATCCTTTTTTTGACCAAATCATTTTTGGGCTTTAGTGTATTGTATAAGTCCCGATACCGTCAAAAACAAATGGCGCGATCGTCGCCTTTTGAAAAATAACCTTTTGGGCCTCTCCTCGAGCTATAAGACCCATTTAAAAATTTTTGGGCCTCTAATAGAGTGTAAGACCTAACCCCCTTTTAACCAAAACCATTTTGGGCCTCAGATATTGTATAAGCCCCTCTGCGTTAAAAGAAAATCTCGGCGCGATCGCCATTTTAAACGGAAAAATCAATTGGGCTTGCCCTCGTGTTATAAGCCCCACTCTTTTTCTTTAAACCTTTTGGGCCTCTTGAGAGAGTGTAAGACCCATCCCTTTGTACAGAAAACAATTTTTGGGCCACAGTCACTTGTATAAGTCCCTCTGTACAAATTCAAACAGTGCGCTCACTGATAAAACCCTGGGCCTCTCCTTGAGCTGTAAGCCCCAAATCTTTCTTTTTCAAAGCACTTTCTCCTTTGATTTTGAATATACTGTTGTTTTCAATCTTTCTTTGTTGAACAACTAACCAAACACCATGGAAGCTCTACAATCGAGTAAGTGGTTATTGCTTTCATTTACCGCTTTTATATACATGTAACTGTATTGTGGGGCTGTTTCACTGTAAGTCTTCTTACATAAACTCATATCAACTGTGTAATAATAGTATAGATATTTAGAGTTTCCCCGGCAACTACGTCTAGCATTAAGCCCGTTGATCACTCTTAGAAATAGTCTAAACTAGATCCCCATAGGATTACCAGACACAGTTTTCCCTCCTCTTGGGGTTAAACAATATGGAGATATGAAAGGCAGCATTCTCCGTGAACCCTTTCATAGACTGTCACTCGTAGAAGTTTTCAAAGAAACTCTACTCCCCAGAGATGATCTTTTCTCCATGAATGGCATCTCTTGAGTTTCTTCCAAATTCTCGGACTTTCCTGGCTTGATCTATTCTCGGTGAATGGCATGTCTTGAACTTCTCGGGGTTTGGGGACCCACAGGCTTCTTAAAAGCATTTGTCAAGAAACTCTATTCCCCCAGAGATGATCTTTTCTCCGTGAATGGCATCTCTTGAGTTTCTTCCAAATTCTCAAACTTTCCTGACTTGATCTATTCCTTGTGGATAGCTTGCCTTGAATTTCTCGGGGTTTGGGGACCCATCGGCTTCTTAAAAGTAACCCTAGCCTCCTCTTGGGCTTTTTACAAGGACCCTACGGCTTCTTAGAAGTATTCACAGCCTCCTCTTAGGCTTCGTATAACGATCTCTTCCTCCGGGAATGATAGCCTCTTCTTGGGCTTCATACAAGGACCTGTCGGCTTCTTAAAAGTTTCCAGGCTCCTCTTGGGCTTCATACAAATTGTCCCGATGACCTCCTAGAGGTATAGGAACAAAAATTAGTCATCTGCATAGAACAGTCCTTTCGTAGAGTCTACTACTGTTTCTCAAAGCATAGTACAAAAGATGAAACTCTAGACTTGGACAGTCTAATCTCCTTGAGTCTCAAAGACATTCTCAAGCACCCTTCAAGAATAGGAAGTAAACCCGTAGACTCGGACAGTCTCAATACCCTTCGGATTTCCCGCTTCCTTAAAGAACCGGAATAACCCGGATCCTCGAATCAAATCCTCGAGTACAGTGTTGCTCATATAAGAACTGATTTTCTCTTTCAAAATCAGTATACTGGACCTGTCACTTAACTGAAACAGTAACCACAGCCTCCTCTTGGGCTTTGTACAAATGATTCTCCCTAGCGGAGTCAAATAACGTTTAGCCTCTCTCTCGGGCTTTGTACGAGACACATAAGAGACTCCCTCGTTGAGTCAATCACCTCTTTCGCCTCCATCTCGGGCTTTATACGAGATACAAAAAGGTTCTTATTGAGCCAAACAAATGTTAGCCTCCATCTCGGGCTTCGTACGAGATACAAAACCTCTCTTGTTAAGTCAAATAGCCTCCATCTCGGGCTTTATACGAGATACCAAAAGACTTCACCGTCGAGTCAAAACTTTTTAGCCTCTCTCTCGGGCTTTGTACGAGACACATATTAGCCTCCTCTTAGGCTTTATATAAGAAAACCACTGGTTAATCCAATTAACCTTTTAGCATCAAAGTTGTGCCTCGTTCACAGTACACAAACATCAACAACTCTTTCCCCTTCATCTAATTGCTGTAAGCGGCAAGCCTCTGGATCAGCTACATCCATGCCACTGTCCCTCTTTTAGCTTGAGAAATTCCTAAGGAAAGATAGCATTGCTCTACACTGAGTTAAAGTCTTGTCCTTCAGGTTAAAATCCCCTATAAAGGAAATTATGGCATTGCCGGATTCACATATCCCGGTTAAAGTAATTCTCCTTTATAAAACAGTTGTGACATACAACCCCCCTCTTTAGAGATGACAAATTCTCTCTAAAGTCAGGACTTCAGCTTCATATCTTGGGCTTTGAACAAGATACAAATAGACCTTTCAGCTTCACATCTTGGGCTTTGAACAAGATACAAACTACCTTTCGCTTCATGTCTTGGGCTTTGAACAAGACACCAAAAACAACCATTTCCTCCCATAGAATAGGAGGAACTACGAACGCTCTGATTTCCCTGTTTCGGTAAACGGGAATACGTAGGCATAAGATTGAAAGAAAAAATCTTAGCGAGCACACTAAACAAAAACCCAAAATCCCATACTCTCACGTATCTATCAAAAGCATCAGTCCTAACATCCTAAATCCTTGTTCCCCGCTAAAAAGTCCTAGAAAGAGAAAAAGAAAACCGTACTGGCGAAAATACAAATAACCAGTACAAAGGCCCCCCCACATTGATAGCATTCGTAACCTAACAGACCGCTGTTTAAACTCAGTATGCAAAGTAGGGTTAATTGGAGACATCTATTTCCCTTCCTTATTCAGCTCACAATAGGATAAAAAATGAATCGACCTGTAGTTAAAACTCAACCGCAGAGAGCGACCAGCGCTTAAGAACCGCGTCCAAAATCGCTCGCTACAGCAGTTAGGGTCGATGCCTGTTTGCGACTCAGACGGAAGGTAACGTGCCCCTTTTGAAAATAGCCTTTAGTTTAACAATCCCGAAGGACAAAAAGGTTTGAAGTTTGTTTGTATTTTTTAGGACAGAAGTGACTTGAGTTAGTTCATAACTTGCTTTGCACCAAAGTCTAGGGCACAGGGACGAATACTTAACGAATCGTCCCAAGACAGGACGCTCGCTAAGAACTCTAGAAAGATGAGAGGAAGCCCCTCATTTCTCATTCCCCACGCTTAAGGCTCGTGCGCAATACACTTTATCCATATTTAGACACAAAGGAAACTCTAAAGGGAAACTAAAAGTCCTAATGTTATCATGCGTGGGTGACCTACGGTTAGTGAGGTTTGACGACAACCTAAGCCTAAAGAAAAGAAAAGATGAGAGACAGAAAGAGTGAGAGTGGACATGGATAACTATCCACACCCTCAAAGAACTTACCTCAGCCCCTGCATAAAAGGTTAGTACAAAACAGACACGAGTAACATTAAGGCAAATGAAACCCAAACAATGACATATAATAATGATTAAGTGACCTATAACAATTCAAACATGAATTAAGAAATCAAAGAAACAAACCCCCAAGCAATAGCACAGGTGCCTTTTCAAACAAATAATCAGACATGATTAAGGATGTGCACACAAGAAGACCTTAAACAAAGAGCAGTTAAACAATTAGCAGACATCTTCTAAGATCACCAAATTAATTATCAACATATTTCAACCAGAAGTAAACAACATGTCCAAAACTCATGCCAAAATTCAAAATATAAGTCACTCAAACAATTATGCAAAGTCAGATGAGAAACATGACTCAACATGCAAAAGGAAAGGACTAAAATGCAATATGAGATGATTTTAAAAATGATAGAAAAATATTTTAATACAATTAAATGTATTGGTGAATGAATGCAAAAAAGAATGAGTTCAAAAGGTTTTGTATACTATGAGAACAAAATTCTACAAGTTTAGGTATGCATGGTATGAATAATTCAAAAAGAAAATAAACAAATAATTATTTCAGAAGCCAAAAATAAAATAAAATAATAAAATAAAAATTGTGAAAATTTTATAAAATGCCAAATATGATTCATGAATTTTCTGGGAATTTTTAAATGCACCTATCTATTTTTAAAAAATAAAAATGAAATGCAATAATTAATTAAAATAAAAACAAGGAATAAACGTGGGGGGTGCGTATAGCATGGGAAATCACGTTGAAAATTGAAATGGGCTGGAAGGTGGGGGTGCGAACAGCAAGGCCCATAACTTAAATCCATCAGAAAAATAAAATAAATAAAAAAGAGAACACATGGGCTCAGTCAACCCAGTTGACTCCATGCTTACCTTTAGATCAATCTGACGCGCCACACCAAGTCAACATAACCAAAAAGTAAAAATGATCAAAGACCATGATCACACGGTACACCACAACCAACATGCACACACGCAGACCAAAGTACTCAGCACACCATGCACAAGCCACGTGATAGGCACATGTTATTTTTATGTGCTGTCACTCTCTCCATCACACGATTCATCAGACGCGTATAAACAAGTCAACAAAAGAAAAAAGTAATTAAAATGAGAGAATATGACTGGGTGCACACGGTAACAACCATGGGGTAATGAACACACAAACCAAAAATAAAAATAAAAAAAATAAAACGCGTGGCAGCATGAGGACCGTGCGATCAACAAAATGAAGGGCTGGGATTTCGTCTTCCCCATTGAAACCCTACCTTCACCGGAACCCTCACCAGCCGCCGGAGCTAGGGTTCCGGCCACCACCTCCAGCCACCTGCAACTCAAAAGAACCCAGAAAATACACGCAAATACACTATCTTGTCCAGAATTTCACCAGGATCTCAAATATCACATCAAAATTTGCAAATGATCAACACACAAAGAGATTCGAACAAAACAAAGTATGGGTCCAAAACTTAAATCTCACCATATGCACATAATACACGTCCAAAATCTCAACCAATTATATCAGGGTTGTCAGCAACAATCACACATCATTATGCATGTCAAAAAAGGGAGTTTTAGGATCATGAAAAATACCACCAACCTGAGATCACGCCAACTGTATCCTTGCTATTAGCTGCGAATGATGATTGCTTCGTGCTCTAGGGATCCCAAGGGTTCTGATGGTGAAAGAATTTTTGGAAAAGCTGTTGTGGATTGAGAGATTCAATGAAGAAAAGTTTTAGGGTTCAAGCTTTGGTTCTCCTCCAAATCACGTGTAATCCCTCTAACCCTAGCATGAGTTAGCTTAAATAGATTAGGTTAATCCACTGATGATCACTTGGGCCTTGTTAATTCCCCACTTAATGAGTTTTGGGTGATTTTGGAAAATTGCATTATGTGAAATACACCCTCCTCCATGCATGTATATCCAAACCCTTGATGATGGATCACTTATTTAACAATTGCTAATCACACCTGAATTTGATTTGGGCCTTGAGATGTCTTGGTTCATGAGTTTAGAATGATCTTGCAATTTTGCATAATGAAAAAAAAGTGATGAATAAGTCATGAAATTTCTTGGCTCAAAGGCCCAAAATGATCCTTAAGGAGTGTTCTTTGATGTTAGAATGTGACATGAAGCAATGGAACCAAATATAGGTCACTATGTCCCAAAATGCAAATGGAACCATGAGAAAACCCTAAAAAACCACTTTGCCTTCTTTTGATCATAACTTGAGTTTTACAAATGATATGGAGACCATCTAGTACTTTTTGGAAAGGGGAGAAAAAGATATTCAACTTTCATGTTTGAGGAAAATTCATTTGAAGCTTTCTTGGTGGTGAAAAGTCAAGTTGAATGAAGTGTAAAAAACTTGCCCAAAAAGGAAACTTTCAAATTATAGGTCATTTCCATATTTAGTAACTTTTGTACCAACCCTTGATTCTTGATAAATGGTGTGAAACTTGACTCTTGAAGACCATATGAGGATGTGAGACCTTGAAAACCTTGAAGAGAACCTCAAGCTTTCACAGTTGACTCCCCTCTCACTATTGACTTTCCTCCTGATTCTCCTGATTCCCAATCCATTGGCCAATTGAACTTCTCCTGAACCAAACTGATGGACAATCTTCCCTTTCTAGATACTTAGGGACCCAAGGAATACCATGGAATCAAGTCTTGCCCAAAAAATCAGAAATAAACTGACTTTATAGCAAACCCTAGTTTTGGTACCCTCAGTCTAGGAGGAAATAGTACAGTCTCCAAATCCAAATTCCTCTGAATATGATGTGTATCCTCTCCAACAAAGATAAGATATGCCATTTGGTGATGATAAAAACCCAAGAAACTTGCCCATTAGAGCAATAGACCCAAGAATCTCAAAACCCTAATTTCTGCACTGGTTAGGAGAGAGTGACCCACAATACAAGGACTCTAAGTTGACCCTTTGAAGAACATCTTTTACTCTTGAACTGCCTCAGGCACCTTGACCCCATGCTAAGAACCAATGATATGCACACATGATAATGCAAAATGAAATGAAACCTAAGCCAGTTGTTACTAAAGGTAGGAGAGCAAATTTTGGGGTGCTACAAGTTGTTGGATGAATCTTGACTGAATTCAGTTGCAAATGTGTCAGTCCATGCCACCTTGGTGCATCCATTATATGCTCCAATCCAAAATTGGAGTCTTGTCCCTCTTTTAGGGATTTCTAGGTTTGGCATGCTATTTTTGATTCCAAAGACTTGGGAGGCTTGGGATCAGAGTTGGTTCCTCCTTGGTCCCCCCCTTGAGGTGTTCAGTTGCTTGCCCTTTGCAGAATTTGGGCAAATCAAGCAAAACTCCAAAATCTGCCTTGCTTTGGCAGTTTTCATCAAGGCATATTGCCATTGTCATATCTCATGGCCCAAGTGGAATTTGATGGAGTTCTTGGCCATTTTGGAAAGCCCTCATATGATACAACAACTGTTTAATCATAATTAGTTTTGATACTTTTTGGATCCAAGTGAAAAATGCCCCTACATTTGGAAAAAAGTGAAGGCAGATTCTAAATTAGTGAAAATTTCACTAAGTGTTGTAAAAAGTGACATTTTCACTTTTTATGATTTTAATCATTCCATAACTCAAAATCCATAATGAATTGGAATGAGGTGTAGTTGAAGCTTTTGTAGAGGGTAATGAGAGCTACAAATCCAGCTTTGGATGGGGAAAAATGGCCTTGTGGTTTAGGAGTTATGATCCTCCAAAGTTGGTACCCTAGCCACTTTGTTCCATAACTTAGAAAAATTTCTAAGTTTTTTTATGGTTACCCCTTTTACAAGTTATCAAACTTTCCTTGATTTTTCTTGATGAATAATGATTCCAATCACACATTAACATCATTTTAGGGTTAAGGAACCATAATTGTGAAAAATCTCAAAAAGTCAAAGTTTGACTTTTGTGCACAGTTGACTTTTTATTAGATGAATTCCAAACTGTGCGATCCTCTATGAAATCAAGTCCTTGACCTAAATAAAACTTGATGGATTGATTTCATAGGTGTTATAGGGTGCATTGAATCATGTCTTAGGGTTTGGGAGTATGTCCTGGTCAAAAGTCAAAGATACAATTGACTTTTCTCGCGAAACCCTAATTGTGGTTCTGATGAAATTGAAACTTGTTGCTCAAGCTTTTTGGATCAATCCATTGTTGCAAATGGATCAATGTGATGTATTTGAGACCCTAAAAACTCCTCTTGAGGTCTTGGCTCATGTTTTGTCCCAAAAGTCAACTTAGGGGCGAATTAGGTCAAGAAACCCTAATTCCTTATTTTTTATGTATGCATCCCCTGAGGCTAAATTGACTTGGTGATTGGGTTCATGAGATCCCTTGGAGCATCATAGGTTATGCTTTGAAGCATTGGCTCATGCCCAGAGGAAAATTTCCATCTGGAGGCCCTGGTCGACCAAACCCTAATTTGGTGACACTGGCGATCTTGAGGCTTAATCCACTTAGAAGGGAGCAGCCTTGTGCTTAATCCTTGAAGTGAGAGTCCTCTTAATCCTTTTAGACAAGTTGAAGATCATGTCATTCCTTGATTGATCCTCTGTCTAAGAACTCTGAGAGGGCTTGAAACCCTAAGTTTGGTTGTAGTGGATGCACACCCATCTTTGGGGAGACTAATTAGGCATGATGGTTCGTCCATATTGTGATGATGGTTTGCACAATGATGGGGAATCTTAGTGGTAAAAATTTGGGGTATGACAACCCATAGGTCTAAAAGATTTTAAGAGAATCTTAGTCTTAAACACTCTTGTCACCAACCCTATGGAGAAAAGAAGATTCCAGTTTAGGACAACCCTCCTGAAGCCAAAAGTTTGAATCATTCACTACTTTATAACAAGAATTCTGCTTCCAAGAAACGTCAACTACAAATATGTTATCAAAGATGATATCATCTTTATCTAGCTTCTTACCCAAAAATATTCCAATAAACTGGTTGGATGGGATATTTCACCACGTGTCTTACTCCAAAGAAAAACCCTCAGTATAACTCCCATATGGAAAAATGATCACAAGAATCCTAAGTACCATCAACACTGATACTCAAAGAGAAAAGGCAATATCAACCAACAATAGGATTGACTACACAAGCCTCAGACACATGAAGATTGATATAAAATATGGAGAATTAAGGGACGAAAAGACAATTGAGTAAGAGGACCCAGAAGAAAAAAAAGGTGTGTGTGTGTGTGTGTGTGTATATATATATATATAGTTAGAAAAATATTTGTTCTTGATATTTTCTCTTTTAGTTTTGATGGTAACAAAAGTATTAAATGAACAATGGTTTATTTGATGTGTGTTTTATTTATGCAGGTTCTTGTTCTTGTACATAAATAATCAAAATAAGTTTTACTTAGACACACTTGGAGTTGCTTCATTGCTAGCTTTTGATGGCAGAGTCTAAAGAACAAATTCTATTGTGGTTTAACGCTGACTCTGAATTGAAGGCCTCGGCATTCAGACGAGTTTCTACACTTTGTAATTGTATATCAGTATCTGGTACTATTCTGAGTTGGTGATAAAGTTGTGGATTATCTGTACTACTGGAAGTAAGCTGTATTGTCTTATCAGTCTGTCAGCTCGAGTCTACAATATTTCAAGGCTCAAGAAAAGAGGGTACGTTATATGGATGTCTGCTCCCAACGACTCTATTAGTACAAAACCTCTTGCAGACCTAAAGGTTAAACATGTCACACACTGGATTCAGAATCTGCTGTGTATCCATCTTCAACGTCTCTTGGACTATGGAGTAAAAGCAAAGACACTTGTTCAAGACACCATCTCAACGGCTAGTTTCTGCAAAGGCTATATATATGGCTGAAGATTCAAGCTTTAATTGTTAACAAGGATTCTTCTGTTGAAGGAGTGGCAAGATCAAACAATTATCAACTCTAATGTAATATATAGATTTTCTGTTTTTGGTTGTAATTGTAAAAGCCTTAAGATTTCTTCTCATTAAATATCTGAGAAATCTTAAGTGCTATAGGTCTTTGGTGGTGATTTCCCGTACCTCTGATGCTTGCATCATGTACACCTTGTTCTCTATTGTGCTAAGCATTCAGTAGTTTAGATTAAGTCTCCTGCTATGTGCTTAAGCAAAAAGTCTTGTCGCATTGGGATTCAAGCAACAAGTCTTGAGCCAAGATGCTTAAGCCACGTAAGTTTCATTGGTTAAGTGCTTGAGCTGTGAAATTCTTATTCAGTTAGTCTGATTGAGCAAGTGGGAAAGTCTCATTCTGGATGGCCAGATGAGCAGGTGGCTCGGCCAGAGGATGTGATCAAAGGAAAGTCTTAGACATGTGCTCTGAGTAAAGGTAAGTCTTAGACATGTGCTCTAAGCAAGGGGAAAGTCTCAGTCTGGATGGCCAGAAGAGCAGGTGGCTCGGCCAAAGGATGTGATCAAAGGTTAAGTATTAGACATGTGCTCTACGCAAGAGATGTCTCAGACAGTTGGTCTGAGCAGTTGTAAAAGTCTTATGCAGAAGCATAAGTGATTGTAATCATGAAGTGGTTATAATGAAAATCTCTTGTGAGGAAAGGGGACTGGACTACTCTCAGTTAAGGGAGGAACCAGTATAAATCTTTTGTGTCTTCTACTATAATTTTATTTACTTCTATTGTATCCTCTACCAAACAAACTAAGTCAGAATCTGAACATCAATTTTGATTCTGAAACTCTGATCAGAAGTTAAATTATAAGAGAACGCGAAACACAATTCAACCCACCCCCCCCCCAATTCTTGTGTACTTTTCACACCTTCAATTGGTATCAGAGCATGGTTTATGCTTAATACTTAACAATGGTGCATATATTGATCCAATAAGAAAAGTATATTTCTTCTTCAAGAAGGAATCAAGTTTGACATGAAAAATATCATACGGCTTTTCCTACCATATTCAAATGGGTGATTCCACTAAATTTAAATGATGGAAAAGGTAAACATATTTTTAACTCATTGACTTGATAAAGGGTTGCTGAAGGTCTATAGATTATCCTTGAAAATGGTATTACTATAGAAGTTAATGGTGTTAAAGATGATCATCTTAAAAAACTCTTTCACCAACTCAGAAGATGCATATTGAATATCTTCAAAGGTAGTTGCATTCTGGTAGATGCACTATCTCACTTCTGAGTATATCAACATCATTGATATGTCTGATGCTTTGACTATCTTTAAAATCTTGTGCTTGCGTTTGTGGGGATCAGTTTTTGAAGCTTGAAGTAGTTACACTTCATCTAATCTTTTCAAGCAAATTCTGAGAAGATTGTTCCTTGATTTAAATTTAAAGTCGCAGTTTTTTTTATGTTTCCATCTTGAATCTGTCGTGTTCTGAAGATTTATCTTGCAATCTTCAAAGGAAAGAAATGAAGTTGGATGATGAAAAACTATTCAACAGATCACCTTCTCTTTTAGCTTAAGTTCTTTGGAATGACTAATGATGAGAAACTTAGGTTTCTTGTCAGAAGGACTTCTCTACTGCTGAATGGGTTGTGATATTTGTTGATAGAAGAGTAACTTCAAAAGCTTCTAAAATATTTGTATTTCAACTGATTTCCCAAATCTGAAAGCAAGAAGAAATACTGCCAGTACCTAATATCAGATGCTTTTTAGTGTTTAATCTTTTTAAACTGATATTAGTGCAGAATACAGATGAAAAGAAGCATCTGTGTTCTGAAATAAAAATTAAGTATTGAAAAGCAAGAGATGTTGTTAAAGCTATCTTGTTTCAAAATATTTAATTATATGGTGTTTGTTTTTTAAGGTGATATCTTAAGAAACTCCATTGCTTCTTGTTTGAGGACATCATGGAAGTTGTTTTAAAAGACATTTCTATGAGAAATCTTCATCTTCTCTTTGAGTTCTGTCAGCCGTACTATATAGTACTCTGATTTGCTTGATGTCAATATCTGATAGCTAACGTCGTCTGGTTCTGAGCTTGTTAATGATTTCAATGTCAAAAGATTTAATCCAAGATAATGAGATTATTGACATTGCTTAGAAAAAGATTATGTTCCTATCATATCTCATTCTAGACTTATACTCTGGAGTGACTTATGGTTTTCTATTAGATTGAGATGTAAGGAAGAGAAGAGTTTCTTTGTACTTACATGTATGGTCTTATAGAAATATGAGTATCATAATGTATCTGCTACAGATGTCAAGGAAAGAAGCAGAGGTATCTTCCATAAGGTTGTTTACAACATTTATTGGAAGAAGAGCCAACGGCCCAGATTCAAGTACTAGTGGTACTGAATTTGGTGAGAGTAGTGGAATCAATGGTTAGACAGCCATTGAATCAGAATCCACTCAAATATGTGTTCAGACTCTATTGGTCAAGTCTTAATATTGAATCGAGTCTGGCCAAACAAAAAAAAAGTGGTATGCTTGTTCTTTTCTGGTTTATCTTTTGATTCAATGAAACATTTGTATAGATATAAATACAAAGTTTCTGTTAGATTTCTAGAGAGGTTCTTTTGTAAAGAAGAACTTTAGAAATCTTTAAGAGGGAACTCTGTTGTGTTTGTCTATATTGAATGTCTTATTAAGCCAGATGATGATCATATTTATGAAAATAATTTTCTCATTTCTGTGTTGATACTGTTGCCTTTTAGCTGTATAAAGAGAACAATTCAATATTTATCTATCATTCATGACTCTTGTTTCAAGATAAAGTTCTAGTTCTGAATAGAACCTTAGAGACTTGTGACTGACAGATGATATCTCTGTCTAAGTCTAGACTTACTAGACTCTGATGGATGATAGCTTCTGAAAGTTGTCAGTTTTTTAGATTCAGAAGAAGATTCTTTTTTACTGTCATAACAGTTTAAGTAGAAATTTTTTTTTAACTTTTATAATACTTAACTTTTCATAAAGGTGAAACTCATCTAGTGGAATTAAAATATCTGCTGGATAGAGAACCTTTGGGTAATGATATTTTCTCTTTTAGTACTTGCTGTTACTATTCCCTGTCCTGTGAAACATCATTGTGTCCTTTTTCTGGCGAGATTCTTATTCTTGTAAGATTCTTGTTCAGTTATTCTTCTTCTTTTTCTTTTTCTCTTCTTTGTGTGCTGATCAAACCAAACCTGAGATGAGTTCTTCAATTTATTCTCTTTTGAATCAGCTGGTATTCATCAATGAAAAGTTTATGGATTTTGATGAGTTGCTTAAGATTGGTTTCAACTTCTGGAAGACTGTGTCTAAACAAAGGTGGAATGGATTCTTTAAGATGCTCTGTGGTTTCACTTATCCAAGTCTTGTCAAAGAGTTTTAGATCAATGCCTCCATTGTTGAGCTGAATTCTGAGTATGTTATTCTGTCTAGAGTATCTGGTGTTTCTATTACAGTAACCTCTAAAGCGATTGTAAATGTAATCAATTGTGAGGATATTGGAGAAATCCCAGGAACTCTTGTTTGGGAACACTATCTTCCTACCTGGCGTATCTTTTTAAATCCATCAAATACATCAGTGATTACAAATTTTCTTCCTGATGCTGTTGTTTGGAGTCAGATTCTGAATTCAAACTTACTACCTAAGGATAAAGATTTAGACCAAGTGGACCCTATTGAAAAAGATTTGTTTCTACTTCTTAATTCAGATTTGAAGATTGATCCTCCTCAAGTTATATTTTACCATATGAAGAGGTATCTTTCTTCTTTTCAAAAGGGAAAGATTTTCTTCATTCCTTATGAACGAGTTATTTCTGAATTACTTGTTCAGTAAGGGGTTAACACAAGTTCTGAGGCTAGTTCTTCCAAGATTTGGAGAGACAAGTTTGAAGCTATCTATGAAAGATTCTGATGTTAGATTTTTGCATAGTTATGCTTTGTATTGCTGTTGAAATATTTGTATTAAGTATCTTATTAAGAAATTTTGAGTTTGTTTATGCTTGTGTTTAGTTTTAACTGATTAATATTTATTCTTGTTGTTCACTGAGAATCTGAAATAGATAAAATAACTCAAATGTTTTCACCTTATTTTATTAATAAAAAGGAAGCTATTACAAGACAATTAAATTTTTTTAGTCTAAAGGATGTGTCCTAAGGAACTCCCTAGGATCATCTGACATGTCTAGATTTTCTAAGAAATCTTGGCATTCTTCCTTAGCAAACTCGAAAGCCTCCTTTCTCAGTTTGTTTCTGCGTCTGGATCCAGAAGATCTTCTTCTTATGCGTGTTTTCACAAAGGATGTTGAAGAGGAGAGCGCTTCTGAAGCTGTCTGCTTGCTTGCAGGTTCTTCAGTTGCTGCCTTGCTTTTATTTGCTTGAGTTGCTGCATTCAGTAGCGCTGCCTTCCTGAAATCTCTCTTTGGAACCCATATTTGCTTTTGCTTATATATCTTGGTGTTTTAGGGATTAAGTGATGATGGAAGAAAGCTTACTAGAGTCCTTTTATAGACGTGTTACATTCATTGTCTTGATTTTAATATTATTCAAGTACTAATTAAATTTTATCAGTATTTTAATGACTCTTGGAAATGTGATATAGTAGTCTAACCTATTAAGATTCCTTGAATAACTTTGAATTTATGATTGATCAGTTGTAATTGTCATTTCTGCGTCAGTTTCACTTTGATAATGTATCTTCAGAAAATCTAAAGAAATTTCTGGAATGTAAACGCATGCTAAAGTAGTATTGGTCAGAAAAACTTTTTCATTAATTGAACTAGTGGATTATAATATTTTTTTAAAAATAGGGTACAAGATGATTTCTAGATTTGATCTCTAGCTATTGCATCGCGTGCCCAGCGGCGTCCAGTGTTGTCATAGTCTACCTCCTCATCTTCAGAATCAATAACTTCTTCCTTTTCTATGTCTGGAAGAGAGTGTAACACCCCATTTCTACCCATCGAATAAAATAAAATCAAAGTTACAAAGTTTCAACGTACATATGGAATGTTACACTTTCTACATAAAACAACGACAATTAATCACTTGGAAAACAGATACATAACACATAATTTTGGATGAACCGATAACAACCTGCTCAGTCTTTAAAATAAAACAACTGCCATTACTATGCAGTGGATTCACAAAAATTCAACTTTAATGACATACCATCTTTGTCCACTTAAAACAACTTCAAAACAAAAAGTCTTTCATGAAAACAACTTAAAAATTCAGCAACAATACTAAAATCAACAATAAAGGAAACATGCGTTCATCCCCCCGAGTGTTACTTATCAGAGCGACGACACTGACTCGAACTAATGAAGGTAGACAACCTTCACTCTGGATTACCTGCAGGATGGCGTATAAACCATCACCAAACACAGAAGGGTGAGATATCAAACAATATAATCGGGTATATGATAAACAATATATTAGATCGGATTATATAAAATCACCACTTCACAACATTACCATCAACATTCATCAACAACACAACAACAATTATGCAACATGGAATGCGACTCATAAAATGCACATGCATGTGGTACCATTGGAGCAGAACTCCCAACTTAAAAATCTGCTAATTAATAGAGGCGTCAACAAGGCATAAGCCTTCAACTTAATTTGCCAATTCAGGCCAACTTACCGAGCATCAGCTCCAACTTGATATGCTATGTATGCAACAACATCATGAACACACCAGTAACTACAACAACAATTACAACCATAATTCAACTTTGGCATTAAGCCTACAACTTAATTATTGCCAATAATTAGAGGCAATGCAACAAAACTCACACCTGTTAGATTATCCTTCTACTAATTTATCACTGTTACTGCCACTGAATTGCTACTTGCTAGTTCATGCCTTTGCTGTCATTTTTCTATTAACTGAAGCTAATAGTGGCTATATTATTTTCCTGCTAATTCCTTATTAATATTCTAAACAAATATTATTTTCCTGCTAATTCATTATTAATATTCTAAACAAATATTATTTCCTTGCTAATTCATTATTAATATTCTAAACAAATATTATTTTTCCGCTACTGTTACTAACATAATACTAATATTTCTTAATATTTATGCTAAACTCACCCACACACAAGTGGCTTGCGCCACTTCCACTCACACACACAAGGTGGCTTGCGCCACCCTCACACACACACCCAGGTGGCTTACGCCACCCTTACATACACACACAAAGGTGGCTTGCGCCACCCCCCCTTTTTTTTTAAATAAAATTAACCAATCCAAAATAATTTCCGCACACAGACCTTTCAATTCAACTTCTTTTTAGCAACATAATTAATTTCACAGAACTCATAATTTTTCAGAGATAACAACCAGATGCGAAAACAACAGCAATTCGGTATATTTCTCGACACAATTACACACAGTGACCATTTATACAAACACAAATCCCACATACCATTCATCAACTACCCTATTATAGAGTCAGAACCCCACCCTTACCTTGGATTGAAGCTCGCTCTACTCTCTGATTGGATTCCCGTTCTCGCAGCCCCTACGTATTCTCCTTCAAACCCTTGATCCTCTTTCTGCCAAACCCCTACTTGTTCTTACTGTTATATATTCTTTCTTTCTCTTAACTCTAATTTCCTAATATAATAACACTATTATTCTATTTGTTTTATTGGGCCTCATTTCGACACCCCCACTAATTCTACTTCTAATCATCAAAGCCCAAATAATATAATCTAGTATTATTTCTAATACTAAATCTACAACTTAATCAGCTTAATTAATCAACTAACAACAACACAACTTAAATCAATATTCCATAATTTCGACAATTATTCAAAAAATATTCGAAAATATTTAATTAAATAAATAATTAAATATCGGGCATTACAACTCTCCCCCACTTAGAATATTTTCATCCTCGAAAATTTACCTTGTTCAAACAACTCGGGATAGGATTCCCGCATCTTGCTTTCCAACTCCCACGTCATACTTTCTTCGGCAGCTCCTAACCAGACTACTTTTACCAACGCAATCTCCTTGCCTCTTAGAGTCTTCCTTTCACGATCCGCGATCCATACAGGCATCGTTTCCATAGTAAGATTATCCCGTACTTGCACATGATCCATATGAATTACATGAGATGGATCTGGAACATACTTCCGGAGTTGAGACACATGAAACACATCATGTAAATTCGAAAGATTAGGTGGTAAGGCCACTCTATAAGCAACATTCCCAACTCTGTCCAAAATCTGATACGGACCAATAAAATGAAGAGTGAGCTTCTTAGACTTCAATCCACGCCCAACACCTGTCACAGGTGTAACTCTCAAAGACACATGGTCACCTGCTTGAAATTCTAAATCTTTCCTTCGCTTGTCATGATAACTCTTCTGCCTACTTTGGGAAGATTTCATCTTTTCTCTGATTAACTTCACCTTCTCATTAGTCTCTCAAACAATTTCAGGTCCAAGCACTACACTTTCTCCAGATTCATGCCAACATAAAGGAGTCCTACATCTCCGACCATATAACGCTTCAAAAGGTGTCATCCCAATACTGGAATGGTAACTGTTATTATAAGTGAACTCGATCAATGGAAGATAAGTATCCCACGAACCTCCGTGCTCAAGAACACATGCTCTCAACAAATCCTCCAACGACTGAATAGTCCTTTCAGTTTGACCATCCTCCTGAGGGTGATACGCTGAACTCAACCTCAACTTAGAACCCAACGCCTCGTGCAAACTCTTCCAAAAATCAGAAGTAAACCTCGGATCTCTATCCGACACAATACACAGAGGAACACCATGCAACTTTACAATTACTCTAGTATAAATCTCCGCCAACTTCGATACTGGAAAACTGATGTTAATAGGAATAAAATTAGCCGACTTTGTAATCCTATCAACAATCACCCAAATCTAATCGTGTCCTCTTGAAGTATTAGGTAATCCTGTCACAAAGTCCATTGAAATGCTATCCCATTTCCATTCTGGAACTTCTAACGGTTGCATCAACCTTGCAGGCTTCCGATGTTCAACTTTCGACTTCTGACAAGTTAAACATGCGTACACAAATCGAGCTACATCACGCTTCATCCCAGGCCACCAAAACAATTTCTTCAAGTCTTGATACATTTTTGTAGCTCCCGGATGAATACTCAAATTGCTTCTATGACTTTCCTCGAGAATTGCTTTCTTCATCTCCGCATCATCAGGAATACAAATTCGATTTCGGAATCTCAACACAACTTGCTCATCTAACTTGAAATCATCATTCTCAAACTGATCGATCCCAACCATCGAATCTACTAGTTTCACGTCTAACTTCTGAGCTTCCTTGATACTGTCCAGAAAATCATTGTTAATTTTCAGCATTCCCAACATCACACTCTGTGGTGCCACTTCGCAAACTAAGCTCATATCTCTAAACTGCTCAATTAATTCCAATTATTTAACCATCATCGCCAACATATGCAAGGTTTTCTGACTTAGGGCATCAGCCACAACATTAGCTTTACCTGGATGATAGTTCAAACCGAAATCATAATCTTTTAATAATTCCAACCATCTTCGTTGTCCATATTCAATTCCTTCTGATCAAATAAATACTTTAAACTCTTATGGTCACTAAACACTTCAAATCTAGAACCATAAAGATAATGCATCCAAATCTTCAGCATAAAAACAACTGCAGCAAGTTCTAAATCATGCGTAGGATAGTTATTTTCATGAGTCCTCAACTGCCTCGACGCATAAGCAACCACCTTATCATTCTGCATAAGCACACCTCCTAAACCCATCTTAGTAGCATCACAATACACCACAAAAGGTTCTCCTGGATTAGGTAATGTCAAAACCGGAGCCGATGTCAATCTCTTCTTCAATTCCGTAAAACTTTCTTCACATTGAATGTCCCACACAAAAGCTTTACCTTTACAAGTCAACTTAGTCAACGGAAGTGCTAACTTAGAAAATCCTTCGACAAACCTTCGGTAATAACCGGCTAGTCCCAAAAAGCTTCTAATCTCGGTAGCCGACTTTGGAGTTTCCCATTGCAACACAGCATCTACTTTAGATGGATCCAAAGCAATGCCACTACCTGAAATGACATGACCAAGAAAAATAACCTCCTTTAACCAAAATTCACAGTTAGATAGCTTTGCATATAACTTCTTCTCTTTCAAAACCTGCAATACTAGTCTTAAGTGTTCTGCATGCTCTGTTTCTGATTTAGAGTAAATCAATATATCATCAATGAACACCACCACAAACCGATCCAAATAAGTATGAAATATACGGTTCATGCACTCCATGAATACTCCCGACGCATTAGTAAAACCGAAAGGCATCACCGAATACTCATAATGTCCATAACGCGTTCTGAAAGCCGTCTTCTGGATATCTTCATCTTTCACTTTAATCTGATGATAGCCCGACCTCAAATCAATCTTGCTAAACACACGAGCTCCTACCAATTAATCCATCAAGTCATCTATTCTCGGAAGCGGATACTTGTTCTTAATCGTCACTTTATTTAATTGTCTATAATCAACACAGAGCCTCATACTTCCATCTTTCTTCTTTACTAACAACACTGGAGCTCCCCACGGCGATACACTTGGCCTCACAAACTTCTTTTCAAGCAAATCCTCCAATTGTTTCTTTAATTCTGACAACTGAGATGTAGACATCATGTATGGTGCCATAGAAACAGGTCTGGTACCAGGTACAAGGTCAATTGCAAATTCCAGTTCTCGTTCTGGCGGTACATCAGGAATTTCATCAGGGAAAACTTCAGGAAATTCACGCACCAGTTCTCAATAGATAACGACGCCATCACCGAGAACATCTGAGCTCCTTCTTGCATCAACTGCTGTAACTGCCTAACTCTTCACCTCAGCAGTACACACATTACTCTTATGACCAGGTTTCCCACATTTGAAACAAACTACGCCAGCAGGAGCATCTCCCCTACCAGTCCTCTTACCATCAGCCACTTTCTGTTTACCTTTTCCAGCTGGAGCATCATAAGGCTTGCCACGATTCTGTTGGTGCTTGCTCTTCCTCTCATTAATGATCTTATAATGAGCATTGTTATCCTCTTCATAAATTCTGCAACTATCAATCAAATCAGAGAAGACACAAATCTTTTGATATCCAATTGCCTTCTTAATCTCTGGGCGCAACCCACTCTCAAACTTGATGCATTTGGAAAACTCAGCAGTATCCCCGTTATAGTACGGATAAAACTTAGCCAACTCAACAAACTTTGTAGCATATTCAGTAACCGACATATTTCCTTGCTTCAGCTCAAGAAACTCGATTTCCTTCTTACCACGAACATCCTCTGGATAATACTTCCTCAGGAACTCCCTTCGGAACACATCCCAAGTGATACCTTCACCTGCAGCTTCCAACCTCTAACGAGTCTCTAGCCACCAGTCATCAGTCTCGACTGCTAGCATGTGAGTCCCATATCGAACCTTCTGTGCTGGAGTGCAGTCCATCACACGGAAGATTCTCTCTATCTCTTTCAACCAATCCAACGCTCCATCAGGATCATACTTTCCCTTGAAGGTAGGCGGATTCTCCCTCTGAAAAGTTGCTAAACTACGAGATCTAGCATTCTCGTCAGCGTTCGGCTGATTCTGCAAAGCCTGAGCCATTGCTCCCAACGCAGCAGCAATTTCAGCATCATTCCTTCCAGCCATCTCAACTTATCACTGCAACATAAACAAGGTTAGAACTAATTAACAATACTCGATTGTTAAACAAAACTACGACTCGACAACTTGGTCGGACGGACCGACCAGCTCTGATACCACTAATGTAACACCCCATTTCTACCCATCGAATAATATAAAATCAGAGTTACGAAGTTTCAACGTACATATGGAATGTTACACTTTCTACATAAAACAACGACAATTAATCACTTGGAAAACAGATACGTAACACATAATTTCGGATGAACCGATAACAACCTGCTCAGTCTTTAAAATAAAACAACGTTCATTACTACGCAACGGATTCACAAAAATTCAACTTTAATGACATACCATCTTTGTCCACTTAAAACAACTTTAAAACAAAAAGTCTTTCATGAAAACAACTTAAAAATTCAGCAACAATACTAAAATCAACAATAAATGAAACATGCGTTCATCCCCCCAAGTGTTACATATCAGAGCGACGACACTGACTCGAACTAATGAAGGTAGACAGCCTTCACTCTGGATTACCTGCAGGATGGCGTATAAACCATCACCAAACACAGAAGGGGTGAGATATCAAACAATATAATCGGGTATATGATAAACAATATATTAGATCGGATTATATAAAATCACCACTTCACAACATTACCATCAACATTCATCAATAACACAACAACAATTATGCAACATGGAATGCGACTCATAAAATGCACATGCATGTGGTACCATTGGAGCAGAACTCCCAACTTAAAAAAGTGCCAATTAATAGATGCATCAACAAGGCATAAGCCTTCAACTTAATTTGCCAATCCAGGCCAACTTACCGAGCATCAGCTCCAACTTGATATGCTATGTATGCAACAACATCATGAACACACCAGCAACTACAACAACAATTACAACCACAATTCAACTTTGGCATTAAGCCTACAACTTAATTCTTGCCAATAATTAGAGGCAATGCAACAAAATTCACACCTGTTAGATTATCCTTCTACTAATTTATCACTGTTACTGCCACTGAATTGCTACCTGCTAGTTCATGCCTTTGCTGTCATTTTTCTATTAACTGAAGCTAATAGTGGCTATATTATTTTCCTGCTAATTCCTTATTAATATTCTAAACAAATATTATTTTCCTGCTAATTCATTATTAATATTCTAAACAAATATTATTTCCCTACTAATTCATTATTAATATTCTAAACAAATATTATTTTCCCGCTACTGTTACTAACATAATACTAATTTTTCTTAATATTTCTGCTAAACTCACCCACACACAAGTGGCTTGCGCCACTTCCACTCATACACACAAGGTGGCTTGCGCCACCCTCACACACACACCCAGGTGGCTTGCGCCACCCTTACACGCACACAAAGGTGGCTTGCGCCACCCCCCCCCCCTTTTTTTTTAAATAAAATCAACCAATCCAAAATAATTTCCACACACAGACCTTTCAATTCAACTTCTTTTTAGCAACATAATTAATTTCACAAAACCCATAATTTTTCAGAGATAACAACTAGATGCGAAAACAACAAGAATTCGGTATATTTCTCGACACAATTACACACAGTGACCATTTATACAAACCCAAATCCCACATACCATTCATCAACTACCCTATTATAGAGTCAGAACCCCACCCTTACCTTGGATTGAAGGTCGCTCTACTCTCCGATTGGATTCCCGTTCTCGCAGCCCCTACGTATTCTCCTTCAAACCCTTGATCCTCTTTCAGCTAAACCCCTACTTGTTCTTACTGTTATATATTCTTTCTTTCTCTTAATTCTAATTTCCTAATATAATAACACTATTATTCTATTTGTTTTATTGGGCCTCATTTCTACACCTCCACTAATTTTACTTCTAATCATCAAAGCCCAAATAATATAATCTAGTATTATTTCTAATACTAAATCTACAACTTAATCAGCTTAATTAATCAACTAACAACAACACAACTTAAATCAATATTCCATAATTTTGACAATTATTCAGAAAATATTTGAAAATATTTAATTAAATAAATAATTAAATATCGGGCGTTACAGAGAGCAGTAGAACTTCTTGTTGACGCTCATTTTCTTCTTCTTTGACTTCTTCATGCTCTTTCTCTGAGGCTTCAAAGCAGCTACTGTTGAACCACTACAAGAAAACATTGATTTTCCTACGTGATTTAGTGACGTGATGTACACGTGGGAAATAATGGAGTTTGCGACGTGTATATCACGTCACTAAATTATTTTATTAATAAACTAATAAGAATCAGGTTTGCTAATGGTGGTTGCAGGTTTTTTTTTAAATAGTTGTGACGTGAATCCCACGTCGCAAAACAAAAAATAAACTCTTAAAATTCAAACTATCAGGTTTCACGTGGGGGGAAATTTGAAATTTTTCAGAATTTCATTTGTGGCGTGTTATCCACGTGGGAAAATGAAATTATAGAATAAAGTAGCCACGTGATTCTAAAGTCGCTAGGTCCCAAATATTTATTTTGGTCTGACAATTAATAGTACCGTTATTTATTACACTTTTCCGACGTGGGATTCATGAGGGAAAGTAGCCACGTGATTCTAAAGTCGCTAGGTCCCAAATATTTATTTTGGTCTGACAATTAATGGTACTGTTATTTATTACACTTTTTCCGACGTGTACTTAATGTGAGAACGTGTTTCCCACGTCGCAAGAATCAAAACATTTATTTTAATTTTATTACCGTTGAGTTTTAACGTTAGTATTTATTATCGTTGAGTGTTTTTATTACAATATTCCATTTTGTTCCGACGTGGAAATCACGTGGCTACTTTCCCTCATGATAACCACGTCGCTAACCTCACTATATATTTTCTCAAACCTCCAGAACGCACCAACACCATTTCATTTCCTCTCTTCTTTTCTTCTTCGTTCCCTTTCTTCTGTTCTTCTTCTTTTCTTCTTCTACTTTGCTCTTCATTTCATCTCACCATATCATTTTACCACCAGTTGTTCATTATTCAAGCAAAGGTATGTTTCATTTCTTTCTCCTTATTTTCTATTATTTTTATTTTTATTTTTATTTTCGTTTTACTTTTTATTTTAATATTTTCTAATTTTAAACTTTTAATGTTTGTTGTTAAAAGAAAAATATTTGGAAAATTCAAGAGGAACTCATCAAGATTCAAGATACAAACTCTATTTGTTGCTTCATTGAGGTATTTTTGTAATTTAAATTATTTATTTTTCAGATTTATATGAATAAAATTGTATATGAAACTTGTTTGGAAGTTGTTGTGTAAAAATAGAATATATAGATTATATATAAAATTATTTAGGTTTTATAAGATTATTTATTTGGTTGTTTGGTTGTTGTTGTTGTGTAGAAACTGATTTTTTTTTAAATATGTTATTTTTATTAAAAATAGAATAAATATTATATTTTATAAGTTATATTTTATATTTTCTATATTTCATAATTTATTTCTTATATTTTAAAAACAAAATAAATAAAAAAATAGAATTTATAGGTTATATTTAATATATTTTAAAGGTTTTATTTAATAAATTATATTTAATATATTTTAAAGGTTTTATTAAATAAATTATATTTAATATATTTAAAAAAATAGAAAACAGAATTTTATATATTATATTATCTATATAATAAAAACAGCTTTTATAAAAAATTAGAAAAAACAGAATTTAAAAAATATTTTTATTTAAGAAAATTGTAAAGTTATTTTTAGAAAAAAAGTATGTATATTAAACACAATTATTAAATAAAAGTATTTTTGTTAAAAAGTATTTTTAGAGAAAGTTATATTTAAAAAAGTATATAATAAATGAGATTAATTGGAATACACTATCAGTGTAAAACTATTTTACACTGACATCCAATTAAAATGAATCATTTTGACACATAATTATGGAATTAAAAATAAAAATAAATAAATTATAATTAAACTATTTTAATAACTAATTCTCCCATGTTTTTCTCATCTCATGTGTCAAAATGATTCATTTTAATTGGATGTCAGTGTAAAGTAGTTATACACTGACAGTGTATTCCAATAAATCTCATAATAAATATGAAAAAGTTATATTAATATGTTATGTATATTTATTAAAAAACACAATTTAAACAACAAATTTATTTTAAAAAATAGAATTTAAAACAAATGTAAAATAACTTTTTAAAATTAGAAAGAAAAAAAAAGAAAAATTATATAGAAAAAAGTATATAGCTATTATGAAAAAATTATATTAATATGTTATGTAGATTTTCCAAAACTAAAAAAAAATATTTTTTATTTATATTAAAAATAGAATTGTAATATTTATATTTTTATAGAAATGAAAGATGTGTCATAAATTAAGATATATGTATTAATTTTTTTTATTTAAGTAAGTGTATATATATATATATATATATATATATATATATATATATATATATATATATAGTTTTGAAATGTTAAGTATATATTTTTATATAGTAAGTATATTTTTATAGTAAGTATATATTTTTAATTTTTTATTTAAGATATATTTTTATTTTTTATTTAATATTTTTATTTAAGTATATATATATATATATCTTCTCGAGAAGGGCTTGAGACCGAAAAGCGAGTTTCGCAAGGCTGTCGGAATCGAGAACCCTCGAACATTAACGGAACTTCTCCGGAAAGCTGAAGCGTACATACAGTACGAGGAGAAGGAGGCCGCGTACCATGCCCGGGACGCAAGAGATCGCGAAAACTAGGGGTGTTCATGGGTGTGGGTCGACCCACGAACCCATTGACCCAAACCAACCCAACCCATAAATTACCCAAACCCATTCATTTACGGGTATACCCAACCCATAACAACCCGTATAGTTTTGGGTCGGGTATCGGGTTTGAGGTTTGCAACCCACAGACCCATTGAACCAACCCATTGATGAGACTTTAGTAATTTTTTATTATTTTTATTTTAATTTTAAATAAAAATATAAAACTAATATCTCACTAATAACCATAATTTTTTTTAAAAATTATTCTCCACTAATAATATTACTAGACGAATGAGTTTACGTAATTCTAATATTAAATGTGTTTCTTATATTTTTTTTGAATCATTTCTAACTTACATATTTAATGGAAATAACGTGACTTGTAAAATTTTATATTAACATCAAGTGTTATGTCGTGTTGATGAATTTTATTAGATATTATATGACGTGTTTCATCGAATTTGAGTGTTATAAATGAGTATGATTGTATTGAGTTGTGTTACATTTTTTTAAATTGACAAAAAATCATATTTTTTTTAAATTTGAAACACAACCCGCGAACCCAACCCAACCCAACCCATAAATGAACGGGTCGGTTCGGGTCGGTTTTAACAATGAAATTGCGGGTTGGATGATGAACCCAACCCATTAAAGTTTGAACGAGTTGGGTAACGGGTTAGGCCAAATCCGATCCAACCCAACCCGCGTACACCCCTAGCGAAAACACCCTGGCACCAAAAAAAGATGAGCCGGAGACATCCCGGCAAGGAAAAGAGAGGCGACGAGATGATGGCCCCCAAGAAGGGAAAGGGCCAGCCGGCCGATTCGTGGAGTATACCCTGCTCACCGCTCCTCGTGAGCGCATTCTCTCTGAATGCATCAATATAGAGTTCAAGCAGGGAGGAGTCAGGTTCCCCAAACCGACGACATCCAAAGGCAACTTGGACAAAAGTAAGTATTGTCGTTTCCACCGCAGCCATGGCTATACGACCGAAGACTGCGTGCACCTTAAAGATGCCATTGAGATCCCCATCAAGGAGGGTCACTTGAATCAGTATATCAAGAAAGGTGAGTCTTTGCGACGAGAGGCTTCAGACTCGAAGAAGAAAGCAGAACCATCTCCACCCAGTCCTCCCCCGCAGGTCGCTATGTCTATTACGCGACCAGAGGACTTTGCCGTCCCAGATCATTTCGAGGAGTCATCCCAGATATTCGCACTCAACACTTGGGAAGCATTCCCTGCGGCCATGGTTATCTCATGCGGGGGGTACAATGAGCTGACAGTGGGATCTGTCAAGCGAAAGTTCGAGCAGCTGATCGACTGCAGTCCGGACCGACTGTCGACACTTGAAAAGATCAAAGGGCACTCCCAGCCGATCACCTTTTACCGCTAGGAGCTGCCTGGAGGCTCTCCCAACTCACACATCCCCTTGCTCATCAGGGCAAGATTGGCAAGCACCGATGTCAGAAGAATCCTGGTCGATCAGGGCAGTTCGGTGGACATAATGTATACCGGCCTGTTTCATGCCCTCAAGCTGGACCAGAAGAACCTCTCACCGTACATGGGATCCGATCTGCATGGGTTCAACGGAGCCACGGCTAGGCCCTGGGGGTACGTGGAGCTTCTAGTCACATTCGGGGAAGAAGAGACGTCCAGGTCAATCAAGACCCAATTCCTGGTGATAGATTGCCCGTCGCTGTATTAGTGCATCTTGGGGAGGCCGGCTCTCGTAGAGCTAGTGGGTGTCCCTTCAACGGTCCACCTCAAGATGAAGTATTATACGGAGAAGGGTCACGTTGTGACATTGCACGGGGACATAGAGGTCGCCCGCAGATGTTTCGAAGCAGCAACCTGGGGACAAAACCAGATCGGTGCAGCACCCAAAGCAGCTAAACGAGCACGAGAGGAAGATCATCCATCAGGAGACAGCCAACCGGACATGAAACCTGCGCTCCCTGTACACACTATTGACCTTGACAGCCGAATTTCAGAAGGGAGCAATGAAGATAACAGCGAAGGTACGTCGATAGGGACGACCAGTTCCTCCACATCGGCCCTCATGCGACCAGTTCCAGACGGAGAATTTGAAGTCATCACCTTCAGCAATAACCCCAACAGAGGGGTGAAGATTGGTGTTGGGCTGCCCGAGGAGGTCAAGCAACAGCTGAAGAAGTGCCTGGATGACAACGCTGACCTGTTTTCTTGGAGTGCCGCAGACATGCCCGGCTTGGACCCTGAGACCGCATGCCACCATTTGACCATCGACCCAACCGCCCGTGCCGTCGCGCAGCGCAGGCGGAAACAATCTGACGAAAAGGCACAGGCTGCCGAAAAACTTGTACAAGACCTCTTAGAGGCGAAATTCATTTCGGAGGCCATGTATACCACCTGGTTGTCCAATATTGTACTTGTTAAAAAGCATAGTGGAAAATGGCGCATGTGCATTGACTATAACGATCTCAACCGGGCTTGCCCGAAAGATGCTTACCCTTTACCGAGCATAGATAAGCTCGTTGACAACTCTGCAGGTTTCAAACTTTTGTCCTTCATGGACGCCTATTCGGGGTACAATCAAATCCCCATGGCCGAAGAGGACAAGAGGTGCACCGCGTTCATGACCTCCTCAGGGAACTATTACTACAATGTAATGGCCTTCGGTTTGAAAAATGTTGGGGCCACGTACCAGCGCATGATGAACAAGGTCTTCCGATCAGAAATCGGAGACATGCTCGAGGTTTACATGGACGATATGATCGTGAAATCCCAAGAGGAATCTGACCACACGGCCCACTTGCGAAAGGTCTTCGACCAGGCCAAGAAGTGCAAAATGCACTTTAACCCTGAGAAATGCACCTTCGGAGTACGGGCAGGGAAGTTCCTCGGGTTCTACCTCACCGAAAGAGGAATAGAGGCAAACCCAGACAAGTGCCAAGCATTCGCAGAGTTCCCCACGCCCAGGTCGAAGAAATCTATACAATCCCTCAACGAGATGCTTGCTTCGCTTTCTCGTTTCGTGGCCAAGTCTGTCTAGCATGCCCCGCCCTTCTTTAAACTCCTCAGAAAGGAGGACACGTTCAAATGGACAGACAAGTGCAAGCAGACCCTGACCCATCTCAAGCAAGCCCTATCCGAGCCTCCCAAACTATCCCGACCAAACTGCGGGGAGACTTTGTATCTATATCTCTCTGTTACTTGCGAAGCCATCAGCGCATCACTTATTTGCGAAACGACGGATGGGCAAAAGCCCATCTATTTCACCAGCAAGGCCCTGCAAGGGCCAGAAATCAGGTACGCGCAGATAGAGAAAGTCGCCCTCGCCCTCGTTATTGCCGCGAGAAGACTCGGGCACTACTTCCTGGCCCATTCCATAGTAGTACGCAAGGACCAACCCATCAGGCAGTTGCTTTGCCGACCAGATATGGCCGGCAGAATGCTCAAATGGTCCCTGGAGTTGTCGGAATTCAACATTCATTACGAGTGCAGGAAATCCCTTAAAGCACAAGTCCTGGCCGACTTCGTGGCGGAGATGACACCGCCAACGTCCCCGCCAAGCGGAACGTAGAGATGGATCATCTACGTGGATGGGGCATCCAGCTCCTCAGGTAGCGGTGCAGGTATTATCCTCAAAAATAAGGAAGGAATACTAATCGAGGTGTCTCTAGTCCTGTCTTTACCTACGTCCAACAACCAAGCCGAATACAAGGCCTTACTCGCGGGATTACGGCTGGCAAAGGACGTGGGCACCAAAGAGGTAAAAATTTACACCGATTCCCAGCTTGTAGCGTCCCAGGTACGGGGAGAATTTCAAGCAAAGAACGGCCAGCTAGTCGAATATCTAACGCTGGTAATGGAAGAAATCGCCAAGTTCGACGCATGGGAAGTCCAGCACATCCCCCACGAACGAAACACGGGGGCAGACATCTTGTCCAAACTGGCTAGAACCAGAATGAAGGGCGGCAATAAATCCATCGTGCAAGAAGTGCTTGCCCGGCCCAGCATAGAGAAACCACCAGAGCTGCTCGGTGTCAACGCCATCGGAGAAAACCACTGCTGGATGACCCCTGTATACAACTACCTCACCAAAGGGAAGCTGGCCGAGGACAGCAAGGAGGCCAGCGTGACTAAACGATGGGCTTGCTCATATGTGCTGATTGAGGACATACTTTATCAACAAGGATTCTCCATCCCCCTCCTGAAATGTGTCGAGGAAAGCAAAGTCCCCAAAATCATCCAAGAGATCCACGAGGGCATCAACGCACAACACTTGGGAGGGAGATCACGTGCGCGAAAAGCCCTGCGAGCAGGATATTACTAGCCGACCATGCAACGCGATTCCAAGGAGCATGTCCAGAAATGTGACTGCTGCCAGCGCCACGGGGACATGCACTTAGCACCCCCCAACGAGTTGAAGACTCTATCCTCACCTTGGCCCTTCGCCTGGTGGGGGATGGACATACTCGGCCCCTTCATTATAGGGTCTTATCAAAACAAATTTTTGATCGTGGCCATCGACTACTTCACCAAGTGGATTGAAGCCGAAGCCCTCGCCAAGATCACAACCTTCAATATACTTCGCTTCTACAAGAGGAACGTCCTCGCATGATTCGGAGTACCCCAGGCTCTCGTGACCAACAATGGAACACAATTCACGGACAGGAAGTTTCAGAACTTCGTCGCCAAATTAGGTACGAAGCAACACTTCACTTCCGTCGAGCATCCCCAGACTAATGGGCAAGCAGAGGCTGCGAACAGGGTGATCCTTCGTGGTCTAAAGCGAAGGCTGGGCGAATCCAAGAAGAGATGGGTTGAGGATCTACATAGCGTGCTCTGGGCCTACAGGACAACACCGCAGTCCACCACCGGGGAAACCCCTTTTTGACTAGCCTACGGAACCGAGGCGGTGATACCGATAGAAATCAGAGAACCTTCCAGACAAACGGAAGCTCCCCTCGACGAGGAGATTAATGACGAAGCCTTAAGAGAAGAGCTTGATTTAGTCGAAGAAATACAATCAGGGGCAGCTCTCCGTGAGGCCTCGTTGAAACAACAAATAACTTTGCGCCACGACGTTAAGGTCATAAAGCGCGACTTCCCCGTTGGCAGCTTAGTCCTGCGCAGAAACCATAAAAATTCATGCAAAGGAAAGTTGGCCGCAAACTGGTAAGGACCCTACAGGGTCAAGTCCAAAATGGGAACGGGAGCCTACTACTTAGAAACTTTAGACAGAGAACCATTTGCTCGACAACGCTGAAAAGGTCAAACAATACTACAGTTAGTGCCAACCTCGAGGTCGGACCAACTGCCGATGAGATCACCCCCAACGGGGAGACGGCTCGGCCACAGGACCGTGCCCCAGTGAAGCACAATCCATGTTACAACGACAGCCAGTTTCTGCTTACGGAACGAGCAGACTCTGAGCACAACGGGGATGCCTCAATTGAGCTTCGTCGTTGCCACACCAATAAGGCAGGACACCCAGCTCGCGATGGAAACAGTCCAAGCCTATGGGATTAGTACCTCAACCGAGATCCTAGTTTCATCGTCGGCGAAACCACTTCGCCCTCCTCGACAAGTCTCTAAGACTGTAGAGCACAACAAGAACAAGTCGAGCAAACGTCCATTCAAACAAGCATACATAAATAAATGCAACAAGAAAATCCTAAACAAATGATATTAATAACATCGGTTACAAGGCCGGAATAAGTCAGGTGTACATTAGAGGGGTTGTACCCGACAAAACATTACATCAAAAAGGCACGCAGGACCACAAAATACACGTACATTCAAAAAAATATCCTAGTCAAACTAAACGACCTCACTAACACCTTCCGGGGGGACCACCTCGCCGTTGACGACCACATTGAGTAGACCCATTCCCTCGGTCAGTAATTGGACGTCTGAATTGAGGGCCTTCACCTGCTCCAAAGCAGCATTGAAGCCAAACTCAGCTGCCCCCAGGTTTTCCTCCCCGAGGACACGGGTCCTCTCAATCAGGTCCTTCCTCATCTTCAAGGCCTTCCCGTCATCGGTCTCGTCTTCACCCGCTGCCGACGACCCCTCTAGCTCTGTTATCCTCGCCTTCAAGCGGGCGTTCTCATCATTGAATTTCGTCACCTCCTCCTTCATTTGGGTCACCTCCTTTTTTAGCAGTATCTTGGCCTCCTAGTGACTTTGCAGCTTCTTCAGCTCATTATATATCTCCACGTTCTCACACTTCAAGTCATTGATCCTAGTCTTTGCTTCCTTAAGGTCAGAGCGATGAGCCACCTCTGCATCTCCAAGGGCCAGCGTCGCTTCCAATATCCTGATCATTCCGGCTGCATCCTGGCAGAGGAGCTTCCTCCGCGCCTGTGGATCAGCGGACAAAATCGCTGAGGCATCGAGATCTGGGACGATGACGGAGCTCTCCTCGTTGAACATCTTCCCCTTTTGATAACATGCGGGCAGCACAAACTTTCCTCCAGGAGAACCACCCAAGCAGCCCGCAGGACAGGTTCCAATATCATCCTGCTTCCTCTTGTGGGATGAGTCAGGAGTTGGTGGTATGGAAGTCGTCCCTGGGGTAGGGCCAGTGCCGGACACAAACTTCTCCAGCATTGCTTTCTGCTTGGCCACTCCAGCTTTGGGCATCGATGGCACCTTCTTCTGGACTTTGGCTGCCTGCGACCTCATTAAACGCTCCCTCATGTCGGCCATTTTCTCTGCGAACACAAAAAGACAAGTTAGCAGATATAAGAAGCTTAACAAATACGGGCATAAGAGCAAATTATACCAAGAAGCGGGAAGGCCACGTCGTCATTTTCACACTCAAGGAGGGCCTTAGTGTTAATATAAAGGCCTGCTCTTGCGGGAACCCCATCATCCCCAAGCAGCTCTTTACCATCTCTGTCCACCACGAAGGTCGGGGTGAAGCTCTCCCCATAGGTATGGAGCACACGGTAGGACTCCTTGTCCGCCTCGCAGAGTTGGTCGTGCTTTACCAAGAACTGGTCAGTCCTGTATCTGAAGTGGGCATACACCCACTCCAAGGGGAACTTAGATACGGGCTTTTCAACTTGTCAACCATCAATGGTCACCGTCTCGAGCGTAGATATAGACCTTTTGGCCGCTTCGGACACAGGCTTCACGACCAAGAACCTGTCCTTGAAGTGTCGAACAGACTCTGAGAATGGCCAGAAGAGCCTGCTCTGCTGTTTAAAGGACACCCAGCTTTGCTTCGAGCCAGTAGTGCTCCGATGGAGTTGGAAGATGCAGAAGAACAGATCTACGGTCGCCCCAACATGTAAGTAGCGACACACTAGCTCGAAAGCACATATGAACGCCAGTGCATTTGGGTGGAGCTGAGCGGGGTACAACTCCAAGTGACGAAAAAGGGCCTTCTGGAAGTCGGTGAAAGGTAGCCAAAACCTAGCCTCCACGAAGGCAAACTCATACATGGGGAACCGCATCCCCGGGTAAATCGAGCAGATCCTGTCATTTTCGGTCGGACAGATGCCCCCCATTGCACGGGCGCATCCTTAGCCCGATCTTCCAGATAGGGGAACTCCCGAACCTCCTCCTCAGTAAACGTCGTGGGCGATCCATTTTAGGTCCCCCCTCGCGACCTGGACGTCAGCATATTCAACGGTCTGCTCCGCCTCCTCTTGCGCGGTTTGGGCGTCGGGCATGACTTCTTCACGAGGATCAGCCATTTTCACCTGAAAAGCAGAGGAAGAAAAGTGAATTCGACAAGTAAGTTCAAATCCACCCTTCCACCACTAGTCAAGTGAAAGGGCGAGGAAGAAGTTGAGGACAACCTCGAGCCCACTTTGACCGCGACTTAACACAATGACATTGTCCCCCTACGACGAGGAAGAGTTTTCGCGACTTAACAAAAGGACTTGAGCTCTCACAAAGCAAGCTCGTTGCGAGCAGCCAGAGCTTCACGTCGAACAGGCCTAGTGCCCGACTACAAACCTAAAACTAATCCTATCCAGAATCTAGAAGAATCTACACCAAAAAATCCAACGTTCGTTCCATGTTCTTCATTTTTCTTCGTGTTCTTCATAAATTTCCAGAAATTCGTGTGTTCATTGAAAAACACATGAATCGTCGACCGGAAAACTCTTAAGACGCCGGGAAATTCATGAGAAACACCCCGAAAATGAAGAACACCATTAGAAATGCAGAAAAGATGAACAACTTACTTGGAAATTAAGGGTTGGAGATGAAGGTATGGACGAAGACGATGAAGATCACGACAGCGAAGAGGAACTCCGGCGAGAGGACAAATTGCAGAGCAAAAAAGGGAAGAGAAGAAATTTGTGTGAAGTGTACAAATGAATTCCTTCTCCCTCCTTTTATAAGCACTTGCTCGTGGGGAAGCGCAAAGGCCATCATTGCCTAGGCGGCTCTAAGTCTGACAGGGGATGCATGTTCACCACGTGTCAAAAGGAATCTTCGTTTGACATTCCCAAGGGTAGACGTTACATTCATCAAGTCTCTTGCTATCCCGCGAGCACATCCCCTCGACGACACACGCACCTCACATTTTCACCAAAGATCCCCGACATAAAAAACGCTATTTCGGCGAGCATCTTCACAAAAGTTTGCTCGACACAAAAATAACCTTTTCACAAGATGTTCCCTGAGCACCAGCAGCTGGTCGGGCGAATTGAGACACCAGCACCGACCACCTCTGGCGACGACGAAGGGCTTATCCCCAAACACTATCCAAAGGTGACTGTTCAAATGGCTACCTTAAGTCCTCACTCTTCACTAGAGCAAGGACTTGGGGGACTCCTGTTCTGGACTGGGCAGGCACTATGCCCCCTGAAGGGCAAGGCCCAACCCAATCCAGCCATTGGCCAGGCCCAATAGCCAAGAACTAGCCGTTGGGCAGGAACTAGCCGTTGGGCAGAAACTAGCCGTTGGGCACGTCCCCCTCAGTCGCTAAACAGTTCACGCAACCAACTGTCTCCCCGGATCTCACGGAGACAGTTAGACCAGGTCAAAGGGCCTCGCACCTTGCTCTCCACCTGGCAGTCTCTTATTGGTCGACCAGACGCTTTGATCGCATGAGAGACCTTGGCCCCGCGCTGGGGGATTTCTCTATAAAAACCCTCTCACTTGAGAGGGGCAGGTATTCAAAATCCAATACTTGAAATCTTTCTTGTGTACTTGTTTTCTCCTTTTTGACCAAAAGCTTACTTTGGCATCGGAGTACCTTGCAGGTACCCCCCCCCCCCCTTTTCTCTCCTACAAGCATCATCACTTGTCCTACGCGAAGGCTACGACGATCCAGTATGATCATCTCCGATCATATATATATATATGTGTGTGTGTGTGTGTGTGTGTGTGTGTTAAGTATAATTATGAGATATAATATGTAGTTATGAAACATACAATTTTATATAGTATGAAATATAGTTATAGTATGTAGTTATGAAATGTACAATTTTATATAGTATGAAATATAGTTATGTTTAAAATAATGTGTAAAAAATTATACTCAGGGCCGTCTTGAACAATTTGGAGGCCCTGTTTCAATTTTTAAAAGATTCAAATTAATATTATAAACCTGAAATGTATCTTTAAACTATTGTACATGGTACACGGTACGAATCTGCTGTATAGTATACTTTTGCACTTTTTCTAAAACAATACATTTTAATTACAAAAACTGGCTTCACCATGTATCGAACATATGTTCTCATGTTCAAAAGTCTAACCCTTAACCGCTGAGCTGGTTGATAAATAATATAGCCTTTTTGGATCACTAATTATATACATAATTAATTAATGTTTATAGTTAAAAAAATAATTTTGAGGCCCCAATTTTTCGGAGGTCATGTGCAATGGGTCAAGTTGCACGGGCCCAAATCCGGCCCTGATTATACTATTTCGCATATATTAAAATCACATTTTAAATTAAAATGATACTGATAGTACAAATTTGCAGTATGGAATATTTTTGTTACTATCGTAGTTGGATGTACGATAGAACGTTATCAGGAAGACGTAGACTTACTCCAAATTTTGAAGAAGGAGTTAAAGGGTTTATTACGTGGGCATTTGCTCAAGAACGTTGTCGAAGGGAATGAGGAGTAAGATGTCCTTGTCTTAAATTTGAATGTAGACCTATAATTAATGACCCAGAGGAAGTTGTATAATTATTTTTTGTTATATAAATATCTAACATTTTATTTGAATGTCATACAACTTGCAGGAAAGGTGTACGTGGCAAAAATTTGACGAGGTCAAGATTAAAAAAAAATTAGAAGTAAGGTATCTAGCCGACTATCTGACATGCTTAGGAATGTTAGACAACATTGGGAAAGAGATCAAACTCGTCCTAATTGGATAGGAGAAGAATTATTTGCGGAACTTATTGAGTGGTGGAAGTCAGAAGATTTTCAGAGAAGATCTGAACATGCAAAAAAGATGAGGGCATTTGAAGCAGGTGGCTACCTTAGTACAGTTGGAAGTATCAGTATCGGCGAACATCGTCCATGAATGGTAATTATAACTATTTTTTTAAGTTCTATTTTTTATTATTATATACATATTTAATTAAACTTAATTATTTTAATTAGAAAAAGGATTTGGGGAGGGAGCCACAGATTAATGAGCTATTTGTGAAGACCTGATCCAAAAAATCAGGGGAGTTTGTTGACAGCCGTTCCAAATCAACCTTGGTAATTTGTTTATATTTCATTATTTTATTTCATTATTGTATATAACTAAATTGTTTAAACTATATTTAATTTAATTTTTTTTATGTGTGTGTAGGAGTTGTATCAGACCTTGCTTGCCCAATATCTAGCTGAAAATCCATAATATATTCTTATTGGGAATGCACTGCTTGATCCACGCGTGAATCTTTACATTTGGAGTTTAACAGTGGGCGGGAAGGGAGTTAATGGGTGTTTTTTTGGTCTTGGGTCTTTGGCTGGAGATTACAGAAAAGGAGACCGAATTTTATTTCAAAGACTCAAAGATGGGGAAGGAGGATCTCGTCCGGCAGAATTGACACCAGAAATGTTGGCAATAGTGAGAGAGTTAGCTCTATCTGAGGCGGGACGAGAGGCGGAGGCACGTGAGGCGGCGCTAAAGGCCGAAATTAGGAATAAGAAAAATACTGAAATGGAGGAAATGAGGAATAGGCAAAATGTTGAAATGGAGGAAATGAAGAAGAGGCAGTCCGACATAGAGGCCCAAATGCGACAATTTTTTGCCTCACAAAATGTTGTCCAAGACGATGATGAAGATGAAGATGCTATTTTTTTGTTGTAGAAATTTGAATCCCAATGAAACTCAATCACATCTTCTAATAATTACAAATATTAATCCTGTAAAATAATAAATCGTTAAATAAACCTGAGGCGTGTAAGAACACTGTCCTTAAGGATTTATCCACCTTATAAGTGCAAATCCCCCAGGATTCAACAGGTTCTTCCCAGAACGTATTCTGAGGCAACAGAACAACAAGAAAACTTTTTGATCGGACGATGTAACCAAGAAAACTTAAAAAGAATAAGGAATGGAAGACCAAGAGAATATGTCACATTATCTTTTTTTAATAGAAATAAGGAGTTGTTATATATGGGAGAGAAAGAGAAAATAAATAAATGATTTTAGTTAAAATAATAAATTATAATTATTTGACAAAGTCAAACGGTTACAAATCATAAATAAAATAAATAATAATAATTTTATTTAAAAATATTTTTCCATATTTCTCAGTTTAAAAATTAAGACAATTTATTTAAAACTTTTGAAATATAAATAAAATTTACAACAATCCCCCACATATTTCAAAAGTTCAAAAGAAAATTAAAAAAAAAAAGATTTCCTGGATTAACATCATTGATGTGATGCATCAAACTGGTGTAGCAAGCTATATGAACCAGTCTTAGAATGATAGTACTTAACACACAATGAAATTGGTGTAGCAAGCTATATGAACCAAAGTCACTTAGCGTATGTTAGAGGTCTACCACTCACATCACACCCCCATAGTTCTTATTGTTGACTGTGTGGTGCGTTAATAGGCTATGCGCGTGCCTGGTTATTTCATGAGTGCTCTAGAGATTTCGCCAAGATCTCATACAAGCGGCCCCACTCAACACTCACATAGGTGATTTCATCAAGTGTATGCTGCAAATCATACACCACCAATAAAGGATATGAAATTCATTAAAAGTTGTGTAAGCTTATCCTCTCAGTAATGCAGTGTCTAGCATTTTCTCATCTACACCATAGGAAAAAGACGCATGCAAAAATTAATTACATAATTTTTGGTGCTAGCAGAATAAATAAGTGACTTGTTCTTACCCATATGATCCTTTTTCATGGGATCTCCAATCACAAAGGTTGGGTTCCCATCACTTGTTAATTTCAATTGGCTTAAGTCCAATTCCCCTTGATGTGTCACACAAATTTCTTTCTAGGGCTTTGCCAGAGGATCAGCTAGGATCATTTCAATCTGACTTCACATAAATAGAGAATATTTCCTCTTTAGTAGCCACTTTTACACAAATGCGGAAGACATAAATTTTCTTCCCTCTATCAATATTGACTAAGACGTCTCTAAGTCAATCAATCTCATATATTTACACAAGTTTATAACAATAAACTTGGTCTCTGTAATTAATTTTATACATGCCTGCTTAGACATCTAAGTGACATCACTTCCAACAAGGATTTTATCTCAATGGAGATATAAATAAACTCTCATAAATTTACTATACATGTCTATTTGAATGATTTTCGAATGACAATACTATCAATGATGATAAATATATATTACATAAATATGTATTATGCAGGTCTACTTGAATGACTTTCAAGCGACAACTTTTCATCAGTTAAAAAATAAATAAATATAATCACATATTTATTTTTATTAAAAGCATATTAAATTATCATCATTGTATTAATTTAATACAATGGCTCAACAACTCAATCCACACTTCTTCTCAAATATTTATGTGATTGAAAATCATTATCAAAATATTTTATAATACTCTTTAAGTAAATTAATCACCAGCCTTTCAATAAATTGAAAATTTATATCCGCACTATAAACAATGTCACAACAATTTTTTTTTTCCGTCCATAGGTATACTCATGTATTGCATATTAATTCAATAAAAGTTCAAAATAAATTTCATGTAGATATTTGTTCTTATATAATCAATTTCAATAAGTAGCATCATATTATTTAAATACAATGACTAATCCACAAATACCACGTGAAGTAATTTATCATATCTCAAATATTTTATGCTTTTACCAAATACTCCAAATATATATAGATAAATGTTAAAATTATTTCCAAATAATAACATTTCAATTTCACTTATTTCGCTCATTCTATTTTCTCTTCAAAACCAAATTTCTTTAATGAGAGTTTTAGTTTTTCTATAATTTGTCATAAAAGTATGGCTGACAACAAAGAGTAGTACAATTGACACAAAAACCTTTAGAACCATAAATTTTTTTTAACAAACATAAAATATATAAAAAAACTATAACAAGAGTTTGAAAATTTAGAACCTGATAGGGTTTATCAACATCAACTATGATAAAGAATAAATCCTTAAGATTGTTATAGAAATTTGAATCCCAATGAAACTCGATCACATCTTCTAATAATTACAAATATTAATCCTGTAAAATAATAAATCGTTAAATAAACCTGAGGCGTGTAAGAACACTGTCCTTAAGGATTTATCCGCCTCATAAGTGCAAATCCCCCAGGATTCAACAGGTTCTTCCCAGAACGTATTCTGAGGCAACAGAACAACAAGAAAACTTTTTGACCGGACGATGTAACCAGGAAAACTTAAAAAGAATAAGGAATGGAAGACCAAGAGAATATGTCACATTATCTTTTTTTTTAATAGAAACAAGGAGTTGTTATATATGGGAGAGAAAGAGAAAATAAGTAAACGATTTTAGTTAAAATAATAAATTATAATTATTTGACAAAGTCAAACGGTTATAAATCATAAATAAAATAAATAATAATAATTTTATTTTAAAATATTTTTCCATATTTCTCAGTTTTAAAATTAAGACAATTTATTTAAAACTTTTGAAATATAAATAAAATTTACAACATATTTAGTAGTGACGATGAATAACTTTTTTTATTATTATTTATGTTTGTGACGTGAATATCACGTGGTAATTTTTTTTTATTATTTTTTAAATTTGTGACGTAAAAATCATGTGGTTAAATATTTTATATCTTTTAATAATTATATTTATTAAAAAAAATTATCGAAATATAAATTTAATTTTTACATTTTATTATTTATTAATTTGTTTTATTCATTAATATTTATTAATTTTTGTATTATTAAATACATCAGTGAAGTGTATTTCACGTCAGTAAATTTAAAACAAGTTTGAGATTTGTGACGTGAAAACCATGTCACTAATTAGTGACATGGAAATCACGTGGGAACATTTTCCAACTGATATACTGCCATTTCAAACTGATACTCTGCGCGCTTTCCAGACTATATCATAAAGGCAATTTGCGACGTGAAATTCATATCACTAATTAGTGAGGTGAATTTCACGTGGGAACTTTTCCAATTAATTTTTTTGTTTGCGACGTGAAATTCATGTCACTAATTAGTGACGTGAATTTCACATGGGAAAAAGTTCCCACAGTTGCTCCTCCGACGTGCTCTGTCCACGTCGCAAATGTTGGGTAGTGAAGTGTTTTTAAACTTAGTGACGTGAATATCATGTGGGAAATGACAAATGTTGTAGTGAACGTCCTTCTGAAGGACGTTTAACTACTGCCAAAGTTACCTTTTCTGTAGAAAGTAAAATTAAGGGCAGAGGCACAGTTGTAGAGGACTCAAAAGCAGCTCGCCTCTAAGGGGATTTGGATTGGCAAGCTTGTAGAGCTCTCGTTGTGTCTGTTACAACGGATGCATTATGACTCTCAGTTGCTGACTCCATATCCTTAGGTTGGTGATTGATGAAAATGACTTATGTGGATACCAAAAGTCTAAAAGTAATCCTTGTTTAATTCGTGGAATAGTAACGACCACTAAAACTTCAAAGCGTGAACTTTACAAACCTTAATGACTCTTATTACTTGATTAGTCTTCCTCTTTGGAAACTGATCCTGTAATGATGATCTGAGTTACATTTATTAGTGATATTTTTTTCTCTTTCCTTTCTTTTCCTTTTATTCTTTTTGATGTGACAAAAGGGGGAGAAATAATAGTAAGTATTTAAGTGGAAATTGAACCCATTGAATACTTGTCCTGTACATATTGGTCATTTATTTTCTCATTTATTTTTTGTTTCTTTGGTTACCTTGCCCAGAGCGTATTTTTAAATTTCTTGTACATAGGTCTAATGAAAAGCTTACAAACCTCAGACTTAGCCTATCAGACCCAGAAGGAGCTTACAAACCTCGTATTCTGGTGTTGCCAAAGAAAGTTAAAAGGGGCAACATATTTTAACTCTCTTGTACATAGTGTTAAGTAAGAGCTTACAAACCTCTGACTTGGCCTATGAGACTCAGAAGGAGCTTACAAACCTCGTATTCTGATGTTGCCAAAGGACGATAAAAAAGTTGTTACTCCCTTCGTTTTTTATTATAAGTCGTTTTTGACTTTTCATGCGTATTAAGAAATGTAACAATTGTGGTATAAAAAAGAGATATTATGAAGAGTTTTACAAAATTGTCCTTCATTAATAGTATTGGAAAGACAAATTTACATAATTGAAAGGAGAGAGAATAATAAATATTTAAGGGTATAATAGGAAAAATAACATTAATTATTCATTGGTATTATAAGACGACTTATATTGTGGTAAAAGTATTTTCCCAAAATGACTTATAATGAAAAACGGAGGTAGTATTTTGGTTTTCTTAGTATGGAACTAAGGGGGAGCTTACAAACCTCAACCTTGGAACTATTTGACTCAGGGGGAGCTTGCAAACCTTGGACCCTGATGTTGCGGAGAAAATTAAATGCCCAACATTGTCCTTTAAATACTTGTGTTTGTCATCATAAAAAAGGGGGAGATTGTTAGAACAATATTTTTTCTTGACATTTTCTCTTTTAGTTTTGATGATAACAAAAGTATTAAAAGAACAATGGTTTATTTGATATGTGTTTTATTTATGCAGGTTCTTGTTCTTGTACATAAATAATCAGAATTTGTTTTACTTAGACACACTTGGAGTTGCTTCATTGCTAGCTTCTGGTGGCAAAGTCTGAAGAACAATTTCTAGTGTGGTTTAACACAGACTCTGAACTGAAGGCCTCAGCATTCAGACGAGTTTCTACACTTGGTAATTGTATATCATCATCTGGTACCATTGAGAGTTGGTGATAAAGTTATGGACTATCCGTACTACTAAAAGCAATATGTATTGTCTTATCAGCTTGTTAGCTCGAGTCTACAATATTGCAAGGCTCAAGAAAAGCTGGTACGTTCTATGGATGTCTGCTCCCAACGGCTCTATTAGTACAAAAACTCTTGAAGACTCAAAGGTTAAACGTGTTACACACTGGATTTAGAATCTACTGTGCATCCATCTTTAACATCTCTTGTACTATGGAGTAAAAGCAAAGACACTTGTTCAAGACACCTTCTCAACGGCTAGTTTCTACAAAGGCTATATATATGGCTGAAGATTCAAGTTTCAATTTTTAACAAGGATTCTTCTGTTGAAAAAGTGGCAAGATCAAATAATTATCAACTCTAATGTAATATACAGATTTTCTGTCTTAAGTTGTAATTGTAAAAGCCTTAAGTTTTCTTCTCATTAAATATCTGAGAAATCTTAACTGCTTTACATCTTTGTTGGTGATTTCCCGTACCTCTGATGCTTGCATCATGTACACCTTGTTCTCTATTGTGTTGAGCCTTAAGTAGGTTAAATTAAGTCTCCTGCTATGTGCTTGAGCAAAAATTCTTATCTCATTGGGATTCAAGCAATAAGTCTTGAGGCAAGATGCTTAAGCCACGTAATTCTCATTGCTTAAGTGCTTGAGCTATGAAAGTCTTATTCATCTAGTTTGATTAAGCAAGTGAGAAAGTCTCAGTCTAGATGGCCAGAAGAGCAGGTGGCTCAGCCAGAGGATGTGAGCAAAGGGAAGTCTTAGACAAGTGCTCTGAGTAAAGGGGAGTCTTAAACACGTGCTATAAGCCAAGGGAAAGTATTAGTCTGGATGGCCAAAAGAGCGGGTGACTCGGGCAGAGGATGTGAGCAAAGGTTAAGTCTTAGACATGTGCTCTAAGAAAGGGAAGTCTCAGACAGTTAGTCTGAGCAGTTGTAAAAGCCTTATGCAGAAGCATAAGAGATTGTAATCATGAAGTGGTTATAATGAAAATCTCTTGTGAGGCAATGAGGCTAAACTACTCTCAGTTAGGGGAGGAACCAATATAAATCTTTTGTGTCTTCTGCTGTTATTTTATTTACTTCTGTTGTATCCGCTGCCAAACGAACTAACTCAGAATCTAAACATCAGTTTTGATTCTGAAACTCTGATCAGAAGTTAAATTAAAAGAGAACGCGAAACACAATTCAACCCCCTTTTCTTGTGTACGTTTCACACCTTCATATATATATATATATATATATATATATTGGGAATTTGTCAACCCCCCTTTCTTGTGTACGTTTCACACCTTCATATATATATATATATATATATATATATATATATATATATTGGGAAATTTGTCAAGGCATAGCGAGAGATGTAAAAGAAATGAAGAAAATGATCTCAAAGAAATGATGATGCTTATGACATATAATAGTCTCACATATGTGTTTAAATTCATTTCATGCTTTATGCATTTCTTAATTCAGTAATTTCCATTCTTGTAATTTGAAGTCCAAGTAATTTCTCTAAATCAATAAAATAATGTTCTTCCATTTCTTAAATGTTTAGCTACCTACGTTTGTATATTTAAATTTTTCGCGATGCATTTTTACCCGAATTTTTTATTTCGACAAAGAGGGAGAAGTATACTCTTAGGGGGAGTAGATTATACTCTCTACTTAATTGAGGGGGGGTTTGATTACTCCAAACACTTTTATTTGTTTCTTTTACCACACCCTTGAGAGATGTCTTGTCATCATCAAAAAATGGGAGAATGTTGAACCTTGTTTTGCAGGTTACTTCTAAGTAACATGCCTTTAATAAAGACAACAACTTTTAATGATGAGAACGAATGATGACAATTGAATGTCCAATCATGATATGTCAATTATAAGCAGTTAAAGATGCAAACCAAAGTATTAGGGTTTGATGGACCTGACTCTATGATGATGGTAACCAAATGAAATCTAACTCAATCCTCTTATAATGTAAAGTCAAGCAAGTTTTTACAAGAAAGGAACATCTGACAAGCCTTGAAGCATATGGAAGTTGTGAACGCCTGTCTCGACATGTCTGGGTGAACATATTGTAAAGCATAAGGGAATTATCGTAAAATTACATGGCTAAATCACACACATAAGCATAAAATTGTTTTCAAACCTATTTTTCTCAAGCAAATATTTTTCAAAAATGTCTTGAAGTCATGCCAAATGAGTTTGGAGCTATCGAAAAAGATTTAAGAGAATATTTTGTCTTTACCAATCGATTGGCACTCTTCTAATCGATTGGAACAATTCAAAAATGTGTATCAAGCAATTAGGAGAACATCTTAATGAGGTACAACAAATAAATATCTTTTATTTCCTTTTTAGCCAAGTAATCGATTAATTTGAAGTAACCAATCAATTGGTATATGGTGTCAATCGATTGGCAAGTCATAAATCGACCTTAACATGATTTCCTTTTTTAGCAAAACTTTAGCCTGTAAATAGAGGTACTTTCCCTCATTTCAAATCATCCAGAATTGTGTTTGATTTTACACTTATCACTCTCTCTCTCTCTCGCTCTAAACTTTTCTTTTGTTTACTTTCTCTCATTAAGAATTTAGTTGAAGTGTTTTTCGAGAAAATTTTTTGCAAGTGAGGAAGCTGTAATTCTGGAAGGGTAGATTTTTAAGTTCACCAAGGAAATTTTTTTATACCTTGGTTGAACATTTCATCCAATTAGGGATTGTTTGTTTGAGTGAGAAGCTAAACTAGTAAAAAGCTTAGGTTTGGGATTTGTGTGATCAACTATCTTGTTTAAGGTTAGAGACCAGTCAGTGGTAAAATCTCATAGGTTCTTGGTTAGCCCGTGGTAAAACAAGATTAGGTTAAAGCTTAGCCCAATATTTTTTTCGGTTCGAGATTATCATGGTGGTAAAATCTCACATGTTACTAGTTAGCTCGATATAAAACCAAGGTGTAAGTTTGAAAGTTCATCCTGGTGCTAAAAGCTCCTAAGGTTTGTTTAGAAGATTGAAGACTAACCACTCCAAGATTCTTATGGAAAGGAGACTAACTGCTTCGATCCTCATTTGGAAGGAAGACTCGCCGCTTCACTCCATAATTTGCTATTTAGTTGGAAGTTAGCTATAAATTTCATTTTTCCTTGTATAAGGGGTTTGGGAGTTTAACCTATTAAAAGTGATGTGTCCACAAGTGCACGGAAATATCGAAGTAATATAAAAAATTATCGAACCCATAGAGACCAATGTCAACCTACAGTTATGTAGCACCCCAAAATTTGCTCTCCTTACCTTTAGTACTAACTGGCTTATGTTTCATCTCATTTTACATTATCATGTGTGAATATCATTGGCTCTTAGCATGGGGTCAAGATGCCTGAGGCAGTTCAAGAGGAGAAGATGTTCTTCAAAGGGTCAAGCAAGAGTCCTTGTATTGTGAATCACTCTCTCCTAACCAGTGCAGAAATTAGGGTTTTGAGATTCTTGGGTTTAGTGCTCCAATGGGCAAGCCTCTTGGGTTTTTATCATCACCAAATGGCATATCTTATCTTTGTTGGAGAGGATACACATCATATTCAGAGGAATTTGGATTTGGAGACCGTGTTATTTCCTCCTAGACTGAGGGTACCAAAATTAGGGTTTGCTATAAAGTTAGTTATTTCTGATTTTTTGGGAAAGACTTGATTCCATGGTATTCCTTGGGTCCCTGAGTATCTAGGAATGGAAGATTGTCTATCAGTTTGGTTCAGGAGAAGTTCAATTGGCCAATGGATTGGGAATCAGGAGAATCAGGAGAAAAGTCAACAGTGAGAGGGGAAGTCAACTGTGAAATCTAGAGGTTCTCTTCAAGGTCTCACATCCTCAGATGGTCTTCAAGAGTTAAGTCTCATACCATTTATCAAGAATCAAGGGTTGGTACAAAAGTTACTAAATACGGAAATGACCTATAATTTGAAAGTTTCCTTTTTGGGCAAGTTCTTACACTACATTCAACTTGACTTTTCATCATCAAGGAAGCTTCAAATGAATTTTCCTCAAACATGAAAGTTGAAGATCTTTTTCTCCCCTTTCCAACAAGTACTAGATGGTCTCCATATCATTTGTGAAACTCAAGTTATGATCAAAAGAAGGCAAAGTGGTTTTTAGGGTTCCATTTTCACAACTTTTGCATTTTGGGACATGGTGACCTATAATTGATTCCTTTGTTTCAAGGCACTTTCTAACATCAAAGAACACTCCTTAAGGATCATTTTGGGCCTTTGAACCAAGAAATTTCATGACTTGTGCATTACTTATTTCACATGGTGCAAAATTGTCAAATTATTGAAAACTCATGAACCAATACATCTCAAGGCCCAAATCAAATTCAGGTGTGATTAGCAATTGTTAAATAAGTGATCCATCATCAAGGGTTTGGATATACATGCATGGAGGAGGGTGTATTTCACATTATGTAATTTTCCAAAATCACCCAAAACTCATTAAGTTGGGAATTACCAAGGCCCAAATGTTGATCAGTGGATTAACCTAGTCTATTTAAGCTAACTCATGCTAGGGTTAAAAAAAACACACGTGCTTTTGAGGAGAATTCAAGTGTGAGCCCTAAAAATTCATTCCTTCAAATCTCACGATCTACAAAGGCTTTGGGCAAAGTTATTTCACATTCTTCATCCTTGGTGTCCATAGAACACAAACCAACCATCACTTGAAGCTAAGAGCAAGGGTACAGGTTGCACAATCTCAGGTTAGTGGTTTTTTTCATGATCATAGAACTTAAACTTTTGACTTGCATAATGATCTGTGATTATTGGTGATGATTCTGATGTATTTATTTTTGAGATTGGACGTGTATATTGGTTGTTTCGTGAGTTTCAAGTTTTTGAACCAAACCTTTTTTCATTCGTGTTGCCTTATGCATTACTTGTTTGCGATTTTTGACGTGATATTATTAATCCTCGTGGAATTCTGGACATGATAGTGTATTCGCGTGTGTTTTCTGGGTTCTTTTTAGTTGCAGGTGGCCGAAAGTGGTGGTCGGAACCCTAGCTCCGGCGGCTGGTGAGGGTTCCGGCGAGATTAGGGTTTGGTTGGGGAAGACGAAATCGTGGCCGTTTGTGGCTTTGATCGTACGGTTCATGCATTGCCACGTTTTTATTTCTTTGTCTTTTTATTTAAGGATTTCTTGTGTGCTCTCCCATGCGTAATATCGTGTACCATCAGATCGTGACCTCTTATCATGCTTACTTACTATATTATTGACTTAATCGTGTGCGTTTGATGAATCACATGGCTGAGATTATGACAGCACATTAAAATGTGCATGTGCCTAGCACGTGGGAGTGTAGGGGATGCTGAGTGATTATTTGTGCGTGTGTGCATGTTGACTATGGTGTGCGTGTGGATCAGAAGCGTTGGATGTGATTACTCGTTTGGTTTGGTTGACTGACCTGATGCGTTAGATTGATCAGAAGGTGAGGGTGGAGTCAATCAGTTGACTGGGTGCATTGTTCTCTTTTTTTTTTTTTTTTTTTTTTTTTTCGCTGGATTTTAAGTATTGGGCCTTCTATTTGCACCCCACATTTTAGCCCATTATCCTTTTCAACGTATCTGGACTGCTACTCACACCCCCCACGTTTATTCCTTTATTTTTATTTTTATTAGTTATTCCATTTCATTTTTATTTTTTTAAAAAAATAGTTCCTTGCATTAAAAAATTACCAAAAAATTCATGAAGCATATTTATAATTTTATAAAATTTTTCCAAATTTTATTTTATTATTTTATTTCATTTTCATCATCTGAATTAATTATTTGGTTTATTTCCTTTTGAATTTGTTTCATTTTGCACACATTGCATTGTAGAATTTATTTCTCACCATCCATAAAACCTTTTGAGTTCATTCCTTTTGCATTATTTCACCAACACACTGAAATGCATTAAAATATTTTTCTCTCATTTTTAAAACTTTTTCATGTTGCATTTCAGTCCTTTTTCTTTTGCATACTGAATCATGACTCTCTCTTGACTTTGCATGATTGTTTGAGTGACTTATATTTTGAATTTTGGCATGAGTTTTTGATACGTTGTTTGTTTCTGGTTGAGCAATGTTGATAATTAATTTGGAAATTTTATAAGATGTTTTACTAGTTATGTGATTGCTCTTTGTTTGAGATCTTCTTGTGTGCACATCCTTGACTATGTCTGATTATTTGTTTGAGAAGGCACTTGTGCCATCATTTGGGTTTACTTATTTGACTTCATAATCCATGTTTAGGTCATCCTCATTCTGTCTTGGTTGAATTTCACTTGGTTTATAATCATTTCTCTTTGGTTTCTGTCTTGGTTGAGTTTCATTTGGTTTATTGTCACTTATGTCTGTTTGTACTAACCTTTTATGCAGGGGCTGAGGTAAGTTATTTGAGGGTGTGGATAGTTATCCATGTCCACTCTCACTCTTTCTGCCTCTCATCTTTTCTTTTCTTTAGGCTTAGGTTGTTGTCAAACCTCACTAACCATAGGTCACCCATGCATGATAACATTAGGACTCTTAGTTTCCCTTTAGAGTTTCCTTTGGGTGTTCTCTCTTCTCATCTCAAAACTTCTTGAAAACACTTAATAAAGATAAAGTGTATTGCGCACGAGCCTTAAGCGTGGGGAATGAGAAATGAGGGGCTTCCTCTCATCTTTCTAGAGTGCTTAGCGAGCGTCCTGTCTTGGGACGATTCGTTAAGTATTCGTCCTTGTGCCCTAGACTTTGGTGCAATGCAAGTTATGAACTAACTCAAGTCACTTCTGTCCTAAAAAATACAAACAAACTTCAAACCTTTTTGTCCTTCGGGATTGTCAAACTAAAGGATATTTTCAAAAAGGGCACGTTACTTTCCGTCTGAGTCGCAAACAGGCATCGACCCTAACTGTCGGACGCGAACTTAACGTCGCTCATAAAAAACACAAAAAGAACTTGGTCTGAACTACGTTGACTCTGAATTTCCCATTGCACAAAGGGAGTACGTAGGCCTAGGACGTTGACGTCCTACCGAGTCTGTCTTAGTTTTTCCCTTCCCCGTCTTAGTACAACCATAGATGATAGGATAACTCACCCTTAGAATAGACAACAAGCGTGGATCCCATCGAGTACGATGGACGCGTGGGGTGCTAGCACCTTCCCCTCGCGTAACCGACTCCCGAACCCAGGCTATGGTTGCGATGACCATTCCTTTCCATCTTCCTCAGGTTTATGCGGTGTTTCCTTTCCCTCTCTTGGGATAAATATACACGGCTGGCGACTCTGTTTTCCGCGCCACTCTCGCATTTGCACCTGGATGAAAATCCTGGGAGTGACAAGTTATCTATTGATGCGATGTAAAGCTAAGGCTAATGATTACTTGGTTTAAACGGAATTAAAATAAAAACTAAAATGAAACTTAGAAAATATATCAATAAGGAGAGGCCGGAATATGGATTCTGTGTTCCTAAGGAACTTTGTAGATTTTTAGGCAATAATTACAATTAAACTACGTTTCGTAGAAAATATCAATTTAAAGACACCGTCTCACACTCTCGAGCTATTGAATGAGCCACACTCTCTAACCACAGGATTTTTCTCTCGCTCGCCCGTTTTAATTAGAAAGCATATTTTGAAAATAAATTAGATCCTAATTGATACCTAAAGCGCTCTCGCTGTTTTTAGGATCGATGCCTAGTTTCCACTGTCCGGTTCAATCCTCACACTCTCGCGCTATCAGCTCGAACCTTGGTATGCTTTTCACTCTCGTGATAAAACATTAAGACTTACAATTAGAAACTAAAACCAAAACAGAATTTACTTAATGTTTCGCGCCTATTATTTTCTACCGAGTCCCGTTAGTAACGACGGTCCTCATACGCCGGACTCATACAAGTTTAGCTAGACATTATTTCGATCAAAAACAAGATAAACGCAATATTTAAATTTAGAGATAGCATGGCATAAAGAAGAAGAAAGCAATATGACAATAATTAAATTTAAAGCGATTAAAAACCTGTAAAATAGAAATAAAGAAGAACTTGAAATAACGATGAACCTTTCGATTAATGCCGACAAGCTTGTTGTTGATCCAAGATGTACAGAATAAAACATAATACAGAATTTGTGACAATCCCTTGATGTGAGCGATTGTCACTTTTACAAGTAAATTTCTGCCTAAATCTAGAAAACAAAAACGACAGTGCTTCCGCACGACTTGGATATCCAAAAATATCCAGAGAAATCCTATATATAGAGGTTCCAAGTGCCTGATAACTCCCCAAAAACGTGCAGGGAAGTTGGAGGGAAAAGAAGTTGAGAAACCGCTTGAAAACTGCCCAATTTCGCATAACTGTTGTCTGAGTGTAATGGCGAATGCCGTTAGGGTAATGGCGAACGCAATTGCCTTCTTCATTAAATGACGTGGCTGGAAAGAGCAATGGTGAACGCCGTTTGTTCACGGCGAATACCATATCAGTAAAATTGGCAAAATTTTCTCTTTTTCTTCATTTTCTTGCTCTTTTCCCAGTTTTCTCGCACGAACGCTCTTATTTGACAAATACCTGAAACACAGACATAATACGACATAATAATACGAAAAACAAGTAAAACGACATTAAATTGCATGTGAATCGAGTCGAAATAAATGATATATTTTCACGTTATCAACACCCCCGCACTTAAACCATTGCTTGTCCTCAAGCAATCAATCAACACGGTAAAAAAAAGAAATAAGCACGGTTCAAAACATAGGCACTACGAGACTCTAATCATACATGGTTGATAGGCTAATGTTAGATCGATGGGTACTAAATATCAATACCAAGGATACCGTAACGACACATTTTCAAAAACTCCCTCCTTATGCAAACCAATCGGAATCATGTCATTATAACTCAACCTATATCTCTTGCTCACTTTCACCCCATTTCATTCTAGTGCAATCACATTAAGCCTGTTATCCATACACATACATGGTAAGTAAACCTGTTAGTGACTATGATCTCGTTGTTATTTTATTTTTTTCTCGGCAAATATGCTTAAGCATCAATTAAACTTAAAGAGTTTGTACCGTTGGGCTAAGTGATCGGGTGAGGACCACCTAACTTAGAAGGAACATATCTTATTATTCTTTTTTTTTTATTTCTCATTTTAAACCAGAGATCAAACACTTATTTGCATCGGGTTTTTACTTAGTGTGTGCTTAGGAGGGTGTTGAATGCTTAAATAAACTACTTAGGGATTACTTTAAAAACTAAAGCTTAAGGTCTCGGTATAATGGGTACTCAAATTGATTTTGCATATTTAGGAGGTTTAGGGTGTCAGAACGGTATCAATTTTATTGAAACTTTCCTAAGTCTCTCTAACACAGCCTAAATTAAAAATAACCTATATACTTTCAGAATGCCATGCCATGAATCAAAGCAAAAAAAAATTGTTGGAGGTTAAAGTTTTAAAATTTTAAAATTTTGGGGAAATTTAATAACAAGTGAAAACCATGCATAAAGAGTCGACAACACATGCAAAGACTCGACAAAACATTAAAAACAGATAAAATTCCTAAAAACATGAAATCGTCTAGAAAATGATAAACCTAACTAGAAAGCGGTAAAATCAAAGTGGTAAGGTCCCCCCCCCCCCACACACACTTAAACCAAACATTGTCCTCAATGTTTTGATAAAAGGTGGAAAGAGGAAAGATAGAACCTGTGTGAATGTTACTGCGTGCCAAATCCTCTCTGATCCTGTTCTAGTTGCTGTTGATATGTGGCATAAGATAGACTATCACCCTCGTCATTATGAGATCTTCGATTTCGTAATTCTTGACCCAGCTCATCATATTCGCCCGCTTCCGGAGGAAGTACCTGCAAAAGTGTTAGAAAAATATGGTGCGGTGTGTGCAGGTGGAACCTGACCATACAAAGAACGAGGAAGAGGTGAGTTACAGATGAGAGAGACATGCTCTCTACTATCATACTCATCATCAGTGTCACCACCAGCAGCGATATTCGTAGGAATGTCCGTGGGCACCATGTCATCTCTAGGATCGTCATCTAGAGAATTTTCGCCTAGATGTAGCTGAGACGTGACAAGCGATACATATCCTTATTTTCTGCATACTCAAACAAACAAACATAGAAACTTAAAATAAAAACCCCATGGGTTTCCTCCCACTCAGCACTTTGTTTAACGTCGATAGCTCGACGGCTAAGGAGTGCAAGCACTCATGGTGGTTCTTTCGAGGATGGTTCCTCGATTGAACTTTTAATAATCTTCGGTTTCCATGGCCACGTATCAAGCCATCTCTCATATCCCTCACCTTTTCTTTTCTTCATTCTATGGCGTGGTTCATTCTTTTGAACTTGTGGTGGTGATTTTGGATCTATCCTGAGTATCAACTTTTCAAGTTTGGGTTTAGTTATTTCATCTACCACCTCAAAATCTAACCTTCCCCTCTTAACACTAATGATTTCCCTAGTTTCATGGTCCTCGAATTTTTTCTTTTTATGCAGGACCTCAGACAAAGGTGTGTTGGTGTGGATATTTTCCAATACCTCCACATACGTTTTAGATTGGGAGTCTACCTTAGCTTCCACAATCCTTTGCGGAAAATGAATCGGTGGGGTATAGGGAGGAACAACAATAGGTGCTTCCTTCTCTACCTCTTCAACAGCTTCCCTTTCAGGTGGTGTTGGTGGATTTTTCTTAATATCTACGCTTTTCTCACTAGAACTCTCCTCAACTTCATTATCACTCTCCCTAGGATTTTCTATTTGTTTTTCACTACTGGTTGTTACAACATCCACATGTCTCTCAAGGTAGGGTCCTAAAGGTGTTTGTGCAAGCAAGGATATTTGAGTCTTCAATGCGTCGTTGTGAGTCGCGAGGGACTCGACCACAGTATTCATCTGCCTAAGGTTTTCATTAATTTGGAGATGTTGTTTTCTAAACTCTTCATTTTGGAGAGTTTGTGTCTCCACAAAGCACTCCATCATAGATTCTATCCTAGAGTGAGTAAGCATCGCATTGAATTCCTCCATTAGTATTTCGAGTTTGGATTTATGAAAATCTTGCGGTTCCTCAAATTACTGGGAGTGGTAATCGTAGAGGAAATTTAGGTGAGAGTGAGTTAGCGTCGCATTGAAATACTCCATTAATATTTTGAGGTCGAATTTATGGGATTCTTGCGGCCCCTCAAAATATTAGGAGTGGTAATTGTAGAGGAAATTTCGGTTATACATAGTAATTGATATAAGAGTGCCTTAGTCTATACAGTGCTATAATGGAATCACAATTTTGACTGTTGGTCCCTGACAACGGCGCCAAAAACTTGATGCGTCCGCAAGTGCACGGAAATATCGAAGTAATATAAAATATTATCGAACCCACAGAGACCGATGTCAACCTACCATTATCTATTGTTGCGATGTAATGCTAAGGCTAATGATTACTTGGTTTAAACAGAATTAAAATAAAAACTAAAATGAAACGTAGAAAATATATCAATAAGGAGATGCGGGAATATGGATTCCGTGTTCCTAAGGGACTTTGTAGATATTTATGCACTAATTACAATTAAACTACTTCCAGAGAAAATATCAATTTAAAGACACCGTCTCACACTCTCATGCTATTGACCGAGCCACACTCCTTAACCACAGGATTTTTCTCTCGCTAGATCATTTTAATTAGAAAGCATATTTTGTAAATCAATTAGATCCTAATCGATACCTAAAGCATTCTCGCTGTTTTTAGGACCGATGCCTAGTTTCCACTATTTGGTTCAATTCTCACACTCTCGTGCTATCGGCTCGAACCTTAGTATGCTTTTCACTCTCGTGACAAAACATTACGACTTACAATTAGAAATTAAAACCAAAACAAAATTTACTTAATGTTTCGCACCTATTATTTTCTATCGAGTCCTGTCGGTAAAGACGGTCCTCATACGCCAGACTCAAACAAGTTTAGCCAGACATTATTTCAATCAAAAACAACATAAACCCATTATTTAAATTTAGAGATAGCATGGCATAAAGAAGAAGAAAGTAATATGACAATAATTAAATTAAAAACGTGTAAAATAGAAATAAAGAAGAACTTGAAATAACGATGAAACTTTCGATTAATGCCGGAAAGCTTGTTGTTGATCCAAGATGTACATAATAAAACAGAATACAGAATTTGTGACAATCCCTCAATGTGAGCAATTGTCACTTTTACAAGTAATTTTCTGCCTAAATCTAGAAAACGAAAACGACAGCGCTTCCGCATGACTTGGATATCCAAAAATGTCCAGAAAAATCCTATATATAGATGTCCCAAGTGCCTGATAACTCCCCAAAAACGTGCAGGGAAGTTTGAGGGAAAAGAAGTTGAGAAACCACTTGAAAACTGCCCACTTTCGCAGAACTGTTGTCTGAGTGTAATGGTGAATGCCGTTAGGGCAATGGTGAATGCATCGCCATTGCCTTCTTTATCAAATGACGTGGCTGACAAGGGCAATGGCGAACGCCGTTTGCTCACGGCAAACGCCATATCAGTAAAATTGGCAGAATTTGCTCTTTTTCTTCATTTTCTTGCTCTTTTCCCAGTTTTCTCGCACTGAGGCTCTTATTCGACAAATACCTGAAACACAAACATAATACGACATAATCATATGAAAAATAAGTAAAACGACATTAAATTGCATGTGAATCGAGTCGAAATAAACAATATATTTTCACGTTATCAAAAAGCTCTTAAGTTTATTGGATACTCTCAATATAAATTCTTGGGGAGAGGAGTAGGTATTTTTCCTTGTTTAATCAAACCTCTATAACTTCTGGTGACTTCTCTCTTCCCTTGAACTCTTTAATTTTTGCACTTTACATTTTGCATTTTTTTTTTCCACTGCTTAATCTTAAAACAATTTTTAAAATATTTTCTAACTCTAATTTTAATCCTAAAAGTTTTTCAAAAACAAGTTTTTGTGAAACACACAATTCAACCCCCGCCCCCTCTTATGTGTGAAGTCACATGTCCAACAATTTTTTTTAAAAGTCCTATAGAAGAAAGGGATTAGGATTGCATATATTTGAGTTATCCAAAATATGTATGAAGGGGTGTCGACTAGTATGCGAACACAAGTTAGGTGACACATAATTTTCCTATTATAATATATTTGGATCAAGGTTCAACCCTAATTCCCTATCTTTTTACTTTAATTTTGGATGTACTTACAAATTCAAAAGCTAGTAACAAGATGCATGCTTTTTGAAGATGATATAGTCCTACTTGAAGAGTCAAGAGAAGATTTAAATGAAATGTTGAAAACTTGGAAACGAGCTATAGAAACTCATGGTTTTCTTCTAAGCAAAAGTAATATGTAGTATATGGAATGTAAGTTCAAGAAAAGGAGAAGCGTTTCTAACTTAATGGTGAAAGTTGGAGATCATATCTGTAACACCCCCAATCTATGCCCCCAATTAGATAAAGCGATAAAAATTAATCAGAGTATAATTAAAACATTCATGGCATAGACGGAGGCGTCACATCAATTGAGACAAAACACAATAAACCTGCTCATAAAGATATGCAACAATCAGGTAGCAAATAACAGAGGAACTTAGTTCCTACTACCCACAATTCAGATACAGAATATAAGCGGAAAATCTGCAACTGAATCTCATATATATATATATATATATATATAACATAAAAAGTTTGTCTGTCATATACCGAGTCATACATGTACCATCCAAAAAGAACTTATACATATACACATAAATAAAAAACGATCTCCCCGACTACCCGGTGCTACATATCAGAGCCGACCGACAAAAGAATGAAGACCTAAGCTTCACAAAAAGACCTCCAGCATCTAATCTGCAATGCCTCATAGAGCATTTAAAACAGCAGAAGGGTGAGAAACACAATCATAATATAATTGCATATAATTATATAATAACACAAAAGTACACATGTAAAATATTCTCACCACAACTGACACCAGAATTCAAACACAAAACAACACAATGCATATCTCATATATTCATCACCAATGCATATCAATCATGCACAATAAATTTATCACCAACATATATATATGTATCTCAACTCATCAATTCCATTCACAATTCCACACAAAATCAATCCATTCATGATTTATGCAAATGAAAAGAGACCGACACAACGACTCTATGCAAATGCGGTACCATCCATCCGTCAATCTCATCATTAGTTCACTCAGGAACTATTGGAACCATCGCTTGTTACTTAATGTAACTCCCCGTCGGGCAAACGATGTTCCCCGTCGTTCATACCTCTTTGTATAAGGCACACGACGTTTATGGATCGCTCACACCTCTTTGTATAAGGCACACGACCCGATCGCTCACACCTCTTTGTATAAGGCACACGATCGTCCATAATCATCGCTCACACCTCTTTGTATAAGGCACACGATGTTATAGCGGATTCCCTCTGGAACCGTTTCGTCGCTCACACCCACTAGGGCACATGACATCAAAAGAATGCATATCATGATGCTTGGCATACAATGACTCATGACATTCAAATGCACACATATACACATCCATAATCATGCATATATAATCAAATACAACACAATGCATTTTCTTTCCCTTAGGCCACAAACCATCATCACAACCTTCCATCACATTCATTTTCATCACACAACAGCACACAAGTCATACGATATCCATATCAACAACACATTGTATGATACACATCAATTACACACAATTACAATGGTAAAAGTCGACAAAACAACACATTTCCAAATTCTCGACATAATAAAATCGGCCAACAATCTCAAAACCATTTTAATAAGAAAGTACATCTCAATAGCTTTCCAACGATACCAAAAATGTTCAAAACAGATAATCGGAACACAAGTTATGGAAGTAAAAAGAAAAGGAATCGCGAAATGACAACATTATGCACCCCTGCTGGCCATACGCGTATTACCCTGAGTCATACGCGTATTGCCCAGCCTCATACGCGTACCATTACGCGTTTCAATAGATGGCCGAGAAAAATGGAATTCATTACGCGTATTACCGTCCATTGCACCTGCCATACGCGTATTGTGTATTGCCCAACCCAATACGCGTATGGACATGCCTGATACGCGTAACCGCAGCGACAACCCATAATTTTTCTGCAGAATTTTTTTGCTACGGGTTCAACCAAAAATCCCCCCAAATCTCATCTAATCACCTGAAAATTACCAATAGAGTGCACAACAATACCTATCTAACATGTCTCAGTAATTATGATCATTAAAACATGATTTCAGACACAATTTGAATCAATTTCCAACAATTTCAACATATTATGGTTTTGGTTCTTACCCAATTTCAACTCAACAACAAACAAATACATACATACATAATCATACATAAGTATAGAATAATCGAGTTTCGCAACCTTACCCGATTTAATCGTGTTTGAAAAGTCAGTTGATCGATTTCTTAAATCCCAAGTTTTCTCTCTTTTTCTTCTCTTCTTTTCCTTCTTCCTCTTTTTCTTCTTCTCTTTTTATTTCTCTCTATTTTTCTCTCTTTCTATTTTTACTAACTTAAGAAAAATAAAGTAAAATGACCAAATTACCCCTACACTCAAATATCTCGCAAACGCTCTCAAAACGCGATAAAACATAACAACAATGAAAAATAATATATTACCAAATAAAAGTCAAAAATAAAATAAAATAATTAAATCGACTCGATTAAATAAATCTAACAAAAACTGGGGCGTTACAACTCTCCCCCACTTAGAAATTTTCGTCCTCGAAAATATTACCTGAGACGAACAACTCCGGATACGACTCCTGCATCCGACTCTCCAACTCCCAAGTCAAATTGCCCTCAGCAGCGCCTCCCCACGCTGCTTTCACAAGCGCAATATCCTTGCCTCTTAACCGCCAACTCGCGATCCAAAATTCTCACTGGTAATGCCTCAACCGTAAGGTTCTCCCTTACCTCAACCTCATCCATCGGAATCACATGCGACGGATCCGAAACATACTTCCGAAGCTGTGAAACATGGAACACATCGTGCAAGTTCGAAAGACTCGGCGGCAACGCCACCCGATAAGCCACAGCACCCACTCTTGCAGATATCTGGTAAGGACCAATAAACTGAGCAGTAAGCTTTTTCGACTTCAATGCACGACCAACACCCGTCACCGGTGTAACTCTCAAGAATACATGATCGCCTTCTTGAAACTCAAGATATTTCCTCCTTCGATCATGATAACTATTTTGCCTACTCTGAGAAGCCTTCATTTTCTCACAAATAAGTTTCACCTTTTCCGTAGTCTGTTGCACTAACTCCGATCCAACCACCGAACTCTCACTAGATTCATGCCAACACAAAGGTGTTCGATATCTCATTCCATACAACGCTTCAAAAGATGCCATTCCAATACTCGAATGGAAACTGTTATTATACATGAATTCCACCAACGCAAGATAACTATCCCAAGCACCACCTTGCTCAAGAACACAAGCTCGCAGCAAATCTTCCAACGACTGAATAGTTCTCTCGGTCTGACCATCCATCTGAGGATGATAAGCAGAACTCAATCTCAACTTGGAACCTAACGCCTTTTGCAAACTTTCCCAAAATCTGGAAGTAAACCTCGGATCTCAATCTGAAACAATACACAACGAAACACCATGTAGCTTCACAATCACACGGATATAAATCTCAGCCAATCTCTCCAAAGAAAAACTGATGTCAATCGGAATGAAATGCGCCGATTTAGTCATCCTATCCACAACTACCCAAATGGCATTATGTCCCCTCTGGGTATTCGGCAACCCCGTCACAAAATCCATAGAAATGTTGTCCCATTTCCACTCGGGAATATCCAACGGTTGCAACAATCCACTAGGCTTCTGATGTTCTACCTTAGACTTCTGACACGTCAAACACGCATAAACAAACTGAGCCACATCCCTCTTTAATCCAGACCACCAAAAGATCTTCTTCAAATCTTGATACATCTTATTAGCTCCCGGATGTATACTCAAATTACTCCGGTGTCCTTCCTCCAAAATCATCTTTTTCAAGTCCAAATCATCAGGAATACAAATCCTACCACGAAATCTCAAAACACCCTTATCATCCACTTTAAAGTCACCATTCACACTTTGATCTCCAACCATCAACAAATCAACAAATTTCACATCCAACTTCTGTTTCTCGCTAACGGTCAACAGAAAATCATTAGTAACCTTTAACATACCAAGCCTCACGCTATCAGATGTCAATTCGCACACCAAACTCAAATCTCTAAATGCTTCCAAAAGTTCCCACTCTTTAACCATCAAAACATACATATGCAAAGATTTCCGGCTTAACGCATCGGCTACCACATTAGCTTTACCAGGATGGTAATTCAAGCTAAAATCGTAGTCCTTCAAAAATTCCAACCATCTCCGTTGCCTCATATTCAACTCTTTCTGATCAAACAAGTATTTCAAACTTTTATGATCACTAAAGACTTCGAATCTTGCACCATAGAGATAATGCCTCCAAATTTTCAATACAAACACCACAACCGCTAATTCCAAATCGTGAGTAGGGTAATTCTTCTCATGAATCCTCAATTGCCTCGAAGCATAAGCCATAACCTTACCTTCTTGCATCAACACTCCACCTAAACCAATCAAAGACGCATCACAATACACCACAAACGGTTCACTAGGATCCGATAAAATCAAAATCGGAGCTGTAGTCAATCTTCTCTTCAGCTCACTAAAACTTTCGTCACATTGAATATCCCAAATGAACGCTTTACCTTTACAAGTCAGTTGGGTCAAAGGAAGTGCTAACTTAGAAAAGCCTTCAATGAATCTTCAATAATATCCGGCTAAACCCAAAAAGCTTCTAATTTCAGTAACAGATCTAGGAGCCTCCCGTTGTAGAACTGCATCTACTTTTGATGGATCCACAGCAATACCATTACCTGAAATCACATGCCCAAGAAAACTCACTTCTGACAACCAGAACTCACACTTGGACAACTTGGCAAAAAGTCTCCTTTCCTTCAAAATTTACAACACAATTTGCAAATGTTCCGCATGTTCCTCCCGGGACTTAGAATAAATCAAGATGCCATCAATAAACACAACAACAAATCGATCCAAATGCTCATGAAGAATACGATTCATATACTCCATAAACACACCCGGCGCATTAGAAACCCCGAACGGCATCACAGAATATTCGTAATGACCGTATCGTGTCCTAAAAGCCGTCTTCTGAATATCTTCCTCTTTCACTCTAATTTGATGATAACCCGACCTCAAATCAATCTTACTAAACACACATGCACCTACCAACTGGTCCATTAAATCATCAATTCTCGGAAGAGGATACTTATTCTTAATTGTCACCTTATTCAGCTGGCGATAATCAATACACAATCGCATACTTCCATCTTTCTTCTTCACCAAAAGAACTGGAGCACCCTAAGGCGACACACTTGGCCTCACAAACCTCTTTTCTAACAATTCATTCAACTGCTTCTTTAACTCAACCAACTCAGATGCCGACATACGATAAGGTGCCATAGACACAGGTCTAGTACCAGGAACTAGATCTATAGAAAACTCCACCTCTCTCTCTGGCGGCACATCTGAAATATCCTCTGGAAACACCTCTAGAAATTCACACACAACTGGAAACACATCAAGTGCAACTTGATTATCCACTGTTAACGATGCAAACGACCCGGACAACTGAGCTTCATCCGCCAAAAGTTTCTTCAACTCTTTGGTAGATAAGAAACTCGATTCCTCGTCTTCTTCAAGAGAAGGAAATCTTACCAGCTTATGATAACAATCAATAAGAACCCGATTGAACTGCAACCAGTTCATTCCCAGAACCACATCTAAACCCTCCAACGGCAAACACACCAAATCCATCTCAAAATCTTTACCATAAATGGTCAAAGGACAACTTAAACAAACCAAAGAAGTAGTTACCGACCCCATTGCTAGAGTATCAATAACCATCTCTCCACCCATCGAAGACAACAAAATATTCAAACGCTTCGCGCACTCAGACGAAATAAACGAATGAGTCACTCTGGTATCAATAATAGCAACTAAAGGTGTACTATTAATAAAACAAATACCTCTGATCAGACGGTCTGCACTAGTAGTCTGAGTCCCTGCCAATGCAAATACCTTCCCTCCAGCCTGGGCATGCTTTGGTTTCGGACACTTAGTACTAACATGACCAGGTTCACCACAGTTGAAACACTTCACCACGTTCCTCTTACAATCAGCTGCGACATGTCCTAAATCTCCACAATTGGAACACTTCCTCATATCCTTTCTACATTCAAACAGACGATGTCCTAAGTCACCACACCTATAACATCTCAGAGGATTAGACATACCTCCCTCACTTGGCCTTTTCTCAAAATTACCCCTTTGCTTACCCTTATCAGCTGGTGTCACATAAGGACCACCACGAAACGGTTGCTTTCCTTTCCTTTCGTTCACACTCTTATAGTGAGTAGAACGAGCTTTGCTATCCTCCTCATAAATTCTACAACAATCCACCAAGTCTGAAAACCTTCTAATCCTTTGATAACCGATGGCCTGCTTGATCTCAGGACGCAACCCATTCTCAAACTTCACACACTTGGAAAACTCTGCAGTTGCTTCAGCATAATGTGGATAAAACTGAACAAGCTCCACAAACCTAGCAGTGTAATCAACAACAGACATGTTACCTTGTTTCAATTCCAAGAACTCTATTTCCTTCTTCCCTCTAACATCTTCAGGAAAATACTTCCTCAAAAATTTCCTGCTGAACAAAGCCCAAGTGACCACTTCACCTGTAACTTCCCAAACATGACGCGTACTAACCCACCAATCATCAGCCTCCTCCTGCAACATGTGAGTACCCAGTCTCACCTTATGTTCCTCAGCACAATCCATTACTCGAAAGATTCTTTCAATCTCTTTAAGCCAAATCTGAGCACCATCAGGATCATGTCTCCCTTTGAAGACAGGCGGTTTGTTCTTCCTGAACTCATCATTCCCACCAGCATTAGGTGCACCCTGCACAGCCCGAGCCATAGCATGCATAGCAGCAGCCAAAGCAGCATCATTCCTACCAGACATATTATGTTCATATCCAATAACAGCAACTATGGTTAAACAAACAGCTCACCCAAACACAACGACCAACAAGGACTGACACAGACTAACACAAACTGACACGGGCTGGCTCTGATACCACTTAATGTAACACCCCCAATCTATACCCCCAATTAGATAAAGCGATAAAAATTAATCAGAGTATAATTAAAACATTCATGGCATAGACGGAGGCGTCACATCAATTGAGACAAAACACAATAAACCTGCTCATAAAGATATGTAACAATCCGGTAGCAAATAACAGAGGAACTTAGTTCCTACTACCCACAATTCAGATATAGAATATAAGCGAAAAATCTGCAACTGAATCTCATATATATATATAACATAAAAAGTTTGTCTGTCATATACCGAGTCATATATGTACCATCCAAAAAGAACATATACATATACACATAAATCACAAACGATCTCCCCGACTACCCGGTGCTACATATCAGAGCCGACCGACAAAAAAATGAAGACCTAAGCTTCACAAAATGTCCTCCAGCATCTAATCTGCAATGCCTCATAGAGCATTTAAAACAGCAGAAGGGTGAGAAACACAATCATAATATAATTGCATACAATTATATAATAACACAAAAGTACACATGTAAAATATTCTCACCACAACTGACACCAGAATTCAAACACAAAACAACATAATGCATATCTCATATATTCATCACCAAGGCATATCAATCATGCACAATACTTTTATCACCAACATATATATATGTATCTCAACTCATCAATTCCATTCACAATTCCACACAAAATCAATTCATTCATGATTTATGCAAATGTAAAGAGACCGACACAACGACTCTATGCAAATGCGGTACCATCCATCCATCAATCTCATCATTAGTTCACTCAGGAACTATTGGAACCATCGCTTGTTACTTAATGTAACTCCCTGTCGGGCAAACGCTGTTCCCCGTCACTCACACCTCTTTGTATAAGGCACACGACGTTTATGGATCGCTCACACCTCTTTGTATAAGGCACATGACCCGATCGCTCACACCTCTTTGTATAAGGCACACGATCGTCCATAATCATCGCTCACACCTCTTTGTATAAGGCACACAATGTTATAGCGGATTCCCTCTTGAACTGTTTCGTCGCTCACACCCACTAGGGCACACGACATCACAAGAATGCATATCATGATGCTTGGCATACAATGACTCATGACATTCAAATGCACACATATACACATCCATAATCATGCATATATAATCAAATACAACACAATGCATTTTCTTGCCCTTAGGCCACAAACCATCATCACAACCTTCCATCACATGCATTTTCATCACACAACAGCACACAAGTCATACGATATCCATATCAACAGCACATTGTATGATACACATCAATTACACACAATTACAACGGTAAAAGTCGACAAAACGACACATTTCCAAATTCCCAGCATAATTAAATCGGCCAACAATCTCAAAACCATTTTAATAAGAAAGTACATCTCAATAGCTTTCCAACGATACCAAGAATGTTCAAAACGGATAATCGGAACACAAGTTATGGAAGTAAAAAGAAAATGAATCGCGAAATGACAACATTCTGCACCCCTGCTGGCCATACGCGTATTGCCCTGAGCCATACGCGTATTGCCCAGCCTCATACGCGTACCATTACGCGTTTCAGCAGATGGCCGAGAAAAATGGAATTCATTACGCATATTGCCCTCCATTGCACCTGCCATACGCGTATTGCCCAACCCAATACGCGTATGGACATGCCTGATACGCGTAACGGCAGCGACAACCCAAAATTTTTCTGCAGAATTTTTTTCTACGGGTTCAACCAAAAGTCCCCCCAAATCTCATCTAATCACCTGAAAATTACCAATAGAGTGCACAACAATACCTATCTAACATGTCTCAGTAATTATGATCATTAAAACATGATTTCAGACCCAATTTGAATCAATTTCCAACAATTTCAACATATTATGGTTTTGGTTCTATACCCAATTTCAACTCAACAACAAACAAATACATACATACATAATCATACACAAGCATAGAATAATCGAGTTTCGCACCCTTACCCGATTTAATCGTGTTTGAAAAGTCGGTTGATCGATTTCTTAAATTGCAAGTTTTCTCTCTTTTTCTTCTCTTCTTTTCCTTCTTTCTCTTTTTCTTCTTCTCTTTTTCTTTCTCTCTATTTTTCTCTCTTTCTATTTTTACTAACTTAAGAAAAATAAAGTAAAATGACCAAATTACCCCTACATTCAAATATCTCGCAAACGCTCTCAAAACGCGATAAAACATAACAACAATGAAAAATAATATATTATCAAATAAAAGTCAAAAATAAAATAATATAATAATAAAATAATTAAATCGACTCGATTAAATAAATCTAACAAAAACTGGGGCGTTACAATATCATCCCATAAGTCATGCAGCTTAAATTTTTTGGGTCCGTAATACAAAATATTGGAGAAATAAAAGGGGATGTAAACCATAGAATTCAAGCTGGATGGCTAAAATGGAGGGGGTTTCAAGGATTTTATGTGACACAAAGGTAGCGCTCAAGTTGAAGGAAAATTTTTATGAGACTGCGGTAAGACTTGCGATGTTGTCAAGACAGAATGTTTGGTGGTTAAGAATCAACTAGAGAATAAAGTAAATGTAACAGAGATAAGGATGATGCATTGGATGTATGCTAAGACTAGACAGGACAAGGTTAGAAATGACAATATTAAATAGAGTTGGGGTAGAAACTATTGCAGAAAAGATGGTGGAAGATAAACTTGGGTGATTTTGACATATAGAGAGAAGACCTATAGATTATGTGGTAAATAGTGTATATTAGATGGAGAGAAGTCAAATAATTGGAGGTAGAGGAAGTCCTAAAAAAACTATAAGAAAAATTATTAAGAAAAATCTTAATACTAACCATTTGGATAAAAGTATGATCCTAAATAAAACATTGTGTTAAAATTTAATCTATCTCACCTATTGCCATTGGGATAAGGATTAATTGTTGATGGTATTGTAATATGGATGCACATCATGATCCATAAAACGTAAGACACTCGCATACATTTGCCACTTGTATTTTACCTAAAACTTTTCTCAAGACATGCAGACTCTTCACAAGATATAAGGCAATGCAATGTGACACAAATACATGTTTCCAAGACACATTTCCACACATTTGGTTCCATCTATTCTGAAGCACTTGGTGAGAAAAATGATACTATGTCCACTTAGAAGGCAAGCACATTCATTCCCTCATATTCTCTCTCAACTCACCTTGAGGTTTATTTAAGTTACACATCAAAATACATAAGAGTTGTGCAGTAGCTTCCAATAATCAGGTGCTTCTCCAAGTCACTTATAAATTCTTCCCCTATATACATAGTGATCTTACAAGTAGATCTCCACCATTAAAATCAATACAAGTTTCCACAAGTGACTACACTCGTCACACCCTCATATATGATGGTGAAACATAACACATAATAGATCTTAACATTTTCTTTCTCCCTCTATGGACACAAGTAAAAATACTACTGAAAGTGGCATTTAGAATAACCAAAAAAAACTCACCAAAATGAACAACAATGTCGAAATAAGGACTCCAATGATAAACTTTGACCTCAAAAATCTTTCTATCATCAAGGATTAACAAAGATCAAAGAGGATTTTTATAATTTTTCCAAAGAGAAAAGAGTCGAGATGGAGGCAAAGGTTTTGAGGTAAATTTGTGTGCAAGAATGAGAGAGAGTGGAATAAATATGATAGAAATCCTCTATAAAAACAAATATCAGCTAACTTCACTCAAATGATTCACTGCCTTCTCCCGTGCGAAGGTCACTTAATGAAAAATTCCAAAAACACCAAACATTTGCCCATATAAGTTTACAGTTTTGCTTCCGCCCTTTTTGTGTGGACGACACTTCCAACTTGCCTGCGAAAAAATGTCTTAATTTTTCAAAATAATGTACTAGTATTTTTCAAATATCGAATGATCGGTTAAAATATAATAATTTAGTTCAGATCTCAAATGATGGATTTTGAATGACAAAACTGATACATAAATCAATAAAAATTTAATTTAATTTAGTTCAATTTCGATCCGAACATAAAGAAAAAACAACCGATTTTAATTGATTTGCTTCTTAGTTCTTGCAGCCTACAAAGAGGAGCAAGAACAAAAGCAAAACTGACAGAATTATGGTTTCCAGTGTTAATTGTTTCTCATATCTATAAATACACGGCACCTGTTGCAGTTCTCATTCGTCTTGTAGGCAAACAAGTAACAGTCCCTTTCATAAAGGTAGACAAAATGGAAAAGAAAAAAAATAGAGATGAAGAAAATAGAGTAGAATGGAAAGAAAGCTCAAGAGGGTCGTTAAAGAGTAGTATTATTGTTTGAAGAAAAATAATAATTCTCTCAATATCATTGATGAAAGCAGAAGATATAGATATGTACATGAGTTACAAAACAGAAAAAGACTAAAAATACTAAGATAACTGTCCTAGAAATTATTATCAGTTACATACAAACTGATATAACTAACAAAATAAAATATTATTGCTGCATGTTACATACATTTAACAATCTCATGTGACAGATAGTGAATACCTTGTGTGTTATCATATAACAAGTGAAAGTCATTCTGAATCACTTCCACGCTTTTATTGGAATTGTTGGTAGAGAATGCTTATTGCCTACCACATTGTGTGTGATTCACCAATCCCATTGCTGTTTATCTGAATTCACTTTTGTATCATCCTTGGCATCAACTGAAGGATTCCAAGCAGAAATTGCTTGAGAAACAAAACATCATTCTACAATGCAGGCATCAAGAATTTGCAGTTGTTACCAATTCATCAATTAGCTCAAAAACATACAATAACTTTCTGTCTCTGCAGATTAACTCGATTAAAAGCTCCCAAGAGTCAAGTTGTGGCTGGAACCCCATATCCACCAAAGCAAATAGAGCCATAGCAGCATCATCTGCCATCCCGTCCTTACAAAGACGGACTAATAATTCATTCGAGGTAGCATAATGGGGTACAAACCCTCTACTTAGCATTAATCCTAATAATTTATTTGCCTTCCTCAACTCACATTTTTGAGTTAAGGAGTTTAGTACAATCCTGTAACTACCTTTGTTCAAATAGACACCTTGGTGTGGGAGCTTCTCAACCATATCCAAAGCCTCGTCAAATCTACCTTCTCTGCACAAGCCTCCAAGTATCACATTGAATGTAACAGTATCAGCCTCGCATTCATTTTCCTTCATTTCTTTAAGCAACTCTATAGCCTCATCAATTTGCCCATTCCTACAGAAAAAATTGATCAAAGAAGTGTAGGTAACCGTATCAGGTTTCAAACCAGAGTTCTTCATCTCAGTCAAAACCTCTTTTGCATCTTGTGGTTTCCCTGCTTTACATAATCCATCTAATAGGGCTGAGTAATTGAATACATTAGGACAACATCCATTATTTTTCATAAATTCAATAACATTTCTAGCGCGGTCAGGTTTCCCTCCGCGGCAAAACCCATTAATCAAAACATTGTAAGTAAGGGGATCAGGCACGATCTGATCCTTCGAAAGCATTTCCTCAAAAAGATCAAAAGCTTCTTTGAGTCTTCCGTTTCGACAGAGACCATCCATCAGGGTTGAGTAGGTAATAACGTTAGGATAAGAATACTTGGAGTTCCTCATTTCTTTAACAACTTCAAAAGCAGATTCAAGATCCCCCTTTTTGCAATGGTACTTCACCAAGATATTGAAAATGCAAACATTTGGCTTATAAATTAAACTCCTCTTGGCATGCAAGAGTAACTGCCGCGCCAAATCAACCCGGTTGGAATCAACCAAGAGATTGAGACAAGAGCTGATAGCTTTGGGTGAGGGCTTTTCACGAACAATAGTCTGAATAGAGAAAAAGGTATCAAGCACTTTTTCATGAAAAGAACATTTTGAGTAATGCTTCATAAGGTTGATAAATATACCCTCGTGAAATTTACATGTTTCATAGGTCATTTGATGCAGAACCCGTTCAACGGCTTGAAACTTCTTAAACTGAGCAAGCTTTTGAAGAATGGATGCATAGGTAGCATTGTTGTGATAAAAACCTTTTTGTTCAGATACCATGTTAAATATTTTCAAGGCATGATGCGGATCTTTCTCTCGTTTGATCAAATTGATAGCAACATCATGAGTGATATATTTTTTATTCTTCCTCGTTTCAGAGACACTGATTTCAGGAGGTGGGTCTAGTTTAGGTTCTGCAGGTTTTGTAAAGTTAAGAGGAGATATCCATGGTAGCGAAGAAGATGAAGTCGCACAGCTATGTGGTCTGTGCCTGCAGCAGTGAATTGCTGAGATTTTCATGAAATTCAACTCAGTGATTGATTTTACACAAACTCTGTCATTACAATTGCAATATTAGTCATTAATTAACTCATCTTGAGCAATGAATTAGAACAACGAAAAAGGGCTACTTTCATATACTACTCCAACATCTAACTCAATCAAAACAATACAATAGCACAATTTCCAACATGCACGGTTTTTCTAAAAAGGACAATCCACACAGAACATTTTACAAACATCTTATATGCACCTCATCAAAGAGTAGAAAGTGTGGTAATGCTCACCGTGAACAGAGTAGGAAAAAAATGAAACTTTAGCTCTCGTATGTTCTCGTTCGTAGGTGCAATCAACTGGAGAATAATAGTACTCGGAGGCGCTTTTACCTCAGACTGAGATGCTTGCGGACGGTGAAATCTGTGATTCGAAACGCATCGTTTCAGTTTCAATAGGATTTGCATTCGCCTAAGTATGAATAAACTGGCCCAAATAGCTTAATGGGCCAGGTTCGAAAAAAGGTACACTTAACAAAACAAAAGGGATTGTTCTTGGGTTCTTTCACATCATCGTAAAAAGATTAAAATATTTTTAGTGTTTAGAAATGCATCTCTGAATGCACCTTTTTCACACACAACAGAGTTAAAAATGGTGAAAAATTCTTATTACGTTAAAATTTGATTTAAAGATGCATCTTCGTATGTGTTTATCTTGAAAATTGGTAAACAACCGCTGATCTTCTAAAACAATAAAATTCTAGTAACTTACATGATCGATCAGATTGATCCTAGGACATGTGTTGTATGTGTATTTAGAATATTTCACGGTTTGGTAAAGTATGCCTTTCGACAATGCACATAAATAAAAAGGTGTTTGAAGTGTAAAGGAAAGCGATAAAGATCAAAGAAATACCTAAGTCGAACAATACATCAAAGGAAAGAAAATGCTGAATGTAAAGGTTTGATAAAAGCTGGAGTTAAATGCTGGAAAGGAATGCATAAAGATCCTAAAATGCAGAAAGGTAAATGCTTGAAAGTAAAGGCTTTTTAATGTAAAACTTCAAAGTAAAGACTTGGTAGTGTAACTAACTTGAAAGGTAAAAGTTTGTGAAAAAGATTTCAAAGTAAAGAATCTAAAACAGAAACTTCAAAGTAAATTGCATTGCAATAAAGGATAATGGTGATTACAATCACGTACATTCTCACTTCACTTGTTTCTCGACACACTGGATACTTTGAGTGAATATAGAGTTACTTGTACAAATATGATTTTTCACACTTATTCTAACTCTAGGACCAACCTATTTATAATACTCTAAAGTAACCACCATTTGACGGTTTTACTCCTAGAATACGCCACTTGGCACTTTGCATGTCTTCAACTTCTGGATCTTCGCCACCTGTCCTCTTTTCAAATTCAAATAGTAGAACTTCCCTCCACTATCTAGTTGTAACTGCAGCGCATTATCCATAGCAGTTTTATTCTGTCGAATTGACTCTTTGAACTTAGAAATATTTGAAGTCTTAAAATCATTCTATTCGACTCAAGCTTTCAACAAACATGGTCGAAGGCCTTCTAGTCGAAGCCTTCTTCTTTAGCTTATTACTTTAAAGAGTAACTTCCTTTAAAGCCAAATCGTTTGAATAGTTGGACCATTTCGACTTTGAGTTGTGGGTCGAGACTAGCACTAATATAAGTAGGCCTTTTTACTCCCCCTTCACCCAAGTCAATTTCTTCCAAAGTATCTTGCGCCAGCATTTTAGTATTATCTAACAGTGGATCCTTTTCAAAACCTAAAAGCTCATTATCATAAACAGCATCCAGCCTTTGGTTTTGGTCTTCGATTTGAGGCCCATCAGGTGGCTCAGGTTCAAAGTCCTTACCTGGGCCTACTTCACAAATTTGAGTTTTGGCTTCGACTGCCATGTGGTTGTGTGCAGCCTCTAAGGCCGTTTGTAACTTAGATTCGGCCACATAGGCCGAAATTCTTTATAGTGCGTCGAATTCAGTCATTGTTACTGAATTCACTTCCCCAGCCTGTGGGGTCAACTTCAGGCAGCCCATAGTACGGGACATTGCCTTCTTCTCTTATGACTTCTCTGTCCCATCGAAACCCCTCTAGTGGGTGCAAGTGTAATGAGTAGAATGCATGGTCATCTGGGGTGAGATCGAATTCTGTTGGAGTACAAGGCGCAATATGCGCCAAGTTTTTGTCGAACTCAACACCATCAACATGATTAACAGGCACTTTAAACTACCCTTGATCAGCTTCAATGTTTTCTACTATTCCATCAGGCCTCCAGATTGTTATTCGTTGGTGCATTGATGAAGGTACTGCCCCAATGCCATGGATCCATTCCCTTCCCAGCAAAAGGTTGTAGTTAGCTTTGCTTTCGACCACCATAAACAAGGTGGGTCTTGTCACTGTACCCATAGTCAAGTCAACCTGTAAGACACCTAGAGTGGTCCCAATCTTCCCTTCATAGTTAGAGAGGACCATGTTGTGGGGTTTAAGATCAGTGTCGAATTTACCAATTTTACTTAGCAGAAAATGTGGCATTAAATTGACAGTAGCCCCACAATCCACCAAGATCTTATTTACAGCCACGTTCTTTACTTTTCCTGTAATGTACAGAGGTTTCAAGTGTCCCTTCATGGCCTCAGTTGGTCGCTCAAAGAAAGCATTTTGTTCTTCGACACAGCCATTGCTCATTACATAATAGCACACAGGTTGATGTGCTGCCATTTCTGCCTCAGCGTTGGCATCCAAGTTTTCCACTTTAGTCACTCTGTCATATTCTCTTGGCATTACTGACACTACATTGACAATGATGTTTAAAGAAGCATCAGAGTCTGAATCAAAATTGTGGGTCGAAGCTTCGTCTTCAACTGCTTCAACCGCAAATTTCTCAGCTTCTTCCTTCTTGGAAGTAAACAACTTTCGGCCCACAGGCAGCTGGTTTGTTGTTTTCATGCCAACACCTTTATTGCTAGCTGGCAGAACATTAGTGCTGGTCTCCGTTGAATCTTTAGCCTGAGCTTCCCTTAAAGCCTTCCTTCGTCTCTGTTCTCTTCTCCATTGGGACCTGGACATAGGATTTTTTCCTTTGTAATTCTCAAAAATATAGGCAGCTTTGTTGAAGGACTTGAATTCTTTCCTATACTCAATTGAAGAACCTCTAGCCACATCGAAACTTTTCCATCTTTGCTTCCCTTTTCCTGCTGCTTCGACTGGTTTAACCCACCTTCCAGTTGGTACTTCACCGCTGGGCTTGAAAGTAGCTTGCTTGGCCCTTGGAATTTGTGGCCTTTGGCCATATTGTTTGTGAGTATCTTTCCTTGGGTCGAAACGCCCTGGCCTTTGAGCAGCTCTCTTCTCACGTCCATATTTGGCCTCTTTCCCCACTTGGAGGCCATGAGCAGCTTCTTTGTCGAAGATAGCACTGCATCGAGGGCACAACATGACTTCAGAGTTCTTCCCCTGGCACCTGTGGAGAAAATCAACAATGGTTTCATCCTCTCTGGGATAAGCCAGTTTGTCGCAGTCCTCTTGTTCATCAATATCCATGGTCTGTCTGTCGAACATATGTTAACTTCATCTTTTAAACGCATTTTGGAGAAGTTGACATCAAGGCCTTCAGCAGCCTCGTCCACCTGTCTGAAACGATTAGCAATCTCTTTTATCACCATCTGCAATTTTGATGCCTCAGCTTCAGCATGGGTCTCGACTGTAGTTTCAGTATCGAACCTTTGAACTTCATAAGACGTGCTAAAGTAGTGTTCAGCATCCATACATATCAAATGCTCAAGCTGGTAGCCATCCATTTCTTCAGCCTCTCTAATAAACACAACATCATTGGTAAGGTCCTCAGTAACCTCCACCACTGTGGCATTTCTGCCAAGAGCTTCGTTAGTGCTAACACTATCCGAGCTGTTGTCAGACAATTCAACCAGTTCGACCATGTTGACCTCCTCAGGCTCTACGTAATTTGCTTCAGCTACTTCAAGGGGGTTGGTATCAATCTTCATCTGGGTCTTAGTCTTCTCCCCAAATTTGAGCCTTCCCTCCTGAATAGCATTCTGCACCAAATCCCTAAAAAGAAAACATTGAGACATCTTATGACCCAAGTGATTATGGTATTTACAAAAACCTCTCTTTTTTCTTTGCTCTAAAGGTGGTATTTTAGCACCATGAGGCACTAGTATTTAACCATCCTTAACTAACAAATCAAAAATTTCATCACATTTTGTGATATCGAAAGTATATGTTTTCTTTGGGAACATATCGTTCTTTTTAGATTCAACAGGATTTTTTCCATTTGAAGGGACTAATAATTTACAAGAATAAGGAGGGCCCTTCTTAAATTCAGCAAGGTCTATTTCATTTTCGTCGAACCTAACGGACTCATCATATAACTCGTCGATACCCTCCTGATATTCGATGTAAGCTACCTTCCTGTTCTTATTCACCCTAGCTTTCTCATCTTTGAGACGCTCTAGCTATCGAACTCTGTCAGCTAACTGGGCCATATCCCTTAAATACTGGGTGTCCAGTTTTTTCCTGATAGAGTAATCAAGGCCACCAGCGGCCATTTCGACAAGTTCATGCTCAGGCACTTGTGTAAAGCACCTAGCATTGAGTAGTCGAAACCTATTCAAGTAATCATCTATTGGCTCATTGAACTTTCGTTTCACACTAGCCAATTCTTTCAAACTAATTTTAGTCTGCCCCATGTAAAATTACTCATGGAACAAACGTTCTAACTGGGTCCAATTACAAATCGAACCAGATGGTAACGTAGTGAACCACGTGAATGCATTTTTAGTGAGGGAACTAGGGAAATACTTCACCCTCAGACTTTCGTCATTCGTAATCTCACCAGCTTCGATCAGGTAGCGCGCCACATGTTCGACGGTAGATTCTGTGGTATCTCCTGAAAACTTAGTAAACTTTGGTACTTTTGTCCTGGGAGGCAATTCAGCTTGAAGTATATAGTCCACTATAGGCGAAGTAAAGTTTGGCCTAGAAAAACCCATATTCAGGCCATTTCGAGCCATTATCCTTTCGACCATGGCTGCCAAATTGTTCTCTGCTGCTACATTGTTGCGTCGAACCTGATTCACCACATGGTCAACATTTTGATTTCTGTTTACTAACACCATCCTTGGTTCCTCCTCTTCAAGTATAGGTATTTGATTTCTAGGAGGCTCCTCCCTAGGTGGCTCGACCAACTCTGGATTCACTTGTTGAGCATTCTCCCTCATCTCGACTCCTTGATTTTGGTGTTGAACAGGAACGGGCATTCCCATGAATTCTGTTATACGCGCCATCTGGGTTATCATCATTTGATTGGTTTGAGTAGTATTCTGGATCAATGGTTGGAAAATCTCTCCCATCGTCTGAGACAAGGTGTGTACCATTTTCATGTTGCTCTCATCCATTTATTGCCTCAAATATGCTGCAGATTCATTTGTTAAGTTGGGCCTTTGAGCAGAATATCCCAGACCAATGGACTGGCTGTTTCGACCAATGTTAATTCCAGAACCTGACTCCTGTAAAGGGGAAGATATCACATTTTCTGAATATATTGGGGGTGCAGTACGCAGATTCTGCATCATTGTCGTTTGCATGCCATATATTGGGTTCCTAGGCAAAGGTTGTGAAAATCCTGGGGGAGGAAACTGCCTATACGTCGAACTTCCTTCTGGCGGAGTCTGAGGATTTGTCACTGATGGGACAATGTACTCCAAGACTGGCTGAGTGTAAGGCCTCACGTATGTCGCCCCTGGTCCCACTGTCGAAAACGCTAGCTCTGTCACCATGGTTAACATTGTCGACCCTCCTATCGAGGGAACTGGAGTTGGCGCCACAGTACTTCTTGGTAATTCTTGAGGATTGATGGCGTTGTTCTGAACACTTGAACTGCTTGGCTGAGTATTAGTCCCAGCAGAACTGGGATTTGAATTTCCTTGGCCAGATGCCATTCTCCTCACGTTTCTTCTCTTTGGCCTATATTCACTTAAATTGGCTACCTTTCCACTTCTCAAGTGCATCCAATAAAGCTCGCCACAATTTCGACCAATAAAACAAAAAAATTACAAAACAGGCAGTTATAAAACTTCCTTTTGGCAGTTATTTAAAAGTTATAAACTTCCAAATCCACGTTTAGCACTGTCCCACTGGGCGTGCCAATTTATTTACTTTGAAAATTGGTAAATAACCGCTGATCTTCTAAAACAATAAAGTTCTAGTAACTTACAGGATCGATCAGATTGATCCTAGGACATGTGCTGTATGTGTATTTAGAATATTTCACGATTTGGTAAAGTATGCCTTTCGAAAATGCACATAAATAAAAAGGTGTTTGAAGTGTAAAGGAAAGCGATAAAGATCAAAGAAATACCTAAGTCGAACAATACATCAAAGGAAAGAAAAGGCTGGATGTAAAGGTTTGATAAAAGCTGGAGTTAAATGCTGGAAAGGAATGCATAAAGATCCTAAAATGCAGAAAGGTAAATGTTTGAAAGTAAAGGCTTTTTAATGTAAAACTTCAAAGTAAAGACTTGGTAGTGTAACTGACTTGAAAGGCAAAAGTTTGTGAAAAATATTTCAAAGTAAATAATCTAAAATAGAAACTTCAAAGTAAATTGCATTGCAATAAAGGATAATGGTGATTACAATCACGTACATTCTCACTTCACTTGTTTCTCGACACACTGGATACTTTGATTGAATATAGAGTTACTTGTACAAATATGATTTTTCACACTTATTCTAACTCTAGGACCAACCTATTTATAATACTCTAAAGTAACCACCATTTGACGGTTTTACTCCTAGAATACGCCACTTGGCACTTTGCATGTCTTCAACTTCTGGATCTTCGCCACCTGTCCTCTTTTCAAATTCAAATAGTAGAACTTCCCTCCACTATCTAGTTGTAACTGCAACGCATTATCCATAGCAGTTTTATCCTGTCGAATTGACTTTTTGAACTTAGAAATATTTGAAGTCTTGAAATCATTCTATTCGACTTAAGCTTTCAACAAACATGGTCGAAGGCCTTCTAGTCGAAGCCTTCTTCTTTAGCTTATTACTTTAAAGACTAACTTCCTTTAAAGCCAAATCGTTTAAAATCACGTAGCGTCGAAATTAGGAGTTAACAATATGCACAAAAGGTTGATTCGGAGATGCATCTCCGTAACCCCTTTAGTCCATTAGTCAGTGAGGTTTTGGAAGATGCATCTTCAGAATATGCTCTGTTAGATCTAAGTAGAAACAAACATAAACAACGAGAATGAAAAACCAACATAAATTAACTCCAAAATATACATTACATAGATAAATATTACATAAATTTAACATTACATGTTATTAAAACAGGTAGTTCGGGACGTTGCAACATTTTTATAATATCTTCGGCTGATCTTTGAATTGTCGTATCCACTTCAATCAGATCCTTTGTTGAGTAACGGTATAAGGTATTCCACATCACCTTCAAATCATCATCTGTCTTCATATCAAGCATGGTAAACAGTATGTTTCATTCGTTGTCTATCGAGGGTGAATGATACTCGAACTTGACAATTCTCTGATTTTTTAGATATCGCATGAGAGTATTCAGTTTAGTTTTCGGATCGACGAGAAGTATGTCCTCGTAGATTCAAAATTGAAGTGGTGGTTTTGCACTATTAAAATACACAAACGTAAGATGGGGATATGTAGTCATTCTGGTTTGTGTAACCTTATTTATAGAAGTTATAGAGCAATAAAAATATTACAAATATGGCCATATCTACATGAAATACTTCTGAGATACATGTCTGAATCCGTTTTTTTTTTTCAAAAAATAAGGGTCTTTCAGAGATACATCTCCTGGTGATCCCCTATTTTCTTTTTTTAATTAATAAAAAAGGTGTGTCCGGAGATGCATCTCTAGATCACCCATAAATTATGCAGAACAGAACCATGCTAATTATGCATAACAAATTTTGAAAAACAAAAAATGTCCAAAAAATACCACCCAATTTTATAACATTATGCATCAAAATATATATCATTATGCACTACTTACAAAAAATGTGTTACATTGTTAGATTATAACTAAAATGCATCAAAATATATATCACTACCTAAATCTATCGGTGGATAAATATTTGACCTTTACTCATTTGTTTTTTGTTCAATGTCGCTCAATTTAGTGAACTCTTTCATTCTTTCAAGAAAGATATCCAACCATGTTTCAGCATCTTGTGTAAAATGTGACGTCCACTTCGGTGATGTCTTTGGTATAAGACATATCAGTTTCAAATAAACCTGAACAAAATGTTGTTTATTTGATAGCCAACCAAAACACATGATGCGTTTGGATGGATTATCAGGTGGCTTACTCCGAAGAGGAAAGAATGTTTTCGAGAAACCATATCGTGTTAAATAAATGCACACCCTATCATAAGCACTTTCTATAAGATGTCTTGTTTCCCAAAAACGCATCCATTTGTCAAAAGCAATCAGACCACTAAGACAAGGAACAAGAGGATTGAGAATTATATCGTAATTTGTTTTGTTCTCGTATAACTTTGTATGATTCCCTATGCATCGTCATCTTTTGTATTCGACGACGACGAACAAATTGATGGTCCTTCTCTTCTTTATTGAGTAAATCCAAAACATCTTGAAAACTACAGTTGTCGTCACTTTTGACATTTACAATCCACACAATGTAGTTGTGCATAAAAAGCGGCATCTCTTCAATGAATTTGATTTTTGATAAGGACGATGGAAGAGATGGTTTGCTAATGTAAGCGCCCTTGAAAACACTTTTTTTTTGGATTTTGGAGTCAAAGAATCCATAAAATGTAAGTCAACATGTTCAAAATATGAAGGAGGCAGTCTCGTGTAGATGTCACTTTGAGTCGATTTTACCTTTTTAGGGGCACCAATTATTTTTATCGATTCTGACGGTGGTTTAAAATCCATTGTTTCTAGATATGTAATCTTCCTAATTTGCTCTTTGATATGCAATTTCATGATGTAACAAGCTTTCACGAATCTCTCTTGGATCACTTTCCACTCGGTCATGATAGATATGTTTGATTTATCATCCTTTACCGCACCATCATCATCAAAATGGAGCCTTGTCCAGTGTGTGCAAACTTCGCCCATCTGTATTGGTTTTTCAAGCTTCGACTTCTTTGAAATTAAACAAGCACGTGGAAGACAAGTCTTCCTAAGTGTACATCCACACTTTGGCCTATTTGAACCTGTTTTATTCGCTCGCTTGGCTTCATGAAAAATAAAATTCAAAGTCGTTTAAAATACGTTGCCAACCAATCGTGAATAAAGGATATCGTATTTGAAGCGGTGTTCAAACACAGTAATGTTCTGACCAAAAGATGTTTCTATCTCATTATATTGGTTTCAAATCATTTGGTCCATGGAGTTCCAATCGCGACAAAAATCACATTTACTTTTTCTCAACTAATTATTCAGTCTAGCATGCGCAGATTCAACTCTATTAATTGTTGTATTTCCAAAGTGTCTGATCTGATCAGTCAATGCACAAACAATCTTCTCTATGACCATTTCAAACTTCTTCAAAATCTCAATCACATACCTTTTTTGGTGCATGAGTAGTCCCCTCTTGGACTTATAAAACTCTATGCCAAGGAAGTATAACATGAGGCCAAGATCGACAATCTCAAAATCCTTTATAAGTTTATTCTTGAAATTAAAAATGCACTGTTCTTCAATGCCCGTAATTAACAAATCGTCTATATATAGACAAAGGATTATCACTCCTTCATTTGTATCCTTCTTCACATACACACCATGTTCAGATACACACTTCTTGAAGCCAATCTCCTTTAATAAACCATATATCACCTTGTTCCTAACTCTTTGAGCTTCTTTTAAACCATACAACACTTTCCTCAACTTGTTGAACTTTGACTCTTGGTTTTTCACAACAAAACCAAGGGTCGTTCTACATATACCTCCTCTTCAAGCGGTCAGTTCAAAAACGTATATTTAACCACCATATGGTGGATGAACCAATTTTTGTTATTCGTAATACCAAATAAATAGTTTAATGGTTTCAATTCTAGCCAACAGTGAAAACACTTCTTCAAAGTTCGTGCCTTCTTTTTGCAAAAATTCCTTTGCAACTAATCTAGCCTTATGCTTGATTATTTCATCTTTGTGATTTGCCTTCACTTTTTACACCCATCTTACATCAATTGGCTTCTTCCCTTTCGATAGATCAACTAACTCCCAATTATGGGTCTTCTCAATCAATTTTAGCTCCTCCTTCATAGCACAAATCCATTTTGGATCCCTAAAAGCCTCCTTCATTTTAACGGGTTCAAATTCGGCCATAAGTGCAAAATGGACAAAATTACCAACTTCATTGACTTTGTTATCTTGGAACAACTCACAATCTTAGAGTCTTGGAGGCAAACCTCTTTGCCTTGTTAATCTTCTCACATTCTCTTTAATTTAGGCTTCAACTGGGGTTGGTTCTGCACATTCCAAAACTGTAGAAAAATATTTTTCACTAGTTTAACCAATTGCACTTTTAGTTCAACCGTTTGCCTTTCAACCATGGACTTGAACATCTTAAACACTTTGAATACCCATTCCTTTCTCTTGAGTAGTTATGTCCATAGTTTTCTACTATGATCATCGAGAATGTGACAAAATATCTATTGCCACCAATCAAATCAACCTGCATCAATCCACACACATTTAAATACACCACCTCAAGATTACACTTGGTTATAAAACCTGCATCCTTGCTGGATTTTTCTTTATGTTGCTTCACTTGCACACATTATTCACAAATTTCAGCTGGTATGTTGAATAATGGCAACCCCGTCACCATTACATTCTTTTGCAAGGCATTGAGATCTATAAAGTTGAGATGCCCAATCCTATAATACCATAACCACTCTTCTCTACTAGCTGATGTAGCAAGACACCTATGCTCCATAACCTTCAACTCAACCTTGAAAGTTCTATTGTTAACCATATGAGCTTTTAGGATCAAAACCCCTTTTGTATCCTTAATGTGTATCACCTTGCTCTCCGTGTGAATCTTGTAACCCATCTAAAGCATTTGGCCAATACTTAGAAGGTTACACTCGGTTCCGAGAATGTACAACACATCCTTGTTCAAAGAATGTCTAACATCCCTTCTCTTGATTGATACATCACTGATCCCTTCCACCGCTAGAGTGGTATCATCCGCGTTCTTTATGGCACGATTTATTATAACAAACCAATCTTCTTACCCGTCATATGCGTTGAACATCCGGAGTCCAAATAATATTGATCGCCACGTTGCACTGCTTCTTTCAAAATCACCATTGCATTTTCTTCAGTATGCAACCGATTGACATAATTATGCAACTGGTTGCACTTTAGTTCTGCAGCATTTTTCAAGCTACTGCTAATGCTGTCGTGCAACATGTTGTTGTTGCATTCTCCCTCTGTGATCATGACCAATAGTGTGTTTTCCTCATCAAACTCTTGTCTTGCAACTCTAGCTTCATCTTCTTGAGGTTCATTCTTGTTGGAATTGCACTCTCTTGCAAAATGACCAAGATTTTGACAATTAAAGCACTACACACTACTCTTGTCAACCATTATTCTTCCACCTCTACCTCTTGCATAGCCTCCTCTAGAGTTGTTTGATCCAGCAACCCTACTACCATTGTTGTCACCCTTTTAGAATGTTGAATTTTTGAAATTTTGGGACTCCCTTCCACCAAAATTTTAAAGTTCCCTTTATCGTTGTTCATGGGACACTTTCCCTTCACCTTTTTGTCTCTCTCATTGAAATGGGCTTGCAAAGTTATCTCTGTCTTTGCCTTATCAACATTCCTTTCCTCCATTTTATGCTCATGTGACTCAAGAGAGCTCTACAACTCCTCTTTACTCATTGTCGTAAGATCATTCGATTCTTGGATCGCTATGACTAGGTTATTGAATCTTGTCGTCAAAGAACGCAAGATTTTAACGATAACATACTACTCCGTAATTGTTTCTCCACATGCTTTTACTTGGTTCACCAACTGATAATTCTTGTCGTAAAATTGTTGATGGTCTCATTCTTTTCCATTTGAATCAATTCAAACTGACGTTTGTGAGTTTATAACGTCACCACCTTCGCCTTGTTATCCCTTGCATATGTGTTCTCCAAGATTTCCCACACTTTCTTCAATGATTCGTAATCATCAACTTTCTCAAAGTTGTCTGTATCCACGTATTGATGGATCAAACACAACGCCTTGAAATCTTTCTTCTTTTCTTCCTTATTCCTTGCTCATGGTGCATCTGTTGTAGCTTTGACTGAAGGATTCACTCTGTTCTTGATCACTTCAAGAACATCTTGGTATCTAAATAAAACCTTCATCTGCTTGCATCATTTGTCTTAATTCTTCATATCAAGGATGTATAAGTTTGCAGGGATTCTTTCATTGGAGCCTGAATTCATGATTACACACAAGGTGTTTGAAGGATCGAACCGGGCTCTTAATGCCAAATGTTAGAACTTAGAATCACAAGGTTGGTGAAAAAAATATAGAGTAATTGAGTATTGATGCATGTTATCCGCAAGTGTACGGATTACGCCAAAGTAATATAAAAGATTTATCGTTCCCACAGAGACCAATGTCAATCTATCGATTACTATTGTTACGTTGTTTATCTAAGGCTAATGAATATCGGAGTAAAAGCTTTCTACTGAACGAAAATAGAAATAAATTAGATAAATACTATACTGGAATGTAATTCACATCAATCAAACAATACTCCTATCATCTAATTAGTAACACTTATGGGGCAATGTTTTCTTCTTTGAAAAAAAAGTTAATTAAAAAGGATATGCCGCGTTAGCGTGATCGGAACCAGACCTAACCTTTAATCTATACCAGCCGCTCATGCTGCACCGGTCGCTCCTTGCGTTAAAGTGATAAAGTCCTTTTTTATGTAATTACCTCTAAGACTTAGTTAAAAGTGCTTTCGATTGAAAATATTTTATACCAAAGGGTTTCCGGCATATGCTCGGCCAACCGGATCCTAAATCTATAAATGCATCCGAAAATAGTTTAAAACCTCTTTCTAATAATATAAAACTTTCCTAGTTAATCAATAAAGTGTTTCCGCTGTATTTATTGATTAAAAACTAACAAACTCTTTTCTAAAATGCCGGACGGCTTTCGATCTTACCCGATCTAGTCACAGTCATTACGTGAACAAAAGCACGGTCTCATTTACGTAATGACCGATCAATTGAAGTTCAGAAGAGTTTAATTAAAATAAAAAACAGCCCCTAGAGTATTTCTAAAGAGATGACATATGGAGTACCATCAGAATGACGATCCTCACATCCCAGCACAAGGGATTTAGCTAGACATAGTAATTGAAATCATAACGATAAATTGAATTGCAAAGTAAAACATTTTTAAGATAAAAACGTGCGAAGTGTGAGAGTGTATTTTGAGAGAGTGAACACAAGTGCCACGCTTAAGTTCAGTTTCAAAAGACACAAATCACACAGATAAATAAAATAATAAGGTAATGGCAGAGACAGAAAATAAATGAATATAAAGCAGTGCAGGAAAGTAAATTTATATAAAGGCGATGCGGAATATAATAAAATGCGATTTATAAAAGAAACCTGCTCCAAAGCGGAGACTGAATCTGGTACAAAGCTGGAAAGTAAATTGCGGGAAAGTAAATAACTTTTAACTAAGATTGCTCCAATCTAACTAATAACTATAGCGCAATAACCCCTCGATGTGACGGATTATTGCTTTATAGAATGAACTTTATGCCTAAGGTTGAAGACTAAGATTGGATGATTGAAAAGTGAAAATGCAAGGCCTATTTATAGGAAACTCGAAACTGCAACTGCCCCTAATTATTATGAAAAACGTTTTAGAAACTAATTTCTTCAGGTGTAATTGCCTTGAACATTTCAGACCGTTTCCTCTTTATAACTGTCGGTGCCTGCCGACCCCTGCTCCGCGTCCGCCGAGTGTACTTTGGAAGGTGAAACGTCTTTTGTGACCGTTGGCGTGTGAGTGAAGTCATTATGCAAACGGTGTTCTACTTGGTGTCTGCTGAGTGAAACGGCTAGTGTACAGTTTACACAAGAAATCTTCATTTTAGCTCTGTTTTGCTTCGTTTTCTTACTGTAAGCTCGAATCAGGCAATATATCTGAAAGTAAAACAAAATACCATAATAGTAAAGGAAAATAACAAATAAACAACTAAAATCATGTAAAATCGGAGCCAAATATACAGTGTATTTTAATGTTATCAAATTCTCCCACACTTAAACCTTTGTTTGTCCTCAAACAAACTCTCATAAACTGAAAAAAAGAAAAACAGCAAACAAACAAGTATCTAATCTGGGCTAAGAACTTAAGTTTGATCAATGATACATTAGTAGGTACTAACTCATGAACCAAGGGTATCGTAATGACACTTTCCGCGATTTGCAGGCATAAGTTTCTCTCCTATACAAACCAATCCTAACTATGATATTATACTTAGGCCTATCTTACTCATTCCTTTCTTACCCTTTTTCATTCAGGCACAGTCACATTAAGCCCGTTATCTTTCACTCGCATGATGAACATAACCTGTGATAATCCTGATCTTTTTATATTAATGATTTTATTCCTTTTTTTATATACTTTTCTTGCAAAAAAATTTCTTGAAGATACTTAAACATCTTCTTGAATTTTTATCTTCTTCTCTTCTTTTTCTTTTGCAGGATCTTACCTATTTGCATCGGTTTGTCACTTAGCGGTGGTTAAGATGGTGCTGACTGCTAAAATAAACTACTTAAGGGTAAGTGATGAAGGGTGAGATTTTAAGGCCACCGTATAATAAAAATCTAGATAAGCTCCTATAATTGAGAAACTTACGGTGTAAAAACGATATCGATTTTTCAAATAGTTTTCCCAAGCCTTTGCAATTGATATTTACTTGTCCTAATAGCCCAAATTATCAAAATTAACGTTGTTTCTTTTATAAAATTTTTGTTAAGGCTCAAGAATTGTAAGAATAGATAAACTACACAAAATGACTCGTAAAGCACATTTTTAAAACAAACTAAATTATACTAGAAAACAGTAAATAAAAACAACTAAAAACAGTAATTATCTCCTCCCACACTTAAACCGAACATTGTCCTCAATGCTTCGATAAAAGTGAGAAAGGGATAGGTGAAACCTGGTACTCAATCATGTCGGCCACTGGGGCCATCTCCACCATGCTCTGGACGTCTGGGACGACGGCTCCTACTGCGGTGTCGGGTAGTAGGTGACAGCTCCATCTGCTCAATCCTCTCTATTAGAGAGGCATTTTGATCTCTAAGTGCTTAGAAACTCTCAAGAGTGGATTTCTGGGACTCCCGCATAAAATCCATCATCTCCTGCTGTTGTTGGTACATGGCATAGAATAGGCTATCACGCTCTTCTTCTCTGGCTTGCTGTGCTCGCCACATTTCTTCGGTGATACAAAATCTGGAGGAAGTACCTGCAGGACGGTTAGTAACAGGTGGGGTGTGTGCAGGTGATACAGGAATGGGGGAATCCTCCATATGGTCAAACTCATCATCCTTCTTGTTTCCTTCGTCCTCGGGGACGTTTGGTAATAATGGACCTAAAATAGGCTCAGCTCTCAAATCATACAGCCAGTTTTCTCTTTTGCGCACATCAGTGCGTCTTGAGCAAGGTAAAGCGACACTCGGGATGGCAGCATTGTGAACCATGAGGATATATCCTCCTTCCGGTCTCGTTTTGCATAAATGCATATCTCTTAGAAACTTTAAATCAATGGTGCGCGGAGGAAGTGGTTCCAATGTGGCCAACTCAGCGTCCAGGTGGAGGGCTCGGGCAATGAAGGTAATCAAGCCTCCAAATGATACGGTGTTTCCCTTTTTCTTAATTGCTCGCATATGTGAGATCAAAAATGATACAGGATTTAATTTTTTTCTAAGTAAAGCAGCCTGCAAAAATATCAATTCCTTGGAATTCAACTTGTTAGAATTTTCACGAGCAAAAATAATGTCAGCTAATAGAAGGCGGAATACCCGTATGGCTGGGTTGTGAATGTCGGAAGCCAAATTTCCATCAAAGGAGTAGGTGGTCAGACCTGAGATGTCTCTCCACAGTTGGAAAGCCTCAATCAACCAATTTGTGTCTATGGGTGCCTCACAAACTGCACCATTCCCGAAATGGAATCCTAATAACTCAGCAAGTGCATCAGTGGTGTAAATGTATTCAACATTGAACATCCTAAACCTTACTGTGCCTACAGTGCTAGCAGTGTTTTCTCTGACAGAGTATTCCAAAGAACTCAAAAATTCGCGGGTTAGCCTTTCATAGGCAGGCTCCTTGTGAATAAAAATACTCTCTAATTTCAAATTTCCTAACAGATAAAATACGCTAAATCTTATACCAAGGTTATACAGACAAGTATCATTAATATACCTCGTTACAAGAATGTTGCGTGTCCGCAATCTCTCCCATTTTTCCCATTGCTTGACTCTGTCATCTCCATCTCGAAAAATGATGTTTTCTTGGTTCTCCGCTGCCATTGTTGAAGTGAAATGAAGGTTTGGTGATGGAAAAATGGGTAAGTTGGGTTTTTATAGATTTGGGTGAAATCTATGGTTTTTATAGGGATAGTGTGTGATGGAAGGTGTAATGGTAAGGGGGAAGTAATGAAATAAGGGATTTTAATGGTTTAATGGGGTTTTATGGTGATTAAAGTCGGAATTTTTGGAGGTAGAAGATGAAGAGAGTGGCAAAAATGGTGGTTTTCTTATTCTGGCCCGTTAAAATCCCAGGACGCCTCCGCGTCCGCCGAGCCTGGGTCCGCGTCCGCGAACTGGGAAAATTGGGCTGGCACGGGTTTGGGCTTTTGGTTGGTTGATGAATTTCTCCTTGGGGTGTCTATAGCATACTGGAACATGTAAGAAACATAGAGAATATTTTGTTCATTATTTTTTATTTTTTATTTTTTATTTTTTTTATTATTAATAAAAAAATTAAATATAACCAATAGATTGTAATGATGTAGATATTTATTATAACTTGAAATAATATAACACTTGCAAAAAAACATAGGCTAGTGCTAATGACGATGGAAAATAAAATCTACTAATAGTCTGATAATAACGATAATAAAAACAAAGATAAGATTTCGGTAAAGGTAAAGATAAATGATCATAACAAGCATGTGGTATGTCTCTCCCACACAAAGTGTGAGCTATGCCCCAGAGCTCCTGAATATCTTCTAGGAAGACTGACGGCAGACACCCTGAGTCATGTAAGGACAAGGTGTTCGTGCCTCTGCAAGCTGGCGTCTGAGATCGCAAATCTCCTGCTCCAAAAGATCATATGATGAAGCGTTTGTTGCCTGAGATCTGTATCTGTAAGGTAAGTTCGGCGCATTCTTCGCAAAGAGAAATGATCTCCTTGCGCATAGTGTCAAACTCTGAATATATGTCCCTGCGTTGTAGGTTAACGTTAGAGGAATAAACAGTAGTCCTTTCAGGATAGGGTGTAGGGTGGTACTCAGGCACATGGTGGTTCCTAAGTCGGATGGGTGTCTCGTCTTGGCCTTCCAAAGCGTATGACCAGTTAGCTCTATCATGGATACTTGTTCGAGTATGGTTTGGCAAACCAAAGTAGTGAATGACTTCGTTGTCTATTAGGAGCTTAAAGTTATCTGCACTAAAGAATGCTCTCCTGATAAGACCACGGTCAAGGCAATGATGAATGTCAATTAAGGTGTAGCCACAATGGGAGGTAAGATGAGTTAGCTTGTTGGCTAGACCTAGGGCATAAGCTATGTGTGTAATAGTACCGCCTACATGGACGGGTCCTCTGGAAGATGCAGCATTCAAATATAGGTTATACATCAGAAAATTACCACTGGTTAATGGTCGTGACTCAGCAGTACAAAAGAGCATCAGAATCTCTTCTTCGGTAACCTGGTTCTCAGTTTCACTTCTACCAAAGAAAGTCTCGGCCAGGATCATTTGGAAATAACGGAAAGCTGGATTATAGATTTTGTTTGCTAATTAGGTGGAAGGATCAGGTCCTCTTCCACCGGTGATTTTTCTCCAGAATCCATCAAGCTCATCTTGCATAACGTTGGTTTCATGCATAAAATGGATTGCATCCGTGCCACACTGAAAACCAAGTAATCTAGCAAAATCTCTGTGGTTCAGTGCATACTCATTCCCAAATAGTCTGAATCTTATGCTTCCACTGTTGCAACCTCTTCCACTGTAAGGGTCATAAATGAGTGAACTGAGGAACTTTAAGGTTAGATGCTTATAGGTTACATTCATAGCTTCAGAATACTCATCCCACTGGAGCTGGTGACAAAGGTACCTCACACTAGCCTCAATACCTAAAGTTGTTAGATAGTTTGGGTCAGGGTACCTAGTGGGTAGGATTGGTCTCTCAGAAAGGACTACGTATTTCTTCCTCTGTTCGTCATCTCTGAACACAATGTGCATGTCATCATAGCTCTGCATCCTGCAAAGAAAGTTAGTGTGGAATGTCTAAGATGATGTGATCTGTAACCTGTAAACATAGACATTTCATAAATCAGTCCAGTTAGTCAAATAATAAATCTTTTTCTTATTCTCCTGAAATAAATTATATGCATAAAAAAATAATGAAAAGAAAACTGTGGGTTGCCTCCCACGCAGCGCTTGTTTAACGTCGTTAGCTTGACGACTGAAGAACTTACGTTGTGGATGTTGCTATAGGTGGATCTATCAGAGTGTGACCAGAGTAGTAAGTAGGGATGTCACCTCGATAGTAGGGTTTCAATCTTTGTCCATTCACTAGAAAGGGACTTCATGAATGATTTGCAATTTCAAATGCTCCAGATTTCAGGACTTTGGTGACCTCATAGGGTCCAATCCATCTTGAGCGTAACTTACCAGGAAACAATCGTAACCTAGAATTAAAAAGAAGTACAGGATCGCCTACGTTGAACTCTTTTTTGGCAATCCTTTTGTCATGCCATGCTTTGGTTCTTTCTTTATATATTACAGCATTTTCATAAGCGTTTCGGCATAACTCTTCTAATTTGTGAATATCTAGAATGCGTTTATCTCCGACTGATAAGTAATCCATATTAAGAGCTTTTATGGCCCAGTAGGCCTTATGTTCAAGCTCAAAGGGTAAATGGCAAGATTTTTCGTAGACTAATTGATATGGGGTTGTTCCTATAGGGTTTTAAAAGCGGTTCTATAAGCCCACAAGGCGTCTTGTAGTCTTAAAGACCAATCTTTTCTAGAAATTGATACTGTTTTTTCTAAGATTTGTTTTATTTCCCTATTTGATACTTCTACTTGTCCACTAGTCTGCGGGTGATAAGGTGTGGCTACCCGGTGTTTAACTCCGTATTTCTTTAAAAGGTTCTCAAATATCCTAGATATGAAGTGTGATCCCCCATCGCTTATTACTAATCGAGATACTCTAAACCTAGGGAATATATAGTTTTTAAACATTTTAATGACTACACGAGTATCGTTGGTGGGTGAAGCTAAAGCTTCAATCCATTTGGATACATAATCAACATCTACTAGGATATACTTGTTTCCCATCGAAGATGGAAAAGGTCCCATAAAATCTATACCCCAGACATCAAAGAGTTCTACCTCCTGAATATTTCTCAGAGGCATTTCATCTCTTCTTGAGACGTTCCCAGTGCGTTGGCATCTGTCACATCTTAAAATGTGGGCATGAACATCGCGCCATAAAGTTGGCCAAAAAAGACCTGCTTGAAGTATTTTAGCGCATGTTTTGGATGAACCTAAATGCCCACCGTATGGTGAAGAGTGACAATGTTTAATTATAGTTTCTACTTTTTCTTCAGGGACACAGCGACGGAAAATACCATCTGCGCCTCTCTTGAATAGAAGGGGTTCGTCCCAATAGAAGTGTTTCACGTCATGAAAGAACTTCTTCTTCTGTTGGTAATTTAGATCAGGGGGTATGATATCAGCTGCTAGATAATTAACAAAGTCCACGTACCAAGGTACGGTTGTTACGGTGAGAGTTTTTTCAACGGAACCAGGGTTAGGATCATTATCATGGACTGTTCGAACTGCTCCTACTAATTTATCATATGCGAAATCATCATTGATAGGAACAAGATCTGGTTTTAGATATTCAAGCCTCGAAAGGTGGTCAGCGACCACATTTTCGGTGCCTTTCTTATCTCGGATCTCCAAATCAAATTCTTGAAGTAAAAGGATCCAGCATAGTAATCTAGGCTTAGCATCCTTTTTACTTATGAGATATCGTATCGCAGCATGATCAGTGTAAACTATGATTTTTGCTCCTACTAAATAAGATCGGAATTTGTCGATTGCAAAGACTACTGCTAGGAGTTCCTTCTCGGTTGTGGCATAATTAAGCTGAGCCGCATCTAAAGTTCTACTGGCGTAGTAAATTACATGGAGTTTCTTATCCTTCTTTTGTCCTAAAACAACACCAATAGCGTAATCGCTAGCATCACACATAATTTCAAAAGGTTGGTTCCAATCCGGAGGTTGAATTATGGGTGCAGAAATCAGTGCTTGTTTTAAGTATTTAAAGGCTTCAAGACATTTATCATCGAATTTGAATTCGGCGTCTTTCATAAGTAAATTGGTTAATGGTTTAGTTATTTTGGAGAAGTCTTTAATGAAGCATCGGTAGAAACCGGCGTGTCCAAGAAAACTTCGGATTTCTCTAATGGTTTTGGGTGGTTGAAGGTTTTCTATTACTTCTATTTTAGCTTTATCAACCTCAATGCCTCTTTCGAATACTATGTGTCTTAGTACTATGCCTTCAGTAACCATAAAATGGCATTTTTCCCAGTTTAGAACAAGGTTGACTTCTACGCACCTTTCCAGGATTTTCTCAAGGTTTGTTAAATAGTTTTTAAAACTGGATCCACATACCGAGAAATCGTCCATAAATACTTCCATGATCTCATCAAGGAAATCTGCGAAGATTGACATCATACAACGTTGGAAGGTAGCTGGGGCATTGCATAGTCCAAATGGCATTCGTCTGTAAGCAAATGTTCCATAGGGAAATGTAAAGGTCGTTTTCTCCTGATCATCAGGATGAATGGGTATTTGGAAAAATCCAGAGTACCCATCTAAATAGCAAAAGTAAGAATGCCTAGCTAAACGTTCGAGCATTTGGTCAATGAATGGAAGTGGGAAGTGATCTTTCCTAGTAGCCTTATTAAGCTTTCTGTAATTAATACACATCCGCCAACCATTTTCTATACGTTTTGCTATTTATTCTCCTTTTTCATTTTGTACAACAGTGACACCTCCTTTCTTGGGTACCACATGTACGGGGCTTACCCATTTACTATCTGAAATTTGGTATATTATTCCAGCCTCTAACAACTTTAACACTTCCTTTTTTACTACGTCGCTCATTATAGGATTTATCCTTCGTTGATGTTCTCTAGAGGGGTTTGCATCTTCCTCCAGCATAATTCGGTGCATACACACGGAAGGACTTATTCCTTTGAGATCGGAAATTTTATAACCTAGAGCTGAGGGATATTTTCTTAAAACATCTAAGAGTTAATTAGTCTCAGGACCATCTAACGTGGCACTGACTATGACTGGGCGGTTTAATTCTTCGTCCAAGAACTCATATATTAAATTCTTAGGTAGCTCCTTAAGCTATATTGATGGTTTTTTCAGACATGGCATATGATCTGGGGTAAGTGTCAAGCATTCGTAAAGACTGTTATCAATGTAAGGTTCAGATAATCGTTCAAATCCGTCGTCCTCCATAATGGGGATAGAAGGTAGTTTGATGATTTCCACTGGATCTTCTTTATCTAATTCTCTTATGCATTCATCAATTATATCAATGACATAACATGAGTCATCTATGGCTGGTGCATTTAAAAATTGGGATAGTATAAATTCTACTTTTTCATTACCTACTTCGAATGTCATTTTTCCTTTCTTGACATATATTATAGCTCCAGCTGTTGATAAGAAGGGTCTACCTAAAAGGATTGGGATCTCATCGTCTTCTTTAATGTCCATTACGACGAAATCTGCCGGAATATAAAGTTGACCAAGTCTAAATGGGACGTCCTCCAAAATGCCAATTGAATACTTAACTGATCTGTCGGCTAATTGGAGAGACATTCTAGTTGGTTGCATTTCTCCTAGGTTTAACCTTTTACAAATGGCTAAAGGCATTAAACTTACACTTGCTCCTAAGTCTAGAAGTGCTTTATCAATAACTTGGTTTCCCAAAACACAAGGTATAGAAAAACTTCCTGGGTCTTTCTCTTTCTTGGCCAGCTTATTCTCAGCAATTGAATTACATTCTATAGGTTTAGGATCATCTAATCTTCGTTTATTGCTTAGAATGTCTTTAAGGAATTTGGCATAAGATGGTATTTGGGTAATAGCTTCTGTGAACGGAATCTCTACGTGGAGTTTCTCAATCACTTTTATGAATTTCTTATATTGATTATCCAATTTGGTTTGTTTAAGTCTTTGTGGGTATGGAATCGGAGGTTTGTAAGGAGGAGGTGGTACATAAACTTTTTCATTCTCTTCTTTTTCCTTCTCCTTAACTTCCGTATCCTTAGATTTTTCAGGTTCCAGCGATTTCTCAATTTCTTTCTCAGGGGTGGTCACAACTTCTTTCCTAGGAGGTTCTGGATCGTTCAACCTAGGGTTTATAGGTCCATCGTAAGTGGTCTCACTCCTTAGAGCTATAGCATTTGCATGCCCTTTAGGGTTAGGTTGAGGTTGTCCAGGGAATTGTCCTCCTGGTGTGGCATGAGTAGATTGTTGTTGTGCTACTTGAGAGATCTGGGTTTCAAGCATTTTGTTATGGGTGATTACAGAATCGAGTTTAGTACCCAACTGAGTAATTAGTCCATTCATATGAATGTTTTGGTTCATGAAATCTTTGTTCTGCTGTAATTGGGCTGAGATGAATTCGTCCATCTTTTTCTCAAGATTTGACTTCTGAGGAGCATATGGTGTAGATTGGTTGGGTCTTTGAGTTTGGAAACCGGGTGGTCTTTGAGGTGTTGAATTTTGAGTAAGGTTATTATTCTTATAGGAAAAATTTGGGTGATTCCTCCATCCAGGGTTGTATGTGTTTGAATAAGGGTTTCCTTGGGCGTAATTAACCTGATCTGTGGTACTCTCGGCTAAAAGGTTGCATTCAGCTACAGTATGTCCTGAGGTTCCACAGATTTCACATCCGGGTTGTATAGCTGCTATGGTTGCTGTGGGGTTGATAGTCAGGTTTTCTACCTTTTGGGCTATAGCGTCTATCTTTGCGTTCATATGGTCAAAACAACTCACTTCATACACACCTCCTTTGGTCTCTTTCTTCACCACCGGTGCTCGTTCGGTCCCCCATTGGTAATGGTTTTGTGCCATATCCTCAATGAGAGCGCTAGCCTCGGGGTAGGGTTTGTTCATTAGAGCGCCACCAGCGGCAGCGTCTATGGTCATCTTTGTGTTGTACATGAGTCCATTATAAAAGGTATGGATTATAAGCCATTGTTCTAAGCCATGATGTGGACATGCTCTTAATAGTTCTTTGTATCTTTCCCAAGCGTCGAAAAGTGATTGTCCCTCGCTTTGGGTAAATCGGGTTATTTGGTTTCGTAGGACAGCGGTTTTACTCGGTGGAAAGTATCTAGAGAGGAATACTTTCTTTAGGTCATTCCAAGTGGTTATAGAGTTGGCTGGAAGGGAATCTAACCATGATCGGGCTCTATCTCTGAGGGAAAATGGGAATAGTCTTAGACGTATTGCCTCAGGAGGAGCTACGTTCGCTTTTAAGGTATCGGCTAGTTGAATAAAGACTTTAAGATGTTGGTTCGGGTTTTTCGTAGGAAGACACGCGAATTGGTTCTGTTGTACTAATTGTAACAGAGATGGTTTTAATTCGAAGTTATTGGCTGGTATAGCTGGGTTAACTATACTAGAATGAGGTTCTTCGTTAGAGGGTAAGGCGAAATCCTTAAGAGGTTTAGCGTTTTCTTCGTCTGCCATTGCTCTTTTGAGCTTTCGAAGTAAAAGATGAGCTCGGGCGTAACATTCAGGTTCTTCTAATGGGTCAACTAAGTTTTCGGTACTGCGAGTTCTTCGCATTTACCGGCTAAGGGATGCCTTAGTCTAGACGGTGTAACAACAGGGTACGAAATTTTGACGTAATTGGCCCCCGACAACGGCGCCAAAAACTTGATGCGTGTTATTCGTAAGTGTACGGATTACGTCAGAGTAATATAAAAGATTTATCGTTCCCACAGAGACCAATGTCAATCTATCGATTACTATTGTTACGTTGTTTATCTAAGGCTAATGAATATCGGAGTAAAAGCTTTCTACTGAACGAAAATAGAAATAAATTAGATAAATACTATACTGAATGTAATTCACATCAATCAAACAATACTCCTATCATCTAATTAGTAACACTTACTGGGCAATGTTTTCTTCTTTGAAAAAAAAGTTAATTAAAAAGGATCCGCCGCGTTAGCGTGATCGGAACCAGACCTAACCTTTAATCTATACCAGCCGCTCACGCTGCACCGGTCGCTCCTTGCGTTAAAGTGATAAAGTCCTTTTTTATGTAATTACCTCTAAGACTTAGTTAAAAAGTGCTTTCGATTGAAAATATTTTATACCAAAGGGTTTCCGGCATATGCTCGGCCAACCGGATCCTAAATCTATAAACGAGTCCGAAAATAGTTTAAAACCTCTTTCTAATAATATAAAACTTTCCTAGTTAATCAATAAAGTGTTTCCGCTGTATTTATTGATTAAAAACTAACAAACTCTTTTCTAAAATGTCGGACGACTTTCGATCCTACCCGATCTAGTCACAGTCATTACGTGAACAAAACAACGGTCTCATTTATGTAATGACCGATCAATTGAAGTTCAGAAGAGTTTAATTAAAATAAAAAACAGCCCATAGAGTATTTCTAAAGAGATGACATATGGAGTACCGTCAGAATGACGATCCTCACATCCCAGCACAAGGGATTTAGCTAGACATAGTAATTGAAATCATAACGATAAATTGAATTGCAAAGTAAAACATTTTTAGATAAAAACGTGCGAAGTGTGAGAGTGTATTTTGAGAGAGTGAACACAAGTGTCACGCTTAAGTTCAGTTCCAAAGGACACAAATCACACAGATAAATAAAATAATAAGGTAATGGCAGAGACAAAAAATAAACGAATATAAAGCATACAGGAAAGTAAATTTATATAAAGGCGATGCAGAATATAATAAAATGCGATTTATAAAAGAAACCTGCTCCAAAGCGGAGACTGAATCTGGTACAAAGCTGGAAAGTAAATTGCGGGAAAGTAAATAACTTCTAACTAAGATTGCTCCAATCTAACTAATAACTATAGCGCAATAACCCCTCGATGTGACGGATTATTGCTTTATAGAATGAACTTTATGCCTAAGGTTGAAGACTAAGATTGGATGATTGAAAAGTGAAAATGCAAGACCTATTTATAGGAAACTCGAAACTGCAACTGCCCCTAATCATTATGAAAAACGTTTTAGAAACTAATTTCTTCAGGTGTAACTACCTTGAACGTTTCAGACCGTTTCCTCTTTATAACTGTCGGCGCCCGCCGACCCCTGCTCCGCGTCCGCCGAGTGTACTTTGGAAGGTGAAACGTCTTTTGTGACCGTTGGCGTGTGAGTGAAGTCATTATGCAAACGGTGTTCTCCTTGGCGTCCGCTGAGTGAAATGGCTAGTGTACAATTTACACAAGAAATCTTTATTTTAGCTCTGTTTTGCTTCGTTTTCTTACTGTAAGCTCAAATCAGGCAATATATCTGAAAGTAAAACAAAATACCATAATAGCAAAGGAAAATAACAAATAAACAACTAAAATCATGTAAAATCGGAGCCAAATATACAATGTATTTTAGTGTTATCAAGTATGGAGAGGGAGAATAAGAGAGAGTAATTGAGGGTGAAAAATATAGTGATTTTCTCATTATTTTTCTCACAAGATACCCCAAGGGTATTTATACAGCAATACAAGAGATTAGGTACAATTAACTAACAATAAAACTAAAAATTCCAGGTGTAATCGGTTGCACTATTACTGCAATTGGTTGCACTTTGCTTCTATACCAGTTTTAATCAAAAAGACTCTCGGTGTAACCGGTTGCACTAATAGTGCAACCGGTTGTAGTTTGCTTTTGTTTGACATTTTACAAAAGGGTGCAACCTATTGACATAAAACTTTGACAAGATTGGTAATTATGTTATTTCTTTTACATGAATTCAAGAAAATTATATATACTTAAACAATGATTTTTAATAAGCGTGGAAATTGTCTTTTATTTATTTATAAATAAGGGTTGAAGTAGTAATAGTTATGAAGTTAATTTAGAGATGGATATATAGAATTTTTTCTTGGCTTAATGCATCATTTGATCCTTTAACTTAATTTAAGGTTTCACTTTAGTCCCTTATTTAATAAATATTTGTTCTAAGTCCCTTAAATGTCATTCTGTTAGTCACATTAGTCTTGTTCGTTAAATTTTGTCAAATTATGTTAAGTTGTGTATGTGTGACAGTCCAACTGGTTCTACATTAGATGACATGAAATTGTTTTATTTTATATTGATTTAAAATTTAAAATTAAAAAATAAAAGAAGCTAAAACGTAAATGTATGAAGCAATTTATTCTCTCTTCCTCAAACCCTAGCCACCACCTCTTTCACTTCTTCATCTCTGTCTTTCTAAAACTTGATTTTGTTGACCTTTTCAACAATCATCTCAATCTGCTCAAATTTAATGAGTCTGAATGAATGGAGTCCAACATTTTTCGTGAGCCTGGTTGTGTACTGGTTTTGTGAGACTTAGAACTAACGTTGTTGTTTTTGTTTCAGATCTCAAAGCTATTTCAAATCTTAGAGCTATGCCTAATTTTTTTCGTTTTCAATTCTACCTGGTGATTCAATGGTAGGTTTAATCTTTTTTTGGATTTTAGGATTTTCTTTGTGGGAAAAAATCAAACTTTTTTAGATTTAGAATTATGGATTTTTGCTGTTTTGTGATTGCAGTTAAGATGTTTGAAGAATTTCCTGAATAAGGTATTTGTTGGAATACTGTTTCTTAAAACATTGTTTTTCATTGTTTTTGTCAATTATATGCTCATCAACATACAACAGATAATTAACATTTATTTTTTGTTGATATTTTTTAAAACTTAATTTAGTTTTGAGCTATATATGAATTAAAGTATAAATGTCCTTTATTTTACAATTAGAATCATTGTCATGCATTCCCTTTATATTTTTTTTAACAAATTTGTTAACAAACAAAGTTGTCAGTGTGAAAGTATGAGTGAAAAAGAAGAACAACATTGATGTGAACAAAGTTAGTATTACTATATACTAGTTTATCTATTTTAAATATTTGATTTCAAATTAAAATATTTGTTAACTGCTTTTGCTTGTGATGAGTTGCAAAGAATATAAATATTTTTTGAAACTTTCGCTTTATTTGTTGTTGCATTGCATGAGAGAAGACAAGGGGATTCTTATGAAATGGAATACCAAATCAATCAACATGAAGCTTTGACTTTCTCATTTTCCAATTCCTATGATTATCATCATAACAATGTAATGCTTTATTCTTAAGAAGTTAAGAATTCTACCCAAGTGCAACCATAATTACCGAGCAGGCTTTGTTGAATTCATCAGCAAATGCAAAAACTTCTTGGACAATATTCAGCGCATAGAATTGACCTTTGTTACAAATAATAAGTTATCCTCCACAAAAAATGAGATGAGTGATTTTAGGAGCATTTCTTATCACTTGAATATACTGTATATAATAATTTTGGCAGAATGGTTTTGGCTTGTTTATGCAACAAACTAGACACGATATTATCACATTATGCAAGTTGAAAGTGGATGGCCTGAAGAATGCCTCCCTGTTGCCGAACATCTGACATGCACTGACACAAAATTAGGCAATACCAACACAATCTACACCATCATTCTTTTCAGCTTAGTCAATTTCAAAATAGAAAAGAAGACTTGAAAAAGGGCTAAAACATGTTCATAGCCCAACATAAATGTGTTTATCTTTTGTGCACTTTTTAGGGTAGTGTTTGTGTACACATTTTTTAATTGTGTGTATGTACACCTTATGCTAAATTAGAACATAATGTCATTTTGATTTAATGTTTTTAGTTTGAATCAAAGAATGTAATAAAATTATGATTTAATATCATTAAATTCAAAATTCTTGTTGATATGAAATTATAATATGATAAATAATAGGTTATGGTTTGATAAATTGTTATAAAAGTCTAATTTAGTCACTTTAATAAGAGTTTGGTTAACTGCTCTGGTTTGATCTCTTAAATAAATAAAAAGTTTCAATTTAGTTCTTTATTTAAATAGTTGATTCACTATTTTGACTTTTATCATAGAGAAAAACTTGCATGGAAAAGCACATAAATCTTTATTGTTAGGAACAACCAATGAAAAAAGAGAAAATTTTTAATTTATTATAAATTTAATTTCGTTTTTAATTGGAATCATGGGATGGTGGTTATTATGCAGAAGAGAGAAAATATTATTATTTTTATTTTTAATTAATAAAAAAAATATTATTGATTGTTTATAAATACATGTGTTATGTTAATTCCTATACAAATATTTTTCTTTATCATAATGTCATGTCATATTATCACAAATTAACCTTTTTTTTAATATTTAACAAAAAAGATTAAATTGACTAACAAAATTATTTTTAAGAGACAAATTTATAAAGTTCATTAATTAAAGGATTAAAATAAAATCTGAAATTAAAAAAATATTACTATTTATTTAAATAATTCAAAAATATAAAACACAGGTCATAAAGATGAGATGATAAAGGGACATGACAGCTCAATCCCACACTTTAACTTTTATTTATTTTTGGTCTGTCCACACATCATAATACCTATATTAAATATAATTAAAATAATCAAATTATATTATTATATACATTATTCGATTCTGTTCATTCATCCATCCATATCGGTATCGTCTCAAACACAGTCACACACAGAAAAACACCACACAGAACACAAAAAACCGAACAACAAAAATGGGCGTCACGATTCCAGAAAACCTAGCCAGAGAACAGTACGTGTACCTCGCCAAGCTCGCAGAACAAGCAGAGCGCTACGAAGAGATGGTATCCTTCATGCAGAAGCTAGTGCTAGTGTCCACACCCTCCTCCGAGCTCAGCGTCGAAGAGAGGAACCTAATATCCGTCGCTTACAAAAACGTGATCGGGTCGCTACGTGCGGCCTGGAGAATCGTTTCGTCGATTGAGCAGAAGGAAGAAGGTAGAAAGAATGAGGACCATGTTGTGCTTGTTAAGGATTATAGATCTAAAGTTGAATCGGAGTTGTCGAATGTTTGTGCTAGTATTCTGGAGCTGTTGGACAAGAATCTTATACCTTCGGGGGCTTCGAGTGAGTCGAAGGTTTTTTATTATAAGATGAAGGGGGATTATCATAGGTATTTGGCTGAGTTTAAGAGTGGGGATGAGAGAAAATCTGCTGCTGAGGATACTATGTTGTCGTACAAGGCTGCGCAGGTTTGTGTTTTTTTTAATGTTTTTGTTAATTTTTTACTGTTTGGAAGATTAATTTAATTAGTTAATTAATTGTTGTTAATTGTTTTATGTTTTGTTTTTTTTGAAGGATATTGCTGCTGCTGATCTTCCATCTACTCATCCTATAAGATTGGGTTTGGCTCTCAATTTCTCGGTTTTCTATTATGAAATTCTCAACCAGTCTGACAAAGCTTGTGCCATGGCCAAACAGGTTTGTGATATCTGCAATGATATAATTTTTCTGAACTATGAAATACTGAAATGATACTATTAACTGTATTCTTTCTTCAATTTTTAATGTATTTATTGTTGAAAATTTCGAGTCAATTTGATTACAATATTTTTTACTTTGTTTTTGTTGAGCAATTTTCAACCAAGATTGTACTCAATTTGATTAGAATATGTTTGACTTGGGTGTTTGTCTTTGTGTATGTCTTACTTCCGTACTGAATCGATAAAATAGGGGAATGGATTCGCCGTTGTCAAAATTTTACTCAGCTATTGCATAGAGTTTGTAGTAACTGTTGGATGAATATGAGACAATTCAATTTCGAGGTTTCTTTTGAAATCTGATTTTCGGAACTTCAAATATAAACTATTTGGTGTTTTTCATCCAATGATTTAGACTCTGGATCGTTAAATAGTTTATAGTTCTTTCCTTTTTGTGCTCGTTTTAGCTGTGATGTGGATGAACAATGAACTTAATATTTTCATATGTTATTCCTTCTGTGTCTTTCTTTTATTTTCTGTTCATGTTTGGCTTGTAATGTACTGAGTACTGCAGCAGGAACACAGCTTATTGATTCTAAAATCTATCAATTTTCTTTTCCTTTTTTGATAGGCTTTTGAGGAAGCAATTGCTGAGCTGGACACTCTGGGAGAAGAATCCTATAAAGATAGCACACTTATAATGCAACTTTTGAGAGACAACCTCACCCTTTGGACTTCTGATGTCCAGGTAAAATGGCTCTAATATATAGAACTTACCCTTTTCAGAACATTTATCTGTCCTAATATTGCACCAAATTGATCATAATCTGAGTTAAGCTATATTTTACTTCTTGTAGGACCAGCTAGATGAGCCCTGATTTCTCTTTTAGGTTGACGGGTCGTATTCTTCCCTCTGAAGGAGGTGGGCTATGAATGTCATTGATATGTGTTGATTAAGAAATACCCTAGTTTATAAATTTACCAGCAATCTGTGGTATAGTGCCATATGGACCTGTCTTGTTTTTTAATGTCTTATATGATTTGGATCTGTTGTCCTAATGGAAGATCAAATTAAAGTATATTCGATGCAATCTTCTTTTCCTATGATTTTGGTAAAATGAAATTGTTTGATGAGTATGTTTTTGAGAAAAACATGAGTCAGAGAGGTAGATCTACTAGTGTCAGAAGCGAAAGTGTTTGCCAACTTTGATCGAGTCCAGAGTTCACAATATATACAGCCCTTTGAGTGCAGGCTCGGAGAAAGACGGTCACCAACTCCGCCGAGTATTCTAGTCTGGTACAAAATCCACCACCAAAAAGTCTATGCCCACTAAACTATCCTCTGGTCCCCCGTTGTTTTTAGCATACTCTAATCTCGATCGTTCATCCCAGGCTCTGCACGTGTGTCTTCCATCTCTGACAGCTCTCTTTGACTAAACCCACCTTGGCCAAGATAACTTCCATGTGACCATGTTTCTGCTAATAGTCTTGCGTTAGTTATCTAAGATTTTGTTTATTTATGACTTGTATGGTTTAGAATTTAGGGTTTAATGGCTTTTGTGGGGTGATGCCAGCCATGTATTTGGTCAAGATAGACTCCATCGAGGATGAACGGCCGACTATTACTTGACCTAGTAGTCAAATCTAAACTGTCTCTGACAACAACGTAGTAAGTCCTTGCATATACATTAGCCTCATCCGCGTATCTCTTATTCAGTCAAGTCCTTGCGTATACAGTAGCCTCATCCACATATCTCTTCCTCGGTCACAAGCAGAGTTAAACCACTGAACAAATTTATACACAATATGCTTCCAAAAATGTTACTTCTCAGTTTCTCAATACAAACTACATAGGATCACTACTAGAAGCTAGCCAACTAGAGTACATACAAAACAAGTGGTCCTGTTTTAAAGTATTGGTCAGCAGACATTTAAGGATGTGGTCCTGCAAGAACTGTGGTTATTATGCTCATACAAGACACATTATTCATAATGGCCAAATCTATATCATCTGTCAGCACTTGATGCAGATGGATGTTTTGTTTGCAAACGTAAAATATCAACTATGTGCTACATACTAGTTGCAAACAAACATTTATGAAAAATTCCAAAGAAGAACGCTTGATGTTGTGAATTATTTGTCCACCAATCATCTTTTGTTTCTTCTGATTGGGAATATTTTCCTACTTGAGCTGAAAATGAGTTGATATTTTCCAAATATATAGGAGCATATGCTGACGCTGCTCTTACTACTCCTATTCGGTGAGCATTAACAGTAATTTATGCTAGTCAATGTTGAAAGTTGTCTGATAGGTTTTTTTAGAATGCATGTTTAAATATTCATATGTAACTTGATAGAGAGTGAATTATATTATTTAAGTTAATTTAGAATTTTATATTAATATTTTTATGTATTTTTAGTGGGCTCTTAGTAATATTTGAGGCTTTTAGTTTTATTACCCATTAGAGTTACTATATATTGTAGTCTCATGAGACATTAGTAAGGGAATCAAATGAAAAAGTTATTTTTTAGTTGTCATTTATATTTATAGTTGTATTAGTTTTTCTCTAGTTTTGTTAGGCTTTATTAGCATCATATCAATTGGTGCTTTCATTTTCGATCTCACTTCCGCTTGACTTCGTGACAATAGTATTGTTTGATGGAGAAGATGAAGCATATTGGTGGATTCTTTGTTTTGAGAAATTTTTCGAAGAGCATGGAACACATGAGTCATTGAAGGTGTTGAAAGCTGTTGGAGCTTTGAGAGGTTCTGCTCTCAAATGGTGGATATGGTGGTCTCGTATTCATCGCCGATATAGTTGGGATACATTTACAACAGCTTTGTTATGGAGATTTAAACCGGAATGGAGAGAAATTTTACCAATACAAGAAAAGGAGGAGCCAGATCTAGAAGAGGAAATAGAACCCACTTGTGATGATTTTGTGGAGCATGTAGCAGCAAGTTCCTGGCTCGAACAAGATGAAGAAGCGGAACACGTTACTGATTTTAACAATCTCACAAATGAATCATTACACAAACCACACTCTATAGATGCAAAACCTAATTTCATAGATTTCCTTCAAAAGCCCTCATTATTAGAGACACCGTCATGCTCCGATCCCACAACTCAACTCACATCGGTCTTTGATTCTTCTTCAGCAGTGCTCATGGCCAAGGCTCCCTTCAACGGAAATGGATTTAGGGATGATGCAGACTTTTCTATCCCACCAAAACCACCCGATTTGTCACTAAAATCAGAGTCTGTGACTATATTCCCAGCTTCTGCGCACTCGTCACAACCATCACCACAACCTCCATCTTCATCTCCAATTTCTGCTCTGATCCCGTTTCCATCACCTAAACCCTCGGATTTGCAAAACTCACCGGAACTGCCGCCGCTTGTGAACGTATGTGGATTCACCATCTTTCCACCGCCAACCTTCGATACCACTGTTAAACTCTGGTCGGTTTTGGATCCTTCTTCTTCGTCCATTCCGAAACAGGAGAAGATTCATTTTCCTTCTTGCGAGTCATTTCCACAATATTATAAAATCATAGATTTTGAATCTTCAATAACTCTCATGGGGGAGCCACAAATCAACGACAGAGGGTTTCACGATGATGTCAATTTTGCAATTCCACCAAAACCACCAGATCAGATTGTCATTCAAACATCATCATTTTTCCTGCCGTGTTTTTCAAAACAATTTGTTCAACACTGTTTGGAGAAGGAAGAGAAAGAGGTAATCATTGTTAAGCATGATAATGGAACTGTTATTTTGTTTCATAATTTTGATTTTTGTCAAAGTTATTCTCTATCTAGAAGAATTTGGATTGAGCTTGTTTTTCTTGCCGCTGTTTGTTCATTTATGCTTCCATATGCTAATAATACCAGTAGTTCTCGTGGTCTTTTTCTATATCTATATGGAAGTTATTTTGCTCCAGGTGGTATATGTTACCATGCTTTCAATTTTGAGGAAATATCAGACCTCTCTTCCAAATATTTATTTGTTTCAACAATGCCCTCGGGTTTTGCAGAACTTGGAATGGTTAAGGATGCTTGTTTCATATTTGACCAAATGGTTATGCTGAAAGTAATCGGCCTCGAGAGGCTCTTAACGTGCTCAATGAATTGGTACGACGAAGCATACTTCCTGATCAGATCACAATGTTGTGTGTCATTTCTGCTTGTTCTCATGTTGATGAGTTTGTTCAAGGTAAATGGATTCATATTCACATAGATAGAAATGGGCTTGGAAGTTCTTTACCTATAAACAATGCCTTAATTAAGATGTATGCCAAATGTGAAAACTATCTTGGTTGTGTACTCATTTCAATTAAATTTGACAACTTTGAGACTCACCTAGCTATGCTGTTAACCAAGCATCTTCACAAGGAAAATCATGATATGTTACATGGTTCTTTTGGTAATGAGTATTTGTTAATGAAGCTCAATTCTCTTAAAAACATCTTCCAGCTTTATCAACTTATTGAAGTGACAATGAATTCTTTGACTACCTTCCTCCAGTCCAATATGAATAGCAGGATTCTTGTTGTTGTTAGGGTGTACTCCACCATTGTGGTTATTGGGCCAACTCATGTTCTTCCACCTGTACTGATATCCACTGAAAATATATGCAGTAACCTCCACTTGTTTCCACTCAATGTGTCAATTGAATCACACTTTGCTTATTCCTTTAGGAAATTGGCTTTTAATTCAGAACAAGGCATTGTTAGTAATGGTGCCAATAGCCCTGGATATTCTTTTTTCACCATATACAAGAACAACTTCATGAGAGTTGCACAATTTTGGAATGAGTTGCAAAATAAATTTTTAGTTTCCTTCAATAGCTGCACTTTTCACAGAAGTTGTGAAATTCTATTTCTATATGAATATAGTATACATGGAAGTGTGACTATTGTTGAATTCTTTCATGTGCAGCTTTTAACTGCCACCATTCACTTGCATATTATAATGCATGTTGAAATTGCTAATATGTTAAGTTTTCTTTATGTGGTTGGAATTATCTATATATATGGTTCTAGACTTGGAGTTGTGTTGATTTCTCTACTATCCTCCATGCATACTGATGCTATTTTAGAGCATGGACAGTCATTATATTTTCCTCACATGGCAAATACACATGGTTCTAGCTCATTTATTATAAATACATTAGAAAATGCCATTGAAATATGGAAATCTTGGTTTCACAGTCTTGGAGGCACAATGGTAAGATTTGTTGAATATGAAAACAATATTGGATCACAACAGAAAAACTTGGAGAATGTTGAGGAAATATATGTTGAGATCAAGGAAGAATTGATTAAAATTAAGAGAAAGCAATTTGTGTTGTGTTTTAGAATCAGAAGACATCAAGGATGGGATCTTGGTGGACAATTGGATATGACTATGCCAACTAGTCCTTCTTTCAAACAGTGGGATCTAGGAGAGAGAAAAAAACTTGATTTAGCAATAAGGTTTTACAACCTTGAGGACAAAGTTGTTCTTGAAGGGGTGAGTAATGATAGAGAGTGAATTATATTATTTAAGTTAATTTAGAATTTTATATTAATATTTTTATGTATTTTTAGTGAGCTCTTATAAATATTTGGGCCTTTTAGTTTTATTATCCATTAGAGTTATTATATATTGTAGTCTCATGAGACATTAGAAAGGGAATCAAATGAAAAAGTTATTTTTTATTTATCATTTATCTTTATAGTCTTATTAGTGTTTCTCTAGTTTTGTTAGGCTTTATTAGCATCCTATCATAACTTGTAGAAAAATGGGTGATGCCTATAATATACACCATTAGTCATCTATCATTTTAAGTTATATTGAAAATTTTAAACTATTTGAATAACATACAAAAATAATATATTTTTGTTGAATAAGAGTGTAAATTTATTTTACATCAGTGTATGACTATTAAATTCAAATATAAATAATTACAAAGTAACGAAGAAATCATCCCTGGCTTATATTTTTTATTGTTAATTGTTTTTGTTTTTAGTGCTTTTATTATAAGAAATAATCTTGTCTTTTCATTGAGCCGGAAAAATGTATGAGTAATTAGTAAATTCATAACTACATAAATGGCATACAGCTCGTTTGTTTTAATTTAAAAAAAAAAAAAAATATTTTTTTTATATAAAATCTTTTTTTAAAGAAAGGAAATTCAATATTTAGTACAATTAGTTTTATAAAAACGACAACCTCATGTTGTTCAATGTCTCTTTATAATTCTAGTGACTTTTCATTTAGGATTTCCTATAGAACTATTTTACTCGTAATAGTTAGAAGGACAAATGGACTTACTTTGAACTCTCCTAGTTCAAGATCATTTTCCTAATATTACTCATGAAGCTTCGTTCTACACTCTTCATAAATATGAGAACCTCCTCACTTTCACTTAAACACTCTCCCAAGTGTTTAAACAATTACAATATGATGAAACAGTTGTACCACATGACTACTTTGTTCTCAAGCTTATAGAATTAGTATATAGGAACGAAGTATTATAACTCAACTAACAAACCAAACTCTATGCCTTAAGATATGAATGAAGCAATATAGTGGTGCACAACAATAACTCAAATAAAGACTCAAAAGTAGAAACCCTAACATAAAGAGTCTTCAATACAAACACATCCTCTCAAGAGAGGTCTGAGTCTCCTTAAATATCAATGCTTCTTCTGAGCTTTTTCCAATGGATATTTGATTTGATTTCATTCAGAATTATAAGTGATACTGTTGGATTTGATTTGCTTCACAAAAGTCCTCAACAAAAGATATGATTTATTTTTAATTCAAATTTAAATCTCCATTTAAATTAATTTGATCTTCAACAGCTATCAAACAAATCTCACAAAACGTTATGCTAAAATATAGCAATAAATCTGATTGAATCTCAACCAGAATTCCGCTCTAAAAACGAAACATTGACCTACTAAACAAGATCCATATGTTGCACACGTGTTGGAACATCGTATTCCACATGTGTCTCTATTACACCAGAACAACTTGAACATTCTATTGTTGTTTTGAATGATGCATTCAATCCAAAAGAAACAACAATCTTCTCCTTTGGCAAAATTTTAGAAAAATAACTCTTCAAGTCATAACACAAACTGAGTATAATGAACATCCCATACTCAGAACAAACATCAATAGCAGCAGAAGCACAATGTAGCAGCAACATAAATCAGAGTAGCAGCAACAGAAAACACATCAAAAGGTTGCTAAACACAATCAGTGCTCCATAACAGCCAGTCATTCAATCACAAAGTCAATCATGCATGAACACGCAGTTAATAGTCAAGTCAAAATCAATATATACTACTAACACAAACAAATCAACTCATACAAGGTCTAGATGTCATGCCGTATGCTCCAACATGTGAGCACACAACAGGTCAAAACAGTTAGTACCAAACACACTAGTTAGTACTATGCACACCAGTCAACAACATACCATTAGTATTCTTACACCATAAAGTCAGTAGATAGTTGTTTGAACACACCACCTTTACACACCATTACTCTCCCTTTTTGCCACAATTTGGCAAAGCTCCATTAGCATAATTAGCAACAACTTAGTCAGTATTAGACATGAACACAGTCAGTAAACTTGTCAACCAAGACCACACACTAAATCAGGAGTAGAAATTGTCAACAACAACCATGAGTGTAGCACCCCAAAATTTGCCTCATATTTTCTTAACCTTTTGGCTTATGCTTCATTTCATTTGCACCGTCATTTATGCATTGCATAGGTTTTCTAGGACATGGGATCAAGGTATATTTCCCGCATTTTAGAGCTTTCTCCAGTTCAAGGTTATTTCAGTAGTATTCAGAGCTAAATAGATGGTCGTCAAAGTTGTTTCGAGCATTTATTTTTATCAATAGATGATTTGATCATCAGAGGGTCCGACGTTTATTTCGCCCAATGATTCAGTACCAGACAATATTTTTTCTCCAGCAGGATATTTTGAGTGCGAAAAAAAATTCACAGCATATTCCAGGCGTGATTCAGTGGCAATATCAAATGACAAATTTCAGAGGTGGAATGGGGCTCAAAATAAGTGGCAATGGTCAATTCTTCAAGTTTTCCTCCTTTTGGCGCAAAATTTGAAAATTTGAATGTGTTAATCGATTAACCATCTGCAGTGCAATTTTGGTTAATCGATTAACCAGTGTAAAATTTGCCCAGAAACTTCAATTTTCAGCACTGCAACATTTTAAACCAATTTCAATCACTTGATCTCACATTTACACTAGTTGGAAGGATCTAGAATTAATTCCAATTTTGATTCATTTCAATTTTATTTTCATTTCCACCCAAAATTCTAATTTCCATTCCATTCCCCTTCCTAATTCCACTCATAATTTCCATTCCTCACACTAACCCCCACTCCAAACCACATTTTGATTCCTAACCTAGGGGTTATTTAAATCAAATTGCTCCAAACCTCACTCATTAACTCTCAATTTCACCCTCATTTTTAGAATTTTCTCTCAATTCTCTCTCACTTTTTCAATCTCCATTTTCATCTTCAACCTTCACCCAAAGCTCCATAACCAAAAAGCTTCACAAATTACACATTGCAATTTGTGAATTCTTGAGCTAAACCTCCATTGCATCATTCTTCGTTCAATTCTAAAGTTGAAGTGATTTTGGATCTAGATTCAAGTATTGGAAGTGCTTTCTCGAAGTGATTTTCTAAGCAATTTCGGTTTCATTTGTTTTCGCACGGATCTTCAAGTTTCTTGCTAGGAATTCATTAGTTCTTGGATTTTCTTTGTTTGATCTCTCAAATTCCACTTACAGCACTTACCAAAGCAATTCTCTGCTTTGTAGGTTGGTAATCTTAGATCTACTTCTCATTTTGGCTTATTTTGCATTTTCACAATGTAGATCTTGTGATTTTTGGTGATAATTGATCCATTGATTGCTTTGATTATTGATCTTAATGTTTGATGGATTCAATTGGTTTTTAATTGTTGTTATTTGATGTAATTTTCGTGATCAATTGCATGTTTTAGCATGTGGAAATTAAGTGGTTAAGTTGCTGAAAAGTGCTTTTATACTGAATTTTATGTTGCTGTTTTTACAGTGTTAACATATTAACCAGTTACAATGGAAAACTGGTTAATCGATTAACCAGTGTATTTTTCACGTTTTTTGGCTTTTCTAAAGAGGTTAATCGATTAACCACTTTTGCACTGTAAATGGTTAATCGATTAACACTGATGCAGAGTGTGATTTTTGTGCATTTTCAAGTGTGTTTTGATTCCTTTCCACTTTTAATCTTCATGGATTGATATGATGCATATATGTGGATTGTTCTTGAGCTGTTTTGCCTCACATGATGGTTCGGATGCGATTCTTCGACACACGACTTTTGGTTTCGATGTGACATGCACATAATTTGTTCCTTTTGCATTCTTAATGTGATGATCATATTGCATAATCCTTTGCGCAATCGTGATTGCTTGGTCTTGATGTTTACATTGCTGGATGTATGATTTGTGTTCATGTTTGTTGTCGATTCCATGAGTGTATGGTTGCAAGCGATTAATTGTTGATTCGATGAATTGTCCGCGATGCTTTTGATGAATGCTTGAATGCGCAATATCATTTTAATTGGTGCATGCCTAATTGTTTGGTGCTTAATTGTACGTCCATGTGTAGCAATTGCTCTTGCTTGATGATTGTTCATGTTTGCAATTCATGCGTATTCCTTTATTCGTGAAGACATGTTTATGTTCGATTCTTTTGATGCATAATTGTGTTTGGATATAGGACATGCTTATGATGAATTAATTAATCTTTAATGCATGCTCAACTTGATGTTGTGTTGTCACATGATCATCCATGCTTGATGCCTATTCATGAGCATTTGTTTTGATGCATTGTATGATGCCTTGGTGAATACATGACTGTTGTGCAGAATAGTAGCTGTTATATGCTGTCCTGTTTGACTTGCTGCCTTTTACACCTGTTATGTGCTGAATACATGTGCTGAATACATGTGTTGTTAAATGCTGTTTGGGTGTATTTGCTGGATTTTATAGCTGTGCATTGCAGGAATGTTGTTGTTGCTGTTTTTTTTGGTTTATTGTCTTATCTTTTGTTTTCTTTTGGAGAATGGAGAGTCACTCAACTTCTTCATAGTTGAGATCACGACACCGTTCTTTCCTTGTTGACGGAGAGTCACTCAACTTCTTCATAGTTGAGATCACGACACCGTTCTTTCCTTGTTGACAAATAGTCACTCAACTTCCTTATAGTTGAGATCACGACATCGTTCTTTTTTTTGTGATTGACTAGCATAATGTTTACTTGTGTTTGTTCACATGATCCTTTAAGGTCCCTAGCTCAACTTAATTTCCGATTAAGCTTGAGGTATGGGAGACATTAGGTTTTCAATCCACGCATGATAACAATTAGGATAATCCCTTTAAACCTTAACCTTAGGTCTATCTCTTTTGCATGCTAACATTAGGTAGAATTCCCTTCTATCTCAACCTTAGGACCATTGTGTATGACAATATTAGGATTTAGTTTCCCCTAGTTGTTTTTCTCTTTACCCTTTGAGTCCTTTCTCTTCTCATTTCTAAACAAGTTCAAAACACTTAATAAATACAACGAGTGTTGTGCGCCACGAGCCATAAGTACATGGAAAATGAGGAATGGGGGGGTCTCCTTTCACTTTTCTAGAGTGTTTAGCATACGTCCCGTTTGGGGGCGACCATGCGACGCATTCACTCTTATGTCATAGACTTTAGTGCAATACAAGTTTCAAACTAACTTAATCCACTTCTGTCTAAAAACATAAACAAAGTGCAAATCTTTTTATCCTTCAGGATAGGTTTCAAATCATTTTGAGAAAAGAGCACGTTAATTTCGTTCTGTCGCAAACAGGCATCGACCCTAACTACCGGACGCGAACCTAACGCCGCTCATAAAAAGCACTTACCGGCCCGTAGGTCGAACTACGACTGCTCTAATTTCCTCTATCTTGTTCGATTGAGGATACGTAGGCATAAGACAGCGATGTCTTGGCGAGCAACCTTCCCCCTTTCACCCGTAGTCTTCCGAACTACATTGACTCTGACTTTCCCATTGCACGAGGGAATACGTAGGCCTAGGACGGCGAAATCCTATCGAGTCTCTTTTCCTCCTTTTGTTTTCTGTTTGCGTTTAGCAGTAGGTTTTAGATAACTCACCCTTTGATTAGACAACAAGCGTGGATCCTGTTGGGTACAACGGACGCGAGGGGGTGCTAATACCTTCCTCTTGCGTAACCGACTCCCGAACCCAGACTATGGTTGCGACAATCATGTCTTTCCCTTTTAAGGTTTCTTCGATCGTTTCCTTTCCCTGCGTCGGGATAAATAATGTTTGGTGGCGACTCTTTTGTTTTTTCCGTCGGTTGTTTTTCACAGTTGCGTCAATGAGCACAAATGTTGAACGAAAAGCTAGAACATCAAGAGTGAAGCTAGAACATCTCTTAATGAAACAAAATTAACATAGTTTTTATCATCATCTGAGTAGGTTTATCTTCAGAATCAATTGTTTATGTAGGCTTCTTCTTCAATGCAAATCCAATCTTCTAAATCTTCTTAATTAATCTAAATCTTTCTTTCAAAGCAACTAGAACAGAAACTTGGACTTGTACAAACTTGAAGCAAATCTGAAGTGCATGAGAATCCAACCAGTATAGCACACACGCCAAGATGTCACACAACATGCTCCAAACATTTTTCTTTCCATTTTTCCTATAATCCAATCAAAGAAAGTGCACAAGAGACAAAACACATGTTAAACACTTTTTCAAGATTGCACCACAGAAAGTGCACAAGACACAAACATCATCATAAAACTTTATCAAAGAAGTGAGCCCTTTTCTTTTTTCTCCCTCTCTTTGCCTAAAAAAAGACAAAAGACATAGGACCACCATCAAAAAAATAACCCATACAAACATGATACTACACACATGATACTACAAATTATTCTTCATATAACATCAACACATAACTACTTATGAACATCATATAGAAGCAACATCATTTCTTGAATATCATCGTATCATCATCTCCCACACACACTTATAGTAGCTTAATCATGGAATTTGTGTACGAAAGTCCTTTTTGCCAAAGCTTAATCAAGAAAAATCATGAGGCCCTGTGTTGTAGGCCGCCTTGCACACCTTCAAAGATGACCTTGATGAAAAGTAATTTGAATCTGTCTCAAATATTGAACTCATCTTTGTTACTCGAGTCCACCTTTGCTGAAAAATCCGCACTAGCATTTTTTTTGCGGAGAGAATTGTGAAGGGTAACTTGTCAATCCATACCCATGAAATCTTTAATTCAAGCAATAAGAGTTGCATATATGTGAATTTATTGACCGATTTAGAAAAGTATATGGCCAATTTAAAATCAGAATAGCAACACACTACACAATGCCCTTTAGATATAGCAAGCTTTAAGTAAAAAAAAAAAGGAATTGCTTAAGGCATCCTAAGCATTATTTTCCCACCCTAGTGAAAAACCAAAACTACCCATAAAATTTGGAAATACATCTCTGGATGCACCCTAATCACACTCGTTTTTGAGCTAGACCCAAGGGTATGCAATTTTTTTTATGGTAATGCATCTCTGTGTAACTTATGGAAATGCATTTCCGAATGATATTTTACTAAAAAAGGCGCCAGAGTCTCTTCTCCTTCCTCACTTCTCAAAATACTCTCAAACACTCCAAACTCTTAAAGCCTCCCAACTCAAAATCTCTCATCTCACAAACTACCAAACTCATTCAACCCACTTCAAAGTTTCTACCATCAACATCCAAACGATCAAAGAGCTCACTCAACATCAAACTAAACTCACATTTGGTAAGTTTTTTTTTTTTTTTAAATTTTTCTATACTTTTTTTTATTTCTATATACATTTGTAAAAATTGAGTATTTGGTTATGTACTAGTTAGTTTAGATATGTTATTTAAATTAGCAATGTATTTGATAGGTAATTTAAATGATAAATGCATTATTTTGGTTATTAGAATGAACTGCATATCTGCCATTGTCATTTATCTGAGTCGTAGAACATTACGAAGATGCATATCTAAATTTTTTTAACATTTTGATTTGCAAAATCTGGAGATGCATTTACAAATTTTATTTGTCTGTCTTGCTTGCCTTGACTTCATTTCATTTCATCTATAATGCTTGTGTGGTTTACTTATAAGAATTATGGCTGATAAGCAAGATATATTGAGGCACAACAAAGTTGTGTAACATGCAACAATTCTGAGGTAAAGAGCTTAATCATCACAGACATTGGTCGTTTCAATCCTGGTTGATACAAAGATATTTACATCTAGGGGCTCATGCATCCCCACCTTTGTCTTCTCATAGGAGATAAATGTAACCTATTGAGGCACCCGAGGCACCGTAGGCACCCGAGGGGTTTGGAGAAGGCCCACCTGATTTATCGCTGCTGCCTTTATACCCAAACCATGCTTCCATACATGTTTGGGACAGAGAGGTAAAATTCAATTGTATTCATTATTTGAAAAACATGTTTGTTATAATATTCGAAGTTTCTACCGATGTTTTATTTTTTTGCAGAAACATGATGCTTTAAAATGCATCAACCATGTTCGAAAGATTACGAATCTGCAGCAGCCCGCTGAGCAGCGGTTTTAGGATGTGATGCAACTATTCTTTGGCATACTTATGCAGGACCGATTATGTTATGATTAACCATGGTATGTTGTTCGTGTTTGTAGAGAGATGACACTTAAAGATGTCATCTTTTCATCTTCAACACGGTGAGATGTCCATCACACTGGACTATGTCTCATGCCTGCTGCATCTTCCGATCAGGGAGAGACTGTTAGACCACTACAAGATTAACAGAGATGACATAATAAAGATGTTGGTTGACTATCTGAGAGCTATACCAGGGGATGTCCTGCAGGAGTTAGAAGCCACCCGATGGTGTCATGCTAGGTTTTGATTCCTGGAGAGGTTGTATACACACTAACTAAATTCGGTAGAGCAAACTATTGGTGATGATGAGCAGGTTGTAGACCATAGAGCATACACTTTGAGAGCATACCTATTATATTTGGTTGACACATTCATTTTTCTGAACAAAGTGCCACTTATGTAGATGTGGCCTACCTGAGATACTTCACTGACTTGGAACGGATCCATGAGTACAACTGAGAGGTCACTTGCTTGTGAAAGACCAAATAAATGATAGACATCATCATATTGTTGACGGTAATATTTCCGCATCGTTTAGTGTATGTGTGTCATTTTCATAACACTTTTGCTACGCCATTCCTAAATATTTATATGTACAATTTTCAGACTCGGATCCTCCAACACTTCCCACGCATATCCGGCTGGTCATGTGCTCCGACCTACACTAAAGACACGACACATGCTTATGCATTCATCCCGCTCAGATGGAATCAGGAGAGGGAGCCATACAAAGTGTATCTTGACCGCATGGTAGCAAAGGATATACAGGTTCATACATACTTTGATCATCGTGAAACGCATCCCTTTGACGACATAACCTTCTACTCTGGATGGTTTGCTTGCGGTTCACGTTCGATGTATCCTCATCTGCCTGAGCATGTCATGTGAGAGTTCGACTACATGCAGTTAGTTCTTAGAGACCCTTTGTTGATGTGTTTCCTAGATGTCGTTGTATCATAGAGCTTAAATATGAGGGTATAGACAGAGGACTCTTTTCGGATGGCACTGCGGTGAGGGAATTGTAACACCCTAAAACCCCCGAGTAAAATAATAATAATTATCAGAGTAAATATATGAAAAATACAACACGTAGGATGTTACTTTCCAACAAAAACCTACTCATACATGCGATATGTAACACAAAAACTTTATTAACGGTAATTAACGAAATTATAGTTAAAGTTCATCTTATTAAGCAGCGGAAACTTCACCAAATTAAGGACGAAAACATAACATATTTTGAAACGAACATAACTAACAAAAGTCAACAAAATCAAATAATCAACGATAACTCAATTAACATAAGCGTTTCATAACCCCAGTGTTACACATCAGAGCAAACACCGACTCTACTAAATAAAATGGAAGATTTCATCTTCACTAACCACAACTCTGCACTATTCTTGATTATCTGTACGTTACCCACGTGGAGGAAACATTCAAACAGAAGGGGTGAGATTCTCAAATCAATAAAAGAAATACATAATATAAATATAAGAGCATATAATCATTTCACAATTCACCCTATCATCACAACATCAACACAATTACAACTTCCCACACAAGCAGACAATCATACAATCAACAACTCAACACAACACAACGCAATGCAATGAGACTCACAACTCGACTCAATGCATGTGGTACCAATTCAATCCCTTTTATATGATCATAATTCCCGTTGGAATTTTCATATGAGTCGCTCACACCCCACATGGGCACACGACATCCGTGCCCGCTCACACCTCACATGGGCACACGAACACCCTTAAACGCTCACACCCCACACGGGAACACGATTACCTCAACAACCAAGACAACACAGTTCTATTTCAAAGAATCTGGATAAGGCGCTCACACCCCACATGGGCACATGACTTATCATACAACTTATGCAACATGACATGCATTCAACGACAATACACAACGACGATCAATGCATATGACTATCATACAGTCAATACATCACACCACAACAGTCTAACACAACACATTATATACCTACCGAAACATGCAACATCCACAATCCACGACTACAACACACATCCGCACAACCGAACACGACATTTCAACGTTCAACACATTTCAACGTACACGGGAACACAACTAACGCGTTGAATAGTTAGAATTATGGCATTAAAAATAATTTTAATAAAAAGTACACGAAACCAACTTTCCAACGATTCGAACGGCGACTGGAACGGACCTACGGATCAAAAGATATGAATTTTTAAAGTTTGAGAAAATTATGTTCGTTCCAGTTCTGCTCGCCTGATGTTCGCCTAGCGAGACGCCAGCGAATTCCCCTTCGCCCGACGAAACTTCCCATTCGCGTGGCGAATATCCCTTTCGCCCAAAGCTCGCCCAACGAAGTCGAAGCGAAAGTTCTCCCCCATACAAATTCCAGTAGCACCTAATTTCTACCATTCGCTTGCCTCTCAATTTCGCCCGATGACCTCCAAGCGAGGTCACTTCGCCCGATGAATCTATGTGAAATTTTTTACAATTTTGACACCATACAGTCTAGAATGCACATAATTTACATGGTTATCACATAACAACAACACTTGCAACACAAAATCACAATTCAACCAATGAATTTGTACGTTTTACATATTATCAGAATCACCGACACACAACCGAAAACAATCAAAACAATTAGAGGAACACATAAAGATGAACCTAATGATTTATCTACCCTTATACATGCATTATTCATCCCTTAAGTGATCAAAGAACCCCACCCTTACCTTAGTGATGATTTCTTCAAAGGTTCTCTAAGCTCTAGCTCTGCTTCTCCCTTCCGTTCCTCTTTTCTCCAAACACGATCGTTCCCCAAAACTAATTCTCCCCCTTTCCAACTTTCTCTTTTCCAATTATAACCCTTAGACCCCTATTATGCTCTTCCTTCTTTACCCTTACTAAACCTCGTAAATGGAACACTTTGCCCTCCTTATTCTTCTACTCTTGTTATTATATTATATTATTATTATTATTACTAATATCCATTTATTAAAATAATAATACTAATAATCAATATTTTAATTAATTTAATATTATTGAACTAATATTATGATCAACCGAATATTACTAATATAATTTAATTAGTATTACTCTCTACACCACCAAGTTCTACATAATTGGTCACACACCCACAACACCTTAATCTCTACAATTCCAAGGTCACTACCCCATACTAAGGGCAACCCAAACACAACCAAAACACACATATACACAACATCATATAATTTTAATTACGAAAAATAATTAAAATAAATCCGGGCGTTACAACTCTCCCCCACTTAGAACATTTTTGGCCTTGAAAATTTACCTCATACGAACAACTTCGGATACGACTCTCGCATTATGCTCTCTAACTCCCAAGTCATATTTCCACCGGCAACGCCTCCCCACACTACCTTCACAAGAGTGATCTCTTTACCTCTCAATTGCTTCACTTCGCGGTCTTCAATCCGTATTGGTAAAGCCTTAACCGTAAGGTTATCCCTTACCTCCACTTCATCCATCGAAATCACGTGTGATGGATCCAAAACATACTTCCGAAGCTGTGACACATGGAATACATCATGCAATTTCGACAAATTGGGTTGCAATGCCACTCTGTAGGCAACAGGTCTGACTCTTGTAGAAATCTGATATGGACCAATAAACCGAGGAGTAAGCTTCCTCGACTTCAATATACGTCCAACACCGGTCACCGGAGTGACTCTCAAGAACACATGGTCTCCTCCTTGAAACTCAAGATCTTTCCTTCTCTTATCATGGTAGCTCTTCTGCCTACTCTGTGAAGCTTTCATCTTTTCCACAATCAGCTTCACCTTTTCAGTAGTCTGCTGGACAATCTCAGGTCTAAGTACTACACTCTCACCAGATTTATGCCAACACAACGACGTCTGACACCTCCGATCATACAAAACTTCAAAAGCGCCATTCCAGTGCTGGAATGATAACTGTTATTATAAGTGAACTCAATCAACGACAGATGGCTATCCCAAACACCTCCCTGTTCCAGCACACAAGCCCTCAACAAATCCTCCAAAGATTGTATAGTTCTCTCCGTCTATCCATCCGTATGCAGGTGATAAGCCGAACTCAATCTCAGTTTCAATCCTAAAGCTTCTTGCAAACTCTCCTTAAATTTGGAAGTGAACCTTGGATCTCTATCCGACACAATATTCAATAGAACTCCACGCAACTTCACAATCACCTGAATATAAATCTCCGCCAGCCTCTGTAAAGGAAAAATGATATTAATCGGAATAAAATGTGTCGACTTCGTCAGTCTATCCACTACTACCTAAATGGCATCATGCCCTCTCGGAGTATTAGGCAACTCAGTCACAAAATCTATAGAAATGTTGTCCCACTTCCACTCTGGAATATCCAACGGTTGCATCAAACCAGCAGGTTTCTGATGTTCTACCTTCGCCTTTAGGCAAGTCAAACAAGCATATACAAACTTAGCCACATCACGCTTCAATGCAGGCCACCAAAATATCTTCTTTAAATCTTGATACATCTTTGTAGCTCCTGGGTGGATACTCAAGCTACTCCCGTGACTTTCATCTAGAATCATTCTTTTCAACTCAGAATCATCAGGAATACAAATCCTATCGCGGAACATCAACACACCTTGTTTATCCACTCTGAATTCATCACTTTCTGCCTGATCATTTCCAATCATCAAATCCACCAGTTTCACATCCAACTTCTGACCCTCTCTGACATTGTTAAGAAATTCATTGTTGATCTTTAGCATTCCCAACATCACACTACGCGGTGTCTGTTCACAAACTAAACTCATATCTCTGAACTGCTCAATCAATTCCAACTCTCTAACCATCATAGCAGACATATGTAAAGACTTCCTACTCAGAGCATCAGCCACGACATTAGCTTTACCGGGATGATAGTTCAAGCCGAAATCATAATCCTTTAAGAACTCTAACCTCCTTCTTTGTCTCATATTCAACTCCTTCTGATCAAACAGATACCTCAAGCTCTTATGATCACTATACACTTCAAATCTGGAACCATAAAGATAGTGCCTCCAAATTTTCATTAGGAATACCACTGCAGCTAATTCCAAATCATGAGTTGGATAATTCCTCTCATGGACCGTTAACTGTCGTGAAGCTTAAGCCATAACCTTACCATCCTGCATTAACACACCTCCTAAACCCATCAAAGAAGTGTCACAATACACCACAAACGGTTCATTTGGTTCGGGTAGAATCAAAACTAAAGCTGTAGTCAATCTCTTCTTCAGCTCAATGAAACTCTTCTCGCAGTGAACATCCCACACAAACGCTTTACCTTTGCAAGTCAACTGAGTCAACGGAAGTGCCAACTTTGAAAAGCCTTCAATAAACCTATGGTAATAACCAGCCAGGCCCAAAATGCTTCTAATCTCAGTTACCGACTTCGAAGCCTCCCACTGTAGAACTGAATCTATCTTGGATGGATCCACGGAAATACCATCACCTGAAATAACATGCCCAAGAAAAATTACCTCTCTCAACCAGAATTCGCACTTAGATAACTTAGCACAGAGCTTCTTTTCCTTTAACACTTGCAGCATGACTCACAAATGCTCAACATGCCCCTCTTCTAACTTAGAATAGATTAGAATGTCGTCAGTAAAGACAACCACAAAGTGATCCAAGTAAGCATGAAAAATTCGATTCATATACTCCATGAATACACCAGGTGCATTAGTAACTCCGAACGACATCACCACATACTCATAATGTCCATATCAGGTTCTGAAAGCCGTCTTCTGAATATCTTCATCCTTTACTCGTATCTGATGATAACCCGACCTCAAGTCAATCTTGCTAAACACACGGGCACCCACTAATTGATCCATCAAATCATCTATTCTTGGAAGCAGATACTTGTTCTTGATCGTTACTCTATTCAGCTGTTTGTAATCGATACATAACCTCATACTACCATCCTTTTTCTTCACCAACAACACTGGAGCTCCCCAAGGCGATACACTTGGTCTCACAAATTTCTTTTCTAACAACTCTTCTAATTGCTTCTTCAACTCCGTTAATTCTGATGCCGACATCCTGTATGGTGCCATAGAAATAGGTCTGGTACCAGGGACAATATCAATAGTAAACTCCACTTCTCTCTCTGGCGGTACATCAGTAATATCATCCGGGAACACTTCTGGAAATTCACGCACTACTTGCAATTCATTAATCACCGACTCACTCTCCACTGACAAGGATGCAAACAATGCAAGCACTTGAGCTTCTTCCTCTAAGAGCTCTCTCAACTCTCTAGCATATAGAAAACCATCTTCTTCCCCTTCCTCAGGAGCAAGAAATCGCATCGACTTGCTAAAATAATTAATATGAACATGATTGAATTCCAACCAGTTCATACCCAGGATCACATCAAGATTTCCCAACGGCAAGCAAATAAGATCCACACCAAAGTCCTTATCAAAGATTGATAGTGGACAATTCAAACAAACTAGGGAAGTGGTCACTGATCCCTTTGCAGGAGTTTCGACAACCATCTCTCTCTTCATAGGAGAAACAACAAGGCCTAGCCTTCTCACACAATCAACAACAATAAAAGAGTGAGTAGCACCAGTATCAATAATAGCAATCAAAGGCTTATTATTAATGTAATATGTACCTCTGATCAGTCTCTCATCACTGAAAGTCTGAGTCCCTGTCAAAGAGAACACCTTTCCTCCAGTTGAAGCTTGCTTTTGCTTCTGGCAACGAGTACTAATATGGCCCTATTCTCCACAGTTATAACAAGTCACCATATTAACTTTGCAGTCTGCAATCAGATGTCCTGCTTACCCACACTTGAAGCATTTCTTCACATCACTCGTGCACTCACTGACACGATGACCTAACTCACCACACCTGTAACACTTAAGAGGAGCAGGGGCACCTCCCCCACTCGGCTTCTTCCCATCAGCGTGTTTCTATTTACCTTTCTCAGATGGAGCTGCATAAGGCTTCCCATGGGTCATCGGTTATTTTCCCCTCCTCTCGGCCAACCTTTTATAGTGAGCCGATCGAGACTTGCTATCTTCCTCAAAGATCCTACAACAATCCACCAAATCTGGAAACCTTCTGATTCGCTGATAACCAATCACCTGCTTGACCTCAGGTCTCAATCCATTCTCAAACTTGACACATTTCGAGAACTCAGCAGTTGCCGCACTGTAGTGAGGGTAAAACTTAACCAAATCTGTGAATTTGGTAGCATACTCCGTAACCGTCATGTTACCCTGCTTCAATTATATAAACTCAATCTCTTTCTTCCCTCAGACATCTTCAGGGAAGTACTTCTGCAAGAACTCCATGCTGAACACAGCCTAAGTGATTACTTCTCCTGTTGCTCCCAACAATTGACGAGTGCTAACCCACCAGTCGTCAGCCTCCTCAGCCAACATGTGAGTACCTAACCGCACCTTCTGTGCCTCAGGACATTCCATAAACCGGAAGATTCTCTCTATCTCTTTGAGTCAAGCCTGCACTTCATCTGGATCATACCTTCCCTTGAAGGTAGGCGGTCTGTTCTTCCGAAACTCATCACTCTCACCAGCATGAGGCAGGTTCTGTACCGCCTAAGCAACAACCTGCAAAGCAGCAGCAATAGCAGCATCGTTCCTTCCAGCCATTCTAAATCGGTTACGCATCAACAACAGAACACAATGGTTAAGGAAACGACATCGACAATAATCAACTGTCACACAACGACGACTCGACAACTTGGCCGAACAGACCGGCCTGCTTTGATACCACTATGTAACACCCTAAAACCCCCGTGTAAAATAATAATTATTATCAGAGTAAATATATGAAAAATACAACACGTTGGATGTTACTTTCCAACAAAAACCTGCTCATACATGCAACATGTAACACAAAAACTTTATTAACGGTAATTAATGAAATTATAGTTAAAGTTCATCTTATTAAGTAGCGGAAACTTCACTAAATTAAGGACGAAAACATAACATATTTTGAAACGAACATAACTAACAAAAGTCAACAAAATCAAATAACCAACGATAACTCAATTAACATAAGCATTCCATAACCCCAGTGTTACACATCAGAGCAGACGCCGACTCTACTAAATAAAATGGAAGACTTCATCTTCACTAACCGCAACTCCACACTATTCTTGATTATCTGCACGTTATCCACGTGGAGGCAACATTCAAACAAAAGGGGTGAGATTCTCAAATCAACAAAAGAAATGCATAAGAGCATATAATCATTTCACAATTCACCCTATCATCACAACATCAACACAATTACAACTTTTCACACAAACAGACAATCATATAATCAACAACTCAACACAACACAATGCAATTTAATGAGACTCACAACTCGACTCAATGTATATGGTACCAATTTGATCCCTTTTTCATGATCATAATTCTCGTCGGAATTTCCATATGAGTCGCTCACACCCCACATGGGCACACGACATCTGTGCTCGCTCACACCCCACATGGGCACACAAACACCCGTAATCGGTCACACCCCACATGGGCACACGATTACCTCAACAACCAAGACAACACGATTCTATTTCAAAGAATCTGGATAAGGCGCTCACACCCCACATGGGCACACGACTTATCATACAACTTATGCAACATGACATGCATTCAACGACGATCAATGCATATGATTATCATACAGTCAATACATCACACCACAACAGTCCAACACAATGCAACATATACCTGCCGAAACATGCAACACCCGCAATCCACGGCTACAACACACATCCGCACAACCGAACACGACATTTCAACGTTCAACACATTTCAACGTACCCGGGAACATAACTAACATGTCTAATAGTTGGAATTCTGGCATTAAAAATAATTTTAATAAAAATTACACGAAACCAGATTTCCAACGATTCGAACGGCGACTGAAACGGACCTACGGATCAAAAGATATGAATTTTTAAAGTTTGAGAAAATTCCGTTCAATCCAGTTCTGCTTGCCTGATGTTCGCCCAGCGAGACACCAGCGAATTCCCCTTCGCCCGGTGAAACTCCCCATTCGCCCGACGAATATCCCTTTTGTCCAAGGCATGCCCGGTGAAGCCTAGACGAAAGTCCTCCCCCATACAAATACCAGTAGCACCTAATTTCTACCCTTCGCTCGCCTCTCAATTTCGCCCGGCGACCTCCAAGCGAGGTCGCTTTTCCCGGCGAAACAAGTCCTTCGCCCGACGAATCTATGCGAACTGCAACTCTGCAATTGTGTTCTCTGCATAACTCAGACCCTAAAATTCTTACAATTTCGACACCATATAGTCAAGAATGCACATAATTTACATGGTTATCACACAACAACAACACTTGCAACACAAAATCACAATTCAACCAATGAATTTGTACGTTTTACATATTACCAGAATCACCGACACGCAACCGAAAATAATCAAAACAATTAGAGGAACACATAAAGATGAACCTAACGATTTATCTACCTGTAGCGTGCAATTTTTGTCGGTGATGCGACCACCTTACCGCATTTGGTTGGAATTGGGTGCTACTTTCTGATTTCTTATTTATCCTATGAAGCTGGAAAGAAAAGGGAAGCTATCTAAAACTAACCTTGCGTGCAAATGTTTTCTTTAACAAATTCTAAGAGATTGGGGGGTCCGGGGTCAGGTTATACAATGGAGAGTAGTCAATTACCCATCCTATATATGGTTATCCATAGATTGTTTGACATTTTATTCTGTTATCTACTTACTGGTGTTTATCTGTTATGGGTTTGGGAAATTTTCTCCTTTGTGAGTGTTGAGAGAGTATTTTTTGTTGTTTTTGGGTTTTTCGATGTTTTTGGTAAGGTACCGGACCTAAGGTTTTTGATTAGTGTGCTCGCTAAGATTTCACAATCTTATGCCTACGTATTCCCGTTAAAGAAAACAGGGAAATCAGAGCAAGCGTAGTTCCTCCTATTCTATGGGAGGAAAAAGATGTTTGGTGTCTTGTTTAAAGCCCAAGATTGAAGCTAAATGGTATTTGTGTCTTGTTTAAAGCCCAAGATTGAAGCTAAAGGTTTTGACTGAGAGAGAATTTGTCATCTCTAAAGGGAGATCTTATCTGTTTATCACAGTTGTTGGGTGACTGATTATAAAGGAGAATTACTTTAACTGGAATATATGGAGTCCAGCAATGCCATAATTTCCTTTATAAGGGATTTGTCCTAAAGGAGAAAACTTTAACTCAGTGTAGAGCAATGCTATTTTTCCTTAGGAGTCTTTCATGCTAAGAGAGGGACATTGTCTTGGATGTAAATAATCCAGAGGCTTGCCACTTACATCAATTAGATGAAACAAGGGTTTTACCAGGATAAGAGATGGACTACAGCTTGGATTTTTGGATCAACAAGTGTGCCACTTATAGCAGTTATCTGGGATTAAGGTTTGTTTTGATTGTCTATTTTGATATGTGATTGTATAGAGAAATGTCTTCCTACAGAGAGAAATTTTGATTTCCTCTGAGGGGATTTTGATTTTTGTGTGCCTTGATCATAGCCCAAGGTTGAAGCTAAATGGTTGACTCTACTAGGGAGTTTTATTTCTGTCTTGTACAAAGCCCAAGATTGAGGCTAAAAAGAGATTGACTCTACTTAGGGAGATCATTATACAAAGCCTAAGAGGAGGCTAGAAGGAATTGACTCTTCCAGGGAATATTTTGTCTTTCTTGTACAAATCCCAAGATTGAGGCTAAAAGGGATTGACTCTACTGGTGAGAGGTTTTATCTGTCTTGTACAAAGCCCAAGATTAAGGCTAAAAGAGGATTGACTCCACTGGTGAGAGGTTCCATATGTGTCTTGTACAAAGCCCAAGATTGAGGCTAAAAGGGAATTTGACTGACTCAGCTGAGGATATTTTATATGTCTTGTACAAAGCCCAAGATTGAGGCTAAAACTGCTGAGGGATGATCATTATACAAAGCCTAAAAGGAGGATGGTTGGGGAATTTCTTATATGAAGCGTAAGAGGAGGCTAACTTCTGCTGAGGATTGTTGAGATCTAGAGACAGGTCCAAATTGAGGAATCAACTCTTGCTAAGGATTGAAGAATAGTTGAAAGACCATGAGGTTCTGAGTGAGGATTTATGGGTTACAATTTGTCCCTAGCTAAGGAAAATTTAAAGTGAAAGCTTAAAGATTGAGTTTTGAAACCTGTGGAGGTTTTAACTCTGTTGGTGATTGATGAAATGATCAGGGTTTATCCTGTGTTTTTAGGAAACTTGAGGGTTTCTTTGAGATCCAAGAGGAGATAAGACTGTACAAGTCTACTGGTATGAGAAGGTTTATCTTTGCATGATGCCCAAGAGGAGGCTGATGTTTTAAGGGATGAGAATCAACCCTAAACTGGTTTGATGTTTTGACTCTGACTCTCTGAAGGATTGAACTATCAAAGGATGACTAAGTTCTGTCCTATACCTGTAGGAGGGCTTTGGGTCCTTGTACTAAGCCCAAGAGGAGGCATGAGAACTTCTAAGAAGCCTGAGGGTCCTTGTACAAAGCCCAAGAGGAGGCTGGGGGTGCTTTTAGGAAGCATGTGGGTCCAAACCTAAGAAAAGTTCAAGAAAGGTTTCACCGAGAATAATCGCTTCTTTTGTGAATAGTTTTAGGGTTTGAAGAAATTCAGAAGAGGTTTCACCGGGAATTAATCCTCTTTGAGGAAATGAATTTCTTATACAAATTTCTAGTAGTGACAGTCTTGAGAAAAGTTTCACCGGGAATAATGCCTTTCTCTGTTCCATATTGTATAAGCCCAAGAGGAGGCAAGATTGTATCTGGAATTTCCTATGGGGAACTAGTTTTGACTGTGTTGAAAGAGTGACCACTGGCTTGATCTAATCCTAGACCTAATTTTTGGGGAAAACTCTAAGCAAGACATACATGCATATATATACAGATGAAATATATAACAAGTATGTAAAAGAAAGCTGGTAGAACTTACAGGTGAGCAAGCTTCCAGTGTTACAGCTGTATGGTTAGTTATTCAAGAAATTGAAGAAAGTTTTGATAACAACTATGAATTTGAATCTAAATCAAAAGGGAAGTTGTTTTGAAAGGAAGTTTGGGGCTTCTACTTAAGGAGAGGCCCAAATTTATTCTTTCGAAAAGACGATGATTGCGTCGTAGTTTTGAAAAGCACAAGGGGACTTATACAATGACTGAGGCACAAATTATTGTATTTACAAAAGATATTGGGTCTTACACTCTATTAGAGGCCCAAAGTTTATTTTTATACAATATGGGGCTTATAACTCAAGGAGAGGCCCAGATGAAAAACAACGATCGCACCGTTATTTTGAAAACGGTACTGAGACTTATCAAATGACTGAAGCCCAAATTATTTATGTACAAAGGGGTTTGTATCTTACACTCTATTAGAGGCCCAAAGAGTTTATTAAAATAATAAGGATGGGACTTACAACACAAGGGGAGTCCCAGATGAAAATTGTTTGAAAAGCGACGATCACGCCGAGATTTTTGAAATCATATCGGGACTTATACAATGACTGAGGTCCAAAATGTTTTATTTATAAAGGGATGGGTCTTACACTCTATTAGAGGCCCAAAAGTGTTTATGTGAAGTTTGAAAAATCAAAATTTAGAGGAAACCCTAATTTTGAATTTAAAAGATATAATTTTCAAAGGAAATTAAATAAAAAATGATATAAAATATCAAATATATTTAAAAGATCAAAATGGGAATTTCATTTAAAAATGTTTAAAAACAAATAAAAAGGAAATTAATTACAAAAATTCTAACTATATTAAATAAATAATATAAATTGGATTTTTTTGTAAAATAAAATAATTTAACATTTTTGTGACTTAAAAAAAAAAAGAACCAATAAAAAATGATAAAAAATGAGAGATAAATTAATTTTGGAAGTTATTAAAAAACGGTGAAGAAAAGTGAAAGAAAACAAGTGGTAAAAAAATAGGATGACCCTCCCAAGGTTTGAATCCATGCCCTTGAGGTGGAGGGTTTAAAACTTTACCAACTGAGCCAAGTGCGTTGGCTGATAGAGTGTGGCAAGAGTGTATAATATGTGAAACTCCCTTTGGAAAATAGTTCAAAAAAAATACCAAAAGGTCTGGGGCGAGGGGGATTCGAACCCCAAACCTCTCGCTCACTACACACACACAAATACTAGTGTTTCCACTAGGGCGCAATGCCAATTCAAACATATATTGGCAAGTGTATAATATATACTATGTTTGGTTCTAAAAACCTGAAAATGGCGCCATGGCCATCTTTTTCCTTGGACCAACATCAGACTTGAGTGAAGCAAGCTATCTCCCTCGTTTCTCAACCATTTTACAAGATGTAAAAATGAAACTTATGCGTTTTTTAACAAGGAACATGATGGTTCTTTTCAATTTTGTTTAAATTAAGTGTAACAAAAGATATCACGTTGTAACCAGATGAGCCCTAAAAAATGAAAGAACTAAATGAAATCCCACACACATGAGATAAATAGCAATTGATTGAGGGAAAATGATCTATGAACATCCAGAAATACAATGGTAACTTGAAAACATGTTTATGATGCATGATTCATTGAGTTTGAAAGTTTAAGGCTTACCTCTGCAAGAAGGAATCGATTTCAGTGGTAGAGGTGTTACAGAAGTGAAATAATGACCTGGATAGCTTCCTTAGGCCTCAAGGATTGTGTTGCAACCTTCAGGATGTTTTGAAACTCTTTGGATAGGCTGGCTCAAATCTGACTTCAATTGATCCAAGTGAGAAATGGAGATGATGATCCTAATGTTTCAGAAGTGTGAGAAGTGTTTGATCAGCTCATATATGATGTATGGAATGTGTTAGAACAATTGGTGGTGATGGAATGACACTCTAATGAAAAATTCGATAGTGACTTGCAAGTGAAGGAATTTTTGGAGTGAAAGAGAGATTTTGAGTAAAGCCAGTGTTCTAAGGCTTTCGTGTACTCAAACTGATCACAATTGATGTCTATTTATAGTCCAACAAGTTTGTTTTGGCATCAATAGTGAATGAAGGCTTGGACAGTCCCTTGGCCAATGTTGATCAAATGGAATCTCAAGTTTCCTCTTGCCATTGACTTGAGGTTAGGGCACAGGCTATGAGTCCTTTGGTTCAGAGATAAGGCTTGACTCAATTCAGTTAGCAATGTCTTGATACTTGCCACCTTGTGAATCCATTGAATGCATTGAAACAAAATTGGAGTCTTTGAGATTTCTAGCCTTTTTAGGTGACACATAGCTACATGTAGATCCTTGGACTTAGGAGGCTTGTGGATCAGATCTTTTCCATTTGATGTTATCCTCTGAGGTGTCCAAATGGATGACAAGGCTTGCAATCGCCTAACTTAACCAATTCGAGCAAAAATGCACAAATCTGTCTTGTACAAGACAGTTTGAAGGTGTCATCTTAGGAGGATCATATCTCCTTGCTCAAATGGAGTTATGGAATGCTCATGTAATTTTTCAAAAGCCCTTATATGGTACAATTCATGTGTGGTCATAGTTTGTCTTGAAACTATTTGGACTTAGTTGAAAAATCCCCATGAACATTGATGTTCAAGGCTGAAACTTAGACAATTTTGTACTAAGTGTTAAATCTTTGATTTTTCACTACTTTGATCCATTCATAACCAAAAATCCATGAAGAATTAGAGTTTCATGTAGTTTAAGCTTTTGTAGAATGTAGGAAGACCTAAAAATCAGGCTTTGGATCACTCAAAATGGCTGGCCCTTGGAACTTGGCACCAAAACCATCCAAACTTAGTAACTTAGAAAAATTTTCAATTTTTCAAGATTACCCCTTTTACAAGTTATCATGATTTCTTAATCAATTCTTGTTCAAATGACATAATAAATCATATATTATGAAAATATGAGCCATAGGGATCTTTTTTGCCAAAAAAGTCATGTTTTGACTTTTGGCTCCGGAGCGGTTTGGCGTGGAGAAACCCTAATTCCCGACTTTTGAGGAATGCATTCTCTGAGGGTGATTTAACTTTTCAAAGGGAGTCCTAGGATTATTTTGAGCACATTGAGTCATATTTTGAATCCTTGGCTCAATCTCCTATGAAAATTTCACTCTGGAGGCCTCAGTCGATAAAAAAACCTAATTTGGTGACACTGGGTATTTCGAGGCTCCTTCCACTTGGAATGCTGCAACTTTGTGCTTGATTCTTGATGTGGGAGTCCTCTTGATCCTTTATGGGTGTTTGAGAGTTTGGAAAAGTTTAAGATCATGTCATTTGTTGATTGATCTTTTGTCCAGATGCCTATAGAGGGATGGAAACCCTAATTCTTGATTATAGTGAATGCTCAACTATCTTTGAGGAGATTGATGAGGCATGATGGCACATCCATATTGTGGTGATGACTGTCACAATGATGGGAAATCTTGTGGTCAAAATTTTGGGTATGACATTACCCTTATACATGCATTATTCATCCCTTAAGTGATCAAAGAACCTCACCCTTACCTTAGTGATGATTTCTTCGAAGGTTCTCTAAGCCCTAGCTCTGCTTCTCCCTTCCGTTCCTCTTTTCTCCAAACACGATCGTTCCCCAAAACTGTTTCTCCCCCTTTTCAACTTTCTCTTTTCCAGCTATAACCCTTAGACCCCTATTATGCTCTTCCTTCTTTACCCTTACTAAACCTCGTGAATGTGCCACTTTGCCCTCCTTATTCTTCTACTCTTGTTATTATATTATATTATTATTTTTATTACTAATATCCACTTATTAAAATAATAATACTAATAATCAATATTTTAATTAATTTAATATTATTGAACTAATATTATGATCAACCAAATATTACTAATATAATTTAATTAGTACTACTCTCCGCACCACCAAGTTCTACATAATTGGTCACACATCCCCAACTCCTTAATCTCTACAATTCCAAGGTTACTACCTCATACTAAGGGCAACCCAAACACAACCAAAACACACATAATCACACATATATACATAACATTATATAATTTTAATTTCGAAAAATAGTTAAAATAAATCGGGGCGTTACAGACATTCTAGATGCCATCATGGAGGAGGCACGAGATGCATTGCAGTACAAGTGGTTGCGTAGGAAAGGGGCCCGAGTCCGTCATACACAATAATATATAGTATTTGTATTTGAAGCACTATTTTTGGTTGTATTTTACTTTGACCTCACTATGTACTACAGAGCATTATTGATATATATATATATATATATATATATATATATATATATATATGTCATTTTCATATTTTCCTGAAAGTGTATGGTTTAATTTATATAAAATTGAATGCGCTAGTATAGCTATAATACATTGTCAATTTCGTCAGTGTATCTCTAAAACAAAATCATAAATTATTGTCTAGTGTGAATACGGAAATGCATCTTCGTATTTTGTCTGGGGTATTTATGGAGACGCATCTCCGGTCTACTTATGTCAAAAAGAGGGTGTTTCATTGAAGAATGCATGTGGTGTATATGGGGTTGGTCCATAGATGCATCTCCGGACTAAATTTTGGAAAAAAATACGAAGTGAGACTCAGTTGAGGTTTGTTTTGCTGAAACTTAGAATGCGTATGAAAATGCGTTTTCTGAATAAAATGGACATTTTAAAATTTTTATAGGGTGTTTTTCCACCACTTAAGATGGGATAAGTCATTATAAAAAAGTCATTAGTTCAACATATTTGTTATTAGCAATCCCTATGAAACTTTAAATCCCATCAAACCCTTTTCTTTGTGCAGTAAGCCACGAACTCCACTTCTAGAGTTTTGAAGGCAACTAACTTCAACATTGTGAGATTTTGGGTCGAACTCTAACTCAGTCGAGGAATAACTTTCATTCGTTTCAACAGGAGACGAGCATGACTTCGAAGCTGGGTCACATGCTGATGTCAAAGGGTTGCATACCGTAGTCGAAGCTAGTTCTAGTATGTAATGTCGAAATATATTGTTGACTAATTATGTCGAATTGGGCCTTGTCTTAAGGATCCAATTGTTTTAGTTAGTTTGTAATGTAAGTTAGCTAGGTAGCCTATAAATAGGCTAGATCACTCAGGTTGTTGAGTGAGGCTAATTGTGATATTCATTTGTAATCATTTGTAAACCCTTATGAGAAAGTGAATAGTAAACAATTTGCCCTAATCCTTCTTCTTCTTTCTTCTTTATCCTTTCTTTTTTCTCTCTTTGTTCTAACCGTTTTCATTGTTCACCCAAGAACTCTGTTTCTCAATCTTTATTGTTGAAAGGTATCATTTGTGATCACATCAAACTGGTGCGGTGAGCATGGAGAAGATGCTGTCAACAAAGTTTGAAATTGAGAAGTTCACCGGAGTTAATGATTTTGGTTTATGGCGTTTGAAGATGTGAGCCCTTCTTGTTCAATAGGGTTTGCTAGAAGTGTTAAAGGGAGGAGATGCCATGGATGCTACATTGACGGAGAAGGAAAAGACAACGATGATCGAGAAAGCCCACAGTACAATTGTTCTGAGTCTTGGTGATAAGATTCTCAGGCAGGTTTCGAAGGAGACGACGACAGCTGGTGTTTGGCTGCAACTCGAAGGATTGTATATGACAAAATCCTTGGTGAATCGTTTGTACTTAAAGTAAGCTTTATATTCATTCAAGATGACTAAAGATAAAGCGTTGATGGAGCAGCTGGATGTGTTCAGCAAGTTGATTCTTGATCTTGAAAATATTGATGTTACCATCAATGATGAAGATCAAGCATTGTTATTGTTGTGTTCTTTACTTAAGTCCCATGATCAATTCAAATATATCCTCATGTATGGAAGAGAGTCCCTGAACTTTGAAGAAGTTCAAGCATCCTTGTATTCGAAGGATTTGAACGAAAGAAAGGAGCAAAAAGCATCAAAATCAATTGGCGAAGAGTTGTCCGTGAAGGGGAAATCCTTGAAGAAAGATGGTAGGTTTGAGAAGAAGAAAGGTAAAACTCAGCAGAAGTTTTATAGTGGTGATATTTCTGGGATTAAGTGTCATCACTGTATAAAGGAGGGCCACACAAGAAAGACGTGCCCTAAGCGCCTGAATAATCATGGAGGTAAGGACAATGGCAATGCAACTATTATGCAAGATGATTATGAATCATCTGATGTCCTTGTGGTGTCGAGCATCAACTCTTGCAAAGAGTGGATTATGGATTTAGCCATGGAACTGGTCTCAGTTTCTTTTTGTTGAGTTCCTTTTTCGACAAGGAACGCTATTTGTAGCGATCTTCATCAAACTTCTCGCCGAGCTATACTGGGGAGACGCCATTTGATAGAAAAAGTTTGAGGTCAGACTTGCTGGGGACTCCCATTTGTCTGAGCTGTAGAGGTGTACAAATTTCTCTGTTGAAGATACCATTTGTTGACTCTACTGGGGAAAACGAGTCTCTTGAGAGACTGCTTTTTGCTTGGGGATATTACATCATACTTTTCTTTGAGATCTTTTCGGAGAAATTCCATGTGATGTGATTCAATTTTGAGGTGCTGATGACTTCATTAACATCAAATTTCTTGGGAGAAAAACCGATGTATTGCTGAGAGTCTTCGGTTAAGAGGCTTTCTCTGGGGATTTTCCTTAATCTGGGAAAGCAAATATACCTTCTTCAACAGTGAAGAGTGATGTTCTAGAGGTGTCTGTCGAATGTCTTTTTACCTTTTAGAGGTTCAAGTTATCAAAGTGGTCGAGGACCGGCTCCGTTCCAGAAATAAACCGGGGAGAGATTGCTCAGACGATACATTTCTTGACGAGGAAAAGACTTAAACCGAGATTTTGTCTTATCCGACGCGGAAAGGAAAACCGACAACTTGATTGACAATAGGACTTTATCACGTGGGAATGAGTATGACCAGAGCAATATTAATGTAATATGAATATGAATATGAATCAATTATGCATGATGTATGTATGCTTATGCTAACAAAACTGGCACGACATACAGACTAGTGGATGAACACGACTGGATACTCGGCCACTGCGGGGGATGAAAAGTACCATCGGTTCAAGATAGCAATCATGTCTTGCTTTGGAGAGGTAGACCCTGTGGGGGAGAGAGAATCGTCAATCAGTCTTAAGAGGTAAGAACTCTTTCGTGGATATCAGATGGGACATTACATCTGAAACAGTTGATCCCTCATTCAGGTGTACTGGTTTAGAAGGAGTACTTTGGTTCTGCACTTTGAGGTTCAATCACCTTCGAAGAAGCTATCGATGTTCTTTTTGATGTTCAAAGTCAAAAGGAATTGCCATCTTTATTTTAAAAGCAGAAAAATTTTGACCAGTAAATTCATTTTTTTAAAGAATCGTTGATCATGTTAAGAATGTCATTCTATAAAGAAAAAATAAATGAGAGTTGCAAACAAAAGCAATAGGCTCAAATTTTATTGATAGGATGGAAATCAGCTAAGCGCGTGACCCCATAGAGTATTTACGAAGTTTAGAAAATGGTAATTTAAAGGAAAAAGGGGCTACATTGAAACATAACGACCGCTATCCTTCTACCAACTTTGAATTCTGGACATTTTGGGCTTCTATCGAAGGTGACCTTGACTGAAGTTTTCCTGATGGATGGCATTACTGCTGAGGAGTCGAACTGATCAGACATAGTTACTTGCCATGAATCCCTAACTTTTTCCTGGATTGTCTTTGGAGGTTTTCAATCCATCGGGATGATTTTTGCTCATGTCTCTAACTTTTGCACGGATCGCCCTTTCAGGTTTTCAATCCACCGAGACGTTTTTTTTCCTTTTTTTTATTTAGGCGAAGTATTTCTTGACTACATCAACATTCGAGGGGTAGGTAAACTCCTCTCCGTCCATAGTTGCGAGTCTCAAGGCACCCCATGAGAAGGCTTTCTTGACCACGTAGGGGCCTTCATAGTTCGGAGTCCATTTGCCCTTGGAATCAGTGAGGAATAATTGTATCTTTTTGAGCACAAGGTCTCCTTTCCTGAAGACACGGGGTCAGACCTTTTTGTCGAACGCCTTCTTCATTCTTTGCTGATACAACTAACCATGGCATAGATCTGTCATTCTCTTTTCTTCGATTAGGTTCACTTCATCGTGTCAAATTTGACACCATTCAGCCTCTGTTAGCTTAGCTTCCATCAATACCCGGATTGATGGGATCTCTACTTCTATGGGAAGTACTGCTTCCATGCCATATACTAGAGAGAAAGGGGTTGCCCCTGTTGAAGTGCGGACAGATGTGCGATAACCGTGAAGAGCAAAGGGCAGCATCTCATGCTAATCCTTGTAGGTTACAACCATCTTTTGAACGATCTTTTTGATATTCTTGTTAGCTGCTTCTACCGCTCTATTCATCTTAGGCCGGTAGAGAGATGAGTTATGGTGTTCAATTTTGAACTCAGCACACAACTCTTTCATCATCTTGTTGTTCAAGTTAGATCCATTATCAGTAATGATCTGGCTTGGAACACCATAACAGTAGATGAGATTATTCTTGATAAATCGGACCACCACTTGTCGGGTTACATTGGTGTATGATGTTGCTTCGACCCACTTGGTGAAGTAATCAATGGCTACTAGGATAAACCGATGTCCGTTCGAAGACTTGGGTTCAATCATGCGAATCATATAGATTCCCCATATGGCAAAAGGCCATGGAGAAGAAAGAACTTTGAGATGCGTTGGCAGTACATGGATTTTGTCAGCGTATATCTGACACTTGTGACACCTCCTCATGTACTTGTAGCAATCGGATTCCATTATCAACCAATAATATCCTGCTCTCAGAATTTTTCTCGCCATTGTGTGTCCATTGGCATGAGTGCCAAAGGATCCTTCATGAATTTCTTTCATCAGCATGTTTGCTTCTTGTCAGTCTATGCATCGGAGTAGAACCATGTTGATGTTTCTTTTATAGAGTGTATCACAGTTCATGAAGAAGTTGCCTACCAGTCTTCTGAGAGTCTTTCTATCTTTTCTCGATGCCCCTGGTGGGTACTCTTGTCTTTGAAGGAAGCACTTGATATCATAATATCAAGGTTTGTCATCGATGACTGCTTCAATTGTGAAAATGTAGGTGGGTTTTTCAAGGCGCATTATGTCAATCTTAGGTACGTCGTTCCATTGGCCTACACTAATCATAGAAGAGAGAGTAGCTAGTGCATCAGCCATGTGATTTTCTTCAAGAGGGATGTGATGAAACTCGATTCTGCTGAAGAATAGTAACAACCATCTCGCGCAATCTTTGTAAGGAATCAATCCTGATTGGTATATATTCCACTCTCCTTTGATCTGATTGATAACCAGGGCTGAGTCTCCATATACATCCAAGTTCTTAATCCTTAGGTCGATAGCTTCTTCGAGACCCATGATACAAGCTTCATATTTGGCCTCGTTATTCGTGCACTTGAATGTCAGTCTGGAAGTGAAAGGAATATGGGTACCCTGAGATGTTATGATGATTGCCCCAATTCCGTTTCCATAAGTATTGACAGCTCCGTCGAATGATAGTCCCCATTGGGAACCTGGTTCCGGCCCTTCACTGGGTAGCGGTTCATCGCAATCTTTCATTTTTTAAGTACATGACATCTTCGTCTAGGAAGTCAAATCCGACTGATTCCTGATCGTCAATCGGTTGATGAGCCAAATGATCGGCTATAATACTCCCCTTGACGGCTTTTTAAGCATGGTACTCAATGTCGTATTCTGATAACAACATCCGCCAACGGGCGATCCTTCCCGTGAGAGCAGGTTTTTCAAAGACGTACTTGATTGGGTCCATTTCGGAGATTAACCAAGTAGTGTGACAAATCATGTACTGGAAAAGACGTTTGGCTGCCCAAGCTAGAGCACAACAAGTTTTCTCGAGCATAATGTACCGAGTTTCACAGTCAGTAAATTTCTTGCTTAAGTAATAAATGACAGACTCTTTTATTTTTGTTTCATCTTATTGGCCGAGTACACAACCCATAGAGTCTTCCAAGACTGTTAGGTAGATGATCAGTGGTCTTCCTTCCACTGGAGGTGATAGGATCAGTGGATTCAACAGATATTCTTTGATACTGTCGAATACTTTTTGGCAATCTTCTGTCCTCACAACTTTGATTCTTTCTGAGTAGTTTGAAGATTGGCGTGCCTGTCGCGGTCATGAGGGATATGAACTTGGAGATGTAATTTAGACGTCCTAAAATCCTCTGACCTGTTTTTCAGTCCTTGGTGAAGGCATTTCTTGAATGGCCTTGACCTTGTCAGGATCAACCTTGATTCCTTTCTGGCTGACGATGAACCCTAAGAGCTTTCTTGAGCAAACACCGAACGTGCAATTATTGGGATTCAAGCGGAGTTTGTATTTTCTCAGACGCTCGAATAACTTTAACAGATGTTCTACATAATCTTCTTCTGTTTGAGATTTGGCAATCATGTCATCGACGTACACTTCAATCTCTTTGTGCATCTGTCATGAAACAGAGTCGTCATAGCCCTTTGATAGGTTGCCCCGACGTTCTTCAAACCAAACGGCATTACCTTGTAACAAAAGGTGCCCCATGGGGTGATGAAGGAAGTTTTCTCCATATCTTCCGGTGCCATTTTGATTTGATTATAGCCCGAGAATCCATCCATGGAGGAGAAAACTTTGAAATTTGCCGTACTATCTACCAGCATGTCAATGTGTGGCAAGGGGAAGTCATCCTTTGGACTTGCTTTGTTCAGATCTCTGTAGTCTACACACATTTTGACTTTTTCGTCCTTTTTCAGAACTGGAACTATGTTAGCTAGCCATTGAGGATATTCTGAGGTAGCAAGGAAACCTGCGTCGATCTGTTTCTGCACTTCCTCCTTGATTTTGATAGCCATATCCGGGTGAGTTCTTCTCAGCCTTTGCTTTACCGTCGGACATTCTGATTTCAACGGTAAATGATGTTCCACGATGCTGGTGCCAACCCTGGCATGTCCTGATAGGACCAAGCAAATACATCTGGAAACTATTTGAGAAGTTTTATTAAGCCTTCTTTGACAGTTGGACTGAGCTGTGCCCCAATCTTAACTTCTTTCTTTTCTTCCTCTGAACCCAAATTGACCATTTCCAACGGCTCTTTGTGGGGCTCAATAGACATTTCCTCTTGTCTGAGTAGTCGGGAGATCTCTTCTGGAATTTCTTCGCCCTCTTCTTCTTCAGCTTCAAATATCGGGAATTCAAAGTTGGGAGAAGGCATTGGATCGTACGTTTCAATGGGGTTTAAAACAAGCAATCTACATGACGTGATGATTTGTTTTTTAGAAGAGATAGAGAGAATGCAAGAGTGTGTGCTGTGTATTTTCTGAAAAATGCTTGTTTTTATTTTGGGTTAGTTTTAGGATTACCATTTTCTGAAAAAAGAAAAGTGAAAACATCAATAAATAGAGGAATGACATAATGACATTATTTATTTATGATTTTGTCGATTTTTGAAACACAGCCCTATAAAATAAAACTCTGTCGCTTTGGGCGAAGCGAAGAGGGACATTTACAGAAAGTGAGCCCTATAAAACATCTGTTTCACTTGGGCAAGGTGAAAGGTTAAAACAAAGATGGTAATTACTTAGATTTATGGACGACTTTCGAGACATCGAAAGCAACCCATTGGCGACGAACTCCTCGGTGAATCACAAAGTCTGGTACCTTCTTTCTTGGTTTGTTTTCAGAAATGACGTTGATTTCTGGAGGAGTAGGATCGTTGGAGTCTTCCTCCCAGGCGGAGTTGTCGTAAACGAACTCTTCTGTTGTATCTTCCTTAGTGTTTTCATTCTCAAGAGGATCTCCCCATCTGTCATACCCCAAATTTTGATCACTAAGATTTCCCATCATTGTGCAAATCATCATCACAATATGGATGAACCATCATACTTCATCAGTCTCCCCAAAGATGGGTGAGCATTCACTACTATCAAAATTAGGGTTTCAAGCCCTCTCAGAGTTCTTAGACAAAGGATCAATTAAGGAATGACATGATATTCAACTTGTCTAACCTCTCAAACATCCACAATGGATCAAGAGGACTCCCACTTCAAGGATTAAGCACAAGGTTGCTCCCTTCTAGGTGGATCAAGCTTCAAGATCGCCAGTGTCACCAAATTAGGGTTTTGGTCGACCGGGGCCTCCAGATGGAAATTTTCATCTGGGAATGAGCCAATGATTCAAAACATAACCTAATATACTCCATGGAACCTCATGGACCCAATCATCAAGTCAATTTGACCTCAAGGGATGCATACATCAAAAATCAGGAATTAGGGTTTCTTGACCTAATTCACCCCTAAGTTGACTTTTGGCACAAATCATGAACCAAGACCTCAAGACATGATTTGAGGGTCTCTAATATACCATATTGATCCATTTGGAACAATGGATTGATCCAAGAAGCTTGAGCAGCAAGTCTCAATTTCATCAGTACCACAATTAGGGTTTCGCGAGAAAAGTCAACTGTAAATTTGACTTTTGACCAGGACATGCTCCCAAACCCTAAGACATGATTCAATATACCCTATAACACCCATCGAATATGTCCATCAAGTTTGATTTAGGTCAAGGACATGATTTCCTAAAGGATTGCACAGTTTGGAATTCATCGGATAAAAAGTCAACTGTGCACAAAAGTCAACTTTGACTTTTTGAGATTTTTCACAAAAATGGATTTTTAACCCTAAAATGATGTTAATGTATGATTTGAATCATCATTCATCAAGAAAAATCAAAGAAAGTGGGATAACTTGTAAAAGGGGTAACCATAAAAACTTAGAAAATTTTCTAAGTTATGAAATAAAGTGACAAAGGTACCAACTTTGGAGGATCATAGCTCCTAAAGCACAAAGCCATTCTTCCCCATCCAAAGCTTGATTTGTAGATCTAATTTCCCTCTACAAAAGCTTCATATTGACCTATGTCCAAATTCGTCATGGATTTTGAGTTATGGAGTGATCAAAATCAAGAAAAGTCACTTTGTTCCAACACTTAGTGAAAATTTCACTAAGTCAGAATCTGCCTTATTTTTTTTCAAATGTAGGGGGGTTTTTCACTTGGATCCAAAAGGTTTCAAAACCAAATATGATCAAATAGTTGTTGTATCATATAAGGGCTTTCCAAAATGGCCAAGAACATCACCAAATTCAATTTGGGCCATGAGATATGACATTGGCAAGTTGCCTTGCTGAAATCTGCCAAGGCAAGGCAGAATTTTGCACTTTTGCTCGATTTGCCAAAATCAGCCAATTCTAAGCCTTGTCATCACTTTGGACACATCTGAGGATTGAATCTAAAGGGGACAATCACTGAGCCAAGCCTCTAAAGTCCTTGGAACAAGAAATAGCATGCTAAACCTAGAATTGCCTAAAATAGGGACAAGACTCCAATTTTGGATTGGAGCATTCAATGGAAGCACCAAGGTGGCATGGACTGAGCCATTAGCAACTGAATTCAGTCAAGACTTATCCAAGACCAAGGGGACCAGCAGCCTGTGCCCTAACCTCTAGTCAATGGCTAGAGGAGACTTGGATTTTCATTTGCCAACATTGGACAACCCTACTCAGCAGTTGCCATTCACTATTCCTTGCAAAACAAACTTGATCTACTATAAATAGAGCTCAATTGTGATCAGTTTAAGTACACCAAAGGCCTAAAACACTTGCCTTTCTCAAAATCCACTTCTCACTCTAAAAAATGCCTTTCTTAGCAAGTCACTATCGGGTTTTTCATTAGAGAGCAATTCCACTCAAACCAATCACACATACACCTCATATACATCATATGTGAGCTGATCAAACACTTAAACAACACCTGGAACACTGATTTCTCAGAATCACCAGTCAATTGCTCAAGGTTTTAACCAAGTTGTAGTTGAGATGCCATGAAGTGATCCAGCCAATTTCCATCAAGTCCAAGCATTCAAACACACTCCATAGGGTGTAGGGAAGCTGTTCAGATCATCACAATTCATCTGTAACACCTCTAACTCAGAAATCAATTTGCTCTTGCTGTCACGACTTAGAGGTAAGCCTAAACTTGGTCATCTCTCAATCTATGCATATTTCCTCGCACAATACTTTTGCCAAATGTTCATAATCATGCATGGAATGTTTCCCCTCAAGTAATTGCTTTGTTTGAATCGTGTATCAAAAATCCTAGCCTTCATGCAGAATTTTGGGTTCTTGAGGATTATCGTGATTTCTTGTTTTATGCTTAATTTAAATGAAATTAATTGTCATAAACATGATCGTGAGGTTGAGACGAGCATATTGATATGTGGATTACATGATATAATCAAGTATTCAGTGAGATTGGAAAGAAAACAAAAATCTGGGCAAGGCAGAAAACGCGCGTGTTCTTGGCCCATGTTCTTGGCACCATTTTCACAAATTCAAATATTTGAATTTTGTGATTTTATTTAATTGATTCAAAAATTAATTTCTCTCTGAGTTTTAATGATTTTGAGTTGATTCTTTTTTTAATAATTCACAAAAATGTTAAAATATTTTATTTTATCAAAAAATCCCAAAAATATTATTTATTTCATATAATTGATATTTTTGCAAAGAATTAATGTTTTAATTGTTTTTGACATTTAAAATATTTTTTTCCTTCTTGATTTTTCAGATTTTAATGACTTCTAATCATTTTGTAGGGCAAAACATGATTTTTGAAACATTAATCCAAGATCACAATTTGTTTTCCACATGTTAAACAATTTTGATAATTTTAATTGAATATTTTATTCAATTAAAACACATTTTGAAAACAAATTAGGGTTTTTGATTAATTCAACCCTCATAAATCATTTTTAAACCTTTTGGGCCTCTAATAGAGTGTAAGACCCAATCCTTTGTAAATACAAACCTATTTTGGGCCTCACTTATTGTATAAGTCCCGTTGTATTTCAAAAAGTTCGACGCGATCATCGTCCGTTGAAAAGCAAATCTTGGGCCTACCCTCGAGTAGTAAGACCCACTCTTCTTTTTTAAACCTTTTTTGGGCCTCTTGAGAGAGTGTAAGACCCAAAACTATTGAGAATCAAGTGTGAGGAAGAAGTCCCACATTGATTAGAAAAGGGAAGATTGAACACTATATAAGTGAGAGAACCCATACACCTATCACCTTAAGGTTTTAGGTGAGTATGTGGTGTGTCTCTCACAAAGGTGTGTCCCAAATAAGAAATGCTCCCTCGTTGACCCCCTCAATTGTTCCGCTAACAATGGTATCAGAGCCTTTGGTTCGAGTGAAGGACCAACTTACTTGTATCGAAACACTTCCCGCAGGTGTGGGTAGAAGGTGTTCCGTTGAGTTCAACAGTGATACAAGTATATGTGGAAGAGAGAGCTTCCACATAAGGGGGAGCATTATGTATAAACTCACACTTGAGGGGGAGTGTTGAGAATCAAGTGTGAGGAAGAAGTCCCACATTGATTAGAAAAGGGAAGATTGAATACTATATAAGTGAGAGAACCCATACACCTATCACCTTAAGGTTTTGGGTGAGTATGTGGTGTGTCTCTCACAAAGGTGTTGCTCTAGAAAAAAAAATCCCACAATGTTCAATGCTCCCTAGGAGAAGCTGTTGCCACCGCAGCATATGTGCTCAACAGATGTTCAACGAAGAAGCTGAAGGAAATAGTTCCTATTCAGAAGTGGACTGGAGAAAAGCAAAGTGTTAGTCATTTGAAGGTGTTTGGTTCAGTTTGTTACAAACATGTCCAAGAGGCCAGAAGACAGAAGTTGGATGATAAAAGCAAAGTAATGTTACTGGTGGGGTACCACAGTACAGGTGCCTAATCCTACACTATGTATCAATGCTCCCTAGTAAACTCCCCCCAACTAATGGTATTAGAGCCTTTGGTTCGAGTGAAGGACCGGCTTACTTGTATCGAAACACTTCCCGCAGGTGTGGGTAGAAGGTGTTTCGTTGAGTTCAACGGAGATACAAGTATATGTGGAAGAGAGAGCTTCCACATAAGGGGGAGCATTGTGTATAAACTCACACTTGAGGGGGAGTGTTAAGAATCAAGTGTGAGGAAGAAGTCCCACATTGATTAGAAAAGGGAAGATTGAACACTATATAAGTGAGAGAACCCATACACCTATCACCTTAAGGTTTTAGGTGAGTATGTGGTGTGTCTCTCACAAAGGCGTGTCCCAAATAAGAAATGCTCCCTCGTTGACCCCCTCAATTTTTCCGCTAACAAAAACCCCCTTGTACAAACAATTTTGGGCCTCACTTATTGTATAAGTCCCCCTGTACAAGTAAACGGCGCGATCGTCGCCTTTTAAAAATTAATTGGGCCTCTCCTCGAGCTATAAGACCCATTCAAAACTTTTGGGCCTCTAATAGAGTGTAAGACCCAATCCCCTTTTAACCAAAACAACTTTGGGCCTCAGATATTGTATAAGCCCCTTTGCGTTAAAAGAAAATCTCGGGGCGATCACCATTTTAAACGAAAAAATCATCTGGGCCTACCCTCGTGTTATAAGCCCCACTCTTTTTCTTTAAACCTTTTGGGCCTCTTGAGAGAGTGTAAGAACCAAATCCCTTTGTACAGCAAACCATTTTTTTGGGCCTCAGTCACTTGTATAAGTCCCTCTGTACAAATTCAACAGCACGCTCACTGATAAAACCCTGGGCCTCTCCTTGAGCTGTAAGCCCCAAATCTTTCTTTTTCAAAGCACTTTCTCCTTTGATTTTGAAATATATTGTTGTTTTCAATCTTTCTTTGTTGAACAACTAACCAAACAACATGGAAGCTCTACAACCGAGTAAGTGTTTATCCGCTTTCATTTACTGCTTTCATATACATATAACTGTATTGTGGGGCTGCTCGCTATAAGTCTTCTTTCATAAACTCATATCAACTGTGTAATAATAGTATAGATATTTAGAGTTTCCCCGGCAACTACGTCTAGCATTAAGCCCGTTGATCACTCTTAAATAGTCAAAACTAGATCCCCATAGGATTAACAGACACAGTCTTCCCTCCTCTTGGGGTTAAACAATATGGAGATGTGAAAGGCAGATTCTTTTTGAACCCTTTCTCAGACTGTCACTCACAGAAGTTGTCAAAGAAACTCTATTCCCCAGAGATGATCTCTTCTCCGTGAATTGTATCTCTTGACTTTCTTCCAAGTTCTCGAACTTTCTTGGCTTGATCTATTCTTTGTGAATAGCTTGTCTTGAATTTCTCGGGGTTTGGGAACCCACAGGCTTCTTAAAAGCACCCTTAGGAATTGTCAAGAAACTCTACTCCCCAGAGATGATATTTTCTCCGTGAATGGCATCTCTTGAGTTTCTTCCAAATTCTCAAACTTTCCTGGCTTGATCTATTCTTTGTGAGTAGCCTGTCTTGAACTTCTCGGGGTTTGGGGACCCACAGGCTTCCTAAAAGCATCCCCGCCTTCTCTTAGGCGTTGTACAAGGACCCTTCGGCTTCTTAGAAGTATTCACAGCCTCCTCTTAGGCTTCGTATAAATGATTTCTTCCTCCGGGAATGATAGCCTCCTCTTGGGCTAAGTACAAATTGTCCCTCGGCTTCTTAAAAGTTTCTAGCCTCCTCTTGGGCTTCGTACAAATTGTCCCGACGACCTCCTAAAGGTATAGGAACAGAAATCAGTCATCTTAATAGAACAGTCTTTCCAAGAGTCTACTACTGTTTCTCAAAGCATAGTACAAAAGATGAAACTCTAGACTTGGACAGTCTAATTTCCTTGAGTCTCAAAGATATTCTCAAGCACCCTTCAAGAATAGGAAGGAACCCCGTAGACTCGGACAGACTCAATACCCTTTGGATTTCCCATTTCCTTAAAGAATAGGAAATAACCCTGATCCTTGGAACAAATCCATGAGTACAACATTACTCATATAAGAACTGATTTTCTCTTTGAACCAATATACTGGACCTGTCACTCAACTGAAACAACACCATAGCCTCTCTCTTAGGCTTTGTATAATGATTCTCCCCAGTGGAGGTAACCTTTCCAGACTCTCTTGTTGAGTCAACCTTTTGCCTCAATCTTGGGCTTCGTACGAGATACAAAACACTCTCTTGTTGAGTATAAAAGATCCTCTTGCGGAGTCACTTCCCTTTTAGCCTCCGTCTTGGGCTTTGTACAAGACACAAATCACTCCCTTGTTGAGTATAAAACAACATTTTAGCCTCTCTCTCGGGCTTCGTACGAGACACATAAAAACTCCCTCTTGTTGGGCCACTAGCCTCCTCTTAGGCTTTGTATAAGAAAACCACTGGTTGATCCAAATCAACCTTTTAGCATCAAAACTGTGCCTCGTTCATAGTACGCAAACATCAACAACTCCTTCCCCTTCATCTAATCGCTGTAAGCGGCAAGCCTCTGGATCATCTACATCCATGCCACTGTCCCTCTTTTAGCATGAGAAATTCCTAAGGAAAGATAGCATTGCTCTACACTGAGTTAAAGTCTTCTCCTTCAGGTTGGAAATCCCCTATAAAGGAAATTATGGCATTGTCGGATTCACACATCCCGGTTAAAGTAATTCTCCTTTATAAACAGTTGTGACAGACAAACCCCTCTTTAGAGATGACAAATTCTCTCTAAAGACAAACCCTTTTAGCTTCACATCTTGGGCTTCGAACAAGATACAAACTACCTTCAGCTTCACGTCTTGGGCTTTGAACAAGACACCAAAACACCATTTCCTCCCGTAGAATAGGAGGAACTACGAACGCTCTGATTTCTCTGTTTCGTAAAAAGGGGAATACGTAGGCATAAGATTGAAAGAAAAATCTTAGCGAGCACACTAAATCAAAACCCAAAATCTCATACCTTCACATCTCAATCGAAAAGCATCAGTCTTAACCTCCCACCAATCGACCAGACCTTTTTTTTAACAAAATAAACCTAAAAGAGACCCACAATATTTGTAGCATCTGTAAACCAACAGTCATCTGTTCAAACTCAGTTTGCAAGCAGGGTTAATTGGAGACATCTATTTCCCTTCCTTCATCAGCTTTAATAGGATAAAAAATGAATCGAACTGTAGATACTAAAGAGCGGTAGTGCTTCCCAACCACGTCCAAAATCGCTCGCTACAGAAAAATGGCGACTTCACTGGGGATGACGAGATCTTGTTCTCTTCCCATCTATTAGGTATAAATCATAAAAAAAGAAGTGGCGCCCACCGTGGGGCTCGTCTTTCTTTCTTTATTTCTTTCTTTCTTTTCTGGGATAGGACTCTTTGTTGACTTCACTAGGATCTTAGGTCAAAACCTTTAAGTGGGGAAAGAACCACAGAATGGCGTCTCCGTCGGGGAGCCATTTTCTGTCAGGAACATAAGATTCATAGCTTTTAAAAGTCTAGGACATTAGGTCAAATATATATACTGGTTTTCCTAATTGATATTTGTGTTTATTTTTCTGCTAATGGGAATGCGTGTGATGCCGCATGTGGAAAGATTGAGTATACACTTAAGATAAGTGATGGCGACGAGGTCGACCATCAACCTCAGTGGAGGCTTCCCAATGCAACCCATTCCCTCTCATAGGCAATGGGCCGATTGTGACGTCTGAGAAGCTGAGGAGCCAACCCTTTTGTAGTGCGGAAACTATTGGAAATAGTTGTCACGCGATACTACCCTCATTTGAGGCTGATGATCTATTCTCGGTGAATAGCATTTACTCTAAGATTTCATACAGCTCGCTGGCGATCCACTTGCTATTTGTTATCCTGGGAGGAGCTGATGATTTTGAGTACAGGTACAAAAAATCACCCTAGTATAAACCTTTAGGGGTGGGTAGAACCTTGACTCCATGACAACGACCCTTTGACCCCATATTTTTTCTATGTTTTTGTGTGCTGCATTCATACATTCATTTAAAAAACATTAAAACATTCAAAAAATTTCTCTTCTAGTCTCTCTGTCTTTTCAAATTAAACTAAGACTGTGATTGCAAATATCAGAGAAAAGAATTGCGCTAATGGATTTCGGTAGAAGGAGAACTCATAAGTACGCCTTCAGGATTCCAAAACTAGAGGATTTAAGAGGTTTGGCGAGGATGGTCACAAACCAAGAGGCTTTTAGAGCCAAGTACGGAGGTTTGCTATCTCTGCTAAGAGTCCATGTGATTGAGGGAATCATGGATGCGCTCGTTCAGTTCTACGATCCGGTCTATCATTGTTTTACATTCCCGGATTACCAGCTAGCACCAACGCTGGAGGAATATTCTCATCTGATTGATCTACACATTACAGATCAAGCTCCATTTTCTGGACTGGAAGAAATTCCAAAGAATCAGACCATTGCAAGAGCAATTCATTTGGACGAGTCTGAGGTCAGGACTCACATGACCACTAAGGGTGGCATACAAGGTTTGCCAGCCCAGTTATTGACAAAGAAAGACTTGTACTTTGCCAGTATAGGGAACGTGACTGCTTTTGAAAGCATCTTTGTTTTACTCACCTACGGGTTATTTTTGTTGCCCAACATTAATAACTTCGTCGATATCAACTCCATTAAGGTTTTTCTCATTGGAAACCCTGTGCTAACTTTGCTCGCAGATGCGTATCATTTTGTACACTTAGGAAATTTGTACAATGGAGGGGAGATCACGTGCTGTGTACCTTTGCTTTACAAATGGTTTATCTCCCACTTGCCTAAGTCTGCTGCTTTTTGGGATCACAAGAGTGCATTACGTTGGTCGCAGAAAATCATGTCCCTCACCAACTCTGACATAGATTGGTGTAGTAGGATTTATGACAAAATCAGGATCATTGACCGTTGTAGAAACTTCCCCAACGTACCCCTTATAGGAACTAAGGGAGGAATCAATTACCATCCAGTTCTCATTCGTCGTCAATTTGGATACCCAATGAGGCATGTCCCATGGAGTGCTCATCTGGAAGGTCTTTTCTTCAAAGAAGGAGAAAATGACAGAGCACTAAAGACAGAAATAGTGCACGCTTGGAAACATGTTCATAAGAAAGGACGGGAGTCTCTAGGAAAACCGGACTGTATCTCGGTGGAGCCTTATCTCCACTGGGTGCAAACTAGAGCTCTCAAGCTAAAGATGCCTTATCCTCGTCACGGAGTTCTTTCGCCGAGGGAATCTGTCATGTACTTCATGACTGAGACTGAAAAGCTTCAGGTTACTCTCAACAAAGTTCAACGGGAGAAGAGGTCTTGGAAGAACAAGTACCGCACCCTCAACGTGGAGTGTATCAAAATACAGCAACTACTGAAAGATAAGGATGCTCTGATTGAAATTTTGGAGCAACATGCTGTAGAGAATCAAGATGACCAAAGGAATTTGCTCGTTCCTTTCACTTGGCAAATGAATGACAACCCGACAACGGCCCAAAAGCCCTGGTCAAAGAAAAGGAAAGTACCAGAATCAGCACCCGATTTCTCTTCAGAGAGGACTCGGGACCCATTAGTTTAGGTTTCTGTTTCCGCACCTTGTAATCTACTGTATTTCCATTTCTGTAATCCTTTTAATTCAATAAAAAGGGGTTTCCCCACTGTTTGATATTTGTAATCTAATTGTCAAAGTTTATTTTGATTAAACCAAAAAAACAATTAATATAATCATTGCATTCATCATTCTCACATCGCGTATTCTTCTTACCTACGAATCTCACGTTTGTGTCTCGGTTCTAGAGTCAAACTGTCTCATTCGTACAATACTCGGGCCAATCGTCAGAAAAAGATGGATGATCTTGAGGAAGGAAACAGAGAGTTGAAGGAAGAGATCGACGCTCTGAGAGAGGATATGAGAAAGCTTCATAACGACATGCAAGCCATGGCAGAAGCTCAGCTACAAAAGACTGTGATCTCATAGATCGCCTCAACGCCCATAATGGAGAAGTATGATCCTAGGTATCAAATGCCGAAAGATCGTCCTTGGGGCATGCGTGTTAACTATATCCCGGAAGGATATGTTCCACCGATCGCTGAAGATCAGGGAATCATAACAGAAGCCGCTGGGCCTGAAGGTTACAAACTTCGGGAAAGCGAAGATGCAGGGGGCATACTGAAGACTCCTGAAGGTTACAAACTTCGGGAAACGCCAAGATTCACTGCCGTAGTCATGGTACCACCCCCTTTGGTGCACACTGTCCCAGAAGGATAGATTCCACCGATACCTTCTGGTAAGAAGGAAACTGTGTTCGATAGAATGGATGAATTCCAGGAACAGTTCCTGGAAATGCAGAAGGAGCTGCAAGCCATCCGCGGTCAAGATTTATTTGGAAAGGACGCCGCAGACCTCTGCTTAGTCCCCAATGTGAAAGTTCCGCACAAATTTCAATAGCCCGACTTTGAAAAATACAAGGGTAATTCTTGCCCTCAGAGCCATCTGGTGATGTACGCTCGGCGAATGTCAGCTCAGACGAAGAATCAGGACCTACTGATTCACTACTTTCAGAATAGTTTAACCGGTGCCGCACTCAAATGGTACATGGGTTTAAACCGTACTATGATTAGTACATTCAGAGATCTTGGTACTGCTTTCGTCCAACAATACAAATACAATTTGGACATGGCACCGGACAGAGATCAACTCAGATCAATGTCACAAAAGGACAAGGAAACCTTTAAGGAGTACGCTCAGAGATGGTACGAAATTGCCGCTCAGATTTGTCCACCTCTTGAGGAAAAAGAGATGACAAAGATCTTCTTAAAGACCTTAAGCTCATTTTACTATGATAGAATGGTTGCCAGTGCGCCCAGTGACTTCACCGAGATGGTCGGTATGGGAGTTCGTCTTGAGGAAGCCGTCTGAGAAGGACGTCTAATAAAAGAAGCTAGATCATCGAGTAGTACAAAACGATACGGTAGTACTCTCCCTAAGAAAAAAGAGCAAGATATTGGGAATATCTCTCTCGGAAAGCAAAGGCAACGTTATCAACCGGTAGCAGCTGTAACTCCTGCTATCTGCCCTGCACCTATTCCTACGTATCAACCTCAGGTTGCGCAGAGCCAACCTAATCAGCAAAGGACACAACACCCTCTTCAGTAGGCTCGTCCTCCATACAATAACAACCGTACAATGCGGCCACCAGGATTTGATCCTATACCCATGTTGTACGCAGAACTATTTCCATTACTACTGGCTAAGGGGCACATCCAGACTAAGTCTCCTCTTACAGTACTGGAAAATCCGCCTTTTTGGTTTAAGGTGGATCAGACATGCCCTTATCATCAAGGAGGATCATGGCATAACATAGAGAACTGTCTCAATTTCAAATCTGACGTGCAAAATCTTGTTAGGAGCGGGCTCTTATCTTTCAAAGATATGAATCCCAATGTTCTCACAAACCCACTGCCTCAACATGAGAAAGCTGCAGTCAACCTGATTGAGAAAGAACTTAATAACGTCTATCAAATTCATGATGTACTTTTGTTAAGGACCAATCTGGTCAAGATGCATTGTAGACAGAGTGGATATGGCCATGTGCCACCTCATAATTATCATCAATGTGATATCTTCTCTAAAAGCAATCAAGGATGTTCTGTGGTGCAAAAAGCTCTACAGGAACAGTTGGATCTCGGATGGATCCAAGAGCACCGAGTTCGTGGAGTTAACATGGTTTACACGAATTCCAACGTCATTCAAAACCACGACATCCGTGCAATGAATGTCAACTTGGTGGCAATGCATTCAAGGCAAAGCCAGTATCATAATCTGCCGCGTCATGATTATAATTCCTACCCGCCTTGCTCAGTAAAAAAATAGGGATGCTCTTTCATATAGGAGGCCCTCCAGCGTCAGATGGATCTTGGATGGATCCAGGACTACCATGATAGGAATCCCTATCAGATCAATATGGTTCAGATCTTCGATATTCGCTTGATGAATACCAACTTGGTAGAGCTGCATGCTGAGCAGGTCCGACTCAGATTCCTGATATCACATAATTATCACAGCTGTAAAGCGGGTTGTGAAAATGATCAGGGATGTGCCCTTGTCCAGGAGGCACTTCAGCACTTGTTAAATCATTGGTGGATGCCAATCTACATGGATGAAGATACTCAGCAAATTAATATCAATAACAGAAACCCCACTCGGCGTCAAAGTCAGGATGTCCGATCCGTGGAAGCTAACCTAGTGAGATTACATTGTATTCAAAGTGGGCGTGGCCAGGTGCCACCACACAATTATGAATGTTGTGGAGTCTGTTCGGAAAGTAACCAAGGGTGCTACCTTGTGCGAGCAGCTCTCCAGGGGCAGGTGGATCGTGGAGAGATATGCCCATATTCAGGTTCCGGACCCATCAATTGGTCGCCGAACTACCTTGCCAACCAAATTGAGGACGTTGTCGTCATCTCTGATCATCAGAGGACCAGGAATGTTTTTGCCATTATCCCTCTGCTTGATGAATCAAGAATTCCCAACCGGGAACGGATCAAGATTACATACGATGGTCAGAAAAACCAGAAGGTTCCCATAGTCATCTATCTGCCGGGACCACTACCGTATGAATCAGCTAAGGTAATCCCTTACAAATACGGTGCAACGATAATTGAAAATGGAAAGGAAATTCCATTACCCTCCGTCGTGAATATTGCAGACATCAGTCGTGTAACACGGAGTGGTAGAATCTTCAACAGAGGAGTTGGAGAATCCAACAAAGAAAAGGAACTTCAGACAGAAGCTCCTGATCCACCAGTTGGTCAGTCTAGTGATCCCGACCTTTAGAAAAACGATGATGAGATGCTGAAGCTCATCCAAAGGAATGAATACAACATTGTTGATCAACTGTTACAAACTCCTTCAAAGATCTCGGTATTATCACTGTTACTCAGTTCAGAAGCGCACAGGGAGGCTCTACAGAAGGTCTTGGAGCAAGCCTTTGTGGAACAGGATGTAACATTCAGACAGTTCGATAGTATTGTCTCTAACATTACTTCTTGCAATTATTTGGGATTTAGTGATGAGGAATTACCTGAAGAGGGTCGCCGTCATAACATGGCGCTCAATATCACAGTCAACTGCCAGGACGATGCTTTAGCCAGCGTACTGGTAGACACAGGGTCAGCCCTGAATGTTATGCCGAAGTCCACTTTGATGCAATTATCATTCAAGGGCCCTCCGATGAGAACCAGCGAGGTCGTCATCAAAGCGTTCGACGGATCCAGAAAAATGGTTATCGGCGAAGTTGACCTTCCCATAACTATTGGTCCTCACACTTTCTAAGTCACTTTCCAGGTCATGGACATTCGGGAAACATACAGTTGTTTATTAGGAAGACCTTGGATACATCAGGCTGGAACGGTCACTTCAACCCTCCACCAAAAGCTAAAGTTCGTCTAGAACGGCCAACTCGTCACAGTCTGTCGAGAACAGGCCTTGCTCGTCAGCAATTTATCGTCATCCACTTATGTAGAACCAGAAGGGATAATTGGAACCCGGTTCTAAGCGCTTTCACTACACAAGGACGATCAATCCGGAGGAGGAATTTCGATTTCCTCATACAAAGATGCTATTAAAGTAGTCAAGAGTACTGATACAACAGGATGGGGACAGCTTGTCATTCCTACTAGCAATACAACAAAGAAGAGTCTTGGTTTTTCTGCAAGCTGTACCCAAACAGCTGCTAATGATGAAAGTCTTCATCCCATTCAAAATTTCTTCCACAGTGGAGGTTTCCTTCACCCAGTGCCTCAGGAAGTGCATACCATCAATAAAGATGATGCCTCCGACACAGATGAGGAATGGAAGTCCTATCTTAACAAGGACGGTTATATGTCTCAGGACGAAACGCAGACTCTGTTTTTCTTTCCTGCACAGAGCCCGAGATTTATACCACAGTCAGATGTCAAAATGATATACGTAGGTTGTGATCCGGAAGGATGTCGTGCTCCGCCAAATTCATTAGAGGAGGACACTCTGATGAAAGACAACTTTGACCACAATTACTATGGCCCGATGGACGGTCTGCCAATGTGGCAGCCTTACCCAGGAAACTTGGGGCAAGAAAGTCAGCCGAGTAATGAAACTCAGTTGAGCATCATTGAACAGAATACCTGTGTCCCCACCATGTCATGGGATCAACACTCAGGTCATTCAGAAATTACTCAGTACGACGATGAATTGGTAAAGCTTGCCGAACTAGAATTCATCAACTATGCTTTTCCCGAGGTCAACGTCATCGAGAGGGATGACTCCTCCAGTGCCAAAGAAGTGTGGGACACCTTTGGACAACCGAGTAGAAAATAGGACTTCATGGTCAAGTACACCGCTCCCGAAAGCTCTCGTATCAGGCTCGAAGATATTCAGCCAACTGGATGGGGAGATACATCTGAGAGCACAAATGCTATGCAAAATGCAACAGAGGAATTCTCCTACGACAACTCTGTCTGGGAGACATATTCCAATGATCCTGCTCCACCAGAAATCAGCGTTATTTCTGAAGACAAATCAAGGAAGGTGCCAAACTTTGTGATTCACCAAGGAGTTCGCCGCCAATGGGTTGCTGTCGATGTTCTGAAGGTCTTTCACCAATCAAAGTAATTGCCATCATTAACCTTTCACCCTTCCCAGGTGAAACGGATGTTTTGATAGGGCTCGCTTTCTGTAAATTTTCCCTCTTCGCTTCGCCCAAAGTGACAGAGTTTTGTTTTATAGGGCTGTAGTTTCAAGAATTGACTTGTTCATTAATAAAATAACGTCGTTCTGTAATTTCCGCATTTATTGTTGTTTTCTCTTTTTGCTTTTTCTCGGAAAATGGTAATCCTAAAAAAAACAAGCAGTAAAAAAAATACACTGCACACACTTTTGCATTCTCTCTATCTCTTCTAAACACGAATCATCACGTCATGCAGATTGCTTGTTTTAAACCCCGTTGAAACATACAATCCGATGTCTTCTCCCAACTTTGAGTTCCCGGTATTTGGGGCTGAAGAAGAAGTTGACAACAAAATTCCAGAAGAGATCTCCCGATTACTCAGACAAGAGGAAAGGTCCATTGAACCTCACAAAGAGCCATTGGAAACGGCAAACTTAGGTTCGGAAAAAGAGAGAAAAGAAATCTGGATTGGGGCACTGCTCGGTCCAACTGCCAAAGAGAGTTTGATAAAGCTTCTCAAAGAATTCCCCGATGTATTCGCCTGGTCCTATCAGGATATGCCAGGGTTGGATACCAGCATCGTGGAACATCACTTACCATTAGGATCAGAATGTTCGCCAGTAAAGCAGAGGTTGAGACGGACTCACCCGGACATGGCCATCAAAATCAAAGAGGAGGTACAGAAACAGATTGACGCGGGTTTCTGCGCCACATCAGAATATCCTCAATGGTTAGCCAATATCGTACCCGTTTCGAAAAAGGACGGAAAGGTCAGAATATGTGTCGACTACAAAGATCTGAACAAGGCTAGTCCAAAGGACGACTTTCCTTTACCACACATTGACATGCTGGTTGACAGTACAACAAAGTTCAAAGTTTTCTCCTTCATGGATGGATTCTCGGGCTATAATCAGATTAAAATGGCGTCAGAAGACATGGAGAAAACTTCGTTCATTACCCCATGGGGTACCTTTTGTTACAAGGTAATGCCGTTCGATTTGAAGAACGCCGGGGCAACCTATCAAAGGGCCATGACTACTCTGTTTCATGACATGATACACAAGGAAATCGAGGTATATGTCGATGATATGATTGTAAAATCTAAGACAAAGGAGGAGCATGTAACCCACCTGTCAAAACTATTCGAGCGTCTGAGAAAATAGAAACTCTGCTTGAATCCCAACAAATGCACCTTCGGTGTCCGTTCAGGGAAACTCTTAGGGTTCATCGTCAGCAAGAAAGGAATTGAGGTTGATCCTGACAAGTTCAAGGCCATTCAAGAAATGCCTTCTCCGAAAACTGAAAAACAAGTCAGAGGATTCCTGGGACGTTTGAACTACATCTCCAGATTCATATTCCTCATGACTGCCACATGTGCGCCAATCTTCAAATTACTCAAAAAGAACCAGGACTGCGTTTGGACAGAAGATTGCCAAACCACCTTCGACAGTATTAAGGAATATCTGTTGAATCCGCCGATTCTATCACCTCCAGTGGAAGGAAGACCACTGATCATTTACCTCATCGTCTTGGAAGACTCAATGGGATGTGTACTTGGCCAACAAGACGAAACCAAAAGGAAAGAGTCTGCCATTTACTATTTGAGCAAGAAATTCACCGACTGCGAGACTCGGTACACTATGCTTGAGAAAACTTGTTGCGCTTTGGCTTGGGCAGCCAAACATCTTCGCCAGTACATGATTTGTCACACTACTTGGTTAATCTCAGAAATGGATCCGATCAAGTACGTCTTTGAAAAACCTGCTCTCACGGGAAGAATCGCCCGTTGGCAGATGTTGTTACCAGAATATGACATAGAGTACCACGCTCAAAAAGCCGTTAAAGGAAGTATTTTAGCCGATCGTTTGGCTCATCAACCGATTGACAATCAAGAATCAATCGGGTTCGACTTCCCAGACGAAGATGTCATGTATCTAAAAACGAAAGACTGTGACGAACCGCTACCCAATGAAGGGCCAGAACCAGGTTCCCAATGGGGACTTATCTTTGACGGAGCTGTCAATCATTATGGAAACGGAATTGGGGCAATCATTGTTACCTCTCAGGGTACCCACATTCCGTTCACCGCCAGACTTACGTTCAAATGTACGAACAACGAGGCCGAATACGAAGCTTGTATTATGGGTCTCTAAGAAGCGATTGATTTAAGGATAAAAAACTTGGACGTATATGGCGACTCAGCCCTGGTTATTAATCAGATTAAAGGAGATTGGAACACATACCAATCAGGACTGATTCCTTACAAAGATTATGCGAAGGTTGTTACCTTTCTTCAACAGAATCGAGTTTCATCACATCCCTCGTGATGAGAATCACATGGCTGATGCCTTAGCCACTCTTTCTTCCATGATTAGTGTAGGTCAATGGAACGACCTACCTAAGATCGACATCATGCGCCTTGAACGGCCCGCTTACGTCTTCACGGTTGAAGCAGTCATAAACGACAAACCTTGGTATCACGATATCAAATGCTTCCTTCAGAAACAAGAGTATCCACCTGGGGCATCCAGAAAAGACAGAAAAACCCTCAGAAGGCTAGCAGGTAGCTTCTTCCTGAGCGGTGATACACTTTATAAGAGAAATTTCGACATGGTCTTGCGCCGATGCGTAGACAGACCAGAAGCAAACATGTTGATAAAAGAAATTCACGAAGGGTCCTTTGGCACTCATGCCAACGGACACACAATGGCGAGAAAAATTCTAAGAGCAGGGTACTATTGGTTGACAATGGAATCCGATTGCTACAAGTACATGAGGAGGTGTCACAAGTGTCAGATATACTCCTACAAAATTCATGTACCACCAACGCATCTCAAGGTTCTTTCTTCCCCATGGCCTTTTTCCATACGGGGAATCGACATGATTGATATGATTGAGCCCAAAGCTTCGAACGGACATCGGTTCATCCTGGTAGCCATTGATTACTTCACCAAATGGGTCGAAGCAGCGTTATACGCCAACGTAACCCGATAAGTGGTGGTCCTATTTATCAAAAACAATATCATCTGCCGCTATGGTGTTCCGAGCCAGATCATTATGGATAATGGATCTAACTTGAACAATAAGATGATGAAAGAGTTATGTGCAGAGTTCAAGATCGAACACCATAACTCATCTCCCTACCGACCCAAGATGAACGGAGCGGTAGAAGCGACTAACAAGAACATCAAGAGGATTGTTCAGAAGATGGTCGTAACCTACAAAGATTGGCACGAGATGCTACCCTTTGCTCTTCACGGTTATCGTACATCTGTCCGCACTTCAACAGGGGCAACCCTTTTCTCTCTAGTATATGGCATGGAGGCAGTGCTTCCCATAGAAGTAGAGATCCCATCAATCCGGATATTGATGGAAGCTAAGCTCACCGAAGCTGAATGGTGTCAAAGTCGACACGACGAATTAAACCTGATCGAAGAAAAGAGAATAACGGCACTATGCCACTGTCAGTTGTATCAACAGAGAATGAAAAAGGAGTTTGACAAAAAGGTCCGACCTCGCGTCTTCAGGAAAGGAGACCTTGTGCTCAAGAAGATACAATCATTTCTCACTGATTCTCGGGGCAAATGGACTCCGAATTATGACGGCCCCTATGTGGTCAAGAAAGCTTTCTCAGGCGGCGCCTTGAGGCTTGCAACCATGGACGGAGAGGAATTTGCCTACCCCACAAACGTTGATGTAGTCAAGGAATACTTCGCCTAAAAAAAACGTCTCAGTGGATTGAAAACCCGAAAGGGCGGTCCAGGCAAAAGTTAGAGACAAAAATAAAATCATCATCCCGGTAGATTGGAAACCTCATAGTACAATCCAGGCAAAAGTTAGGGATAATGGCAAGTAACTATGTTCAATAGAGGCAAGTACCTCAGCAGCAGTTACATCATCGGAGAAAAACTCCAGTCAAGGTCATCTTCGACAGAAGCTCAGGATGTCCCGAATTCAAAGTTGGTAGAAGGATAGTGGTCGTTATGTTTCAACGTAGCCCTTTTCCCTGCAAATTACCATTTTCTAACTTTGTAAATACTCTTTGGAATCACGCGTTTGGCTGATCTCCATCTTATCAATAAAATTTAAGCCCTTGTGCTTTTGTTTGTAATTCTCATTTGTTTTAGCTTTACAGAACGACATTTTAATATGATTAAAGATTCTTGAAATAAAACAAAAATGAATTTACTTGTAAAAGTTTTTTTGCTTTAAAATAAAGATGGCAATTTCTTTTGACTGTTACACAGCAAAAGAACATCAATCGCTTCTCCAGAAGTAAGTGAACTTCAAAGTACAGAATCAAAGTACTCCTTCTAACCCAGTACGCCTGAATGAAGGGATCAACTGTGTCAGAGACCTTGTTTCGTCTGACACGCCTTGACCGAGTTCTTATCTCCTAAGCTCGACCAACATAGTTCCCCACGAGGACTACTTCTCCTAAGCAAGGTATAATTGATACTTATTGGACCAGCGGTACTTCTTCGCCCCGCGATGGCCGAGTATCCAGTCATGTTCATCTTTTAGTTTGTATGTCGCGTCAGTTTTGTCAGCATGTACATACATACATCATGCATTTGATTTGCATTCACATTTCATATTGCATCACTATCACTCTAGTCGGTCTTATCCCCTAGTGATAACAGTCCTCTCAATCGAGTTGTCAGTTTTTTCCTCGTCAGGAAATGCTCCGTCTAAACAATCTCTCTCCTCCAGTTTATTTCTGGAATGAAGTTGGCTCCTCGACTACTTTGATAACTTGAACCTCTGAAAAACCAGAGAGCCCTCAGTCAACACCACTCTTTGCCATTGAAGATGATATTTTCGCTTTCCCAGATTAAGGAAAATCCCTAGAGGAAGCCTCTTAAGCCGAGATTCGGCAATACATCAATTTTTCTCCGAAAAAAGAACCACTGATGAAAAGGTCATCGACACCTCAAATTAGATCACATCATATGGAATTTCTCCGGGAAGATCCCGAGAAAAGTATGATGCAATATCCCCAAGCGTGAAAACAGTCTCTCAAGAGACTCGTTCTCCCCAGTAGAGTAGAAACAAATGGCGTCTCCAACAGAGAAGTTTATGCACCTCTACAACTCAGACGACTGGATTCCCCAGCAAGTCTGACATCAAATTTTTTTTCGTCAAATGGCATCTCCCCAGGAAAATTCGGTGAGAAGTTTGAGGAAAACCGCTACGAATAGCGTCCCTTGTCAATAAAGTTTATTGACAAAAGAAACTAAGACCAGTTCCTTGGTAGGAAACCAGGATCGAGGGGAAGTTTAAATCAGAAACTAAGACCAGTTCCTTGGTAGGAAACCAGGAACGAGGGGAAGTTCATTTCAAAAGAAAACTGAGACCAGTTCCTTGGCTGAAGACCAGGATCAAGGGGAAGTTTACCTTTTCTAAGCATCATTGCTTAGAAAAAGAAGATGAGTGCGCAAGCTACCATTCATAACCACCATCAAAATTTCGGGTATTCCGATATTTAATCCTCTTGCACCCCGAATGCCCGAATACCTTCGTCATTCACACCTTCGTGTCCAAGAAGATTAAATAGGGGCATCTGTCATACCCCAAATTTTGATCACTAATATTTCCCATCATTGTGCAAATCATCATCACAATATGGATGAAGCATCATACTTCATCAGTCTCCCCAAAGATGGGTGAGCATTCACTACTATCAAAATTAGGGTTTCAAGCCCTCTTAGAGTTCTTAGACAAAGGATCAATCAAGGAATGACATTATCTTCAAATTGTCTAACCTCTCAAACATCCACAATGGATCAAGAGGACTCCCACTTCAAGGATTAAGCACAAGGTTGCTCCCTTCTAGGTGGATCAAGCTTCAAGATCACCAGTGTCACCAAATTAGGGTTTTGGTCGACCGGGGCCTCCAGATGGAAATTTTCATCTGGGCATGAGCCAATGATTCAAAACATAACCTAATATACTCCATGGAACCTCATGGACCCAATCATCAAGTCAATTTGACCTCAAGGGATGCATACATCAAAAATCAGGAATTAGGGTTTCTTGACCTAATTCACCCCTAAGTTGACTTTTGGGACAAATCATGAACCAAGACCTTAAGACAAGATTTGAGGGTCTCTAATATACCATATAGATCCATTTGGAATAATGGATTGATCCAAGAAGCTTGAGCAACAAGTCTCAATTTCATCAGTACCACAATTAGGGTTTCGCGAGAAAAGTCAACTGTAACTTTGACTTTTGACCAGGACATGCTCCCAAACCCTAAGACATGATTCAATATACCCTATAACACCCATGTAGCATGTCCATCAAGTTTGATTTTGGTCAAGGACATGATTTCCTAAAGGATTGCACAGTTTGGAATTCATCGGATAAAAAGTCAACTGTGCACAAAAGTCAACTTTGACTTTTTGAGATTTTTCACAAAAATGGATTTTTAACCCTAAAATGATGTTAATGTATGATTTGAATCATCATTCATCAAGAAAAATCAAAGAAATTGGGATAACTTGTAAAAGGGGTAACCATAAAAACTTAGAAAATTTTCTAAGTTATGAAATAAAGTGACAAAGGTACCAACTTTGGAGGATCATAACTCCTAAACCACAAAGTCATTCTTCCCCATCCAAAGCTTGATTTGTAGATCTCATTGCCCTCTACAAAAGCTTCATTCTGACCTATGTCCAAATTCCTCATGGATTTTGAGTTATGGAGTGATCAAAATCAAGAAAAGTCACTTTGTTCCAACACTTGGTGAAAATTTCACTAAGTCAGAATCTGCCTTATTTTTTTTCAAATGTAGAGGGGTTTTCACTTGGATCCAAAAGGTTTCAAAACCAAATATGATCAAACAGTTGTTGTATCATATAAGGGCTTTCCAAAATGGCCAAGAACATCACCAAATTCAATTTGGGCCATGAGATATGACATTGGCAAGTTGCCTTGCTGAAATCTGCCAAGGCAAGGCAGAATTTTGTACTTTTGCTCGATTTGCCAAAATCAGCCAATTCCAAGCCTTGTCATCACTTTGGACACATCTGAGGATTGAATCTAAAGGGGACAATCACTGAGCCAAGCCTCCAAAGTCCTTGGAACAAGAAATAGCATGCTAAACCTAGAATTGCCCAAAATAGGGACAAGACTCCAATTTTGGATTGGAGCATTCAATGGAAGCACCAAGGTGGCATGGACTGAGCCATTATCAACTGAATTCAGTCAAGACTTATCCAAGACCAAGGGGACCAGCAGCCTGTGCCCTAACCTCTAGTCAGTGGCTAGAGGAGACTTGGATTTTCATTTGCCAACATTGGCTAACCCTACTCAGCAGTTGCCATTCACTATTCCTTGCAAAACAAACTTGCTCTACTATAAATAGAGCTCAATTGTGATCAGTTTAAGTACACCAAAGGCCTATAATACTTGCCTTTCTCAAAATCCATTTCTCACTCTCAAAAATGCCTTTCTTAGCAAGTCACTATCGGGTTTTTCATTAGAGAGCAATTCCACTCAAACCAATCACACACACACCTCATATACATCATATGTGAGCTGATCAAACACTTAAAAAACACCTGGAACACTGATTTCTCAGAATCACTAGTCAATTGCTCAAGGTTTTAACCAAGTTGCAGTTGAGATGCCATGAAGTGATCCAGCCAATTTCCATGAAGTCCAAGCATTCAAACACACTCCATAGGGTGTAGGGAAGCTGTTCAGATCATCACAATTCATCTGTAACACCTCCAACTCAGAAATCAATTTGCTCTTGCTGTCACGACTTAGAGGTAAGCCTAAACTTGGTCATCTCTCAATCTATGCATATTTCCTCGTACAATACTTTTGCCAAATGTTCGTAATCATGCATGGAATGTTTTCCCTCAAGTAATTGCTTTGTTTGAATCATGTATCAAAAATCCCATCCTTCATGCAGGCTTTAGGGTTCTTGAGGATTTAGCGTGATTTCTTGTTTTATGCTTAATTTAAATGAAATTAATTGTCATAAACATGATCGTGAGGTTGAGACGAGCATATTGATATGTGGATTGCATGATATAATCAAGTATTCAGTGAGATTGGATAGAAAACGCAAATCTGGGCAAGGCAGAAAACGCGCGTGTTCTTGGCCCATGTTCTTGGCGCCATTTTCACAAATTCAAATATTTGAATTTTGTGATTTTATTTAATTGATTCAAAAGTTAATTTCTCTCTGAGTTTTAATGATTTTGAGTTAATTCTTTTTTTAATAATTCACAAAAATGTTAAAATATTTTATTTTATCAAAAAATCCCAAAAATATTATTTGTTTAATATAATTGATATTTTTGCAAATAATTAATGTTTTAATTGTTTTTGACATTTAAAATATTTTTTCCTTCTTGATTTTTCAGATTTTAATGGCTTCTAATCATTTTGTAGGGCAAAACATGATTTTTGAAACATTAATCCAAGATCACAATTTGTTTTCCACTTGTTAAACAATTTTGATCATTTTAATTGAATATTTTATTCAATTAAAACACATTTTGAAAACAAATTAGGGTTTTTGATTAATTCAACCCTCATAAATCATTTTTAAATCTTTTGGGCCTCTAATAGAGTGTAAGACCCAATCCTTTGTAAATACAAACCTATTTTGGGCCTCACTTATTGTATAAGTCCCGTTGTATTTCAAAAAGTTCGACGCGATCATCGTCCATTGAAAAACAAATCTTGGGCCTACCCTCGAGTAGTAAGACCCACTCTTCTTTTTTAAACATTTTTTGGGCCTCTTGAGAGAGTGTAAGACCCAAAACCCCCTTGTATAAACAATTTTGGGCCTCAGTTATTGTATAAGTCCCCCCTGTACAAGAAAACGGCGCGATCGTCGCCTTTTAAAAATCAATTGGGCCTCTCCTCGAGCTATAAGACCCATTCAAAACTTTTGGGCCTCTAATAGAGTGTAAGACCCAATCCCCTTTTAACCAAAACAACTTTGTGCCTCAGATATTGTATAAGCCCATTTGCGTTAAAAGAAAATCTCGGCGCGATCGCCATTTTAAACGAAAAATCATCTGGGCCTACCCTCGTGTTATAAGCCTCACTCTTTTTCTTTAAACCTTTTGGGCCTTTTGAGAGAGTGTAAGACCCAAATCCCTTTGTACAGCAAACCATTTTTTTGGGCCTCAGTCACTTGTATAAGTCCCTCTGTACAAATTCAACAGTGCACTCACTGATAAAACTGTAGGCCTCTCCTTGAGCTGTAAGCCCCAAATCTTTCTTTTTCAAAGCACTTTCTCCTTTGATTTTGAAATATACTGTCGTTTTCAATCTTTCTTTATGGAACAACTAACCAAACAACATGGAAGCTCTATAACCGAGTAAGTGTTTATCCGCTTTCATTTACCGCTTTCATATACATATAACTGTATTATGGGGCTGCTCGCTGTAAGTCTTCTTTCATAAACTCATATCAATTGTGTAATAATAGTATAGATATTTAGAGTTTCCCCGGCAACTACGTCTAGCATTAAGCCCGTTGATCACTCTTAAATAGTCAAAACTAGATCCCCATAGGATTACCAGACACAGTCTTCCCTCCTCTTGGGGTTAAACAATATGGAGATGTGAAAGGCAGATTCTTTTTTAACCCTTTCTCAGACTGTCACTCGTAGAAGTTGTCAAAGAAACTCTATTCCCCAGGATGATCTCTTCTCCGTGAATTGCATCTCTTGAGTTTCTTCCAAGTTCTCGAACTTTCTTGGCTTGATCTATTCTTTGTGAATAGCCTGTCTTGAATTTCTCGGGGTTTGTGGACCCACAGGCTTCTTAAAAGCACCCTTAGGAATTGTCAAGAAACTCTACTCCCCAGAGATGATATTTTCTCCGTGAATGGCATCTCTTGAGTTTCTTCCAAATTCTCAAACTTTCCTGGCTTGATCTATTCTTTGTGAATAGCCTGTATTGAACTTCTCGGGGTTTGGGGACCCACAGGCTTCCTAAAAACATCCCCGCCTTCTCTTGGGTGTTGTACAAGGACCCTTCGGCTTCTTAGAAGTATTCACAGCCTCCTCTTAGGCTTCGTATAAATGATTTCTTCCTCCGGGAATGATAGCCTCCTCTTGGGCTAAGTACAAATTGTCCCTCGGCTTCTTAAAAGTTTCTAGCCTCCTCTTGGGCTTCGTACAAATTGTCCCGACGACCTCCTAAAGGTATAGGAACAGAAATAAGTCATCTTAATAGAACAGTCTTTCCAAGAGTCTACTACTGTTTCTCAAAGCATAATACAAAATATGAAACTCTAGACTTGGACAGTCTAATTTCCTTGAGTCTCAAAGACATTCTCAAGCACCCTTCAAGAATAGGAAGGAACCCCGTAGACTCGGACAGTCTCAATACCCTTTGGATTTCCCATTTCCGTAAAGAATAGGAAATAACCTCGATCCTTGGAACAAATCCATGAGTACAACATTACTCATATAAGAATTGATTTTCTCTTTGAACCAATATACTGGAGCTGTCACTCAACTGAAACAACACCATAGCCTCTCTCTTGGGCTTTGTACAATGATTCTCCCCAGTGGAGCTAACCTTTCCAGACTCTCTTGTTGAGTCAACCTTTTGCCTCCATCTCGGGCTTCGTACGAGATACAAAACACTCTCTTGTTGAGTATAAAATATCCTCTTGCGGAGTCACTTCCCTTTTAGCCTCCGTCTTGGGCTTTGTACAAGACACAAATCACTCCCTTGTTGAGTATAAAACAACATTTTAGCCTCTCTCTCGGGCTTCGTACGAGACACATAAAAACTCCCTCTTGTTGGGCCACTAGCCTCCTCTTAGGATTTGTATAAGAAAACCACTGGATGATCTAAATAAACCTTTTAGCATCAAAACTGTGCCTCGTTCACAGTACACAAACATCAACAACTCCTTCCCTTTCATCTAATTACTGTAAGCGGCAAGTCTCTGGATCATCTACATCCATGCCACTGTCCCTCTTTTAGCATGAGAAATTCCTAAGGAAATATAGCATTGCTCTACACTGAGTTAAAGTCTTCTCCTTCAGGTTGGAAATCCCCTATAAAGGAAATTATGGCATTGCCGGATTCACACATCCCGGATAAAGTAATTCTCCTTTATAAACAGTTGTGACAGACAAACCCCTCTTTAGAGATGACAAATTCTCTTTAAAGACAAACCCTTTTAGCTTCACATCTTGGGCTTCGAACAAGATACAAACTACCTTCAGCTTCACGTCTTGGGCTTTGAACAAGACACCAAAACACCATTTCCTCCCGTAGAATAGGAGGAACTACGAACTCTCTGATTTCTCTGTTTCGGAAAAACGGGAATACGTAGGCATAAGATTGAAAGAAAAATCTTAGCGAGCACACTAAATCAAAACCCAAAATCTCATACCTTCACATCTCAATCGAAAAGCATCAGTCTTAACCTCCCACCAATCGACCGGACCTTTTTTTAACAAAATAAACCTAAAAAAGACCCACAATCTTTGTAGCATCTGTAAACCAACAGTCATCTGTTCAAACTCAGTTTGCAAGCAGGGTTAATTGGAGACATCTATTTCCATTCCTTCATCAGCTTTAATAGGAAAAAAAATGAATCGAACTGTAGATACCAAAGAGCGGTAGTGCTTCGCAACCACGTCCAAAATCGCTCGCTACACCATCCAGTTGGCTGGATGTCCTTGTATCTGATGTGAGAGCTTTCAGGCGCGATGTACTTGACTAAGAAGCCGTACTTGCCACTCGGTTGTCCTAAAGTGTCCTATACTTTCGTGGGAATAGAGGAGTCATCTTCCACGATGACGTTGACCTCAGGAAAAGCATAGTTGATGAATTCTTGTCCTGCAATCTTAGCAGATTCATCATTGTGCTAGATATCTTTGGACTGTCCTGAGCGATGATCCCATGGCTTGGTGGGGACGTGGGTCTTCTTTTCAATATTACTCAGCTGATAGGCATTATTCGGATGACTCTTTTGCCCCAAGTTTTCTGTGTATGGCTTCCAGATAGGCAAATCATCCAAGGGATCATAATATTCTTGATCGAAGTTATCCTTCATTAGATCATCTTCTAATGAGTTAGGTGGAGCACGACATCCCTCAGGATCACAATCTCTATAGATTATTCGAACGTCTGATTTCGGTATATATCTCGAGTCCTGTTTTGGAAAATAGAATGGCATGTGCGTTTCCTCCCAAGACATGTAACCGTTGCCGTTGAGATAAGATTTCCACTCCTCATCCTTATCGGAGGAGTCACTCTTATTGATGGCGTGTACTTCTTGAGACACTGGGTGGAGGAAGCCTCCACTGTGGAAGAAGTTCTGAATGGGATGAAAACTTTCATCTTTCTTGGCAGTCTGGGTACAGGTTGAGGAGAAACCAAGACCTTTCTTTGTCTTGTTATCCGTAGGAATTATAATCTGTCCCCATCCTTTTGCGTCATTACTCTTGATTACTTCGAGAGCGTCCTTGTATGAGGAGATCGACGTCCCTCTTTATGGTTGATTCTCATTGCTCACCGAGAGTTCTTGGAACTGGGTTCCAACAACTTCCTCCGGTTCTACACAGGAAAATGATGATAATTTGCTTACGATTAAGACTTGCTCTCTAGAGACTATGACTAACTTGTCATTCTTGACGAACTTCAGCTTTTGGTGAAGTGTCGAAGTGACTGCCCCAGCTTCGTGTATCCAAGGTCTTCCTAATCAACAGCTGTATGCTTCCCGGATGTCCATGAAGTGACTTGGAAAGTTTGAGGACCGATGGTTATGGGAAGATCGACTTCGCCGATAACTGTTTTTCTAGATTCGTCAAAGGCTTTGACAATGATCTCATTGCCTCTCATCGGGGATCCTTGAAATGATAGTCGCATCAGAGTTGATTTTGGCATAATATTCAAAGATAACCTTGTGTCCACCAGCACACTGGCTAAAGCGTCGTCTTGGCAGTTGACTGTAATGTTAAGTGCCATATTATGATTCTTGCCTTCTTCCGGTAGTTCTTCATCACTGAATCCTAAATTGTTGCAGGAAGTGATGTTGGAAATGATGTTGTCAAACTGTCTTACCGTCACATCTTGTTCCACAAAGGCTTGCTCTAAGACTTTCTGTAGAGTTTCCCTGTGAGCTTCGGAACTAAGCAGGAGAGATAACACAGAGATTCTAAATGGTGTTTGCAATAGTTGGTCCACAATGTTGTACTCGCTTTTCTGGATGAGCTTCAACATCTCATCGTTGTTCTTTATAAGTTCTGGATTACCGGATTGAACAACTTGTTGATTGGGAACTTCTGTTTGAGGTTCCTTCTCTCTAGCAGGTTCTCCAATTCCTCTGTTGAAGATCCGACCGCTCCGTGTGACTCGAATGATGTCGGCAATGTTCACGATGGATGGTAATGGAGTTTCCTTTCCATTTTCGATGGTCGTTGCACCATACTTTAAGGGATAGCCTTATCTGACTTGTACGGTATTGGTCCTGGCAGGTAGATAACCACAGGAGCTCTTTGATTTTTCTGACCGTTATAGGAAACCTCAATCAGTTCCTGGTTGGGAACTTTTCGATTATCAAGAGGGATTCTTGATTCATCGAGTAGAGGGATTATGGTGCAAACGTCTTTAGTTTTCCCATGATCAAAGATTATGACAACGTCTTTGCTTTGATCAGGGAGATAGTCTCGTATCACGTTGATCGACCCAGAACTTGAACATAGTCGAACCTCTTTCCGGTCCAACTGATTTTGAAGAGCCGCTTGCACGAGATAACATCCTTGGTTGTTCTTTGAGCAAACTCTACAGCGCTCATAGTTGTGGGGTGGCACCCAGCCACGCCCGCTTTGTATGCAGTGCATCTTTACTAGATCTGTTTCCATTGAGCAAACATCATGACTTTGATGTCTACCAGGATTCCCGTCAGTCATACTAATCTATTGTGTAGCTTCATCCAAGTAGATTGGAAGCCACCAGTGGTCCTACAAGTGTTGAAGTGTTCTTTGGACAAGCGCACACCCTTGGTCTTTGTTTTCACAGCATTCTTCACAGCATTGATAATCATGTGAAGCCAGAAAGTCGAGCCTGACTTGCTTAGCATGTAATTCTACCAGACTGGTATTCATCAAGCGTATGTCAAAGATCTGAACCATATTGACTTGATGGTTATTTCTTTCACGGTAGTCTTCGATCCATCTGACGTTGAAGGGCCTCTTGTACAAAAGAGCATCCCTGATTGCTTGTTGAGCAGATTGGGCAAGCATTATATTCGTGCCGTGACAGATTATGATATTGACTTTTCCTTGAGTGCATCGCCACCAAATTGACGTTCATCGCAAGAATGTTGCAGTTCTGAACATGTTGGGATGTGCATGGGCCGTGTTGACTTCCCGGATCCTGTGATCCTGAATCCAGCCCAGATCCATTTGTTCTTGTAGAGCTGTTTGCACTACAGAACACCCCTGATTATTCTTTGAGCAGATATCACACTGGTGATAATTGTGAGGTGGCACATAACCGTACCCGCTATGTCTGCAATGCATCCTGACCAGATTGGTTCCTAATAGGAGCACATCGTGAATTTGATAACCGCGGCTAAATTCTCCCTCTATTAAATTCACTGAAGTATTCTCATGTTGCGGCAATGGGTTCGTCTGAACATTCGCATTAGTATCTTTGAAAGATAAGATCCCGTTCCTGACAAGTTTCTGTACATCAGACTTGAAGCTGAGACAGTTCTCAATGTTGTGCCCTGATCCTCCTTGATAGTAAGTGCAAGTTTGATCTACTTTGAACCAAAAAGGAGGATTTTACGGTATGGTAAGAGGAGTCCTGGTTTGGACGTGCCCCTTGGCCAGTAGAAGTGGAAATAGTTCTACATACAACATCGGTAAAGGGTCAAACCCTGATGGTCGTGCTGTACGATTGTTGTTATTGTACTGTGGACGAGCCTGCTGAAGAGGTTGTTGCGGCCTTTGTTGATACTGCTGTTGTTTTGGTTGACTCTGAGAAACCTGAGGTTGATACGTCAGAGCTGACGTTGGGTTGATAGCGGGAGTTATCGCCGCTACTGGTTGATACCTTCGCCTTTACTTTCCCAGAGAGATATTACCGATCTCCTGTTCTTTCTTCTTTTAGAAAGCACTACTGTATCGCTTAGTACTGCTAGATGGCTCTGCATCTTTGACCAATCGTCTTTCTCGGACTGCTTCTTCAAGGCATACTCCCATGTTCACAATTTCAGTGAAGTCACTAGGCGCACTGGCGACCATTCGATCGTAATAGAATGAGCTCAAGGTTTTCAGGAAGATCTTGGTCATCTATTTCTCCTCAAGAGGGGGACAGATCTGAGCGGTAATTTCACGCCATCTCTGAGCATACTCTTTGAAAGTTTCTTTGTCCTTTTGTGATATTGCCCTGAGCTGATCCCTATTCAGTGCCATGTCCAAATTGTACTTATACTTCTGAATGAAGGCTGCGCCGAGATCTCCGAAAGTAACGATCTTGGTGCGGTTTAAACCCATGTATCATTTGAGTGTGGCACCAGTTAAACTGTCTTGGAAGTAATGGATCAATAGCTGTTTATTTTCTGTCTGGGTAGACATTTTTCGAGCGTACATCACCAAATGACTTTGAGGGCAAGAGTTTCCTTTGTATTTTTCAAAGTCAGGCACCTTGAATTTGTGCGGTATTTTCACATTAGGGACCAGACAGAGATCTACGACGTCCTTCTGCATTTCTAAGAATTGTTCCTGGAACTCATTTATTCTTTCGTACATGTCTTTGTTTCCACCAGAAATGGCTTATGGAATCTGTCCTTCCGGGATAGTGTGTACCACTGTTTGTGGTATAGACATTATAGCGGTGACTCTTGGCGCTTCAGTTCCCTGAAGTTTGTAACCTTCAGGAGTTCCTATTGTAAACCTTGCATCTTCACTTTCCCAAAGTTTGTAACCTTCTGGTCCAGTAGCTCATGCCATGGTTTTTGGGACTTCAGTGACCGGCGAGATATATCCTTCAGGTACAAAATTGAGAGGCATGCCACAAGGACGACCCTTAGGCATGTTGTACCGAGGATGATTCTTATATGTCTCCATAATGGGCATAGATGTTATCCCAGAGATTACAGTCTTTTGAGGCCGCTGCTTCTGAGCTGCTGCAAGGGATTGCATGTCACTGTGAAGTTTTTCCAAACTTTCCTTCAGAGCGTCGATTTCTTCTCTCAGCTCTCTGTTCTCTTCCTCGAGATCGTCCATTTTCTTTTGTCAATTGGCCCGAGTATTGTATGTAAGTGTAAATGCGCCTAAGAGGGGGGGGGGGGTGAATTAGGTTCTTGAAAATTTCTTCGATCTTTTTACCGGTTCTTGGTTATTTTTCCGTTTTATGATAAGTGCCGGAAAGTAAAGTGCGGAAAGGAAAAATGACACAAGAGAATTATAGTGGTTCCCCTCACAGCCCGAGAGTACTCCACTCCTCCTTCAACACGAAAGAGAGTTCACTATAGTTTAGAATTATTGTACAGCCTAATCACACCAATAGTGATGCTTACTATCTAACCTATAGGTAATTAAGTGTATGAAGAACAATCCTCTTCAAAACACTCACTTGTTTCCAACAATCCTGGACAACAAGGTAAAACAGAAAAATATTCTTGATAATAAGATTATGTCTTGATAATATGATGCTATCAATCTTCACGATCGATCTTCTCCTTGAAATAAATATCACTCAAATGAAATATACAAGTGTTCTTGAATAAAATGAGATGAAACAATGATAATGTGTGAAATTTATGCAAAGGTTTCTCTAAAAAAATATGTTTGAATGAACACTTGAAGAATAACTGAAAGATGAAAAGAATGAGTGGATTTTTTATTATGAAATTTCTTGGAGGTGAGTTTTAATCTGAAAATGACATGTATTTATATTGATGAAAGCAACCATTCAAAAGTCATGGCAATGGTTAGAAAAATTCTGAATTTAATAAGATAAATGATGTAAGAGATGCCATGAAAAGATATAATGAAAAGGTGCATTCAAACAAAACATTTTTCAATTTTAAATAAAAAACACTGTTTCAGTACGTTGTAAATTGTGGCGGTTGTTTGGTCTGTTACGTCGTTTCAAAATGCCACAATTTACCAAATAATTTTGAAATTTAAAATTTAAAATACTGGTTCAGAATGGTGTGAATTATGGCGGTTTCTGGTGCTGTTACGACAGTTAAAAACGCCATAATTTACCAAAAACTGAATGTTTAAATAAATTAAATAATTAAAAAATTTGTCTAAGTATTTGAACCAATTTTATACAACATCTATTGATTTATCCAAGTCAATAGATTATATTTGAAAGTGATTTAACATGGTTCAAAATAAAAAAAAAAGAAATAAATAAATAAAGTAAATAAAGTTTCAAATGTATGATAAAAATATTTTGTTTTTTTAAAGCTAGAAATAATGATATATTTTCAACCACATGAACCATGTATGCAAGTGAATTTTGAAGATTATTTTGAGAACTATTTTATCAATATATATTGCATGCTTGAGACACTTTTGAACACTTGTATGCAACCATATTGATAAGTGAGAGTTATACCTTGATTATACTTGAGAATTCTTCAAGACTTGTAAAAATTAAAAACTTTGTGCTAGCTTCAATGTCTTGATCCATTCTTTTTGAGCAAGCATAACATATTGAATGAATAATGTTGTCTTCATCAAAACCATTGAGAAGCTTGCCTTCACATTCTCCCCCTTTTTGATGATGACAACCCAATTTTGAAAATTTGCTTTAATCTTGTTTCTCTAACACAAAAGGCTCCCCCTTGATCAATGCTCCCCCTAAATTCATGATTTAGAGTGTCTTTGCTAGCTGCATTTTGTTAGAGAAAAACAAACACAAACACATACATCTTTTCCCCCTTTGTCATTAGCAAAAAGGATGAGAAAAGACTTGAAATATATAAAGAAATCTTGAAAAATGAAAAATAATTTTTACCTATGAGTTTTACCTCATGAAAGACTTCATCAAACATTTATCCTTGCCGGAACATGATTTTGAAGTCTTGACTTCATTATCTCATATAATGAATAGATATTTGAAGATTTAAATGTCACCTTCATCTAAAATGCCAAGTTCTCGACGAATCTTGAAGAATTGTTCTTTTGCGAGTGGTTTTGTGAAAATGTCCGCTAGTTGATTATGTGTATCTATAAATGTGACTTCAAATCTACTTTAAGCACATGATCACATAGAAAATGATGTCGAATGTCTATGTGTTTGGTTCTTGAGTGCATGACGGGATTCTTTGTAATATTAATTGCACTTGTGATGTCGCATCGAAGTGGTACGCATCCAAGATCGATTCCATAGTCGCTTAATTGTTGCTTTAGCCAAAGATTTTGAGCACAACAACTTCCCGCTGCTATGTATTCTGCTTCAGCCGTACTAAGAGCAACACATGCTTGTTTCTTACAGGACCATGAAACTAGGGCATTTCCTAAAATGTGACATGTTCCACTCGTGCTTTTTCTATCAGTTTTGCAACCTGCATAATCCGCGTCAGAATAACCGATTAAAGTACAAACACTACCTTTAGGATACCATAAGCCAACATTTTTCATTCCCTTGAGATACTTCATGATTCTTTTGACCGCCGTGAGATGTGACTCCTTCGGATTTGCTTGGAAGCGAGCACATAAACACACACTAAACATTATGTCAGGACGGCTTGCCGTCAAATATAATAAAGAACCAATCATACCTCGATACTTCGTAATATCAACCGATGTTCCCGATTCGTCTTGATCAATGTAGGTTCCGGATCCCATTGGTGTTGACATAGCTTTACAACCATCCATATCAAATCTCTTTAATAATTCTTTGCAATACTTCGATTGGTTGATGAAGATTCCGTCCTTTTGTTGCTTGATTTGTAATCCAAAGAAATAATTCATTTTTCCCATCATAGACATTTCAAACTCGCCTTGCATCATTGAAGCAAATTCTTCACATAGTTGATTGTTTGTTGAACCAAAGATAATGTCGTCCACGTACACTTGAACAAGTAAGGTATTATTCTTTATCCTCTTAATGAACAAAGTCTTGTCTACCTTGCCTTTTTCAAAACCTTTTTCGCATAAGAAATTACTTAGACGATCATACCATGCCCTTGATGCTTGTTTTAAACCATAGAGAGCTTTCTTCAACTTGAATACATGTGAAGGATGCTTGAAGTCTTCAAAACCCGGAGGTTGTTTGACATAGACTTCTTCGTTGATATATCCATTTAGGAAGGTGCTTTTGACGTCCATTTGAAATAACTGAAAATTCATTGAGCAAGCATAAGCAAGTAATAGACGAATAGCTTCTAACCTTGCAACCGGAGCGAATGTTTCTTCAAAGTCAATTCCTTCTTCTTGATTGTACCCTTGAGCCACAAATCTTGCTTTGTTACGAATAATAATTCCATTTTTGTCAAGTTTGTTCTTAAATACCCATCTTGTTCCAATGATGTGTTTGTCATTTGGTTTTGGAACAAGTTCCCAAACTTGATTTCTCTCGAATTGATTCAATTCTTCTTGCATCGCACATATCCATTGGTCGTCATTTAAGGCTTCATTAACTTTAGATGGTTCGATTTGAGAAACAAATGTCATATTTAAGCATGCATCCTTTAGATTCAATCTTGTTGCTACACCTTGACTAATGTCTCCGATGACTTTGTCTATTGGATGATCCCTATGTGTTCTCCATTCTTTTGGTAGATCATTGTTGATCGACTTTTGTTGAATCGGTTCATCATGATGTTCTTTTTGTTTTTCTTCTAGATTTTCAATGAAGTCTTTAGAAGTATCTTCTTTGTGAATTTCTACAAGATCATCATCATTATCACAAACAATAATGTCCTCTTTCGAGGGGTTAGATTCATCAAATTTGACATGCATAGATTCTTCTATAGTTAAAGTTCTTTTATTATAAATTCTAAATGCCTTACTAGAGAGAGAGTAGCCGAGAAAAATACCTTCATCGGATTTCTCGTCAAACTTACCAAGGTTGTCTTTGTCGTTGTTTAGGACAAAGCACTTGCATCCAAAAATATGAAAGAAAGAAATATTTGGTTTTCTCCCTTTGAAAAGTTCATAAGGGGTTTTCTTGAGAATAGGCCTAATATTGACACGGTTACTTACAAAACATGCCGTGCTCACCGCATCCGCCAAAAAATACTTAGGAAGATTTGAATCACTTTTCTGCACTAAAAACAATGTCCAAGTATATCTAGAGAAATCATCAACAATAACTAATGCATAGACATTACCTCCGAAGCTTTTTGTTCTCGATGGACCAAAGAGATCCATGTGCAACAATTGTAGTGGCCTAGTTGTGGACACCACATTCTTGGATGTGAAAGTTAGTTCTTCAACTTTGCCAATGCCAAGAATTCTTTCTTTAAGGGAATCCTCATATGTGAAATAACCCTTGGACTTTGGAGCTAGATTTGAAAGCTAGTTTATGCCTCCCATCAAAAACTTAGAACCACCACTTATCTAAACATCATAGATTTAAAGTGGTCCTTAAGCAAACCTACAAAACAAATTAAGTTTGATTTGGTACCCAATGTGCTTTGGGTCCACCATAGTTAGTTCCTTTCTTATCCCACACATAATGGCCTTGAGCAACACTAAAGTTTCTAATATAACATGCATTAGGAGTATGACCTTTAATACCACAATAGAAACTAGTAGGCTCAAAGTTGCTTTTATATCTAGGGGGATAAGATTTCTTCTTATTATAAGACGTCTTCTTATTATTTCTTTTCCTTTTGTTATATTGTTGAACCATTTTAGGCTTGTCACTTTTCTCTAAAGGAATTTGTTCTTTAGCTTTTACAAAAATGGTCTTGTTAGAAGTTTGTTTAGAAAATCTTGAGTAACCTAGACCACTTTTATCATTTGAGTATCTTTGACTACTAAGAACATGTTCCAATCCAACTTGTCCTTTCTCATATCTTTCTAGGACTCTTTTCATTTGAACTATTTGAAAAGCAAGTGACTCACATTTAGTGCATGCAAAATTCTTGATTAATTCTTCTTTTTCATCTTTGAACTCATTTTCCATTTTCTCAATATTTTCTTCCAAGATGGATATTTGTTTCTTTTGAGATGAGATGGTTTTATATAGAATTTTGCATTCACTTAAAAGTTCATCAATTGCTCCTTGAGCATCATTATCATAAATTGAAAAGTTACTACTAACCTCATCGTCTTCATCGTCGGAATGATGTGATGCCATCAATGCTAGATTTGCGCTTTGATCACTATCGGAGTCCGATGAAGAACTTATTTCGTTGTCATCCCAAGCAATGTAGGCTTTCTTTTTGTAATCCTTCTTTCCTTTGTTGTCACGATTCTTTGCGAGTTTGGGACATTCCGGTTTGATGTGGCCTTGCTTTCCACATTCATAGCATATAATGTCTCCATTGGATGTTGATGCTTCTTTTTCTTTGTTCTTTGAGGACTTCTTTCTTCTTGTGAAACTAGAGTTTCCAATACTATTTTTTGCACTGAAGTATTTTCCTAGTTTTTTTACAAGGAGCATAAAGTTTTCGTCCTCTTCGGGATTGTCTTCTTTCTTCACAACTTTGGATTCGACTTTTAAGGCAATGCTCTTGGATTTCTTTTCTTGGTTCTCACGTTTCTCCAATAGTCCAAGTTCCGTCTCATATTCTTGAAGCTTTCCGAATAGAGTAGCGGATGTCGTCGTTGATAAACTTTTCTTCTTGGAAATCGCCGTCACTTTGGGTTGCCACTCTCTTGTTAAATACCTAAGCACTTTAAGATTAAGTTCATCATTTGTTAGTGTCTTACCAAGTGCATTCAAGTGATTTGTCAAATGCACGAATCTTTTCTGCAAGTCGAGGATTGATTCTCCTGGTTGCATTCTGAATAACTCGTACTCTTGACTTAAAGTATTCAATCTGGATCTTTTGACTTCGGCGGTTCCTTCGTGAGTTTCTACAAGAGTGTCCCATATTTGTTTGGCCGTTGTACATGTTGAGACGCGGAAGAATTCATCCATTCCAAGTGCACTTTGTAAAATATTTATTGCCTTTTTGTCATAGAGAACCTTTTTCTTATCATCCTCATCCCATGATGCTTGTGGTTTTGGCGTACCAACTTCGTTGAAAACCGTTGTAGGAATAAAAGGACCATTTTGAACAGCCTCCCATATATCACTTCCTTGTGCTTCTAAATGTGCCTTCATACGGATTTTCCAGAAGTCGAAGTATTGGCCAGAAAACAAAGGAGGCTTGTTGCTACTACCACCGTCTTTGAATACAAGATCATTGTTTGCGGAAGCCATCTGAATCGAATAGGAACAGGTTACCTATCACCTGCTCTGATGCCAATTGTAAGTGTAAATGCGCCTAAGAGAGGGGGGGGGGGTGAATTAGGTTCTTAAAAATTTCTTCGATCTTTTTACCGGTTCTTGGTTATTTTTCCGTTTTATGATAAGTGTTGGAAAGTAAAGTGCGGAAAGGAAAAATGACACAAGAGAATTATAGTGGTTCCCCTCACAGCCCGAGAGTACTCCACTCCTCCTTCAACACGAAAGAGACTTCACTATAGTTTAGAATTATTGTACAGCCTAATCACACCAATAGTGATGCTTACTATCTAACCTATAGGTAATTAAGTGTATGAAGAACAATCCTCTTCAAAACACTCACTTGTTTCCAACAATCCTGGACAACAAGGTAAAACAGAAAAATATTCTTGATAATAAGATTATGTCTTGATAATATGATGCTATCAATCTTCACGATCGATCTTCTCCTTGAAATAAATATCACTCAAATGAAATATACAAGTGTTCTTGAATAAAATGAGATGAAACAATGATAATGTGTGAAATTTATGCAAAGGTTTCTCTCAAAAAATATGTTTGAATGAACACTTGAAGAATAACTGAAAGATGAAAAGAATGAGTGGATTTTTTATTATGAAATTTCTTGGAGGTGAGTTTTAATCTGAAAATGACATGTATTTATATTGATGAAAGCAACCATTCAAAAGTCATGGCAATGGTTAGAAAAATTCTGAATTTAATAAGATAAATGATGTAAGAGATGCCATGAAAAGATATAATGAAAAGGTGCATTCAAACAAAACATTTTTCAATTTTAAATAAAAAACACTGTTTCAGTACGTTGTAAATTGTGGCGGTTGTTTGGTCTGTTACGTCGTTTCAAAATGCCACAATTTACCAAATAATTTTGAAATTTAAAATTTAAAATACTGGTTCAGAACGGTGTGAATTATGGCGGTTTCTGGTGCTGTTATGACAGTTAAAAACACCATAATTTACCAAAAACTGAATGTTTAAATAAATTAAATAATTAAAAAATTTGTCTAAGTATTTGAACCAATTTTATACAACATCTATTGATTTACCCAAGTCAATAGATTATATTTGAAAGTGATTTAACATGGTTCAAAATAAATAAAAAAGAAATAAATAAATAAAGTAAATAAAGTTTCAAATGTATGATAAAAATATTTTGTTTTTTTAAAGCTAGAAATAATGATATATTTTCAACCACATGAACCATGTATGCAAGTGAATTTTGAAGATTATTTTGAGAACTATTTTATCAATATATATTGCATGCTTGAGACACTTTTGAACACTTGTATGCAACCATATTGATAAGTGAGAGTTATACCTTGATTATACTTGAGAATTCTTCAAGACTTGTAAAAATTAAAAACTTTGTGCTAGCTTCAATGTCTTGATCCATTCTTTTTGAGCAAGCATAACATCTTGAATGAATAATGTTGTCTTCATCAAAACCATTGAGAAGCTTGCCTTCACATTGTATGAGTGAGACAGTTTGACTCTAGAATTGTGACACATACGTGAGACTCATAGATAAGAAAAATGCGTTATGTGAGAATGATGAATGATATGCAATGACATTTTTTTTAGTTTTTGTTTTAATAAAAAAGAAACTTCAACAAATAGATTGCAAATATCATACAGTGGGGGAGACCCCTTTTATTGAATTCGAAGGATTACAGGGAGAAGTAAAGTATGTTACAAAGTGTTGTAAGGAAGATGTCTATGCTCATGGATCCTGAGTCCTCTCTGAAGAGAGCTCAGATGCTGGTTCCGGTATTTTCCTTTTCTTTGATCGGGGCTCTTCAGACGTTGTCGGGTCGTCAGTTCTTTGCCAAGTGAAAGGAGCGAGCAAATTTCTTCGGTCTTCTTGACTCTCTATAGCATGCTGTCCTAATATCTCAATTATAGCATCCTTTTCCTTTAATAGTTCCTGAATCTTGGTACATTCCACATTGAGGATTCGGTACTTGTTTTTCCAAGAGCTCTTCTCACGCTGAACTTTGTTGAGAGCGACCTGGAGTTTTTCTGCATCAGACATGAAATAAAGGACAGATTCCTTTAAGGGAAAAACTTCTTGACGAGGGTAAGGCATCCTCAGCCCGAGGGCTCTAGTTTGCACCCAGTGGAGATAAGGTTCCATGGAGGTACAATTTGGACTTCCTAGAGACTCTCTTCCTTTCCTGTGAATATGTTGTCAGGCATGCACTATTTCCTTCTTTAGTGCCTTGTCATTTTCCCCTTCCTTGAAGAAAAGACCTTCCAGATGAACATTATGTGGGATATTCTTCATCGGGTATCCGAGTTGACGGCGAGTTAAAATTGGATGATAGTTGATTCCTCCTTTAGTTCCAATGAGGGGTATGTTAGGGAAATTTCCACATCTGTCGATGATCTCCATCCCTTCGTAAATCCTATTGTACCAATCTATGTGAGAGTTGGTAAGGGACATAATCCTTTGTGACCAACGTAGAGTACTCTTGTGATCCCAAAAGGCAGCATACTTGGGTAAATGGGAAATGAACCATTTATACAGTAAGGGTACACAGCATGTGATCATTCCTCCGATGTACAAGTTCCTTAAGTGTACAAAATGATAAGCATCTGCGAGCAAGGTTAGTACGGGGTTCCCAATCAGAAATATCTTAACGGTATTGGTATCGACGAAGTTGTCAATGTTGGGAAAAAGGAATAACCCATATATGTGCAGGACAAAGATATCTTTGAAAGCAGTTATGTTTCCTATACTGGCAAAGTATAGGGCTTTCTCCATCAGGAATTTAGCTGGTAAACCCTGGATTCTTCCTTTAGTGGTCATGTGAGTCCTAACTTCTACCTCATCCAAAGAGATTGCTCTTGCAATGGTTTGTTCCATTGGAATTTCTTCCAGTCCAGAATATGGAGCTCGGTCAGTGATATGTAAATTAATAGATGAGAGTACTCTTCCAATGTTGGTGCCAGTTGGTAATCCGAAAATGTGAAGTAATGACAAACCGGATCATAGAACTGAATTAGCGTAGACAGGATTCCTTCAACTACGTGGACCCTTAACAGAGACAACAGTCCTCCGTGCTTAGCTCTGAAAGCCTCAGGTTTGGTAACCATCCTTGCCAACTTCCTTACGTCCTCTAGTTTTGAAACCTTGAAGGTGTACTTGTGTGTCTTTCTTCTACCGAAATCCATAACCCAATCTCTGATATTTGCAATTATTGTTTAGTTTATTTTGATTTTTTTTGTTTGAAAAGAGTTTTTTTTAATGAATTCATGAATGCAGCACACAAAAACATTTGAAAACATGGGTTTAAGGGTTCAACGTCACGAGCATGGAGTCATGGCTCTACCCATCCCTAAAGGTTGTACTATTTTGGTCAATTTTTGTATCTGTAGAACGGGTTCTAAGGTTCCCAAAATCATTGACCCCCTAGGGATATCAACAACAAGCTGATTCACTCGAGCGAGCTGTAATATCCTAGGGTGAATCTCATTTTAGTGTAGTATCGCGTATCAACTATTCCCGATAGTCACCGCACTACCAAATGGTCATACGGTTAATATCTACTAAATCCTTAGGGTCATGGGTACCACACTAGGAAAGATAATGCTTTCACGACAATCGGTCGTTCAACATCGATACTTCTGTACAGGTACCTTGACTGATTCGGCGGGCTACCAGAATAGCTTGTTCGGGATTCACTCCCTATAAATGTCTCTTGTCTATGCCACCTTTATCTTAATGTTCTCTCAAACTTTCTACATGCGTATCAATCGCATTCCCATTTGACAGAAAATAAACATGGATATCAAGTAGGAATAGCAGTAAATATATATAGTATATAGTATAGAAAATGCTAAACAACCTAGACCTCTTAGGAATTCTAATCCTAGTTGATCTCCCCAACAAAGTCGCCATTTTTCTGTAGCGTGTGATTTTTGTCGAAGACGCGACCACCTTACCGTATTTGGTTGGAATTGGGTGCTACTTTCTGATTTCTTATTTATCCAATGAAGCTAGAAAGGAAAAGGAAGCTATCTAAAACTAACCTTGCACGCAAATGTTTTCTTTAACAAATGCTAAGATATTGGGGGGTCCGGGGTCAGGTTATACAATGGGGAGTTGTCAATTACCCATCCTATATATGGTTATCCATAGATTGTTTGGCATTTTCTTCTGTTATCTACTTACTGGTGTTTATCTGTTATAGGTTTGGGAAAGTTTCTTCATTGGGAGTGTTGAGAGAGTATTTTTTGTTGTTTTCGGGTTTTTCGATGTTTTGGTAAGATACTGGACCTAAGGTTTTTGATTAGTGTGCTCGCTAATATTTCGCAATCTTATGCCTACATATTCCCGTTAAAGAAAACAGGGAAATCAGAGCAATCGTAGTTCCTCCTATTCTATGGGAGGAAAAAGATGTTTGGTGTCTTGTTTAAAGCCCAAGATTGAAGCTAAAGGGTATTTGTGTCTTGTTTAAAGTCCAAGATTGAAGCTAAAGGTTTTGACTGAGAGATAATTTGTCATCTCTAAAGGGAGATCTCATATGTTTATCACAGTTGTTAGGTGACTGATTATAAAGGAGAATTACTTTAACTGGAATATATGGAGTCCAGCAATGGCATAATTTTCTTTAAAAGGGATTTGTCCTGAAGGAGAAAACTTTAACTCAGTGTAGAGCAGTGCTATTTTTCCTTAGGAGTCTTTCATGCTAAGAGAGGGACATTGGCTTGGATGTAAATAAGCCAGAGGCTTGCCACTTACAGCAATTAGATGAAAGAAGGGTTTTACTAGGATAAGAGATGGACTACAACTTGGATTTTTGGATCAATAAGTGTGCCACTTATAGCAGTTATCTGGGATTAAGGTTTGTTTTGATTGTCTATTTTGATGTGTGATTGTACAAAGAAATGTCTTCCTACAGAGAGAAATTTTGATTTCCTCTGAGGGGATTTTGATTTTTGTGTGCCTTGATCAAAGCCCAAGGTTGAAGTTAAAAGGTTGACTTTACTAGGGAGTTTTATTCCTGTCTTGTACAAAGCCCAATATTGAGGCTAAAAAGAGATTGACTCTGCTTAGGGAGATCATTATACAAAGCCTAAGAGGAGGCTAGAAGGAATTGACTCTTCCGGGGAATATTTTGTCTGTCTTGTACAAAGCCTAAGATTGAGGCTAAAAGGAATTGACTATACTGGTGAGAGGTTTTATCTGTCTTGTACAAAGCCCAAGATTGAGGCTAAAAGAAGATTGATTCCACTGGTGAGAGGTTCCATATGTGTCTTGTACTAAGCCCAAGATTGAGGCTAAAAGGGAATTTGACTGACTCAGCTGAGAATATTTTATCTGTCTTGTACAAAGCCCAAGATTAAGGCTAAAACGGTTGAGGAATGATCATTATACAAAGCCTAAGAGGAGGCTGGTTGGGGAATTTATTATATGAAGCCTAAGAGGAGGCTAACTTCTACTGAGGATTGTTGAGATCCAGAGACATGTCCAAATTGAGGAATCAACTCTTGCTAAGGATTGAAGAAGAGTTGAAATATCAGATACCATGAGGTTCTGAGTGAGGGTTTATGGGTTATAATTTGTCCCTAGCTGAGGAAAATTTAAAGTGAAAGCTTAAAGATTGAGTTTTGAAACCCGTGGAGGTTTTAACTCTGTTGGTGATTGATGAAATGATCAGGGTTTATCCTGTGTTTTTAGGAAACTTGAGGGTTTCTTTAAGATCCAAGACGAGATGAGACTGTCTAAGTCTACTGGTATGAGAAGGTTTATCTTTGCATGATGCCCAAGAGGAGGCTGATGCTTTAAGGGATGAGAACTAACCCTAAACTGGTTTGATGTTTTGACTCTGACTCTCTGAAGGATTAAACTATCAAAGGATGACTAAGTTATGTCCTATACCTGTAGGAGGGCTTTGGGTCCTTGTACTAAGCCCAAAAGGAGGCATGAGAACTTCTAAGAAGCACGAGGGTCCTTGTACAAAGCCCAAGAGGAGGCTGGGGATGCTTTTAGGAAGCCTGTGGGTCCAAACCTAAGAAAAGTTCAAGAAAGGTTTCACCAGGAATAATCCTTTCTTTAGTGAATAGTTCTAGGGTTTGAAGAAATTCAGAAGAGGTTTCACCGGGAATTAATCCTCTTTGGGGAAATGAATTTCTTGTACAAATTTCTAGTAGTGACAGTCTTGAGAAAAGTTTCACCGAGAATAATGCCTTTCTCTGTTCCATATTGGTATAAGCCCAAGAGGAGGCAAGACTGTATCTGCAATTTCCTATGGGGAACTAGTTTTGACTGTGTTGAAAGAGTGACCACTTGCTTGATCTAATCCTAGACCTAATTGTCGGGAAAAACTCTAAGCAAGACATACATGCATATATATATATATATATATATATATATATATAACAAGTATGTAAAAGAAAGTTGGTAGAACTTACAGGTGAGTAAGCTTCCAGTGTTACAGCTGTATGGTTAGTTATTCAAGAAATTGAAGAAAGTTTTGATAACAACTATGAATTTGAATCTAAATCAAAAGGGAAGTTATTTTGAAAGGAAGTTTGGGGCTTATACTTGAGAGGCTTAGATTTATTCTTTCGAAAATGTGATGATCGCGTCGTAGTTTTGAAAAGCACAAAGGGACTTATACAATGACTGAGGCCCAAATTATTCTATTTACAAAAGAGATTGGCTCTTACACTCTATTAGAGGCCCAAAGTTTATTTTTATACAAGATATGGGGCTTACAACTCAAGGAGAGACCCAGATGAAAAACAATGATCGCATCGTTATTTTGAAAACTGTAATGGGACTTATACAATGACTGAATCCAAAATTATTTATGTACAAGGGGGTTGGGTCTTACACTCTATTAGAGACCCAAAGAGTTTATTAAAAGAATAAGGATGAGACTTACAGCACAAGAGGAGGCCCAGATGAAAATTGTTTGAAAAGCCGCAATCGCGCCGAGATTTTTGAAATCGTATCGGGACTTATACAATGACTGAGGCCCAAAATGTTTTATTTACAAAGGGATGGGTCTTACACTCTATTAGAGGCCCAAAAGTGTTTATGTGAAGTTTGAAAAATTAAAATTTAGAGGAAACCCTACTTTTGAATGTAAAAGATATAATTTTCAAAGGAAATTAAATAAAAAATGATATAAAATATCAAATATATTTAAAAACAAGTTGTCAACTTTGAAAAATATTTTGAAAAATCATGTTTAATCACATGAAAGATTGAAATTCATTTGGAATGAAAAGATCAAAGTGGGAATTTCATTTAAAAATGTTTAAAAACAAATAAAAAGTAAATTAATTACAAAAATTCTAACTATATTAAATAAATAATATAAATTGGATTCTTTTTTGTAAAATAAAATAATTTAACATTTTTGTGACTTTTTAAAAAAAGAACCAATAAAAAATGATAAAAAATGAGAGAGAAATTAATTTTGGAAGTTATTAAAAAATGGTGAAGAAAAGTGAAAGAAAACAAGTGGTAAAAAAATAGGATGGCCCTCCCAAGGTTTGAACTCACGCCCTTGAAGTGGAGGGTTTAAAACTTTACCAACTGAGCCAAGTGCGTTGGCTGATAGAGTGTGGCAAGAGTGAATAATATGTGAAACCTTTGGAAAATAGTTCAAAAAAAATACCAAAAGGTCTGGGGCGAGGGGGATTCGAACCCCAAACCTCTCACTCGCTACACACACACACAAGTACTAGTGTTTCTACTAGGGCGCAATGCCAATTCAAACATATATTGGCAAGTGTGTCGCTCCCGGGATTTTCATCCTAGTACAAACGCGAAAGTGGCACCAAACAGAGTCGCCAGCAATGTGTATTTATCCCAAGAGAGGGAAAGGAAACACCGCATAAACCTGAGGGAAAGGAAAAGAGCATGGTCTTACGACCAAGAGAAATGGGTTCGGGAGTCGGTTACGCGAGAGGAAGGTATTAGCACCCCCTCGCGTCCATCGTACCCGATGGGATCCACGCTTGCTTGTCTCGATCAAAGGGTGATAGAAAAGAATGCTGGAAAAAAGGAACTGGAAAAGGAAAAGGAAAAAGAGAGAGAAAAAGGAACAAATGTAGGGAAAATAAAAGAAGTGCTCGCATGGGCCCTACCCCACTGCCTACGTATCTCATCGGGAACATGAGAATCAGAGCGACGTAGTTCCCCTCACTAGGGATGGATTGTCTGTGTTTTTTAGAGAACGGCTTACGTCCTAGCTCAGGTGTTGCAGGCTCGCTGGTCCGAGTGCGTTACCATCTTGCAAGAGAACGAGTAGAAGCGCGTTCGTGCGTTGAGAATGAAAGAGATGAGAAAAGAATTCCCGAAGGAAAGACGTTATTGTTTGTTTTTGTCTTTTAGAAGGAAGTGTTTTGGATTTGTTTGCAGACGACAGTGTATCTGGATCTTAGGCATTGGAATGTGTACCTTCTCACATTCCAAGATGGAATGGGTAAGAAAGCACACTAAGGGTGAAGAAGACCCTCACACTTAGTTCCAATTATCAAGGTCCAAACACACTAGCATACTTGTGTTTATTAAATGTTTTGTTGATTATGAAGTGAAGAAGTGTTTTTTATTATTTGCACCTTCAACAAGTATTGCATTTAAGTCCCTCATACAAGATCAAATGTTTAACACATTGACCCAAGATGGGCTATATGCTACACATTCTAAGATTACAAGAGAAGACCCCTTATAATCTTTTCTTTATATGAAAGGCCTAAATGCAATAAATGCCTACCTTTATTATATGTTTTGAATTTTCTTTGAGATGAGAAAAGAGACTCAAGAGAGGATAAAGGTAAAACCTATATGGACTAAGACTCAATCCTAATTGAAGATTAAAGGGAGTGATCCTAAAGGTTTGTGAGGTTTCAACCTAAAGTCTAAAGAAAGAAAGAATTAAACAATTCACTTCCAAAGTAGAAGATGAATTGTAATTCAAAAAGGGAAAGTAATGAGTTATTAAAAGAAAGCACATAAGTGCTTAGCAAAACACCAAATGGAATTGTAAAAGAGAAAGGATAGAAGTTGAATGTGGATTCCTTATCCACACTCAATTGAAACTTACCGAAGCCCCTACATGGTTAGCACAATCACTTACAAGTAAAGTAAGAAAATATAATGAACAAATCAAATTCAAACAAGTTGACAAACAAAGTAAAATGAGATTGAATGCTATACATGCTTCCAAGTCAGAATGTAACTCATATTTACACAACCTAATGTTATCCTAAATGAGCATACCAAATCATGCAAACAAAATCTCAATCCAACAAGAAGCAAAGAAGAAAAGGTGAAGTGATGTGAATGTGGTTCATACTTGTGAAACAAGTGACTTAAGGTGCAAGATAAACATCAAACATGCAAAGATGAAACCCAAATGTCACAATCAGAAGTCAATTAACATGCTATACATCCTCAAACAAAACCACAACTCATGGCACAAGTGCCTTCATGATCAAGCAAACCAAACATGAGGCATGCATTCACAAAATGAACAAGTTAAACTTCATGCTTCAAACAAATAGCAAACATGCTTCAAAAATTATGACTTTCCCCAATCAAACACCTTAAACACATGCCATTAACATATCAAGTCCACAAGTAATGAATCAGAACCAAAGTCACTCAACAATTAGGTCAAAGTCTCATGGAAGTTTCATGCATTCATGCTCAAAGCAACACATCAAAAGTCATCCAAAAAGACTTAAAAATCACCTCATAAATCTCAAACATACCTCAACATATTGTGACCACAATGCAAAAAGAAAGGCATTCAAATCATTTTTTATGATCAAGAACAAAAATGCACAAAATCATATGTCACATTAAGTATGCATACAAATGGAAATTCAAAAGAAATAATGGAACAGGGGCAAAATGGTCATAAAATCAGTAAATAAAATCATATAAAATTTCCTAAATGTTTTAAGAATACACATGAATTTTTGTAGAATTTTATTATGCATTTTAGTATTTTTAAAAATTGAAAATCAAACGCGTATGTAAAATGAAAATAAAAATAAAATGCAATATGAGAGGGGGGTATGAATATAGCAATATAACAGTTCAATCTAAATGGGCCTCAAAACAAGGGGGTGCAAATAGCAGCCTGACTAAGTCCAATTGCGCGCCAAACACAATAACAAAAATGCACCTGCAGTCAACAATCTTGACTCACTCACAACCATTAGATCAATTCAAAGTCAAGTCAAAGTCAAAGTACACAGAATCAATGCACGTGCGTGAGGACACACACTCACTACCATGCACTGCACCACATAGTGCTTAAGTGAAATCAGAAAATATGCACATGATTTGCACGTGAAATTTAATGTGCTGGTACATTGTAGGCCACACGATCAGAAAACATGAACGGATAGGATTAAAACATGATAAACCCTAACAGTTAAAGTCACCGGCCGGAGAGGGACCTCCGGTCACCTTCTCCGGTCACTCACCACCGTCTGCAACCTTCAAACTCTCCAGAAATTCACAAGCCATATATCAAAAGAAAGCTGAACTCACGCACATCACTAATCTACCATTTAATTTCACAGATCAATCATGTATAAAGAGAATCGAGCACAAACATTTTTGCCCTAGAAAATATTCTAAACACCTATAGTGCCTATCACTAGCCAGAACTCACACTGCTTCTAGTAAGCCACAAATACCATGAAAACAAGCTAAATTCAGTGAAGAAAGTTTGAGAAGAATGGAACCTGAAGTTGGAGAACTCTTGGATCAACAGAAAACCAGAGAGATGCAATTAACCTTGAGCTTCCTCAGAGCAAAATAAATGCTCAGAATCTTTAGATCTTGAAGAAGATAGTTGGAGATTTGAGAATATAATGTTGCTGCACTTGGAGGATTATGGTTGATTCAGTCTCTTCTTGATCCAGCAATACCAAATAATGATGATGATTGATGAAGATGAGTGATGGAAATGATGAATTCGTATGAGATCAGAGAGAGAGAATAGAGAGAATTTTGAGAGAAAGAGTGAGAATGATTTGAAGTGAGAGTGAAAAAATGAAGTTCTCTTTCCAAATCTGTTAGAATTGTTTATATAGGTGTGGTTATGGTTTAACTCTGGTGGTTGATGGTTAGAACTCTAGTTAGAGTGAGTTAGTTAACTGAGTTTGAGTTAACTAACTGAGTGAGGTTGTTATGCCACGAGTTGGGAGGTTTGGTTAGAGTGTGGAGTGATTATGAGATGATATGGTGAGGATGAGAGTGAACCAGTGGTGGTGATGTTACTATCAGTGCAGCAGCCTGGCTTGTACCAGAAGTTTTCTTATTTCCTCTTTGATGTAAGGCTATGTATGTGTAAGGTGGTGTTTGTTCAAATGAGGCAAAGGTTGGGAGTGTGTTGAGAATGTATGCGTGTGACTTAAAACATGATAACAACAACAACCTTCTATTTTTTCAATTTTGTGACAGTTTGTAACCAATGCAACAATGTAGGTTCGAGGGTGGATTTCTCTCATGTTAGTGGATGGTTTGAGGAACTTTTGATGTTGTTGGAAAGAATGATCACAATACAACAAGTTTGGTTTGAAAATGAAAGTGAAAGGATGCCTCAAACATGCCTAAAAATGACCATAACCAGATGGAAAAACAAACTGATGTATGGTCGAGCAGTTTGTGGCATGGCATGACAAGTTGGCCTAGTGACTTTCAGTTGTGTTGACCAAACTTTGAGCTATCTCAACTCCTTATCCTTTGATCACATAAAAAAATCATGAACATCAATCTTGAAGATCTCACATAGAGGAACAACTTTCATGTTGAAAGATTTTTCATTTGAGGCCTCTAATCATGAGTAATTGATCAATACATTTGGCCCACCAAGTGTTTGAGAAAATGACTGCGCGCGTGCCCTGAAAATCTTGGTCATGACCTAGTTTTGAACCTACTTTGCTCAAACTTTGATCAATCATATCTCACTCAATTTTTATCCAATGGAGATGTTCCACACATGGATTTGAAGCTTAAAGCAAGATCTTTCATTGAGGCAGAGTGGAATTTTCATTTGATGCTCCAAATTTAAATGGCCTTGGTTCAAATTCTGATGCAAAATGGCCAAAACTTGCTATTTTTAGTAACCCTTCCTCTTCCAAAAATGGCAACTTTCCACATCTTGATTTTTTCATGATTCCTTTGGAGTTTCTTGATAAAATTTTGTACATTGGTCACATATAACATGAATTTCATGAATTTGGCCTCAAAAAGTCAAGAGTTGACTTTTTTTCCTGATTATTTGACTTGGCCCCAAATTTCCTGATTTTTGATCTTTCTTCCAATTGAACCACCTCCAAAACCAATTGAGGTGCAATTTTCCACATACATACACTTAGGGACATATGGAATACCATGACAACAAGCTTTGTCCAAAAAATCAGAGATATCCTGATTTTATTAGAAACCCTAATTTTGACCCTCTCTGGTTAGGAGGAAATTGCACATCTTCCAAATCCAAATTCCTCAGAGTATGTTGTGTATCCCCTTAAAGGATGATGAGAAATGCCACTTGAGGATAATTTTGAATCAATGAGCTATCTCTTTTGAGGGTTTTCCTTCAATTTTTGAACCTCTTGCATAGTGTAGGATGTAATGCTTCAATCTCCCATTGAATCTCACTTCCTTGAGGTTTTGGAAGATCAATTGAGATAGTATGAGACATGAGAGACCTCTTGGCTTGCATAGAGCCAACTTGATTGACCTTTTTGTGCTTTGAATGATTCCTTGATTGTCCACCTTCCACCTGATCACATGCCCTAATGGTAAGAAGGATGCCATGCTTCATTTTTCTATGTTAAATGCAATGCAATGCTAGTGAGGTGGATATGATGTGATAAATGATAATGCCATGCTATGATGACAAAAGGGGAGAGCAAATTTTGGGGTATTACAGCTGCCCCTATTCAAGCGCTGTAGACCTGAATGCCTGAAAGCAATTGCTTTCGGACTTTCAAGGTATATAGTGATTGAATACCAAAAATAACCAAAAATTTGCTCTGGATGGTGAAAAAAGGGATATAAACCCAACAAGACTGCTGGATTGAATCCTCGATGAAACGTCGGAGAGATCTGTCTTTTGAACGATGCCAGACGACTACTGGCTTGCCACGCTGCTGGTGGACTTTAATACTGTCTTTTATGCAATTCCAGACGACTACTGGCCTGCCACACTACTGGTGGACTTTAGAAATGTCTTTTTGAACGACGCCAGACGACTACTGGCTTGCCACGCTACTGATGGACTTTAATAATGTCTTTTATGCAATTCCAGACGACTACTGGCCTGCCACACTACTGGTGGACTTTAGAAATGTCTTTTTGAACGACGCCAGACGACTACTGGCTTGCCACGCTACTGGTGGACTTTGCAGCTTCGTGCCACCCGAAGATGGACTTCTGCCAATCCACTGTTGGACTTTTGCCACCCGAAGACGGACTTTTGCCAATCCACTGTTGGACTTTGAGAATATGCCACCCTTAGATGGACCTTTCGCCAATCCACTGTTGGACTTTTAGCTGCTTTGCCACCCGAAGATGGACTTTTGAGAATATGCCACCCTTAGATGGACCTTTCGCCAATCCACTGTTGGACTTTTGCCACCCGAAGACGGACTTTTGCCAATCCACTGTTGGACTTTTGCCACCCGAAGACGGACTTTTGCCAATCCACTGTTGGACTTTTGCCACCCGAAGACGGACTTTTGCCAATCCACTGTTGGACTTTTAGAATTTCAAAATTGAATTACTCTCTGCCTCTGCGCCAGACATCTCTGCTGACTCTGCTGAGGAATAATGATCAATGACTTGACTTTTAGAGGTTCCTGAGAGGATAATATCTCTGTCGGCGAATGGATGAACAATCCGTCTGCTTCGCATTGTCAAGTTTGCCAAAAATAAATTGGACTTGAAGAATAATAGATCTGCCAGTAATCACTTCATCTGCTGGGGGAATGAATTCTGGTCATAGCGACTCCGCTGGGGATGAGAATTTCTTTGCATGGCGTCTTGCTAAGGAAGAAAAGTCATAAAAAAACTCTGCTTGGGGATCTATCCAATCCAAGACCCTTTGTAGGGGTTATCCACCTTTTGACCCGGCTGGGGAAAGACTGTGCCATCCTTGTTGAGGAATAGATTCTGCCGATCTTATAAACCTCTGCGGGGAGAACAACGACTCAGCTGGGGAGTATTGCTGACAAGATTCAATGCTGACCTCTGTGGGGGATCATTACCAGAGACACAAACTTGCTGGGGAAACCCAAAGCAAATCCACAGTAGTCTGCTGAAGAATATGACTGCCAAGCTTAGGATAAGTACCACAATGCCCCATGTTAGGCGAGCTTCCCTTTAGACGATTCTGTTAGGGATGACGAGTTTATAACAAACTCTGCTGGAGGAAACTGCTTTAAAGCGTCTCGTGCGGGAGAAAGCCTTTTGAGAGGATTTTACAGAAGACCAACTGTCCTCAAACTCTACTGGGGATGATCAACACTTCATGCTGGGGAACCAAACATGCCTCATGCTTGGACAAAACAACAATTCGTCCCCGAAGAGGATGTCATAAGAGGATTTTACAGAAGATCTAGCCTCTTCAAACTCTTGTGACTTCGCTGGGGATAATGACCATCAGTTTCGGTGTCGATGAGACCACCCTTTTGGGGAACCTGTGACCGTTATCGACACAGCAAAGCTTGTAGTTGTTGGCAGTACTGTATGAGAGAATCGACTTAACAAGATACACCGGTACCCAGTTGAACTTAATTCACTGAGATCGACCCGATGAACGCTGATCTCCTTACCCATAATTGCCCCAGTCTTTTGCGTGGGGTGATTTATTGCTAGTCTTGTGCTTAAAATCATCTGCACCTGCTACCTGCAACAAAAGAATATGCCCACATGCCCCGAATATTGCGTGGCTAGAATCCACCATCCGGGAGTATTCAACATTCGAAGTAATTTCAAATGTTTTTTCTGCGCATGTTATTGCAAGGCTGTCATGTTTTCAAATGCAATGTTTTATCAAAAATTAGGACGTTTTTGCAGACAAAGCAATAAAACAAAAATAGAAAGCTTTTTATTGAAATTCAATTTATTGACTGAGAGCCCAGAATAGGCAATTACATCTGGAAGCAATCCCTGGAAAGAGGTGATCGCTGAAAATTGAGAAAAGAAACTATCCTAATGGCAATGTGAAAACGGAATTCCACTGAGTTTCCATTCTGTTATGACCAGTATGTCTTCAAAACTCCCCGACCTTGCCTTCTGAGGAATGATCAGACCGATTCCTATTCTTCAGAACGTCAGTTGTTCAAACGGTAATGGGTACAGATAACTCAAACTGTAGTCATTCGCTTAAATCCCTCTTTTGTGTGGACCGCCCTTTCAGGTTTTCGATCCACCAGGATACCCTTTTTTGCCTAAGTTGCCCTTTCGGGTTTTCAACTTACCGGGTGTACAATTTTTTCAATTATATCCCTAATTTTTGCCCGAACCTTATTCTGTTTTTGGTTCGCCGGGATGCCCTTTTTTGCCTGGATTTTTTTTCATTCTTATTATCCAGCGGGTCTATTCATGCAAAGTATTTTTTGACTACGTCTGAGTTGACAGGGGATGAAAAGTCTTCGCCATCCATGGTTGTAAGCAATAAAGCTCCGCCCGAAAAGACCTTTTTAACCACGAATGGACCTTCATAATTAGGAGTCCATTTGCCCCTGTGATCTGTATTGGGAGGAAGGATCCTTTTGAGTACCACATCTCCGACTTTGTAAACCCGAGGACGCACCTTTTGGTCAAATGCCTGCTTCATTCTGCGCTGGTATAGTTGCCCATGACATACAGCCGCCAATCGCTTTTCCTCAATAAGGCTCAACTGATCAAATCTGGCTCGTACCCATTCAGCTTCATCTAGCTTAACATCCATCATGACTCTGAGGGACGGAATCTCTACTTCAGCCGGTAGCACTGCCTCCATACCATATACAAGTGAGAATGGGGTTGCCCCAGTGGACGTTCGTACCGACGTTCGATACCCATGCAAAGCAAATGGTAACATCTCATGCCAATCTTTGTACGTGACAACCATCTTCTGCACAATCTTCTTGATATTTTTGTTGGCCGCTTCGACCGCTCCATTCATCTTTGGGCGGTACGGAGAAGAATTGTGGTGTTCGATTTTGAAGTCCCGGCATAACTCAGCCATCATCTTATTATTCAAATTAGAACCATTATCAGTAATGATTCTCTCGGGAACTCCATATCGGCAAATGATATCCCGTTTTAAGAAACGAGCGACCACTTGCTTTGTAACATTGGCATAAGACGCGGCTTCAACCCATTTGGTGAAGTAATCAATTGCCACCAAGATGAAACGATGACCATTGGAAGCTGTAGGCTCAATCTTTCCGATCATATCAATGCCCCACATGGCAAACGGCCAAGGCGACGACATGATACTCAACGGATTTGGAGGTACATGCACTTTATCTGCGTAGATCTGGCATTTATGGCATTTGCGGGCATATTTGCAACAATCTGACTCCATAGTCAACCAATAATATCCCGACCTTAACAACTTTTTAGCCATTGCCTGCCCTCCGGCATGGGTACCGAAAGAGCCTTCGTGCACTTCAATCATCAACAAGTCTGCTTCATGTCTATCCACACATCTAAGCAGGACCGTGTCAAAATTTCTTTTATACAGCACGTCATCTTTGTTCAGGAAGAAACTACCAGCTAACCTTCTCAACGTCTTCCTGTCTTTGGACGATGCCCCGGGCGGGTACTCTTGACTTTTCAAGAAACACTTAATGTCATGAAACCATGGCTTGTCATCAGACGTTGCATCGACCGCAAACACAAATGCTGGTCTGTCAAGGCGAGATACCTCAATCTTAGGTACATGGTTCCATCCTTGCACTTTGATCATGGAAGACAAAGTGGCCAAGGCATCCGCGAACCTATTCTCATCTCGAGGAATATGGTACAGTTTCACTGTTGTGAAAAATGTCAGCAATCTCCTCGTATAATCTCTATACGGCACTAGATTTGCTTGGTGCGTGTACCAACTCCCTTTCACTTGATTGATTACCAAGGCTGAATCACCAAATATATCAAGGGTTTTAATCCGTAGATTAATCGCCTCCTCGATCCCCATTATACAAGCTTCGTACTCCGCTTCATTGTTGGTGCATCCGAAAGTTATTCGGGCAGTGAACGGCATATGAACACGTTCCGGCGTGATAAGAACTGCTCCAACTCCGCACCCATTCATATTGACAGCCCCATCAAACATCAGACTCCATTTGGATTCAGGGTCTGGCCCCTCCTCCGGAAGTGGTTCCTCACAGTCTTTAGCTTTGAGAAACATGATGTCTTCATCAGGGAAGTCAAATTTCATGGGTTGGTAATCATCAATCGGCTGTTGCGCAAGATAGTCGGACAAGATACTTCCTTTGATGGCCTTTTGTGAAGTGTACTGAATGTCATACTCTGTCAAGACCATTTGCCACCGTGCAACTCTGCCTGTCAATGCTGGCTTCTCGAAAATGTACTTGATAGGATCCATTTTTGAAATCAACAAGGTCGTGTGCCTAACCATATATTGCCTCAATCGCTTAGCGGCCCATGCAAGCGCACAGCATGTCTTTTCAAGCATTGAGTATCGGGACTCACAATCATTGAACTTTTTGCTCAGGTAGTAAATAGCATGCTCCTTCCTACCTGTCTCGTCATGTTGACCGAGAACACAACCCATGGATCCTTCAAGCACTGTCAGATACATTATCAGTGGTCTCCCTTCAACTGGAGGCATTAGAATCGGAGGTTCCTGCAAGTATTCTTTTATCTTATCGAATGCCAATTGGCAATCGTCATTCCACCTGACCGTTTGATCTTTCCTTAACAATTTAAATATTGGTTCACATGTGGCTGTTAGGTGAGATATGAACCTTGCAATGTAGTTCAATCTACCCAAGAAACCACGAACCTCTTTTTCTGTTCTCGGTTCAGGCATTTCTTGTATTGCTTTCACCTTGGCAGGATCAACCTCGATTCCTCTTTCGCTCACAATGAAACCCAGCAACTTTCCAGAACGCACCCCAAACGTGCACTTGTTTGGATTTAATCTCAGACGAAACTTTCTCAACCTTTCAAATAGCTTTTTCAGGTTAATCAGATGTTCCTCTTCTGTTCTCGACTTGGCAATCATATCATCTACATAACATTCGATCTCCTTATGAATCAAGTCATGAAACAATGTCACCATCGCCCGCTGGTACGTTGCCCCTGCGTTTTTCAACCCAAAAGGCATTACTTTATAACAATATGTACCCCACGGAGTAATGAACGTGGTTTTCTCCATATCTTCAGGTGCCATCTTGATCTGGTTGTACCCGGAGAAACCGTCCATAAATGAGAACACTGAAAATTGAGCTGTATTATCGACCAGCACATCAATATGAGGTAGTGGAAAATCATCTTTCGGGCTAGCTTTATTAAGATCTCGATAATCCACACACATTCTCACTTTTCCATCTTTCTTCGGTACTGGCACGATGTTGGCTACCCATGGCGGATACTTTGTCACAGCAAGAAAACCAGCGTCCCACTGCTTCTGGACCTCCTCCTTAATCTTTAAGGCCATGTCGGGGTGAGTCCGACGAAGTTTCTGCTTGACTGGCGGACATTCTTCTCTCAACGGTAGCCTGTGCACGACAATATCCGTATCCAACCCCGGCATGTCTTGATACGACCAGGCGAAGACGTCAACATACTCGCGCAACATTTCCGTCAAAGTTTGCTTCACATCTGCTTGCAAGCTGGCACCAATCCTAATCTCTTTCTTGGCGTCCTTGGTACCAATATTGATGATTTCTACAGTCTCCTGATGAGGCTGGATGACCCTTTCCTCTTGTTTCAACAATCTGGCCAGTTCTTCAGAAAGTTCACAATCTTTCTCATCCCCTTCTTCGGCTTGATAAATCGGATTGTCAAAGTCATACATGGCCATATCAAAATCGTTATCAGTGGTATCCGGAGGATCAAGTCTGCATGAACGGGTTCATGCCTTATTTTAGAATTTATTTTTAAGCAAAAACAAAAGAAAATGAAACATTGCCATTTTATATTTTGTGCAAAAATAAAAACTGAAAGACAGAGAACAAAATTTGATTGCAAAACGTCCTTTATTAATGATTAAACATTGCAAATGCAACCATGGTGGCCCTACAAATGAATCTATACGCCTTGGGCAGAGCGCAAGATTTTGTCATGCATTATGGTTAGAAAAAACGAAGAAAAATTACTCTGTCTGAAGAGTAACCCGGATGACTTCTTCAACGGACCAGTTCTGCACTTGTTGTCCCGAAGCATGAGGGCGTACCCAGTTGTCCAGGTCACAATTACTGTCAACACTATCCTCTGTGGCTGCACAAGACTGGTCCATGTAGATAATTCCCCCACTATTGAAAGTAATGGGTCCCCTGCTCCCCGCATCTGAAGTTGTAGAGGGATGATAACCAATACCAAATTTGTCTTCCTTCATTGGGGTCTCTATCAACCTGCCCCAACCTTGGGCGTTGCCTGCCCTGACGACTTCGACAGCTTGTTTGTAAGATGAAATGGAGGTACCAGCCCCAACTGGTACAGAAGAAGACTCAGGTGCATCGTCAATATTGACTGCTTCAAATGATTGGCACAGCATCTCATGAATTTCCCCATCCATTTCAATGTACTTGAACGTGGACAAGTGACTCACAAAGATGTCTTCCTCCCCACACACTGTCACAACCTGCCCTTCAAACTCATACTTCAGCTTTTGATGTAGAGTAGAAGTAACAGCTCCGGCTCCGTGAATCCAAGGGCGTCCCAATAGGCAGCTATATGCAGGTTGTATGTCCATTACATGGAACGTGGATTTGAATACCTGTGGTCCAATTTGTACGGGCAATTCCACCTCACCAAACACAGATCGTCTAGTTCCATCGAATGCTCTGACCACCAATTCACTAGGCCTTAAGATCAAACCATCAACTTCCAGCTTCATCAATGCCTTTTTGGGCAATACATTGAGTGATGAACCAGTGTCTACTAGTACATGAGATAACACTGCGCCCTTACACTCCATCGTGATATGCAAAGCCTTATTATGGTTTCTTCCTTCAACCGTCAAATCTCTACTTGTAAAGCCCAAGCCATGGCTAACATTAACATTGGAGATTACGCCCTCGAGCTGATTAACAGTAATTTCTTGTGGCACGTACGCACTCTTCAACACTTTCAACAATGCCTGCCGGTGCGCATCAGAGCACATCAATAGTGACAAGATTGAAATCTTTGAAGGGGTCTGATTCAGTTGGTCCACAATCTTATAATCGCTTTTCTTGATTATCTTCATAAATTCTTCCATTTCCTTATCAAAAGTAATCTTTGTCTCTGCTTCAGGTGTAGGCGCACTTTCAACCACCTGTTTACCTTTAGCCTTTGCTGCGGCTTCTGCCTCTTTATCACTTCTCAAGGTTGGGGGAGCGAACAACCTTCCACTCCTTGTAAAACCCCCTACACCCCCTACGTTATCAATATTTGGGCTGACTGACGATTCAACTTCCTGCTTTTTACCTTCGTAATATACATCTGCCCCATAGTGCCATGGGATAGCTTTCGTAGATGTGAACGGAATTGGTCCTGGCGCCGTGATAGTGACAGGACTGGGCCCTTCTGGCGCAACACTCGCCACGGGAACTGCATTGACCGGCATTTGAATCTCAGCGGGAGTGTAATAGATGGTCACGGTTGATATTTCATCAGTGTCTTTCACGACTCTGTCGAACTGTAGACATCCTTCATCGATCAGATTCTGTAAACCCATCTTCAACTTATCACAGCCGTTATCCTGATTCATGCACTCAGGGCAATCTTGATTACAGCCCGGGAACACCAGTCCCTTCAATAAACGATCTTTTACAACCAACAAAGAAGTTTTCACTTGATGAACGTCTAACACCAAATTCAATCTCCTCCCATCTTCAACAGCGTACACATTTGCTGCACTATGATCAGGCATGGGATGCTGAGTAATATTAGGAGCGGGAGAGAAATTGATGGCTTTAGCATCAATCAAATCTTGTACTTTATGATGGAAAGCCCAGCACTTTTCAATGGAGTGCCCCTGAGCACCTGAGTGGAACTCACAACGAGCATTAGCATCGAAGTTAGGTGGCAGGTTTCCAGCAACCGGAGCTTTCATAGTACGGAGTTCTACCAACTTTAACTCGAGTAGCCGGGGCAACAGCGCGGCATAAGTCATAGGGAGAGGATCCATCTTACGATCCCTCTGTCTAGACCTTTGCTGGAAAAAAGGTTGTTGCTGTGGAACTTGTTGTTGGGGTTGTTGTTTCTGAACAGACGGTGTGGGGATTGTCACAGCATCTACCTGATAATAAGCTCGAGAACGCCCTCTGCCTCGTCCTCTAAACACAGCATTCGTATCACCTTCTCTTCTTTTCTGGTTACTAGCAAACGGTTTCTTCGTCCCCGAAGAGCCAGCCCCACTCACATCCTGGATCTTTCCAAGCTTTAACAGACTTTCTATTCTTTCTCCCGCAATCACAATATCAGCAAATCCAGTTGACGGACAAGCAGCTAATCTATCCAGATAGGCCCCTTGCAAGGTGCCCATGAACATATCTGCCATTTCTCTGTCTGACAAGGGAGGTTGGACCTGGGCAGCCATTTCCCTCCACCTCTGTGCATATTCTTTGAAACTCTCCTTGGCATTTTGTGACAATCCCTGCAATTGGGTGCGGTTGGGCGCCATGTCGATATTATATTGGTATTGCTTCAGGAACGCTTCTGCCAGATCTTTCCAATTCTTCACAGCAGCTCTATTCAACTTCATGTACCAGGTCAAGGATGCCCCAGCCAGACTGTCCTGAAAATAGTGCATCCATAGCTTCTCGTCATCAGTATGGGCTGAAATCTTCCCAAAGTAAGCTTGAAGATGCGTTTGGGGACACGCGTTGCCGTGATACTTATCAAAAGTGGGAGGCTTGAATTTAGGGGGAATTCTGACTCCTGAGACCAGCCCCAAGCTGGTAACATCAATACCCATAGAGTTCTTGCATTCTATGGCCCTGATCTTCTCTGCTAACTCATCATACCTTCGATCCCCTTGATTACCCACATCAGCGTCTAGTAGAGTAAATTGGTCTTCCAGAGTATCTTCAAGAGTAACACCAGCATGCCTACCATTTCCATTACCCCGATTGTTACCACCAGGAGGAGGGTTGCCACCGGGAGGAGGAATGCCATGTCCCTGTGAATTGTCATGATGATCACCTTCGGGCCCGTGGTCGGGACGCTCTACCAGAAGCCTCAGTCTCTCCTGATTTTGCGCCATGCCAGTCATGAGGGTCATGAACTGGTCCATACGCGCCCTCATTTCCGCCAAATCACTTTGCACTTGATCCATGATTCTTACTTGATTCCTTCGCGTCGAATATCGGTGAATATGACTCTCCGCTATACTGCCTGAAACCAAATAAAGGTTAGAGTCCCTGCAACGAGTACCTGAAAAGCAAGTAACAAAAAAATGCAAAATGATATGCAATGCCATGTTTGTCATTTCCGAGGTGCTTTATACCCTGATTCCAATCCAAACCACAGAAATCTGAAGACCAGAAATCGTGATATAAAGAGACGTATCGTGGTCATGTGCTTGTGTGCAGCTATCTGATAAGAAATAATCCTGAATAAAACTGCTCGTACTCATTAAACAAAGTATTCAAGTACATTTAAGAAAGGCTCATCCGCAAATGCAATACAAGGAAAAATGGATCCATCAACAAGCCTGATGGTAACCATTAACAACAAAATATAAGGAAAAGAACATCAGTCTGACAATTCCACACCCTTCAGCTTATCACTCGAGTATTTGATCTCCTCAAAAAGTATACGGGTACGCTGGTGATTCGGCTTTTCAATCATTTCTTTGATCAAGACATCCCTTTTCTCAAGAGCTTCAGTTAAAGAACCCATGTGCAGCATCAGAGCCTCGTCATCACACACTCCTTTGTGTCTCTTTATGCCGGCTTGCGTCTTGAGTATCTCCCTTTCTATCATGACTTCTTCAAGCTCTTTCTTGGTATTCCTCAGCTCACCTCTAGCTTCTTCTAGCTGTTCTTGACTCTTACCGAGGCTTTCCCGATACTTTCTCCTCTGCTCATGCGCCTTTTCAAGCTCTTCGTCCTTAATCTGCAACCGTTCCTGTAATTCAGCATTCTCTATCCTAACTTCGTCCCAAGCGTGCTGAAACTTTGTTAACTTTTCTTTGGTCTGTGCTAACGCCTGTTTGGTTTGCTTGTGGGCTTGAGTAGCATCATCAGCACCTTTATTAATCTTCCGGAAATGTTGGGCTCTTCCAGCAAAGTCTTTTTCTTTTGCAGTTAGGATTTGTTCAGCCTCTTGGGCTTTCCGCTCCAGCTCTTTGTTGGCATGTAGAGCATTCTGAAGACGGCTACTCAACTCGGAATTCTCTCCTTGGAGCTTTTTCACCAAGGCTTGCAACTTGTCAACTTCTTCCACCGTAGCAGTGCCTCTTGCTTTCTCATTCTCCGGATACAAAAGGGGTGCCTTACCAAAAGGCAAGAGAAAATCTTCAACTCTTTTCTTCACCCACTCTTCATATGCTGGATAAACCCGGTTGTTAGGCTTTCCTAGAGTAACTTTCCCCTTTTTCAGTATGCTACCCCAGCTTTCAGAAGCTTTCTGTGCTGCTTCCCATCCTTCTGATGTATGAAAATAGAGGGACTCCTCCACATCTCTCTTAATAGGCGGACCTGTCAGGGCATACCCAAATTGTCGAATGGCCAAAGAAGGATTGTAGTTAATCCCACCCAGTCTTCCTATCAGTGGAACATTAGGGAACTTACCACAGCTGTGGATAATATTCTTGCCAATCAGCCCATGATCTACCCATACGATGTCCTTGGCCGCCAATCCCATTAAACGCTGTTTCCACTCTAGAGAATCTTTGGAATCCACAAAAGCCCCTGATTGTGGTAAACGGCCCGCAAACCACTTATAGAACAAGGGTGCACAACAACGAATTATCCCTCCTCTTTTCTTTTCGTTTCGGTTGTACAATGAGTAGTGAAGATCTCCCAGTAGCGTTGGCACCGGGTTGTTCATCATGAATATTCGTATAGCATCCGTATCAATAAAATCCGGCTCGTTGGGAAACAACACTATGCCGTATATACAAAGGGCTAACAAAGCATTAAAAACAAGCCAATTCTCGCCTTTAGCTGCTTCCTGGGCCTTCTTAATCAGATATTCCAGCTTGTAACCACGAATCTTTCCTTTGTTGGAGACATTGTCACTTAACTCTGATTTGCTCAAATAAAGAGCACCAGCCAACTTCCCAAAGTCAAGATCCCCCACTGATCCAAAGAAAGGGGGCTCCTCCTTGATAGCAATCCCCAACATGCTGGAATACTCCTCCAGGGTAGGAACCAACACATAGTCTGGAAATACAAAACATCTCAGAGGCGGATCATAGAACTGCATCAACGTATGGAGACCTCTGGCTTCATAATCACTGACATTACGAACCATAGATAAAATCCACCCATATTTCTCTTCAAAAGCTTCTCGTGCTGCCGGGCTCGCCATTCCCTTCAGCATAACAATAGGGCCCAAAGTAGGCGTAAGGAACTTATAGCTGATGATATTCTTCCTCTCTTTAGTGTTCATCTTTGCAGGGACTTGATGACTGGAATCGAGGGTAATATATGCACCTGGAAATGAATAAACATGTATGTTAGGATATGATAATGCAATGCAAAGGGCAATGTGATCAGGTAATCAGGTGTCTGTGCTGAACTGTGAACGGTGTCAGTGTAGCTCTGAGACTAATATAGAACCATAGATAAGAACCATCTGAATACAATAGGATGAAACTTCCTTTTTGTGCAATGATGATAGAAAACCGGGTATGTAGGAGGTCATGGTTACCTGCAAACCTGTAAACAACCCGCCCTTCTCACATGTGGGTACTAGGATGTTCAGTATCCCGGGCTCTCAGGTCGAGAAATGATGATACGTTCACCATTTCTGGTTTGGCATCATCATCAATCGAGGAGGCCTCAACTGATTCTCCAAAACAAAAAGGTCCTCAACTTCTGGCACTGAGGTCGAGAAGCAATAGTACATTCATCCCTCAGGGTACAGTACTATCGCCAATCGAGGAGTGCCTCCGCTGATTCTCTTTCAAAAAGGGATGTCCTATAGCAAGTTCCCAGCATTGGGTCCTCGGATCGAGAATGTGCAATGGGTTTGCCACGGAATGTGGTCTGCCACTGTCACATCTCGGGAGGAGTGCCGCAACTGAGTCCTCGGGAATGGTCACCAGAGTCGACAGTTCCTCAAGAGAATAACCACTGGCCTGCATAACATGCAGTAGCAGAAAGCTCCTGATAGAACCTCGTCTGGTTGTGGGTCTCATGAACAACAATACGTGGTCACCACCACGCAAGCGTCATGACTATCCACTCTAATACCTATGTATGTACTCAAGCCTTGGTAGTGGGCTTATCTCTCAGAACACCCATCCCGCCAAACAGACAAAACAATGCAACACAATATAATATATGATATGTAATGCTAAAATGCGGTAAATACAGTAATGTACAGTAAAACAGTAAATAACCATACAATAAAACAGTAAATACAGCACAACAGTAAACACCCAATGAAAGAAAAACAAACAAGCGCTAGGATTGACTCGCTAAGGAAACCAGAGATTCTGGGTTCGGTCCCCAGCAGAGTCGCCAGCTGTCGCTCCCGGGATTTTCATCCTAGTACAAACGCGAAAGTGGCACCAAACAGAGTCGCCAGCAATGTGTATTTATCCCAAGAGAGGGAAAGGAAACACCGCATAAACCTGAGGGAAAGGAAAAGAGCATGGTCTTACGACCAAGAGAAATGGGTTCGGGAGTCGGTTACGCGAGAGGAAGGTATTAGCACCCCCTCGCGTCCATCGTACCCGATGGGATCCACGCTTGCTTGTCTCGATCAAAGGGTGATAGAAAAGAATGCTGGAAAAAAGGAACTGGAAAAGGAAAAGGAAAAAGAGAGAGAAAAAGGAACAAATGTAGGGAAAATAAAAGAAGTGCTCGCATGGGCCCTACCCCACTGCCTACGTATCTCATCGGGAACATGAGAATCAGAGCGACGTAGTTCCCCTCACTAGGGATGGATTGTCTGTGTTTTTTAGAGAACGGCTTACGTCCTAGCTCAGGTGTTGCAGGCTCGCTGGTCCGAGTGCGTTACCATCTTGCAAGAGAACGAGTAGAAGCGCGTTCGTGCGTTGAGAATGAAAGAGATGAGAAAAGAATTCCCGAAGGAAAGACGTTATTGTTTGTTTTTGTCTTTTAGAAGGAAGTGTTTTGGATTTGTTTGCAGACGACAGTGTATCTGGATCTTAGGCATTGGAATGTGTACCTTCTCACATTCCAAGATGGAATGGGTAAGAAAGCACACTAAGGGTGAAGAAGACCCTCACACTTAGTTCCAATTATCAAGGTCCAAACACACTAGCATACTTGTGTTTATTAAATGTTTTGTTGATTATGAAGTGAAGAAGTGTTTTTTATTATTTGCACCTTCAACAAGTATTGCATTTAAGTCCCTCATACAAGATCAAATGTTTAACACATTGACCCAAGATGGGCTATATGCTACACATTCTAAGATTACAAGAGAAGACCCCTTATAATCTTTTCTTTATATGAAAGGCCTAAATGCAATAAATGCCTACCTTTATTATATGTTTTGAATTTTCTTTGAGATGAGAAAAGAGACTCAAGAGAGGATAAAGGTAAAACCTATATGGACTAAGACTCAATCCTAATTGAAGATTAAAGGGAGTGATCCTAAAGGTTTGTGAGGTTTCAACCTAAAGTCTAAAGAAAGAAAGAATTAAACAATTCACTTCCAAAGTAGAAGATGAATTGTAATTCAAAAAGGGAAAGTAATGAGTTATTAAAAGAAAGCACATAAGTGCTTAGCAAAACACCAAATGGAATTGTAAAAGAGAAAGGATAGAAGTTGAATGTGGATTCCTTATCCACACTCAATTGAAACTTACCGAAGCCCCTACATGGTTAGCACAATCACTTACAAGTAAAGTAAGAAAATATAATGAACAAATCAAATTCAAACAAGTTGACAAACAAAGTAAAATGAGATTGAATGCTATACATGCTTCCAAGTCAGAATGTAACTCATATTTACACAACCTAATGTTATCCTAAATGAGCATACCAAATCATGCAAACAAAATCTCAATCCAACAAGAAGCAAAGAAGAAAAGGTGAAGTGATGTGAATGTGGTTCATACTTGTGAAACAAGTGACTTAAGGTGCAAGATAAACATCAAACATGCAAAGATGAAACCCAAATGTCACAATCAGAAGTCAATTAACATGCTATACATCCTCAAACAAAACCACAACTCATGGCACAAGTGCCTTCATGATCAAGCAAACCAAACATGAGGCATGCATTCACAAAATGAACAAGTTAAACTTCATGCTTCAAACAAATAGCAAACATGCTTCAAAAATTATGACTTTCCCCAATCAAACACCTTAAACACATGCCATTAACATATCAAGTCCACAAGCAATGAATCAGAACCAAAGTCACTCAACAATTAGGTCAAAGTCTCATGGAAGTTTCATGCATTCATGCTCAAAGCAACACATCAAAAGTCATCCAAAAAGACTTAAAAATCACCTCATAAATCTCAAACATACCTCAACATATTGTGACCACAATGCAAAAAGAAAGGCATTCAAATCATTTTTTATGATCAAGAACAAAAATGCACAAAATCATATGTCACATTAAGTATGCATACAAATGGAAATTCAAAAGAAATAATGGAACAGGGGCAAAATGGTCATAAAATCAGTAAATAAAATCATATAAAATTTCCTAAATGTTTTAAGAATACACATGAATTTTTGTGGAATTTTATTATGCATTTTAGTATTTTTAAAAATTGAAAATCAAACGCGTATGTAAAATGAAAATAAAAATAAAATGCAATATGAGAGGGGGGTATGAATATAGCAATATAACAGTTCAATCTAAATGGGCCTCAAAACAAGGGGGTGCAAATAGCAGCCTGACTAAGTCCAATTGCGCGCCAAACACAATAACAAAAATGCACCTGCAGTCAACAATCTTGACTCACTCACAACCATTAGATCAATTCAAAGTCAAGTCAAAGTCAAAGTACACAGAATCAATGCACGTGCGTGAGGACACACACTCACTACCATGCACTGCACCACATAGTGCTTAAGTGAAATCAGAAAATATGCACATGATTTGCACGTGAAATTTAATGTGCTGGTACATTGTAGGCCACACGATCAGAAAACATGAACGGATAGGATTAAAACATGATAAACCCTAACAGTTAAAGTCACCGGCCGGAGAGGGACCTCCGGTCACCTTCTCCGGTCACTCACCACCGTCTGCAACCTTCAAACTCTCCAGAAATTCACAAGCCATATATCAAAAGAAAGCTGAACTCACGCACATCACTAATCTACCATTTAATTTCACAGATCAATCATGTATAAAGAGAATCGAGCACAAACATTTTTGCCCTAGAAAATATTCTAAACACCTATAGTGCCTATCACTAGCCAGAACTCACACTGCTTCTAGTAAGCCACAAATACCATGAAAACAAGCTAAATTCAGTGAAGAAAGTTTGAGAAGAATGGAACCTGAAGTTGGAGAACTCTTGGATCAACAGAAAACCAGAGAGATGCAATTAACCTTGAGCTTCCTCAGAGCAAAATAAATGCTCAGAATCTTTAGATCTTGAAGAAGATAGTTGGAGATTTGAGAATATAATGTTGCTGCACTTGGAGGATTATGGTTGATTCAGTCTCTTCTTGATCCAGCAATACCAAATAATGATGATGATTGATGAAGATGAGTGATGGAAATGATGAATTCGTATGAGATCAGAGAGAGAGAATAGAGAGAATTTTGAGAGAAAGAGTGAGAATGATTTGAAGTGAGAGTGAAAAAATGAAGTTCTCTTTCCAAATCTGTTAGAATTGTTTATATAGGTGTGGTTATGGTTTAACTCTGGTGGTTGATGGTTAGAACTCTAGTTAGAGTGAGTTAGTTAACTGAGTTTGAGTTAACTAACTGAGTGAGGTTGTTATGCCACGAGTTGGGAGGTTTGGTTAGAGTGTGGAGTGATTATGAGATGATATGGTGAGGATGAGAGTGAACCAGTGGTGGTGATGTTACTATCAGTGCAGCAGCCTGGCTTGTACCAGAAGTTTTCTTATTTCCTCTTTGATGTAAGGCTATGTATGTGTAAGGTGGTGTTTGTTCAAATGAGGCAAAGGTTGGGAGTGTGTTGAGAATGTATGCGTGTGACTTAAAACATGATAACAACAACAACCTTCTATTTTTTCAATTTTGTGACAGTTTGTAACCAATGCAACAATGTAGGTTCGAGGGTGGATTTCTCTCATGTTAGTGGATGGTTTGAGGAACTTTTGATGTTGTTGGAAAGAATGATCACAATACAACAAGTTTGGTTTGAAAATGAAAGTGAAAGGATGCCTCAAACATGCCTAAAAATGACCATAACCAGATGGAAAAACAAACTGATGTATGGTCGAGCAGTTTGTGGCATGGCATGACAAGTTGGCCTAGTGACTTTCAGTTGTGTTGACCAAACTTTGAGCTATCTCAACTCCTTATCCTTTGATCACATAAAAAAATCATGAACATCAATCTTGAAGATCTCACATAGAGGAACAACTTTCATGTTGAAAGATTTTTCATTTGAGGCCTCTAATCATGAGTAATTGATCAATACATTTGGCCCACCAAGTGTTTGAGAAAATGACTGCGCGCGTGCCCTGAAAATCTTGGTCATGACCTAGTTTTGAACCTACTTTGCTCAAACTTTGATCAATCATATCTCACTCAATTTTTATCCAATGGAGATGTTCCACACATGGATTTGAAGCTTAAAGCAAGATCTTTCATTGAGGCAGAGTGGAATTTTCATTTGATGCTCCAAATTTAAATGGCCTTGGTTCAAATTCTGATGCAAAATGGCCAAAACTTGCTATTTTTAGTAACCCTTCCTCTTCCAAAAATGGCAACTTTCCACATCTTGATTTTTTCATGATTCCTTTGGAGTTTCTTGATAAAATTTTGTACATTGGTCACATATAACATGAATTTCATGAATTTGGCCTCAAAAAGTCAAGAGTTGACTTTTTTTCCTGATTATTTGACTTGGCCCCAAATTTCCTGATTTTTGATCTTTCTTCCAATTGAACCACCTCCAAAACCAATTGAGGTGCAATTTTCCACATACATACACTTAGGGACATATGGAATACCATGACAACAAGCTTTGTCCAAAAAATCAGAGATATCCTGATTTTATTAGAAACCCTAATTTTGACCCTCTCTGGTTAGGAGGAAATTGCACATCTTCCAAATCCAAATTCCTCAGAGTATGTTGTGTATCCCCTTAAAGGATGATGAGAAATGCCACTTGAGGATAATTTTGAATCAATGAGCTATCTCTTTTGAGGGTTTTCCTTCAATTTTTGAACCTCTTGCATAGTGTAGGATGTAATGCTTCAATCTCCCATTGAATCTCACTTCCTTGAGGTTTTGGAAGATCAATTGAGATAGTATGAGACATGAGAGACCTCTTGGCTTGCATAGAGCCAACTTGATTGACCTTTTTGTGCTTTGAATGATTCCTTGATTGTCCACCTTCCACCTGATCACATGCCCTAATGGTAAGAAGGATGCCATGCTTCATTTTTCTATGTTAAATGCAATGCAATGCTAGTGAGGTGGATATGATGTGATAAATGATAATGCCATGCTATGATGACAAAAGGGGAGAGCAAATTTTGGGGTATTACAAAGTGTATAATATATACTATGTTTGGTTCTAAAAACCTGAAAATGGCGCCATGGCCATCTTCTTCCTTGGACCAACATCAGACTTGGTTGAAGCAAGCTATCTCCCTCATTTCTCAACCATTTTACAAGATGTAAAAATGAAACTTATGCGTTTTTTAACAAGGAACATGATGCTTCTTTTCAATTTTGTTTAAATTAAGTGTAACAAAAGATATCACGTTGTAACCAGATGAACCCTAAAAAATTCGAGAACTAAATGAAATCACATACACATGAGATAAATAACAATTAATTGAGGGAAAATGATCTATGAACATCCCGAAATATAATGGTAACTTGAAAACATGTTTATGATGCATGATTCATTGAGTTTGAAAGTTTAAGGCTTACCTCTGCAAGAAGGAATCGATTTCAGTGGTAGAGGTGTTACGGAAGTGAAACAATGACCTGGATAGCTTCCTTAGGCCTCAAGGATTGTGTTGCAACCTTCAGGATATTTTGAAACTCTTTGGATAGGCTGGCTCAACTCTGACTACAATTGATCCAAGTGAGAAATGAAGATGATGATCCTGATGTTTCAGAAGTGTGAGGAGTGTTTGATCAACTCATATATGATGTATGGAATGTGTTAGAACAATTGGTGGTGATGGAATGGCTCTCTAATGAAAAATTCAATAGTGACTTGCAAATTAAGGCATTTTTGGAGTGAAAGAGAGATTTTGAGTAAATCCAGTGTTCTGAGGCTTTTGTGTACTCAAACTAATCACAATTGATGTCTATTTATAGTGCAACAAGTTTGTTTTGGCATCAATAATGAATGGAGGCTTGGATAGTCCCTTGGCCAATAGTGATCAAATGGAATCTCAAGTCTCCTCTAGCCATTGACTTAAGGTTAGGGAACAGGCTATTACTCCTTTGGTTCAGATATAAGGCTTGACTCAATTCAGTTAGCAATGTCTTGATGCTTGCCACCTTGTGAATCCATTGAATGCATTAAAACAAAATTGGAGTCTTTGAGATTTCTAGCCTTTTTAGGTGACACATAGCTACATGTGGATCCTTGGACTTGGGAGGCTTGTGGATCAGATCTTTTCCCTTTGATGTTATCTTCTGAGGTGTCCAAATGGATGACAAGACTTGTAATTTCCTAACTTAACCAATTCGAGTAAAAATGCAAAAATATGTCTTGTACAAGACAGTTTGAAAGTGCCATATTGGGAGGATCATATCTCCTTGCTCAAATGGAGTTATGGAATGCTCATGTACTTTTTAAAAAGTCCTTATATGGTACAATTCATTTGTGGTCATAGTTTGTCTTGAAACTATCTGGACTTAGTTGAAAAATCCCCATGAACATTGATGTTCAAGGCTGAAACTTAGACAGTTTTGTACTAAGTGTTAAATCTTTGATTTTTCACCACTTTGGTCCATTCATAACCAAAAATCCATGAAGAACTAGAGTTTAATGAATTTGAAGCTTTTGTAGAATGTAGGAAGACCTACAAACCAGGCTTTGGATCACTCAAAATGGCTGCTTGGATCAAAAGTTATGGCCCTTGGAAGTTGGCACCAAAACCATCCAAACTTAGTAACTTAGAAAAATTTTCAATTTTTCAAGATTACCCCTTTTACAAGTTATCATGATTTCTTGATCAATTCTTGTTCAAATGACATTATAAATCATATATTATGAAAATATGAGTCATACGGATCATTTTTTCCAAAAAAAGTCATGTTTTGACTTTTGGCTCCGGAGCGGTTCGGCGCGGAGAAACCCTAATTCCCGACTTTTGAGGAATGCATTCTCTGAGGGTGATTTAACTTTGCAAATGGAATCCTAGGGTTATTTTGAGCACATTGAGTCATATTTTGAATCCTTGGCTCAATCTCCTATGAAAATTTCACTCTGGAGGCCTCAGTCGACAAAAAAACCTAATTTTGTGACACTAGATATTTCGAGGCTCCTTCCACTTGGAATGCTAGAACTTTGTGCTTGATTCTTGATGTGGGAGTCCTCTTGATCCTTTATAGGTGTTTGAGAGTTTGGACAAGTTGAAGATCATGTCATTTCTTGATTGATCTTTTGTCCAGATGCTTAGTGAGGGATGGAAACCCTAATTATTAATTATAGTGAATGCTCAACTATCTTTGAGGAGATTGATGAGGCATGATGGTACATCCATATTGTGGTGATGACTATCACAATGATGGGAAATGTTGTGGTCAAAATTTGGGGTATGACACTACCCTTATACATGCATTATTCATCCCTTAAGTGATCAAAGAACCCCACCCTTACCTTAGTGATGATTTCTTCGAAGGTTCTCTAAGCCCTAGCTCTGCTTCTCCCTTCCGTTCCTCTTTTCTCCAAACATGATCGTTCCCCTAAACTGATTCTCCCCCTTTCCAACTTTCTGTTTTCCAACTATAACCCTTAGACCCCTATTATGCTTTTCCTTCTTTACCCTTACTAAACCTCGTGATTGGACCACTTTGCCCTCGTTATTCTTCTACTCTTGTTATTATATTATATTATTATTATTATTACTAATATCCACTTATTAAAATAATAATACTAATAATCAATATTTTAATTAATTTAATATTATTCAACTAATATTATGATTAACCAAATATTACTAATATAATTTAATTAGTACTACTCTCCGCACCACCAAGTTCTACATAATTGGTCACACATCCCCAACACCTTAATCTCTACAATTCCAAGGTCACTACCCCATACTAAGTGCAACCCAAACACAACCAAAACACACATAATCACACAAATATACACAACATCATATAATTTTAATTACGATAAATAATTAAAATAAATCGGGGCATTACAGACATTCTAGATGCCATCATGGAGAAGGCACGAGATGCACTGCAGTACAAATGGTTGCGTAGGAACAGGGGCCCGAGTCCGTTATACACAATAATATATAGTATAATATAAAATTGAATGCGCTATTATAGCTATAATACATTGTCAATTTCGTCAGTGCATCTCTAAAACAAAATCATAAATTATTGCCTGGTGTGAATACGGAAATGCATCTTCGTATTTTGTCTGGGGTATTTACGAAGACGTATCTCTGGTCTACTTATGTCAAAATGAGGATGTTTCATTGAAGAATGCATGTGGTGTATATGGGGTTGGCCCATAGATGCATCTCCGAACTAAATTTTGGAAAAAAATACGGAGTGAGACTCAGTTGAGGTTTGTTTTGGTGAAACTTAGAATGCGTATGAAAATGCATTTTCTGAATCAAATGTACATTTTAAAATTTTTATAGGGTGTTTTTCAACCACTTAAGATGGGATAAGTCATTATAAAAAAGTCATTAGTTCAATATATTTGTTATTAGCAATCCTTATGAAACTATTAAATCCCATCAAACCGCTTTCTTTGTGCAGTAAGCCACGAACTCCACTTCTCGAGTTTTGAAGGTAACTAACTTCAACATTGTGAGATTTTGGGTCGAACTCTAGCTTAGTTGAGGAATAGCTTTCATGTGTTTCGACAGGAGACGAGCATGAATTCGAAGCTGGGTCACATGCTGATGTTAAAGGGTTGCATATTGTAGTCGAAGCTAGTTCTAGTATGTAATGTCAAAATATATTGTTGACTTATTATGTCAAATTGGACCTTGTCTTAAGGATCCAATTGTTTTAGTTAGCTTGTAATGTAAGTTAGCTAGGTAACCTATAAATAGGCTAGATCACTCAGGTTGTTGAGTGAGGCCAATTGTGATATTCATTTGTAATCATTTGTAAACCCTTATGAGAAAGTGAATATTAAACAATTTTCCCTAATCCTTCTTCTTCTTTCTTCTTTATCCTTTCTTTTTTCTCTCTTTGTTCTAACCGTTTTCATTGTTCACCCAAGAACTCTGTTTCTCAATCTTTATTGTTGAAAGGTATCATTTGTGATCACACCAAACTGGTGCGGTGAACGTGGAGAAGATGCCGTCAACAAAGTTTGAAATTGAGAAGGATTTCGGTTTATGGTGTTTGAAGATACGAGCCCTTCTTGTTCAATAGGGTTTGCTAGAAGTGTTAAACGAAGGAGATGCCATGGATACTGCATTGACGGAGAAGGAAAAGATAACGATGATCGAGAAAGCCCACAGTGCAATTGTTCTGAGTCTTGGTGATAAGGTTCTTAGGAAGGTTTCGAAGGAGACGACGGCAGCTGGTGTTTGGCTGAAACTCAAAGGATTGTATATGACAAAATCCTTGGTGAATTGTTTGTACTTGAAGTAAGCTTTGTATTCAATCAAGATGACTAAAGATAAAGCGTTGACAGAGCAGCAGGATGTGTTCAGCAAGCTGATTCTTGATCTTGAAAATATTGATGTTACCATCAATGATGAAGATCAAGCGTTGTTATTGTTGTGTTCTTTACCTAAGTTCCATGCTCACTTCAAAGAAACCCTCTTGTATGGAAGAGAATTCCTGGCCTTTGAAGAAGTTCAAGCATCCTTGTATTCGAAGGATTTGAACGAAAGAAAGGAGCAGAAAGCATCAACATCAGTTGGTGAAGGGTTGTCCATGAAGGGGAAATCCTTGAAGAAAGATGGTAGGTTTGAGAAGAAGAAAGGTAAAACTCAACAAAAGTCTTATAGTGGTGATATTTCTGGGATTAAGTGTTATCACTGTAAGAAGGAGGGCCACACAAGAAAGATGTGCCCTAAGCGCCTGAATAACCATGGAGGTAAGGACAATGGCAATGCAACTATTGTGCAAGATGATTATGAATCATCTGATGTCCTTGTGGTGTCGAGCAGCAACTCTTGCAAATAGTGGATTATGGATTATGGATTTAATTGGCATATGACTCCAAACAAGAATGTGTTTGAAGAATTATGTGATCAAGATGGTGGATCAATGCTGTTGAAAATAATAAAGCTTGCAAGATTGCAGGTATTGGATCTGTAAGATTCAAGCTCCATGATGAGTCAATAAGGTTATTGACTGGGGTTAGGTATGTGCCTGACCTTAAGAGGAATTTAATTTCTCTTGGTGAATTCGACAAGAAAGGATATGTCTTTAAAGGAGAGCAAGGTATCCTGAAAGTCATGAAGGGGTCGAAAGAAGTCTTGAGAGACGTGAAGAAACAAGGCTTGTATACCCTTGAGGCTGAGGTTGTAAGTGGTTCAGTAGATTTTGTATCCATGAAACCGGTGTCGAATACAGAATTATGGCACATGAGATTGGGCCATGTGTTTACTGTGAATTTTGGTAAACAACCTCTGATCTATCAATCTAAATGCAAATTGATTTAACTTGCAGGATCGATCACACAAATCCTAGGACATGTGCTAAGTTCGAGAGACAAGTGTAACTTAAAGAAAATGTAAACTGAACTCCACGTTCGACAATGCTGAAAATAAAATCTAACTGAACTCCACGTTCGACTACAGGCAATAAAGTAAAGTGAAAACTGGAAATTTAAAGTGATGCAAGTAAAGGGTGCGAAAATTAAAGGCGTCGAATGGGTAAAAGCTTTGAAAATAAAATGCAACGAACTCCACGTTCTTGGAAAGTAAAGGCTGGGATAGTAAAAGTGCTGTCGAAGGTAAAGTGCTGGAAAGTAAAAGACTTTGAAAATAAATGCAATTGATTTAAAGGAGAACTTCACGTTCTTGAAAATGAAAGACTTTGAAAAGTAAAGGTTTGAAGATTAAATGCTTGAACGTAAAATGCAGTCGAAAGTAAAACGCAGAAAGTCTAAATGGCTTTGAACATAAATTTGGCATGGAAGATAAATTTCAAGAAACTGTAAAGGCATGGAAAGTAAACATGCTGAAGATAAATTAGATTAATGAAGACAATGGTGTTACATTACGTACATTCTCACGAACTCGTTTCTCTACACGCGGGTACTTTGAGTTTCTTAGAGTAACTTGTACAAAAATATGAACACACCATTTACATAGAACCAACTCCTATTTATAGTGCTAAGAAATAACTACTCAGTGGTGGTTACTGCTTCGAACGTGTGGATTTTGGCGCCTTCTCCTCGATCTCAACTGTTCCCATGTCCACAACTACTCTTATTTAAATTTCAAATATTGGGAACTCCCTCCAATCTTAATATAACCACTGCAGCGCTACATTCTCATGGTCGAAGAACCTTTTCCGTACTTAGCCATTTTTTAAGGTTTCTCCACATTTATTCGACTCAGGCCTCTCAAAAGTTAGGTCGAAGCCTTCTTAAAAATAATTTTTTAACATTAATATAACTTTGATTTTGTCTGACGTCGAAATTGAGGGTTAACAAATTGCCCCCAAGGAATGTCCTTTCGCCAGACTTGGTAGGAAGGCCATTTCTTGACATAATGCTTATTTCGACGCCTATTTGCATGGCCTTAGCTGAACATCCCACTAATTCCCTAATAGCTAGACTATTCAGTTTCTTTAACCCATGCCTCTGACGTCACGCCATCATGACAAATCCTTAAAACGTCTTTTCAGCCATATTCATCATAACGCCTTTCTTGAAAACAGACGTTAACAGTCTGCACATAACTGCTCCTTCCCATCACGCCTTCAGGAGGAAGCCACATGTCCCACTAACCCTTCAGCTTCAACGGTGGATCCAAGTCCTTGAAGGTTTTCAAATATCTATATATACCCATTTCCGCCACTTTGTGATCTTTCCACTCCTTTAGTACTCTCAAGCAACTCTTCTTCTCTTCAGTTTTTTGCGCAAACCCAGTAAAGACACCATCTTTCTATCTTCTTCCACAATGGCATCCTTCCACATTAATCCTCAAGCAAAGAAGACCCAAAAGGGCAAAGTCACTCCATTCAGGCAAACCATCCCACCGTTCGCTAACATCCCAGGCCCTCAACTGGTAGATAACCGTCGTTGTATGCTGGAACCTACCTCTACGGAAGCAAGAGCCATCTACCAATCTCAGGTAATGATTCCCCTTGTTATGTCTGACAAAACTTATGCATTATCTGGTCCTTTGGCTGAGGTGGATATTTCCAACGAGAAGCTGAGTGAGTTTTTCCATCGTACCGGAAATCCAAACCATTAGGGCAAAAGAGTTTCCCTAAAATTAATTCTGCTGCTGGGGCTTCTCCTGAAGAGATCCCTTTACCCAAGCTCAATGTTGGCTATCTCACTGATGGTACTAGACTGATGAGAGTCGTCAACCCTTTAAAGGAATTCGACCAATGGATGGCAAAGATGGAGAAAGTTAAAGCTGACCATTGGAAGGAGATAGGGATCTATGACCTTCTGATGCTGTCGAAGACCAACATACCCTATTGCTTGAACATGTTGGTAGCATCTTTGTACTTTTGGGACAGCACCCATTATACATTCCACCTGCCATGTGGAATGGTCACTCCAACCCTTTTTGACGTAGCTGCCATCACGGGGCTTCGACCAGATGGTCTTGTCTACAATCCTGAGGTTGATGCTGATGATACCATCAACATTGCAGGCTCAAAACTGACCTACACCCTCTTTATCAAGCACCACTTCAAACAAGAAGATGATGAGGTATCTGATGAAGAACACATTGCTTTCCTCACAGTCTGGCTGTCGAGGTATGTTTTTTGTACCAAGTCTTTGCAGGTGGCTAAGAAGTACCTGCCCCTAGCGAACCAACTCCACCACAACAGAAGGACCTGCCTGAGTGAACTCATTCTGGCGAACCTTTACGAATCTATCAGTGAAGGGGCTTCTCGACTGAAGAATGTGGACGCCCAAGGTCCTATGCATTTGAGCGGTCCTCTTTGGCTACTTCAACTGTGGCTCAATGCTACATTTAAGGCTAGCCTCCCCAGAAAAGGTATAGTCGATGAAGCTTCTGCTGAGATCAGGGAGAGGAGCGTCGAAGGGACACGTCTGGCTAAGCTCACTCCAAATGATGATGGTGAAAACCTTCAAAGGGCTTTCACCAGTTATATAATGATGTTCGCCAAACGCTATGAGTTTACTCCTAGCATGGCACCATTTGTTCGACGAAGCCATGGCCCTGAGTGGTTTCAAAGGCCATTTCCAAATCCTCTCCAGCCCCTTGATCCAGAGTCTGTTGTCATCTGGGAAGCCTTTTTGATTCCTAGATTTATTGTCCACAGGCTGAACCTAGGGAGAGGTTTATCAGCGTTGATTGCCTACCAACCCAACTTGGTTTCTCGACAATTTGGGCTGGCCCAGAGTTTCCCTCAGTGCTTATATGAGAAAAAGGGTCAAGTGATTCTTCACACCGCCTACCTCGACGAGGAGAACGTCTCTGAAGCACTCAACATCAGGAACGAAAAAAGAAGCATCCTCTCCCCTGTGTTTTTCGAACCTTCCTTTTTATGCACTTCATCCTTCCACCAATGGTGGTTGAAGCATTATAATGAGCACTTTCTTGATGCGACTACGTTTTCTTCGTTACTTGACCAAGCTTTCCTCCATGTGCGGGACAAGACGAAAAAAAGTAAGTTCACTCACATCGAAGAAATACAGGCTTTTCAAAAATACTTTGAAACTATCTATCGCCCAGATGATCTTAGTCGAACCATTCATGAGGCTGCTGTTACTCTAAAGAGAAAATTTCTAGAAAAGCTGGATCAACTAAAAATTCCTCACAACGTCCCTCATGAGAAACGTTATGAGGTAGCTTTTACACTTTTTTCCCCAAAGTTCCCTCGACTGCCTAATGCTGATTTTGGAGTGGCGCTTGCCCCTCCATTTCCAGATTGGTTTGTCTGTGGGGAGCGTTTAAAGCTTCTTCGACAGCAGTCTCAGCCAAAAGCCCAACGAGTGGTTTCGACTAAGCATATGTTAGACAGTTTTAAAGGGCACCTTCATATAGGAATTCAGGACGTTCGTGTTGAATCTGAAATATATGAAGGTTTGAGATCCTTACTCCATGGCTTTATGACTAGTCATGTAATCATTAACTTGTAACAATTGTGTGCTATCTTTCAGCTGTGCCTAGGAAAGCTACTTCGACTAGAGCTGCCACCTTGCAAAGTGGCAAAGACCAAGGGAGTACACAGGTATACTTTGCACCTTTTGTTTTTACTTGTACTCTATGAATTCCTTCCTTATTTTCATCGCCTCTTCAGACTGGTCGAAAGCCTCCAACACCTTCCAAGAAAGGTAAGAAGGATGCCCCAGCTGTGGTTACAGTTTCAGAGGCCTCAGATGAATCTCCTGAAGAGGTTCTCACGAGGAAAAGGAAAAAACCCACAAAGGCCTCTGGACCTGCTGGCCCACCTCCTTCGAAGGTGGCCAAAATACTCGAAAAGGCATCCACCACAAGTGGTGTCGAGAAGGAACCCTCCAAGGTAGCCTCGAGAACCCCTCTTGGTGACCATGGGGTTGAAGAATCAAGTCCTGCTGTTGAACAAACTCAGGTATGCGCACCATTATCTTTTCTATTATGCTTGACATCCTCCGCCTATTATTTCATTCTCATTATCTCCACTTGTGCTCTTCAGGCATCCATCATCAACAATCCGGATCCTCGACCAACTCCAAGCAACTTCGCCGCCGCCACACTTGACGAATCTGTTCCTCACCCAACTTCAGAAAGCCTCACCACCACGCTTCTCAACAGCCAAGGTGAGCCAACTTATCACCCATCTTCTGATATTGGCTCTGGTTTGAGTGAGATTAATCAACCTATTCCACATGTTACAGCAGCTACTGCAGCACCAGTTCAAACCCCAACTCAGCACGCATAAGCAGAGGGAGCTAACTCTGATGAGGATGACGCTTCAAGCCCACCACTTATCAATCCGGGTACCTCCATGGATAAGGGCCAGATGGTTGAAGACGAAAGGCGTGAACCTGAAATCCAAACACACAACGCCACTCTTGATCAAACCACACCGGCTGATCAGCCGGAGAATGTGCAACCAGCTGCTGATGAATCTGATGAGGAAATGGGAGGAGAAGAAGATGAAGAGGAAGAGGAATCATCAGAGGAGGAAGAAGAACAAGCTGAGCCTCGCCCCCACCATACTCCTTCGCATATGGTCGCTTCACTATCTGGGGACTCGCTGATAGCGCTCAAGTGGTCGAACCCACGTGAGTTTGCCAAATTAATTCTTGAGCAAAGGCATGGTTCTTCCTCTGCTTCTTCGACCTCAGCACCAGATGACTTCGCCCAATCAATTCTCCAAGCCATCAAGAAAAAATTCCTCAAAGGGGATATTTACAAAATTCTGGCCTCAGATCCAACTGCAACTGCTTACCTGAAGGACACCCTTGCAAAGATTGAGCTCACTTCCCTCAATCCAGATGTCTCTGGTTTTCTAATAGAGCTAACTGCTGTGGTAAACCAAATAGCTGCAGAAATAAAACTGCTTCCCTCGATCAAGGATACCATCGAGAGAACATCTGGCTGTGAGAGTGTAGCCTGGTGTAGTGCACAAGAGGCGTACGAAGAGATCCAACGTATGGAGGCTGATCAAAAGAAAAAGCAAGACGAGATAGCCTCCAACACAAAGGACATTGAAGTATGGAAGCAACAGATCACAGAGCTACAAGCTAAAATTGTAAATGCTGAAAACCGTAACCGTGATCTGCGCCAACTCGATGACACTGAGATAGCTGAAGAGACGAAGCATGTTATTGATCGTATTGAGACGGCCCAAAGATATGAGAAAGAGCTCGCAGAAGCAAAACTTGACGAATCTTTGTGCAATGCTCGCCTCAAACATCACATAGAATCTTTTTCTCAGTTGGCGTCGAGGCTTCCCTTCTGATACCTTCGACACCTTTATTTCATTTGTCTAATCATCACTTGTTTCTTGGCCTTTTCAAGCTTTTTATGTAATGACAATTTTATGCCTGTTGGCACTGATTTAATTTATCATTATTATTCTGCCCTTTAACTGCTTTCGACCTATATTGCATGATGATGCTCTCTATTGTTATTTTTACCAGTCAAATTCACAATTAAAGCGTTCTATTTTTTTCTTGGAAAGTCACCCTTCCAGCTTTAAATTCCAAGGCATAAGCCTCTAGCTTTAAAGTGACACTTATAGCATAGCCCTCAGGCCTATTTCCAAGAATCACTCACCTATTTCCACCGTTTGGCTGGCCAATCCAACCAGCCCTTAGCCTCTATAAATCTCTTCCATCTGACCATGTTTTGCGTAGAAGCAACCATGAATACTTCAGAGAAACCTCCAACCAAGAAGATGGCTGGAAAGGCCAAGGCAACGGAGGAAATAAAGAAAGTAGAGGCGCCCCAACAACCCAATGCCTCCATTGGAGCAGCTTCTTTAGCCAAGAAGAAGGAAACCAAAATGAAGATCTCCAAGAAAGGGCGCCCCAGCACCCAAGATTCTGATGATGAGCCAGATGCAGATTATATGGAATTCCTCAAATCCATAGATTGGAGAGATTATGAATAACCTTTCCTTGAGAAAGAAAAATGTTGTACTATTTTCTCTTCGCTTTGTATGCCATATTAGCCTGACTTGGCCTATTTTGGCTTTCTTTTATCAAATAAAGCTTATGTTTTTATATGAATCTCCTGCAGCATAGGCTTATATTTTTTCAAATACTTGCCATTTACTTTCAAGATTCTTTTATCTCTGTCTAACTCTTCCACTTCATAAACTCCATTAGAGAACACTTGTATGACCTGGAATGGTCCTTCCCACTTAGGGGACCACTTGCCCAATGTTCTATCTTTTCGATCCATGGGCAAAATCACCTTCCAAACCAATTCCCCACATGCAAAAGATTTAGATTTAACCTTTTTGTTGTAGGATTCTTCGACCCTCTTCTTTTGTCTTCTCAGCAACTCCAAGGCTCTAAGCCTTTCTTCATCCAAATCCACTAATTCATTCATCATCATTTCCCAATAATTCTCAGAGGGAATTTCATGATGTCTTTGAACTCTTACAGACTGTAGATAAATCTCAACAGGTAATACTGCATCATGACCAAAAGTGAGTCGAAATGGGGTAGTGTTGGTAGCCTCTTTGGGGGATGTTCGACACGCCCAAAGAACTTGGTCTAACGTCTTGTGCCAATTTCTAGGCCTTTTTCCCGCATGTTTCTTGATTAGTCCAATCACTACCTTATTGGCCGCTTCGACTTGCCCATTGGCCTGAGCATAATAAGGTGTAGAAGTTAATAACTTAAAACCTATTTCTTTGGCAAATTCCTGCATCTTTCGACCAGTGAACACAGATCCATGATCTGTAGTAATTGTTTCAGGAATACCAAATCTATAAATAATGTGATTTTGGATGAACTCAATAACATCTTCCTGACCTATATTCACCAGTGGTATTGCCTCAATCCATTTGGTGAAATAATCAATTCCCACCAAAATATATCTCTGGTTCTTTGAAGATGCTGGTCGAATCTCTCCCACTATATCCAAAGCCCATCCTCTGAAAGGCCATGGTTTCACTATATAATGTAATTCACTTGCAGGGATGTGCTGTATGCCAGCATGAATTTGACATTCTTGGCATCCTTTAGAAAATTCTATGCAATCCTTCAGCATAGTGGGCCAATACATGCCTTGTCGAAACAACAACCATTTCATCTTCTCGCCAACTTGGTGTGCTCCACATGCCCCACTATGTACTGTCAAAAGTGCCAAATACGCCTCTACCTCACTAAGGCATTTCAACAAGACTCCCTCAGGGGTCTTTTTAAACAATTCATTACCCATCAGTACATAGCTCAAAGCTTGATACTTGACTTTCCGTTCTGTCGAAGACGTTGGGTTTCGCAAATACTCAACTATGGGCGTTCTCCAATCTTCATCTGTTAAATTATCTATGGCACAAATTTCAAAATTTTGGCCATCTATACACCCAAGCTTAGTTGTTTCTAAGTCTGATGGACATAATCCAACAGCCACTACCTTACCTCTTGCCTCAATTACTTCTTGAAGGTTCTCTTTCGACACCTTGTATCCAGAAGCAATTTGGGCCAAGTCGTTAGCAACTTGATTCTCTATTCTAGGTATGTGTTGAATATCCACTACCTCAAATTTCTTGAATAATCTATTGGCTATCACAAAGTACATAATGAGATTTTCTTTAACACATTTATACTCCTTTGTGATTTGTTTTATAACCAATTTTGAATCTCCCATTATTTCGACTCTAGTTGCCCCCAATTCTAACAAAATTTCAAGGCCAGCAATTAATGCTTCATATTCAGCCTCATTGTTAGAACAAGGACCTTCGACCTTGTACTTGAATTTTGTTGGAATTTTTTCAGGAGAAATAATGTATATTCCTACTCCTGTTCCATTTTTATGACTTGATCCGTCAAAGTATAATTTCCAAGATCTTAATTCGACGTAATTCAAATCATTTTCATTTACGGAATGGTCAACTATGAAGTCTGCAACTATTTGCCCTTTCACAGCTTTTAAAGGTTGATATGTTAAGGAAAATTTTGTCAATGCTAATGCCCATTTGCCAATTCGACTATGCAAAATGGGTTTAGATAACATATGTTTTACAACATCAAAGTGAGACGAAACATACACATCAACAGGTCTTATATATTTCTTTAGTTTAGTACAAGAGAAATACAAGCATAAACATAACTTTTCAATCATGCTATACCTAGTTTCTGCATCATTTAAAACTCGACTAAGGTAATAAATGGCTCTTTCGACTCCATTTTCATCCTCTTGAGCTAACATGCTCCCTAGAGTTTTATCTCCTGCAGCTATGTACAATCTCATACTTTTGTTTCTACAAGGTGGTGAAAGAATTGGAGGGTGGCTTAGGTACTCCTTGATCTTGTCAAAGGCTTCCTGCTGCAATTGCCCCCACTCGAAACCATCTTTGTTAAAACGAAGCAATGGCGAAAAAGCTTGTGTTTTGCCACTCAGATTAGATATAAACCTTCTTAAGAAGTTGATTTTGCCCAACAACGACTGCAACTCCTTTTTGGTTGATGGCGCTTTTGCCTCCATTATGGCTTTGGTTTTATTCTGATTTATTTCAATCCCTTTCTTGTGGACCACAAAGCCTAAGAAATCCCCTGCCTGCACACAAAAAGCACATTTAAGAGGATTCATTTTAAGACCATATTTTCTCATCCTTTCAAAGGATTGTCGAAGATGGTCAATGTGACTATTCCCAGAAATAGATTTTATAACAATATCATCAATATAAATTTGCATGAATGTGTCTATAAAATCGTGGAAAATTGAATTCATTGCCCTTTGATAAGTAGCACCAGCATTCTTGAGACCAAAAGGCATCACTACCCACTCATAGGTGCCTAAGGCTCCAGGGCATCTAAAAGCAGTTTTATGAACATCTTCCTCAGCAATGAATATTTGGTTATAGCCAGAATATCCATCCAGCATACTAAGATATTCATGTCCTGCTGCAGAATCTATTAACATTTCTGCTACTGGCATTGAATATTCATGTTTGGGAGTTGCAGAGTTTAAATCTCTAAAATCGATGCACACTCTCAAAGATCCATTCTTTTTAATAATTGGTACTATATTAGCCAACCATTCGACATACCTTGCAGTGCGAATGAATTTGCAACGAAGCAGTCTTTCGACTTCCTCTTTGATCTTTGACAGTATCTCTGGTGCAAACCATCTTGGATTTTGCTTGACTGGTTTTTTCCCAGGCGTCATAGGCAACTTGTGTTCGACTAACTCCCTGCTCAGACCAGGCATCTCATCATAATCCCAAGCAAAGCAGTCTTTGAATTCTTTCAACAGCTGGACTACTTCGACTTTCAACTGGGGATCAAGATTGGCACTGATGTAGGTAGGCCTTTTGGTTGCCCCCTCACTGAGGTCCACTTCTTCCAAAGGATCTTGTGCTAGCATTTTTATATTATTTGCCAACGGATCCTTTTCAAATCCCAAAGGCTCATCTTCATAGATGGCGTCGAGCCTCTGGATTTGCCCTCCAGTTTCAACCTTATCTGGAGGTTTTGGGTCGAAGTCCTTGCCAGGACCTTCTTGATACACTTCAGAAATGGCTTCCCCAGCCATATAATCATTGGCGGCTTCCAAAGCCGCGTGTAGTTTTGCTTCGGCCACATAGGCCGAAATTATTTTCATAGCGTCGAACTCAGTCATGATCACTGAATTCATCTCCCCACCCTGTGGGCTCTATTGGAGGTGTGCCTAAGCATGGCAATCTTCCTCCTGGTACCTCTCTATCCCATCTGAAACCTTCTACAGGGTGTAAGTACAACGAATAAAACGTTTCTTCGTCAGGTGTAAACTCAAAATCAGCTGGAGGACATGGGGCAATGTTCGCCAGATGTTTCTCAAATTGCCTACTGTCCACATGATTAACAGACACCTTGAAGTACCCTTGATCAGCTTCAATGTTTTCCACTATCCCATCTGGTCTCCAGATTGTGATTCTCTGGTGCATTGATGAGGGTACCGCTCCTATCCCATGAATCCACTCCCTTCCTAAAAGTAGATTATAGTTAGCCTTTGTTTCGACGACCATGAACACTGTTGGTCTGGTAATAGTTCCCACAGTGAGATCTACCTGAATCACTCCCAGAGTAGAACTAACTTTGCCTTCATAGTTCGACAGAACCATGTTGTGGGGTTTAGTATCAGTTTCAAACTTTCCAATCTTGCTCAACAGAAATCTTAGCATCAAATTAACCGTCGCACCACAGTCTACCAAAATCTTGTTGACAGGAACGTTCTCCACTTTTCCAGTAATATAAAGAGGCTTCAAGTGACCCTCCATTGCCTCCGTGGGACGCTCAAAGAAAGCATTCTGTTCTTCGACGCACCCATTGTTCATGATGTAATAGCACACAGGCTTGTGTGCCATCATTTCCAACTCAGCAGTTTGGTCTAAGTCTTCGATCTCTGAGACCTGACTAAATTCCTTTGGCATCACGGACACCACATTTACCAAAATGTCTAGGGAAGCTGCTGACTCATTGTCGAAGTTATCAGTCATACCATCATCCTCTTCGACCTTCTTTTCTGGCTGAATAGTAAATAACTTTCGTCGTATGGGTATCTTCTCCATTGCCCCAACCACATTGGTGCTTGACTCTCCTTGCACCTGAGCCTCCCTAACAGCTTTTCGCCTGCGCTGCTCTCTTCGCCATTGCGATCTAGACATTGGGTTGTTACCCTTGTAATTCTGTGAAATGTATGCTGATTTGTTTGTGGTGCGATTCTCTTTTCTGTACTCAAATGACGCACCTCTTTCCACATCGAACTTCTCCCACTTTTTCTTCTATCCTCTCCCTTCGACAGGTTTGATCCAACTACCTGTTGGTGCGTTCGCCGTTGGCTTGAACGTACCTGGCCTAATTCCTGGTGCTTGGTTTTTTAGCACTGTCGAAAGTCGCCTATGGTCAAAACCTCGGTGCCCCTTGCTCACCTTCTGCCCCCAGCTTTCGCCAGCCTTCTTAACACCTTCAAGCTTGTGGGCAGCCTTTTCATCAAAAATGGCGCTGCACCTGGGACACAGCATTACTTCAGAGTCTTTTTTCTGGCAACGATGCAAGAAGTCCACAATTGTCTCTTCTGGCTTAGGATAAGCCATTTTGTTAAGTTTCTCTTGCTCATCTACCATACTCAATTGTTCATCCTTTCGATCCGTAATTTCGACCATGTTGACATCCATTCTGTCCTTCAGGCGCATCTTGGAGAAGCTGGCTTCCAGACTTTCAGTGGTCTTTGCCAAGCAGCCACCACCTACTGCTGCTTTTGCAGCTCTTTGGGAAGCTTTTTCCCAAGCAGCTCTCTCAGCCTCCATCATCTCCTCAGCATTGACTCTCTCGACATCAGGAGATGTCTTGAAAAAAGTTTCAGCAGCCATACAGATCTAATTTTCCACCAGACAACCATCCATGTCCAGCATCTCTCCGACCAAGAGCATGTCATCTTCCAATTCCTTAACAACTTGAACTTTAGGGGCATTTTTACCCATAGCCTCATTGGTGTTGATACTATCTGAACTAGAATCAGACTCCTCAGCCAACTCGACCATATTAATGCCTTCATTGGCAGTTATCTTCCGCCCACTCACGGTTACATCAAAAACCTTAGCAGCATTATCCATTTCCACAAACTTGTCAGCAGTTTCTTTGGTCACCAACATCAGACTGGTACCATCAACGTTTAGGCCACTTGTAGCCTTACTAGAACCTTCAATCATCACAGCACTGATGGCGAAGTCTTCAGTGACTTCCACCATGTTGACTGACTCGTCGAATCCCCCTGTGGCTTCCACCATCTGAACCTCATGAGGCTCTGTATAGTTGGCCTCTGCAACTTGCAACGGGTCAGAGTCAATCTTCATCTGGGCTTTGCCTTTTTCCCCAAACTTCAGCCTTCCTTCCTGGATAGCGTTTTGCACCAAATCCCTGAAAAGAAAACATTGAGAAGTTTTATGACCCAAAAAATTATGGTACTTACAAAAACCTCTTTTCTTTCTTTGTTCTAAAGGTGGCGTTTTAGCACCAGCAGGCACTATCATTTGCCCATATTTAACTAACAAATAAAAAATTTCATCACATTTAGTGACGTCGAAAGTATATGTTTTCTTAGGGAATCTGTCGTTAGATTCGACAAGATTTTTTCCTTCTGAAGGAGCTAATAATTTGCAAGCATAAGGTGGACCTTGCTTTAACTCAGCAACGTCAACCTCATTTTCGTCGAAACAAGGTGGCTCGCCATACAGACTCTCCACATCCTCCTTGCATTCGACAAACGCTACTTTTTTACCCCTACTGAATTTGGCTTTTTCTTCTTTTAGCCTTTCTAGCTGTCGAACCCTATCAGCCAGCTGGGCCATATCTCTAAGATATTGGGTATCTAATTTCTTCCTAATGGAATAATCAAGACCCCCAGCAGCCATTTCGACCAACTCATGTTCTGGCACTTGTGTAAAGCACCTGGCTTTAAGAAGTCGAAACCTATTCAGGTAATCATCAATTGGCTCAGTGACTTTGCGCTTGATGCTAGCCAATTCTTTCAAACTAATCTTAGTTTGCCCCAGTAGAACTGTTCATGAAACAAACGTTCTAATTGGGTCCAATTGTATATGGAATTTGGAGGCAACGTAGTAAACCATGTGAAGGCATTCTTGGTAAGGGAACTTGGGAAGTATTTGATCCTAAGGCTTTCGTCAGCTGCAATCTCGCCCGCTTCGATCAAATATCTAGCCACATGTTCGACAGTAGACTCAGTAGTATCTCCTGAAAATTTGCTGAACTTTGGAACCTTCATCCTAGGGGGAAGTTCTGCTTGGAGAATGTAGTCCACTATAGGTGATGTATAATTTGGCCTGGTGAAGCCAAAATTCATCCCATTCCTAGTCATTATCCTTTCGACCATGGCTGCAAGATTATTTTCTTCTGCTTGATTCTGGTGTCGAACCTGCCTAAGTAGTTGATCTGCGTTTTGGTTCCTGTTCACCATCACTACTGGTTCTTCCTCCATCTGGTACGGCATCTGGTTTCTTGGTGGTTCGACTCTGAAATGGTCAACCATCTCTTGATCCTCCAGGTTAGCATCAGGTATCTGACGTTGATGACGTCTTGGGATATCTTCGACCACCGTCGCTCTTCGATCCACTGCTGGTACTCCCATGAAATCAGCCATGCGTGCCACTTGTGCAGCCAGTTGTTGGTTAGTTTGGGTTGTATTTTGGATCAAAGGTTAAAAAACTTCTCCCATTGTCTGAGACAACGTATGTACCATTTGCATGTTACTTTCATCCATCGGCTGTCTCAAACAATTTATGGATGTATTTGTAAGGCTAGGTGTTTGAACAGAGTAACCAACGCCTATACTCTAGTTATTTCGTCCTCTTGATCCTGACCCTTGTAGTGGCGAAGACACAACAGTTTTTGAAAATACAGGCGGAGCATTCTGCAGGCTTTGCATCATTGATGTAGGCATACTATAGGGTTGACTCCTTGACCCTGGATGTGGAAAACCTGGTGGAGGAACGTGCCTGTACATTGTATTTCCTCCTGGGGGTGTTGGCGAATTAGAACTTTGTGGTCCTATATATTCCAACACAGGTTGAGTATATGATTTTGTATACGTTGATCCTGGCTCAGACACCACTAATGGAAGTGACGCCGGCCCTCCTGTCGAAGACACTGGTGATGGAGTGCTTTGAGTCCCAATACTGCTACTGGACTGAGTGTTTGAAATACTCCCTTGAGGATCAACTTGTTGATTAGCATTAGTTGCCATCTTCTTAGTATATCTTCTCTTTGGTATCCCTTCGTTTGCTGTGGCTAACTTCCCACTTCTCAATAACATGCAACGAAAATACTTCTTCACCAAGAGAGATGAGGCTGACAAAAAGGTTTGACTTAGCACTGGGTCCCACCAGGTGTGCCAATTTGTTTACTGTGAATTTTGGTAAACAACCTCTGATCTATCAATCTAAACGCAAATTGATTTAACTTGCAGGATCGATCACACAAATCCTAGGACATGTGCTAAGTTTGAGAGACAAGTGTAACTTAAAGAAAATGTAAACTGAACTCCACGTTCCACAATGCTGAAAATAAAATCTAACTGAACTCCACGTTCGACTACAGGCAATAAAGTAAAGTGAAAACTGGAAATTTAAAGTGATGCAAGTAAAGGGTGGGAAAATTAAAGGCGTCGAATGGGTAAAAGCTTTGAAAGTAAAATGCAACGAACTCCACGTTCTTGGAAAGTAAAGGCTGGGATAGTAAAAGTGCTGTCGAAGGTAAAGTGCTGGAAAGTAAAAGACTTTGAAAATAAATGCAATTGATTTAAAGGAGAACTTCACGTTCTTGAAAATGAAAGACTTTGAAAAGTAAAGGTTTGAAGATTAAATGCTTGAATGTAAAATGCAGTCGAAAGTAAAACGCAGAAAGTCTAAATGTCTTTGAACATAAATTTGGCATGGAAGATAAATTTCAAGAAACTGTAAAGGCATGGAAAGTAAACATGCTGAAGATAAATTAGATTAATGAAGACAATGGTGTTACATTACGTACATTCTCACGAACTCGTTTCTCTACACGCGGGTACTTTGAGTTTCTTAGAGTAACTTGTACAAAAATATGAACACACCATTTACATAGAACTAACTCCTATTTATAGTGCTAAGAAATAACTACTCAGTGGTGGTTACTGCTTCGAACGTGTGGATTTTGGCGCCTTCTCCTCGATCTCAACTGTTCCCACGTTCACAACTGCTCTTATTTAAATTTCAAATATTGGGAACTCCCTCCAATCTTAATATAACCACTGCAGCGCTACATTCCCATGGTCGAAGAACCTTTTCTGTACTTAGCCATTTTTTAAGGTTTCTCCACATTTATTCGACTCAGGCCTCTCAAAAGTTAGGTCGAAGCCTTCTTAAAAATAATTTTTTAACATTAATATAACTTTGATTTTGTCTGGCATCGAAATTGAGGGTTAACACCATGTCAGTGAAAGAGGCATGTTCGAATTGGGGAAACAAAACCTGCTAGGTGGTGGCAAAGTCGAGAAGTTGGAGTTTTGTGAACCTTGTGTATTTGGCAAATCCTATAGGGCGAAGTTTAACAAAGGTAAACAAAGAACACATGGATCCATTGATTACATCCATGTTGATCTTTGGGGGCCTGCAAGGAATCCTTCACATGCAGGTGCAAGGTATTTTCTATCCATAGTTGATGACTATTCTAGAAAATTATGGGTATTCATTCAGAAGACTAAGGATGAAACTTTTGAGAATTTCAAAAGTTGGAAGGATTGGTCGAAACTCAAACTGGCATAAAGGTTAAGAGGCTGAGAACCGACAATGGCCTTGAGTTCTGCAACGAAGCTTTCTACATTTACTGTGTTGAGTCTGGGATTGCAAGGCATAAGACTATAGCAGGCACTCCTCAACAAAATGGCTTAGCTGAGAGATTCAATCGAACAATCCTTGAAAGGGTTAGATGCATGTTGGTTAGTGCTGGATTGAAGAAGGTGTTTTGGGCAGAGGCTGTTTTGACAGCAGCTTATCTGATAAATAGATGTCCCTCGACTGCCTTGGGAATGAAGATACCTGAAGAAGGTTGGTCGGGTCAACCACCAGATCTCGATAAACTGAGAGTATTTGGTTGTTTAGCCTATGCTCACATTAGGCAAGACAAAGTCAAACCTAGAGCTCTGAGATGCATGATCCTTGGATATCCTGAGGGAGTCAAGAATTATAGGCTATGGCGCCTATAACCAGGTCACAGAAGATGTATCATAAGTCGTGATGTAGTTTTTAATGAAGTCGTGATGGTGGTCAAGAAAATTGGTGATGCTGGTCGAAGTGTAGAAATCTCTGAAGAGGAGCTGGAACAGGTAGAAATTCCTGTTGAGGTGGAGCATAGTGATGCTGAAGTGCATAACCCAAATGAAGTTGAAGAAGAAGAGCAAGATTCTGAAGAGACTGAGGAAACTATCGATGACTACCTACTAGCAAGAGATAGGTCGAGAAGAGTCATCAAGCCACCTCAGAGACTTGGTTATGCAGATCTTATAGCTTTTGCATTTATCTCTGCAAGTGAGGTACTTGAGGAAGAACCTAGAGATTACAAGGAAGCTATGAGGAGTCGAAATCAGACTGAATGGCGAAAAGCCATGGATGACGAGATGAAATCTCTTCATGATAATAACACTTGGGATTTGATTGAGAAACCTGCAGGAGCAAGGTTAGTCACTTGTAAGTGGATTTTCAAGGTCAAGGAAGGAATCAAAAGAGTGATGTCGAAGCGCTTTAAGGCAAGGCTGGTTGCTAGGGAGTTCACTCAGAAGGAAGGTATCGATTTCAATAATGTGTTCTCGCCTGTTGTAAAGCATAGATCCATTAGAATGTTGTTGGTCATGGTGGCAAAGTTCGACTTGGAACTTGTGCAAATGGATGTGAAGACATCATTTCTGTATGGTGGCCTAGACGAAACGATCCTGATGCGTCAATCTGAAGGGTATGCATAAAAGGATAAGGAAGAGTACATGTGTAAGCTGAATAGGTCTTTGTATGGCATGAAACAATCTCCTCAACAGTGGAACAGGAGATTCGACAAGTTCATGGCATATATTGGTTTCACTAGGAGCCAGTTTGACCACTGTGTTTACTTCAGATATCGACCTGGAAAGTCACTTGTTATTTTGTTGCTTTATGTGGACGATATCCTCATAGCTAGCAACAGTGTCGAGGATGTGATGGAGGTAAAGGCTGAACTCAGTAAGGAGTTCGAAATGAAGGATCTGGGAGCTGCCACCAGGATTATTGGGATTGACATCCGGAGAAATAGAAAGCAGTCGAAGTTGTGCTTATCTCAAGAGACATACCTACGAAAGCTTCTCGACAAGTTTGGTATGTCGAATTCAAAGCCTGTTGTGACTCCGAAAAATCCTCAGTTTAAGCTTAGTACTACTCAAAGTCCGAGTACTGAAGCTGAAAGAATCTATATGAGTAGCATCCCATATGCTAGTGTGGTAGGTTCTTTGATGTATGATATGGTCTGTACGAGGCCATACATAGTGTACGGTGTGAGACTTGTAAGTAGGTATATGGCCAATCCTAGAAAGGCGCACTGGAAAGCTTTGAAGTGGATTCTCAGGTACATAAATGGTCTCTGAAAAGAGTCCTAATTTATGGTGGAGCCAGTGGTGATGATAGCAAAGTTAAAATCGAAGGGTTTGTCGACTCTGATTATTCAGGTTGTATGGATTCCAGAAAGTCTATTTTTGGATATGTGTTCACTATTTTCGACACACCAATCAGTTGGAAAGAAACGCTTTAGAAGGTTGTTGCCTTATCAACCACTAAAGCAGAATATATTTCCCTCACTAAAGTTGTGAAAGAAGCATTGTGACTTGAAGGTTTTGCAAAGGAGCTGAAACTTCAAGGTCGAAGTATCACTATTAAATGTGATAGTCAAAGTGTAATACACCTGTCGAAGAACTCAGCCTATCATGAGAGAACAAGGCACATCGATGTGAGGCTGCACTTTGTCAGAGAGATAATAGAGCGTGGTGAAGTCTAGGTGCTGAAGGTTTCGACTGATGACAATGTTGCTGATATGATCACCAAGACATTGCCAAGTTGCAAGTTTTTCCACTGTATGCAATTGATAAAGTTGCATGATGAAAGCTAGTTTATTCCCCGTTGTTTGTAGAGTTAGATCCAAGGTGGAGATTTGTGAGATTTTGGGTCGAACTCTAACTCAGTCGAGGAATAGCTTTCACGTGTTTCGACAGGAGACGAGCATGAATTCGAAGGTGGGTCACATGTTGATGTCAAAGGGTTGCATACTATAGTCGAAGCTAGTTCTAGTATGTAATGTCAAAATATATTGTTGACTTATTATGTCGAATTGGGCCTTGTCTTAAGGATCCAATTGTTTTAGTTATCTTGTAATGTAAGTTAGCTAGGTAGCCTATAAATAGACTAGATCACTCAGGTTGTTGAGTGAGACTAATTGTGATATTCATTTGTAATCATTTATAAACCCTTATGAGAAAGTGAATAGTAAATAATTTTCCCTAATCATTATTCTTCTTTCTTCTTTATTTTTTCTTCTTTCTCTCTTTGTTCTAACCGTTTTCATTGTTCACTCAAGAATTCCGTTTCTCAATCTTTATTTGTTGAAAGGAATCATTTGTGATCACAACAAACATTAAGAAGAAAACAATCCTATCTATTTGGATTCCAAATCACCCATCTAATAGCATTTGCAATATGTTCTCTAGGCGGGAAAATCTTAGCAATGTCAGCATCAAGGTCGTTTGCAAAAGCTATGACACAATGAAAAAGAATAGTCTCTTTTCCCACACACACACAATGTTCCTTGCTCCAATTTCACCGTAGACTAGCTAGAAACTTATTAGTAGTGTCGATAAATACACTTTCCAGGATCCAGTCATCGATATTCATTTAGCAAAGAAGTTATTATTTGAAAATTGCATACGCTTCCATATAGTCCGAGCAACTACACTATCTCTCAAGCAATGCATAAATGATTCAACATGATCAAATCACCTGGTGCATACATTATTGACTGCCAACTTCCTATGACAAAAATTATAAGGTAGGAATAACATGATGCCACACACACCATATAATTCTTTGACCATTTCTTAATGCACCACCCTAGTTTCTTATACACCACGTGAAATTTCGTTTTTGCCCCCCAGTTCCGGATGTGCACATCCGGACGCACCGTTTTTTTAAAAAAAGTTGCCTTGTTCCAGATGTGCATATCCGTAATGACAAGTTACGCGTATTCCGGATGTGCACATCCAGAAAAATGGCTGAAACTTAAAAATGTATATTTATTTTAAGAAATAATAATAATATGTATTTTAAAAGAATACCGATCAACGGTAAAACATTACTTCTTTGACGTTATCCAAACTCCCAAATGTATCCTTGAAGATTGTAGGACAAATCAAGATCAACAGTAAAATATTACTTCTTTGACGTTATCCGAACTCCCAAATGTATCCTCGAAGATTGTAGGACAAATCAAGATCAACAGTAAAACATTACTTCTTTGAACGTTATCCGAACTCCCAAATCTATCCTCGAAGATTGTAGGACAAATCAAGATCAACAGTAAAACATTACTTCTTTGACGTTATCCAAGATAAATGGCAGTAGAGTCGACACAAAGTTGGTGGTACTCCTATTACCACTTGCAGAACCAATGGACTGACTTTGGGTCACAAGATACAGAGGAATTGTTTCTGCTCAGGTTCATTGCGAGGAGATAATTCAAGATCTCTTTAAAATAACAGTGGATCCTTAAAAGGGAAATCGGCCCGCTGGAATGATAAGATAATTTTGTTAGATTTGTGTATTCCTCATGATAGAATAATTCAAGGAGTGGCGTGTGGCTTTCGGCATTGGTTTTTCTAAATGATACATACTGATGTATATTGATGTATATGTATATATTATACTGTTTCAATGTCATTTATCTTGGATAACGTCAAAGAAGTAATGTTTTACTGTTGATCTTGATTTGTCCTACAATCTTCGAACCTGGAAAATATAATCCTTTTAGGCTTAAACCAGTTGATTTATAGAAAGCCACACGCCACTCTCTGAAAACCAAAATGGTAAATAATAATGAGTTATTTACGCATTCAAACACTTTTCTTGTATCGTGTAAGTTAGTAACTACTCTTAATAACGAAAAAGGTTTATCTCCGAAATATATTGAGTCCTAACTTTATCAGAATGCCGAAGACAACCATTATATTGACAGAGATACTCCAACCCTAGAGTTTGTTATAACTTCTGATGACATTACTGCTACTGGTGCACCAGCCACGTTACTTATTTTCAATAACGAAAAGGGTTTATCTCCGAAATATATTGAGTCCTAACTTTATCAGAATGCCGAAGACAACCATTATATTGACAGAGAGACTCCAACCCTAGAGTTTGTTATAAGTTCTGATGACATTACTGCTACTGGTGCACCAGCCACATTACTTATTTTCAATAACGAAAAGGGTTTATCTCCGAAATATATTGCGATGATATATTAACGTATCCGACCAATCGACAAAACCGATTTTTAAAAAAAAAAATAAAGTTATGCTACTTTTCAGATCTGTAGTTCCGGAATTTAAAAAAAATAACGCTATGCTATGTTCCCGGATGTGCACACCGGAACACATCAGAATTTTTTACAAAAACGGTGCGTCCGGATGTGCACATCCGGAACTGAGAGGAAAAAACGAAATTTCACGTGGTGTATAAGAAACTATGGTGGTGCATTAAGAAATAGTCTAATTCTTTTTCAGTAGCCTGGATTCTCCATATCCAAGTCCATGACAAATTTCTTTTTGAGATAAACTTATTGGTGTGGATCAACACGAGGTGATCACAAGGAATAAGGTAGATCTTATAGTTGAAAATTTGGTTCGTATTAACCATGAGGAGGGGAACCAATGTTACCAAGAATGCATTTAGATGAAATTATGTTTTAAGGAATCCATTCTATTTGCTCAATCAGGTGAAAAGTGAAAACAAATTCAATATTTTTTAATAAGGAGGTTTTTGGTAACATCTTCAAGAGGAAAAGAGACATTGATAATAGACTCAAAGGTGTACAAAGAACATTAGAGAGAGTTGATTATGCCAAACTTTATTTACTAGAAAAGCAACATTTACAAGAAATGGATCAGTTACTTCACCATGAAGAAATGATGTGGTACCGAAAATCTAGAGTTGGATTCAATTTGGTGACAAAAATTCAAAAAATTTCCAAGCACAAACTGTCATTAGAAAAAAGAGAAATAGAACCCATGATCTTAATCTACCTAGTGGAGCCTGGTTCGCTGATGATGCAACTTTGCAACAAAAAGCTAATGCATTTCTTTTTGTTCTTCTAGTGGTCAGCATATTCCTTTTGCAATTGACCATGTGCCAGAGATCATTGAGGAGCAGAGTTACACTCTTTCTATGAAAGTTACTAATGATGAAGTCTTGCATGCCTTGAACCATATGCATTCCTTCAAGGTCTCCCGACCTGATTGTTTTCAAGGGATTTAAAGCATTTGTGATTTGAGGAATGAAATTCTGGTATATCAGACTACAGAGGTCCTATAGAATGTTTGGACATCTGATCTGAACAAAACAGCATGGCAAGGTATAAACAAATAAAACCAATACAAAAAAAAAACATAAGAACACACAAGAATTGTTAACCCAGTTCGGTCTAACACACATATTCTGGGGGCTACCAAGTCAGGGATAAAGTCCACTATCAGCAGTATCAATTCAAAGCTAAACTCCCCGTTTACAGCTTATCACTTAATCACTGCCCAATGACCCTTCTACCTAGATCCTCGCTAGATATGAGAAACCCTTCTCACTCCCAATCATCGCAATGATGTCTAGCAGTCAACACTCCGCCACTGCATCAACGGCTCTTTACCTATACAACAATTCAACAAGGAAAACACACTTCCAAGACACCACTTAGAGTTACTTAAAAGCTTCCTCCAAGAATAGTACTCCTCTTACTTAACAGCTTCGAGAATCACACTAACTGTCCAACTCACATGTCGAGTGGTACAGGAACCAACCCTAATAATAGAACTTTTACATCTTTGGTTGAGTTACAATTCTAGGCTACAATGCATCTATATATAACCTATTCCCAACTGGATTTGGGCCTTCAAAAACGCAGCAAATAAGCCGCTACAAATCAGAAGAAACTTCTGCTACATAATAGGTCTTCAATCTTTAACTTCCTAAAATATCTCCATATTTAGAAAGTGTATATTCTTCAATATTCTTCTCAATTTCAAATTTGAATCTTCAGACCTTTTAATTCAGCGCCACATAGAATTTGCATATTATTCCCTGAATATTCTGCATCTGTTAAGACATAATAGAATCTTTAATTCACTTCAGTTCTTGTGCGATGTCGAATGGACCTTCATGGGACATCTCAATACGACATGTTATTCCAGATGTTGAAACCACTTCAACTCAACATGTTCCATTGCACAATAGGACTTCTTGCTCAACCTGTTCTTCTTTAGCAAGATAAAATATCCTATCTAACATATTACTGCTATTATTTGTTTTACAAAATTGATGCCAACCCTAAAAATTAAAGAACTAACAAGGAAAATAATTTTATTTTAATTGTCCACATTAATTGAAAAATTGCCCTGTTTGCAATGTGTCTGTTTGAAAAGGTTTGAGCAGAAAATGATGAAAACAAATAAAAATTACTTTATAAAATGTATTTGGTAGACAACTTAATTATGAAAACTAACAAATTTATTTTAAACTTTGTTTTCTCACAAGAGGTAAAGCCCATTCACATAATCATATTCAGCTCATAACAGCCATCAGCAGTAATACAAGATCGATTCTCATCCTCCACAATCCACATAGTAATTCTCATACACCATTGACTTAGTTACATAGATGAAATGTCAGGTTTATTTCACACAGGTAGTAGAACTCACACCCTCTGGCTATAAACTTGACAGTCACTCCCTTGTGCTCTCTTTTAACCATTCTAAATATTTGAGACTGCCCCCGGTGATGGGTAAGGAGATCACCTCTGGTACACTGAAAAAGGATAAAAGGAAGTGGTAAGAAGTAGTATGTGAATGCACTGTTGTCCATAAATACAACTCAATTCATTTCAATGTGGACTTAATGCCGAAGTTCTTGCGTCTTGGCAGATATATAGTTTAAGTTTTCCTTCAAGCTTTTCTTTTAAGCTCAAATAATAAAAGCAGTTCAAACTTAACATGTTACAAAGAAAATTTAAACTTATTGGCAAGATTATTTTCTACATAAATCAATCTTACTCGTATTCATGATTTGCTTTGACATGCTCTGTCAATGCTTCCAAAAGAGATTGCCTGGTCTTGATTATAAGAAGTTCTTCCGAATCAGTTTGGATCTGTCAGTTCACAACATAAAGTTAGCAAAGTCAAGCTAGAACAATACCTTTTCAATTAAAAACAAACCCCAAAGAGCCTTAAGGCACTCTAGAAGATAAGAACTATTAATGTTAGGATGGAGCCATTTTTAACAGAAGCTTCAATTCATATCAGCAATTAGATCCAAACAACATTCTTCGTCAACAGTAATATTGTAGACAGTACCTTTCCCTCCCACAGATACACCGATTCTATACCTGCACAGTACATAATACACATGGACTTTAAAATGCAGACATGGGATGCAAGAACTATATAACTAACTTATTTAGAAAACAAATAAATAAAGATCATATCGATCTCAATCCATTTTACCCTACCAGATCAATGGCTGTTGGCACATGTGCTTAAGATGGTGATGCCAAAAGTGAAGCAGATAAGTAAATCTCAACATTAGAGATAGTTATCAACGAGTGAGGTTTATTCAAGTTTCAGTCAACGCCGTGCAAGTATGACGCCAAAGCCATGACAAAGGATGAAAAGGTACTTCGGACAATGCCAGAGGGCTCTGGCTAATTCTGTTTTTAGACTTCAATTTAGCAATTATATGCTAAGAAATGGTAAAGGGCTGCTCAATGCATAAGACTTCACCAGGTGGAGGGTTTGGGGATAGTAGATGCCCCCCAAGTAGAGTCATGACTTTATGTCACAAGGAAGCAATCTAACCATTATCGCAAAGCTCTTCCTCATATACTCAAAAATGGTAATTAAAAAAAAAGATATTTTAGTTTCATTAAGTCAACTCAGTTACCTCAGTTGGCAGCCGTGCAGTGACACTAATTGCATGGACGCGGGTTGCCGTGCAGTGACACTAATTGCATGGACGCACGTTCGAACATGTGACATCCTACTTATTAAGGCCGGGATTTCCGATCACTTAAACTACTAGACCCAAAAAAAGTTTTAATTTGAGCAACCAAGTCCAACAAAAAAAAATCAAAATTTGCCCAACATGTTCCTAATAATAATGTCTGGAAATTTAACACGCCACAATAATAGCAGGGTAGAGTGATTATAACAAATCAAAATTGGGAATAAGGAATAGTTACCGGGAACCCTATTGACACAAGCTGCAAGTTTCTCTTTGACAATGCTTTCAGATAACTTCTTACCTGCAGAACCAACAACATGAATAAATCAAACAAACAAATACAACATTAAATAGAGAAATAAAAAAAAAAAATCATGCAACCTACCCGCTTCTTTGTTGGGAACGGTGACATACACAACGATGCTTGGAACAGTGGTGTTACTAGTATTCCCTTCCATTCTGATGAAATTGCTGCTCTTTTTCAAAAACCTACTACCCAATTTGGATCTGAAACAACAGAAGCATTTCAACAAACAGATAGAGGGATAAATAAAGAGTGTTAGGTTGATGCGTATAGAGTACCGTAAAAGAGATTGAACACACCCCGTTTTGAGGGCAGAAGAACACAAGGGCGTGTAGAGATTGGTGAGTCCGAAAGTGAACATGTAAAACGCGCCTACAATGGGTAAACGACGTCGTAGCGTGGAGGTGGAGACGAAGGTTCTGGAAGTGGTGAAGTGGAGGAGGTAGACATTTTGGTTGAGAGCGTGTTATAAGGTGCTACGCATCTACATTAGAATCGCTTCTGCTCCTTTACTTGATGCGCTCGTTTTGATCTTGCTTATCACCGCAAGCTCCGTATCAAGCCCTTGCTTGTGACACATGTAATGTAATGTAATAAAAATCACTTCATCACAAATTATAAATTAATTTGAAAATTTTATACAAATTAGTAATAAATACTATAGTTTTACTAACTAGTGTTTCTGACATTTTTTTTAAGGATTTCATATTGAAAATTTATTTTTAAACAAATTTAAGCTGTTCAGTTTTTAATGCGGTGATTCTATAAACTTTTATAAAAATTAAAGAGTATTTTGTGTTTTAAGATAAGGTTGTACAATTGATCTATTTGAATTGATATCAAATTTAAAATTTAAATCCGACATAAACTGTAATTTTATTTTAAAAGTTTAATTTTGATCGATTAATTTTTAATTTTTGACGGATTTGATTAGATCATTTTATCGAATAAATCAGATGAGTTTGATTGACTTAACGATTATTAGGCTAAATCCATCAAAAAAAATTATAAATTCACAAACATTATTTGTTTTTATTAAAAAAATTATCAAAAATTACAAAGAAGAATTTTTTTTTATCATTGAAAAAAAAATTATTATCATCGTTTTTATTAGGCTAAAATACAGTTTTGGTCCCCCTGTTTTTCAAAATTCACAGTTTTGGTCCCCCTGTTTTTTTTTTTTAACAGTTTTGGTCCCCCACCCCTCACTGTTCATGTACGGACGTGTACTGTTCATGTACGGACATGTACGGACAAGTTACTGTTCATCACTTTTTTTGGGTCAAAATTGGGGTGGGGGACCAAAACTGTTAAAAAAAAAACAGGGGGACCCAAACTGTGAATTTTGAAAAACAGGGGACCAAAACTGTATTTTAGCCTTTTTATTATTATTTGACATTAATTTGATCATTATTATATTTTAAACTACAAATTAAATAATCCTCAAAATTTCATATTACATGTTTTTGTATTCTTGTAAATAAACCATTTCATTATTAGTTTTCAAGAATGAATATTATTTTTTAGGATTAGGAATTTTATTTTTATATTTATTTTATATTTGATAAATAATTTTAAAATTTAAAATTATTTATAAAATATATGTACTTTAAAATTTTAATATTAAAAAATAAATAATTAAATAAATAGAAGAGATAAGTTATTAGTGGTTAGTTTTTATTATCATGGGAGTATATTATTTTCATTCTATTATATAGGAATAAAAAATAAAATAAAAACTAAACTCACAGGATTTAAAAGTTTCAAGGTATAATTTTTAAATATTTAAAATAAATACAAAAATGTAAAAAAAAATTTAAAGTGATATAATCACACTTTATGAAAAAAAAACTATAAATCATTTTATAAAATTATTTTTTATTAATAAATTTAAAATTAAAATTTAATAAATATAATAGAATAAATAATTATAAAATAAAGAAGTAACATTGGCGTAAAAAAAGTAACATTGATATTTGGATTTATTTAAGGAACCCGTAAAGAAAATTTAGGCTCTGTTTGGTAAAACTAGCTGGTAGCTATTAGCTGGTAGCTGGTAGCTGATAGCTGGTAGCTGATAGCTTATAGCTGATGGCTGGTAGCTGATAAGTTAATTTGAGTGTTTGGTAAATTAGCTGTTACACTAGTTGATAATTACAAAATGACATAAAATGACATTTTAATTAAGAAATTGGTGATTTTATTATCTTATTATATCATATTATTAAATTAATTTTTATTATAAAAATAAATGTATTAATAACAAAATACAAAACAATGTTAATATATATGAAAAATTGAATATATCATCAAAATATATAAATTTGTATATAAATTTTATGAGCTTTGCTATTTTGTATGAATATATTGACAACGAAATTCAATGAATAAAAAAACCAGCAAATCATACATGAAGTACAGGTATTTTATAAAGTCATTTATGAAGACATAAAAGTAAAATTAATCCTAATAACTACGATTCTCAATCTGGTTAACTCATTCTTTCGTAAAATATAGTTTTTTTTCTTTCTAATTTTATAATGAAATTTAATAAAATATGTGAAATAATAACATTGTAATTTTGAATTTATTTATATTAATCTAAAATAATAACAAAAACAAGTTTATTGTCTAATATTTTAAATATCATTGATTTTCCTACAATGTTTCACTAACTTAAGAATTATCAACAGTATTTATAAATTAATTATATAATTTAGATTTATTAAATAAAAATAATGTTTAATAAAATAAAAAAATTAGTAAAAATTTTCTATATTTTTCAAAATCCTTCTAAATTCAATCTTTTAAAATTAATTTTTTAATAGAATATATATATATATATATATATATATATATATATATATATATATATATATATATATATATATATATATATATATATATTTAAAATAATAAGGGTATAATTGAAATAAAAAGTCATAAGCTAAAAGCTACAAGCTCAAAAGCTACTTTAAATAGCTTTTGAAAAAAAAGCTAAAAGTTAGTTAAAAAGCTAAAAGCTAAAAGCTAAATGCAGTTACCAAACAGAGTTTTTTAATAAAAATGAACTGAAAAACTAAAAGTTACAAGCTAAAAGCTCTTTTTCTGGTGTTACCAAACAGACTCTTAGTCTTATATTAGATTGGGTGAAATAGCTTGATTAGTATTTATTTTAGTTGAATTAGATATAAGTGCAAGCTCATTGTCGAGGGTTCAACTTTTGATAGTAATATTATTTATTATTTTTTCATAACGTGTTATTGTAAATAAATATCAACAACTTTGAAAAAAAATGTAGTCTTTGTATTACTTGAGTTGGATATGGATCATCGGTGTCTGCTGCCTTCCATTTTGCTTCAATCCATACCATTAATTTAATTTAATAGTATGGAAGAGAAAAAAATATAGAAAATTAAACTATTCAAGTCAAATCGAACGACCAATATTGTACACAGAATTGAAAACGCTGGAGGGGATCGGTTTCCACTTGAGTTCCTACTTAGAACGTGACAATGACTATGACTTAAGATAATGTGAAGAGCCAAAAGCATATGGTTTAATAACAAGATATCGATGACTCAAAAGAAAGATACATTGTCCATAGTTGTAAGCTCAAGGAAGATTCTAGAGTATCGAAAACAAGTGTGAATCTATCAGTGTTTGATCCAAGCAAATGATTGAAGAAGCATCGTTAGATGACGAAATAAATTATACTCTGACATCTGTCTATTTTGACAGTGATCTTACATTGGAAGATTCTAGGCCCAGCAAGCCCTTAAGAACCTTCTATAAAGGGGACCGTAAATGTCAAATCAAGAGACACACATTTTTCTTACCTTAATACCTCTAAAATTTGCTAGTCACTAACTTAGGCATCAAAGTTAAAATTACTTCTCGAAGTCGTCTACATCTAACAAACATCACAATCACATGAACGATTCCTTACTTGAAGGATTTTTAATGTCGTCTGTGGGAAGAATCGTTAACTTTCAAACACATACTCGAATGTCAGTATGGCAAACCCAGAAAGAAGAACAACACAAAACTCCAATTGTCCATGATCTTTTGCTAGCAAGGTTTTAAAAAAGAACTACGACCTTAAAGAAACACTCATGATATCCGCCTCGTAATTGGAAAACCATATCTAACGTCCATAACCTATTGAAACAACCTTTATCCTTTCACTGATCAATGAGCCTCAACTCTGGGAAGAAGGCGATAACACACCTCAGACTATTGCTCTGATTAACCAGACTAGAAACACTAACATAAATATCATGCACTACAAGAAGAAAAAAAGCATTTTGTGACGGTTTTTTTATAGCGTTATGGAGGTTTCAACCACTGCAATAGTTGAATTGCCACCGTTTTTGTTCAGCCAACATACGTTAAATATTTATTCATGGCAATTAATAGGCAGTCTGTAACGCTACTGTTATAAAATAAATAGCTTCGAGAGGTTGAACCTTTAAGCCCCAACTATTTCATGCCACATATACTTCATAATAACGTATTGACAAATCCTAATAATTATCAGGTCGAGTCTTCCGCACCAGCAACACAAGAGTCAATAAAGATTCAAGACTCACTCCACACTCCCAAGAAGATATTTTCCTTTAGAATCGAAACATGAGGGTAACCATGTATGGCATCATGGTCGTCATCGTTGATGTGCCTCACCTTCATATTCTTTTGACACTTTTGAAAAGGAAAAAAATATCTCATTTTGAAACGCCTTTAGCAGAAGAATCAATGAGTATCCTATAGAGAGGGAACTCCATAAACCTCTAAGAATATGATCCTATAATGGGATGAGCGATCCCGACGAACACGTGGAACTCGTGTTTCCCAAGTGACTTCAAATACAAGAGAGGGTGAATTATGTTGGTTGAAAAATGATGTCTAACTATAAAAAAAATTGATTTATAAAATCATTTAAGTTAATTTTATAAAATAAATAGAGGAAAAGTATTGAACTAAACTAAAGAGAGAATGAGAAAGATATAAAGAGAGAGATATAATGCGTTAATAAAATAAAGAGATAAGGGAAAGAGAACATGCACAAGAGATTTATACAAGTTTGGCCAAACCAATTGACCCACTCCTGTACCTAAGAGTTTCCACTTGAGATTTTCACTAGAGATTTGAGCTTTTCAGATGTTATGCCCACGAACCTTCTTACAACTAAACAGAGATTTTAATTGGCTAATCTCACGAACCAAACAAGATATTTTAACAAGCTAATCTCTAAACCGAACAAAACATTTTAATAGGATAATCTCCAAACCAAACAAGAGATTTTAACCTGTTGAGCTCAAGAACCAAACAAAGATTTTAGTTGGTTAATATCAAGAACTAAACAACAACTTCTTTTAAAGACATTACATAAGAGACAACACCCTTTTAAGTAAATTACAATAATAGTGTAACATGAGAACAACAAAGTCTCATCAATATTTTCACTCTCAAAGCACTAAGGATACTTTTGGGAGAAATAGAAAAAAGATGTAGTAGAAAAGAGTAAAAAGTGAGAAAGAATGGTTCTAAATTTGATTTTCGGTGTAAAATGGAACGAGGAGAAGCACTTTATTTATAGGAAAATAAATACCTTAGTTGTTAATAGATTAGATAAGCTAAATAAGGAATGTTTTTGAATTACATTGTCACTAATCGATTAAAGGCTTCCTTAATCATTTTAGAAGTGTTACAAATGAGTTAATCAATTAACCCTACTTTGTTAATCAAATAATCATTGTAAAAATCCCTCCTAATTGATTAAACAAGATAGTAATCACTTAGGTACATGTATAAAAATATTTTTTAGGTGTTTTGTCAAAATGAAATAAACTTCTAAACAATTTTAAATGAGTGTGTGAGCTGCCTTAGTTTCTCGAAGTTTTCTCTTATACCTTTCTATTAAACTGATCATTCAGACACATGACCACACGAGCTTATATACTTCATCTCTTTCACAACCTTAAAGTTTCACATTCCCTTACTTAATTCATAATTGATTTAGCACTTCATCTAGAAAATGATTCTTCAAACCATTAAGACTTTATATAGCTTCTTTGATCATATGCCATCATTAGAGATTGTTTGTCAATAGATCATCAAGTACTTCACCGAATATAGTTTGACCTTAGGCGTTGTCATCATTGAATCTGGCTTGACATCTTGATTTCATAAAGGTCATCTTGATCTTAGAAGAACATCTTGATCCTTGATCATTCTCGACAAAAGAAGACTTCACATAATATCGTTTAACATGAGGCGTTGTTACCATCAAAACCATCATGATCATCTAACGATTGCAGAAAATTGTACCTTTAAGAACATAGATACATATTCTCCCACATTTTGATGATGACAACGCATATCTCAGGGATGTGGTAAAATAGAAAAACATGGGTAAAAGATTGGAGTGGTTAAGTGTAACACCATATTTCCCCAATGAATAATTTTAATTAAAGCATAGATACAATACTCTTACATAGGATGTTAAACATCTCAAAACACACATGTTGATCATGTAACACTTAATTAAATAAACATGCAACATTTGTCATCACATGCTCACCTTCACTTAGGGTATCATCACAATAGAAATACTCAATTAAAACACAAACTTAAACCTCATAACAAATCAATATCATATGCATTTATCTCATCATGCATCTCATACTCAAAATGCAACTCTATGCAACTTAATGCATATGCATGTGGTACCAACTCAATATTTGGTTCTCTCTGGAACCCGGTCCCCTCTCTGAACCCAAGAGCCCCCTCTCTGAGTTTAGAACAAGCCACTAGTCCCCTATCTGAACTAGCAAACATGCCTCTTGACACAACTCTTATGATGCATATTCATATCATCAAATCAATGTGTTAAGACCCCTCTCTGATCCTAACATAAATGCATTGACAACTTAAGTAATTCCCTCTTTGGATTACATCACACCAAAATCATAAAATCCACATTATCAATCAACAGTGCAACACAAGCATGCTAATAATTCATCTCAACAAAATTATATTTCAAACATGCAACAATACAACGAGAATAACTCAAAATAATCCACATTAACGACATTCCCATATTTCATACTTATTCTCAATGCTTAACATCTCGTCATAGCAAGACAACTCGAGCATATATAATAATTCAGCTCAATAAAATTATTAACTCACATACATGCAACTCACCTTTAACTCAACAATACGCATCTCAACATGTATAATTTATCAACTCATACTCACAACTCATAAGCAAATCCATCATAACATTCATTCATGTTACTTCACCAAAACCACAACAGATCATTGTATAAACATAACGATTCACTAATCGATCCTACAAATCATCACAAACTTCCCTACATTAGAGAAATGACTATAACTCTAACATTTAACCAAGTACTACCATGATTTAGATCTGCGCGTTAGCTTTCTAACGCTTCAAACGACACGTCATTTAGACCAACAGATCAAAAGATACAGCCAAAATCGTCGGACAACGCAACAAAACAAAAGCCGAATTTTTCACAATTTGGCCTGATGCAATCAATTGTTATTATGATGCAATCGATTGTCACTAAAACACATTTTGCTCTAGACTTCTTAAAAAATCATTTTTATGTGATAGGCAATTGATTGTTATTTAGTGCAATCGATTGCACTACTATTTTTTTCTTCAAAATTTCAACTAATGCATTCAATTGTCACTGTAGTTTTTTTTTTAATTTCAGTTTTCTCTGTTACGTGGTTTTCTTCCAATTTCCAACTTCAACCACCAAATCATTTCCAATTTTTTTCATTCAAAAACATCCCCATATATTTTCTAACATGATGAATACATATATCACGATAGTTATCATCAATCTATCCATTTTTCTCATGAATTAAACACTTAGATTCATGCCCCAAATCATTAAATCTCATAACAATTTTCATGGATTCAATTGATTTCAAGAACACAACAACATGTCAACACACATAATTGCAATTCATATTATGGCATGTAAAAACAAAATTATCATCAAATTTTCATCAACATTCATCATATCTCAAAGGAAGAACAAACCCTATAAAAGATTAAGAGTCCCTCTACTCTATCCTTCATGCATATACCTATTATTGAAAGCAATTCCCCACCCTTACCTCAATTTTTAACGGAAAATTTTAGTTTTGTTGATACATTCTTCCCTCCTAAAGCTTCAAGTCCCAACTCTTGCCCTTGCATCTTATTTCTTTTTTCCCAAGTTTGTACGATATGACAAAAACTCAAACCTAGACTACTTTTAACTTAAATTGTTAGGTTTCCATCTATCTAAAATTATAATTTAACCCCCTCCCCCCCACACACACATACATTAATTCTCTCTTACTCCTTGCTCCCTCTTATTCCTTTAAATTTCTATTGTTGGCCCAAAGTCTTTATTTTTCTCATTTAATTAAATAATCAAATAAATCATTATTATTGCAATTATCTAAAATAACTCTAAATTATTCTAGGATATGTGAGTGCATCAATAATAAAGCCTGGGTCAACATATAACCCACTTAGGTCGACACTCATGCCTCAATAATGAAGCATGTAGTCACTGTCTATGTATTACCTCAAATAGGTTGACCTGAGACATGTATAGGTCGACAAAATGCTTTCATAGGTCGACCTATAGACTTCAAATTTTGATTTTTTTTTTCTTTTCTTTCAATTCCTCATGCATGCATTTTGCTTCATATCTCACATACATATATATACTGATACATGCATCATTTTTTAGTAAGGTTCTAGTGTAAAACCTATACAAAACCAAAATTTCAAAGCATACTCATCATCTTCAACCTCTCTTCTATGCATACACACAATCAAACTACACATAATCATTTTTTGATTGAGTGACCATCTAGATTAGGGTTGATAACGTCCAATTATGTTGTTGTACCGAGAATATTTGGTTGAGTTCTTTAAGTGTTTTAAATAAGAAAATCGATTTGGGATTTTTCTTCAAGGTCATTGAGGATTTGAAGGTTTTGGACAAGATTATGCAATTCAGATTCGATTGAGTGAAAGCCTTGGGACAAGGTGGTTCCTTGCAAGGTATTAGCGTGAGACAGTGGATCGTGTTGGTAAATCTTGGGTTCAAAAAGTGTGTGCTTGGGATTAATTCTACCATGTGAAAGCCTTGGGACAAGGTGGTTCCTTGCAAGGAAGTAGAAAGAATTGGTGAATTGAAGTGACATTGTTGGTAACTTGATCAATCTTTGATCAAGGGTTTTGGTGGTGGTAGAATCAACAACAAACCATAGGGTTTATCGGGTTAGAGTTCTTCATCTCTTGTATATACACTTTTTACAAAGTAAGGTTAATTGCAAGTATCTCAATTTGATTTCGAATTGAGGGAAGACGTATCCATAGCGAGGACGATTGGGGAACTGCCTAAACATATCCTCTCTCTCTCTCTCTCTATTGAATTTATTGGTTATTCGATCAATTCGATTGGGAATTATTTTTTTTATCATATTTTTGAATTAGGTTTTGTTGATAGAATCATAATTAGGTTGATTGTGATTTGTTTTGAGATCAACAATACATAGTAAATTTCCAAACAATAGCGATTGCACATAAGGTGTTTGATAAATTGCATTGTTGTATTTTTTGTTTGTTTTTTTATCATTGGAAATAAGCTCTACTTATAGCTTAGCATTTGATTGCTTGTGATTAAACATTGTTGAACAATTTGTGTTCATTATCATTCAATTGTGTGCCTTTACACATATTTGATCTTTTCGATAGTAGGTTCCGTTAGACGATTCGATTCAGGTTGTTTTTGTTGTGCCATAAAACTTTTGAAAACCATTTTTTTTCCAAAAGTTTGAATTTTAAATTTGTGATCTATTCACTCCCCCTCTAGATCGAAATCTATCATCTAACAAGTGGTATCATGAGCTCCCGTTAATTATGTGTGTAAGATTTTCCTTTTAGAAGAATGGCTACCGAACCCAAGGGAGCTTAAAATAGAACACCAATTTTCATCAGTAAAATTATGGCTATTGGAAAGCTTGTATGCGTATTCATGTCAACTCAGTTGACAAGGGTATATGGGACGCCATCAAAAATGGTCCGAATGAAATAACCGTGATCAATGTTGAGGGTGTTACATTACCTAAACCGGAAGCACAATGGGATGCTAATAATTGGAAATTATGGTCGCATGATTGGAAAGCGAAAAATATTCTCACATCTGCTTTAGGTGTTGATGAGTATTATTGTGTTTCTCATTGTGAGACCGCCAAGGCTATATGGGGACGCATTAGAGGTTGCTCATGGGGTACTAATGATGTCAAACAAGCTAGGATCAACACATTAAATCAAGAGTTTGAATTATTTCGTATGGAGCATGGTGAAACCATTGCGGACATGTGAAAACGGTTCACACATCTTATCAATCGATTAAATGCACTAGGTAAGTCTATTTCCAATGAGATTGCTACTAACAAAGTGTTGAGATGTTTAAGTAGGGAATGGCAACCCAAGATCACCGCTATCAAATAGGCGAATGACCTTAAAGTACTTGATCTCACGGATTTGTTTGGCAAATTGGAAGAGCATGACCAAGAACTCTCTTGCTTGGAAAAACATGAAAAAAAGTATGAAAAGAAGGTGAAGAAGGAGACCGGTAAAGACAAGGAAGTAGAGAAGAAGTCAATTTCTCTAAAGTCTTCAAGCTCAAGGTCCTTTTGTAATGAGCAAAGTGAGTATGAAACTAAAATTGACGATGATTTCGATGAAGAAAATAAGGGGCTATTTATCAAAAAGTATAATATATACACGAGGAAATATGGAAATAAATGCTCCGACGAGAATTGTGGTAAATCTAGAAGGCTATCTAATTCCTTCAAGGAAGATAAGAACAAGAAGGGTAAGTCTAGAAGTACAAGCTACAATTGTGGCAAACCGGGCCACTATAAGCTTGAGTGTCCTACAATCAAGAAAGACAAAGAAAAAGGCCATGATAAGATATCTAGTAAGTCTAGAAGAGCTTATGTCACTTGGGAGAGCAAAAGTGATTCTTCAAGTGATGATAGCTCAACTTCAAGCGTTGAATCGACCAGGCTTTGCTATATGGAAAACAAAGGAATGAAAAAGGTTGTAAGTCACTCTAAACTTCAAACTTCTCATGACTTAGATTTTTCTCAATTACAAGAATCTTTTGAAAATCTACAAAGACAAGCCATAATTGCTTTCAAAAGATTAGCTTCAAATAAAATAATAATTTCTCAATTAGAAGCTAAAATTTTGGAAAATGAAAAGAATATGGAAGCTATAAGGATTTCTATGCTAGATATTCTAAAAGATAAAAATGAGGATGACAAACCTTCATGGTTTAGTTGAGAGACTTATTACAATTGGAAAAAAAAAGTCAAGACTCTTAAAGCTAAGTTGGATAAGACTTTGAAACCTAAGGTTACTTTTGCTATAAATACTTCCAAATATGAATTACCTTCTCATACTTCTTATAGAAGGTATAACTATGTTGAAAGGAAACAAAATAGCAAAAGCTCATACTATTGCTAAGTGCAAGTTTATGAGACTCTTTGTTCCTAAATGTGCCTTTCAATGGTTGGCTAAATTCAACCAAGGATTCATTAATCCCCAAGGACCCAATAAATATTGGTTACTGTCGTAACCCGAAATTTGACCTCCCTCTTTTGGCCTTTTGCATGAGCATAAGCATTCACATCGTTAGCATATGCATTCACACTTTTCTTTTTTGTGTTTTGATTGTAGGAATACTCAGGTTTTCCAAGCCCGATTAATCATATCCTCACAAGGTCATCACATCATCAAGACAGACACAAAATAAGGGTTTATATGCCTATTCATCATTACAAGAAGTGGAAGATCGAAGTTGGGAAAATTGGGCATATTTTGGCCTGGTTAATCGATTAACCATTTGCAGTGCAATTATGTTAATCGATTAACACAGGCAGAATAGGCACAATTTGCTGCTTTTTCATGATAACACCTTTGCACACACTTTGGTCTTGGATTCTACAGTATTCTAGCAGCATGGGGAATATTCTAGACATCTCTAGATATTGCCAAGTCATTCAATTCAATCCAAGTGCATTTGTTCTAATACTTCACTTCAAATTAAGTGCACCATGTTCCTTGTTTTCCAAGTAATGTGGATCTTTGGATGTTGGAGCTCACCTTGGGATTGTTACCGAGTTGGTTCTAACTAACCGAGTTAATCGCCTTGACTCGGTGAGTCAAGTCCAACTAACTCCTAACCTAGTTCCAAACCCAAAGCTAATTCCAAACCTAGTTCCAAACCTCTCATACTCAAAACCTAAAGTCTATATAAACACACCTTCACTCACTTTTCAAGGGAGCCACCATTTTCATCCATAATTTCTCAACCATTCTACACATTTCACTCTCAATTTTCTCACATTCTCTCTGATTTTTTTTCTGCTACATCTTCATCTTCATCTCAATTCTCTTCCAAAACCTCACCAAAGCTCTTAATTCTTGAAGGATAATCATTTTTCACATTGAAAGTGATTATTTCTTGAGCTTAACCTTTATTGCCATTCCATTATACTGGTTTTTATGGAGTTTCAATAGCTTTTGGATTCATCTCAAGTGATTGATTCAAGTTTCTTCGGTGATAATTCTCATTTTGGAGTTTTCGTCGCGATTTGATCAGTTTCGATATGTTTCGGCTATAATTGAAGATTCCTCTGGTTTTCTTTGATTATCTTCATCAAGATCACATTGCAACATTTACCAAGGCACATCTCAGCCTTGTAGGTTGGTGGATCTCGTTCATTTTTCTGTTTCGATCGTTTTCGTATCATTCGCGTTGTAGTTTCGATGTTTTTGCATGTGAATTTATTATACCATTGCTTGATCTATGATCTTGATTGTTTAATTGATTCTATTATTGATCACTTACTGCTTCTAAACCTGATTTTTCGTGCATAATTGTTTGCCCTAGCATTGGAGTGATTACACAATCAAAAAGTTGGCCAAAAGCACTTTTCAAAACGGATTTTCTGCTCCCTGTCCAATGTTAATCGATTAACACTTTGCAGTGCAATAGTGTTAATAGATTAACCAGTTTTTTTTGCACTTTTTCAAGTGTTAATCGATTAACACTGAACCAGAAGGCCGCTTTCTTGCATTTTCAAGTGTGTTTACCATGCTTTCTTCATTTTAACTTCCATTAATTGTCTTGATTGATTTTATGGATGTTTTAAATGTCATTTAACTTCTGTTTGAAGCTTATTCATGAACTTTTGTTACACACTTTCAATTATTCAAATTGTTCATACTTTTGGCGTCATGTGAATATAATCATTCTTGCATTTCTCTTTGATCACATAACATGACTTTGTGTTGCATATTTGTTGATCATTTGGTACTGTTTTGTACTCCCTTTTTTGGTTTTGCATTAAGTTCATTCTTCATGGATGAGCTTAATCTTGTATAATCAATAATTCACACCTTTTGTCTTAATGATTTTTCACTCTCTTTGGAAAATTGTTGGCATGGCATTTCCCATGGATTAATTGATCGAAACCATGTTTCAATTAGTTGATCTTCCCCTTTCCTCTCTTTAGTCTTCCTTTAGAGCTTTCTCTCGTTCCCCCGTGGAGTTGGAGTTTTGGGCTATGCCTTGCATCAGATCACTGTACAATTGAAGCTGTTACACTGTCCGTTTCTCCCCGCAGGAGCACTGTACAAATTGGGGCTGTTACGCTGTCTGTCTCATTTTCCACACTATACTTTGGGTGCTAGGGGAGGAATGAGGATGGATTTTTCCTACCCTCATTCTGGCTATTTCTTTGGTAAGGGCGTCTTGTCCTCTCCTCGAATAGTCACCTCTATCCTCGAGTTATAGTGTTTCTCATTCTCTAGTCGGGTCGACCCTTGATCACTTTTTGCACCTCTTAATCTCTCTCTCGATTAATCACCATCCTTCTTGGTTAAAATCATTTTTGTCTTGAGTTGGCATTCTTCTCCTTAGTCTCAACATTCTTTTTCTTGTGGCCAATCATTGTTGTTTTGATTCCCCTGATGAGTCTAAACCCTTTTCTTCAATTAATCGCAAGTTTTATGTTAAAACTGAATCCCCAGGAGTTCGCAACCTTCTTTTGGTTCTTCTCCCTTTGTTTGGTTAAGCATTGCTTGTCAGTTAAAACACCAATTTGCACTTTCTTTTTTTCAGTTAAACACAGCCCTTCTGTTAAAACACTGATTTTTTTCTTGGGTTAATCACCTTTTCTTGGTTAATCACCCGTCTCTTCAGTTAAACACAACCCGTCTGTTAAAGCACTGAGTTCCTTGGGTTAATCACCTTCTCTCAGTTAATCACCTTTTTCTTCAGTTAACCACAACCTGTCTGTTAAAATACTGAAATCCTTTTTGAGTTAATCACCTTCTCTTGGTTAATCACTCATTCTTCTCGGTTAATCACATTGTTCTGTTAAAAACCGAACCCCCCGGCGGTTAGCAACCTCTTTTGGTTCAATACCCTTATTCGTTGGTCAAGTACTGTTTGTTCAGTCAATACCAACACCCCTTTTGGGTTACGGCTTTCGATCGGTCCTACACCCGTTCTTCTGGTTAATCACAGTTTTCTCTGTTAAAACTAATACTTCTCTATCCCCATATAGTTGCAATCCTCATTTCCTCAGTTAACCACTGTTTATCAGTTAATATACCGATGCCCCCTTTAGAGTCAAACACCTTCTCTTGGTTCAACACTCTCTTCTCTTAGTTTATCACAGTCTGTCTGTTGACACCAGCCTCTTTTCCCCGCCAGAGTCTTACTCTCTTTCTTCGGTTAACCACTGCCAGCCAGTTAATATACCGAGTATCCCTCTTCTCTTGGTTTTGACACCATCCCTTTATTTGGATCCCCAGCCAGGTCGCTTCCCCTTTAATTCCTAACAGTTCTTTGATCTTTTCTCTCCCCCCCAGGGGAGCCATTTCTTTTCATTTTTCTCTCACTTTCCTGGTTTCGACACCAATCCTCTTTGTCATCCCCAGTGGAGTTTCTTTCATTCTTGGTTTTGACACCATTATTTTTCTAGTCTCTTGTGCAATCACGCTTACTGTGTGGTCTTCCCCAGTAGAGTTTTTCTTTCACTTTTGCTCTTGGTTTTGACACCACTTCTTTTGTTTTCCTGTTTCTTTCTTGTTTTGTTTTCCGTTTGGTTCCATGAACTACGGAAGCTCTGATTCTGCATTTTGAATGTATGATACGTAGGCACGAGATCGCGATGATCTTAGCAAGCACACTTCCACCCTTCCTTCATTTTCCTTGTCTTCTTTTCTGTCCCCTGGTTCCTATGAACTACGGCGCTCTGATTTCCTCATTGCACTATGAGGGTACGTAGGCACGAGGGCCACAATCCTCCGCGAGAACTTTCTTTCTTTTCTTTCTCTTTCCCCTTTCTTCTCTCTCTCTCTCTCTCTCTCTCTCTCTCTCTCTCTCTCTCCTTTTCTTTTAGCTAGAAGCCTTTAGATAGATAACCCATCCAAGCCTAAAAGCAAGTGAAATGGTTCCTGTCGAGTACGACAGATGCGTAAGGTGCTAGTACCTTCCTTTCACATAACCGACCCCCATTCCCGTTTCTCTTCCCCTTGGGTTTTATCGATATTTTCCCTGTCCTTTGGGACTAAATAAAGTTCGGTTGCGACTTTGTTGTTATCTTTGAGTGTGCGATTCACTCAGGTATAAACCAGCCATCTTCAGTTGGCGACTCTGTTGGGGATTAGCCTTGCGCTTGCAGGTTGGGGTCTCGCCTAGTTTTGTTTGCTTTCTTGCTTGTTTGGGTGTTTATCTTCTGTGCTTTACTAGTTTTATCTTTACGCTTTATTTGCTTTATGTTTATTTAACCGCATTTCTTTACCGCTTTAAATATTCATATGATGTATATTCTAGACATCTGCTATTTTCTTTGCTGTTGTCGATTGGGTTGCTACTTGAGAGATAAGCCCAAGATACAGGCTTGAGTATACACCTAGGATTAGAGTGGAAAGTAGTGGGACCTACGTGCCATCTTGGTGCGTTTGGTGTTCACGAAATTCACATCCAGATGAGGTTTTCTTGGGAGATGCTCTGACGCGCGTGTCTTGCCCATTTCGGGGTATTGATCTAGAGAGCTGTCGACTCTGGCGACCAGTCCCGAGGACTCAGTTGAGGCACTCCTCCCAAGGAGCGATAATGGCAGACCAGAAATGGAAAACCCATTACGCTTCTTGATCTGAGGACCCAAAGCTGAGAACTTGCCATGGGATGACCTTTTTTTGGGGGAATCAGTGGACGATCTCTTTGTTTGGCGATAGTATTGTACCCCGAGAGATGAATGTACTATTGCTTCTCAAATCGAGAATCCTAAACTGAGAATCCCGCTTTCTATATCATACCTGTGAGGGGGATATTGGGTTTTTCTGCAGGAAACCAAGACTCTTCCAACCTTTGTTCTCTCATTGCGTAAGATCTCGCACCAGCACAACACTACCTTTGTAGATGTTCAGATTTGACTATTCAGACTATGCTGGCTTGTTGATTCTGGTGTTGCATATCATCTCATCATGTCAAATTAATTTTTGCATAAGCATTTTAAAACTTTATTTTTTGCATAAATTGCATTCATTCATGCCCGCATATGCATATCCTTCATCTGGGAGCCTTTGCTCACTCTGATCATTTCTGGCTTGTAGCAAGACAATGACTCGACATCGGTATTTCACTCGCTCAAGCAAATCCGGATCATGGCTGACTTTGAAGCTGAGAACGCTGCTTACAAGGAAGCTTTGGCTCAATTCCAAGGTCGGATGGATCAGCTCTAGACGAACATGGATGTCATTATGGAACTCCTTCATGCTCAAAGAGACGCCGCTGCTGCTGCCACTGTTGTTGCAACCCATATTGATGCAACTGTTATCACTCCTGTTGTGACTGTTCCTCCTATTGTTACGGCCACTCCTGCTGTTGTTGTTCCTTCTCCTACTATGGTTGAAGTACCAGTTGAGCCTGTGAATCTGCCTGTTGTTCATCCCGGTTTGAACCAGATGCCCGCTGGTTTTCCTTGGGGCATGCCTCCGAATTACACTCCTCAGATTGCAAATAATGGTAGCGCCTTCATGCCATATCAGCCTTTTGTTGCGCCCATGCCTAATGGGAATGATGCCGCATATCCATGGGTCATGCCTACTCAAGTTCCACCTCCAGTGGTGAATGATGATCCTGAGAATCTTCAGGTTCAAACTCATCAAACTGTCAGATTGGCCGACACTGAAACTCTTGATGAAGAAGAACATGTGTATAGAGGTCCTCCTATTCATGTTCCGGTTTCATCTCAAGCTGCTCAAACTGTTGTTCAGAATGTTCATCCTGGGATGTTCTACCATTGGGCATCTTCCTCAGTTGCTGGGGTACCTCCTCCGAATTATCCATATGGTGTTCCGATGGGTCAGAATGTTGGTCAGATGATTAATCCGGGTTTGGTATATTCTTCTCAATTTGCTACTCCGCAAGTGCACGCTCTCGCCGCTTCTCAGTTGCCAAATCCTCAGATTCTTGTCAGGCCCACTAATCAGAATAGACCTGCTGACTACAAGTTGTTGGAAGACCGTATCAGAGCTATTGAAGGGTTTTCTGCTTTTGGCTTGGAGGCCAAAGATTTGTGTCTGGTTCCAAATGTTGTGCTGCCGCAGAAATTCAAGATACCTGATTTGCCAAAGTATAAAGGTTTAAGCTGCCCGCGTAGTCACATCACTATGTACTGCATGAAGATGGCATCCCATATTGATAACGATGAATTGCTGGTTCATTATTTTCAAGATAGTTTGTCTGGGGCTTTATTAGATTGGTACATGGGCCTAGAGTGCAGTAAAATCCGTACTTGGAGGGATCTATCTGAAGCGTTCATGAAATAATACAAATATAATCTTGATCTGGTGCCCACTAGATTACAGTTGCAGAATCAGTCCCAGCGCTCAGCTGAAACATTCAAGAAGTATGCACAAAGATGGCGTGAGATGGCATCTCGTGTACGACCGGCTCTCACTGACAATGAGTTGGTTGACATCTTTATGGGTACCTTACAAGGATCTTACTATGAGAAAATGGTGGGTAGTTCTTCGTCGAACTTCACTGGGTTTGAAGACTGGAAAGATTCCTGGAGCTGCTTCCCAGCAGCCGGCCACCAGAAAGTCTCATAACAGTCAGTCTAAGAAAAAGGATGGTGAAGCCAACGCTGTGAAAGCTTAAGTTTCTCCTCAGTATCAAGATCCCATGGCTCCTATGCCGTATTATCCATATCCATACATTGCTGCTGCACAGTATCAACAACCTCCATATCAGTATCATCCACAACAACCAGTTCAGAATGCTCAGAATCAGCAACAGAATCAACAGAACAATAAAAGTCAGCAGAATCAGAACCGTCAGAACAACAACAATCAAGGAAACCGTAAGGGTCTGAATTTTGATAGAATTACGGTGTCATACACGGAATTATTTCCTTACTTGGTTCACCAAGGGGCAATTGTCCCCAAACAGATTGCGCCCGCAATTCCTCCGTTTGGTCCGAAGCATAAACCAAATGTGTCATGTGCTTATCATGCTGGATACATAGGACATGCAACAGAGGATTGCTTTGTTTTCAAAACCAAAATTCAGGAACTCATTGATAAGAAGGTTCTGACTTTCGCTGAGGAAAGACCTAACATTCAGAATAATCCGTTGCCAATTCACAATGGACCTGCAGTTAACATGATTGAGGATAATTCCAGGGCTGAATTGGTCATGGATGTCGATGAAGTAAAGACCCCAATGGCTGTGGTTTTCAAGAAATTGAATGAACACGGGCTGTTGCAAGGGCTGCATGGTAAGTGTCAGATTTGCGACGATAATCCTAACCAGTGTCGAAGGCTGAAAGGTTGTGTCCAGATTTTGATGAACCGAGGCGAAGTACAATTTGCCAGATCTAAGCCTGTTGAGGAAGTTGCTGCTATTGAGCCGTTTACCATCGTCTATAGGAAGGTTCCGGTGGAATCCCCTAAGCAGAAGAGGGTGCAACCCATCGTTGTTTGTCCGCCGAAACCGTTTCCGTATCAGAATTCTAAGGAGGTACCTTGGAGATACGGGTCAACCGTGTTCTCTGGAGGTCAAGAGATAAGGTTAGCCGAATCTGAGATCGTGAATGTTACAGCCGGTGGAGGTATGACTCGTAGTGGATGAGTGTTCGCTCCGAAGGTCACTACAAAGCATGTTCAAATTCCAACTGTTGTTCCTCCCAAGGAGACACCTGCATTTGCAACCCCTGTTGTTCAACAAGGGGCATCTTCTAATGCCATTCCAGTACCGACTATCCCGTCTGAGGATGTTTCAAAGAGCAAAGAGACCCTTGATGATCAAGAGTTCCTTAAGTTGATCAAGAAAAGTGACTTTAAAATTGTGGATCAGCTGGGTCAGACTCCCTCGAGGATCTCAATTTTGTCCTTACTCATGAGTTCGCCTATGCACAGATCAGCTTTGTTGAAAGTCTTGAACAGTGCCCATGTCATGCAAGATATATCTGTCGTCGAGTTTGATGATGTAGTGGCCAACATAACCGCATGTCGGTATTTGGGTTTTAATGAATCAGAATTATCTCCTGAAGGAATTGCCCACAATAAAGCGCTGCACATATTTGTAACTTGCACAGACATCTGGTTATCTTGTATTCTAGTGGATACCGGTTCTTCCCTCAATGTGATACCCAAGGGCACATTGAGTCAATTACTGGTGGAAGGAAACGAGATGAGACCAAGTGCCTTAGTTGTCAGAGCCTTTGACGGGTCTCGAAGGCAAGTTATTGGAGAAGTGGACTTACCCATCAATATTGGGCCGCATTTTTGTTCACCATTACCTTCCTGGTGATGGACATCAATCCGACATACAGTTGCCTATTGGGTCATCCATGGATCCACGCCGCAGGGGCAGTTACCTCCATCTTGCATCAGAAGTTGAAGTTCATGTTTGATGATCAGCTTGTCATCGTCTGTGGTGAAGAGGATTTGATTGTAAGCGAGTTATCATCTTTTCGATACGTCAAGACCAAGGAAGGCATAACTGAGGTGCCGTTGCAGTGTCTCGAGTTCGAAGATGTCAGCTCTGCTTCAGCTAGTCAAAGTATATCACCACAATTAACTTTAGCGTCTGCTAAGAGCGCTAAGGAGACTATCCAGAAAGGTGCTTTGTCAGGCTGGGGGCATGTGATTGATGTGGTTGAGAAACATAATCGTTTTAGATTGGGTTATCATCCTGGTCGTCAATCTGGTTCCTCTGGTCAGAAGCAGTGCAACTTGATCAAGTTCAGTAGCGCGGGTTTCCAGCAAGGGGACATCGTGGCAGCTATTACTGACGCTGGTCCCAGTAATCAGACTTCAAGCCTTGTGCGCAAGTGTTCTCCAGGTTTCAAGCTCAACAATTGGACATCTATCGTTATTCCTGTGGTTTTCCCATATAACATGTAATGCATTTTTCTTTCTCATTCCCTCGTCCTCGCCCGAGACGAGTGGATAGCTTGTAAAGGGCCTCACGCTTTTGCAATATTATGTGATCAATAAATAAAAGTTTTTGCATTCAAAAATCATGCTCTATTTTCTTTCGTTATTTTATTTTTTCACAAATAAATGGCAAAAGTTTCTTTTATTTTTCGCTTTTCAAAATAGCTCATTCTATTCATAAACATACAGAACTAATAAAAGCATTGATAACAACATGACAAACATTCATTGTAATTCTGGAATTCCAATTAACCAAGCCGAAGAAGATGGTGAGGAAGATTGTGAATTACCGGCTAAACTAGAAAGGCTCTTTGAGCACGAGCATAGAGAGATTCAGCCACACAAAGAGCTAGTGGAAGTTGTCAATCTTGGTACTGATGAGGTCAGAAGAGAAGTCAAGGTTGGCACACCCCTCGCAAAGCATGTACACTTCGAGTTGGTCAAGTTATTGAAAGAGTATGTTGATATCTTCGCTTGGTCCTATCATGATATGCCTGGGTTGGATACCAACATCGTTGAATATCACTTGCCACTCAAGCCCGGATGTCCTCCTGTCAAGCAGAAACTCAGAAGGACTAGACCCGACATGGCACTCAAAATCAGAGAAGAGGTAAAGAAGCAGCTTAATGCTGGGTTCCTGGCCACTTCCGAATATCCTAAATGGATTGCCAACATCGTCCCGGTTCCGAAAAAGGAAGGTAAAGTCAAAATGTGCGTGGATTATCGAGATCTCAACAAGTCAAGCCCGAAGGATGATTTTCCTTTGCCTCATATTGATGTCTTGGTAGACAACACATCGCAGTTCTCTGTCTTTTCCTTCATGGACAGTTTCTCAGGATATAATCAGATCAAGATGTCCCCAGTTGATATGGAGAAGACTACTTTTATCACGCCATGGGGTACATATTGTTACAAGGTCATGCTATTCAGTCTAAAGAATGCAGGTGCAACATACCAACATGCCATGACAACCCTCTTTCACGATATGATTCATAAATAGATTGAGGTCTACGTGGACGATATGATTGCTAAGTCCAAAACTGAAGAAGATCACCTGGTTCATCTGAAGAAACTGTTTGACAAACTCCAGAAGTTTAGATTACAGTTGAATCCTGCAAAGTGCACCTTCGGAGTTCGATTTGGTAAACTATTGGGTTTTATTGTTAGTCAAAAGGGCATTGAAGTTGATCCTGATAAGGTTCAGGCAATTCAGAACATGCTGCCTCCCAAAACAGAAACAGAAGTCTGTGGCTTTCTGGGCAGACTCAATTACATTTCAAGGTTCATTTCCCATTTGACGGCTACCTGTGAACCAATGTTCAAATTACTAAGAAAGAATCAATCGGTTAAATGGAACAATGATTGTCAAGAAGCATTTGACAAAATAAAATAATACTTGCAAGAACCACTGATCTTAGTACTGCCGGTTCCTAGTAGGCCTTTAATCATGTATCTCACTGTTCTCGATGAATCAATGGGATGTGTATTGGGTCAACATGATGACACTGGTAGAAAAGAACATGCAATATACTATCTGAACAAGAATTTCACTGATTGTGAGACCACATACTCACTCTTAGAGAAAACTTGTTGTGCTCTGGTTTGGGCTGCTCGACGTCTACGACAATACATGATTTGCCATACTACTTTGTTGATATCCAAAATGGATCCGATAAAGTACATATTTGAAAAGCATGTTGTCTCTGAAAGGATTTCCCGGTGGCAAATGCTGTTAACCGAGTATGATATCCAACATGTTACCCAGAAAGCAATAAAAGGAAGCGTCTTGTCTGACTACCTTGCCCGTCAACCTGTAAAGGGTTATCAACAAATGAAGTTTGACTTTCTCGATGATGATGTTCTGTTCATTAGAGATTATGAGACTCCAGGCCCTGACATAGGACCCGAACCAGGGGCGCGATGGATGCTCGTGTTCGATGGTGCCTCCAATTCTAAAGGTCGTGGAATCGACGCTATCCTCATCTCTCCAACAGGTTTTCACCTCCCCTTCACTACTAGATTATGCTTCACATGCACCAACAATATGGCTGAATACGAAGCATGTATCTATGGTATTGAAGCGGCTATTGACATGAGAATCAAGATTCTTGAGGTCTATGGAGATTCTGCCTTGGTCATCGGTCAAGTCAGAGGGAATTTTGTGACTCGAGATTCCAAGTTGGTTCCGTACCAACAACACATTGCGAAGTTGATTCCTTACTTTGATGAAATTTCTTTTCATCATATCCCCAGAGAGGAAAATCAACTAGCTGATGATCTTGCCACCTTAGCATCCATGTTCAAGGTCAAGTGGAAGAATGAAGCTCCTCATATCTACATTGATCACTAGAACGAACCAGCACACTGTTTAGAAATCGAGGATGAGTCTGATGACAAGCCTTGGTTCTACGACATTAAGAGATATCTGGAAAAACAGGAATATCCCGAGGGTATCACTATCACTGATAAGAGAGCTCTTAGGCGGCTTTGCGCCAAATTCTTCTTAAGTGGTGGTATACTGTACAAGAGGAATTATGATTCCATGTTGCTCAGATGTGTGGATAGACACGAAGCAAACACGATCATAAGATCCATACATGAGGGTTGCGAGGGTGTACATGCTAAAGGTCCTGCTATGGCCAAGAAGATCCTTCGGGCTGGGTATTACTGGACGACAATTGAGGTAGATTGTTACAACTTTGCCAAAAGATGTCACAAGTGCCAAATCTACAGAGACAAGATCTATGTGCCTCCAACCCCATTGAATGTTTTGACTTCACCTTGGCCATTCTCCATGTGGGGTATAGATATGATTGGAATGATCGAGGCGAAGGCTTCCAACGGTCATCGATTCATTCTGGTTGCTATCGACTACTTCACCAAGTGAGTTGAAGCTGCTTCTTATGCAAACGTTACACGACAAGTGGTTGCCAGATTCATCAAGAAAGAGATAATCTGTCGTTATGGCATTCCTAGCAACATTATCACGGACAATGCAAGCAACCTAAACAACCCTATGATGAAGGAGTTGTGTCAAGAATTTAAGATCGAGCACCACAACTCTTCACCATATCGGCCCAAGATGAATGGCACCGTTGAAGCAGTAAACAAAAACATCAAGAGGATTGTCCAGAAAATGGTCAAGACTTATAAGGATTGGCATGAAATGCTTCCCTTTGCACTGCATGGCTACCGAACTTCAATTCTCACTTCTACTGGGGCAACTCCGTATTCGCTAGTGTATGGTATGGAGGCAGTTCTACCCATTGAAGCCGAAATTCCTTCGCTCAGAGTCATCATGGAAGCAGGTCTTGACGAAGCTGAATGGGTTCAATCCAGATACGACCAGCTGAATCTCATCGAAGAGAAGCGCCATACAACCATTTGTCATGGTCAATTGTATCAGAGACTCCTTAAGCAAGCATTTGACAAGAAAGTTCTTCCTCGAACATTCTGTGAAGGTGAACTTGTGCTCAAGAGATATTCACATGTTCACTCGGATCCACGAGGCAAATGGACTCCCAAATACGAAGGACCCTTTATCGTCAAGAAGGCCTTCTCAGGTGGAGCCCTGATCCTCTCCACAATGGATGGGGAGGAGTTGTCATCTTCCGTGAACTCCGATACAGTAAAAAAATATTAAGCCTGAAAAAATGGATAAAAGTCCGCTAGATTGACATCCGCAAGGACAATCTAGGCAAAAATGGACGTCCCGATGGACCAAAAAAAGAAATGTCCATGCAAAAGTTAGGGACAGTGAAAAAACAATGATAGCCCGCTAAGTTGAAAACCCGAAAGGGCGACTTAGGCAAAAATGGGTATCCCGGTGGACGAAAAAAAATATAGAAAAAACATGTCTAGGAAAAAATTAGGGACAAAGGCATTGACTGTGAACGCTTGAGCCCCTCTTCGTCACAGCTAGACCTCAGACGGTAACAGAGCAGTCCAATCATCATCAACTGGTGCAAGGCGTTGGAACCTAGACTTACAGTGGATGGTAGCCAATGTTGTAATCAATACAAAACATGATTTCCCTTTGCCATTTACACTTGTTTTTTGATTTTATTGCAAATTTCCTCATCAAGGATTTTGCATCCTTGTACACACTTTATGTACAAAAATTTTACATTCAATAAAATGCATTCTTTGTTATCTCAATTTGTTTCGTTCCAGTATTTTGTTTGCAAAATAAATAATTATTTGCGATCACATAATACTAAAAAACGTTGAGAACAATAAAATGTTAAATCAATCGAGAAAGCATTATGCATTGCATGTGTTAGTGGTAACCCCTGCAGGATAATCAGTAGTGTCCATTGATAAGCCTAACGCCTGGCCGGTAATGTGATGGTTCTAGGAAGAAGTTATTTCCTCAGCAGTTCCTCAGCAGAGTCATCATTCTCCCTAGCAAGAGCCATTACGATTTGTCAAAAAGTTTGTTTGGATGCATGTCTTTTCTCCGACAGATTTGTAATGTCTCTAGGCAGGTTGCCAAAGTGCTCCCAACGGAGACACTTTGCTCTCTTTTCCCCAGCAAGGGTTATACATCATCTCCAATAATTTGGAACTATCTGTCCCCAGCAGCAGTGGTCTCCTCAGCAAAGCCAACATGATTTGGAAGGATGTATTTCCCCGCGCAGAGCCAGTCTTGGTAGGAAGGATTGATTTGATTCTTTCATCCCCAGCAATGACAGCCATGGTGACTTAGAAACCTGAGATGTTCTCGGTTTCTTTTCCCAGCGGAGTCATCGTCCTTTGTGAACTCGCTTCCTCAGCAGAGATTGTCTTTATCTGCGGGTCCTCTCCCCAACCGACGGTTTCGAAGTTGTTTCGCTATGATTTTCTGTCTCACTGCTTCACATTATGCCTTACCTTGCGCCTTTACATTGCATGGTATCAAGCATTATGTAGAAACGCATACATAGCATATGCATCGATCATACTCCCTCTCTTTTTGCCTGACTTATCTCCCCAGCAGATTTTCAGCCAAACTTTGCACTTATCTATTCTACCTTTGCACCGCTCCTTTTGGCGCTGTCGGCCAAATTTTCGAGCTACTCTTTTATTTAATCCCTTTTTACCTCGAATCATCGAAAAGCTAGCGCAATTCGTATATTCAGGTCCAAGAGGATTAAATAGGGGCAGCTGTCGTAACCCAAAATTTGACCTCCCTCTTTTGGCCTTTTGCATGAGCATAAGCATTCGCATCGTTAGCATACGCATTCTCACTTTTCTTTTTTGTGTTTTGATTGCAGGAATACTCAGGTTTTCCAAGCCCGATTAATCATATCCTCACAAGGTCATCACATCATCAAGACAAGCACAAAATAAGGGTTTCTATGCCTATTCATCATTACAAGAAGTGGAAGATCGAATCCAGGACCACAACACCTTTGTTTAGGCAAATTGGGCATATTTTGGCCTGGTTAATCGATTAACCATTTGCAGTGCAATTGTGTTAATCGATTAACACAGGCAGAATAGGCACAATTTGCTGCTTTTTCATGACAGCACCTTTGCACACACTTTGGTCTTGGATTCTACAGTATTCTAGCAGCATGGGGAATATTCTAGACATCTCTAGATATTGCCAAGTCATTCAATTCAATCCAAGTGCATTTGTTCTAATACTTCACTTCAAATTAAGTGCACCATGTTCCTTGTTTTCCAAGTAACGTGGATCTTTGGATGTTGGAGCTCACCTTGGGATTGTTACCGAGTTGGTTCTAACTAACCAAGTTAACCGCCTTGACTCGGTGAGTCAAGTCCAACTAACTCCTAACCTAGTTCCAAACCCAAAGCTAATTCCAAACCTAGTTCCAAACCTCTCATACTCCAAACCTAAAGTCTATATAAACACACCTTCACTCACTTTTCAAGGGAACCACCATTTTCATCCACAATTTCTCAACCATTCTACACATTTCACTCTCAATTCTCTCACATTCTCTCTGATTTTTTTCTGCTACATCTTCATCTTCATCTCAATTCTCTTCCAAAACCTCACCAAAGCTCTTAATTCTCGAAGGAGAATCATTTTTCACATTGAAAGTGATTATTTCTTGAGCTTAACCTTCATTGCCATTCCATTATACTGGTTTTTTTGGAGTTTCAATAGCTTTTGGATTCATCTCAAGTGATTGATTCAAGTTTCTTCGGTGATAATTCTCATTTTGGAGTTTTCGTCGCGATTTGATCGGTTTCGATACGTTTCGGCTATAATTGAAGATTCCTCTGGTTTTCTTTGATTATCTTCATCAAGATCACATTGCAACATTTACCAAGGCACATCTCAGCCTTGTAGGTTGGTGGATCTCATTCATTTTTCTGTTTTGATCGTTTTCGTATCATTCGCGTTGTAGTTTCGATGTTTTTGCATGTGAATTGATTATACCATTGCTTGATCCATGATCTTGATTGTTTAATTGATTCTATTATTAATCATTTGCTGCTTCTAAACCTGATTTTTTGTGCATAATTGTTTGCCCTAGCATTGGAGTGATTACACAATCAAAAAGTTGGCCAAAAGCACTTTTCAAAACGGATTTTCTACTCCCTGTGCAGTGTTAATCGATTAACACTTTGCAGTGCAATAGTGTTAATCGATTAACCAGTGTTTTTTTGCACTTTTTCAAGTGTTAATCGATTAACACTGAACCAGCAGGCCATTTTCTTGCATTTTCAAGTGTGTTTGCCATGTGTTGCACCCCAAAATTTGCCCTCCTTACTTTACTACTAACTGGCTTATGTTGCATTGCATTTTGCATTATCATGTGTGCGTATCATTGGTTCTTAGCATGGGGTCAAGGTGTCTGAGGCAGTGCTTCAGAAGGTCAAGCACGAGTCCTGGTATTGTCCAAGAGGGCTCAGGTGGATCATCCTCTCCTAACCAGTGCATAGATTAGGGTTTTGAGATTCTTGGGTTTATTGCTTCAATAGGCAAGCTCCTTGGGTTTTTATCATCACCAAATGGCATATCTTATCTTTGTTGGAGAGGATACACATCATATTCAGAGGAGTTTGGATTTGGAGACTGTGTTATTTCCTCCTAGACTGAGGGTACCACAACTAGGGTTTGCTATAAAGTCAGTTTATTTCTGATTTTTTTGGGCAAGACTTGATTCCATGCTACTCCTTGGGTCCCTAAGTACCTAGGGATGGGAGGTTGTCCATCAGTTTGGTTCAGGGGAAGTTCAATTGGCCAATGGATTGAAAATCAGTTGAATTGGGTAAAAGTCAACAGTGAGAGGAGAAGTCAACTGTGGAATTTTGAGGTCCTCTCCAAGGTTTTCAAGGTATCACATCCTCATATGGTCTCCAAGGGTCAAGTTTCATACATATTTATCAGGAGTCAGGAGTTGGTGCAAAGTTTCTAAATTTGGAAAGTGACCTATAATGAAAAGTTTCCTTTTTGGGCAAGTTCCTGCACTGTATTCAACTTGACTTTTCATCATTAATAAAGCTTCAAATGAATTTATCTCCAACATTAAAGTTGAAGATATTTTTCTCCTCTTTCCAACAAGTACTAGTGGGTCTCCATATCATTTGTGAAACTCCATTTATGATCAAAAGAAGGCAAGGTGGTTTTTAGGGTTTCATTTTCACAACTTTTAGGTTTTGGGACATATGGACCTATGATTAATTCTATTGCTTCAAGACATGTTCCAACATCCAAAAACAATTCCTAAGAAGCATTTTTGGCTTTTTAATCTAGTGATTCCATGGTTTATTCTTCACTTATTTTTTTATTATTCAAAAAAGCCAAGTCATCAAAAAACTCATGAATCATTTGTTTTCAAGGCCCAATTTAAATATGGTGTGATTAGCAATCCAAATGAAGGTGATCCATCAAATAATTCTCAAGTACCCATGCAAGGAGAAAGGTGTAATTCACATTATGCATTTTTCCAAAATTATTCAAAAATCATTAAACAATGGATTACCCAAGCCCAATTCCTCATCAGAAGAAAACCCTAGCCTATTTAAACCTATCCATGCACTGGTTAGGGTGGATACACGTGATTTTGGAGAGGAATCCAAGCTTGAACCCTAAAGCTCTCTTTCATCAAAACTCACAATCCATAAGGTCTTTGCCAAAAGTACTTCCACAAACCTCCTCCTGGTGATTTCTATGACACAACCCAACCACCATTCGCAGCCAAAAGCAAGGATTGGAGCTGTGCCATCTCAGTTTCTGGGCAGCTGCAGGTTGGTGTGCATCCAAGGTGACGATCGGAACCCTAAGTCCGTCGCTGGAAAAAAATTGCAGGTCGCCGGTGGGATTTTGGGGAAGACGACGCTGTGGCCGTTGGATCTTGGGATCCGATGGTCCACAGCGTGCCATGTGGTTCTTTTTATATTTTTTTTCTTCTGAATTTAATTTAATGATTCAGTGTTTATCACCCCACGGGTCTTAAGGTGCGCATCCAATTGCTTTATTTGGTTTTAATTAATTTTATTTTACTTGACCACATCTGGACCGTATGATGAATCAAACGATCCACAGCCTGCCAGCAATTTAAAATATGCACGCGCCTTGCACATGCCAGGCCCACGGTAGTCTCTCCCTTTTTTTGTTTTTTTTCTGATCAATTAGTGGGCTGGGTTGCTATACGCACCCCCCACTCTTCAACCCAATTCCATTTTCAACGTATTTTCTTACTGTTTACACCCCCATCCTATTTTCTATTTTATTTTTATTTAATTCATAATAATTTCATTTTTTATTTTAAAAAATACATTCTTGCATTTAAAAATTCTCATAAAATTCATACATCATCTTTAGTATTTTATAAAATTTTTACAAATTTTATTTTTATTTTCAAAATATTTTTATCATCTAAATTAAATATTTTATTCATTTTCTTTTTGCATTACTCATATCATGCATACTTAAAATCATTTATTTTATTTCTCTACATCCGTAAAATATTTTTGACCCGTTCTTTTTGCATTCATTAGATGACATCCTAAAATGCACTAAAACATTTTTCTTTAATTTTTAAATTTATTTCATATTGCATTTAGGTCCTTCCCTTTGGCACACTAAGCCCTAATTCCCACCTGAACTCTGCCTAATTATTTGAATGACTAATATCTTGATTTTTTGCAAGAACTTTTGATATGTTGTTTGCCTCTGGTTGAGGAACCTTAATGTTTAAGTTGGGAATTATAGGAGTCATTTTTCTAATTATCTGATTTGTTTTCACTTGAGATTTTCTTGCTGGCGCATCTTTGACCTTGTATGATTATCTGTTTGAAAAGGCACTTGTGCCATTTGCTTTGGGGCTGTTTCTTTGTTTCTTTGATTCATGTTTGGATGATAATCATTGTTGTTTGCCATTGTTTGATTTTCATTCACCTCATCTCTCTTACTTATGTCTATTCTGTACTAATCTTTTATGCAGGGTCTAAGGTAAGTTCTTTAAGGGTGTGGATAAGCATCCATATTCACCTTTACTATTCTCTCCTTCTCTCATCTCTTTCCTTTAGGATTTAGGTTATCGTCAAACCTCACTAACCGTAGGTCACCCATGCATGATAACTTTAGGACTCATAGTCCCCCTTTAGAGTTACCCTTGTGTCTTCTCTCTTCTCATCTCAAATTTCTTTAAAACACTTAATAAGAATAAGGTGTATTGCGCACGAGCCTTAAGTATGGGGAATGAGAAATGAGGGGCTTCCTCTCATCTTTCTAGAGTGCTTAGTGAGCGTCCTGTCTTGGGACGATGCGTTAAGTATTCGCCCCTGTGCCCTAGACTTTGGTGCAATGCAACTTAGGAACTAACTTAAGTCACTTATGTCCTAAAAAATACAAACCAACTTCAAACCTTTTTGTCCTTCGGGATTTCCAAACTTAAAGGCTATTTTCAAAAAGGGCACGTTACCTTCCGTCTGAGTCACAAACAGGCATCGACCCTAACTGCCGGACGCGAACTTAACGTCGCTCATAAAAAACACAAAAAGAACTTGGTCCGAACTACGTTGACTCTGAATTCCCCATTGCACAAGGGGGGTACGTAGGCCTAAGACGTTGACGTCCTACCGAGTCTGTCTCTGTCTCTTCCCTCCCCGTTTTAGTACAGCCCTAGATGATAGTATAACTTACCCTTATATTAGACAACAAGCGTGGATCCCATCGAGTACGATGGACGCGTGGGGTGCTAGCACCTTCCCCTCGCGTAACCGACTCCCGAACCCAGGTTATGGTTGCGATGACCATTCCTTTCCCCCTTCCTAAGGTTTATGCGGTGCTCCCTTTCCCTCTCTTGGGATAAATTTACACGGCTGGCGACTCTGTTTTTCCGCGTCACTCTCGTGTTTATACCTGGATGAAAATCCTGGGAGCGACAGCTGGCGACTCTGCTGGGGACTCTGGTTGACCTATGCTGGTCCATCCCTAAGCGAGTCAATCCTAACGCTTGCTTGTCTCTATTCTCTTTGGGGTGCTTTGTTTTTGTTTTGCTTTATGTGTTGTATTTTATTTTTACCGCATTTTCTGCATTTCATTTTTTTATTACTGTCACGCTACTGTGCTGTGCTGGCTGTCTTTGTTTTGCAGGTTGGGTGGGTCTGAGAGATAAGCCCAATACCAAGGCTTGAGAATACCCTAGGACTAGAGTGGAAAGTAGTGGGACCTACGTGCCCGCTTGGTACATTTGTGTGTTCACGAAATTCACAACCAGACGAGGCTATCTTGGGACGCATTCTAACGTGTGTGTCTTGCGCATGTTGGGGTGTTGATCTAGAGAGCTGTCGACTCTGGTGACCGATCATTGAGGACCCTAGTGGAAACATCCCTCTTTAGTGGTGACAGTGGCAGACCACATCCTGTGGCAAACCCATTCGCACCCGAGGGCCCGCTTTGGAACTCGCATAGGATGGCCCCTACGTTTTGAAGAGAATCAGTGGAGGCACTCCTCGATTGACGATAGTACTGTACCCTGAGGGATGAATGTACTATTGTTTCTCGACCTCAGTGCCAAAGCTGAGGACCTTTCGCTTTGGAGAATCGGTTGAGGCCTCCTCGATTGATGATGATGCCAAACCAGAAATGGTGAACGTATCATCATTTCTCGACCTGAGAGCCCGGGATACTGAACATCCTAGTACCCACATGTGAGAGGGGATGGGCGTTTGCAGGTTTGCAGGTAACCGAGACCTCCAACCTACCCCGGTCTTCTGGATTTCTCATCAATGTTTGATTATTTGGGTTCCTCAGTGGTTCAGAATTCTGGTTTTCTGGGTTGTGGTTCTCGTTCAGCTAACAGCACAGCACATCCAGCCGTATGCCTTGACCCCATGTGTGCATTTGCATCCTAACATGTTTATTCATTCGCAGGGTTACGTCCTAACCTTGATTCTGGTTTCCGAAGACTATCAAGGATGAGTACTGAAAAGAAAAAGAATATCATAGGATACAAGTTCCCGTCACTTATTCTGGATCCTGTTCACAAGATTGTTTCTATGGCAGAACCTGGAGAATCGGCACTTATGGACTGTGATGACATGCCGTAGTTTCCTATTTCTCTTTTATTGTATTTGGATCACCACCAGGCTTGTTGGTTGGGACCTAGGGTTTTTATATTCATACTCGTTATCTCGGATTTGTGATTGTTGACATTTGACTTTTCTCTGGTTTTCTTAATATATGAGCAGAAGTTCCATTATATCTTGTTATTAAACCGGAATCAAGGGGTGGATCGCCTTGTGAATTTTCAAACATGTCCATTTGCATTTGCATACTCATAATCATTTTACATAATTATTTTGCATGACAGGTGTTTATCTCCGGTGTTCTTATCTTGTTCTCATCTCAGAATTGCAGATCAGCATATTCACCGGTATCCTACCAGACAGAATCAAAAGAGACTCATGGATCAGCTACAAAATGAGATCATTGAGATGCAGACTCGCATGAACCAATTCATGGAATTAATGCAAGGGGTTGCTCAGGGACAAGAGCAGTTGAGGACTCTCGTTCAACCACTGATTGTGAGGGTTGATGATGACGGTGTCCTTCATGGAGGACTTCAGACTGGTGTTACTAGTAATGGTCAGAATGGTCCTACTGGCGGAGGTGTTCCTGTTTCTGGTGTTGTGATTCCTCCGGGCGGAGCTGAAAATGCTGGGGGAGGTGGTACTGGTCCTGGCGCAGTTCAGGGTCGTCAGTATGATGATGTTCAGGATGATGCATTTTCTTTGCCAAGTGGGGATGCTGGTCCCCAGACTGACCAAGATCAGAGGATCTGGTTGATTGAGGAACAGCTAAGGGGTGTTGTGAATCAGGATTCTATGGGAATGGATCTAGAGGATTTGGGGCTGGTTCCGGGCGTTGTTATTCCACACAAGTTTCAGACTCCCACTTTCGAGAAGTATAATGGTATGACTTGTCCGAGGACCCACGTCAGGGCGTATGCAAGCAAGATGGCTGCATATGTGAAGAATGAAAAGCTGATGATGCATTGCTTCCAGGATAGCCTATCTGGGGCATGGAGTGGTACATGCAACTGGAAAGGAAGGATGTGCATAGTTGGAGAGATCTGGCAGGGGCATTTATCAGACATTACCAATATAACACTGATATGGCTCCTAACAGAACACAGTTGCAGAATCTGTCGCAGAAGAACAATGAGAGCTTCAAAGAGTACGCCCAGAGATGGCGTGAACTGGCAGCAAGGGTTCAGCCCCCCATGTTGGAGCGTGAAATGATAACTATGTTTATGGCCACCTTGCAGGGTCATTACTATGAAAAGCTGGTACCATGTATGACTGGAAAGTTTGCTGACTTGATCTTAGTGGGGGAAATGGTGGAAAGCGGAATCAAGGCAGGGAAGATATCAGGCAGTGATGGGTCTTCATCTGGAGGAAGCAAGAAGCCTTATGCCAATGGTCATAAGAAGAAGGAGGGAGATACAAACTCTGTGTCATCATATCGTGGTAGATATGGACCTCGTCAGAACTACAATCAGCAGGTGGCTTCTGTAACCATCCCAGCAGTACCTCAACAGCCAGCAGCGTCTCAACAACAAAATCAGGCTCCTCGCCGGTCTCAGCCTCTGACTAGGCGGGATATGCATTTTGACACTCCACCTCTTCCATACGCTCAGTTATTTTAGTACTTGCTACAGCTAGAGTTAATCCAGAAGAGAACATTGGCTCCACCTACTGGTAATCCACCTCCCGGCTATGACGCCAACGCCCACTGTGAGTTTCATTCTGGGGCACCCGGACATTATATTGAAAACTGTAAAGCTTTTAAGCATCAGGTTCAAGATCTGCTGGATTCCAAAGCCATCAATTTCTCCAATGAAGTCCCAAATGTGAATCAGAATCCGATGCCGAATCACGGTGGGCCGAAGGTCAATGCTATTATTGAAGACTGTGAAGACTTGAATTTGATTTCAGATGTGAACGAAATCCAAACTCCCTTGGGTGTGGTGAAGGAAAGACTGTTGAAGGGAGGGGTATTTCCCGGTTGTGATGAAGGTTGTGTAGGGTGTGTGTCGCAGCCAGGCGGTTGTGATTCATTGAAAGCAGGTATTCAGAGAATGATCAACGAAGGGGTATTACAGATTGACAAAAGGTATATATCATTTCCAGAAGGAGACTTGGTTGTGCATGTCAACCTCTCATCTACTTGAAGATTTCAAGGGTCGTCTCAGTCGGCAAGTACGTCCTGACAAGAATTAAGCTTCCTCAGCAACGGCAATCTTCAGCTTCTTTACTGCATTTTCATTTGTAGTTTTTCATTTCTTGTTAAAGCATCGTATGCATGTAAGACTTGTTTGTTTTTATGATGATATTAATGCAATGAGTATGTTTTCCTTGAAGTAATCCATTCGTGTTCACTCTTAAATGTTTATATGCACTGCAATACCAATTTTCTTTGTTTAGAACTCTTGAGGGAGGATGATGAAGTAAAAAACGCAGAATCTCTGGTCGTATGTTCAAGGATAGAACCCTGTTGAGGATGTACAGGCATTGTTTCAAACCCCTAAACACTGGAGATATAAGGGAGATAGACCCTCGTTAACCCCGTTGAGCCTTGAAGTAGGAGTTTCTTTCGTACAAAAAACCCGCATAATTAACCCAGGGGCAGGGTAGGCGTCAGTTAGTTTGACCAAGCGTCCAAATTTCAAGGAGAGTGTGCATCCGAGGAACCATTACCTTCTATCCCACCGGCAAAAGGACAAGAGATGCGAAACCACGATGGTCAACCATCAATAACTAAGGAGTGAGACAGTCACAATCCTTTCAAGCAAGCAAGACAACCAGTGTCACACGCTTTGTTCAAAAGAGGAATATAAAAAGAAAGAAAAAAGAAAAGCCCGCTAAGTCGAAGCAACTTAGGCAAAAGTTAGGGCATCCCGCTGGACTTCAAAAATCGAAAAAACTCAAAAAAGTCAGTCCAGGCAAAATTAGGGATCAAAAAAAAAAAGGGGGAAAAGCAAAGGCGTTACAAGAGAAAATCCTCGATAAGAACAAATTCGTGTGATTACGGACACAAAAAAGGGGTGACTGTCATTCCAAACCCTCCTTAGGTGCCAAACCATTAGTGGCATAGGTTCCTTGAAAATCATAAACCTTTTGAGAGATAAGCGTTTTGGTCAGATTAACTGAACATAGGACTGGAGAACATCACGAAGAGTGGGTGGGCACCGATAAATTTTGAGCCATAAATCTTTTTTTCCTGAAACCGCGAACCATACCACGTTACAACCCTTAAAAGTCCTAATTGAAACAGGGTTTATTCCGAAAGCGTACTTAAACAGGATAGCGTTCTCGACTCCTACGAGTTGTGCTAATAAGATTTGTTGGTATTGCATGTGCGCATTGTTTTACCATTCAAAAATCAAGGTCGCATCCCAGCAAGTGATTCGTTCACAAGGCTTTGCGACACATTTTCATAAAAAACTTCAAGGTTAACATGAATGTTGCATTAGGATTGTCATTCTCATAAATAACTTATTTTGTTTGCATACATGTACCTAAACATCAATGGCAGCTTACACAGTGAACGTCAGTCAAGAAGCTTGATCCTACCAATTCTGAAAGACAATCATATCAAAGAGCATGCTGCCAAGAGACTCAGTGTAGAGTGGGCTCTCCCCAATAAGTCGTGTTAAGATGTAGCCAATCTGGGGCATTCACGTCGAGAAATCTCTCTTAATTCAGTTATTCTGGGGCATTCATTCTAAGATCAGGGGCAAAGTCACTTCGAAGCTCATATTGGGGCAGGCCGCCTCTAGAGCGTGGGAGATCGTCCACTCCTGAAAATGGTTAATTGAAAACACCTCCTCAAGGTTCAAGATGCTAAAGCAGAGTATTGTCAAGTCATTACGATCCCCTTCGAGGTAATGTACGTCATGGATTATGAAGACTGGGGCAGTTATGTCAAGATATAATAAATCTCTCCAAGAGTTTGAAGACCATGGGGCAGTGCGAATGCCCGGTCTTCTGTAAAATCCTCTTGAGATGAAGAGTTCGAAGAGCCGCTTATGACCATAAAGGCAAGTCAGGTTGCAGGGCAACAGATTGTACATCCCCAGCAGTTGGCTCTCCCCAGCATTGAGATTGCTCCTTCCCCAGCAGGATAAGCTTTCCTCAGCAGAGCAGACTTCCCCCAGCAGAAGACTTGGAAAGTATTTTCTCTAGATCAAGACGTTATTTCCCCACAGAATCAGGGTGTTCACTTCCCCCATCCAGTCAGGAAGCGTGCTTCTGCCAATAATGTCATATTCTAATCCCCAGCAAGGTGGGGGTAAGGGTACTCTTCCCTTCAGCAGGCTAAGATCAGCAATATCCCCAAGCAGGATGGTATTACGGACAGTTTTCCCCAAGCAGGATGGTATTATGGGCTGGCATCCCCCAGCAGGTCCTGAGCCAATTGGATATTAGCAATCCTCAGCAACAGACTTCCGGCTCCATTATTGGCGTTCATTCTCAACTCCCCCAGCAGAGGAGAAATCTCAGGTTGCAGATGTTACCTTCAGTGAAAGACAGGTGGGGTCTCCGGTAGTTCTTTCGGGATTTCATCCCCAGCAGAAGTTGTTGATCCGAAGAGTCGATCAGTGTGACCCTTCTCAGCAGAGACCCTAGATTCAGAGGACAATTTATTTTTGTGATCCCCAGCTGAATGGATCTTTTCTCTCCGGCATTTATTTCGCTGGAAAGACCCTGTTTGCATATCATAAGCATTCGCATTGCATCCTCAAACGCATAGCATTTCCACTTCGTGTGGAGCATTACGGAAAAATTCAAACATTTGCATTCCAAAGCATAAGCCAGGTTTGATACTTTCCTTGCCAGTTCTCTTTCTCAGCAGAGATGGCATAACTCAGGAGATTTTGGAGGGATGCGTTCCTCATACTTGTCTTCCCCGGCAGAGTCTTTTATTTAGACTTCATCTTCCCCAACTGAGTCATCTTATCTGTGGATCGGGAGTCCGTTAGAAGTTTGTCTTTGTTTGCCTCATTTTGGCCTTTTTCTTTTGTGAGTCTTGTTTCACGTTATCCCCAGTGAAGTCCACTTTATGTTGGTTATCCTTTGTGGGTACAATTGAGGTTGTATTCGTTTTGTGGGTGCGATTGAGGTCGTATTCATATTTTCTTTGTGGGTAGAGTGATTGAGGTCAGTCTTCCTTTGCGGGTATAATTGAGGTTGTATTCGTTTTGTGGGTGCGATTGAGGTCGTATTCGTTTTTCTTTGTGGGTAGAGTGATTGAGGTCAGTCTTCCATTGCGGGTATAATTGAGGTTGTATTCGTTTTGTGGGTGCGATTGAGGTCGTATTCGTATTTTCTTTGTGGGTAAAGTGATTGAGGTCAGTCTTCCTTTGTGGGTATAATTGAGGTTGTATTCGTTTTGTGGGTGCGATTGAGGTCGTATTCTTATTTTCTTTGTGGGTAGAGTGATTGAGGTCAGTCTTCCTTTGCGGGTATAATTGAGGTTGTATTCGTTTTGTGGGTGCGATTGAGGTCGTATTCTTATTTTCTTTGTGGGTAGAGTGATTGAGGTCAGTCTTCCTTTGCGGATGCAATTGAGGTTGTATTCATTTTGTGGGTGCGATTGAGGTCGTATTCTTGTTTTCTTTGTGGGTAGAGTGATTGAGGTCAGTCTTCCTTTGCGGGTATAATTGAGGTTGTATTCGTTTTGGGGGTGCGATTGAGGTCGTATTCGGGTAGAGTGATCGAGGTCAGTCTTCCTTTGCGGGTATAATTGAGGTTGTATTCGTTTTGTGGGTGCGATTGAGGTCGTATTCATTTTTTCTTTATGGTTAGAGTGATTGAGGTCAGTCTTCCTTTGCGGGTATAATTGAGGTTGTATTCGTTTTGTGGGTGCGATTGAGGTCGTATTCGTTTTTCTTTGTGGGTAGAGTGATCGAGGCCAGTCTTCCTTTGTGGGTACAATTGAGGTTGTATTCGTTTTGTGGGTGCGATTGAGGTCGTATTCGGTTTTTTCTTTGTGGGTAGAGTGATCAAGGTCAGTCTTCCTTTGCGAGTATAATTGAGGTTGTATTCGTTTTGTGGGTGCGATTGAGGTCGTATTCGTTTTTTCTTTGTGGGTAAAGTGATCGAGGTCAGTCTTCCTTTGTGGGTGCAATTGAGGTTGTATTCGTTTTATGGGTGCGATTGAGGTCGTATTCGTTTTTTCTTTATGGGTAGAGTGATTGAGGTCAGTCTTTCTTTGCGGGTATAATTGAGGTTGTATTCGTTTTGTGGGTGCGATTGAGGTCGTATTCGTTTTTCTTTGTGGGTAGAGTGATCGAGGTCAGTCTTCCTTTGTGGGTGCAATTGAGGTTGTATTCGTTTTGTGGGTGCGATTGAGGTCGTATTCGTATTTTCTTTGTGGGTAGAGTGATCGAGGTCAGTCTTCCTTTGTGGGTGCAATTGAGGTTGTATTCGTTTTGTGGGTGTGATTGAGGTCGTATTCGTTTTTCTTTGTGGGTAGAGTGATTGAGGTCAGTCTTCCTTTGTGGATGCAATTGAGGTTGTACTCGTTTTGTGGGTGCGATTGAGGTCGTATTCGTGTTTTCTTCATGGGTGGAGTGATCGAGGTCAGTCTTCCTTTGCGGGTGCAAGTGAGGTTGTATTCGTCTTTTGGGTACGATTGAGGTCGTATTTTTTCCTTATGGGTATGGTTGAGGTCATATTCCTTATTGTTCAGCATACTCTTCTTACCATTAGCAAATTTCCGGGGCTCTTTCAGTATTCAATCCCCGTGTACCCTGGACTGTCTGAGAGCCATTGCTATCATACCTTCAGGACCAAGTTGATTGAATAGGGGCAGCTGTTGCACCCCAAAATTTGCCCTCCTTACTTTACTACTAACTGGCTTATGTTGCATTGCATTTTGCATTATCATGTGTGCGTATCATTGGTTCTTAGCATGGGGTCAAGGTGTCTGAGGCAGTGCTTCAGAAGGTCAAGCACGAGTCCTGGTATTGTCCAAGAGGGCTCAGGTGGATCATCCTCTCCTAACCAGTGCATAGATTAGGGTTTTGAGATTCTTGGGTTTATTGCTTCAATAGGCAAGCTCCTTGGGTTTTTATCATCACCAAATGGCATATCTTATCTTTGTTGGAGAGGATACACATCATATTCAGAGGAGTTTGGATTTGGAGACTGTGTTATTTCCTCCTAGACTGAGGGTACCACAACTAGGGTTTGCTATAAAGTCAGTTTATTTCTGATTTTTTTGGGCAAGACTTGATTCCATGGTACTCCTTGGGTCCCTAAGTACCTAGGGATGGGAGGTTGTCCATCACTTTGGTTCAAGGAAGTTCAATTGGCCAATGGATTGAAAATCAGTTGAATTGGGTAAAAGTCAACAGTGAGAGGAGAAGTCAACTGTGGAATTTTGAGGTCCTCTCCAAGGTTTTCAAGGTCTCACATCCTCATATGGTCTCCAAGGGTCAAGTTTCATACATATTTATCAGGAATCAGGAGTTGGTGCAAAGTTTCTAAATTTGGAAAGTGACCTATAATGAAAAGTTTCCTTTTTGGGCAAGTTCCTACACTGTATTAAACTTGACTTTTCATCATCAAGAAAGCTTCAAATGAATTTCTCTCCAACATGAAAGTTGAAGATCGTTTTCTCCTCTTTCCAACAAGTACTAGTGGGTCTCCATATCATTTGTGAAACTCCAGTTATGATCAAAAGAAGGCAAGGTGGTTTTTAGGGTTTCATTTTCACAACTTTTAGGTTTTGGGACATATGGACCTATGATTAATTCTATTGCTTCAAGACATGTTCCAACATCCAAAAACAATTCCTAAGAAGCATTTTTGGCTTTTTAATCGAGTGATTCCATGGTTTATTCTTCACTTATTTTTTTATTATTCAAAAAAGCCAAGTCATCAAAAAACTCATGAATCATTTGTTTTCAAGGCCCAATTTAAATATGGTGTGATTAGCAATCCAAATGAAGGTGATCCATCAAATAATTCTCAAGTACCCATGCAAGGAGAAAGGTGTAATTCACATTATGCATTTTTCCAAAATTATTCAAAAATCATTAAACAATGGATTACCCAAGCCCAATTCCTCATCAGAAGAAAACCCTAGCCTATTTAAACCTATCCATGCACTGGTTAGGGTGGATACACGTGATTTTGGAGAGGAATCCAAGCTTGAACCTTAAAGCTCTCTTTCATCAAAACTCACGATCCACAAGGTCTTTGCCAAAAGTACTTCCACAAACCTCCTCCTGGTGATTTCTAGGACACAACCCAACCACCATTCGCAGCCAAAAGCAAGGATTGGAGCTGTGCCATCTCAGTTTCTGGGCAGCTGCAGGTTGGTGTGCATCCAAGGTGACGATCGGAACCCTAAGTCCGTCGCCGAAAAAAAATTGCAGGTTGCCGGTGGGATTTTGGGGAAGACGACGCTGTGGCCGTTGGATCTTGGGATCCGACGGTCCACAGCGTGCCATGTGGTTCTTTTTATATTTTTTTTTCTGAATTTAATTTAATGATTAAGTGTTTATCACCCCACGGGTCTTAAGGTGCGCATCCAATTGCTTTATTTGGTTTTAATTAATTTTATTTTACTTGACCACATCTGGACCGTATGATGAATCAAACGATCCACAGCCTGCCAGCAATTTAAAATATGCACGCGCCTTGCACATGCAGGCCCACGGTAGTCTCTCCCTTTTTTTTTTCTGATCAATTAGTGGGCTGGGTTGCTATACGCACCCCCCACTCTTCAGCCCAATTCCATTTTCAACGTATTTTCTTACTGTTTACACCCCCATCCTATTTTCTATTTTATTTTTATTTAATTCATAATAATTTCTTTTTTATTTTAAAAAATACATTCTTGCATTTAAAAATTCCCATAAAATTCATACATCATATTTAGTATTTTATAAAATTTTTACAAATTTTATTTTTATTTTTAAAATATTTTTATCATCTAAATTAAATATTTTATTCATTTTCTTTTTGCATTACTCATATCATGCATACTTAAAATCATTTATTTTATTTCTCTGCATCCGTAAAATATTTTTGACTCGTTCTTTTTGAATTCATTAGATGACATCCTAAAATACACAAAAACATTTTTCTTTCATTTTTAAATTTATTTCATATTGCATTTAGGTCTTTCCCTTTGGCACACTAAGCCCTAATTCCCACCTGAACTCTGCCTAATTATTTGAATGACTAATATCTTGATTTTTTGCAGGGAATTTTGATATGTTGTTTGGCTCTGGTTGAGGAACCTTAATGTTTAATTTGGGAATTTTAGGAGTCATTTTTCTAATTATCTGATTTGTTTTCACTTGAGATTTTCTTGCAGGCGCATCTTTGACCTTGTATGATTATCTGTTTGAAAAGGCACTTGTGCCATTTGCTTTGGGGCTGTTTCTTTGTTTCTTTGATTCATGTTTGGATGATAATCATTGTTGTTTGCCATTGTTTGATTTTCATTCACCTCATCTCTCTTACTTATGTCTATTCTGTACTAATCTTTTATGCAGGGTCTAAGGTAAGTTCTTTAAGGGTGTGGATAAACATCCATATTCACCTTTACTATTCTCTCCTTCTCTCATCTCTTTCCTTTAGGATTTAGGTTATCGTCAAACCTCACTAACCGTAGGTCACCCATGCATGATAACTTTAGGACTCATAGTCCCCCTTTAGAGTTACCCTTGTGTCTTCTCTCTTCTCATCTCAAATTTCTTTAAAACACTTAATAAGAATAAGGTGTATTGCGCACGAGCCTTAAGTATGGGGAATGAGAAATGAGGGGCTTCCTCTCATCTTTCTAGAGTGCTTAGCGAGCGTCCTGTCTTGGGACGATGCGTTAAGTATTCGCCCCTGTGCCCTAGACTTTGGTGCAATGCAACTTAGGAACTAACTTAAGTCACTTCTGTCCTAAAAAATACAAACCAACTTCAAACCTTTTTGTCCTTCAGGATTTCCAAACTTAAAGGCTATTTTCAAAAAGGGCACGTTACCTTCCGTCTGAGTCGCAAACAGGCATCGACCCTAACTGCCGGACGCGAACTTAACGTCGCTCATAAAAAACAAAAAAAGAACTTGGTCCGAACTACGTTGACTCTGAATTCCCCATTGCACAAGGAGGGTACGTAGGCCTAGGACATTGACGTCCTACCGAGTCTGTCTCTGTCTCTTCCCTCCCCGTTTTAGTACAGCCCTAGATGATAGTATAACTTACCCTTAGATTAGACAACAAGCGTGGATCCCATCGAGTACGATGGACGCGTGGGGTGCTAGCACCTTCCCCTCGCGTAACCGACTCCCGAACCCAAGTTATGGTTGCGATGACCATTCCTTTCCCCCTTCCTAAGGTTTATGCGGTGTTCCCTTTCCCTCTCTTGGGATAAATTTACACGGCTGGCGACTCTGTTTTTCCGCGTCACTCTCGCGTTTGTACCTGGATGAAAATCCTGGGAGCGACACCATGCTTCATTTTAACTTCCATTGATTGTCTTAATTGATTTTATGGATGTTTTAAATGTCATTTAACTTCTGTTTGAAGCTTATTCATGAACCTTTGTTACACACTTTCAATTATTCAAATTGTTCATACTTTTGGCATCATGTGAATATAATCATTCTTGCATTTCTCTTTGATCACATAACATGACTTTGTGTTGCATATTTGTTGATCATTTGGTACTGTTTTGTACTCCCTTTTTTGGTTTTGCATTAAGTTCATTCTTCATGGATGAGCTTAATCTTGTATAATCAATAATTTGCACCTTTTGCCTTAATGATTTTTCACTCTCTTTGGAAAATTATTGGCATGGCATTTCCCATGGCTTAATTGATCGAAACCATGTTTCGATTAGTTGATCTTCCCCTTTCCTCTCTTTAGGCTTCCTTTAGAGCTTTCTCTCGTTCCCCCGCGGAGTTGGAGTTTCGCGCTACGCCTTGCATCGGAGCACTGTACAATTGAAGCTGTTACGCTGCCCGTTTCTCCCCGCAGGAGCACTGTACAAATTGGGGCTGTTACGCTGTCTGTCTCATTTTCCACACTATACTTTGGGTGCTAGAGAAGGAATGAGGATGAATTTTTTCTATCCTCATTCTGGCTATTTCTTTGGTAAGTGCGTCTTGTCCTCTCCTCGAATAGTCACCTCTATCCTCGAGCTATAGTGTTTCTCATTCCCCAGTCGGGTCGACCCTTGATCACTTTTTGCACCTCTTAATCTCTCTCTCGATTAATCACCATCCTTCTTGGTCAAAATCATTTTTGTCTTGAGTTGGCATTCTTCTCCTTAGTCTCAACATTCTTTTTCTTGTGGCCAATCATTGCTGTTTTGATTCCCCTGATGAGTTTAAACCCTTTTCTTCGGTTAATCGCAAGTTTTCTGTTAAAACCGAATCCCTAGGAGTTCGCAACCTTCTTTTGGTTCTTCTCCCTTTGTTTGGTTAACCACTGCTTGTCAGTTAAAACACCAATTTGCACTTTCTTTTTTTCAGCTAAACACAACCCGTCTGTTAAAACACTATTTTTTTCTTGGGTTAATCACCTTTTCTTGGTTAATCACCCGTCTCTTCAGTTAAACATAGCCCGTCTGTTAAAACACTGAGTTCCTTGGGTTAATCACCTTCTCTCGGTTAATCACCCTTTTCTTCAGTTAACCACAACCTGTCTGTTAAAATACTGAAATCCTTTTTGAGTTAATCACCTTCTCTTGGTTAATCACTCATTCTTCTCGGTTAATCACATTGTTCTATTAAAAACCGACCCCCCCGGCGATTAGCAACCTCTTTTGGTTCAATACCCTTCTTCGTTGGTCAAGTGTTGTTTGTTCAGTCAATACCAACACCCCTTTTGGGTTACGACTTTCGATCGGTCCTACACCCGTTCTTCTGGTTAATCATAGTTTTCTCTGTTAAAACCAATGCTTCTCTATCCCCACAGAGTTGCAATCCTCGTTTCCTCGGTTAACCACTGTTTATCAGTTAATATACCGATGCCCCCTTTAGAGTCAAACACCTTCTCTTGGTTCAACACTCTCTTCTCTTGGTTTATCACAGTCTGTCTGTTGACACCAGCCTCTTTTCCCCACCAGAGTCTTACTCTCTTTCTTCGGTTAACCACTTCCAGCCAGTTAATATACCGAGTCTCCCTCTTCTCTTGGTTTTGACACCATCCCTTTATTTGGATCCCCAGCCGGGTCGCTTCCCCTTTAATTCCTAGCAGTTCTTTGATCTTTTCTCCCCCCCAGGGGAGCCCTTTCTTTTCATTTTGCTCTCACTGTCCTGGTTTTGAAACCAATCCTCTTTGTCATCCCCAGAGGAGTTTCTTTCATTCTTGGTTTTGACACCATTCTTTTTCTAGTCTCTTGTGCAATCGCTCTTACTGTGTGGTCTTTCCCAGTAGAGTTTTTCTTTCACTCTTGCTCTTGGTTTTGACACCACTTCTTTTGTTTTCCTGTTTCTTTCTTGTTTTATTTTCCGTTTGGTTCCATGAACTACGAAAGCTCTGATTCTGCATTCTTTTGAATGCATGATACGTAGGCACGAGATCGCGATGATCTTGGCGAGCACACTTCCACCCTTCCTTCCTTTTCCTTGTCTTCTTTTCTGTCCCCTGGTTCCTCTGAACTACGGCGCTCTGATTTCCTCATTGCACTATGAGGGTACGTAGGCACGAGGGCCACAATCCTCCGCGAGCACTTTCTTTCTTTTCTTTATCTTTCCCCTTTCTTCTCTCTCTCCTTTTCTTTTAGCTAGAAGCCTTTAGATAGATAACCCATCCAAGCCTAGAAGCAAGCGAAATGGTTCCCGTCGAGTACGACGGATGCGTAAGGTGCTAGTACCTTCCTTTCGCATAACCGACCCCCGTTCCCATTTCTCTTCCCCTTGGGTTTTATCGATATTTTCCCTGTCATTCGGGACTAAATAAAGTTCGGTGGCGACTATGTTGTTATCTTTGAGTGTGCGATTCACTCAGGTATAAACCAGCCATCTTCAGGTACCTAGCACTATTTGCTAATCATGTAGGAAAAATGTCTTGGCTCTATGAAGAGAGTATGTGATATCGTTTATGGAAGCTCAAGGCATAATAAGGTGACATGTCCTTATTGTGTTTAGTATGTAACAAGCAAGACGAATTATGTTACTAAGAAGGTTAACGTTTATTGTTTCTTTAATTGGTAAAAGTGTGTTAATGATCACTAATGTTTCCATCCGAGAAGTGTCGGAAAGGTATTCTGTTTAATGATGTAGATATATCTTCAACAAGACATACTCAATTACATCAAATTAGGATTGATCAACCTAAGATGATGGAACATGAGGAGGAGCAAAATAACCATCATGATTAAATAAGAGTGAAATTCCAACAACAAGGATGATCATCAAGCAAATTACCTCTTAAATACATTATTTTCCATTCTTTCAAATACTTCTACAAGGAGAAAAATGGTAAGTGCGTTTTGGTTTCATTTGTGTTTTGTGGTACGTTTTTCATTAATTTCAACTTTCGTTCGAGAGTTCCTCGTGGAATGCAAGTGCATCCTACGTCATTTGTACGATGAGGTAATATCTTTTCAATCCTTTTCTTATTTTGTAAGTAAGCATTTCTTTTATCTATTTATTTCTTGAAGGTATGTGATGCATTATGTGTATGATGTTTGGGATGTGTGTTCACTTCCAAAAATTTCAAATGTGGCCATTGTGTGTTGCATTTTATATGTTTATGGTGACTATGTTCTAAATGTCTTCATATTGGATCTATATATTGGACCATTTCATGCTTGCATTTAAATGGTTGCATGATTTTAGCTAACAAACCATAGAATATTATCATATGCATGTGTCTTTCATCAAGTAATCATTCATGAGTCAAGTTGAGTCTCTCAAAGTCATTACAAATCCAATTGAGTCAAAATTTTAGAAGTTGAACAATATAGGTCAACTCACAATAGATATAGGTCGCCACATGATAATTAATTTTGGCATTTTTCTGATTAGTTATAGTATAGGTTGACGCATAACCAAATTTTATGAATTCTTTTGGTTGTGCTACAGTATGTGTCGACACATAGCGATCATAGGTCGACGCATGACAGTTATAGGTCGACTCATAAGTGCAAAATTGAGTCATTTGTATTCAGTCTCTTCACTCTCTTGCATGCACTAAATCTCCCAATTTCATAAATTTATTCCTGCACCTTGTAAATCATCCAATCTTCATTGCATCTTTTCTACTCATCCATTTCACATCATTTGAGCTTAATATTTCAAACAAATTTCTCTCATTTTGATCAAATCTCTCTCTTTTTCCTTCAAAAACCTCATTTCACCCAAACTCACAAAAAATCCAAAATTCTCACTTGTTTGTTGTTTATATTCAATTCCTTGTGTATTGTTGTGATTATTTATCTTGTTTGAGTGCGTGGGAATTCAAAAATCTCTCATACTCAATCATTATTCATTTAAACTTTTCGTCAAACACTTAGTGTGCGCACGTCATTTTAACTTTTCCTATGCCTTGAAAGTCCAAGAGTAATGTTAAAGGTAAGAACAAGATTACTACTTGTACAATTGTTACTGAGAATCCATTCACCTTGGTTTCCAAGAAGTATGCTAGAGATTTTGAAATAAAGCATCAAACCCGTCTTGTGGTGAAACAATTTATGTGGAAGTCTATTACTGTTGGTTGTTTGGACTTACCTGATGTTGTTAAGCTTGTGGAGCATCAAAAGATTGACTACTTCCTACAGCTTGCACAGGATTACAATGAGGATCTTATTCGCGTTTTCTACTCAGGGCTACATGACAATTGAGGCTCTTGTTTCAAGTTTTCAATAGGTAACAAAACTTATCAGTTTACTAATGAGTTATGGAAAATTTTATTTGGTATTGAAGTAGGTGATGCTGATGGGGATGAAGAGGTTGATCCATTGGTAACCGATGTTCACACTCATGTAAATTTTGATTGGGATCTTTATGTGAATTAGATACTCAAGACTCCTCATCCAAAGGAATGTTATGATCCCATTTCGTCTGGCCTATTGAAGATGGTGCCAAAAATTCTACTGTGGATTGTGTCTCACATCTTGCGCGCAAAGAATGATGGGTTTTCAAGAATTAATTATGCGAAGATTCATTTAGTGTATTTTGCTACACAAGGTCAAAATTAATTGGCCTCATTACTTTGTGTCTCGCATTTTCTCTGTCAAGACATGCAACCGTGGAACATCTTTCTGCTATCCGTCTATGATTTCTAAGATTCTGAACTTCTTTGACATTAGAATGTCAAATCTTATCTACAAATCTCCTGGCTCATCTCAAGAATTTTCTCAACGTACCCTTACAAACATGAACTACTTTTGGGATATCAAGCGTAGGGCATATTATCTTTGTTTAGGTAAGAATGGCAGGAAAATTTACAAGTTTGATGATCCTGCTGAATTTGGTGATGATGCAGAAGAAAATCACATGGATGATGATCAACCTATGAATGCACCTCATGAGGTTGATGAGGGAGAAACTACTATGTAAGATGCGCATCCTGGAGTTGATCATAGTGTTATTTTTGGTACTAGTTCTAATGATACTTCCTCTATAATGACAATGCTTCAGAATATACCAATGAAGCAAGATGAAAGGTATGCAGAGGATTGTAAATGGCGAGAAAATTTTGAAGCTACACAAATGGAGCAGTTTCAGTTGATACAGGAACATATGTTTGCTCAGGATTCTAACTTCTAGACTTTTGTTAAGTATGCGACGGAGAGTCTTTTGTCCATACATAATGATTTAAATGTAAATCATGTCGCAGATATGGACAGGATTAATCATATGATTGCAGCTCAAGAAGCGCACACTACTCATTATGATCGCTTTTACCGTGAGATATGTGAAGTCTCAACCATGGAAGGAAGACCGAGGCCTAAGGGACATGGAAGACGTTGAAAAGTTGGGATGAAGTGATGTTATGTCGTGTGTTTTTAGTCTTGGTTTAATTTGTTCTTTTGAGTCTTGTTGGAGTCTTCATGCATTTTCATTTTTGTTTGGTTTGTTGTTTGTTTTTGGTTATGTATGAACAATATTTCAAATATGTTGAATAGTTGTACTATGTGTTTGACTTAGATAACTGTTATGAATGTTGTTGTATTAAGCTTGTGTGTTTACACACACACACACACACACACACACATATATATGTGAGTGCATCACTTATCTTTGCAAATTGCCTTTATGTAGTATATTGTATGTGTAATGCGTGTCTATGCGATACTACTAATAGATTGCTTGTCTCTTTTTGATGTTGTCATAGGGGTAGAAGAATATGAAGGATATAATGCACACATTCAGGGGGAATTATTCATGTATCAAGAAACGTATCATCTCAAATCTCAAGTTTTTCCATCATAAAAAAAGGGGAGTATGTGAGTGCAAGGATGCAAACTCGCGATTCTACTCAGACTCGTAAAGGGTCCGTAGACTCGACCCGTGGACTCGACTCTCAAACTCGTACGAGTCTATGGAAAATTGAAATGACTTTCAAAAACCTATATGTGACACGTACATGACACACACATATATTTTTAAACTTGTAAATGCCTCATATATGATATAAGTATATATAATAGAACACCAATTAACATTAAAATTTAAATTTCATACTCCATTACAAATTTCTTAACAAAAAACTCAATAATAAAATAAACAAAATATCACAGTATGTAGTTAAAGACTTAAAGTACTAATTTCTTCTTAATTGGCTACTACATAAAGCAAAACAAATCATAAAATAGATATCCCAACGACTCTAAACATCCAAAGCTCCAGTGAAACCATCACCACCAATATCATCACCATCATCTTCATTGGTATCTTGAGTATCATCATCAAACTCTGTCCCGATGAAACACCTTTTTCATCAATAAATAAAGTTGGATTGCTTAAAGTTCCACTTCCACCTAATTCAACATTTCCACACCACCACCACTTTGCACAACATTAGTAACAACAACATCAGCTTCTATAACATTGATAATAATAACATTATCTTACTCAACATTAACTTCAGTTTTCACATTTTCTTCATTAGGATCTTCAGTTATCCATTCATTATATTTACGCAAGAGAACATACACGATAACATACAAGAGAAACATCCATGTGAAGCATATAAGAAAATACTTACACAATGAAGGATTGATTTACAAGAACGAACTCGAACAAATCAAGAGACAAAACAAACAAATGCCTTTGATGAAGGAATGAAGGGAGGAAGAAACTTTGCTGAAATAAGAGACTAGGAGAGAAGCTTTCTAATTCCCGTACAAACAAAAAATAAGGGATTCTTTTAAATAAAAAAAGTAAAATAAAATATTTTGTGGAATTTGGGCCTTTTTTGGATTAAAAAAACGAAATTAAAAAAAACTTATAGACTCCTAAACTTGCCAAAGACTCGCGAGTCTATACTAGTTTGTGCGAGTCTACCTGAGTCTATACTAGTTTATGCGAGTCTACTCGAGTCTATCAAAAAATGATTTTATGCGCGAGTTTACTCGTTTTTGCTTCCTAGACTTGTAAACTCATACGAGTAACTCATACGAGTTTACGAGTCTATCCGCGAGTTTGACAACCATGTGTGAATGCATCTTTCTGTTTAGTTATGTCTTGAATGATGTCAAAACTAGGAGAAACTTTAGCATTTTTGTATATTGGACGGTATCAACCAAATTCTAGATGTGCATTCTTCATCTTAACTTAAGGGTGCATTTAAACATGCCGGGAAATGATTGGAAATGACTTTGTAAGGGTCCATGCATCAAAAATTGAGTTTCTAGTGTGAAAATTGCTCCATAGGACGACACATACATGTTTAGGTCGAACTATAGAAGCTTTCGCTTCAGCATAGGTTGACACATAACTCACTTAGGTCGACACCCATGCCTAAATAATAAAGCATGTAGCCACTACCTATGTGTCGCCTCAAATAGGTAAACGTGAGACCTGTATAGGTCGACATAATGCTTTTATAGGTCGACGTATAGACACCAAATTTTTAGTTTTTGCTTTCCTTTTAATTCCTCATGCACGCCCTTTGCTTCATATATTACATACATATATATACTGATACATGCATCATTTTTCTAGTAAGGTTCTAGTGTAAAACCTATACGAAACCAGAATTTTAAAGCATACTCACCATCTTCAACCTCTCTTCTATGCATACACACAATCAAACTACACATAACCATTTTTTAATTGGGTGACCATCTAGATTAGGGTTGATAACTTCCAATTAGGTTGTTGTACCGAGAATATTGGGTTGAGTTATTAGAGTGTTTCAAATAAGAAAACCGAGATGGGGCTTTCCTTCAAGATCATTGAGGATTTAAAGGTTTTGGACAAGATTATGCAATTCAGATTCAATTAAGTGAAAGCATTGTGACAAGGTGGTTCCTTGCAAGGGAGTAGCGTGAGATGGTGGATCCTGTTGGTAAATCTTTGGTTCAACAAGTGTGCTTTCAGATTAATTCGACCGTGTGAAAGTCTTAGGACAAGGTGGTTCCTTGCAAGGAAGTAACAAGAATTGGTTAATTGAAGCGACATTGTTGGTGACTTGATCAATCTTTAATCTAGGGTTTTAGAGGTGGTAAAATCAACAACAAACCATAGGGTTTATAGGGTTAGAGTTCTTCATCTCTTGTATATAAACTTTTTGCAAAGTAAGGTTAATTTCAAATATCTCAATTCGATTTCGAATTGAGGGCAGACGTACCTATAGTGAGGCCGATTGGGGATCTTCCTAAACAAATCCTTATCTCTCTCTCTCTCTCTCTCTCTATCTTGTTCTGAGAAAATTATTGAATTTATTAGTTGTTTAATCAATTCAATTGGGAATTATTTTTTATCATATTTTTGAATTATGTTTTGTTGATAGAATCATAATTCAGTTGATTGTGATTTGTTTTAAGATCAATAAAACAAATTAAATTTTCAACCGATATCGATTGCACATAAGGTGTTCAATAAATTGCATTATTGTATTTATTGTTTATTTTTTATCATTGTAAATAAGCTCTACATATAGCTTAGCATTTGATTGCTTGTGATTAAACGTAGTTGGACAATTTATGTTCATTATCATTCAATTATGTACCTTTACGCATATCCGAGCTTTTCGATAGTAGGTTCAGTTAGATGATTCAATTCAGGTTGTTTCCGATGTGCCATAAAACGATTGAAAATCATTTTTGCCAAAAGTTTGAATTATAAATTTGTGATCTATTTACCCCCTCTAGATCGAAGCCTATCGTCTAACAAGTTAATCCTATGGCCACCACCCCTTAATTACTCTCCAATCTCTAGGACACATACACTATAAGCCTATTTCTTTTAATTAAACAAAATAATCATTAATTACACAAGAACACAAAGAATTATAATAATTTAATTAATTCGGAAAAAAATAAAAACTGGGGCATTACAACTCTCCCCTACTTAAATAATTTTTGCCCTTGAAAATTACCTTAAGTAAACAAATTCAGATATGAATCTTTCGTCTGGCTCTCAAGCTCCCACGTCACATTCCCACTAGTTGGTCCTCCCCAAGCTATCTTCACTAAGGTAATCTCTATACCACGCAACTGCTTTACTTCCTGATCCTCTATCTGCATGGGTGATTCCTCAACAGTCAGGTTATCTCTCACCTATACATCATCCACTTGGATCAGATGAGATGAATCCAAAATGTATCTCCTCAACTGAGACACATGAAACATATCATGAAGATTAGCAAGTGACGGTGGCAAATCAATCTGATAGGCCGCTTCTCATATCTTCTACATAATATGGTACGGACTGATGAGACGTGGAGTTAGATTTCGATACTTCAAAGCTCGACAAACACCAATTACCAGAATAACCCTTAGAAACACATTATCTCTCTCTCTCTCTCTCTCTCTCAGAACTCAAGCGTTTTTCTTCGCTTATCATGATAACTCTTTTGGTGACTCTGAGAAGCTCTGGTCTTCTCTTGAATCACTTTGATCTTCTTTATGGTCTGTTGGACAATCTCAGGTCCAATCAAAGCACCTTCTCCTGACTCACACCTACACAAATGTGTCCTAAACCTTCTACCATACAACACCTTAAATGGTGCCATTCTAATACTCAAATGAAAATTGTTGTTATAGGTAAACTCAATCAACGATAAAAAGTCATCCCAAGCACCTCCTTGTTCTAGCACACAAGCTCTCAACATTTCTTCTAAGGATTGGATAGTCCTCTCTATTTGACCATCTGTCTGTGGATGATAAGCAGAACTTAAACGTAACTTCGTACCTAAAGTCTTCTGTAAACTCTCCCAGAATCTCGACGTAAACCTCAAATCTTTGTTTGATACAATACTGGAGGAATCCCATGCAACCTGACAATCCTCTCAATATATAGCCCTGCTAACTTCTCCAATGGGTGGTTATGTCAAATCGGAATGAAATGATTCGATTTAGTTAACCTATCCACAATGACCCAAATAATATCATAATCATTCACTTTTCTTTGCAATCCAGACACAAAGTCCATCAAAATGTTGTTCCATTTCCACTCAGGAATAGACAACAACTGCATTAAACATGACGACTTCTGATGCTCAACTTTTGACTCCTGGCAAGTCAAACACGCATACACAAATTCAGCAACCTCCTTTTTCATTCTAGGCCACCAAAATATCTTATTCAAGTTTTGATACATCTTCGTAGCACCGAGATGAATACTCATACCAATTTGGTGTCCTTCCTTAAGAGTACTCTTCTTAATTCTAGGCACATCAGGAACACAAACTCTATCTCTGAATCTGATCACACCATTCTCATCGATTCTGATTTCAACACCTTGGTCTTGGTTGATTAAATTTAATTTATCAACAAATATCAAATCAGCCTTTTGACCTTCTTTAATATCTTCAAGAACACTGTTAGTGAGCTTCACCATTCCCAACTTCACACCCCGTGACGTGACTACACAAACCAAACTCAGATCTCCAAATTCTTCGACCAACTTTAACTCTTTAGCCATTAGTGTCGACATATGCAACGTCTTCCGGCTCAACGCATGGGCTACACATTGACTTTATCAGGATGGTAATTCTAACCAAAATCATAGTCCTTCAATAACTTAAGCCATCTTATTTGTCTCATACTCAACTCATTGTGATCGAACATATACAATACACTATTCTGATCACTGAACACTTTAAATCTAGAGTTAAACAAATAATGTCTCCAAATATTAAGTGCGAACACAACGACAACCAACTCTAAATCATGCGTAGGATAATTATCCTCATGAACTTTAAGTTGCCTTGATGCATAAGCCACAAATTATCCATTTTGCATCAACACACCTCCTAAACCCATATTAGAAGCATCACAATACACGACGAAAGATTCAGTCGGACTCGGAAAAATCAACACTAGAGTCGTCATTAACCTCTTCTTAAGCTCTTGAAAAATATTTTCACACTTAACATCCCAAACATACGTCTTCCTATTCATAGTTAGATGAGTTAAGGGCAAGGCCAACTTAGAAAAGCCCTCGAAGAACTTTCGATGATAACCAACTAATCCAAGAAAACTTTGAATTTTGGTGACTGACTTTGGAATCTGCCACTGCAACACAACCTCAACCTTCGAAGGATCAACAATAATACCTCCACTAGAAATCACATAACCAAGGAAACTCACTTCTCTTAACCAAAAATCGCACTTGGACAACATAACATATAATTTCTTCTCTTTCAACAGTTTCAATACAACTCTCAGATACTCGACATGATCTTCATCAGTCTTTGAATAAACCAGAATATCATCGATAAACACTACCACAAAGTTATCCCAATACATATGAAAGACTCGGTTCATATACTCCATGAACATACCATGGGCATTAGACACACCAAACAGAATCACGGGATACTCATAATGACTGTAGCTTGTTTTGAATACAGTCTTTGAAATATCCCCAGCTTTCACATGAATGTGATGATATTCCAATCTCAAATCAATCTTCCTGAAGACACAAGCACCTACTAATTGATCCATCAAATCATCAATCCTCAAAAGCAGATACTTGTTCTTGATAGTGACTTTATTCAGCTGTCAGTAGTCAACACACAGACCCATAGTATCGTCCTTCTTTTTCACCAACAACATCGGTGCACCCCACAGCGAGACACTGGGTCGAATGAACTTCTTCACAAGTAACTCTTCCAATCACTTATTCAACTCACTCAACTCTTGAGCAAACATCGTATAAAGAGCCATCGACAGCGACCTTCATAGAAGCTAATATCATAAACACCTCAGCATCATCTTTCATGGACCCATCCACTTACTTAGCCGACACAAAGAGCTCATCACTAACATCAAACTCCGAAAATGAATTTGACTTATCCAATAACCTGCACTCTTGCAAAAAGGGCACGACGCACCAACTCTCCACACCCAAAACACATTGGAGAAGCAGAAGCTTCTTCCCCACTTGTTTCATTCCCACTTCTACAGGCAATCGGTTAGAAAAACAAACGAGTGCTAAAAATGTTTCACACACGTGTCGTGTACTAGGGAATAATCAACATTACAAAAGCCTGCCGGATGGACCGACCTGTTCTGATACCAACTAATGTAACACCTTATTTCCCTAACGCATAATTTTAAATAAATCATAGATTTTTCACAACATTCACACATAGGATGTTACACATCTCGAAACACACTTGCTGATCGTGTAACATTTAGTTTAATAAACATGCAACACCTATCATCGCTTGCTCACCTTCACTTAGGGTATCATCACTATAGCGCGATTTTTGTGGTTTCGAATCACTATCGCTTTGGTACTACAGTTCAATTCATTTTTTATCCTGTGAAGCTGTATAAGGAAGGGAAATAGATGTCTCCAATTAACCTTGCTTGCATACTGAGTTTAAACAGATGACTGTTGGTTTACAGATGCTATCTAAAATGGGGGTCTGTCTTAGGGTATTTTGCTTAAGAATACGGTGTCTGGACTTTTTGCGAGGTTTTTGGTAAGGTATTAGATCTGATGCTTTTGGTTGATTGACGGAGGTACTGGACTTTGAGTTTTTTATTAGTATGCTTGCTAAGATTTTGCAATCTTATGCCTACGTATTCCCGTTTAACGAAACAGGGAAATCAGAGCGATCGTACTTCCCTCATATTCCAAGGGAGAAAAAAAAGATGTTTTGGTGTCTTGTTCAAAGCCCAAGATTGAAGCTAAAAGGGTATTTGTATCTTGTTCAAAGCCCAAGATATGAAGCTGAAGGGTTTTTTGTGTCTTGTTTAAAGCCCAAGATTGAAGCTAAAAACGTTTGACTGAGAGAGAACTTGTCATCTCTAAAGAGGAACTGTTGATATTCGTATGCCTTGATTAAAGTACAAGTTTGATGCTAAAAGGTTGATTGACTCAACTGGGGATTTCTCTATACAAAGCCTAAGAGGAGTCTATTGACTCAACAAGAGGGTGTTTTTTATTTGTCTCGTACGAAGCCCGAGATAGAGGCGAAAGGGGTTGACTCAACAAGAGAGTACTAACAAGTGACTGACTCAACAAAAGAGTGCTTTTATATATGTCTTGTACGAAGCCCAAGACGGAGGCTAAAAAGGTTTGACTCAACAAGAGAGTACTTTTATCTGTCTTATACGAAGCCCAAGACGGAGGCTAAAAAGGTTGACTCAACAAGAGAGTCAAACAAATTGATTGACTCAACAAGAGAGTCCTTTATACTCAACAAGAGAGTGATTTGCTGTCTCGTATGAAGCCCGAGATAGAGGCTAAAAGGAAAGTGACTCAACAAGAGAGTCTTGAAAAGTGATGGACTCAACAAGAGAGTCTGAAAAGGTTAAATCCGCTAGGGAGAATCATTGTACAAAGCCCAAGAGGAGGCTGACTTTGCTGAGGAAGGATCATTATACAAAGCCTACGAGGAGGCTATACTTCTGCCGGGGATTCTTGAGATCCCGAGGCAGGTCCAAGAAGGGAATCAATCCTTGCAAAGGGAATGCAAAAGGAATTGATAGATCAGAAACCTTGAGGCTCTGGTTTGAGATAGTGTTATCTGACCCGGGTTGGGGAATTTTGGGAGAAGGACAGGGTTTTAGAACCCACAAGTTTTGACTCGGCTAGAGATTAATCCAGAATTCGGGGTTTCTCTTATGTTTGAAAGGTGCTTAAGAATGTCTTTGAGACTCAAGGGAATTATACTGTCCAAGTCTACTGGTAGAGTTTTATCTTTTGTATGATGCCCAAGAGGAGGCCGACTCGTTTAAGGGATGAGTGTCAACCCTAAAATTGATCTGAAGGTTTTGACTCCTTTTAGAAAGACAGCTCTAACGAAGGATGACTAAGTTCTGTCCTATACCTTTAGGAGGTCGTGAAGGTCCTTGTACGAAGCCCAAGAGAAGCCATGAGAAATTTTAAGAAGCCGAAGGGTCCTTGTACAATGCCCAAGAGGAGGCGGGGATGCTTTAGGAAGCCTGTGGGTCCCCAAACCAAGAGAAGTTCAAGAAATGCAATTCACAGAGAAGAGATCATTCCAGGAAAGTTCTAGAATTTGGAAGAAACTCAAGAGATGCTATTCACAGAGAATAGATCAACTCTGGGGAGTAGAGTTTCTTTGACAATTTCTAAGGGTGATAGTCTGAGAAAAGGTTCACTGAGAATACTGCCTTTCTCTTTGTTCCATATTGTTTAATCCCAAGAGAAGGGAAGACTGTATCTAGAATCCTATGGGGGATCTAGTTTTGTTTGTATTCGAGAGTGACCAACAGGCTTTACCTAGTTCTAGACATAGTTGCCGGGGAAAACTCTAAATAACTATACTAGTATTACACAGTTGATATATGGCAAGTATATAAAAGGATGTGAAAGAAGACTTACAGTGACACAGCTCCACAATACAGTTATATATATATATATATATATATATGAAAGCCGTAAATGAAAGCGGATAAACACTTACCCGTTGTAGAGCTTTCATGCAGTTTTGTTAGTTGTTAAACAAAGAAATTAAAGAAAGTTTTGATAACAACATATATTTGAATTCAAAATTAAAGGAGAAAGTGCTTTGAAAAGATTCTTGGGGCTTACAGCTCAAGGAGAGACCCAAGTTTTAACGATGATCGCACCGTTGTTTTGAAAATCGTACAGAGGGACTTATACAATATGTGAGGCCCAAAAAGTTTTTATGTACAAGGGAATGAGTCTTACACTCTATTAGAGGCCCAAAGATTTATTTAAAGAAATGAAATGGGACTTACAACGCGAGGGGAGGCCCAAGGTCATTTGTTTGAAAACGGCGATCGCGCCGAGGTTTTTGAAAACACAGTAGGTTTTATACAACATCTGAGGCCCAAATCATTTTGGTTTAAAAAAGGGGTTGGGTCTTACAGTCTATTAGAGGCCCAAAAGTGTTTTTAAGAAAAGAAATGGGTCTTATAGCTCAAGGAGAGGCCTAGGTGATTTTGTTAAAAAGGCGACGATCGCGCCGAACGTTGGAAAATATACAGAGGGACTTATACAATGTGTGAGGCCCAAAAGGGTTTACTTACAAAGAGGTTGGGTCTTACACTCTATTAGAGGCCCATGAGTGTTTGAAAATGATTGATGAGGGTCGAATTAATCAAAACCCTAATTTTGTTTAAAAAGGAATTAATTTTGTTAAAAAAATTAATAAAAAGTATTGAAAACATGTGAAAAATGAGTGGTGATCTTGGATCAATGTTTCAAAAATCATGTTTATATCCACAAAATGATTGGAAACCAATTAAATTTGGAAAATCAAGGAGGAAAAAATATTTTAAATGTTAAAAAACAAATAAAAGATTAATTCTTTGCAAAAATATCAAGTATATGAAATAAATAATATTTTTGGGAATTTTGGCAAAATAAAATATTTTAACATTTTTGTGAATTATTAAAAAAAGAATTAACTCAAAATCATTAAAACTCAGAGAGAAATTAATTTTTGAATCAATTAAATAAAATCATAAAATTCAAATATTCAAATTTGTGAAGGGAGTTTTGCTCAGATTTGTATTTTCTATCCAACCTCACTGAATACTTGATGAAATCACATAATCCATATATCAATCTGCTCGTTTTCACCTCACGATCATGTCTATGGTCTTTAATTTCATTTATTTTAAGCATAAAATAAGAAATCAAGACAAAACCTCAAGAACCCTAAAATTTGCATGAAGGCTGAGAATTTTGATACACGATTCAAACAAAGCAATTAATTGAGGGGAAACATTCTATGCATGATTATGAATATTTCCCAAAAGTATTGTGCGAGGAAATATGCATAGATTAAGTGACAACAAAAGCAATGTGATTTTTGAGTTAGAGGTGTTACAGATGAGTTGTGATGATCTGAACAGTTTCCCTACACCATATGGAGTGTGTTTGAATGCTTGGACTTGATTGGAAATGGCTGGATCACTTCATGGTATCTCAACTGCAACTTGGTTGAAAACTTGAGCAACTGGCTGGTGATTTTGAGAAATCAGTGTTACAGTTGTGTGTTTAGTGTTTGATTAGCTCACATATGATGTTTATGAGGTGTTAGAGCAATTGGTTTGAGTGGAATTGCTCTCTACTGAAAAATTCGACAGTGACTTGCTAAGAAAGGCATTTTTGAGAGTGAGAAGATGATTTTGAGAAAGGCAAGTGTTGTAGGCCTTTGGTGTACTTAAACTGAGCACAAATGAGCTCTATTTATAGTAGAGCAAGTTTGATTTGTAAGCAATAGTGAATGGCAACTGCAGCAGCTCATTGTCCAATTGCATCACTTTGGAATCTTAAGTCTCCTCTAGCCATTGACTAGAGGTTAGAGCACAAGCCTATTGTCCCTTCGTTCAGAGATCATCCTTGACACATTCAGTTGGAAATGGCTCAAATCATGCCACCTTGGTGTATCCATTGAATGCTCCAAAACAAAATTGGAGTCTTGTCCCCCTTTTAGGCATTTTTAGGTTTGGTATGCTACTTTTAGTTCCAAAGACTTGGGAGGCTTATGGATAAGTGTTTGTTCCTCCTTGGTCCCCCCTTGAGGTGTTCAGATGGATAAACTTGTTTGTCATTTGCACAATTTGATCAAATCAAGCAAAATGCACAAATCTGCCTTGCCATGACAATTGCAGTAAGGCATATTGCCACCGTCATAACTCTTAACTCAAATGGAATTTGATGGAGTTCTTGGCCATTTTGGAAAGCTCTCATATGATACAACATATGTGTGATCATAGTTTGTCTTGATAATTTTTGGATCCAAGTGAAAAATTCCCCTACATTTTGAAAAGAGTGAAACAGATTCTGACTTATTGAAAATTCCACTAAGTGTTGGAAAAAGTGACATTTCATGTTTTAAGCCATTTTGATCACTCCATAACTTAAAATCCATGAAGAATTGGAATGAGCTGTAGTTGACACTTTTAAAGTATGCCATGAGATCTACAAATCCATCTTTGGATCAGCCAAAATGGTTGCTTGGATCACAAGTTATGATCCTTGGAAGTTGGTACCCTAGCCACTTTGTTCCATAACTTAGAAAATTTCTAAGTTTTTTTATGGTTACCCATTTTACAAGTTATCCCATTTTTCTTGATTTTTCTTGATGAATGATGATTCCAATCACACATTAACATCATTTTAGGGTTAGGGAACCATAATTGATCAAAAAAATCAAAAAGTCAAACTTTGACTTTTGGGCATAGTTGACTTTTTATCATATGAATTCCAAACTGTGCGATCCTTTATGAAATCAAGTCCTTGACCTAAATCATACTTGATGGATTGATTTCATAGGTGTTATAGGGTGTATTGAATCATGTCCCAAGGTTTGGGAGCATGTCCTTGTCAAAAGTCAAAGGCACAGTTGACTTTTTCTTCAAAAACCCTAACTGTGGTTCAGATGAAATTGAAACTTGTGCATCAAGCTTCTTGGATCAATCCATTGTTGAAAATGGATCAATGTGGTTTATTAGAGACCCTCAAACCATTTCTTAAGGTTTTGGCTCATGCTTTGTCCCAAAAGTCAACTTAAGGGTGAATTAGGTCAAGAAACTCTAATTCCTGATTTTTGGTGAATGTATCCCCTGAAGCTAAATTGACTTGATGATTGGGTCCATGAGGTACCTTGGAGTATTTTGGGTTATGCTTTGAAGCATTGGCTCATGCCCAGAGGAAAATTTTCATCTGGAGGCCCTGGTCGACCAAAACCCTAATTTGGTGACACTGGCGATCTTGAGGCTTAATCCACCTGGAGTGTTGCAGCCTTGTGCTTGATCCTTGATGTGGGAGTCCTCTTGATCCTTGTGGATGTTTGAGAGGTTTAGACAAGTTGAAGATCATGTCATTCCTTGATTGATCCTTTGTCTAAGAGCTCTAAGAGGGCTTGAAACCCTAATTCTTAGTTGTAGGGAATGCTCAATAATTCTTGAGGAGATTGATGAGGCATAAAGGTGCATCCATATTTTGATGATAATTTGCACAATGATGGGAGATATTAGTGGTCAAAATTTGGGGTATGACAGATGCCCCTATTTAATCCTCCTGGACCCGATGGTGTGAATGGCGAAGGTATTCGGGCATTCGAGGTGCAAGATGATTAAATATCGGAATACCCAAAATTTTGACAGTGGTTATGAATAGTAGCTTACACATTCATCTTCTTTTGCTAAGCAATAATGCTTTAGAAAAGGTAAAAACTTCCCCTCGATCCTGGTTTTTAGCCACAGAACTGGTCTCAATTTCTTTTGTAAACTTCCCCTCGATCCTGGTCTTCAGCCAGGGAACTGGTCTCAGTTTCTGATATAAACTTCCCCTCGATCCTAGTTTTTAACCATGGAACTGGTCTCAGTTTCTGAAATAAACTTCCCCTCGATCCTGGTTTCCTACCAAGGAACTGGTCTCAGTTTCTTTTGTCAATAAACTTTATTGATAAGGGACACTATTAGTAGCGGTTTTCCTCAAACTTCTCTCTGAATTTTCATGGGGAGATGCCATTTGTTGACTTTACTGGGGAAAGCAAGTCTCTTGAAAGACTGCTTTCTGCTTGGGGGTATTATGTCACACTTTTCCCGAGGTCTTCTCGGAGAAACGCCATGTGATGCGATCCAATTTGGAGGTGCCGATGACCTCATTTGATAGCAAATTTTCAGAGAGAAATTGCTATATTGTCGAAGCTTTGATTAAAAGGCTTTCTCTAGGGATTTTCCTTAATCCGGGAAAGCGAAGATATTATCTCCAATGGTGAAGAGTGACGTTCGTCGACGGTCTTCTTGTCTTTCGGAGGTTCAAATTATCAAAGTGGTCGAGGACCAACTTTAATCCAGAAATAAACTAGAGGAAAGATTGTTCAGATGCAACACCTACTGACAAGGATGAAACTGACAACTCGGGTGACAAGAGGACTTTTAACACTAGGGGATAAGACCTACTAGAGTGATAGTGATGCAATATGAATATGAATGTAAATCAATAATTCATGATGTATGTATGTATATGCTGACAAAACTGACACGACATACAAACTGACGGATGAACACGACTGGATACTCGGCCACTGTGGGGGACGAAGAGGTATCACTGGTTCAAGATAGCAATTCTGCCTTGCTTAGGAGAAATGATCCTCATGGGGAAAACCATTGGTCGGGCTTAGGAGATAAAAACTCTGCCGAGGGTGTCGGACGGAACATGGTCCCTGACACAGTTGATCCTTTATTCAGGCGTGCTGGTTTAGAAGGAGTACTTTGATTCTGCACTTGGAAGCTCGACTACTTCTAGAGAAGCGATCGATGTTCTTTCGATGTTCAACAGTCAAAAGAAATAGCCATCTTTGTTTTAAAAGCAAAAAAAATTGACAAGTAAAATTCATTTTTGTTTTATTTCAAGAATCGTTAATCACTTTAAAACGTCGTTCTGTAAAGTTAAAATAAATAAGAACTGCAAACAAAAGCACAAGGGCTCAAATTTTATTGATAGGATGGAAATCAGCCAAGCGCGTGATTCCATGGAGCATTTACAATGTTAGAAAATGGTAATTTAAGGGAAAAGGGCTACATTGAAACATAACGACCGTTATCCTTCTACCAACTTTAAATTCTGGACATCCTGAGCTTCTGTCGAAAATGACCCTGACTGGAGTTTTCTGATGGATGGCATTACTGCTGCTGAGGATTTACCTGTGTCAGACGTAGTTGCTTGCCATTAATCCATAACTTTTTCCTGGATTGCACTTTGAGATTTCCAATCCACCGGGATGATTTTTGATCATGTCTCTAATTTTTGCCTGGACCGCCCTTTCGGGTTTTAAATCCACTGAGACATTTTTTTTATTTAGGCGAAGTATTTCTTGACTACGTCAACATTCATGGGGTAGGCAAACTCTTCTCCATCCATGGTTGCAAGTCTCAAGGCACCGCCTGAGAAAGCTTTCTTGACCACATAGGGGCCGTCATAGTTCGGGGTCTATTTGCCCCGAGAATCAGTGAGAAATGATTGTATCTTCTTGAGCACAAAGTCTCCTTTCCTGAAGACACGAGGGCGAACCTTTTTGTCGAACACTTTCTTCATTCTTTGCTGATACAACTGACCGTGACATAGAGCCGTTATTCGCTTCTCTTCTATCAGATTTAGTTCAGCGTGTCGACTTTGACACCATTCAGCCTCTGTTAGCTTGGCTTCCATCAATACCCAGATTGATGGGATTTCTACTTCTATGGGGAGCACTGCTTCCATGCCATATACTAGAGAGAAAAGGGTTGCCTCTGTTGAAGTGCGGACAGATGTGTGATAACCGTGAAGGGCAAAGGGTAGCATCTCATGCCAGTCTTTGTAGGTTACAACCATCTTTTGAACGATCTTTTGATATTCTTGTTAGCCACTTCTACCGCTCCGTTCATCTTAGGTCGGTAGGGAGATGAGTTATGGTGTTTGATTTTAAACTCTGCGCACAACTCTTTCATCATTCTATTGTTCAAGTTAGATCATTATCAGTAATGATCTGGCTTGGAACACCATAACGGCATATGAAATTGTTTTTGATAAATTGGACTACCACTTGTCGGGTTACATTAGCGTATGACGCTACTTCGACCCACTTGGTGAAGTAATCAATGGCTACTAGAATGAACCGATGTCCGTTCGAAGCCTTAGGTTCAATCATGCCAATCACGTCGATTCCCCATATGGAAAAAAGCTATGGGGAAGAAAAAACTTTGAGATGCGTTGGTGGTACATGGATTTTGTCTAAGTATATCTGACACTTGTAACACCTCCTCATGTACTTATAGAAATCAGATTCCATGGTCAACCAATAGTATCCTGCTCTTAGTATTTTTCTCGCCATTGCGTGTCCGTTGGCATGGGTGCCAAAGGATCCTTCATGAATTTCTTTTATCAGCATGTTTGCTTCTGGTCTGTCTACACATCGGAGCAAGACCATGTCAAAGTTTCTCTTATAGAGGGTATCACCACTCAGGAAGAAGTTTTTGGCCAGTCTTCTGAGGGTCTTTCTATCTTTTCTGGATTCCCTAGGCGGGTACTCTTGTTTCTGAAGGAAGCATTTGATATCGTGATACCAAGGTTTGTTGTCTATGACTGCTTCGATCGTGAAGATGTAAGTGGGCCGTTCAAGGCGCATTATGTCAATCTTAGGTATGTTATTCCAATGACCTACACTAATCATGGAAGAGAGAGTGGCTAATGCATCATCCATGTGATTCTCTTCACGAGGGATGTGATAAAACTCGATTCTGTTGAAGAAGGGTAACAACCTTCTCGCATAGTCTTTGTAAGGAATCAATCCTGATTGGTATGTGTTCCAATCTCCTTTGTTCTGATTGATAACCAGGACTGAGTCGCCATATACATCCAAGTTCTTGATCTTTAAGTCGATCGCTTCTTCGAGACCCATGATACAAGCTTCGTATTCGGCCTCGTTGTTTGTGCACTTGAACGTAAGTCGGCGGTGAAAGGAATGTGGATACCCTGAGGTGTTATGATGATTGCCCCAATTCCGTTTCCTTAATGATTGACAGCTCCGTCAAAAATTAGTCCCCATTGGGAACCTGGTTCTGGCCCTTCACTGGGTAGCAGTTCATCGTAATCTTTCATCTTTAAATACATGACATCTTTGTCTGGGAAGTCGAACCCGACTGATTCTTGATCGTTAATCGGCTGATGAGCTTAATGATCGGCTAAAATACTTCCTTTAACGGCTTTCTGAGCATGGTACTCGATGTCGCATTCTGATAACAACATCTGCCAACGGGCAATTCTCCCCGTGAGAGCAGGCTTTTCGAAGACATACTTGATCGGATCCATTTCGGAGATTAACCAAGTAGTGTGACGAATCATATACCGGCGAAGACGTTTGGCTGCCCAAGCCAGAGCGCAACAAGTTTTCTCAAGCAACGTGTACCGAGTTTCACACTCAGTGAATTTCTTGCTCAAATAGTAGATGACAGACTCTTTCCTTTTAGTTTCGTCTTGTTGGCCAAGTACACAACCCATCGAGTCTTCCAAGACTGTTAGGTAGATGATCAATGGTCTTCCCTCTACTGGAGGTGATAGAATCGGTGGATTTAACAGGTATTTTTTGATACTGTCGAAGGCGGTTTGGCAATCTTCTGCCCAAACGCAATCCTAATTCTTTTTGAATAATTTGAAGATCGACGTACACGTCACGGTCATGAGGAATATAAATCTGGAAATATAATTCAAACGTCCCAGGAATCCCCTGACTTGTTTTTCAGTCTTTGGAGAAGGCATTTCTTGAATGGCCTTGACCTTGTTAGGATCAACCTCAATTCCTTTTTGGCTGACGATGAACCCTAAGAGTTTCCTTGAACGGACACCGAAGGTGCACTTATTGGGATTCAGGCAGAGTTTATACTTCCTTAACCGCTCGAATAGTTTTGACAGGAGGGTCACATGCTCCTCTTATGCTTTAGATTTGGTAATCATGTCATCGACATATACCTTGATTTCCTTGTGTATCATTGTCGCTCCCGGGATTTTCATCCAAGTACAAACGCGAAAGTGGCACCGAAACAGAGTCGCCAGCAATGTGTATTTATCCCAAGAGAGGGAAAGGAAACATTGCATAAACCTGGGGGAAAGGAAAGATCATGGTCTTGCGACCAAGAGAACTAGGTTCGGGAGTCGGTTACGCGAGAGGAAGGTATTAGCACCCCCACGCGTCCATCGTACCCGATGGGATCCACGCTTGCTGCTTCAATCAAGGGTGTAAGGAAAAGATACTGGAAAAGGAAATGCTAGCTGGAGAACTGGAAAAGGAAAGGAGAGAAAGAGAAACAAATGTAGGTAAAATAAAAGAAGTGCTCGAATGGGCCCTACCCAACTGCCTACGTATCTCATCGGGAACATGAGAATCAGAGCGACGTAGTTCCCCTCACTAGGGATGGATTGTTTGTGTTTTTTTGTTTTTTAGGGAACGACTAACGTTCTAGCTCAGGTGTTGCAGGCTCGCTGGTCCGAGTGCGTTACCATCTTGTAAGAGAACGAGAAGAAGCGCGTTCATACGTTGAGAATGAGTGAGATGAGAAAAGAATTCCCGAAGGAAAGACGTTATTGTTTATTGTTGTCTTTTAAGAAAGAAATGTTTTGATTGTTTTATGTTTGGTAACTCACATTGTATTTAAGTCCCTCATGTAAGATCTAATGCCTCGCATATCGACCCAAGACGGGACGCATGCTAAACATTCCAAGTAAGTGAGAGAAGACCCCACACTTCCTTGTTCTCATATGAAAGGCCTAAATACAATATTTGTTTTGCCTTTATCAGGTGTTTTTCCTTTTGTTTGAAGATGAGAAGAAGTGACTCAAAAAGAGGATCAAAGGTGAAAACTAAGAGGAGACTAAGACACACCCTAGTGTTAGCATGCTTAGAGATCCTATGGTTAATGTGGTTCACAAACTTAATTCTAAAAGAAAGAAGAAGAAGAGCACAAGAAACAACTTTCTTCCAAAATGGAAGTTAAGTTGATCTTAAAGAGGGATGAAAGAAAAGTTACTCAAAGAAAGCATGTAAATGCTTATCAAACATAAATTGAATTGTTTAAAAGATATAAGAGAGGATGAGGGAGAGGAGTGTATGTGGAACTATGTCCCCATACTTTCTTACCATGCACCTACATGAAAAGGTTAGTTCACAATATTTACAATTATAAAATAAAGGAAGAAACCACAAGTGATGATCAAATCAATTAAGGACTAAGGAACAAAGACTTCAAGAGATACAAACTAACCAAAGTCAGCATCTACACCATAAGAATGATCTCTAAGGTTAGAATACCAAACACAAATGAATTATGCTCACACAAAACACTAATCATCAAAGAAGTACATCATGGAAGAAAATAGAGAAAGAATGAGTGAATATGTAAAATGATCATGCAATTATGCTTCAAATAATATCAAGGTCAGAATGTGGATGACCTAAACATGTTCCTAAACATGATATGCAAATGTCATATGAGGCATACAATCAAGCATCCAAACATTAGGAATGATTATGATGAGAATTGAGAAGATGTGAATCATGAATCAAACATGGAAAGCAAAACATTCATGGCATAAGTCAAACCTAAAAACAAGATGAAACTCAAGCATCAAGGTCAGAGGTGATATGACATATTAGTATGAGGATAAGAATCACAAATCAATCACATTCAAACAATTACAAGTCATTTAGAAGCTAGAAGAAAAAAAGAAACATGCATTTGGACTAAACATGTTCAAGTATGCAAAGTGAAACATAATTGGCATGTGGAATGAATGCAACACTTTAAAGTCAAAGGCATACATCATATGAAATTCAAATGAATATTATGGCATAGCACAAACAAACCAATTACAATTCAAGTTGACACTTAAATGCAAAAGAAAGAGGAAATAAGTCCAAAGGAAACATGTAAAACAAGTATTGAACATGTACACCAAAGACATCAACTTCAAACCAATGACCTATAATTTCATTCAACAGACCTATAATGATCTAAACATGGCTCAATAAGTCAAGAAGAGTGATATCATACAATGGCACAAGTGCCTTATCAAGCAAGTAAACAAAAATGATCAAAGAAGTTCATGAAAAGGGACCTCAAACAAGAATCATCAAAGAAATACCAAATACAATTTAAAAATCACCAAATTAGGTCTCAAGAGACCTCTACCAGAGGCAAACATTATACCAAAAATTCATCCAAAAATTCAGAAATAAAGGACCTCAAACAATCAAGCAATGATCACTTATGAATCATGAACCAAAGTGCAAAAGTGAGGGACCTAAAGGCAATAAGAGAAAGCTATAAAAATGAAACAAAAATATTTTTATTAAGTTTTGGATGTTATTGAAAAGATGCAAAAATATTGATGCAAAAATGTTTAAGGATCTATGAGAAATAAATTTTTGAAATAAGGGTGTGAAAATAGAAACCTATTTCAAAAGAAAGAAAAGAAAAAAAATGGATTAATATGCCAATATTCACAAAATCACAATTAAAAAATATGGAAAATTATTTTAACATGCTCAGATATCACATGAATTTTTATAGAATTTTTAATGATGGTTTGGTATTTTTAAAACTCAATTAAGAAACATGTACAAAAAGAAATTAAAAAGCAAGAAAGAAAACAGGTAGGGGTGCAGAGAAGCAATTTTCACGTTCAAAAATTAATGATGGGCTCAGGGTGGGGTGCAAACAACAATTATGGTCCAATCCAATATGCGTGTGATCGTGTGTGATGCGTGTACATGTGATTAATGATCAAATGCAATCATGGCCACACAATCAAGTCAACATGAATTAATCATTAAAGTACGCGCATCCAACCATCCCTAATGAAGGCACATGATAGTTCCTTTGCACGCACACACACACAATCATCAGAATTCAAGAATAATAACACGTGAGGTGCACACTTTCATTAATGTGTTGGCAATGTGATGGATGTTAGATCAATCATACGGTCAAGATCAATAGAAACCAAAACAATCATGTGGACGTCAATGCAGGCACATATTAACTATCATACAATCACATGCATGCAATCACTTCATTAATGCGTTGGCATCTTATTGACCACACGATGAAAATAAATCAACGACCATGTTTTAAAACTCAAAAACCCTAGCAATTAAGACCACCGGTCGGAGAAGGACCTCCGGTCATCTTCTCCGGCGAGAAACCACCACCTGCAAGCCTCAAAATCTCCAGAAATGCACAAACAAGATATCAAAATGAAGCTAGCGTTGCATACATCATGAACCCACCATTATTTTTCACATAACAAGCATACACATAGAGAACAGAGGAGATGAAGATATGCCCTAGGTTTTGAAACTATGCCTCTAAGAGGCCTATCAACTAGCCGGAGTTAACAAATGCTCCTATTGAGCTCATATCAACAAAAACAAACTAAGCAAGATGCAAATCGTGCTAGGAAGGTTTGAGAGATTAAAACCTGAAAATGTTGAAAACTGGAATTAAAAGAAAGCCAGAGAGTTATGCTTCCTCCTTGAGCTTCACTTGGCCAAATAAAGGTTTACAATCTCTGAAGAATGGAAATGAATATGGATATGCAGTGTAGCTACTTCAACAATGCAATGCTACTTCAAATTCAATGATGCTCGAGGATGAAACTTGAAGATGAAGTTTGATGAGAAGGATGATGGATTTGTGTGAACTCAGAGAAAAAATAGAGAGAAATTGAGAGAAAGTGAGAAGAACTTTGAGGAGAATGTGGAAAAATGAAGCTGAAGTTCAATTTGTGAGTGAAGTTTCTATTTATATGTGTAGTTTAAAGTGAACCCGAAGTGGTTAAATGAGTGAGTTTACTGAGTTAACATGGTTAAGGTGAGTGCACCCTAACTAACTGAGTCAAGTTAGTTAGGGGCGAGTGAGCTTGGCTTGTGATATGGTGATGGTGGTTTATGATGTGCTATGGTGGAGTGCCAATGAATCAGTGGTGGTGATGAACTCGTGTATGAGCTGCAGCAAAGAAACTTGTTCTACAAGCTTTTATTCTTTCCATTTTCATGTATATTGAGCATGGATGGCACGTGCAAGTAAGGAAAATGTTTGGCTTAATGAGGCAAAGAGACATAGGGTGTGGAATATGTGTGCAAGCTTTGAAATAACAATAGCAACAACATTTATTTTTTTGGTTTCGTAGTAACAAAATACTCAATGCATCAATGGATATTTGGAGATGAAATTCTCTCTCCTTAGTATATGATTTGATGAGTTCTTGAGGTCAATGGATTAAGGATGTGTAACACTACAAGTTTAGTGTGAAAATTGGATTGAATTGAAGCTTGGAAGAGGTTGAAAAGTAACTTAGAACATCCAAGTTTGGAACTGCATCATGGGCGAGGCACATGGTTGGTTGGCAAGGCAACATGACATATGGAATTTCAGCATGATCACCCTAACTTGAGACCAATATATCTCCATCATAACTTGATCAAATCAAAATTTGTCCAACATCAACATTGAAGAGGGCATGGCAAGGAACAACTTTGATGTTGAAAAGTTTTCCATTTGAAGCTTTTATCATTAAGAAAAAAGGCTGAACATTTGGCACACCAAGTGTTTGTAAAAATTATGGCGCGTGGGCCTGGGCATTATTGGTCATGACTTGATTTTGGACCTACTTTTCTCAAACTTTGATCAATCATATCTCACTCAATATTGATCCAATGAAGATGTTCTTTATATGGATTTGAAGCTTAAAACATGAAATTTAATTGGATCAACTTGGGACAGAAGTTTGAAGCTTTTATCTTGGAGAAAGAGAGCCTCAAAGTATGGTGCAAAATGGTCCAAACTTACTATTTTTGGCAACCCTAAAGTTTCCATTTTTGGCAGTTTTGTAAATTCTTGATTTTTCATTATTCCTCCATCATTTCTTGATCAAATTTTGTCCACTGAACATATGTAACATGAATTTCATGAATTTTACCTTAGAAAGTCAAGAGTTGACTTTTTTCACTGCACAGTTGACTTTTTCCCCAATTTCTTGATTATCAAGTAACTGGCCAATTGAAACTCCTCTGAAACCAATTGATGAGCAATTTTCCACCCATATACACTTAAGAACATAGGGAATACCATGAGATCAAGTTTTGCCCAAGAAATCAGAAATAAACTGATTTTAGGTCAAACCCTAATTTTGGCACCCTCTGGTTAGGAGGAAAAAACACATCCTCCAAATCCAAATTCCTCTGAATATGATCTGTATTCTCTCAAACAATGATGAGATATGCCATTTGGAGAAGATAAAAACTCAAAGAGCTTGCCCATTTGGGGGTCAGATCCCAATTTTTGAATACCTTGTGTAGGAGATCATGCACTGCCCAATCTTCTTGATGAATTCTCCTCTTCCCATGCCTTGTGGATCAAGTAGGGATGACATATGACTTAAGAAACCCTTGGCTCTTGTGAGAAACACTTGGCTCTTACTCTTTAGCTTTGGGATAATCAACACCTTTGAGAAACAACTGATCACATGCCTTTATGCAAGATGCAATACTAAATGCTTGATGTTTTATTTTTTCTATGCTTGAATGCAATGCAATGAAATGAAAGCCCATGCTAAATGTTATGAAGAAATGAGAGGGAAAATTTTGGGGTATTACAGCTGCCCCTATTCAATCACTGTAGACCTGAACGGATGATAGCGATTGCTGTCAGACTTTCAAGGTATGGAGGGATTGAATACTAAAAATAACCAGAAAATTTGCACTCTGTAGAGAAGAAGAAAAGGGATATAAGCCCAACCAAATGAACTCTGCTTGAATAAAACTATGATGATGAAGAATAATACTTAAGGGACGTCTTTTGAACAACACCAGACAACTACTGGCTTGCCACACTACGGGTGGACTTTAGCAATGTCTTTTGTACAACGCCAGACGGCTACTGGCTTGCCACACTACGGGTGGACTGTCTTTTTGAATGGAGTCAGAAGACTACTGACATGCCACACTGCGGGTGGACTTTTGCCAATCTACGGTTGGACTTTGCAGCTGAATTGCCACACTGCGGGTGGACTTTTGCCAATCTACGGTTGGACTTGCTGATGATTTGCCACCCTTGGATGGTCTTTTGCCAATTTACGATTGGACTTAGCTGCGGTCTTTTAAAGGGAGTCAGACGACTACTGACTTGCCACACTACGGGTGGACTTTCGCCAATCTACGGTTGGACTTTAAGAATTTGCCACCCTTGCATGGACCTTTTGCCAATCTACGGTTGGACTTTAAGAATTTTCCACCCTTGGATGGACCTTTTTCCAATCTACGGTTGGACTTCAAGAATTCGCCACCCTTGGATGGACCTTTTGCCAATCTACGGTTGGACTTTAAGAATTCGCCACCCTTGGATGGACCTTTTGCCAATCTACGGTTGGACTTTAAGAATTCGCCACCCTTGGATGGACCTTTTGCCAATCTACGGTTGGACTTTAAGAATTCCAATACTGGACTACTCTCTGCATCCGTGTCAGACATCTCTGCTAACTCTGCTAGGGAAGAAAAGTCATTAAAACTCTGCTTGAGGATCTATCAAACCTGAGATCCTTTGCGGGGAGAATCAACGTTCTAACCTGGCTGGGGCAAGAATCTACTATCACTCTGCTGAGGAATAGATTTTGTTGATCATTAAGCCTCTTGCGGAAAAAACAACTCAGTTGGGGAGTATTGTTGACAAGATTCAATGCTGAACTCTGTGGGGATACCATTACCAGAGATACGATCTTGCTAGGAATCAAGGCTACTCTGTCGGGGATATGCAAGTCCTGGTTAGAACATTTCACTGCAACTTGCTGGGAAAGAGTCCCTAGAAATTTGTTGAGAAACCCAAAGCAACTCCACTGTAGTCTGCTGAGGAATACGATTGTCAAGCTTAGGATAAGTACCACAATGCCCCATGCTAGGCGACTTTCAGTTTGACGATTCCATTGGGGATGATAAGTTTATAACCAACTCTGCTGGAGAAAACCGCTTTAAAACGTCTCATGCTGGGGGATGCCTTTTGAGAGGATTTTACAGAAGACCAGATGTTCTCAAACTCTACTGGGGATAATAGATCTGGAACATCTCCTGTTGGGGAAATTCAAAATGCCCCATGCTTGGGAAGGTCAACAACTTGCTTCCTGCTCCATGATACAAGACTTACTTGAAGAAACGTCATAAGAGGATTTTACAGTAGATTAAGCATCTTCAAACTCCTGACGACTTCACTGGGGATTGACCATTAAATTCGGTGTCTGCAAAGCAACTCTGCTGGAGGGTTTGCAACCGTTATCGACACAGAAAAGCTTGTAGCTGTTGGAAATACTGAATAGGAGAATCGACTTAATAAGATACAACACTATCCAATTGAACTCCATTTACCGATGTCGAAACATCGTGACCGACCGCCGACCGCATGATGGACTCAATTAGTAAACATTGTGACGAAAGGGTGACAAGTGAACCCTCCCCCGAACATGAATACCCCAGCATCCTGCGTGGGAATAAGTGATTACTCGTCTTGTGCTTGAAATCACCCGGACCTGTTACCTGCAACAAAAGCATACATACACATGCCCCAGAATATTGCGTGGTTTGAATCCACCATCCAGGATTGTTCAACATTCAAAGTAATTTTAAATGTTTTTCTGCGCATGTTATTGTAAAGCCACCATGTTTTCAAATGCAATGTTTTATCAAACATTCAGACGTTTTTGCAATCAAAGCAATAAAACAAAATAAGAAGCTTTTTACTGAAATTCAATTTATTGAAGAAAAGCCCAGAATAGGCAATTACATCCGGAAGCAATCCCTGGAAAGAGGTGATCGCTGAAAATTGAGAAAAGAAACTATCCTAATGGCAATGTGAAAACGACATTCCACTGAGTTTCAATTCTGCTATGGCCAGTATGTCTTCAAAACTCCCCGACCTTGCCTTCCGAGGAATGATCAGACCGATTCCTACCCTTTGGAATGTCAATTGTTGAAACGGTGATAGAGTACAGATAACTCAGACCGTAGTCGTTCGCTTAAATCCCTCTTTTGCGTGGACTGCCCTTTCGGGTTTTCAATCCACCGGGATACCCTTTTTTTCCTGAGTTGTCCTTGCGGATTTTCAACTCACCAGGTGTACCATTTTTTTTATTTATCCCTAATTTTTGCCCGAACCTTTTTATTTTGTTTTTGTGGTTCGCCGGGATGCCCTTTTTTGCCTGGACTTTTCTTTTTTTTTATCCAGCGGGTCTATTCATTCGAAGTATTTTTTGACTACGTCTGAGTTGACAGGGGATGAAAAGTCTTCGCCATCCATGGTTGTAAGCAATAAGGCTCCGCCCGAGAAGACCTTCTTAACCATGAATGAACCTTCATAGTTGGGAGTCCATTTGCCCCTGTGATCTGTACTGGGAGGAAGGATCCTTTTGAGTACCACATCTCCCACTTTGTAAACCCGAGGACGCACCTTTTGGTCAAATGTCTGCTTCATCCTCCACTGGTATAACTGCCCGTGACATACAACTGCCAATTTCTCCTCAATAAGGCTCAACTGATTAAACCTGGCGCGAACCCATTCAGGTTCGTCTAGCTTGACATCCATCATGACTCTGAGGGATGGAATCTCAACTTCAACCGGTAGTACTGCCTCCATACCGTATACAAGTGAGAATGGTGTTGCCCCAGTGGACGTGCGTACTGACGTTCGGTACCCATGCAAAGCAAATGGTAACATCTCATGCCAATCTCTATATGTAACAACCATTTTCTGCACAATCTTCTTAATATTCTTGTTGGCCGCCTCCACAGCGCCATTCATCTTCGGGCGATACGGAGAAGAATTATGATGTTCGATTTTGAAGTCCCGGCACAGCTCAACCATCATTTTGTTGTTCAGATTAGAACCATTATCAGTAATGATTCTCTCGGGCACTCCATAGCGACAAATGATATCCCGTTTCAAGAAACGAGCTACCACTTGCTTAGTGACGTTGGCATAAGATGCTGCTTCAACCCATTTAGTGAAATAATCAATGGCGACCAAGATGAAACGATGGCCGTTTGAAGCAATAGGCTCAATCTTTCCGATCATGTCAATGCCCTAAATGGCAAAGGGCCAAGGAGAGGACATGACACTCAATGGATTTGGAGGAACGTGCACTTTGTCTGCGTAGATCTGGCATTTGTGACACTTGCGGGCGTACTTATAATAATCTGCTTCCATTGTCAACCAATAATACCCCGACCTTAATAATTTCTTAGCCATTGCGTGTCCTCCGGCATGGGTACCGAAAGAGCCTTCATGTACTTCCTGCATTAACAGGTCTGCTTCGTGCCTATCCACGCATCTGAGCAGAACCATGTCAAAATTTCGTTTGTACAACACGTCATCCTGATTCAAGAAGAAACTACCAGATAACCTTCTCAACGTCTTCTTATCTTTAGTAGATGCCCCTGGCGGGTACTTTTGTCTTTTCAAGAAACACTTGATGTCATGAAACCACGGCTTGTCATCAGACGTTGCATCAACAGCAAACACAAATGCAGGTCTGTCGAGACGAGACACTTCAATCTTAGGTACATGATTCCATCCTTACACTTTAATCATGGAAGATAACGTGGCCAAGGCATCTGCAAACTTGTTCTCATCTCGAGGAATATGGTACAGCTTCACTGTTGTGAAAAATGTCAGCAATCTCCTTGTATAATCTCTATACGGAACCAGATTTGCTTGGTGCGTGTACCAACTCCCTTTCACTTGATTGATTACCAAAGCTGAATCACCAAAGATATCAAGGGTCTTAATTCGTAAATTAATCGCCTCCTCAATCCCCATTATACAAGCTTCATATTCTGCTTCATTGTTGGTGCATCCGAAAGTTATTCGGGCGGTGAAAGGCATATGAACACCTTCCGGCGTGATAAGAACTGCTCCAACTCCGCACCCATTCATGTTGACAGCCCCATCAAACATCAGACTCCATTTGGATTCAGGGTCTGGCCCCTCCTCCGGGAGTGGTTCCTCGCAGTCTTTAGCTTTGAGAAACATGATGTCCTCATCAGGGAAATCAAATTTCATGGGTTGGTAATCATCAATTGGCTATTGCGCAAGATAGTCTGACAAGATACTTCCTTTGATGGCCTTTTAGGAAGTATACTGAATATCATACTCTGTTAAAACCATTTGCCACCGTGCAACTCTGCCTGTTAGTGCTGGTTTCTCGAAAATGTACTTGATAGGATCCATTTTGGAAATCAACAAAGTTGTGTGCCTGATCATATACTACCTCAATCGCTTAGCGGCCCATGTGAGTGCACATCATGTCTTTTCAAGCATTGAGTACCGGGACTCACAGTCATTAAACTTTTTTCTCAGGTAGTAGATAGCATGTTCCTTCCTACCTGTCTCGTCGTGTTGACCGAGAACACAACCCATAGAACCTTCAAGCACTGTCAAATACATTATCAAAGGCCTTCCTGCCACTGGAGGCATGAGAATTGGAGGTTCCTGCAAGTATTCTTTTATTTTATCGAATGCCAATTGGCAATCGTCATTCCACCTGACCGTTTGATCTTTTCTTAACAGTTTGAAAATTGGTTCGCATGTGGCTGTTAGGTGAGATATGAACCTTGCAATGTAGTTCAATCTACCCAGAAAACCACGAACCTCCTTTTCTGTTCTCGGTTCAGGCATGTCTTGTATTGCTTTTACTTTAGCAGGATCAACCTCAATCCCTTTTTCCCTCACAATGAAACCCAGCAACTTTCCCTAACGCACCCCAAAAGTGCACTTGTTAGGATTCAATCTTAGGCGGAACTTTCTCAACCTTTCAAATAGCTTTTTCAAGTTAATCAGATGTTCCTCTTCTGTTCTCGACTTGGCAATCATGTCATCCACATAACATTCAATCTCTTTATGAATCAAGTCGTGAAACAAAGTTACCATTGCCCGCTGATATGTTGCCCCTGCGTTTTTCAACCCAAAAGGCATCACTTTATAACAGTATGTACCCCACGGAGTAATGAACGTGGTCTTCTCCATATCTTCAGGTGCCATCTTAATCTGGTTGTACCCAGAGAAACCATCCATGAACGAGAACACTGAAAACTGAGTTGTATTGTCAACCAGCACATCAATGTGAGGTAGTGGAAAATCATCTTTCGGGCTAGCTTTGTTAAGATCTCGATAGTCCACACACATTCTAACCTTTCGATCTTTCTTTGGCACTGGCACAATGCTGGCGACCCAGGGAGGGTAATTAGTCACAGCAAGAAACCCAGCGTCCCACTGCTTCTGAACTTCTTCTTTGATCTTTATGGCCATATCGGGATGAGTCCGACGAAGTTTCTGCTTGACTGGCGGGCATTCTTCTCTCAATGGCAGCCTGTGTACAACAATATCAGTATCCAGCCCTGGCATGTCTTGATACGACCAGGCGAAGATATCAACATATTCACACAACATCTCAGTCAAAGCTTTCTTCACATCTGCTTTCAAGATGGTACCAATCTTAATCTCTTTCTTAGCATCCTCGGTACCAATATTGATGATCTCTATGGTCTCTTGATGAGGCTGGATGACCATTTCCTCTTGTTTTAACAATCTGGCCAGTTCCTTAGGGAGTTCACAGCCCTTCTCATCCCCTTCTTCGGCTTGATAAATCGGTTTGTCAAAGTCATACATAGCCATAGCAAAACCGTTATCAATGAAATCCGGAGGATCAAGTCTGCACGAACGGGTTCATGCTTTATTTTAGAATTTATTTTAAAACAAAAAAGAAACGAAACATTGCCATTTTATTATTTTTTGTGCAAAAATAAAAATGAAAGACAGAGAGTGAAATTTGATTGCAAAACGTCCTTTATTGATGATTAAAATTGCAAATGCTAACAGGGTGGCCCTACGAATGAATCTATACGCCTTGGGCAGAGCGCAAGATTTTGACATGCATTATGGTTAGAAAAACAAAGAAAATTACTCTGTCTGGAGAGTAACCTGGATGACTTCTTCAACAGACCAATTCTATAATGGTTGTCCTGGAGCACGTGGGCGTACCCAGTTGTCCAAGTCACAGTCACTATCAACACCGTCTTCTGTAGCTGCACAAGACTGATCTGGGTAAATGATTCCCCCACTACTGAAAGTGATGGGTCCACTGTTTTCTGCAAGGGAAGTCATAGAGGGACGATAGCCAATACCAAATTTGTCCTCCTTCATTGGTGTCTCTATCAGCTTGCCCCAGCCCTGGGCGTTGCCTGCTCTGACGACCTAACAGCTTGCTTATAGGACGAAATGGATGTACCGACTCTTTCTGGTGCAAGGGAAGATTTAGGCACGTTGTCAATATTCACCGCTTCAAACGACTGGCAAAGCATCTCGTTAATTTCCCCATCCATCTCAATGTACTTGAACGTGGGCAAGTGGCTAACAAAAATATCTTCTTCACCACACACTGTCACAACTTGTCCTTCAAACTCATACTTCAGCTTTTGGTGTAAGGTGGATGTAACAGCCCCGGCTGCATGAATCCAAGGGCGGCCTAATAAGCAGCTATACGCAGGCTGTATATCCATCACATGGAATGTAGATTTGAACACCTGCGGTCCAATTTGCACGGGCAATTCTACTTCACCAAACACAGATCTTTTCGTTCCATCGAACGCTCTGACAACCAACTCACTGGGCCTTAAAATCAAACAATCGACTTCCAGCTTCATTAGTGCCTTCTTAGGCAAGACATTGAGTGAGGAACCAGTGTCTACCAGTACATGCGACAACACTGCACCCCTGCACTCCATTGTAATGTGTAAAGCTTTATTGTGGTTTCTCCCTTCAGACGTCAAATCTCTGCTTGTGAAACCCAATCCGTGGCTGACATTGACATTGGAAATCACACCTTCAAGCTGATTAATGGTGATTTCCTGGGGGAACATATGCTCTCTTCAACACTTTCAATAAAGCCTCCCGATGCGCGTTATAACACATCAACAATGATAGAATTGAAATTTTCGAGGGGGTCTGATTCAACTGATCGACAATCTTATAATCGCTTTTCTTTATTATCCTCATGAACTCTTCCACCTCATTATCAAAGGTAATCTTTGTCTCTGTTTCAGGTACAGGCACACTCTCGACCACCTGTTTTCCTTTAGCTTTTGCTGCAGCTTCAGCTTCTTTATCACTGCGCAAAGTTTGGGGAGCAAACAATCTTCCGCTTCTTGTAAAGCCTCCCACACCACCCACATTATCAATATTTGAACTGACTGATGTCCCAACTTCCTGCTTTTTACCTTCATAATACACGTCCGCCCCATAATGCCATGGGATTGCCTTCGTAGTTGTAAACGGAACCGGTCCTGGCACCGTGATGGTAACAGGACTGGGTATTTCTGGCACAACACTTGCTACAGGAGCTGTACCTACAGGCACCTGAATCTCAGAGGGAGTGTAATAAATGGTCACGGTTGACACCTCATCAGTATCTTTCACAACCCTATCAAACTGTAGACAGCCATCATTGATCAGATTCTGCAGACCTACTTTCAACTTATCACAGCCATTCTCTTGATTCGAACACTCAGAACAATTTTGATCACATCCCGTGAACACCTGTCCCTTCAAAAAACAATCCTTTACCACTAGCAACGGAGTCTTCACCTGACTGATATCCATAACCAAATTTAACCTCTTTCCGTCTTCAATAGCACGCACATCTGCCACACCATGATCAGGCATGGGGTTCTGTAGGACATTAGGAGGTAACGAAAAATTGATCGCTTTAGCATCAATCAAGTCTTGCACCTTATGATGAAACGCCCAACATTTTTCAATGGTGTGCCCCTGAGCGCCTGAGTGGAACTCGCAGCGAGCGTTAACATCAAAATTAGGTGGCAAGTTGTCGGCAGCAGGAGGTCTCATAGTACGAAGCTCAACCAACTTCAACTTGAGTAACTGTGGTAGCAACGCTGCATAAGTCATAGGGAGAGGGTCAATCTTACGATCCCTCTGCCTAGACCTCTGTTGGAAAGGAGGTTGCTGCTGCTGAGCTTGCTGTTGGGGTTGTTGTTGTTGAACAGACGGTTCTGGGATTGTCACTATACCTACTTGATGGTATTCTGAGAACGTCCTCTGCCTCGTCCTCTATATACAGCATTTGTATCACCTTCTCTCCTTTTCTGACCACTAGCAAATGGTTTCTTCGTCCCAGAAGAGCCAGCCCCGCTTGCATCTTGTATCTTTCCAAGTTTCAACAGACTCTCTATCCTTTCGCCCGCAATCACGATATCAACAAATCCGGTTGATGGACAAGCAGCTAATCTATCAAGGTATGCCCCTTGCAGGGTACCCATAAACATGTCTGCCATTTCTCTATCCAGTAAAGGAGGTTGAACCTGTGCAGCCATCTCTCTCCACCTTTGAGCATATTCCTTGAAACTTTCCTTAGCATTCTGTGACAATCCCTGCAATTGAGTGCGATTGGGCGCCATTTCAATATTGTACTGGTACTGCTTTAGGAATGCTTCTGCCAATTCCTTCCAACTTCTCACAGCAGTTCTATTCAATTTCATATACCAGGTCAAAGGAGCTCCAACCAGACTGTCTTAAAAGTAATGCATCCATAACTTCTCATCATCCGTATGGGCTGAGATCTTCCCAAAATAAGCTTGGATATCTGTCTGGGGAAACGTATTGCCCTGATATTTATCAAAAGTGGGCGGCTTGAATTTGGGAGGAATTCTGACTCCTGGTACCAGTCCCAAACTAGTAACATCAATACCCATAGAATTCTTGCACTCTATGGCCCAGATCTTCTCAGCTAACTCATCATACCTGCTGTCACCAGGGTTACCCATATCAGCATCCAGTAGGGTGAACTGGTCTTCCTGAACAATACCAGCATTTCTGCCATTTCCATTACCCAGATTACCACCAGGAGGAGGATTGCCACCAGGAGGCGGAGTGATCCTTATCTGTGAATTGTCATTCTGGTTGCCTTCAGGCGTGGCCTCCGGACGCTCGACCAGAAGCCTCAATCTTTCTTGAGTTTGTGCCATACCGGTCATGAGAGTCATAAACTGGTCCATGCGTGCCCTCATTTTAGCCAAATCATTCTGCATTTGATCCATAATCCTTGCTTGATTTCTTCGCGTTGAGTATCGGTGTACGTGATTCTCAGCTATAATGCCTGAAACCAAATAAAGGTTAGAGATCTCCTGCAACAAGTACCTGCACAGCAAACAACAGGATACAAAATGATATGCAATGCATATGCCATGCAAATGCCATGTTTATCATCTCCAGGGCGTTTTACCCCCTGATTCCAGTCTTAATCACAATAATCTCAATGATATTCACACAGTATGGAGAGAAAGACATGAAGAACTGTGTTGTGATAATGTGCTGATGAATAACGTGATGCCGAAGAAATCCCTTTGAATAAACCATTCATTGAACAGAAAGCTAATAAGTGCTGGAACATTTTACAATAAGTTCGTAAATGGGAAATACATCAAAGAAATGACTCCATCAACAAGCCTAATGGTAGTCAACAATACATCAACAAAAATACATTTAAAAAAAGGGAAAGTAAGATCACACATCTAACTCCAAATTTTTCAATTTCTCGTTAGAATGCTTAATTTCTTCAAAAAGGATCCTAGTGCGCTGATGACCCGGCTTTTCAATCAACTCCTTGATCAAAATGTCTCTCCTATTCAGGGCTTCAGTTAATGAATCTGCGTGCATCAGGAGAGCTTCATCAGTACTCGTTTCCTTGAACCTTTTCACCCCAGCTTGTATTTTGAGTCTTCCCATTTCCACCATGGCATCTTCAAGCTATTTCTTGGACTTCTTCAATTCATCATTTACGACCTCTAGTTGCTCTTGGCTCTTTGCAAAGTCTTCCCGATGCTTTCGCCGTTGTTCATGTGCTCTACGGAGCTCGTCATCTTTGGCCTTTAACTATTCCTGTAGCTCTGCATTCTTGAGCCTGACCTCATCCCAGGCTTGTTGAAACTTGGCTAACTTTTCTTTGTTCTGCGCTAAGGCCTGTTTGGTCTTCTTGTGAGCTTGAGTAGCAGCATCAACACCTTTACTAATCTTTTGGAAGTGTTGGGCTCTTTCGGCAAAGTCCCTTTCTTTTGCTGCTAAGATTCGTTCCGCGTCTTGAGCTCTCCGTTCCAGCTCTCTGTTGGCATGTAGAGCCTTCTGAAGAAGACTACTCAAATCGGAATTCTCGACCCAAAGTTCGTTCAATGTAGCTTGCAGTTTGTTAAACTCCTCCATGGGAACGGTGGTAGGTTGTTCCGGAATTTCTGGATACAGAGGTGGCTCTCTTGAAAAGGGCAAAAGAACTTCTTCAACCTTTCTTTGAATCCATTTCGTATACTGTGGATAGGCTCTACAATCACCTTTTCCAAAGACAGTATTTCCAGTCCTGTGTAGGTGTCCCCAAGCATGCACAACCTTTCTTAACACCTCTGTGTCTTCATCCCCATTGAAGAACAAAGACTCTTCTATGTCTTGGTCTTCAGGAGGGTTCCTTGAGGTATACCCAAATTGTCTGATAGCCAGGATTGGGTTGTAGTTAATTCCCCCTTTCCTGCCTATCAGAGGTACATTCGGGAAGTTTCCACAGCTGGTAATGATCTCAACTCCTTGCAACTGACGGTCAAACCAAACAATGTTATCAGCAGTCAACCCCATTATCCGTTTAGACCACTTTAGGGAATCTCTCATGTCCACAAACGCACCAGATTGAGGCAAATGTTTCAGAAACCAGTCAGACAAAAGTGGAGTATAGCAGTTGACAGGACCTCCTCTTTTTTTCTCATTTTTGAAATGCACTGAGTGGTAGAAATCACCTAACAAAGTGGGAATGGGATTTTTCCGGATAAAAACCCTCACAGCGTGCATATCCACAAACTGAGGTTGGTTAGGAAATAGAACAATGCCGTAGATACACAAGGCCAGGATAGAGTTATAGACCTTCCAATTCTTGGCATTGGCAAATTCTTGAGCTTGGTCTACAAGAAATTCCAAGTGAAAACCTTTGACTCCACTCTTACTGGCAACATTTCCCTTCAGCGCTGACTGTTCCACCTGTAGAGCCGTTGTAATTTCCTCTATACTAGGATGAGCTCCAGAAAAGAAGGGCATCTTTGATTTGACTGAAACACCCAAGATGAACGAAAGCTCCTCCAATGTAGGCATCAAGATATACCCCAGAAAGACAAAACATCTTAGCGGCGGCTCGTAAAACTGTAGTAGAGTGTGGAGGGCATCATGCTCATACTTTGTAATGTTACGGACCATTATCTCCAATCTCCCATATTTCTTCTGGAAAGTGATAAGAACACCCGGGTCAGCCATGGCTATCATCTTGTGAAGTAGATCCAAGGTCGGCTCTGGAAATTTGTAAGCAACATTATTCTTTCTCTTAGCATCCGTCTCTGTCGAACCCATTGACTGGAATCAGAGGTAAAATAAGCACCTGGAAATGACAAACATGAATGTTATGTTATGATAATGTAATGCAAAAGGCATGGTATCAGTGCTCTGTGTCGGTGCTGGACTGTGTGCACGGTGTTTGTACAAATCTGAGGATAATACTGCAGATAGAAACCCACTGACTGTAACAAGTTACATCATCTGTCTGCGAATATATCAGAGCATCAAGGTATATAGGAAGCATGGTTACCTGCAAACCTGTAAACACCCGCCCATACTCACATGTAGGTACTAGAACAGCGGTTCCTCAGCTTCGGATTCTCGATTTGAGAAGCAATAGCACATTCAGCCCGTAGGATACAATGCTATCGCCAAACGAAGAGGTCGTCCACTGATTCCCCAAAAATAAGGTCATCCTATAGCAAGTTCTCAGCATTGGGTCCTCGGATCGAGAATGTACAATGGGTTTGCCACATAATGTGGTCTGCCACTGCCACATCTCGGGAGGAGTGCCGCAACTGAGTCCTCGGGAATGGTCACCAGAGTCGACAGCTTTCTAGGTTAATACCCTGAAATGCACAAGACGCGCAAATCAGAACATCTCCCAAGAAAACCTCATCTGGTTGTGGATTTCGTATAAACCATACATAACAAGATGCTACGTAGGCCACACTACCGTCCACTCTAATCCTATGTATGTGCTCAAGCCTGTGTAATGGGCTTATCTCTCAGAATACTCATCCCGCCAAATAGAAAATCCAGTACAACACAGTCCAGTATAATAATGATATGAAATGAAAATGTTAAAATGCGGTAAATACAGTAATATACAGTAAATCAATAAAACAGTAAACAACAATACAGTAAAATAGTAAATACAGCAAAAAGTAACCACCCAATGAAAGAAAGACAGACAAGCGCTAGGATTGACTCGCTAAGGAAACCAGAGATTCTGGGTTCGGTCCACAGCAGAGTCGCCAGCTGTCGCTCCCGGGATTTTCATCCAAGTACAAACGCGAAAGTGGCACCGAAACAGAGTCGCCAGCAATGTGTATTTATCCCAAGAGAGGGAAAGGAAACACTGCATAAACCTGGGGGAAAGGAAAGAGCATGGTCTTGCGACCAAGAGAACTGGGTTCGGGAGTCGGTTACGCGAGAGGAAGGTATTAGCACCCCCACGCGTCCATCGTACCCGATGGGATCCACGCTTGCTGCTTCAATCAAAGGGTGTAAGGAAAAGATACTGGAAAAGGAAATGCTAGCTGGAGAACTGGAAAAGGAAAGGAGAGAAAGAGAAACAAATGTAGGAAAAATAAAAGAAGTGCTCGAATGGGCCCTACCCCACTGCCTACGTATCTCATCGGGAACATGAGAATCAGAGCAACGTAGATCCCCTCACTAGGGATGGATTGTTTGTGTTTTTTTTTTTGTTTTTTAGGGAACGACTAACGTTCTAGCTCAGGTGTTGCAGGCTCGCTGGTCCGAGTGCGTTACCATCTTGCAAGAGAATGAGAAGAAGCGCGTTCATACGTTGAGAATGAGTGAGATGAGAAAAGAATTCCCGAAGGAAAGACGTTATTGTTTGTTGTTGTCTTTTAAGAAAGAAATGTTTTGATTGTTTTATGCTTGGTAACTCACATTGTATTTAAGTCCCTCATGTAAGATCGAATGCCTCGCATATCGACCCAAGACGGGATGCATGCTAAACATTCCAAGTAAGTGAGAGAAGACCCCACACTTCCTTGTTCTCATATGAAAGGCCTAAATACAATATTTGTTTTGCCTTTATCAGGTGTTTTTCCTTTTGTTTGAAGATGAGAAGAAGTGACTCAAAAAGAGGATCAAAGGTGAAAACTAAGAGGAGACTAAGACACACCCTAGTGTTAGCATGCTTAGAGATCCTATGGTTAATGTGGTTCACAAACTTAATTCTAAAAGAAAGAAGAAGAAGATCACAAGAAACAACTTACTTCCAAAATGGAAGTTAAGTTGATCTTAAAGAGGGATGAAAGAAAAGTTACTCAAAGAAAGCATGTAAATGCTTATCAAACACAAATTGAATTGTTTAAAAGATGTAAGAGAGGATGAGGGAGAGGAGTGTATGTGGAACTATGTCCCCATACTTACTTACCATGCACCTACATGAAAAGGTTAGTTCACAATATTTACAATTATAAAATAAAGGAAGAAACCACAAGTGATGATCAAATCAATTAAGGACTAAGGAACAAAGACTTCAAGAGATACAAACTAACCAAAGTCAGCATCTACACCATAAGAATGATCTCTAAGGTTAGGATACCAAACACAAATGAATTATGCTCACAAAAACACTAATCATCAAAGAAGTGCATCATGGAAGAAAATAGAGAAAGAATGAGTGAATATGTAAAATGATCATGCAATTATGCTTCAAATAATATAAAGGTCAGAATGTGGATGGCCTAAACATGTGCCTAAACATGATATGCAAATGTCATATGAGGCATACAATTAAGCATCCAAACATTAGGAATGATTATGATGAGAATTGAGAAGATGTGAATCATGAATCAAACATGGAAAGCAAAACATTCATGGCATAAGTCAAACCTAAAAACAAGATGAAACTCAAGCATCAATGTCAGAGGTGATATGACATATTAGGATGAGGATAAGAATCACAAATCAATCACATTCAAACAATTACAAGTCATTTAGAAGCTAGAAGAAAAAAAGAAACATGCATTTGGACTAAACATGTTCAAGTATGCAAAGTGAAACATAATTGGCATGTGGAATGAATGCAACACTTTAAAGTCAGAGGCATACATCATATGAAATGTAAATGAATATTATGGCATGGCACAAACAAACCAATTACAATTCAAGTTGACACTTAAATGCAAAAGAAAGAGGAAATAAGTCCAAAGGAAACATGTAAAACAAGTATTGAACATGTACACCAAAGACATCAACTTCAAACCAATGACCTATAATTTCATTCAACAGACCTATAATGATCTAAACATGGCTCAATAAGTCAAGAAGAGTGATATCATACAATGGCACAAGTGCCTTATCAAGCAAGTAAACAAAAATGATCAAAGAAGTTCATGAAAAGGGACCTCAAACAAGAATCATCAAAGAAATACCAAATACAATTTAAAAATCACCAAATTAGGTCTCTAGAGACCTCTACCAGAGGCAAACATTATACCAAAAATTTATCCAAAAATTCAGAAAGAAATGACCTCAAACAATCAAGCAATGATCACTTATGAATCATGAACCAAAGTGCAAAAGTGAGGGACCTAAAGGCAATAAGAGAAAGCTCTAAAAATGAAACAAAAATATTTTTATTAATTTTTGGATGTTATTGAAAATATGCAAAAATATTGATGCAAAACTGTTTAAGGATCTATGAGAAATAAATTTTTGAAATAAGGGTGTGAAAATAGAAACCTATTTCAAAAGAAATAAAAGAAAAAAACGGATTAATATGCAAATATTCACAAAATCACAATTAAAAAATATGGAAAATTATTTTAATATGCTCAGATATCACATGAATTTTTATAGAATTTTTAATGATGTTTTGGTATTTTTAAAACTCAATTAAGAAACATGTATAAAAAGAAATTAAAAAGCAAGAAAGAAAACAGGTAGGGGTGCAGAGAAGCAATTTTCACGTTCAAAAATTAATGATGGGCTCAGGGTGGGGTGCAAACAACCATTATGGTCCAATCCAATATACGTGTGATCGTGTGTGATGTGTGTACATGTGATTAATGATCAAATGCAATCATGGCCACACAATCAAGTCAACATGAATTAATCATTAAAGTACGCGCATCCAACCATCCCTAATGAAGGCACATGATAGTTCCTTTGCACGCACATACACACAATCATCAGAATTCAAGAATAATAACACGTGAGGTGCACACTTTCATTAATGTGTTGGCAATGTGATGGAAGTTAGACCAATCATACGGTCAAGATCAATAGAAACCAAAACAATCATGTGGACGTCAATGCAGGCACATATTAACTATCATACAATCACATGCATGCAATCACTTCATTAATGCGTTGGCATCTTATTGACCACACGATGAAAAAAAATCAATGGCCATGTTTTAAAACTTAAAAACCCTAGCAATTAAGACCATAGGCCGGAGAAGGACCTCCGGTCATCTTCTCCGGCGAGAAACCACCACCTGCAAGCCTCAAAATCTCCAGAAATGCACAAACAAGATATCAAAATGAAGCTAGCGTTGCATACATCATGAATCCACCATTATTTTTCACATAACAAGCATACACATAGAGAACAGAGGAGATGAAGATATGCCCTAGGTTTTGAAACTATGCCTCTAAGAGGCCTATCAACTAGCCGGAGTTAACAAATGCTCCTATTGAGCTCATATCAACAAAAACAAACTAAACAAGATGCAAATCGTGCTAGGAAGGTTTGAGAGATTAAAACCTGAAAATGTTGAAAACTGGAATTAAAAGAAAGCCAGAGAGTTATGCTTCCTCCTTGAGCTTCACTTGGCCAAATAAAAGCTTACAATCTCTTAAGAATGGAAATGAATATGGATCTGCAGTGTAGCTACTTCAACAATGCAATGCTACTTCAAATTCAATGATGCTCGAGGATGAAACTTGAAGATGAAGTTTGATGAGAAGGATGATGGATTCGTGTGAACTCAGAGAAAAAATAGAGAGAAATTGAGAGAAAGTGAGATGAACTTTGAGGTGAATGTGGAAAAATGAAGCTGAAGTTCAATTAGTGAGTGAAATTTCTATTTATATGTGTAGTTTAAAGTGAACCCGAAGTGGTTAAATGAGTGAGTTTACTGAGTTAACATGGTTAAGGTGAGTGCACCCTAACTAACTGAGTCAAGTTAGTTAGGGGCGAGTGAGCTTGGCTTGTGATATGGTGATGGTGGTTTATGATGTGCTATGGTGGAGTGCCAATGAATCAGTGGTGGTGATGAACTCGTGTATGAGCTGCAGCAAAGAAACTTGTTCTACAAGCTTTTATTCTTTCCACTTTCATGTATAGTGAGCATGGATGGCACGTGCAAGTAAGGAAAATGTTTGGCTTAATGAGGCAAAGAGACATAGGGTGTGGAATATGTGTGCAAGCTTTGAAATAACAACAGCAACGACATTTATTTTTCTGGTTTCGTAGAAACAACATACTCAATGCATCAATGGATATTTGGAGATGAAATTCTCTTTCCTTAGTATATGATTTGATGAGTTCTTGAGGTCAATGGATTAAGGATGTGTAACGCTACAAGTTTAGTGTGAAAATTGGATTGAATTAAAGCTTGGAAGAGGTTGAAAAGTAACTTAGAACATCCAAGTTTGGAACTGCATCATGGGCGAGGCACATGGTTGGTTGTCAAGGCAGCATGACATATGGAATTTCAGCATGATCACCCTAACTTGAGACCAATATATCTCCATCATAACTTGATCAAATCAAAATTTGTCCAACATCAACATTGAAGAGGGCATGGCAAGGAACAAATTTGATGTTGAAAAGTTTTCCATTTGAAGCTTTTATCATTAAGAAAAAAGGCTGAACATTTGGCACACCAAGTGTTTGTAAAAATTATATCGCGTGGGCCTGGGCATTCTTGGTCATGACTTGATTTTGGACCTATTTTTCTCAAACTTTGATCAATCATATCTCACTCAATATTGATCCAATGGAGATGTTCTTTATATGGTTTTGAAGCTTAAAACATGAAATTTAATTGGCTCAACTTGGGCCAGAAGTTTGAAGCTTTTATCTTGGAGAAAGAGAGCCTCAAATTAGGGTGCAAAATGGTCCAAACTTACTATTTTTGGCAACCCTAAAGTTTCCATTTTTGGCAGTTTTGTAAATTCTTGATTTTTCATTATTCCTCCATCATTTCTTGATCAAATTTTGTCCACTGAACATATGTAACATGAATTTCATTAATTTTACCTTAGAAAGTCAAGAGTTGACTTTTTTCACTGCACAGTTGACTTTTTCCCCAATTTCTTGATTATCAAGCAACTGACCAATTGAAACTCCTCTGAAACCAATTGATGAGCAATTTTCCACCCATATACACTTAAGAACATAGGGAATACCATGAGATCAAGTTTTGCCCAAGAAATCAGAAATAAACTGATTTTAGGTCAAACCCTAATTTTGGCACCCTCTGGTTAGGAGGAAAAAGCACATCCTCCAAATCCAAATTCCTCTGAATATGATGTGTATTCTCTCAAACAATGATGAGATATGCCATTTGGAGAGGATAAAAACTTAAAGAGCTTGCCCATTTGGGGGTCAGATCCCAATTTTTGAATACCTTGTGTAGGAGATCATGCACTGCCCAATCTTCTTGATGAATTCTCCTCTTCCCATGCCTTGTGGATCAAGTAAGGATGACATATGACTTAAGAAACCCTTGGCTCTTGTGAGAAACACTTGGCTCTTACTCTTTAGCTTTGGGATGATCAACACCTTTGAGATACAACTGATCACATGCCTTTATGCAAGATGCAATACTAAATGCTTGATGTTTTGTTTTTTCTATGCTTGAATGCAATGCAATGAAATGAAAGCCCATGCTAAATGATATGAAGAAATGAGAGGGCAAATTTTGGGGTATTACAATCATATCATGAAAAAGAGTAGTCATGGTCCTTTGATAGGTTGCCCCGACGTTCTTCAAATCGAACGACATTACCTTGTAACAAAAAGTGCCCCATGGGGTGATGAACGAAGTCTTCTCCATATCTTTCGGCACCTTTTTTATCTGATTATAGCCCGAGAATCCATCCATGAAGGAGAAGACTTTGAACTTTGCTGTACTATCAACCAGTATGTCAATGTGTGGTAAAGGAAAGTCGTCCTTTGGACTAGCCTTGTTTAGATCTTTGTAATCCACACACATTCTGACCTTTTCGTCCTTTTTCAGAACTGGTACGATGTTGGCTAGCCATTGAGGATATTCTGATGTGGCGAGGAAACCTGCGTCAATCTGTTTCTGTACTTCCTCTTTGATTTTGACGGCTATGTCTGGGTGAGTTCTTCTCAACCTCTGTTTTACCGGCAGACATTCAGATCTCAACGGTAAATGATGTTCCACGATTCTGGTATCCAACCCTGGCATGTCCTGGTAGGACCAAGCGAATACATCGGGAAACTCTTTGAGAAGCTTTGTCAAACTTTCTTTGACAGTTGGACCGAGCAGTGCCCCAATCTTGACTTCCTTTCTCTCTTCTTCTGAACCCAAGTGACCGTTTCCAATGGCTCTTTATGAGGTTCAATGGACATTTCCTCTTGCCTGAGTAATCGGGAGATCTCCTCTGGAATTTCTTCGTCATTTTCTTCTTCAGCCTCAAATACCGGGAATTTAAAGTTGGGAGAAGGCATTGGATCGTACGTTTCAATGGGGTTTAAAATAAGCAATCTGCATGACGTGATGATTTTATTTTTAGAAGAGATAGAGAGAATGCAAGAGTGTGTGCAGTGTAAATTTTTTTGGAAAATTGCTTGATTTTATTGTTTGAATTGTTTTTTAGGATTACCATTTTCTGAAAAAGCGAAAAGAGAAAACATCAATTAATGTGGAAATTACAGAATGACGTTATTTTATTTATAAACTTGTCGATTCTTGAAACTACAACCCTATAAAACAAAACTCTGTCGCTTTGGGCGAAGCGAAGAGGGATATTTACAGAAAGTGAGCCCTATAAAAACATCCGTTTCCCCTGGGCAGGGTGAAAAGTTAAAACGAAGATGTCCATTACTTTGACTTATGAACAATCTTCGGAACATCGACTGCAACCCATTGGCGGTGAACTCCTCGGTGAATCACAAAGTCTGGTACCTTCCTTGATTTGTATTTAGAAATAACGCTGATTTCTAGTGGAGCAGGATCATTGGAATCTGTCTCCCAGGCAGAGTTGTCGTAGGAGGATTCCTCTGTTGTATTTTGCATAGTATTTGTGCTCTCAGGTAAATCTCCCCATCCAGTTGGTTGGATGTCTTCGAGCCTGATACGAGAGCTTTCAGGAGGAGTGTACTTGACCAAGAAGTCGTACTTGCCACTCGGTTGTCCTAGGGTGTCCCATACTTCTTTGGAACTGGAGGAGTTATCTCTCTCGATGACGTTGACCTCAGGAAAAGCATAGTTGATGAATTCTAGTCCTGCATGCTTTGCAAATTCATTGTCATGCTGGATATTTTCTGAATGCCCTGAGTGTTGATCCCATGACATGGTGGGGACGCAGGTATTCTTTTCAATGATTCTCAGCTGATTTTCATTGTTCGGATGATTTTCTTGCCCCGAGTCTCCTGAGCACGGCTACCAGATAGGCAGGCCATCCATCGGGCCATAATAGTCGTGGTCAAAGTTATCTTTCATCAGAGTGTCTTCCTCTAATGAGTTTGGTGGAGCACGACATCCTTCTGGATCACAATCTCTGTATATCATTTTGACGTCTGACCTTGGTATAAATCTCGGACTCTGTGCAGGATAGCAAAATGGCGTAGGCACTTCTTCCTGAGACATATAACCGTCCTCGTTAAGATTGGACTTCCACTCTTCATCTGTATCGGAGGAGTCTCCTTTGTTGACGGTATGTACTTCTTGAGTCACTGGGTGAAGGAAACCTCCACTATGGAAGAAGTTCTGAATGGGATGAAAACTTTCATCGTTAGTAGCAGTCTAGGTACAGGTTGCATAAAAACCAAGACCCTTCTTTGTTTTATTGTAAGTAGGAATGACAAGCTGTCCCCATCCCTTTGCATTGTTACTTTTGATCACCTCGAGAGCATCTTTGTACGAGGAGATCGATGTTCCTTTCTCTAATTAATTCTCATTGCTCACCGAAAGTTCCTGGAGCTGAGTTCCAACAACATCCTCGGGTTCTACACAAGTGGATAATGAAAGGTTACTCACGATCAAGGCTTGTTCTCCACAGACCGTGACGAGTTGGTCATTCTTGATAAACTTCAGCTTCTGGTGAAGTGTCGAAGTGACTGCCCCAGCCTGGTATATCCAAGGTCTTCCCAATAAACAGTTGTATGTCGCTCGGATGTCCATGACCTGGAAAGTGACTTGGAAAGTGTGAGGACCAATAGTTATGGGAAGGACGACTTCCCTGATAACTGTTTTTCGGGATCCGTCAAATGTTTTGACGACGACCTCACTGCCTTTCATCGGAGATCCTTTGAATGATAGTCGCATTAGAGAGGACTTTGACATAACTTTGAGAGCCGATCCAGTGTCTACCAGTACGCTGGCTAAAGCATCGTCCTGGCAGTTAACTGTGATATTGAGCGCCATGTTGTGACTTTTGCCTTCCTCTGGCAATTCCTCATCACTGAACCCTAAGTTGTTACAGGAAGTGATGTTGGAGATGATACTGTCGAATTGTCTTATTGACACATCTTGTTCCACAAAGGCTGGCTCTAAGACTTTCTGTAGAGCCTCCCTGTGAGCTTCTGAACCGAGTAAAAGAGATAATACAGAGATCTTTGAAGGAGTTTGTAACAGCTGGTCAACAATGTTGTATTCACTCCTTTGGATGAGCTTCAGCATCTCATCATCGTTCTTTGAAAGGTCGGGATCACTGGATTGACTGACTGGTGGATTAGGAACTTCTGTCTGAAGTTCCTTTTCTCTGTTAGGTTCTCCAACTCCTCTGTTGAAGATTCGACCGCTCCGTGTTACTCGACTGATGTCTGCAATATTCACGACGGAGGGTAATGGAATTTCCTTTCCATTTTTAATTGTTGTTGCACTGTATTTGTAAGGGATAGCTTTATCAGAGTTATACGGTACTGGTCCTGACAGATAGATAACTACAGGAGCCTTCTGATTTCTCTGACTGTCGTAAGTAACTTCAATCAGTTCCTGGTTAAGAACTTTTGATTCATCAAGTAGAGGGATGATGGTACAAATATCCTTGGTCCTTTCTGGATCAGAGATTACAACAACATCCTTGATTTGATCAGCGAAGTAGTCGGGCATCAAGTTGATGGACCTCGAAACTGGACAGGGTTGAATCTCTTCGCGGTCCAACTGACTCTGAAGGGCTGCTCGCAAGAGGTAGCATCCTTGGTTATTTTCCGAGCAGACTCTACAGCGCTCGTAGTTATGTGGTGGCACCTGGCCACGTCCGCTTTGAATGCAGTGTAACCTTACTAGGTCCGCTTCCATAGATCGAACATCCTGACATTCATGCCTAGTAGGGTTCCCATTAATCATGTTGACTTGTTGCGTGTCTTCGTCTAGATAAATTGGAAGCCACCAATGATTTAACTAGTGTTGTAAGGTTCTTTGAACGAGAGCACATCATTAGTCACTCTCACGGCACATTATACAGTTCTGATACTCATGCGAAGTCAGAAAACCGAGCTGGACTTGCTTAGCGTGTAATTCTACCAAGCTGGTATTCATCAAGCGAATATCGAAGATCTGAATCATGTTGATCTCATAAGGATTTTTATCATGGTAGTCCTGGATCCATCCAAGATCCATCTGACGCTGGAGGGCCTCTTGTATAAAAGAGAATCCCTGATTATTTACCGAGCAAATCAGACAAGAATTGTAATCGTGCCGCTGTAGATTATGATGCTGGCTTTACCTTGAGTGTATTGCCACTAAGTTGACATTCATCGCACGGATGTCGTGGTTCTAAATGATGTTGGAATTTGCATAAGTCATGTTAACTCCACGAACTCGATGCTCTTGGATCCACCCGAGATACAATTGTTCCTGTAGAGTTGATTGCACCACAGAACATCCTTAATTGTCTTTAGAGCAGATATCACACTGGTGATAATTATTAAGTGGTATATGGCCATACTCGCTCTGTCTGCGATGCATCTTGACCAGATTGGTCCTCAATAAGAGTACATCATGAATTTGATATCTGTTGTTAGACTCTCCTTCTATCAAATTTACTGCAGCTTTCTCATGTTGAGGCAACGGGTTCGTGAGAACATTCGGATTCGTATCTTTGAAAGATAAGACCCCGCTCCTAACAAGCTTTTGTACATCGGATTTAAAACTGAGACAGTTTTCTATGTTATGCCCTGGTCCTCCTTGATGGTAAGGGCAAGTTTGATCCGCTTTAAACCAAAAAGGCGAATTCTCTGGTACTATAAGAGGAGACCTGGTTTGGGCATGCCCCTTGACCAGTAAGAGTGCAAACAATTCTACGTACAACATCGGTATAGGGTCAAACCCTGGTGGTCGCATTGTACGGTTGTTGTTGTACTGAGGACGAGCTTGCTGAAGAGGCGGTTGTGTCCTTTGCTGATATTGCTGTTGATTCGGTTGGCTTTACGCAACCTAAGGTTGATACGTTGGAACAGGCGTAGGTTGATAGCAGGAGTTACAGCTGCTACTGGTTGGTATCGTCGCCTTTTCTTTCCAAGAGAGATATTCCCAATATCCTGCTCTTTTTTCTTAGGGAGAACACTACCGTATCATTTTGTACTACTTGATGATCCAGTGTCTTTAACTAAACGTCCTTCTCGGAGTGCTTCCTCAAGACGAACTCCCATGCCCACCATCTCGGTGAAGCCACTGGGCGCACTGGCGACCATTCTGTTGTAGTAAAATGAGCTCAAGGTTTTCAAGAAGATCTTTGTCATCTCTTTTTCCTCAAGTGGTGGACAATTCTGGGCGATGACTTCACGCTATCTCTGAGCATACTCCTTAAAGGTTTCCTTGTCCTTCTGCGACATGCCTCTGAGTTGATCTATGTCTGGTGCCATGTCCAGGTTATACTTATATTGTTGAAATAAAGCAGTGCCAAGATCTCTGAAAGTAGCATTCTTAGTGCGGTTTAATCCCATGTACCATTTAAGTGCGGCACCGGTTAAACTATCTTGAAAGTAATGGATCAGTAGCTGGTGGTTCTCTGTCTGTGTTGACATCCTCCGAGCGTACATCACCAAATGGCTTTGAGGGAAAGAGTTACCCTTGTACTTTTCAAATTCGGGCACTTTGAACTTGTGCGGAACTTTCACATTGGGGAACGAACAAAGGTCTGTGGCGTCCTTTCCAAATAGATCCTGATCGCGAATGGCTTGCAGTTCCTTCTGCATTTCCAGGAACTGTTCCTGGAACTCTTTCATTCTATTATCCATATTTTCGTTTCCACCAGAAGGTATCTGTGGAATCTGTCCTTCCGGGACAGTGTGTACCACAGGTGGTGGTATAGTCATCATGGCTGTGACTCTTGGCGCCTCCCAAAGTTTGTGACCTTCAGGAGTTGTTGTCATTCCCCTGGCATCTTCGCTTTCCCAAAGTTTGTAACCTTCAGGCCCAGCGGTTCCTACTGCAGTTTCTGGATCTTCCGTGATCGGTGGAATATATCCTTCTGGGATATAATTGAGTGGCATGCCCCAGGGAAGATCTTTAGGCATGGTATACCGAGGGTCATACTTTTCCACTATGGGTGTCGATGTGATCTCTGATATCACAGTATATTGTTGTTGCTTGAGCTATTGCCAGAGCTTGCATGTCACCGTGAAGTTTTCTCAGATCCTCTCTCAGAGCGTCGATTTCTTCTCTCAGCTCTCTGTTCTCTTCCTCGAGATTATCCATTTTCTTCTGAATGTTGGCCCGAGTATTGTACGAATGAGACAGTTTGACGCTAGAATCAAGACACAGATGTGAGATTCGTAGGGAAGAAGAATGTGTTTACGCGAGAATGATGAATGATATGCAATGATTATATTAATTATTTTTTTTGTTTAATCAAAATAAACTTCGACAATTTGGATTGCAAATATCAAATAGTGGGGAAACCCCGTTTTATTGAATTCAAAGATTGCGGAAATGGAAATACAGTAATTACAAAGTGTTGTAAAAGGAAATCTAAACTTATGGGTCCCGAGTCCTCTCTGAGGAGAGCTCAGGTGCTGGTTCTGGTACTTTCCTTTTCTTTGACCGGGGCTCTTGAGCCGTTGTCGGGTTGTCATTCCTTTGCCAAGTGAAAGGAGCAAACAAATTCCTTTGGTCTTCTTGATTCTCTACATCATGTTGCTCTAAAATCTCGATCAGAGCATCTTTATCTTTCAATAGTTGCTGTATTTTCTTACACTCCAAATTAAGAATACGGTACTTGTTCTTCCAAGAATTCTTCTCCTGTTGAACTTCGTTGAGAGTAACCTGAAGTTTTTTCGTATCAGACATAAAATAAAGGACAGGGTCCCTTAATGGAAGAACTTCTTGACGAGGGTAAGACATCCTCAGCTTGAGAGCTCTAGTTTGTACCCAGTGGAGATAAGGTTCCACAGAGACACAGTCTGGTTTTCCTAGAGACTCTCGTCCTTCTCTATGAATGTGTTTCCAGGCATGCACTATTTCTGTCTTTAGTGCTCTGTCATTTTCTCCTTCCTTGAAGAAAAGACCTTCCAGATGAGCATTACGCGGGACATGCCTCATCGGGTATCCGAGTTGACGACGAACTAAAACTGGATGATAATTGATTCCTCCCTCAGTTCCTATGAGGGGTACATTTGGGAAGTTTCCACAACGGTCAATGATTCTGATCCCGTCATAGATTCGATTGTACCAATCGATGTCAGAGTTGGTAAGAGACATGATTCTCTGCGACCAACGTAAAGTACTCTTTTGATCCCAAAATGCAGCAGACTTTGGCAAATGGGAAATGAACCATTTGTACAGCAGGGGTACACAGCAGGTGATTATTCCTCCATTGTACAAATTCCTTAAGTGTACAGAATGATAAGCATCTGCGAGCAGGGTCGGTATAGGGTTTCCAATTAGAAAAATCTTAATGGCATTGATATCAACAAAGTTATCAATGTTGGGAAACAGAAATAACCCGTAGGTGAGCAAAACAAAGATGCTTTCGAAAGCGGCCACGTTCCCTATACTAGCAAAGTACAGAGCTTTCTTTATCAAGAACTGGGCTGGCAAACCCTGGATTAATGATCATGTGAGTCCTGACTTCTGACTCGTCCAAATAAATTGCCCTTGCAATGGTTTGATCTTTTGGAATTTCTTCCAGTCCAGAAAAGGCAGCTTGATCAGTGATATGTAAATCAGTCAGGTGAGAATACTCTTCCAGTGTTGGTGCTAGCTGATAATCCGGGAATGTGAAACATCGATAAATCGGATCGTAGAACTGGATTAGCATGGACAGTATTCCTTCAATTACATGGACCCTTAACAGAGACAGCAGTCCTCCATACCTAGCTCTGAAAGCCTCAGGGTTGGTGATCATCCTTGCCAACCCTCTTAAATCCTCTAGTTTTGGAACTTTGAAGGTGTACTTGTGAGTCTTCCTTCTACCGAAATCCATAACACAATCTTTTTCTCTGACATTTGCAATCATTGTCTTAGTTTAATTTGAAAAAGAGAGACTAGAAGTGAAAATTTTTCTTTGTTTTAATGTTTTTTTTAAATAAATGTATGAATGCAGCACACAAAAACATAAAAAAACATGGGGTCAAAGGGTTGGTGTCATGAAGTCAAGGCTCTACCCATCCACAAAGATTTATATTGGTGATTTTTGTACCTGTCCTCAAAATCACTGACCCCTCTTGGGATAACGACAACAAGCGGATCACCAAGCGAGTTGTAGCATCTTAGAGTAATCTCAAATGAGGGTAGTATCGCGTGACAACTACTTTCGATAGCTTCCGTACTACAAAATGGTTTCAGTCTACTAAAATCCTCAGCTTCTCAGATAACCCAAACAAACAATCTGCTTTCAACAACCGAAGTCGTATAGGCATTGAATCTGCAAAGGACATCTCCACTGATTCGATGGTCGACCGGGACCTCTTATTTGGGAGTCATGCCCTGTAAGATTACCCATCTAGTGCCATCACTTATCTTAGGTGTATACTCAATCTTTCCAGATGCGGCATTACACGTATTCCCATTAGCAGAAAAATAAACACGGATATCAATTAGGAAAAGCAGTATATATATTTGTCCTAACATCCTAGACCTCTATAATCTTATGATCCTATACAGACAATGACTCCCAAGCAGAGTCGCCATTTCTGTGGTACTTTGTGAACTTAAGGCTTTCTACCTAAGACTGTGAGAGAGAAATGCCTCCCACTGTAAGACTGTAAGAGATAAATATCTCCCACTGTGGTCGCCATTTTTCTGTAGCGCGATTTATGTGGTTACGAATCACTATCGCTTTGGTACTACAGTTTGATTCATTTTTTATCCTGTGAAGCTGATTAAGGAAGGGAAATAGTTGTCTCCAATTAACCCTACTTGGATACTGAGTTTAAATAGATGACTGTTGGTTTACAGATGCTATCAAAAAGGGGGGTCTGTCTTAGGTTATTTTGCTTAAGAATACAGTGTCTGGACTATTTGCGAGGTTTTTGGTAAGGTATTAGATCTGATGCTTTTGGTTGATTGACGGAGGTACTGGACTTTGAGTTTTTGATTAGTATGCTCGCTAAGATTTTGGAATCTTATACCTACGTATTCTCGTTTAACGAAACAGGGAAATCAGAGCGATCGTAGTTCCCTCCTATTCTAAGGGAAGAAAAAATGATGTTTTGGTGTCTTGTTCAAAGCCCAAGATTGAAGATAAAAGGGTATTTGTATCTTGTTCAAAGCCCAAGATATGAAGCTGAAGGGTTTTTTGTGTCTTGTTCAAAGCCCAAGATTGAAGCTAAAAGGTTTGACTGAGAGAGAACTTGTCATCTCTAAAGAGGAACTGTTGATATTCATATGCCTTGATTAAAGCACAAGTTTGATGCTAAAAGGTTGATTGACTCAACCGGGGATTTCTCTATACAAAGTCTAAGAGGAGGCTATTGACCCAACAAGAGGGTGTTTTTTATTTGTCTCGTACGAAGCCCGAGATAGAGGCTAAAGGGGTTGACTCAACAAGAGAGTACTAACAAGTGACTGACTCAACAAGAGAGTGCTTTCATATATGTCTTATACGAAGCCCAAGACGGAGGCTAAAAAGGTTTGACTCAACAAGAGAGTACTTTTATCTATCTTATACGAAGCCCAAGACGGAGGCTAAAAAGGTTGACTCAACAAGAGAGTCGGACAAGTTGATTGACTCAACAAGAGAGTCCTTTATACTCAACAAGAGAGTGATTTGTTGTCTCGTACGAAGCCCGAGATAGAGGCTAAAAGGAAAGTGACTCAACAAGAGAGTCTTGAAATGTGATGGACTCAACAAGAGAGTCTGAAAAGGTTAAATTCTCTAGGGGGAATCATTGTTCAAAGCCCAAGAGGAGGCTGACTTCGTTGAGGAAGGATCATTATACAAAGCCTACGAGGAGGCTATACTTCTGCCGGGGATTCTTGAGATCCCGAGGCAGGTCCAAGAAGGGAATCAATCCTTGCAAAGGGAATGCAAGAGGAATTGATAAATCAGAAACCTTGAGGCTCTGGTTTGAGATAGTGTTATCTGACCCAGGTTGGGGAATTTTGGGAGAAGGACGGGGTTTTAGAACCCACAAGTTTTGACTCGGCTGGAGATTAATCCAGAATCCGAGGTTTCTCCTATGTTTGAAAGGTGCTTGAGAATGTCTTTGAGACTCAAGGGAATTAGACTGTCCAAGTCTACTGGTAGAGTTTTATCTTTTGCATGATGCCCAAGAGGAGGCCGACTCGTTTAAGGGATGAGTATCAACCCTAAAATTGGTCTGAAGGTTTTGACTCCTTTTAGAAAGACAGCTCTAACGAAGGATGACTAAGTTCTGTCCTATACCTTTAGGAGGTCGTGAAGGTCCTTGTACGAAGCCCAAGAGAAGGCATGAGAACTTTTAAGAAGCCGAATGGTCCTTGTACAATGCCCAAGAGGAGGCGGGGATACTTTTAGGAAGCCTGTGGGTCCCCAAACCAAGAGAAGTTCAAGAAATACAATTCACAAAGAAGAGATCATTCCAGGAAAGTTCGAGAATTTGGAAGAAACTCAAGAGATGCTATTCACGGAGAATAAATCAACTCTGGGGAGTAGAGTTTCTTTGACAATTTCTAAGGGTGACTGTCTGAGAAAAGGTTCACCGAGAATACTGCCTTTCTCTTTGTTCCATATTGTTTAACCCCAAGATAAGGGAAGACTGTATCTGGAATCCTATGGGGGATCTAGTTTTGTTTGTATTCGAGAGTGACCAATAGGCTTTACCTAGTTCTAGACGTAGTTGCCGGGGAAAACTCTAAATAACTATACTAGTATTACACAGTTGATATATGACAAGTATATAAAAGGATGTGAAAGAAGACTTACACTGACACAGCCCCACAATACAATTATATATATATATATATGAAAGCGGTAAATGAAAGCGGATAAACACTTACCCGTTGTAGAGCTTCTATGCTGTTTTGTTAGTTGTTCAACAAAGAAATTAAATAAAGTTTTGATAACAACATATATTTGAATTCAAAATTAAAGGAGAAAGTTCTTTGAAAAGATTATTGGGGCTTACAGCTCAAGGAGAGGCCCAAGTTTTAACGATGATCACACCGTTGTTTTGAAAACCGTACAGAGGGACTTATATAATATGTGAGGCCCAAAAAGTTTTTATGTACAAGGGGATGGGTCTTACACTCTATTAGAGGCCCAAAGATTTATTTAAAGAAATGAAATGGGACTTACAACGCGAGGGGAGGCCCAGGGTTATTTGTTTGAAAACGGCGATCGCGCCGAGGTTTTTGAAAATACAATGGGTTTTATACAACATCTGAGGCCCAAATATTTTGGTTTCAAAAAGGGGTTGGGTCTTACACTCTATTAGAGGCCCAAATGTGTTTTTAAGAAAAGAAATGGGTCTTATAGCTCAAGGAGAGGCCCAGGTGATTTTGTTAAAAAGGCGACGATCGCGCCGAACGTTTGAAAATATACAGAGGGACTTATACAATGTGTGAGGCCCAAAAGGGTTTATTTACAAAGGGGTCGGGTCTTACACTCTATTAGAGGCCCATGAGTGTTTGAAAATGATTGATGAGGGTTGAATTAATCAAAACCCTAATTTTGTTTAAAAAGGAATTAATTTTGTTAAAAAAAATAATAAAAAGTATTGAAAACATATGAAAAATGAGTGGTGATCTTGAATCAATGTTTCAAAAATCATGTTTATATCCACAAAATGATTGGAAACCAATTAAATTTGGACAATCAAGGAGGAAAAAATATTTTAAATGTTAAAAAACAAATAAAAGATTAATTCTTTGTAAAAATATCAAGTATATGAAATAAATAATATATTTGGGAATTTTTGGTAAAATAAAATATTTTAACATTTTTGTGAATTATTAAAAAAAGAATCAACTCAAAATCATTAAAACTCGGAGATAAATTAATTTTTGAATCAATTAAATAAAATCACAAAATTCAAATATTCAAATTTGTGAAAAAGGCGCCAAGAACATGGGCCAAGAACACGCGCGAAGGGAGTTTTGCTCAAATTTGTATTTTTTATCCAATCTCACTGAATACTTGATGAAATCACACAATCCACATATCAATCTGCTCGTTTTCACCTCACGATCATGTCTATGGTCTTTAATTTCATTTATTTTAAGCATGGAATAAGAAATCAAGACAAAACCTCAAGAACCCTAAAATTTGCATGAAGGCTGAGAATTTTGATACACGATTCAAACAAAGCAATTAATTGAGGGGAAACATTCTATGCATGATTATGAACATTTGGCAAAATTATTGTACGAGGAAATATGCATAGATTAAGAGATGACCAAGTCTAGGCTTACTTGAAGGTCGTGACAGCAAGAGCAATGTGATTTTTGAGTTGGAGGTGTTACAGATGAGTTGTGATGATCTGAACAGCTTCCCTACACCATATGGAGTGTGTTTGAATGCTTGGACTTGATTGGAAATGGCTGGATCACTTCATGGCATCTCAACTGCAACTTGGTTGAAAACTTGAGCAACTGGCTGGTGATTCTGAGAAATCAGTGTTACAGTTGTGTGTTTAGTGTTTGATCAGCTCACATATGATGTTTATGAGGTGTTAGAGCAATTGGTTTGAGTGGAATTACTCTCTACTGAAAAATTCGATAGTGACTTGCTAAGAAAGACATTTTTGAGAGTGAAAAGATGATTTTGAGAAAGGCAAGTGTTGTAGGCCTTTGGTGTACTTAAACTGGGCACAAATGAGCTCTATTTATAGTAGATCAAGTTTGTTTTGCAAGAAATAGTGAATGGAAACTGCAGCAGCTCATTGTCCAATTGCATCACTTTGGAATCTTAAGTCTCCTCTAGCCATTGACTAGAGGTTAGAGCACAAGCCTATTGTCCCTTGGTTCAGAGATCATCCTTGACTCATTTAGTTGGAAATGGCTCAGTTCGTGCCACCTTGGTGCATCCATTGAATTCTCCAAAACAAAATTGGAGTCTTGTCCCCCATTTAGGCATTTTTAGGTTTGGCATGCTACTTTTAGTTCCAAAGACTTGGGAGGCTTATGGATCAGTGTTTGTTCCTCCTTGGTCTCCCCTTAAGGTGTTCAGATGGATAAACTTGTTTGTCATTTGCATAATTTGATCAAATCGAGCAAAATGCACAAATCTGCCTTGCCATGACAGTTGCAGTAAGGCATATTGCCACTGTCATAACTCTTAGCTCAAATGGAATTTGATGGAGTTCTTGGCCATTTTGGAAAGCTCTCATATGATAAAACATATGTGTGATCATAGTTTGTTTTGATACTTTTTGGATCCAAGTGAAAAATGGCCCTACATTTTAAAAAAAGTGAAACAGATTCTGCCTTGGTATCCCATTTTTTTTTATTTTTCTTGATGAATGATGATTCCAATCACACATTAACATCATTTTAGAGTTAGGGAACCATAATTGATCAAAAAATCAAAAAGTCAAACTTTGACTTTTGGACACAGTTGACTTTTTATCATATGAATTCCAAACTGTGCGATCCTTTATGAAATCAAGTCCTTGACCTAAATAAAACTTGATGGATTGATTTCATAGGTGTTATAGGGTGTATTGAATCATGTCCCAAGGTTTGGGAGCATGTCCTGGTCAAAAGTCAAAGGCACAGTTGACTTTTTCTTCAAAAACCCTAATTGTGGTTCAGATGAAATTGAAACTTGTGCATCAAGCTTCTTGGATCAATCCATTGTTGCAAATGGATAAATATGGTTTATTAGAGACCCTCAAACCATGTCTTGAGGTTTTGGCTCATGCTTTGTCCCAAAAGTTAACTTAGGGGTGAATTAGGTCAAGAAACCCTAATTCCTGATTTTTGGTGAATGCATCCCCTGAGGCTAAATTGACTTGATGATTGGGTCCATGAGGTACCTTGGAGTATTTTGGGTTATGCTTTGAAGCATTGGCTCATGCCCAGAGGAAAATTTCCATCTGGAGGCCCTGGTCGACCAAAACCCTAATTTGGTGACACTGACGATCTTGAGGCTTAATCCACCTTGAGTGTTGCAGCCTTGTGCTTGATCCTTGATGTGGGATTCCTCTTGATCCATTATGAATGTTTAAGAGGTTTAGACAAGTTGAAGATCATGTCATTCCTTGATTGATCCTTTGTCTAAGAGCTCTGAGAGGGCTTGAAACCCTAATTCTTAGTTGTAGGGAATGCTCAACAATTCTTGAGGAGATTGATGAGGCATAAAAGTGCATCCATATTTTGATGATAATTTGCACAATGATAAGAGATCTTAGTGGTCAAAATTTGGGGTATGACAATGACAACAGAAACACTCAATTAAAATACACGAATTTAAACCTCATAACTAATCAATATCTTGTGCATTTATCTCATCATGCATCTCAACTCAAAATGAAACTCTATGCAACTCGATGCAATTCTATACAATTCAATCATCACAATAATCCCTATAGTATGGAAATGACTACAACTCAAACATCTCATTAAGTACTACCATGAGGTAGTTTTGTGCGTCAGCTCTCTAACGCTTCAAATGTCATGTCATTTGGACCTACGGATCAAAATATACAGTCAAAATCGTCGGCCAATGCAACAAAACAAAAGCAGTTTTTTTCACTATTTGGCCAGATGCAATCGATTTTCACTAAAACACATTTCACTACTGACTTCGTAAAAAATCACTTTTCTGTGATAGGCAATCGATTGCACTACTATTTATTTTTCAAAATTTTAACTAATGCAATCGATTGTCATTTGATGTAATCGATTGTCACTGTAGTTTTTTTCTAAAAATTCCAGTTTTCTCTGTTACGTGATTTTATTCCAATTTCAAACTTCAACCACCGAACCAGTTCCAATTTTGTTCATTCAAAAACATCCCCTTATATTTTCTAACAGGATCAATACATATATCACGATAATTATCATTAATCTATCCATTTTTCTCATGCATTAAACACTTAGATTAATACCCCAAATCATTCAATCTCATATCAATTTTCATGGATTCAAATGATTTTAAGAACACAATAATAACATGTCAACACACACAATTGCAATTCACTTCATGGCATGTAAAAACAAAATTATCATCAAATTTTCATCAACATTCATCATGGCTCAAAGAAAGAATAAGCCCTATAGGAGATTAAAAGTCCTTCCACTCTACCTTTCATACATATAGCTATTATTGAAAACAACTCCCCACACTTACCTTAATTCTTATCAGAAAATTATGGTTTTGTTGATATGTTCTTCCCTCCTAAAGCTTCAAGTCCTAACTCTTGCCCTTGCCTCTTATTTCTCTTTTCTCAAGTTTGTATGATCTAACAAAAACTATAACCTAGTCCATTTTTAACTTAAATAGTTAGGTTTCCATCTTTCTAAAATTACAATTTACCCCCCCCCCCCCCTCCCCACACACTAATTCCCCCTTACTCTTTGCTCCCTCTTATTCCTTTAAATTTTTATTGTTGGCCCAAAGTCTCTATTTTTCTTATTTAATTAAATAATTAAATAAATCATTATGATTGTAATTATCTAAAATAACTCTAAATTATTCTAGGTTATGTAAGTGCATCAATAATAAAGCATGGGTCGACACATAACTCACTTAGTTCGACGCTCATGCCTCAATAATAAAGCCTGTAGCCATTACCTATGTGTCGCCTCAAATAGGTCGACCTGAAACCTGTATAGGTCGACACAATGCTTTCATAGGTCTACCTTTTAGACTTCAAATTTTGAATTTTTGCTTTCCTTTCAATTCCTCATGCATGCCCTTTGTTTCATATCTTATATATATATATATATATATATTGATACATGCATCATTTTCTAGTAAGGCTCTAGTGTAAAACCTATACGAAACCAGAATTTCAAAGCATACTTATCATTAGGTAATCAATCTTCTTATTTGTCTGGTTTTATGATTTGATGATGGTGTGGAGGAGAGCTTCAGTAGTAAGATTCTAAGGAATCTCATAATTAAAATCCTTAATATTTAAGGTCCTCCTTGCTGAGGTGCTTACTGCTGAGGTGGAGCTTGTTGACTATGAGTAGCTTCCTTTGCTTTGGGATATTTTTCCACCACTAGTCCATTGTTGTTGGTCATCCGCATCTGACATAATGTGTGACTCCCTATCCTTGTTGAGTTTCCAATTGACTTTTCCTCTTCAAGGTAGAAACCAATATGTTCCAAGATTTTTGTGATCAAGTCACCATATGGTAACCATGAGATCCATTTTCTCTAGGTTTTAATCATGTGAAAAGTCACTCAATTTTCCCAATTTGTTTCAACTATATTAGCTATCAGTCAAGTTAAAACAACATTAGTTTTGGATACTTGCCCAAAATTGTGTTTTCTTGTGATGAGAAAATAAGTTGCCGCATAGTAAATGAGCCGAATATTTGTGTGCACATAGACCACGGTGAAGGGAGAAGGAACACCATCATTTGGATTTGACAAGAACGAGAGAGCAACGATATCAAAATTAACTTTTTCACCTACCTCTATATCATCTGGCTTTTACATCGAGTCAGTGCATGGAAGATCACAGATCTCAACAAAATTTTCTAGAGGTAAAGAAATTTGTTGCCTTCGTACCTCATAAGTGATTATTCTGTCATTGTAGTTAAGTTTGAATTAAAAAAATTTCACCAGAGTGGGAAACATCTCTCCTGGGGTGCTATTGATGAAATTCTTCAACCTTGTATAGATGAAGACGTAGAAGAACTCACAATTTTTAAACACGCGTAAAATTCCAAGTAGTAGGTTGGAATGAGATTCCTTAGAGCATAATCTTTGTTGAATATGTTTTCTTGCTCTTGTGACAAAAAATCGTTGGAGAAGTATGTAGGAGCAAATATACTTCTAGAAGTTCTAACTCCCTTTGGCTCATTAATGATGATAATAACAACACTAGAGTAGTACTCATGAAACTCATAAGAACACAATAAAACTAGAAAACTATAGAGGAAATAAGATAAAGAAAAGATTTAAGATGGGATGAAAGAAAAAGAAAATCATTTACCCCATTTATAGTTTGGCTTTAATTGATTAAATATGCCTATAATTAATTAACACATTGATTGTAATCGATTCTAATTGATTGGCTGATAGCAGCAACAACTCTAGGGTCTTCTAAAAAATTAGTCATCAGGGTTAATCAATTAGATGGCACAAAATTCTCTCTATTTCTCCTTCATCAATAACTTAGGATAATACTTACCCAAGAATAATTCATTAAACAAATTCCAAGTGACTTCTCTTCCTTCCTCTTCCAATAGCCAGTGTTTCCCTCTCCACCATGTTTCAACATCTCTGATCAGCACAAAGGTTGCATAACCAACCCTTAGATTCTCCCTACAATGTGTAAATGCAAAGATTTTTTCCATCTCCTGAATCTATTTCACTGTGCCTTTAGGATTATAGTTTACTTCAAACTGCGGTGGCTTTCCTTTCGGGAAAAAGTTAAGTCTTGCATCCTCTTGTACGACTTCCCTACATTATTGTTGAAGAACTTCTTATTCCCTTGTGATTAGTAGAATTTGAGCATTCTGTTGTGTTTTGAGTAACACAATTGTGTCTAATTCTTGCAAATCACTATCATAAGTTGGAGACTTTGCTTCGGTATGAGAGTGATTTCCATTTTTGACTCCTTTTGGAATATCACGCCCACTAACACCATCATTATTTCTATATGCACATTTTCCAATGCCTATACTAGAGTTTCACGTGTTTCAAACCATAACTTTGTTTAAAATAAAAGTTAATTGGTTCAATCATTCATAAGATATAAATAACATAATAATATGTATATTTATATCTTATGAATGAATATTAGTCGATAACAAACTTATTCTTTAAGATTTAAAATTTTTCATTGTTAAACATTTTGAGAACTTGCGATAATAATTGCTTAGCATATGAAAACAATGTTCTCATAAATTAAAACGACACAACCAATATAACATTCCCATAAAATGAGACAACATATGTCCCATGGTTGAAATTCTATGTAAAACCTTGAAACATCTTAACGAAAAATGTAGAAAAGTTGAACTTAAAAATAAAAACACTGTCGTTACTATATATATATATAAAAGGATTTATATATAGTAATTTCTCAAAAGACTCAAGATAAAATTATGAAAGACATAATAGATGTACAAAAGAAAACATAAACTCTCGTCACACGGTACTAGTGTCTTCATTGATATAAGGAGTGAAATTTTGCATTATCTTCAACTTCTCTCTAACCGAATCAAGAAATATAGAGAAAAAAACACAACACAAAACATATAGAGTATACGATTTACATACAATTTTAAAAGAGGGGGTGAGGTGTAAAATATGAATATACATGTCAAACACGAGTAAACATTCAAGTGTACTATTCTCCTATGTTTATCTTCAAAATGTAATTTATTTATCCCGATGCATTATTTAACTATATGTTGACTCAGGACACTAGATATTGTCAAGGATATCCTTCTAGTTACCGAGATCAGATGCCATAATACCACTTTGTTGGGGGAGAATATGGACTCAAATGGTCTATAAGGGAGTTGAATAAACTGTTCCCAAAATGACCAAATAAAAAAAAAGTTTTCTTTTTGAAATTAGAGTTTAGTAGTATATCTTGGCGTAGCGGAATTTTTTACAAAATATATGTTATTGGATTGATTGTAATATACACTTAACCATAAACAAAATGAACTTAGATGAATAGACTCAATCAATCAACGCTTCAATTGACTTAAATTCGATTTACACGAGATGTGTAAATCAAATGTTTTAAATTGAATAATAAATCTATTATTACATTTTTTCAGATTTAATCAAAAGTAAGAATGTTTATGTACTTGATCTAACACATACCTAATTCTTATACATGAAATCGCTAATAATGCGGTAAAATCTAATAACATACAATTTCTGAGAGAGAGAGAGAGAGAGAGAGAGAGAGAGAGAGAGAGAGAGAGAGAGAGCATGGAAGATAATACGTCATATTTGTAATGGTTCATCATGTTCATCCTTGTTTTATGCCTACTCCACTCTCCAATAGTTTCCCATTTAAACTTTTTTGTCTTCCGCTATGATTGTGACAGATTTTACAGAGTTTCTTAATACAATAACAAGATTCAAGATGATGCTGAAAATAAACAATCTTTGATATGAATCTTCTTTTTGACTCTATACAACATCAAAAATCAATCTCTTTAAAATATTTACTCGATCTCGACTTCCACCTTCCAAATTAATCATATTTTTGTCGAAATGCTTGAGCTTATGTTTCCTCATATATTAATTGTAGCACTTGATGAATAACCTCATATCTTCTTATTTAGAAGAGTCTTCATTAGAACTATCATTTTCGTGCTTATTTTTCTTTGTCCTTGATGACAAATCTTTCAAGGATAGATAATGTTTTTCTTCTTTGACCTTCTCTTTCTTTTTCGACGTTACTTTGCTTTCAGCGAGCCGTTTCAGTACATTCTCATGTTCGGTCATCTTTCTGAACAACTTTGTGATATCCAAAGTACTAAGATCATTTGTTTCATTGATGGTTGTAACCTTTGGTTGTCATTCCCTACACATAGAAATCCGAATTTTGTTAGTTGAATCTTTGTTAGAAAATGACTTTCCCAAGTTTTCTAACTTGTTGATTAAATGGAGGAAATGAGTGTGCATGGATTCCAAGAATTCTACTGGTTCTATACAAATTTTTTTTACTCCTCTATCAACATATTGATTTTATAATCCTTAACATCTTCAGTTCTCTCGTAAAGAACTTTAAGAGCATTCCAGATAGTTTGTGCGCTCTTATGATGTGAGATATAGTAATATACTTAAGCGCTCAAAATCATATGAATCCTTTTTTGTTTCATCATCGGTCCAATCTTTTGGGAATTTAATAGAATTATCGACTTTGTTTTTGGAAATAAAAAACCCGTTGATAATTGCTACCCATAGATACTTGTCAATTGACAATAAGTGTACATCCATTTTTTCCTTCAAACAAGCGTAATTTTTGCTTTAAAAAACTGTGCTCTATTCCCAAACTTTTGAGCCGCTTAGACCTGATCGAAATACCAGCTCTATGGCCAATTGTTAGGTGAGAATATGGATAAGAAACAACCAATTGTTAGGTAAAAATACCTTGAAAAATATTTTGAAGAACTTTTATCAAATTTTCTAAAATAAAAGTGATTTTGCGTGGTAAATGCAAATTTTAGCGTAAAAGAGATTAAGCTTATCGATTGGAATCAATATGTAACAACTCAAACAGTTCAAAGCACAAGTAAGATTGACACACAAATATAACCAAAACGTACAAACTAGCAATGTATTGAATTATTGACAAATTACACTAGTGTGATTTTACAATATCAACACATAATGGATTCTACAATCATAATTTTCAGTTTAATCGACAACAAGACAAAATTAAAGTACCAATTCTAATAAAACCTACAACTTTACAATTAATCAAAAGCAATAAAGAACAACCTAATCATGCAATGATTTGGAACAAAATTACAAGAGTTCATACAATCACAATATATGAAATAAACGCTGAAAAATAAATTTATTCTTTTTAAATCATTGACTTGTACACAATCCATGAATTGAACTATATGAGAAATTTTTACTCAAATTTGCTCATTGAATCTTCCTGTCCCCTGCTCCTTAGTCCCTGTTTTAAGGAAATATGTGAGATATTGGATCGAACTCTAGTTTTAGCATGCCTTCAAAGTCTGCTCACATGCTGTTGTCGAAGACCTACATGCTGTAGTCGAATTGTGTTCTAGTATGTAAGAGATCGAATTGGGCCTTGTGTTATAGATCCAATTGTTTAAGTTAGCTTGTACCCTAAGTTAGCTTGTAATGGGTAATTGTTAAAAAGCCCATTAGTTTATTATGTTAGGTTTATTATAAATAGCATACTAGTCTCTCTTCATAAGGTGTGGCAAATCCTTATCAGGTTGAGAGAGGTTAATTGTTGGTATTCACTTGTAATCTTTGAATCCTATTGAGAAAGTGAATAGTAAAATAGATTTAACCAATTCTCTATTCTTCTTCCTCTTTTCTCTTCCTTTGTGAACCCTAATAGGGGTTTGTTTGTTTTTTTCAAGTTTTTCCTTCTTTTCTACCCTTATGGATTACTTGGTGTTCAAGAAACCAAATATACTTTGTTATTCCGGTATCGTTTTTCACAACAAATTGGTGCGGTGAGCGTGGAGAAGATGCCTTCAACAAAGTATGAGATTGAAAAGTTCACCGGAGTGAACAATTTCGGTCTGTGGCACTTGAAGATGAAAGCCCTACTGGTTCAGCAGGGTTGTTTGGAAGCGTTGAAGGGAGAGTCAGCCGTGGATGTTGCGTTAACGGAAAAAGAAAAGACGGCCATGATAGAGAAAGCCCACAACGCAATATTGTTGAGCATTGGTGATAAGGTTCTTCGACAAGTATCAAACGAGACTACGTCATCGGGGTTATGGTTGAAACTTGAAAGTTTGTACATGACCAAATCTCTGGTGAATCGACTCGACCTGGAGCAAGCTTTGTATTCATTCAAGATGAGTGAAGACAAAGTTTTGGCTGAGCAGTTGGATATGTTCAACAAGATGATTCTTGATCTTGAAAATATTGTTGTGAAGATCTATGACGAAGATCAAGCACCGTTGTTGTTGTGTGCTTTGCCCAGAACACATGCTCACTTCAAAGAAACTCTCTTGTATGGAAGAGAGTCCCTGAGCTTTGAATAAGTTCAATCAGCCCTGAATTCTATGGACCTGAACGAACGAAAGGAGCATAAACCTTCGATGATTGGTGAAGGTTTGGCCGTTAAGGGAAAATTCTTGCGAAAAGATGGTAAGTTCGACAAGAAGAAAGGTAAAAGTCAGCAGAAGTCTTATAGTGGCAAAGCATCTGGTATTCAATGATATCATTGTAAGAATGAGGGTCACATAAGAAAGGTGTGCCCCGAACGCCTGAAAGATCATAGAGGTAAGGATAATGGCAACGCAACCATTATTCAAGATGACTTCGAATCATCTGATGTTCTTGTGGTTTCAAGCAGCGACTCAAGAAAAGAGTGGATTACGGATTCAGGTCACAATTGGCACATGACTCCAAACAAAGGTTTATTCGAGGAGCTATGTGATCAAGATGGTGGATCAGTGCTGCTGGGAAACAATAAAGCTTGCAAAATTGCAGGCATTTGATCTGTGAGATTCAAGCTCCATGATGAGTCAATAAGGTTATTAACTGAAGTCAGGTATTTACCTGATTTGAAGAGAAATTTGGTTTCTCTTGGTGAATTCGATAGAAAAGGATATATTTTTCAAGGAGAGAAAAGTATCCTAAGAGTCATGAAGGGATCGAAGGAAGTCTTGAGAGGCGTGAAGAAACAAGGCTTGTATACCCTTGAGGCTGAAGTTGTAAGTGGTTCGACAAATGTTGCATCCACGAAACCTTTGTCGAAGACAGAAATTTGGCACATGAGATTGGGCTATGTCAGTGAAAGGGGTCCGGTCGAATTTGGGAAACAAAATCTGCTTGGAGGAGACAAAGTCGAAAAGCTGAAATTTTGTGAACCCTGTGTACTTGGAAAATCTTGCAGACATGGATCTTTTGATTACATCCATGCTGATCTTTGGGGGCCTGCAAGGTGTCCATCACATTCAGGAGCAAGGTATTTTCTATCCATAATCGATAATTATTCCAGAAAGTTATGGGTATTCATCCAGAAGAATAAGGATGAAAATTTTGAGAATTTCAAAGGTTGGAAGACTCTGGTCGAAAATCAGACTGGCAGAAAGGTCAAGAGGTTGAGAACCGACAATGGCCTTGAATTTTGCAATGAGGCGTTCGACAGCTTGTGTCTTGCATCAGGTATTGCAAGGCATAAAACTACTGTAGGTACTCCATAACAAAATGGTTTGGCATAAAGGTTTAATCAAACTATTTTGGAAAGAGTTAGATGCATGTTGACTAGTGCTGGGTTAAAGAAGGTGTTTTGGGCTGAGGCTGTTTCGACAGCAACATATCTGATAAACAGATGTCCTTCGATTGTGTTAGATATGAAGACACCTGAAGAAGTTTGGTCGGGACATCCACCTAGTCTCGACAGACTGAGAGTATTTGGCTGCGTGGCCTATGCTCACATTAGGCAAGACAAGGTCGAACCTAGAGCTCTGAAATGCATGTTCATGGGATACCCTGAATGAGTCAAAGTTTATAGGCTATGGTGCCTAGAGCCAGGTCACAGGAGGTGTATCACCAGTCGAGATGTAGTTTTAAACGAAGCTGAGATGGCTTTCAAGAAAACTGGTGATGTTGACGAAGAGCTAGAACAAGGAGAGATTCCTGTTGAGGTGGAGCATGTTGATGCTGAATTGCGTATCCCATATGAAGTCAAAGAAGAAGCAGAAGATGCTGTCGAAGATGAGGAGACTGATAATGACTACCTGCAAGCAAGAGACAGGTTGAGGAGAGTCATTAAGCCACCTCAGAGACCTGGGTATAGAGATCTTATAGCTTATGCCTTAATCTCTGCAAGTGAGGTTCTCGACGAAGAACCTAGAGATTATAAGGAAGTTATGAGGAGTCGAAAGAAGATTGAATGGCTGAAGGCCATGGATGATGAGAAAAAATCTCTTCATGATAACAACACATGGGACCTAATCAAGAAACCTGTTGGAGCTAGGTTAGTCAGCTGTAAATGGATTTTCAAAGTTAAAGAAGGAATCGAAGGAGTGGCGTCAAAAAGATACAAGGAAAGATTGGTCGCTAGGGGGTTCACTCAGAAAGAAGGTGTCGACTTCAATGATGTGTTCTTTCCTGTTGTGAAGCACAGGTCCATTCGAATGTTACTTGCCACAGTGGCACAGTTTGATCTTGAACTGGAACAGATGGATGTGAAGACTGCGTTCTTGTATGGTGATCTAGATGAAACAATCCTGATGAGGCAACCTGAAGGGTATGTTGAAAAGGGGAAGGAAGATTATGTGTGCAAGTTGAAGAGATCATTATATGGACTGAAAAAATCTCCTTGACAGTGGAATAGGAGATTTAATAAGTTCATGGCATGCATAAGTTTCATTAGAAGTCAGTTCGACCACTGTGTTTACTTCAGATTTCGACCTGGTAATTCATTTGTTATTTTGTTGCTTTATGTGGATGATATTCTAATAGCAAGCAACAATGTCGAAGATGTAATGAGGGTGAAGGCTGAACTCAATAAGGAGTTCGACATGAAGGATCTGGGAGTTGCGTCCAGGATTCTTGGGATTGACATCCGAAGAGATAGAAAGCAGACGAAATTATGCTTATCTCAAGAGGCATACCTATGGAAGATTCTCAAAAAGTATGGTATGTCGAATTCAAAGCATGTTGTGACTCCGACAAACCCTCAATTCAAGCTGAGTATAGATCAGTGTCCTAGTACTGATGTCGAAAGAGCTTATATGAATAACATTCCATATGCTAATATAGTGGGTTATTTGATGTATGTTATTGTCTGTACTAGACCTGACATAGCATATGGAGTAAGTCTTGTAAGCAGGTACAAGGCGAATCCTGGAAAGGCTCATTGGCAAGCATTGAAGTGGATTTTAAGGTACATAAATGGGTCTCTAAATAGATTCCTAATTTATGGTGGAGCCTTGGGTGAAGATAGTAAAGCAGTAATCGAAGGATATATCGACTCTGATTATACAGGTTGTATGGATTCTAGAAAATCTATTTTTGGATATGTGTTCATTATGTTTGGGACAACAATGAGTTGGAAAGCAACACTTCAGAAGGTTGTTGCCTTATCAACCTCTGAAGCGGAATATATCGCCCTAACTGAAGTTGTGAAGGAAGCATTGTGGCTTGAAGGTTTTGCAAAGGAGCTGAAACTTCAAGGTCCAGTTATCACAGTTAAATGTAATAGTTAAAGTGCTATACACCTGTCGAAGAATTCATCCTATCATGAGTGAACCAAGCACATTTATGTGAGGCTGCATTTCGTCAGAGGGGTAATCGAGCGGGGAGAAGTCCAAGTGCTGAAGGTTTCGACAAATCATAATGCTGCTGATATGATCACCAAGACTTTGCCTAGTTACAAGTTTTTCCATTGTATGTAGTTGATAAAGCTGCATGAAGAAATCTAGTTTTTTCCTTGATGTTATAGAGTTTGTTCCAAGGTGGAGATTTGTGAGATATTGGATTGAACTCTAGTTTTAGCATGCCGTCGAAATCCGCTCACATGTTGTTGCCAAAGACCTACATGTTGTAGTCGAATTGTGTTCTAGTATGTAGGAGATCAAATTGGGCCTTGTGTTATGGATCCAATTGTTTAAGTTAGCTTGTACCCTAAGTTAGCTTGTAATGCGTAATTGTTAAAAAGCCCATAAATTTAGTATGTTAGGTTTATTATAAATAGCATACTAGTCTCTCTTCATAAGGTGTGGCAAATCCTTATTAGGTTGAGAGAGGTTAATTGTTGGTATTCACTTGTAATCTTTGAACCCTATTGAGAAAGTGAATAATAAAATAGATTTAACCAATTCTCTATTCTTCTTCCTCTTTTCTCTTCCTTTGTGAACCCTAATAGGGTTTCGTTTATTTGTTCAAGTTTTTCCTTCTTTTCTACCCTTGTGGATTTCTTGGTGTTCAAGAAACCAAATATACTTTGTTATTTCAGTATCGTTTTTCACAACAAAATCTTTACTCGATTTCATTGGTTATCTTGAGCGTTGGTCTATCTAAAGATAGAAAAGAACTCCTACTTTGTCTGTAGACTTGCACACAACACTACGAAGGTCAATTTGGAGAGAAAAACCTCCTTTTTAAATGGAATTTTCAAAATTATCAACAACACCACACACCATTGCGAACCTCTAAAATCTTAACCAAATCATTAAAGAAACATTAAATCCAACAATGAATCCCCTTAACAATCACGATTATCTTAAAATAATATTCAGATCCATGCAACAATGGAAAAATAATGAGGTAAAAGATGAAAGAACACTACAAGAAAACTACCTATTAGCGTCGGCCAAAAGCCCTCTCTAATAGGTTAAAAACCGACGCTGATACAAGTTAGCGACGACCTAGCGTCGGGGTCGGGGCGGACATCTTAAGGCTTGTAGCAAAGCATAATCACGAGCCGTCGCTAACTTAGCGTCGGCGGATGTGACGCTAGTGTGACGGTAAAATAGTCACACCGACGCTAGTTTACTATTTTTTAATGAGTAGCGACGGCTATTGTCGACATAAGGTTCACATAGTGGCGGTTTAAAGCGACACTGAAATAATCTTTTCATTGCATTAGCGTCGGTTTTAGGAGACATTATATTTTAACTGACCATTTAGCGTCGGTTGTTAGAGACGCTACTTGGGGTTTTTAAACATTACGACGCTAAAAACCGTCGCTACCTATCCACTATCGTATATGTTAGCGTCACAAATAACCGACGCTATTGGTTTTATTTATTTTTAAAATTTAATTTAGCGCCGGTTTTTGTTGACGTTATACTTATATAAAAAATACATTAGCGTCGGTTTCAGCCGCCGCTAAGCTTTTTTTATTTTATTTTTCTATAATTCATTTATTTATATTTATTCCTGTTTAAAATCAAATTTATTTGCTACATTAAATTTACTGACCCTATTCATAATTTCAAACTATTTATTGATATATTATCATAGCAAAATTGATTTGCTACATTAATTAAGATGTCAAAGTTACATCAAAATATTGACACTATATTAAACTTGTGCCAATCCACAATATTACTACATAAAGATGTCAAAGTTACATCAAAATATTGAAACTATATTAAACTTGTGCCCATCCACAATATTGCTACATAAAGATGTCAAAAACCAACACAAAATATCAAATTTGTGAAAATCCACAATAATTTGAACAAATCCCAAAACAAAGAAAAAGAGAATTCACATGACTCAAACATCAATCACTCATATCTTCTAGATCCAATGACTGCTCATCAGAGTCATCATCATAATGGTCATGAGTATTAGGATAAACACTAGAAGCAGGAGCAGTGGAAGGACCCGCCTGACTCGCCTTCCAAGCAAACATCTCTTTTTGAAATTCTTGAAATTTCCTTTTCAAATCTTCTGTCTCCGCCATAGCTCTGTCTGCACGTGCATTAGCTGATGCAGCCTCTTCACGTGCTATAGCAGCCTCAGTTCTAGCCGCCTTAATCGCTTGGCTCTCCGCCTCTCTATTCTGATTTAAAACTATCACTTGTGTCAAATAAGACACACCATATCGTATGTTAACCGCCATTCGGGCAGTTCCATAACAACGGCCGCGCGACTTACCGCCGACAGCTTCTTCCCAAATTTGCAGCCTTTCTGACCCATCCACATTATTATCAGTTTGAGTGGCTTCTGTCAAACGGTTCATATAATCTTCCTGTAAAACACAAGACACATATGAAATCAGCCCCATTTCAAGATTTCTATAACAGTAGGCCAAATTCCAATTTCATGAATATATATAACAGTAGTTCTAGTTGGAATCGTTTTGTTCCTACTCACTACTCACCAACCAAACAAAACAACCACTGCCTACATAAACCTCAAAACCATTTTGTTCCTCTTAGTCATATACAACACAAACTCTACAAACATGACAACAACTAATCCACAGAACATGTATTGTTAGAAAACTGAACAAACCAAACTTCATTTTTATGTCCAGTTAATATCTGCAGCGATGGAAAAGGAGGACATTCTTATTTGATAAGTAAAACATGTATATATTAAATGTTCAAAGCAAGAAATTTAATTTGGACATTTATCTTCATGGTTTCGAATCTCATCCATGCTTTATTGCCACATCAAAACAACCCAAAATAATTAATCTCTTTCCATATGGCCCTAATAGACCAATTCCGGATAGGGAAACAGACAGACAAGAAACATATTTTTGACAAGCTAATAAGGTACAAGAAAATAGCAATTACGTAAGTGGAAGAATTAGAAACATAAGGATGCTTAACTAGATACACATTATCTCTAAAGCATTTATATTTCACAGAAGTCATTAAAATTACACCTGACAAAACATGCAAACATGATAGTCATTAACAAAAGGCAGACTCAATTTATCCCAAAAACCCGTTTCCTCAACACATCTGCAGCCCAGAAACCCGTTTCCTCAACACATCCAAAGCCAGAGTATCCTCACCCCGTTTCAAATACTCCAAAACACACTGTCTAAAGACAAGAAATAAAGCAGGCTCTACTGATTCACCTAACATATCCCTAATAAAATCAATAAAACCAGCACATTCATCCCAATTTCCATTCAAGACATGAGTTATTCAAGTAACTGTCAGACGGTTCAAAATACAGATCAAAATACAAATTAACTGCTACCCCCCTCTTAATAACGGCTCAGACTTACTTTTATTCTGCTAATGCTGCATATTAACCACAGTCTACAGCTACCAACATCTTTTTTTTTATCTTAATTGAACAAGAAAAATGTTGCAGGATATGAGCAGGACAGAGGAGAAAATATTTGCTTTGATTCATATAATTGGTCTTCGACACAAACTGGACATACACAAATTGCTACCTAAACTTTTCCACACTTCCTACATCATTCCAAACAACAATAACAGCCATGGAGTTATCATTCAAAACAACAATACTCCGGAGTTTGCTAATGTTCAAATGAATAACGACATGATGAACAATGATGGACTTACAGGTATTACAAGTAGCTATATATCAAGAAAGGACTTACATGTGTTTTTTCTGCACGACGGTCAACCCACTGCCCATTCTTCTTTTTGTGGGTGGCCATGAAGAGCTCGTCAGGATATGGTGGTCGGTCTAACTTCTTCTCCTAAAATTAAAGACAACATATATATGGTTACAATGAATATTAGATATAAATATTTTGGCGCATATTATAATTACAATTAGAATACACACCAATTCTAGAGCAACATCATGATGAGCTCTACGTCCTGTGGTATGGACCGCCCCACCTCTAGTTGATGATCGATTAATCTTATTTTGTTCAGAGAGCTTTTTGAATTCTTCAGTTTCCCACCTCTTAAGAAGATACGCATAATCCTTTTCACCCATCCAAGACGGCTTTGTCCCATTTCGCCTAATCTTACCAAATATATCAATTATCCTTTTACCACAAGCTTTGTGAAACAAATCTTCCATTTTGCTGTCATCACACGGCTCCCACTGAACAAAATCCTGGCAAAAGAAATAGGATTAGTTTTTGCATAATAACTTTTGAATAATATAAGGAGCATGAAGAAATTACGTCTTACTTTAAAAATTTTAAAGTATTCAACTCTCTCCTTTGTTTCACCATCTCCTTTAAGCTCACTATACCGCATGAAATTTCCCTTATAATTTTTTATTAAAACTTTTCTAATAGCTGCAGCAACAATATCGCTTTTGGATAACCTACAAAACATAAATCAAACAGAAATCAAACATAAATTACAATATCAACCTAACAATACCGCATGAGATTGTGATTTCAACCTAACAAATATCAATAGTTGTGAAAATTATCAACATTCATTCAATTCATTTGCATAATAACTGAAACTGAAACTGAAACTTCCATAACATTTGCATAAATTTGAAGGTCCACAAGCACAGCACAGCTCAATGGAATGCTACATATACCATTCAAATACTCTCAAGACTGGAATGCTACACAAGCACAGCTGAATGGAACAGTTCACTGTGAATATCCTAAATGGGTTGAGTTCCTCTTCCATGATATCAATGTTCATATTCCTCACCACGTGTCTCCAAAGATACGAAGCTATAACTTACGTGCAGCGCACGAGTCACTGCAGCAGAATTGGGGTAAGTAAATGAATGAGGCTAGATGGAATTGGAGATTGATGAAGACAATCATGACAAAATATCATGTGTATGACAAGGAGCAAAATTATGTTGCATTTGATCAACTCGACCCTAAAGAATCTCGTCCTATTACACTTTTGAGGAAACTCATGCCTCAATATGCCTAATTTCTTCTATGTTCAACTGTGGCCAGTTAGCTCACTCGTTTTAGAATAAACTGTATATATCTTGTCATCAAATTACATGACAGTAGAATATAATTCTCTTTCAACATACACATAAAAAAATAACAAGTATTGATTCTTTTTATATTTATTAATTTATACTATTGTGCCGACAGTAGAACACACATCTCCCTGTTATTGTTGTTTTTATGTGAAACAAAAACGTTTACCTTTTATGACTAGTTACAGTAGAACACATGCTTAATCTATAAAGGTCAACAAACTAAAAACATAAATTCTAAACTATAATGTCATGCATGAACAATGAGTAGATTAGTGATTGTCAATCAAAAAGTGTGCGTACTCTACTAAATTTCTTACCCTTGGCCCACAATGTTACTCATTGGCCTTTGCCCACCAGAAAATGCTTGTTCCACGACCCCCTCTTCCTCATCATGAGCTGTTTGGTCCCTCTCCTCTTCCTCCACCGCTACCGTGGTGTGATGGACAGCTGGACCTTGCAAAACTTGTTGTGTCACTCCCGGGGTAAGAACAAATGTGCATTCCTCAAAAGACGGTGGTGATTCGGTTGTATGACGTAGTGGTGCTGCGGTTGTATGAGGTGGTGGTGCTGTTGCGGTTGTATGAGGCGGTGGTGGTGCTGAGGTTGTTTGAGACGGTGGTGGTGGTGTTGCGGTTGTATGAGGCGGTGGTGCTGCTGCAGTTGTATGAGGCGGTGGTGGTGCTGAGGTTGTTTGAGATGGTGGTGGTGGTGTTGCGGTTGTATGAGGCGGTGGTGCTGCTGCGGTTGTATGAGGCGGTGGTGGTGTTGCGGTCGTCCGAATTGGTGGTGCTTTCATTCTTTGACACGTGCTAGAAGTGGTGCTTTTGTTCTTTGTGTTATGCTTCATGCGAGATGTGTTTATAGCTAGAGCCCCAGGTGGCATATGTCATGTCCGGCATAATCTATCAACAACACTGCATTAACAAGAATGCATCAAAAGATATTAAATTTTAAAGAAAGCAAACAGTGAAAGTTTTTGTCATCTTACGGTTTCTTATCCGTTGGTGCTCCCTTCTTTGACCCTTCTTTTGTCATTTCAAATTACAGAGTACGAGCCACAAAAAACTACACAATTTAGGCAAAAACCATTTCACCGTTGGGAACATTAACAATTTTAATATAAGAATCAGAATGTGAATGCAAAATCATATACGGTGTTACGTACATGAAAGCTAAAATCATATACAGTGATATGTACATGAAAGCTAAAATCATATACAGTGTTATGTACAAAATCTCAACATTATTCAGCTCAAGCACTAAAGCGCAGTAACCAAATTTCAACATTCAATTTGAAACAACATTCCATTACCAAACACAGTTCATAATCACAAACACAATCCATAATCACAAACACAGATCATAAACACAGTCCATAATCACAAACACAGTTTTCAATTACAATTCACTTAATCCAAGCCATTCAATTCAATTTAAACAAACATAAATCGCTTATGAAAAACAGAAAACAGCGGATTGAAGAAACAGCGCAAAAAAGAGCGATACACATACCATTTGCATGTGGTTCAGGCGTTTCTACTTGGAAACGAAATTGAAAGTTCTGCAATCCACAATTGATGAATTTGGCATTTTATTTAAGTTTTATTTAAGTCTTGTTATGTTATTATGTGAACCTTTAAACAATCTTTCACTAAGAAATTCATTAAACAGAAAGCATGTAGCACAACTATCAAATGATATCTCTCAAATTTCATTCATTTTGCATATTCAAAGTTGTACATTTCTTTCACTAAGAAATTCATAACCTTCAATATCTAACATAACAGCTCCGAATCCCAACTAGCAGTCACTAACTCCATTTCAAACTAACAGCAACTAATAGTTAACAATACCCTAACTTGTTTTTGAAATACTAAATCTTCCAACCTAAACTCACATTAGGAGTATATGATTACCTTACATTAAAGCCATGACAGGTTATAAATTCACATTAGGAGATAAAAACAAACATTATAAAGATAAGTTACCTTGGATTCTATGTCCAAATACTCTTCTTCAAGCTTTTTCCTTGGATTCTCTACTCTTGAACCGTCATTATCTACTGGTATTTCTAATCTGATAAAAATCAATAGTTGAAGGCATGGGTTAGACACAAATAACAATTCAGAAGAAAGTGTAATATCATACAACATATCCTAAATTTCTTAACCCATATATACAATTATTTTAAATGAAGAAAGTGTAGCAGCTATTCTACTAAATATTCCATATTCCGAAGAATCGAACCGAATATACAAGAATCGAACCGAATATACAAGAAGAAACACATATTAAAACCCTAAATCAAATGCGAAGAAACACTTACACCAAATCAAATGAAGATTATGCTTTGTGAGACTGAGAGCGTTTCTGCCAAAAACCCTAAATGAGTTAGAACGAAAAATGAGACGAGAAACGCAATGCGATGAGAAACACTTACACTCGAAACGACGAAATTGAGAGACTGAGAAGCGTTTCTGCGAATCGTTACTGTGAAGGAGACGAACTTGAAAAATGATTTCTTTGTCAATCGAACCTGGAAACAAACCGAATCGTTACTGCGAAGGAGACGAACCTGAAACGATTTCAACAAATTCAAACTCTACTATTTATGGTATTAACACTTGTAGGTGATTCGCTTCCGGTTCAGGTTCAATCGCTCAAATTTGTGTTTGATTGTTCAAGTTTGTTTACTCTTGTTTCGCTCTCTTCTTCTACTCGTTTTCTGTTTCTTGGATTAAGGGTGAGTACGTCGAAGATTTGTGAGAGTTGAGGTGGAGGAATTTGAAAAATAGAAGATTCCTTTTGTGTAACAGATTGAAGGTGATTACTATTGGGTTTTAGGTTGATGAAAAATGAGGTTTAGGTTGAAGGAGAAGAAATTTGAGAAGGTAGAGCGATGAAAAGAATCTGAGGATTTTGAGAAATTATTTTATTATTTTATTTTATTTTATTTAGTTTTATTTTATAATTATAATTATAATTATAACTTTATTTAGTTTTATTTTATAATTATAATATTGGTTTTATTTTATTGAGTTTAATATAGTTTTGATTTTATTTTATTAATATTTAATTTTATTTTATACATTAAGTTATAGTTATAATTTATAGTTTTATTTCATAAATACTTTTATGAATTAATATTATTTTATTAATTTATATTATTGATTTATTTTATTTTAAAACAATAAACAAAATGAACGAAATTGGTGGGTAAATAAAAATAATTTGGCACCAATATTAGCGTCGGCTTATATCGTCGCTAGAACCCTAAAATATAATAATTTAAAACAATATATATAAAGGAGGCAAACAAAATTTTTAGGGGGAAACAAAATTATTTCGCACCTATTTTAGCGTCGGTCTAAGCCGTCGCTACAGCTAAAAACAAATAATTATATATAACAAAATAAATAAGAAGAAGGCAAACAAAATTTGTGGGGGAAACGAAATTATTTCGCACCTATATTAGCGTCGGTCTAAGCCGTCGCAACGGATAAAAACAAATAATTATATAAAACAAAAAATAAAAAGGAGGCAAACACAATTTGTAGGGGAAACGAAATTATTCAGCACCTATATTAGCGTCGGTCATAGCAGTCGCTCCTGATAAAAACAAATAAATATATAAAACAAAAAATAAAAAAGGGAAAATTTACGTATCTTAGCGTCGGTCAAGGCCGACGCTACAATTAATGTCCTAATAAAAAATTAAACAAATGATTTTCCTCATATAGCGTCGGTTTAGAGAGACGCAATGGCGTCGCTTCTAGCGTCGGAGTCGTGGCCGACGCTAAAAATTTGCAGCTAAAACATGATTTTCTTGTAGTGGAAATCGTCTATAAGTGTTCATAAAAGATCTAAAACTCTTTTGAAAAATGAAAGAACAAGTGGTTTGTGAGTTTTCAAATAAATATCAGAAGTATGTTTTTTCTAACATTGTGCAAGATTTTGAGTGAAAAATTATTTATAGGTGCTAGAGATTTAGCACAAAAAGAGTGAAAAAAGCATGCTTGATTTGAGTCATGAACATTTGTGTGATTTGAGTAAAGTGAAAATGTAGTTTGGATCAAGATCTGTACATATGAGAAACCCATTTAACCATGATTCAAGTCAAGGTAAATATGTGATTTGAGTCATGTACAATTTGATTCAAATCAGGAACAAATTATGATCCGACTCAAGCAAGGTAGTGGCAAATCATCATTTCATGATTAGACTCATGAACAATTTGTGATTCAAGTTACAGGTTCCATGATTCGAATCATGTACAACATGTGATTCGATTCATATAATTCTTGATTCACCTCTGATCATTCTAATTCGACTCACAGGATGTGTGATTCGAATCACACACTTAAAATCTGAATTTTTGCAGTTTTTAAAGTTGTTTTGAGATTTCACTTGTTTCATGACTTGAACCAATCTCAAATATGGCTCTTGATTCAAAAACATGACTGATTGACTTAAAGCACATTGCTCATACTCAAACACACACTTTGAGTTATGCATGATAAAAAATACAGATCTAAAATTCAATCTAGAAATGTGTAATTGAAGAGGAGACTTAATGATATAACACTAAAACCAAAACAAAGCTTAAAGAACATGCAACAAAACCATATAACAGACAAATGCATAGTCTCCCCTTTAATGTAGCAGAGACATGCAACTTCATGATGTTTTTGCTATTATGTACATTTTTCATCTTATTTCTGCTATTCTCTTTTTTTTATCTTTGTCAAAAGGGAAGAAGTTTATGAGATACATTAATACTTACACGAGTTAAGTGTTGAATGCATGGGAAGCTTAGCTTAAAAGCTTAAGTCGACTTGTGTAATGTTCCACGAGGAACACGATATTTCAAATTTTCCAAACATAAAAAAGGGGGAGATTGAAATTGCTTCGTCGATAACAATGAAATTTCATCAGTGTTTTGATGTTTTTGTCACATTTTATATATTTTTATTATGTATCGATTTATCATTTTATCGTAGTTGATGTACATCTCTATTATCCTTAAATCACTCTTAAGTTGAAACCATTTACAATATTTTCTCTAAGCAATTTATCAAAAGTCAAAGTCAACAATGTTTAACTTGAGTCACAAGTTAGAAATCTTAAAAAAAATATTTTTTTAAGCTTGATTCAAATCACATATTTGGTGATTCAAATCAAGAGTAAATGTGAAATTTGGAATTCGTCACTGCAAGCTTGATTCAAGTCAAAGTTTTATTTGATTTGAATCAAATACACCTTGATGTGAATCACAACTATGATTGATTCGAATCATGCTTTAATGAATTGTTTAGAAATCACGTCTGATTGTGTGATTCGAATCACATGATTACTTGAGTTAAATCACATGATTCAAATCATGATCTGAATCAAACAAGTCAAATCCAAATTTTATCATCTTAATTCAAGTCACTTTTTCATTCGATTCAAATCATAAGTTTGAATGAATCCTAAGTCGAATCATATTGTTAGTTTTTCACCTATTTTGTGCTCAATCTCTAACACATAAATTCATTTTTCTTTCTCTCTCTAGAATGCAATATGCCAATATCCATAATTTTCACAATCCTCGAAAAACCTAGAGTGTTCCTTTATTTCGCAAACACTTTCACTCTCAAGTTAAACAAAAAGAAAAACTTCATAAAATGTTTATTTAGCGAGTTCTCATTAGGAGTTGTGTGAGATTTTTCTGATAAGCAATTATCTTCAACCTTTGCCAAAAATTCCATTGTAGTGTGAATGTGAGTGGTAATTGCAAGGTACCTTAGAGAATCTAATGTTGTTTTTTTGTGTGAATCCTTTGTGTGTATCAGATTGAAGTATTAATTTGTAATTATGCTATATAGAGACTGACTTCCAACAAAGAAAAAATATTAATTTCTTATCTAAGGAAATTTTGATAGGGTCGTATGAAGGCAGTTGTTGATGAAGTTTCAAAATTTCTAATATCTTCTAGTAGAGCAAAGGCTCGAACAAGGAAATTTTGACAGAGTTGAGTGAATTTTGAAGCTAACTTTAGTTTTGAGAATTGACAAACTCAACATCAAGTAAAGATCTTGAAGATTTAGAAGTTTAAATTTGATCTATTTAATTAAATAAATTTATTAAAAATTTAAGTATAATATTTTTAATAAGCACATTAGATCCCTTTAAATTGGTTTGAATTATTCTCGCCCTATTTGAAAGACATCCAATAAAATTGGGGTAAGAATGTCGAGACATCCGATAAAATTGAAATACATCTAATATTTTTATACAACTATTAACTAAATTGACTTAAACAATTTTTTTTACCATTTTTATTTAATCTCAAATTACTTTTTTTTTTCTTTCTAAAATATAAATGTAATATTTTATTAAGAGTATGTCAGTAAATACTTCGAACAATTAACAATATGAATTAAAATTTATTTTAGGTCTGTTTGTTTCAACTTTTAATTATTTTTATATTTAAAAAAATAAATTTCATAAAACCGTTTTTTAAAATATTACAAGTTTTTTTATATTCGTTTTTTCTAAATTAAAAGATTAATTTTGAGATCCTATAATTATTGAAGATCAAAACATAGTTAAAATCACAATTTTTCAAAAAATTATAGCTCAAAAGTGATTTTTATAAAAAAACTATTTGAAATAAATTCAAAATTAAATAATTTTTTGAAATTTTAATATTTAATTTTTTTAATGAAATGATGAAAATATCTAAAATAAAATTTTTAGAATAACTGTTTTAAATCAAAATTCTATTTGAAATTTTTATGAAATTTTTTTTAAACAAAATTGTGTTAAAAAAAGGTAAAACAAACCGATTTTTTATCTAAAAAATTAAATTTAACCATCTTTTTTGTGTGTCTAGTCACCTTTAATAAATATATATTAAAAATAACTATTTAAAACCAAATTTCTATTTGAAATTTTTATGAATTTTTTTTATAATATTTTTTTAAACAAAATCGTGTTACACTTAAAAAATTATTTTTAAAAAAGAAAACAAACCGATTTTTTATTATTAAAATCAATATAATTAAAATTAATATAATTAATATTAATTTAAGATATATACAGATAAAGAGTATTATGAAATTAAGGCTAATTATTTAACTAATAATATTAATTAGCTATAGATTTTATGATAAAGAAAATAGAGAAATGGCTGCAGGTGAGTGCCGTCATATCATGTCGGAATAGGAGGGCACGTAGCAGCTCCCATAAGTGCCGACAGCTTAATTTTCCCGATAATAATAATAATAACAAGTCGGTTTATGCTTCTTTCTCCCATTCATGTTTTTCTCTTCCATGCAATTACAGCATTATTAACTTATCTACTCATTATAAACTTTTCTTGAAATACAATACTAATGTTTTACAGTGCATAAAGTATTAAAAAGTACAGGAATCCTCAGTTAAAGTAAAAAGTAAATATGCCAACATAAAATTCGAATGCAATTTTATTGTAATGGCAACTAATTTAAATGCTTTCTTCAGTGAAACTGACATATCTTTTTTTCGCAGAACAAGGGTTATTGATGACCACATCCTCTTCCTCTTTCTTATCTTCAACGCCTTATTCAAACAAATTAATAATCTTTTTATTTAAATAATTTATTTTTAATTACTTTCTCCGTTATTTTATAAGTGTTACTTTTAAGATTTTTACATATATCAAGAAAGCTAATCAATATTGTCACTTTTTATATAATAATTATCATTTTACCTATAAACCTTTAATTATTTATTATATTTATTTTACTTTTTCTCTCTATGTAATGATTATATAGGAGTAATTTTGACAAAAATACATTTAATACTACTTTAAACATTACAAATGACAATTAAAAAAAAATAAAAAATTATTCCAAAAGAGACATTTATAAAGGAAGAGAGGGAGTATTAAGACAACCAATATAAATAAATACACAATCTTACCTAGTTATTATCCTCCTATCGGTGAAATTATTATTATGACTTCATCATTCAATTGACTCACCTCATTTCTCAAGTCGTACACTTTTTTTATTTGGTATGTAGATCTTCACTCAAATCTCAAGCATCCAAAAGGGCTTCACCTACTCCAAATCTTAATAAAATAGGAAATTTGTTAATTTTTTATATTTTTTACTAACTTTATTTAATAATTACTTGATTTTATTAAGGTGAAAGAAAGCGAAATGGAATTTGACGAACACGAAGAAGATCAAGAGGAGGAGGAGGAAGAGGAAGAAGAAATGGGGTTCCCGGTTACGCCGGTTGCAGGTTACGACTCGCTTGGAAACTCAGGCGTACGGTCCAAAATGAGCGGCGGAATTATGGAAACCGATGGAGCAGCAGTCATTCCTACTGGCGGTGGTGTTAAAAGTGGGGCCAAAGGGACCGTGAGATACAGAGAATGTCAAAAGAATCATGCTGTGAGTATTGGCGGTCACGCTGTTGACGGTTGTTGCGAGTTTTTAGCTGCAGGTGAAGAAGGAACACTGGAAGCCGTAATTTGCGCTGCTTGTAACTGTCACCGTAACTTCCACCGCAAAGAGATCGATGGTGAGGTCATTTCCCATAATCATCCACCGCGGTCTCACTCTCAGACTCAGTACCACCACCATCAGTTATCCCCTTACTACCACCGTGCAGCGCTACCTCCTCCACCAGGATACCACCAACTATTAACTCCACCGCCGGTTTCACATCACCGTCCGTTAGCTCTTCCACCTGTCGCATCCAGTGGAGGCTTCAGTAGAGAAGACGACGACGTGTCAATTCCGAGCAGCAGCGGCGGCGGGAGTGGATCGAAGAAAAGGTTTAGGACTAAGTTCACGCAGGAGCAGAAAGATAAGATGCTTGCATTTGCAGAGGGAATTGGATGGAGAATCCAGAAAGAAGATGAAGGTGCAATTGAACAATTCTGTGCTGAAAATTACATCAAGAGAAATGTGCTTAAGGTTTGGATGCACAATAACAAGCACACTCTTGGTAAGAAACCCTAATTTTGTTCCTTTTTCTCTATCTTTCTGTAATTTTGAGAACATTAATTAATTATGGATTTCAGTGTCAATAGGACAACTGTGGGACATCGTAGAAAGGGAACAACTTAATTTGTATTGTAAAATTTTATTTATTTAATGGAGATCTAGCTAGCTAGGGTTCTTACTCCATAGTTCATACTTTTCACATTTCACATTTCACAATTCATTTTTAATTTCTTCATTTCATTTGAGAAGAGTATGGAGATGAGCACATAGAATAATAAATTCCAAAATAATTCGAATTGAAGACAACACAAGGTACATGACATGCAAAGACAAAAATGTTTCAAGTAGTACTTTCTTTGTGATCATTCACATCTGTTATCTTTTCCTGTTTTTTCTCCTTACCACCGCTATTAATTAATGTCTCCATTAGAGTACTGTCTCAGCATTAGACACACACTTCATGATGAATCAAACTTAGTTACACCGTTTGTTTATTTCTGGTATTTCCGTTCAACATGGTTACAATGCATCTTAATCCCGTTACCGTATGTGTGTGAAATGGAAAAGATAAAGAGTAACAGTAATAATCAGAAAACAGTAACAATGAATCAACTAGGATTATGAGTGGTTACTTCACGCGGCAAACTCGCAGACTGTTTACAAGTACTGTGGCTTCACAGTGTTGCAGATCAGACATGCAGACTTTTTCTGATTTTCATGAATAACACTGTACTAAACCACGTTAATTCTGCTATCTATCCACCTCACATTTCCTTGTCGTCTTGTTATTACACTATGTTCTTTGTTTTTCTCATTAATAACGTATAATAATTGTTCTATTCTGAAATATAAATATCTGAATAAATGAGTTTAGTTTTATTTTTTTTAGTGTCCATAGCCATGAAGTTTCGTCTTGCTAATTGCATTTTAGCACGTACACGTTGGTATATGTTGCAGTGCAATGAAATTGAACGGGGTTGAAGGAGCAGTTAATTATAACTTCCTACCTCTCGTTTATGTTTCCTACCTCTCGTTTATGTTTTTCTCATTAGTGTGTTTTGAAAAAGGATAACTAAGAAAATATATAGACTTAATTCATTTTTTAATCGCTTAACTATTTATTGTTTTTATTTAGTCCTTTAATTAAAATACATTACACTATGTAATGAAAAGAGCAGTGACAATTCAATAGTTCACAAGATAAAATAGCTATAACATAACTAACTTCTAGTTAGTTATGAAGTAGTTAAATACTAGTAAGAAGTGGTTAGACTTTACTTGCTATATAAGCAAGTTTGTACTCTTGTTATTGGTATGATGATGAGTAATAACTAATTCAACATATTCTTTTTCACTCAATTCAATCTTCTTATTCCTTCTAACATGCTCAAAGTTTGAAGCTTAACACAGTATCAGAGCCTACACCGTTGCACATCTCATCTCATCCACCTTGAATTCCCTTCAGCTTTTTCATTCATCTTCTTCGTTTTATTTTAGGTTCTGCAAGTTCTGCAACTATGTCAACTGCAAGTCCTGCAACTTCTACAGGTAGCATTCATGGGACATCTCATTTCAATGCAACCAACAAAGGTTATCAAAACGATACACTCAATCCTTATTTCATGCATCCAAATGAAAATACGACGCTGGCTCTTGTTACTCCATTACTTTCAACCAACAATTACCATTCTTGGTCAAGATCCATGACAATGGCTCTTCGATCCAAGAACAAACTTCATTTCATCAATGACAACTTAACTAGACCATTGGATGAAGATCTTAATTCAGTTGCGTGGAATCAGTGCAACACCATGATCATCTCATGGATCTATAATTCTGTGGAAGCAGAAATTGCATAAAGTGTGCTTTGGATGGACATTGCAGTAGAGGTATAGAATAACTGAAATATCGATTTTACCAAGGTGACGTATTTGGAATCTCAGATATTCAAGAAGAGATTTACAATTTGAAACAAGGTGATGTATATATCTCTTCTTACTATACAACGCTCAAGAAACTATGGCAAAAATTGGACAATTTTCATCCAATTCCTGAGTGTTTATGTGACTCTACATGCCAAGCAGTTATCAAGATTCGAGCTTATCGTGATGGTGATCAAGTTATTCGATTCCTAAAAGGATTGAATGATCAATACTCAACAGTGCGTTCTCAAATCATGCTCATGGAACCACTTCCAAACAATGCAAAGTGTATTCTCTTCTTGTTCAACAAGAAAGACAAGCAATTATCCCTCTTGGTGAGTAAAGTTTTTTGGCTTTTCCCACCATTAACCAACCTTAACTTAATGCATCATAGACTCCTGCACCCAGAGGTGGAAATTCTAGGGGTAGAGGCCATAAGGGTGGCAGAGGGGGAGGTTCCAAAATTTGCACACACTGCGGCATGACCAACCATACAGTTGATACTTGCTTCAAGAAGCATGGATATCTTCCCCATTGGAAACATGATGGTTCAATTAATCAATATGCAGCAGCTCCTGATACTGCAGATGTAGTTCAAACTGAATTTCATAGTGACAATGAACCTACACAAGGGACTTTGGCATTCACACCTGACCAACACAAGGCATTACTAGCTCTACTCCAAGGTGTCTCCACAACTCAGCATCACAACGTTAATCACCTAACTACTCACATAGAAAATGACTTAGGTATCATTTGCATCACTCATAACTCTTCTAGATCTGAGCATTTCATTCTTAACACGGGAGCAACTGATCATGTATGTTATATTAGAGAATTTTTTCAATGCATCAACAAGATAAATCCCATTACAATTAAATTACCAAATGGAGCACTTGTTACTACCTCATATGTTAGCACCATTCATTTTAATCACCATATGTATCTTACTGATGTGTTGTACATGCCAGATTTTTCTTTCAATCTCATATATGTCCCTAAGCTAAAAAAAATTTCATAATGCCAATTGTTATTTAATGATAATGATTGTGTGATACAAGATATTCACTCCAAGAAGAGGATTGACACAACTAGATTGAGTGGTGTATTGTATATTTTAGAGTCACCTTCAATTACCTTGCACCACACTCCATCAACACCTTACACAATAAATCTCTAGACATAGATCAAAATTGTAACCTTTGGCACTTAAGGCTTGGCCATCCTTCTAATGCAAAATTGACTCAATTACACAAATGTTTTCCTTTCATACAGTCTGTCTCTAGTAATACTCCTTGTGACGTATGTTTTTATGCCAAACAAATGAGACTCTTTTTTCCCACAATTCTTATGTTTCTCTTTTAAATTTTGACTTAGTGAATATGGATATTTGGGGTCCACTATCCATCCCATCTATGATGGGTTATAGATATTTTCTCACTATTGTGGATGATAAGAGTACATTTACTTTGTTGTTTCTCATGAGATTGAAGTTTGAAGCATCATCGCACATTAAATCCTTCGTTTCATTGGTCAAAACTCAATTCAACACATTTATTAAATGCATCATATCTGATAATGGACGTGTATTCATCCTTACAGAATTTTACAAACAATATGATATCATTCATCAAACATCTTGTGTTGGTACCCCTCAACAAAATGGCATTGTTAAGAGGAAACACCAACATATTTTAGGCATCACCCGAGCCATTTAGTTCCAATCTAATGTGACTCAAACATTTTGGGCTCATGCTGTTGGCCATGCTGTTCACATAATCAACAGACTGCCATCTATTTTCTTAAAACACAAGTCACCATATCATATCTTATACAATAAGTTACCTGATCTTACAAACCTCAAAGTGTTTGGCTCATCATGCTTTGAATCCACTTTGAAAGCTCAAAGAAATAAGCTAGACTCTAGATCAAGAAAGTGTGTCTACTTAGGTTATAAAACTGGCACCAAAAGGCCATATCATATTTGACTTACAAAGCAAAGAATTATTTGTATCTAGAGATGTGTCATTCTTTGAACACCACTTCCCATACAAACATCCACATACTAATTCCACTAATTCTAGTATTACAACACAAGCCCTTAATGATATTTACTTAGATGATCTATTGAGCTATCCTTATACACCTGTCACTCATGGCACCCATCACACACCTACTTCTGTCCCTCAAACTTCAGCTGCTACACCAGTCACTAAACCACCTATTTCACTCCCTATTATGGACTATGCTACAACCTCTGAACCCCAAGTTCCATTACCTACCAGGAAATCCACCAGGCAGATCAAACCCCCTACATATCTTCAAGATTACCATTGTAATCTCATGTCCAATACAATCCCCACCTCAGAATCAGCTGCTACCAATTCCTCTCCCCAATGTAAGTATCCTATATCATCTTTCTTATCATATGATGCTCTTTCTCTTGCTCACAAAACTTCTATTCTCAACTTGTCTGCCATAAGTAAACCTAACTCATATGATTTTGCTATTTGTGATGCCAATTGGAAAGAAGCTATTCAAGTTGAGTTGAATGCTTTGATTAAAAAAACACCTGGTCACTTGTCCCCATACCTTTGCACAAGAAAACCATTAGGTGCAAGTGGGTTTTCAAGTTGAAAAATGCATGCCAATGGAACTTTTGAGAGGTACAAGGCGTGTCTAGTTGCCAAGGGTTTCACTCAAACTGAAGGCTTGGACTACATGGACACTTTCAGTCCTATAGTTAAATTGACCACCATTAGAATGCTTATGGTCATTGCTACTATTCACAACTGGCTACTATTCTAACTTGATGTTAAAACAATTTTTCTCCATGGAGATTTAAATGAAGAAGTGTACATGAAGCCACCACCTGGCCTAGAACTACCTCATCATAATCTTGTGTGCAAACTACAAAGATCCTTATATGGGCTGAAACAGGCAAGTCGACAGTGGAATACCAAACTTATTGATACCCTCATTGCTAGAAATTACACTCAATCGAAAGCTGACTATTCCCTCCTTACCAAGTCTTCGCCAACAGGTTTTACAATCATCATTGTCTATGTGGATGACTTAGTTCTAGAAGGGACTGATCTTGAAGAAATTACACAACTCAAAGCACTTCTTTATACCAAGTTTCGTATCAAAGATCTAGGAGTTTTGAAATATTACTTAGGCTTTGAAGTAACTCAAATGCACAAGGTATTTCACTATGTCAATGCAAATATGCCCTAGACCTCATCAATGATGCAGGCCTCATTGGTGCTAAGCCATGCAATACAATAATGCAACCTCACTTACAACTTCACAAGACTCTTGGCAACCCTATTTCTAATTCCACTGCATATCAAAGACTTATCGGTAGATTTTTATACCTCACTCACTCTCGACCAAACATTGATTATGCAGTAAGTAAACTTAGCCAGTTCCTTAATGCTCCAACTGATCAACACATGCTAGCTTACCTTCATGTTCTTCGATTCCTCAAGCATAATCCTGGCCAAGTTTTATTCTTCAGTGCGTCCAAAACCTTTTGCCTTAGGGGATTTTATGATTTTGACTGGGGAGTTTTCCTAGATTCATGAAGATCCACAACGGATTTTTGTTTTTTCCTAGGCAAATCTCTCATCAGCTGGAAAAGTAAGAAGTAACCTGTTGTCTCTCCCTTATCTTCAGAAGTTGAATATCACACATTGGCTCATGCTATTTATGAAGGAATATGCTTGCTTTCCCTACTTGATGATTTCAAGGTTTCACACCAGCTTCTTTTTATCCTTTATTGTGACAATAAATCTTCCATGCACATTGCAGCAAACCCAGTTTTCCATAAAAGAACCAAACACATCGAAATTGATTGTCATGTGGTACATGACAATGTCATAGCTTAAATGGTACATCTTATGCCAGTCACCTCCAAAGAACAAGTTGCTGACATTCTCACTAAATATGTGCACCCGGGGCCATTCTCAAGTCTTCAAGCCAAGTTAGGAATAATTGACATACATTCTAGATTGAGGGGGGCTGTTGAATGTAATGAAAAGAGTAACGACAACTCAATAGTTCAAAAGATAGAATAGCTATAACATAACTAACTTTAACTAACTTCTAGTTTGTTATGAAATAGTTAGATACTAGTATGAGGTGGTTAGACTTTAGTTGCTATATAAGCAAGCTTGTACTATTGTTATTGGTATGATGATGAGTAATAACTAATTCAACATATTCGTTTTCTCTCAATTTAATCTTCTTCTTCCTTCTAACACGCTCAAAGCTTGAAGCTTAACAACTGTGGTTCCTTAAAACACTCCCGCTAGCCTATCAAGTCCCTTCTTTTAAATTATATAGGAAAAACGTTAAAAAATGTCTATGTGACATATTAAAAATATTGACATGGCATATTGTTTTTGTTTTTGCAGTTATTAATAAAGTTATTTTAATTTAAATTATGAAATATCATTTCCAACTTTAGAAACATCATTTCTGAATTCTTCACCTACCAACAAAAGCAGACTTGTCTCTCTAAACTCTTTAGTTTCGAACCCTAACTCATTGTTTTACTCTCTCATACTTTGAAACCCTAGCTGCGAAGACGAAGACGACAATACTTGGAGCGACGAATAAGACGATACATAAATGTTTTCATAGTCAAAGGTACGATTATGTGTTTAATATATTAAAAAGTAAACCTTTATTATTTTCTTCTTCTTCAAAGACTCATTTCTGCATTATTTGGTATGATTAGGCCATGAGTGATAGATTTTAGTGTGTTATCCATCATGAGGCTGTGTTTGTTGAGTTTAACAGATTAGGTTACAAGAGGTTAGAGGAGGTTAGAGAAGTTCACCCTGATTTTTGGAGTTATTTTGAGGTTCTGGGTGGTTTAAAGGATTTAGGGTACCCAAAAATGGAGAGTTTGTGGTATTATGATGCAATGGATATTAATGAGCTAGTTTTGTTGAAAAATGATGCAGGAAAAAATAGAATGAAAATCATCGTTGGGAATGTGCATTTATATGTCATGCATCCAGTTTATAGGGAAAAGCCAATATTCTCTCTAGAAAACAATGTAGGACCCAATGATGTAGAAGAAGATAATTTGAATGATTTAAATAATGGTGTAAAAGGTACTTTTGAAGATTTGGGTACTTTGAATAATTTAGAAGAAGACACTTTGGATGATTCGAATAATGGTGCAAAAGGAACTTTTGATGATTTGGGTACTTTTGAAGATTTGAATAATCTAGGTGACAAGTTTGATGAAGGAGGGACCACTGGTGTAGATGATACAGATGCAGTTGACCAAGAATATTCATGTGAGGATGTTAATTTGGATAAGACCACTGATGGCGTTGACCAAAATGATTCATGTGAGGATTTTAATTTGGAGGGGGCCACTGTGTCCTAGGATCCAATAGTGGATATTACTTTGGATGGGACCACTGACTATATGGTATGTGATCAATAAGATGATGTATTGGATAACACACCTTATCTGGTACGTGTTCAAAAGGATTCAGTAGTTGAGGGAATAATTTGTAGCCTAGAAGAAGACGAGGGACTAGAATGTAAAAAAAAAAAGACGAGGGACTGGAAGAGCAAAGGTAAAGGAAAGGGGAAGGGTAAAGCCAAGGTTGAAATACCAAGGAAACAAAAGGAGGTGGAAGAATCCATTGAAGGTAGTGGTTCAATTGATGATGTGAATGAAGGTGAGGTTCCAAAGAAAAACTTTATTGGTTTGAGTGACATTGAGGAATATGATAGTGATGAGTTACCTCAAGAGTATGATAGTGAAGATGAAGAGGTTTTAAAAGATGATTTTCAAACATTCAAGCTTCCAAAAAGAATGGAGTATTACAAGTGGGAATTAGGGACTAATTTTGCTACTAAGGAAGACTTTAAAGAGGCAATTAGAACATATGCTATTCATTCTGGTAGAAACCTGAAATTTAAGAAAAATGATAACAAGAGGATGAGAGTGATATGTAAGAAAGGTTGTCCATGGGAGTCATAATGTTGAATGTTGCATTTCTAACAATGTATTTTTAGGTTGGGATACAAGTGAAACTCTTAAATAATGTATTTTTATCTTTTTGCTTAGTCATTCTATTGTGCATTACCTAGTTGGCACGCCACATTGACAACTCTTAGCGTTTTCTCAACTAAACTAACAGAAGGGACCAATAATGCTAACGGAACTAATATTAAGGGACCAAACAGTAACATTTTTTTATTAAGGGACTAAAGCGAAACTTAAAATTAATTTAAGGGACTTAGTGACTAATCATGCCAAATATCTAAGGATTAGATTGGTGCAATTTTTATCTTTTTGTTTATGTATTTATTTTTAAAAACAATGTATATATATATATATATATATATATATATATATATATATATATATAGGGTTCTGCTAGGATACACCCACCTATTTTTATGAAGGTGTGTGTTTAGTAACATGCACCTTAGGGTGTATTTAATGGATTTTTAGTTATTAATTGCTAACACACTCCTTCTAAAAAGTAAATAGGTGTATTATAGAAAATGCCTAAAGCAAATGTTAACTTACACCCACTTACTTTTTAGAAGGTGTGTTTTAGTAACATGCACCTTAGGGTGCATTTAACCATTTTTAATTAAAGTTTGCTGAAACACACCTTCATAAAAATAGGTGGGTGTATCCTAGCAAAACCCATATATATATATATATATATATATATATATATATATATATATATATATATATATATATATATATATATATATATGTGTGTGTGTGTGTGTGTGTGTGTGTGTGTTTTAAAAAGTGGTGTTACGGTGATAATCGGATATCAAGCTATTAATTAACTTGAATCACAAAACAGAAGGTACTTCACGGTGTTCTTCCTTGTACTGTCTATGATAACCCTTGTATTGTTCGTCCAGTTTAAGACTCTTGAAAGTGTACTTCATGGTGTTGTTCCTTGTACTATCCATGATAACCATATGATAATCACAAACAGGAGGTCTAAGTTCCATGAAACTGCTATGAAATGGATGCTTATGAATGTATGAATGCAAAAACCACAGATAAGCACAGATTCACATATTCACATTTTCACAAATACACAAACAAAAGGGCCTAGGTTTAGGTCATGAGCGTGAAGCCATGGTCTACCCCTCCCAACTGGTACATACTATGAGTTTATCATTTGTAGAACAGGGTTCTAAAAAGTTCCCAGAGTCAACAACCCATCTTTAGAATATTATCGATTTCCCGAATGACTCGGTAGTCAATAATATTCTCAAGAGAATCTCGTCTGAGTGTAGGATCGCGTATCAAATATTTTGGGAATAGACTCCCTCATAGTCATCGCACTACATCCTAAAAGGCCAAGTGTTGTTAAAGGTGACTAATGGTCATCAGTGTCATAGGCACCTAGGTCGAGAGTAGCGACATTTTCATGAATAGACTTGTTCAACATAACTAACTCTCAAAGGGCCTAAACTAAGTGATGGTTTCTCAATTCGACTTTTTCGAGAATCGACTCCCTCAAAATATCCTTGAATATACCATCGTCCTATCATAGGTGCACTCAAGTCCAGATATAGGACATCCTCACCACTCAAGGTAACAACCCTGCACACAGAAAACCCAATCACATACAAATATATACAGATATATACATATGTAAGCAAGCAAAACATATAACAAACGCAAACACAAGCAAGGTAGGCTTAACCCTCAAATAGTCATCCCTAGTGAAGTCGCCATTTCTGTTGCGGTGAGAATCAGATATCAAGATATTAATTAACTTGAATCACAAAACTTTGAAGTTCACCACCGAGCTTTGATTTATCAAAAGGAAAGGGTAAAGATCGAAGAAAACCCTAAGTGCGCTATGTAAAGACACAACTAAGAGATCTAAGGTTCGGGGGTTGGTTATACCTAGGGAAGGTGTTAGCATCCTAGATATCTGTAGTACTCTATAGGAACCTCTTGTTTGCTTGCTAAGGAATCTGCTAAAAGGTAAGGACCTAAGGGTATATACACTAAGTATGCCGCCAAGACGCTGCATCTCGTGCCTACGTATCCTAATAAGGACGGAATCAGAGCATTTGTAGTTCACCTCACCCTTAGTGAGGAACCATTGACTATGTCCAAAGTTCCAAGGAGGAATGAGTATGATACTCATATAGAGTTAAAGAACTCTCTAAGTCTAAGTTGTAGGGGTAAGTGAATACTCATGATGATGAGAATCACATAGAGTTTAAGAACTCTGTCCTAGTTCTAAGTTTTAGGGGTTGAATGGCTCTAATGAGGTCAAAGGGAAAGGTAAGGCTCTAATGAGGCCAAAGGTTTGATCCTAATGAGGATAAAGGGAGGTAAAGGCTCTAATGAGGCCAAGGGAGGGGTGCCTCTAATAAGGCCAAGGGGAGAGATGGCTCTAATGAGGCCAAGGGTAAAAGATGGCTCTAATGAAGCCAAGAGGATAATGAGCTATCTATGAATTTGAGGCCAATAGAGAGACTTTCCTCTGGAAGGAGGGGAAAACAGCTACTTGTGAAAACAAGTGTTGGTTAAGGGGATTAAAAAGAGAGTGATAAGGAAGGGGTCAAAGGACTCAAACAGGATAAACATCCAAGAAGGGTAGTAGCATCAATCAGGCACAAATCACATATATAACATCAAAATGTCAAGACAAACATCCATGTGAATCACCTTTAGGCATGAACAAGATTAAATATGACAAAACATAATGAAATGATGCACCATAACTTAATCATGAATAAATGATCAAATAGGCAAGCCAAAGTAACCTTGAACTAAGAGGTCAGAATTGATACATCCTTAATAAACACAAGTTCAAACTATAAAGGTACTTCAAGGAGTGTTACAAAAGAACTATGTCAAATTAGGTTAAGAACAAAGGTGAAAAGCGAAGCACATTGGTGAAGTGTTTAAAATTAGACAAATGCATAGACAAATCCAAAACCAGAGCCTAAACTCAATTTTAAACATTTAAGAATGTGTGTGTGAAGTGTCATGCAAAAATAAGCAAAATAGCCATCTCAAAACCAAACTTCAATGTGAAACACCAAAGGCATCGAGCAATGAATCGAGGGTCAGACAAGAGCAACTAAAACCAAGCCCAAAGACCTCTTTCAAGGTCAGCAGTCGACCTCAAAACCTCCTCCTAATGTGCCCTAAGACACTCTAAAAATTAACCCAAGAAGCTAAAGGGAAGTGGTCTCTTAAAAACAAGTTCACAAACTAGGTTAAAAACTACCCTTAAGTTTATAAAATAAAAAATAAATACTAAAATAAAGTAAAAATAAAAATAAAAATTTTAGAAAATTAAATTAAACCTCAAAATGTTAACATGAATTTTCTGAGAATTTTTTACCAAAAGGAACTATTTTTAAAAAGACAGAATTGAAATGAGAATGAAAATAAAATAATTCAAAAAAACCAAAATAGGGAGGGTGTATAAGTAAAACAAGATAAACTAGGAGAAAGTCTCCACGCATGTTGGTGTTAGAACAAGATTTGATTCTGCATCTTATCTTGATGTTTTGATGATAACAATGGAGTATTTGTGTGAAGAATAATTTAGGTGCTCTAAAGTTTGTTATTCTGATGGTTTAACAAATAGGTTCTAACTTTAATAAAGACCGTGTGCTACATCACTCTGATATTCTTTATGGTCACTTCTATGTGATGAAGCAAGAATTGGTTCTAATCTACTGTACGTCAGAAAGATTTTGAGAAGACACTATGTTGCTGTTGTAACGTCTCTTGGATCTAATCTAAGGATATGACTCTGATGTTCTTACGCTGAAGCCTGTAGTACTTCTGAGGTCGTTAACTTCTGAAGACTAAGTGCTGAAGATTCTGAAGACAATGTTCTACTAAACAACGTGCTGAAGATCTAAAGACTTAAGGATTCTGAAGGTTAAAGGTTATAAAGACTAAGTGCTGAAGATTCTAAAGACAAGGTTCTGTTGAACAACGTGCTGAAGATCTAAAGACTTAAGGGTTCTGAAGGTTAAAGGTTATGAAGACTAAGTGCTGAAGATTCTGAAGACAAGGTTCTGTTCAATGACGTGCTGAAGATATGAAGACTCAAGTGTTCTGATAACCAAGGGTTCTAAACTAGAAGTGCTGAAGACTCTGAAGACAAGGTTTGGCTGAACAAGTTCTGAAGACTCTGAAGACTCAAGACTCCAAAGACCCAATGATTCATTCTTCTGATCATGATTCAATCAAATTAATTCAGAAGCATCTGATGAATAGAAGAAGATGAAACGTTTGCGTGAGAAAATAGTACATAGTACAGATAATGCATGTTCTTTTCCACTACCCTGATTTGGTGGTACAAAGGACAGATTCAGTGTACGATTTTCAAACCCAGCATAACTACATTATTTCAAGTCGCCAGTACTCTCATCATATTACTGATCTACCCTCTAACGGATCTATTTTTGGGTATATAAAGAGTTGATTGTTCAATGAAGAAGTAGCGGATGAGCATGAGCGAAAAAGAACATATGCATGCGTACAAGCATGATTAATCATGAGTGAGCAGCAAACGAAGTAATACTCAGTGTAAAAGAAGAAATATCAGAAACACTGATGTATATGAAGATCATACTCAAGAAATAAAGAAACTTATGAGTGAGCAGTAAGCACTACAATACAATGAAGAAGAATGTATTACTGTAGATTTCTCTAAGTTAGATTGAGCAAAAATGTATGTTTACCCTGCTTTTGTAGAAGCATAATTATTGTAAACAAAACTCTTGTCGCAAACAGTTGTTTGCGTTCCCTATTGGGCCAGTTGGGTCAGAATTTTTAGGGAGACTAAGGCAGTGTGTCTTAGGGAAGTTAGTCACTTGCAGTTAGCTTGTGCATTGTTTCCTTAAGAGACCAATTGGGTCAGAATCTTAAGAAGTCTAAGGCTGGCGAGTCTTAGAGGTTGTTAGTCACCAGCAGTTGGCTCGTACAATTGTAATCAGTTTGGTTATAGTGGATTAAGTCCTTGTCTAAGGCAAAATCACCTTGGCGGGTGGACTGGATTAGCTTGATAGTTTTCAAGTGAACCAGGATATATCGTGTGTTTTGATTGTTAGCTTATTTATGATATTTATTTTAAGTTTCACAAAAAGCTTTCAAAGTGGAAAACCCAATTCAAACCCCCCATTTCTTGTGTTTTTCTCACACCTTCAATTGGTATCAGAGCTCCGGTTCTGTTGTGATAAACGTTTTATCAGCACTTAACAGTGTTTAGTACCGATCCATAAATTGTGTGAGATAATATGGAAGTTATTGTTAATACCACTACTAATGGGGAAGATCATTACAGTATCAAACCACCAGTCGTGATGGCGAAAAGACAAAATAGAAAGGCTCTTTCTTAGTTTTGATGTAGATCTTTGGGATTGGGTAGTTGATGGCTACATTCACCTAGTTAATGCTACATGTGCTAACATATCCTGAAGTGATATAATCAACCAATAGAAGAAAGAATACAAAGTCATCATAAGGCAAGAATCATATTGCTAAATGCTATCTCTTATACTAAGTATGAGAAGGTGATGTCAAATCTATTCTTGATTCTCTTAAGATGACTGATGAAGAAAATGCTCAAGCTAAGAAGACAAAGGCGCTTGCCTTAATCCAAAACCTTGAGGCATTCAAAATGGAGGATGATGAAACAGTTGAGATCATATCTTCAAAGTTTCAAATACTAATCGCAGAACTCAAGTTCTGAACAGAGGCTACTCAACTGCTGGACATATGAAAAAGATCATCAGAAGTTCGTCTTAGAAATGGATAATGATGGTAACATCTCTAAAGCTATCAAACGATCTCAACAGCGTAAGTCTTGAAGAGCGTGTTAGTTCTTTGAGAAATCATGAGATAGAGCTGGATGAAGAAGAAGAGCAAATCCATCGTTTTTAAGTCTGAACCTGGAAAGGAAAAGGCTTATCAAGCTGAGAAAGAATCAAAAGATTCAAATGGAAGATCAGAAGATAACTTCAGAAGAATCAAAGGCCGCTCAGAGTCATCATCTGAATAAAAGAAGCATAACTCTGGAAAGGAGGTTATATGCTACAAGCTAGGTCATCATAAGAACGAGTGTCCAAAGGTAAAAAAGAAGAAGATGTCTAAGAAGAACTTCTCCAAAGCGAAGAAAAGTTTAAATGGCAACTTGGAACGACTCTGATTCTGAAGAAGATGAATCTGATGAAGAACTAGCAAATGTTGTGCTAGTAGCAGCAACTGAAGATGAAGTTTCTGGAGAACCAGAAGACTATATATCATCAGAACCTAAATCAGACTCAGACTCAGACTCAGAGATATCCTTAGCAACTCAGTTGAAACACCAGTCATGGTAACTAAACGGTAGTTGCTCACAACTCATGACGAGATGAAGGCATACATTTCAAAGTCTGGAACTTATGCCTGGAAGCTTCGTCAGTTTCTAGGGAAACCAGAAAGAAGAAATCATTGGCTCTGGATTCGTTGCTCAAAGTATTTATTGTTAGGATATTCTGAATGCTCTAAAAGCTACATAATTCATAACACAGAAACAAGAATTACAGACGAGTCAATTTATGTCAGACTCAATGATACGCTTGACTCTGAAAAGTCAAAGCTAGTTGAAAGGTTGCAGATCTGAAGATTGTGTCATCAGAATCCAAGAAGTAGAAGATTCAAGAGAAGAAGACGAAGATGCAAATTCTCCAGATCCAGATACAACCTTAACAGAAGCTGGAAATAACTCATCTCTGTAGCGCGATTTTTGTGGTCCTGAGTCACGATCGCTTGGGTACTATAGTTCGATTCATTTTTTATCCTATTGAGTTGATTAAGGAAGGGAAATAGATGTCTCCAATTAACCCTGCTTGCATACTGAGTTTGAACAGCGGTCTGTTAGGTTACAGATGCAATTAAGATGTGGGTCCCTCTTCGGTTTATTTTGTTAAAATTACAATGTCTGGATCATTTGCGAGGTTTTTGGTAGGATGTTAGGACTTGGTGCTTTTGGGTTGATATATGGGGGTACTGGATTTAGGTCTTTGATTAGTATGCTCTCTAAGATTTTTGCAATCTTATGCCTACGTATTCCCGTTTAACGAAACAGGGAAATCAGAGCGATCGTAGTTCCTCTTATTCTGTGGGAGGAAAGAGATTGTTTTGGTGTCTTGTTTAAAGCCCAAGACGTGAAGCGAAAGGGGTGATTTGTATCTTGTTCAAAGCCCAAGATGTGAAGCTGAAGGGTCTATTTATATCTTGTTCAAAGCCCAAGATGTGAAGCTGAAGGGTTTATGCTAAGAGAGAATTTGTCATCTCTAAAGAGGAGTTATTGTTGATGTTTGTATGCTGTGAGCAAGGCAAAACTTTGATGCTAAAAGGTTGATTGATTCAACCGGGGTTTTCTTTATACAAAGCCTAAGAGGAGGCTAGAAGTTGACTTTTCTGGGGAAAATGTTCTTTCTGTCTTGTACAAAGCCCAAGATTGAGGCTAAAAGGGTTTGACTCAATAAGAGAGTCTGTCATACTCAACAAGAGAGTAATTTGGTGTCTCATATGAAGCCCGAGATGGAGGTGAAAAGGAAGATGGACTCAATGAGAGAGTCTAAAAAGGTAATTGACTCAACAAGAGAGTATGAGAGTTTATTGACCCAACAAGAGAGTCTTTTATACTCAACAAGAGAGTGTTTTGCTGTCTCGTATGAAGCCCGAGATAGAGGCTAAAAGGAAATTGACTCAACAAGAGAGTCGGAAAGTTAATTGACCCAACAAGAGGGTCTTTTATACTCAACAAGAGAGTGTTTTATATGTGTCTTGTATGAAGCCCAAGACGGAGGCTAAAAGTGATTGACTCAACAAGAGAGTCTTTTATACTCAACAAGAGAGTGATTTTCTATCTTGTACAAAGCCCGAGATGGAGGCTAAAAGTGGTTGACTCAACAAGAGAGTCTTTTATACTCAACAAGAGAGTGATTTTCTATCTCGTACGAAGCCCGAGATGGAGGCTAAAAGGAAATTGACTCAACAAGAGAGTCTGAAAAGGTTAGCTCCGTTGGGGAGGAATCATTTGTATAAAGCCCAAGAGGAGGCTGTCTTACTGCTGAGGATTATTAAGATCCTGAAGCGTGTCCAAGTGTGGGGAACTCTCATAAGAGAGACTGGGTTTCTGCTTATGTTTTAGAAGAACTTGCGAATGTCTTTGAGACTCAAGAGGTTTAGACTGTCCAAGCCTAGAGTTTTATCTTTTGTACTATGCCCAAGAGGAGGCACGGGCATTGAGGGATGAGTATCAACTCTGCAACGGCCGGAGTTTTGACGCTGGAAAGACTGCTCTAGCAAAGGATGACTAAGTTCTATCTTATACCTTTAAGAGGTCGTAAGGGTCCTTGTATGAAGCCCAAGAGAAGGCATGAGAACTTCTAAGAAGCCGAAGGGTCCTTGTACAATGCCTAAGAGGAGGTGGGGATGCTTTTAGGAAGCCCGTGGATCCCCAAACCCCGAGAAGTTCAAGACATGCCATTCACCGAGAATAGATCAAGCCAGGAAAGTCCGAGAATTTGGAAGAAACCCAAGAGATGCCATTCACGAAGAAAAGACCATCTCTGGGGAGTTAGGGTTTCTTTGACAATGTCTAAGGGTGACAGTCTGAGAAAGGGTTCACATAGAATGCTGCCTTTCAGGTCTCCATATTATTTAACCCCAAGAGGAGGGAAGACTGTATCTGGTAATCCTATGGGGACCTAGTTTTGTTTGTATTTAAGAGTGACCAACAGGGCTTTACCTAGTGCTAGACGTAGTTGCCGGGGAAAACTCTAAATAACTATACTAGTCTTACATAGTGGATATTTGTCAAGTATATAAAAGTTTGTGAAACAAGACTTACAGTGAAACAGCCCCACAATACAGTTATATACATATGAAAGCGGTAAATGAAAGCGGATAAACACTTACCCGTTGTAGAGCTTCCATGCTGTTTGGTTAGTTGTTCAACAAAGAAAGTTGGATAACAACATATTCAAGATCAAAGGAGAAAGTATTTTGAAAAGACTGTTGGGGCTTACTGCTCAAGGAGAGGCCCAAGGTTTTATCAGTGATTGCACTGTTGTTTGAATTCGTACAGTGGGACTTATACAATACGTGAGGCCCAAAAAGTTTTTATGTACAAGGGGATGGGTCTTACACTCTATTAGAGGCCCAAAGAGTTTAAAGAAAAGAAATGAGGCTTATAACACGAGGGTAGGCCCAGATGATTTGTTTTTGAACTGGCGATTGCGCCGAGATTTTTGAAAGCATCGTGGGTCTTATACAATGACTGAGGCCCAAATAATTTTGGTTTCAAAAAGGGGTTGGGTCTTACACTCTATTAGACGCCCACAAGTGTTTGAGAAAAGGAATTGGAACTTATAGCTCGAGGAGAGACCCAGTTGATTTTGTTAAAAAGGCGACGATCGCGTCGTTGTTTTTTTGAAAATACAGTGGGACTTATACAAGGACTGAGGCCCAAAAGGTGGTGTATTTATAAAAGGATTCGGACTTACACTCTATTAGAGGCCGAAGGTGTTTGAAAAAAATTTGTGAGGGTGAAAATCAAAGAAACCCTAATTTTGTTTTCCTTTAAAAGTAAATATTTAAAGAAAATCAATAAAAAATGAAAAAATAGCAAATAGATTTGAATAAACCACTTGTGATTTTTGTTTAAGGTTTGAAAAATGAGGTTTTAATCACAAGATGATTTAGAACTCATTTGGTTTTGATTTTCAAGATAAATATCCACTTTTAAATGTTTAAAAATAACTAAAAATGAATTTATTCACAAAAATACTAATTATATTAAATAAATAATATAATATTTTTTTGTAGAATAAAATATTTCAACATTTTTGTATTTTTTGCAAAAAGAACCAATAAAAAATAATTAAAATTGAGGAAGTTATTAATTTTTCAAACTATTAAAAATAATATGAAAAATAGTAAAAAAAAAAGGAAAAAAATAGCAAAAAGAGGGTCTGGGGCGAGGGGGATTCGCACCCCTGACCTCTTGTGTACAGCATGCGTGCCTTACCACTGGGGTGGTGATACATCTGTGTATTGAAACACAACCACAAATATACAAGGCTTGCCTTGTATTTGGCCTGGTCAAGGCAAGGCAAGGCAAGGCAAGGTTTTTGGTCAGAAACTTGAAGGACATAACTTTCTCATTTCTCCATGGATTGAGGCAAAATTTAGGTCCATCCTGCCTAGAATTTCACAAGGAATCCAATGGTAGTGGTGTTTTTTTTTTCAGATCATGCTCCTATTGAAAAATCCGATAGTGGTTTTGAAATAGGCCAGGATTTGCATTTTCTGTGCCATCTCTTGATACATGTGTGAATTACATGATAAATTGGTCCAAACACAACATATATAACATGTATGAGATGTGTATGATCAGTGGACTTCAAAGCAATGCATATTTCAAAGAGTTCAAGTTGAGATGCTTACCTCTTTTTGGAGCTTTTGTGCAATCTGCCAAGTGCTTTGTTCCAGAAATGATTTGATGCTTTGGACACCCTCAAATGATCTCTTAGAAGCTTTTAGGATGATTGGAATCAGCTGGAAACCTTAGGAACAAGTTTGAGCTCTTTCTTTCAAAAGGGGCAAAAGTGGCCAAAATGACAACTCTCTCAAATGGTGTTCCAGATGGGGGAACCATTTAGGACAGTTCAAGGATGATATTTGGAGTGTGTTTGAGGTTTTATCTGGTTTGAAAAGTGACTGAATCAAGACATGGCTTGAAAAATGCACAAAAGTCCTATTTCGAGGTTTTGAGATGGGACTTTGTGATTTTGGTGTTACAGGTCACTTGTGAGAGTTTGGACAGCTTAGATATGACATATTGGATGTGTTTGGATCATGAGCTGTGATGGAATTGCTCCCTAACTCAAAAACTCAGAGTTGCCTTGCTAGAGAAGACATTTTTGCCAAGAGAAAGAGATTTTAAGGAAAGCAAGTGTTGTAGTGCTTTGGTGTACTTAAACTGAGCACAAATGAGCTCTATTTATAGTAGAGCAAGTTTGTTTTGGCTGCAATAGTGAATGGAAACTGCTGCAGAGGTTTGGCCAATGTTGATCAATAGGAATCCAAGTCTCCTCTAGCCATTGACTAGAGGTTAGGGCACATGCTGCTGGTTCCCTAGTTCTTGGATCATCCTTGACTGAATTCAGTTGGAAGAGGCTCAGTCCATGCCACCTTGGTGCATCCATTAAATGCCCCAAACCAAAATTGGAGTATTGTCCCTCTTTTAGGCATTTCTAGGTTTGGCATGCTACTTTTGGTTCCAAAGACTTGGGAGGCTGATGGATCAGTGTTTGTCCCTCCTTGGCCCCCCTTGAGGTGTTCAGATGGATAGATTTGCTTGCCCTTTGCAAAATTTGAGCAAATCGAGAAAAATGCACAAATCTGCCTTGCCATGACAGTTTGCAGCAAGGCACATTGGCATGGTCATATCTCATGGCTTAAGTGGAGTTTCATGGAGTTCTTGGCCATTTTGGAAAGCCCTTATATGATACAACATATGGGTGATCATAGTTGGTCTTGATAATTTTTGGATCCAAGTGAAAAATCCCCCTACTTTTGGAAAAAAAGCAAGACAGATTCTGACTTAGTGAAAATTTCACTAAGTGTTGGAAAAAGTGACATTTCATGTTTTCAACCATTTTGATCATTCCATAACTCAAAATCCATGATGATTGGAATGAGGTGTAGTTGAGGCTTTTGTAGAGGGCCATGAGAGCTACAAATACAACTTTGAATGGTGAAAAATGGCCTTGTGGTTTAGGAGTTATGATCCTCCAAAGTTGGTACCCTAGCCACTTTGTTCCATAACTTAGAAAATTTCTGAGTTTTTTATGGTTACCCCTTTTACAAGTTATCCCACTTTTCTTGATTTTTCTTGATGAATGATGATTCAAATCACACATTAACATCATTTTAGGGTCAAAGAACCATAATTGTGAAAAATCTCAAAAAGTCAAAGTTTGACTTTTGTGCAAAGTTGACTTTTTGTCAGATGAATTCCAAACTGTGTGATCCTCTATGAAATCATGTCCTTGACCTAAATCAAACTTGATGGACATGTTCCATGGGTGTTATAGGGTGTATTGAATCATGTCCCAAGGTTTGGGAGCATGCCTGGGTCAAAAGTCAAAGGCACAGTTGACTTTTTCCTCAAAACCCTAATTGTGGTTCTAATGAATTTGAAACTTATTGATCAAGCTTCTTGGATTAATCCATTGTTGTAAATGGATCAATGTAATTTGTTAGAGACCCTCAAATCCTCTCTTGAGGTCTTGGCTCATGTTTTGTCCCAAAGGTCAACATAGGGATGAATTAGGCCAAGAAACCCTAATTCCTGATTTTTTATGAATGCATCCCCTGAGGCTAAATTGACTTGATGGTTGGGTTCATGATGTCCCTTGGAGCATCTTAGGTTGGGATTTGAAGCATTGGCTCATGCCTAGAGGAAAATTCCCATCTGGAGGCCCTGGTCGACCAAAACCCTAATTGGGTGACACTGGCAATCTTGGGGCTTAATCCACTTGGAATGCTGCAAGTTGTGCCTGATTCTTGATGTGGGAGTCTTCTTGATCCTTTGTGGATGTTTGAGAAGTTTAGACAAGTTGAAGAACATGTCACTCCATGATTGATCCTTTGTCTAAGAGCTCTGAGAGGGCTTGAAAACCCTAAGTTTGATTGTAGTGGATGCTCAACCATCTTTGAGGAGATTGATGAGGCATAAAGGTACATCCATATTGTGATGATGATTTGCACAATGACGAGAAATCTTAGTGGTCAAAATTTGGGGTATGACAGATGCCTCTATTTAATCTTCTTGGACCCGAAGGTGTGAATGGCGAAGGTATTCGGGCATTCGGGGTGCAAGATGATTAAATATCGGAATACCCGAAATTTTGATGATGGTTATGAATGGTAACTTGCGCATTCATCTTCTTCTGCTAAGCGATGATGCTTAGAAAATGTAAAACTTCCCCTCGATCCTGGTTTCCTACCAAGGAGCTGGTCTCAATTTCTGATGTAAACTTCCCCTCGATCCTGGTTTCCTACCAAGGATCTGGTCTCAATTTCTGGAATAAACTTCCCCTCGATCCTGGTTTCCTACCAAGGAACTGGTCTCAGTTTCTAGAATAAACTTCCTCTCGATCCTGGTTTCCTACCAAGGAAATGGTCTCAGTTTCTTTTGTCAATAAACTTTCTTGACAAGGGACACAATTTGTAGCGGTTTTTCCTCAAACTTCTCGCCGAATTTTCCTGGAGAGATGCCATTTGATGGAAAAAGTTTTGATGTCAGATTACTGGGGAACCCATTCGTCTGAGCTGCAAATATGTACAAACTTCTCTATTGGAGATGCCATTTGTTGACTCTACTGGGAAAAACGAGTCTCTTGAGAGACTGCTTTCGCTTGGGGATATTACATCATACTTTTCCTCGAGACCTTCTCAGAGGAAATGCCATGTGATGTAATCCAATTTGGAGGTGCTGATGACCTTTTCGTCAGCAAATTTTTTCAAAGAAAAACTGCTGTATTGCCGAATCTTTAATTAAGAGGCTTTCTCTGAGGATTCTCCTTGATCCGAGAAAGCGAAGATATCATCTTCAATGGTGAAGAGTGACGTTTGCCAAAAGTTTTCTTGTCTTCCAGAGGTTCAAGTTATCAAAATGGTCAAGGTCCGGCCTCAATCCAGAAATAAACTGGAGAGAGATGGCTTAGATGATTCACTTCCTGACGAGGAAAGAACTGATAACTCAATAGATAAGAGGACTTTTATCACTAGGGGATAAGACCGACTAGAGTGATAGTGATGCAATATGAATATGAATATAAATCAATAATGCATGATGTATGTATGTATATGCTGACAAAACTGACTCGACATACAGAATAATGGATGAACACGACTGGATACTCGACCATTGCAGGGGACTAAGGGGTATCGTTGGTCCAACAATAGCAGTTCTGCCTTGCTTAGGAGAGATAGTCCCTGTTGGGAGCTATGTTGGTCGGGCTTAGGAGGTAAGAACTCTGCCGGGGATGTCAGACAAAACAAGGTCTCTGACACAGTTGATCCTTCATTCAGACGTACTGGTTTAGAAGGAGCACTTTGATTCTGCACTTCGAAGTTCGATTACTTCTAGAGAAGCGATCGATGTTCTTTCAATATTCAACAATCAAAAGAAATTGCCATCTTTATTTTAAAAGCAGAAAAAGTTTGACAAGTAAATTCATTTTTGTTTTATTTCAAGAATCGTTGATCATGTTAAAATGTATCATTCTGTAAAGCTAAAACAAATAAGAATTGCAAACAAAAGCACAAGGGCTCAAATTTTATTGATAGGATGGGAATCAACCAATCGCGTGATTCCATAGAGTATTTACAAAGTTAGAAAATGGTAATTTACTGGAAAAGGGTTTCATTAAAACATAACGACCACTATCCTTCTACCAACTTTGAATTCTGGACATCCTGAGCTTCCGTCGAAGATGACCTTGATTGGAGTTTTTCTCGGATGGTGTAACTGCTGCTGGGGAATTTGCCCCTTTGTTAGACGTGGTTACTTCCCATTAATCCCTAACTTTTGCCTGGATTGTACTTTGAGATTTCCAATCCACCGGGATGATTTTTGATTATGTCTCTAATTTTTTCCTGGACCGCCCTTTCGGGTTTTCAATCCACCGAGACGTTTTTTTTATTTTTTTTTATTTAGGAGAAGTATTTCTTGACTACATCAACATTCGTGGGGTAGGCAAATTCCTCTCCGTCCATGGTTGCAAGTCTCAAGGCGCCGCCTGAGAAGGCTTTGTTGACCACATAGGGGCCGTCATAATTCGGAGTCCATTTGCCCCGCGAATCAGTGAGGAATGATTGTATCTTTTTGAGCACGAGGTCTCCTTTCCTGAAGACGCGAGGTCGGACCTTTTTGTCAAACGCCTTCATCATTTTTTTTCTGATACAACTGACCATGGCATAGCGCCGTTACTCGCTTTTCTTTGATCAGATTCAGTTCGTCGTGCCGACTTTGACACCATTCAGCTTCTGTTAGCTTAGCTTCCATCAATACCCTGATTGATGGGATGTCTACTTCTATGGGGAGCACTTCCTCCATGCCATATACTAGAGAGAAAGGGGTTGCCCCTGTTGAAGTGCGGACAGATGTGCGATAACCGTGAAGAGCAAAGGGTCGCATCTCGTAACAGTCTTTGTAGGTTATAACCATCTTTTGAATAATCTTCTTGATGTTCTTGTTAGCTGCTTCCACCGCCCCGTTCATCTTGGGTCGGTAGGGAGATGAGTTATGGTGTTCGATCCTGAACTCAACGCACAACTTTTTCCTCATCTAATTGTTCAGGTTAGATCCATTATCAGTAATGATCTGGCTTGGAACACCATAACGGCAAATGATATTGTTTTTGATAAATTGGATCACCACTTGTCGGGTTACATTAGCGTATGACGCTGCTTCGACCCACTTGGTGAAGTAATCAATGGCTACCAGGATGAACTAATATTCGTTTGAAGCCTTGGGCTTAATCATGCCAATCATCTCAATTCCCCATATGGAAAAAGGCCACGGGGAAAAGAGAACTTTGAGATGCGTTGGCGGTACATGGATCTTGTCTGAGTATATCTGACACTTGTGACATTTCCTCATGTACTTATAGCAATCGGATTCCATTCTTAACCAATAATACCATGCTATTAGGATTTTTCTCGCCATTGTGTGTCCATTGGCATGCGTGCCAAAGGATCCTTCATGAATTTCTTTCATCAGCATGTTTGATTCTGGTCTGTCTACACATCGGAGCAAGACCATGTCGAAGTTTCTCTTATAGAGTGTATCACCGCTCAGGAAGAAGCTGCCTGCCAGTCTCCCGAGGGTTTTTCGGTCCTTTCTGGATACCCCAGGCGGGTACTCTTGTTTCTGAAGGAAGCATTTGATATCGTGATACCAAGGTTTGTCTTCTATGACTGCTTCAATCGTGAAGATGTAAGCGGGCCGTTCAAGGCGTATTATGTCAATCTTAGGTAAGCCGTTCCATTGACCTACACTAATCATGGAAGAGAGGGTGGCTAATGCATCGGCCATGTGATTCTCTTCACGAGGGATATGATGAAACTCGACTCTGTTGAAGAAGGGTAACAACCTTCTTGCGTAATCTTTGTAAGGAATAAATCCTAATTGGTATGTGTTCCAATCTCTTTTGATCTGATTGATAACCAGGGATGAGTTTCCATATACATCCAAGTTCTTGATCCTTAAGTCGATCGCTTCTTCGAGACCCATGATACAAGCTTCGTATTCGGCCTCGTTATTTGTACACTTGAATGTAAGTATGGCGCTGAAAGGAATGTGGGTACCCTGAGGTGTTATGATGATTTCTCCAATTCCATTTCCGTAATGATTGACAGCTCCGTCAAAGATTAGTCCCCATTGGGAACCTGATTCTGGCCCTTCACTAGGTAGCGGTTCATCGTAGTCTTTCATTTTTAGATACATGACATCTTCGTCTGGGAAGTCAAATTCGATTGATTCTTGATCGTCAATCGGTTGATGAGCCAAATGATCAGCTAAAACACTTCCCTTAACGGCTTTCTGAGCGTGGTATTCGATGTTATATTCTAATAACAACATCTGCTAACGGGCAATCCTTCCTGTGAGAGCAGGTTTTTCAAAGACGTACTTGATTGGATCCATTTCGGTTATTAACCAAGTAGTGTGACGAATCATATACTGGCGAAGACGTTTGGCTGCCCAAGCCAGAGCACAACAAGTTTTCTCAAGCATAGTATATCGAGTCTCGTAGTCGATGAACTTCTTGCTCAAATAGTAAATGGCAGACTCTTTCCTTTTGGTTTCTTCTTGTTGGCCAAGTACACAACCCATAGAGTCTTCCAAGACTGTTAAGTAAATTATTAGGGGCCTTCCTTCCACGGGAGGGGATAAAATCGGTGGGTTCAACAGGTATTCCTTGATACTGTCGAAGTCGGTTTGACAGTCTTCTGTCCAAACGCAGTCCTGATTCTTTTTGAGTAATTTGAAGATCGGCGCGCATGTCGCGGTCATGAGGAATATAAATTTGGAGATGTAATTCAAACGTCCCAAGAATCCCCTGACTTGTTTTTCAGTCTTTGGAGAAGGCATTTCTTGAATGGCCTTGACCTTGTCAGGATCAACTTCAATTCCTTTCTGGCTGACGATGAACCCTAGCAGTTTCCCTGAACGGACACCGAATGTGCACTTATTGGGATTCAGGCGGAGTTTGTACCTCCTTAGACGCTCGAATAACTTTGACAGATGGGTCACATGCTCCTCTTCTGTCTTAGATTTGGCAATCATATCGTCGACATATACCTCGATTTCCTTGTGTATCATGTCATGAAAAAGAGTAGTCATGGCCCTTTGATAGGTTGCCCCGACGTTCTTCAGACCGAACGACATTACCTTGTAATAAAAGGTGCCCCATGGGGTGATTAATGAAGTTTTCTCCACGTCTTTCAGCGCCATTTTTATCTGATTATAGCCCGAGAATCCATCCATGAAGGAGAAAACTTTGAACTTTGATGTACTGTCAACCAACATGTCAATGTGTGGTAAAGGAAAGTCGTCCTTTGGACTAGCCTTGTTTAGATCCCTGTAGTCTACACACATTCTGACCTTTCCGTCCTTTTTCGGAACGGGTACTATGTTGGCTAACCATTGAGGATATTTTGATGTGGCGAGGAAACCCGCGTCAATCTGTTTCTAGAATTCCTCTTTGATATTGATGGCCATGTCTGGATGAGTCCGTCTCAACCTCTGTTTTACTGGCGGACATTCTGATCTCAACGGTAGATGATGTTTCACGATGCTGGTATCCAACCCTGGCATGTCCTGGTAGGACCAAGCGAATACATCGGGGAACTGTTTGAGAAGCTTTGTCAAATTTTCTTTGACAGTTGAACTGAGCAGTACCCCAATCCTGACCTCTTTTCTTTCTTCCTCTGAACCTAAGTTGACCGTTTCCAATGGCTCATTGTGAGGTTTAATGGACTTTTCCTCTTGTCTGAGTAATCGGGAGATCTCTTCTGGAATTTCGTCGTCATCTTCTTCTTCAGCCTCAAATACCGAGAATTCAAAGTTGGGAGAAGGCATCGGATCGCGTGTTTCAACGGGGTTTAAAACAAGCAATCTGCAGGACGTGATGATTTGTGTTTAGAAGAGATAGAGAAAATACAAGAGTGTGTGCAGTGTAATTTTTTTACTGCTTGTTTTTATTATTTGTACTATTTTTTAGGATTACCATTTTCTGAAAAACAAAAAGAGAAAGCAATAATTAATGCGGAAATTACATAACGACGTTTATTTATTTATGATTTTGTCGATTCTTGAAACTACAGCCCTATAAAACAAAACTCTGTCACTTTGGGCGAAGCAAAGAGGGATATTTACAGAAAGTGAGCCCTATCGAAACACCTGTTTCACCTGGGCAGGGTGAAAAGTTAAAGACGACAATTACTTTGACTTATGAACAATCTTCGGAACATCGACTGCAACCCATTGGCGGCGAACTCCTCGGTGAATTACAAAGTCTGGTACCTTCCTTGATCTGCCTTCAGCAATAATGCTGATTTCTGGCGGAGCAGGATCATTGGAATCTGTCTCCCAAGCAGAGTTGTCGTAGGAGGATTCCTCAGTTGTATTTTGCAGAGTATTTGTGCTCTTAGGTGGATCTCCCCGCCCAGTTGGCTGAATGTCTTCGAGCCTGATGCGACAGCTTTTAGGAGCAGTGTATTTGACCATGAAGTCGTATTTACCACTCGGTTGTCCCAAGGTGTCCCACACTTCTTTAGAATTGGAGGAGTCATCCCTTTCGATGACGTTGACCTCGGGAAAAGCATAGTTAATGAATTATAGTCCTGTAAATTTTGCAAATTTATCGTCATGCTGGATATTTTCTGAATGACCTGAGTGTTGATCCCATGACATGGTGGGGACGCGGTATTCTTTTCAATGATGGTCAGCTGATTTTCATTGTTCGGCTGATTTTCTTGCCCCAAGTCTCCTGGGTACGGCTGCCAGATAGGCAGGCCATCCATCGGGCCATAGTAGTTGGGTCAAAGTTGTCTTTCATCAGAGTGTCCTCCTCTAATGAGTTTGGTGGAGCACGGGATCCTTCCGGATCACAATCTCTGTATATCATTTCGACATCTGACCTTGGTATCAATCTCGAACTTTGTGCCAGAAAGCAAAATGGTGTAGACACCTCTTCCTGAGACATATAACCGTCCTTATTAAGATAGGATTCCCATTCTTCATATGTATTGGAGGAATCTCCCTCATTGATAGTGTGTACTTCTTGGGACACTGGGTGAAGGAAACCTCTAATGTGGAAGAAGTTCTGAATGGGATAAAGACTTTCATCGTTAGTGGCAGTCTGGGTACAGGTTGCAGAAAAACCAAGACCCTTCTTTGTTTTATTATCGGTAGGAATGACGAGTTGTCCCCATCCCTTGGCGTTGTTACTTTTGATTGCTTCGAGATCATCTTTGTACGAGGAAATCAAGGTTCCTCTTTCTGCCTGATTATCATGGCTCACCGAAAGCGCTTGGAACTGGGTTCCGATTATCTCCTCTGGTTCCACACAGGTGGATGATGATAAGTTACTCACGATCAAGGCCTATTATCCACAGACCGTGACGAGTTGGTAGTTTTTGACAAACTTCAGCTTCTAGTGAAGTGTCGAAGTGACTGCCCCAGCCTGGTGTATCCAAGGTCTTCGTAATAAGCAGCTATATGTTGCCCGGATGTCCATGACTTGGAACGTGTGAGGACCAATAGTTATGGGAAGATCGACTTCGCCGATAACTGTTTTTTGGGATCCGTCAAATGTTTTGATGGTGACATCACTGGCCCTCATCGGAGATCCTTGATATGATAATCGTATCAATGTAGATTTTTACATAACGTTGAGAGCCGATCCGGTGTCTACCAGTACGCTGGCTAAGGCATCATCCTGGCAGTTGACTGTGATATTGAGCGCCATGTTGTGGCTTTTGCCTTCTTCTGGCAATTCCTCATCACTAAACCCCAAGTTGTTGCAGGAAGTGATGTTAGAGACGATGCTATCGAACTGTTGTATTGACACATCCTGTTCCAATAAGGCCTGTTCTAAGACTTTCTGTAGAGCCTCTCTGCGGGCTTCGGAATTGAGTAAAAGTGATAGCACAGAGATCTTTGAAGGAGTTTGTAACAGTTGATCAACAATGTTGTATTCACTCCTTTGGATGAGCTTCAGTATCTCATCATCGTTTTTTGAAAGGTCGGGATTACTGGATTGACCGACTGGTGGATTAGGAACTTCTGTTTGAGGTTCCTTTTCTCTGCTAGGTTCTCCAACTCCTCTGTTGAAGATTCTACCGCTCCGTATTACTCGACTGATGTCTGCAATATTCACGACGGAGGGTAATGGTATTTCCTTCCCATTCTCAACTGTTGTTGCACCGTATTTGTAAGGGATAGCCTTAGCTGATTTATGCAGTAACGGTCCTGGTAGATAGATAACTACAGGAGCCTTCTGATTTTTCTGACTGTCGTAAGGGACTTTAATCAATTCTTGGTTAAGAACCTTCGATTCGTCAAGTAGAGGGATGATGGTACAAACATCCTTGGTCCTTTCATGATCAGAGATCACAACAACATCCTTAATCTGATCAGCGAAATAGTCTGGCGTCCAGTTGATAGACCCCGAAACTGAATATTGTTGGATTTCTTTGCGGTCCAACTGACTCTGAAGTGCTGCTCGCACGAGGTAACATCCTTGATTATTTTCTGAGCAGACTCTACAGCGCTCTTAATTGTGTGGTGGCACCTGGCCACGTCCGCTTTGAATGCAGTGTAACCTCACTATATCTGTTTCCGTAGATCGGACATCCTGACTTTGATGCCGAGTAGGGTTCACGTCAACCACACTGATTTGTTGCGCATCTTCATCCATATAGATTGGAAGCCACCAGTGGTTTACCAAGTGTTGCAAAGTTATTTGAACGAGAGCGCACCCTTGGTTACTCTCACAACATACTTTACAGCTCAGATAATCATGTGAAGTGAGAAAACCGAGTTGGACTTGCTTGGTGTGTAACTCCACCAAGCTGGTATTCATTAAACGAATATCGAAGATTTGAACCATGTTGATCTGATAGGGATTTCTATCATGGTAGTCCTGAATCCATCCAAGATCCATCTGACGCTGGAGGGCCTCTTGTACAAAAGAGCATCCCTGTTTGTTTACCGAGCAAGTCAGACAGGAATTGTAATTATGCCGCGGCAGATTACGATACTGGCTTTGCCTTGAGTGCATTGCCACTAAGTTGACATTCATCGCACGGATGTCGTGGTTTTGAATGATGTTGGAATTCGTATAAGTCATGTTAACCCCACGAACTCGGTGCTCTTGGATCCATCCGAGATCCAACTGTTCCTGTAGAGCTGCTTGCACCACAAAACATCCTTGATTGTTTTTTGAGCAGATATCACACTGGTGATAATTATGAGGTGGCACATGGCCGTATCCGCTCTGTCTACAATGCATCTTGACCAAGTTGGCCCTTAATAAGAGTACATCATGAATTTGATAGCTATTATTAGATTCTCCCTCTATCAAATTTATTGCAGCTTTCTCATGTTGAGGGAACGGGTTCGTGAGAACGTTAGGATCTGTATCCTTGAAGGATAAAACCCCGCTCCTAACAAGCTTTTGCACGTCAAATTTGAAACTGAGACAGTTTTCTATGTTGTGCCCTGGTCCTCCTTGATGGTAAGGGCAAGTCGGATCCGCTTTGAAACAAAAAGGCGGATTTTTTGAAATTGTAAGAGGAGTCCTGGTTTGGACATGCCCCTTGACCAGTAATAGTGGAAACAGTTATGTGTACAACATTGGTATAGGGTCGAACCCTGGTGGTCGCGTTGTACGGTTGTTGTTGTACGGAGGACGAGCCCGCTGAAGCGGCTGTTGTGTCCTTTGCTGATATTGTTGTTGATTCGGTTGGCTTTGAGCAACCTGAGGTTGATACGTAGAAATAAGCGCAGGATTGATAGCAGGAGTTACAGCTGCTACTGGTTGATATCATCGCCTTTGCTTTCCGAGAGAGATATTCCCAATATCCTGCTCTTTTTTCTTAGCGTCTTTAACTAAACGTCCTTCCCGGACCGCTTTCTCAAGACGAACTCCCATGCCCACCATCTCGGTGAAGTCACTAGGTGCACTGGCGACCATTCTGTCGTAGTAAAATGAGCTTAAGGTTTTTAAGAAGATCTTTGTCATCTCTTTTTCCTTAAGAGGTGGACAAACCTAGGCGGCAATTTCACGCCATCTCTGAGCGTACTCCTTAAAGGTTTCCTTGTCCTTTTGTGACATCGATCTGAGTTGATCTCTGTCCGGTGCCATGTCCAAATTGTATTTATATTGTTGAACGAAGGCAGTGCCAAGATCTCTGAAAGTGGCGATCTTAGTGCGGTTTAAACCCATGTACCACTTTAATGCGGCACCGGTTAAACTATCCTGAAAATAGTGGATCAGCAACTCTTGGTTCTTTGTCTGAGCTGACATTCGTCGAGCGTACATCACCAAATGGCTTTGAGGGCAAGAATTACCCTTGTACTTTTCAAAATCGGGCACCTGGAATTTGTGCGGGACTTTCACATTGGGGAACAAACAAAGGTCTGCGGTGTCCTTTCCAAATAAATCCTGACCGCGAAGGGCTTGCAGTTCTTTCTGCATCTCCAGGAATTGTTCCTGGAACTCATTCATTCTGTCGAACATCCTTTCATTTCAACCAGAAGGTATGTGGGGAATATGTCCTTCCGGGACAGTGTGTACCACGAGCGGTGGTATAGTTATTATGGCCGAGACTCTCGGTGTCTCCCGAAGTTTGTAACCTTCAGGAGTTGCTGTCATGCCCCTGGCACCTTCGCTTTCCCGAAGTTTGTAACCTTCAGGCCCAGCGGCTCCTGCTGAAGTTTCTGGATCTTCAGTGATCGACGGGATATATCCTTCCGGGATATAGTTAATAGGCATGCCCCAGGGACGATCTTTCGGCATTTTGTACCTAGGATCATACTTCTCCACTATGGGCGTTGATGCAATTTCTGAGATCACAGTCATTTGTTGTTGCATCTGAGCTTCTACCAGAGCTTGCATGTCGTTATGAAGCTTTCTTAGATCCTCTTTCAGAGTGTCAATCTTTTCCCTCAACTCTCTGTTCTCTTCCTCGAGATCATCCATCCTTTTCTGACGATTGGCCCGAGTATTGTACGAATGAGACAGTTTGACCCTAGAATCAAGACGCAAACGTGAGAATGATGAATGATATGCAATGATTATATTAATTGTATATATTTTTTTGTTCAAAGTAACTTCGACACTTGGATTGCAAATATCAAATAGTGGGGAAACCCCATTTTATTGAATTCAAAGGATTACAGAAATGGAAATATAGTAATTTACATAGTACTGCAAAAGGAAATCTAAGCTAATGGATCCTGAGTCCTCTCTGAGGAGAGCTCAGGTGCTGGTTCTGGTACTTTCCTTTTCTTTGACCGGGGCTCTTGAGCCGTTGTCGGGTTGTCATTCCTTTGCCAAGTGAAAGGAGCGAACAAATTCCTTTGGTCTTCTTGATTCTCTACAGCACGTTGCTCTAAAATCTCAATTAGAGCATCCTTTTCTTTTAACAGTTGCTGTATTTTCTTGCACTCTACATTGAGAATACGGTACTTGTTCCTCCAAGACCTCCTCTCCTGCTAAACTTTGCTGAGAGTAACCTGAAGTTTTTCTGTCTCAGACATAAAATAAAGGGCAGAGTCCCTTAATGGAAGAACTCCCTGGCGAGGGTAAGGCATCCTCAACTTGAGAGCTCTAGTTTGTACCCAGTGGAGATAAGGCTCCACCGAGACACATTCAGGTTTTCCTAGAGACTCTCTTCCTTTTATGTGAATGTGTTTTCAGGCATGCACTACTTCCGTCTTTAGTGCCCTGTCATTTTATCCTTCCTTGAAGAAAAGACCTTCCAGATGAGCATTACGCGGGATATGCCTCATCGGGTATCCAAATTGACGACGAACTAAAATTGGATAATAATTGATTCCTCCCTTAGTTCCTATAAGGGGTATATTTGGGAAATAATTGTCAGAGTTGGTAATAGACATGATTCTCTGCGACCAACGAAAAGTATTCTTTTGATCCCAAAATGCAGCAGACTTGGGCAAGTGAGAAGTGAACCATTTGAACAGCAAGGTGTAGCGCGAGTTTTTGCGTGGTTGCGAAGCACTATCGCTTTGGGGTACTATAGCTCGATTCATTTTTTTATCCTATTGAAGCTGATGAAGGAATGAAAATAGATGTATCCAACTAACCCTGCTTGCAAACTGAGTTTAAACAGATGACTGTTGGTTTACAGATGCTATTAAGATTGTGGGTCTCTCTTAGGTTATTTTATTAAAAACACAGTGTCTGGATTATTTGTAAGATGTTAGGACTGATGCTTTTTGATTGATGTATGAAGGTACGGGATTTTGGATTTTTGATTAGTGTGCTCGCTAAGATTTTTCAATCTTATGCCTACGTATTCCCGTTTAACGAAACAGGGAAATCAGAGCGATCGTAGTTCCTCCGATTCTATGGGAGGAAAAAAAAGGTTGTTTTGGTGTCTTGTTCAAAGCCCAAGACATGAAGCTAAAGGTGGGTAGTATCTTGTTCAAAGCCCAAGATGTGAAGCTGAAGGGGTTTGACTTTAGAGAGAATTTATCATCTCTAAAGGGGGATATTTGGTCTGTTTGTCACAACTGTTGGGTAACTAATTATAAAGGAGAATTACTTTAACTGGGATATCTGAATCTAGCAATGGCATAATTTCCTTTATAGGGGATTTTTAACCTGAAGGAGAAGACTTTAACTCAGTTTAGAGCAATGCCATCTTTCCTTAGGAATTTCTCATGCTAAAAGAGGGACAGTGGCGTGGATGTAAATAATCTAGAGGCTTGCCGCTTACAGCAATTAGATGAAGGAAAAGGAATTGTTGATGTTTGTAAACTGTGAGCAAGGCACAACTTTTGATGCTAAAAGGTTGATTGACTCAACTGGGGGTTTCTTTATACAAAACCTAAGAGGAGGTTATTGACCCAACAAGAGGGTGTTTTTATGTGTCTCGTACGAAGACCGAGAGAGAGGCTAAAAGGGTTGACTCAACAAGAGAGTGCTTTTGTATGTGTCTTGTACGAAGCCTAAGACGGAGGCTAAATGTGTTTGACTCAACAAGAGAGGCTTTGTACCTCGTACGAAGCCCGAGATGGAGGCTAAAAAATGTTTGACTCAACAAGAGAGTCTTTTATACTCAACAAGAGAGTGATTTTTATCTCGTACGAAGCCCGAGATGGAGGCTAAAAGGGAAGTGACTCAACAAGAGAGTCTTTTATACTCAACAAGAGAGTGTGAATAGGTTAGCTCCGCTGGGGAGAATCATTGTACAAAGCCCAAGAGGAGGCTAGTGTGCTGGTGACTATTTCAGTTTAGTGACAGGTCTAATATGTTGGATAAAGAGAAAATCAGTTCTTATATGGGTAATGTTGTGCTCAGGGATTGATCGGAGGATCAGGGTTATTTCCTATTCTTTAAGGAAATGGGAAATCCCAAAAGGTATGGAGAGTGTCCAAGTCTACGGGTGTTTTGAGAAATCAATTCTCAGGTAGTGAATGATCTTTGTATGATGCCCAAGAGAAGGCGGGTATGTTAAGGGATGAAGGTCAACCCATTAACTAGTCTGACACTTGACTCAGAAAGACAGCTCTAGCAAATTGATGACTAGGTTATATTCCTATACCTGTAGAGGTCTCTGGGTCCTTGTAATAAGCCCAAGAGAAGGCATGAGAGCTTTTAAGAAGCCGAAGGGTCCTTGTACAACGCCCAAGAGGAGGCTGGGATGCTTTTAAGAAGCCCGTGGGTCCCCAAACCCCGAGAAGTTAAAGACATGCCATTCACCGAGAATAGATCAAGCCAGGAAAGTACGAGAATTTGGAAGAAACTCAAGAGATTCCATTCACGGAGAAAAGATCATCTCTGGGGAGTAGAGTTTCTTTGACGATTTCTAAGGGTGACAGTCTGAGAAAGGGTTCACCGAGAATGTTGCCTTTCACGTCTCCATATTGTTTAACCCCAAGAGGAGGGAAGACTGTGTCTGGTAATCCTATGGGGATCTAGTTTTGTTTGTATTAAAGAGTGACCAATAGGGCTTTACCTAGTGCTAGACGTAGTTGTTGGGGAAAACTCTAAACAACTATACTAGTATTACACAGTTGATATTTGACAAGTATATAAAAGTTTGTGAAAGAAGACTTACAGTGAGCAGCCCCACAATACAGTTATATATATATGAAAGCGGATAAAGAAAGCGGGTAAACACTTACTCGGTTGTAGAGCTTCCATGCTGTTTGGTTGGTTTGTTCAACAAAGAAAGCTTTGATAACAATATTATATTCAAAATCAAAGGAGAAAGTGCTTTGAAAAGATTGTTTGGGGCTTACAGCTCAAGGAGAGGCCCAAGGTTTTATCAGTGATTGCACTGTTGTTTTGAAATTGTACAGGGACTTATACAAGTGATTGAGGCCCAAAAAGGTTTTCTGTACAAGGGGATGGGTCTTACACTCTCTCAAGAGGCCCAAAGGTTTATTTTTGTACAAGTGGTGGGGCTTATAGCTCAAGGAGAGGCCCAAGGTTTTGTTTTAAAAGGCGACGATCGCGCCGAACTTTTTAATGGTATCAGGACTTATACAATACACTGAGGCCCAAACTATTTTGGTTTTCAAAAAGGGGTTGGGTCTTACACTCTACTAGAGGCCCAATGATTTTTAAAGAATGGGGCTTATAACACGGGGGTAGGCCCAAAGGGTTTGATTTTTGAACTGGCGATCGCGCCGAGATTTTCTTTTAACGCAGAGGGACTTATACAATATCTGAGGCCCAAAATTGTTTTGGTTAAAAGGGGATTGGGTCTTACACTCTATTAAAGGCCCAAAGTGTTTTAAAGTTTTGTTTGAGTGAAAATCAAGGAAACCCTAAATTTGTTTTCTTTTAAAAGGAAATACTTAAAGAAAATCAAATAAAAATGATAAAAATACCAAATAAGTTTGAATAAACCACTTGTGATTTTTGTTGAAGGTTTGAAAAATGAGGTTTTAATCACAAGATAAATTAAAACTCATTTGGTTTTGATTTTCAAAGTAAATATTCACTTTTAAATGTTTAAAAACAAATAAAAATGAATTTACTCACAAAAATACTAATTATATTAAATAACTAATATAAATTAAATTTTTTTGTGGAATAAAATATTTCAACATTTTTGTGATTTTTTGCAAAAAGAACCAATAAAAAATAATTAAAATTGAGGGAGTTATTAATTTTTCAAATCATTAAAAATAATAAGAAAAACAATAAAAAAAAGTGGAGAAAATAGCAAAAAGAGGATCTGGGGCGAGGGGGATTCGAACCCCAGACCTCTTGTGTATAGGGCGCGCGCCTTACCCTTGGGGTGGTGATACATCCATTGATAGAAACACAACCACAAATATACAAGTCTTGCCTTGTTTTTGGCCTGGCCCAAGGCAAGGCAAGGCAAAATTTTGGTTGAAAACGTGAAGGCCATAACTTTCTCATTTCTCCATGGATTGGGACAAAATTTAGGTCTATCCTGCCTAGAATTTCAGAAAGTATCCAATGGTGGTGATATTTTTTTCAGATCATGCTCCTATTGAAAAACCCGATAGTGGTTTTGAAATAGGCCATGATTTGCATTTTCTATGCCATCTCTTGGTACAAGCATGAATTACATGACAAATTGGTGCAATCACAACACATATAACATGTATAAGGTGTGCATGATCAGTGGACATCCAAAGAAAGCATGGTTCAAAGAATCCAAGTTGTGATGCTTACCTCTTTTTGGAGCTTTTGTGCAATCTGCCAAGCCACTTGTTCCAGAAATGATTTGATGCTTTGAACAAACTCAAATGATCACTTAGAAGCTTTTAGGATGGTTGGAATCAGCTGGAAACCTCAGGAACAAGTTTAAGCTCTTTCTTGGAAAAGGGGCAAAAGTGGCCAAAATAGCAACTCTCCCAAATGGTGTTCCAGATGGGGGGAACCATTTGGGACAGTTCAAGGATGATATTTGGATTGTGTTTGAGGTTTTATCTGGTTTGGAAAGTGACTGAATCAAGACATGGCTTGAAAAATGCACAAAAGTCCTATTTTGAGGTTTTGAGACGTGACTTTGTGATTTTGGTGTTACAGGTCACTTGTGAGAGTTTGGATAGCTTAAATATGATATATTGGATGTGTTTGGATCATAAGCTATGATGGAATTGCTTTCTAACTCAAAAACTCAGAGTTACCTTGCTAAAGAAGGTGTTTTTGCCTAGAGAAAGAGATTTTGAGGAAAGCAAGTGTTGTAGTGCTTTGGTGTACTCAAACTGAACACAGTTGAGCTCTATTTATAGTAGAACAAGTTTGTTTTGGCTGCAATAGTGACTGACAACTGCAGCAGAGGTTTAGCCAATGTAGAGCAATGGGAATCTAAGTCTCGTCTAGCCATTGACTAGAGGTTAGGGCACAGGCTGCTGGTCCCCTTGGTCTTGGATAAGTCTTGACTGAATTCAGTTGGAAATGGCTCAGTCCATGCCACCTTGGTGTAACCATTGAATGCTGCAATCCAAAATTGGAGTGTTGTACCTCTTTTAGGCATTTCTAGGTTTGGCATGCTATTTTTGGTTCCAAAGAATTGGGAGGCTTGGGATCAGAGTTGGTTCCTCCTTGGTCCCCCCTTGAGGTGTTCAGATGAATAGAGTTGCTCTCCCTTTGCAAAATTTGAGCAAATCGAGCAAAACTCTCAAATCTGCCTTGCCATGACAGTTTGCATAAAGGCATATTGGCATTGTCATATCTCATGGCTCAAGTGGACTTTGATGGAGTTCTTGGCCATTTTGGAAAGCCATCATATGATACAACAACTGTTTGATCATAATTGGTTTTGATACTTTTTGGATCCAAGTGAAAAATGCCCCTACATTTGGAAAAAAGTGAAGGCAGATTCTGACTTAGTGAAAATTTCACTAAGTGTTGGAAAAAAGTGACATTTTCACTTTTTGTGATTTTGATCATTCCATAACTCAAAATCTATGAGGAATTGGAATGAGTTATGTTTGAAGCTTTTGTAGAGTGCCATGAGAGCTACAAATCCAGCTTTGGATGGGAAAAAATGGTCTTAGGGTTAAGGAGTTATGATCCTCTAAAGTTGGTACCCTAGCCACTTTGTTCCATAACTTAGAAAAATTTCTAAGTTTTTATGGTTACCCCTTTTACAAGTTATCCCACTTTTCTTGATTTTTCTTGATGAATGATGATTCCAATCACACATTAACATCATTTTAGGGTTAAAAAACCATAATTGTGAAAAATCTCAAAAAGTCAAAGTTGACTTTTGTGCACGGTTGACTTTTCGTCAGATAAATTCTAAACTATGCGATCCTCTATGAAATCAAGTCCTTGACCTAAATCAACTTTGATGGATTGATTTCATAGGTGTTATAGGGTGTATTGAATCATGTCTTAGGGTTTGGGAACATGTCCTGGTCAAAAGTGAAAGGTACAGTTGAATTTTTCCGTGAAACCCTAACTGTGGTTCTGATGAACTTGAAACTTGTGAACCAAGCTTCTTGGATCAATCCATTGTTACAAATGGATCAATGTGGTTTATTAGAGACCCTTAAATCATGTCTTGAGGTCTTGGCTCATGCTTTGCCCCAGAAGTCAACTTAGGGGTGAATTAGGTAAAGGAACCCTAATTCTTGATCTTTTGTGAATGCATCCCCTGAGGTTAAATTGACTTGAAGGTTGGGTTCATGATGTCACTTGGAGCATCATAGGTTATGCTTTGAAGCATTGGCTCATTCCCAGAGGAAAATTTCCACCTGGAGACCCTGGTCGACCAAACCCTAATTTTGGTGACACTGGTGATCTTGAGGCTTAATCCACCTGGAATGCTGCAACATTGTGCTTGATTCTTGCTGTGGGAGTCCTCTTGATCCATTGTGGATGTTTGAGAGGTTAGAGAAGTTGAATATCATGTCAATTCTTGATTGATCCTTTGTCTAAGAGCTCTGAGAGGGCTTGAAACCCTGATTATTGTTTGTAGTGAATGCTCACCCATCTTTGGGGAGAGTGATGAGGCATAATGATTCATCCATATTGTGATGAGCATTTGCCCAATGATGGGAAATCTTAGTGGTCAAAATTTGGGGTATGACAGATGCTCCTATTTAATCTTCTTGGACCTGAAGGTGTGAATGGCGAAGGTATTCGGGCATTCGGGGTGCAAGAGGATTAAATATCGGAATACCCGAAATTTTGATGGTGGTTATGAATGGCGGTTTGCACATCCTTCTTCTTTTGCTAAGCAATAATGCTTAGAAAAGGTAAAAACTTCTCCTCGACCCTGGTCTTCAGCCAAGGATCTGGTTACAGTTTCTGAAATAAACTTCCCCTCGATTCTGGTTTCCTACCAAGGAACTGGTCTCAGTTTCTGATATAAACTTCCCCTCGATCCTGGTTTCCTACCAAGGAACTGGTCTTAGTTTCTGATATAAACTTCCCCTCGATCCTGGTTTCCTACCAAGGAACTGGTCTCAGTTTCTGAAATAAACCTCCCCTCGATCCTGGTTTCCTACTACGAAACTGGTCTAAGTTTCCGAAATAAACTTCCCCACGATCTTGGTTTCCTACCAAGGAACTGGTCTCGGTTTCTTTTGTCAATAAACTTTCTTGACAAGGCACGCTGTTCATAGCGGTTTTCCTCAAACTTCTCGCCGAATTTTCCTGGCGAGATTCCATTTGATTGGAAAACTATTTGATGTCAGACTTGCTGGGGAACCCATCCGTCTGAATTGTAGAGGGGTACAAACTTCTTTGTTGGAGATGCCATTTGTCGACTCTATCGGGGAAAACGAGTCTCTTGAGAGACTGCCTTCGCTTGGGGATATTACATCATACTTTTCTTCGAGATCTTCTCGGAGAAATGCCATACAATGTATTCCAATTTTGAGGTGCTGATGACTTCATTAACATTGACTTTTTGGAGAGAAAAGTCAATGTGTTGCTGAGAGTCTGTAGTTGTGAGGCTTTCTCTGGGGATTTTCCTTAATCCGGGAAAGCGAAGGTATCATCTTCAATGGCGAAGAGTGACATTTGTCGAACGTTTTGTTATTTTTCAGAGGTTCAAATTATCAAAGTGGTCAAGGGCCAACTCCAATCCAGAAATAAACTGGAGGAGAGAGATAGTGCAGACGCAACACTTCGTGACGAGGAAAGAACTGACGACTCGATTGAGAGGACTTTTATCACTAGGGGACAAGACCGACTAAAGTGATAGTGATGCAATATGAATGCAAATGTAAATCAACCATGCATGATGTATGTATGTATATGCTGACAAAACTAACACGACATACAAACTGACGGATGAACACGACTGGATACTCGGCCACTGCAGGGGATGAAGAAGCATCACTGGTCCAAGATAGCAATTCTACCTTGCTTAGGAGAGATAGTCCCTGCAGGGAGCCATCTTGGTCGGGCTTAGGAGGTGGGAACTCTGCCTGGGATGTCAGATGGAACATTCGCGTCTGACATAGTTGATCCTTCATTCAGGTGTACTGGTTTAGAAGGAATACTTTGATTCTGCACTTTGAAGCTTAACCGCCTTTGGGAGAAGCAATCGATATTCTTTCGATGTTCAACAGTCAAAAGAATTTGCCATCTTTATTAAAAGCAGAAAAATTTTACAAGTAAATTCATTTTTGTTTTATTTCAAGAACCGTTGATCATGTTAAAATGTCGTTCTGTAAAGCTAAAACAAATAAGAATTGTAAACAAAAGCACAAGGGCTCAAATTTTATTAATAGGATGGAAATCAGCCAAACACGTGATTCCATAGAGTATTTACAAAGTTTGAAAATGGTAATTTAAGGGAAAAGGGCTACATTGAAACATAACGACCACTATCCTTCTACCAACTTTGAATTAGGGACATCATGAGCTTCTGTCGAAGATGACATTGACTGGAGTTTTCTTTCAATGGATGGCATTACTGCTGAGGAGTTGAACTGATCAGATGTAGTTACTTGCCATTATCCCTAACTTTTTCCTGGATTGTACTTTGAGATTTCCAACCCACCAGGATGATTTTTGATCATGTCTCTAATTTTTGCCTGGACCGCCCTTGCGGGTTTTCAATCCACCGAGACGTTTTTTTTCCTTTTTTTTATATATTTTAGGTGAAGTATTTCTTGACTACATCAACATTTATGGGGTAGGAAAATTCCTCTCCGTCCATGGTTACAAGTCTCAAGGCGCCGCCTGAGAAAGCTTTCTTGACCACATAGGGGCCGTCATAGTTCGGAGTCCATTTGCCCCGGGAATCAGTGAGAAATGATTGTATCTTTTTGAGCACGAGGTCCCCTTTTCTGAAGACGTGAGGTCGGACCTTTTTGTCAAACGCCCTCTTCATTCATTGTTGATACAACTGGCCGTGGCATAGTGCCGTTATTCTCTTTTCTTCTATCAGGTTTAATTCGTCGTGTCGACTTTGACGCCATTCAGCTTCTGTAAGCTTAGCTTCTATCAATACCCGGATTGATGGGATCTCTACTTCTATGGGGAGCACTGCTTCCATGCCATATACTAGAGAGAAAGGGGTTGCCCATGTTGAAGTGCGGACAGATGTGCGATAACCGTGAAGAGAAAAGGGTAGCATCTCGTGCCAATCTTTGTAGGTTACAACCATCTTCTGAACAATCTTCTTGATGTTCTTGTTAGCCGCTTCTACCACTCCGTTCATCTTAGGTCGGTAGGGAGATGAGTTATGGTGTTCGATTTTGAACTCAGGGCACAACTCTTTCATCATCTTATTGTTCAAGTTGGATCCATTATTAGTAATGATCTGGCTCGGAACACCATAACGGCAAATGATATTGTTTTTGATAAATCGGACCACCACTTGTCGGGTTACATTAGCGTATGACGCTGCTTCGACCCACTTGGTGAAGTAATCAATGGCTACCAGGATGAACCGATGTCCTTTCGAAGCCTTAGGTTCGATCATGCCGATCATGTTGATTCCCCATATGAAAAAAGGCCATGGAGAAGAAAAAACTTTGAGATGTGTTGGCGGTACATGGATTTTGTCGGAGTATATCTGACACTTGTGACACCTCCTCATGTACTTGTAGCAGTTGGATTCCATGGTCAACCAGTAGTACCCTGCTCGCAGAATTTTTCTCGCCATTGTGTGTTCGTTGGCATGAGTGCCAAAGGATCCTTCATGAATTTATTTTATCAGCATGTCTGCTTCTGGTATGTCTACACATCGTAGCAAGACCATGTCAAAGTTCATCTTATAGAGTGTATCATCGCTCAGGAAGAAACTACCTGCCAGTCTTCTGAGGGTTTTCTCTCTTTCCTTAGTGCCCCAGGTGGGTACTCTTGTTTTTGAAGGAAGCATTTGATATCGTGATACCAAGGTTTGTCGTTTATGACTGCTTCAATCGTGAAGATGTAAGCGGGCCTTTCAAGGTGCATTATGTCGATCTTAGGTAGGTCGTTCCATTGACCTACACTAATCATGGAAGAGAGGGTGGCTAATACATCAGCCATGTGATTCTCTTCACGAGGGATATGATGAAACTCGATTCTGTTAAAGAATGGTAACAGCCTTCTCGCGTAGTCTTTGTAAGGAATCAATCCTGATTGGTATGTGTTCCAATCTCCTTTGATCTGATTGATAACCAGGGCTGAGTCGCCATATACATCCAAGTTCTTGATCCTCAAATCAATCGCTTCTTCGAGACCCATTATACAAGCTTCGTATTCGGCCTCATTGTTTGTGCACTTGAATGTAAGTCTGGCAGTGAAAGGAATGTGGGTACCCTGAGGTGTTATGATGATTGCCCCAATTCCATTTCCGTAATTATTGACAGCTCCGTCAAAGATTAGTCCCCATTGGGAACCTGGTTCTGGCCCTTCACTGGGTAATGGTTCATCGCAATCCTTCATTTTAAAATACATGACATCTTCGTCTGGGAAGTCAAATCCGACTGATTCCTGATCGTCAATCGGTTGATGAGCCAAATGATTGGCTAAAATACTTCCCTTAACGGCTTTTTGAGCATGGTATTCGATGTCATATTCTGATAACAACATCTGCCAACGGGAAATCCTTCCCGTGAGAGCAGGTTTTTCAAATACATACTTGATTGGATCCATCTCTGAGATTAACCAAGTAGTGTGACGAATCATGTACTGGCGAAGACGTTTGGCTGCCCAAGCCAAAGCGCAGCAAGTTTTCTCAAGCATAGTGTACCGAGTCTCGTAGTCGGTGAATTTCTTGCTCAGATAGTAAATGGCAGAGTCCTTCCTTTTTGTTTCGTCTTGTTGGCCAAGTACACAACCATGGAGTCCTCTAAGAATGTGAGGTAGATGATCAGTAGTTTTCCTTCCACTGGAGGTGATAGAATCAGTGGGTTCAACAGATATTCCTTGATACTGTCGAAGGCGGTTTGGCAGTCTTCTGTCCAAACGCAGTCCTGATTCTTTTTGAGTAATTTGAAAATCGGCGCACATGTCGCGTTCATGAGAAATATGAATCTGGAGATGTAGTTCAAACAACCCAGGAATCCTTTGACTTGTTTTTCAGTTTTCGGAGAAGGCATTTCTTGAATGGCCTTGACCTTGTCAGGATCAACCTCAATTCCTTTCTGGCTGACGGTGTACCCTAAAAGTTTCCCTGAACGGACACCGAAGGTGCATTTGTTGGGATTCAAGCGGAGTTTGTACTTTCTCAACCGCTCAAATAGTTTTGACAGGTGGGTCACATGCTCCTCTTCTGTCTTAGATTTTGCAATCATGTCATCGACATATACCTCGATTTCCTTATGTATCATGTCATGAAATAGAGTAGTCATGGCCCTTTGATAGGTTGCCCTGGCGTTCTTCAAACCGAACGACATTACCTTGTAACAAAAGGTACCCCATGGGGTAGTGAACGAAGTTTTCTCCATGTCTTTCGGCGCCATTTTTATCTGATTATAGCCCGAGAATCCATCCATGAAGGAGAAAACTTTGAACTTTGCTGTACTGTCTACCAGCATGTCAATGTGTGGTAAAGGAAAGTCGTCCTTTGGACTAGCCTTGTTTAGATCTTTGTAGTATACACACATTCTGACCTTTCCATCCTTTTCTGGAACGGGTACTATGTTGGCTAACCATTGAGAATACTCCGATGCGGCGAGGAAACCTACGTCAATCTGTTTCTGTGCCTCCTCTTTGATTTTGATGGCCATGTCTAGGTGAGTCCGTCTCAACCTCTGTTTTACGGGCGGACATTCTGACCGTAACGGTAAATGATGTTCCACAATGCTGGTATCCAACCCTGGCATGTCCTGATAGGACCAAGCGAATACATCGGGAAACTCTTTGAGAAGCTTTGTTAAGCTCTCTTTGGCAGTTGGACTGAGCAGTGCCCCAATCCTGATTTCTTTTCTCTCTTTTTCTGAACCCACGTTGATCATTTCCAACGGCTCTTTGTGAGGTTCAATGGACCTTTCCTCCAGTCTGAGTAATCGGGAGATCTCTTCTGGAATTTCATCGTCAACTTCTTCTCAGCCCCAAATACCGGGAACTCAAAGTTGGGAGAAGGCATCGGATCGTATGTTTCAATGGGGTTTAAAACAAGCAATCTACATGACGTGATGATTTATGTTTAGAAGAGATAGAGAAAATGCAAGTGTGTGTGTAGTGTTTTTTCTTTGGAAACTGCTTGTTTTTATGATTGATTTGTTTTTTAGGATTACCATTTTCAAAAAAAGCAAAAAGAAAACAGCAATTAATGCGGAAATTACAGAACGAAGTTATTTTATTTATGATTTGTTGATTCTTGAAACTACAGCCCTATAAAACAAAACTCTGTCGCTTTAGGCGAAGCGAAGAGGGAAATTTACAGAAAATGAGCCCTATCAAAACATCTGTTTCACCTGGGCAGGGTGAAAGGTTAAAGACGACAATTACTTTGACTTATGAACAATCTTCGGAACATCGACAACAACCCATTGGTGGCGAACCCCTTGGTGAATCACAAAGTCTGGTACTTTCCTTGATTTGTCTTCAGAAATAACGCTAATTTCTGGAGGAGCAGGATCATTGGAATCTATCTCCCAGGCAGAGTTGTCGTAGGAGGATTCCTCTGTTGTATTTTGCATAGTATTTGTGCTCTCAGGAAAATCTCCCCATCCAGTTGGCTGGATATCTTCGAAACTGATACGAGAGCTTTCGGGAGCGGTATACTTGACCATGTAGTCGTATTTTCCACTTGGTTGTCCCAGAGTGTCCCACACTTCTTTCGAACTGGAGGAGTCATCTCTCTCGATGACGTTGACCTCAGGAAAAGCATAATTGATGAATTCTAGTCCGCCAAGCTTTGCCAATTCATCGTCGTACTGGATAGGTTCAGAATGACCTGAGTGTTGATCCCATGACATGGTGGGGGCGCAGGTATTCTGTTCAATGACGATCAGCTGGTTTTCATTGTTCGACTGATTTTCTTGCCCCAAGTCTCCTGGGTACGGCTGCCAGTTAGGAAGGCCATCCATTGGGCCATAATAGTCGTGGTCAAAGTTGTCCCTCATCAGAGTGTCCTCCTCTAATGAGTTTGGTGGAGCATGGCATCCTTCTGGATCACAATCTCCATATATCATTTCGACGTCTGACCTCGGTATAAATCTCGGATTCTGTGCGGGATAGCAAAAGGGCGTAGGCACTTCTTCCTGAGACATATAACTGTCCTCGTTGAGATAGGACTTCCATTCCTCATCCGTACCAGAGGAATCTCCCTCGTTGATAGTATGGACTGTTTGAGGCAATGGGTGAAGGAAACGTCCACTGTGGAAGAAGTCCTGAATGGGATGAAGACTTTCATCGTTAGCAGCTGTCTGGGTGCAGGTTGTAGAAAAACCAAGACCCTTATTTGTTTTATTATCAGTGGGAATGACAAGTTGTCCCCATCCTTTTGCGTTGTTATTTTTTATCACTTCGAGAGCATCTTTGTACGAGGAAATCGGGGTTCCTTTTTCTGATTGATTCTCATTGCTCACCGATAGTGCCTGGAACTGAGTTTCAACAACCTCCTCGGGTTCTACACAAGTAGATGATGACAGGTTACTCATGATCAAGGCTTGTTCTCCACAGGCCGTGAAAAGGTGATCGTTCTTGACGAACTTCAATTTTTGGTGTAGTGTTGAAGTGACCGCCCCAGCCTGGTGTATCCAAGGTCTTCCTAATAAGCAACTGTATGTTGCCCGGATGTCTATGACCTGGAAAGCAATGAGGAAATTGTGAGGACCGATAGTTACGGGAAGGTCGACTTCGTCGATAACTGCTTTCCGAGATCTGTCAAACGCTTTGACGATGACCTCACTGCCCCTCATCGGGGATCCTTTGAATGATAGTCGCATTAAAGTGGACTTCGGCATAATGTTGATGGTCGATCCTGTGTCTACCAGTACGTTGGCCAAAGCATCGTCCTGGCAGTTAACTGTGGTATTGAGCGCCATGTTGTGGCTTTTGCCCCCCTCTGGCAAGTCCTCATCACTGAATCCTAAGTTGTTGCAGGAAGTGATGTTAGAGATGATGCTATCGAACTGTCGTATTGACACATCCTGTTCCACAATGGCCGACTCTAAGAATTTTTGTAGAGCCTCTCTGTGGGCTTCGGAACTGAGTAAAAGTGATAGCACTGATATCTTTGAAGGAGTTTGTAACAGCTGATCAACAATGTTGTATTCACTCCTTTGGATGAGCTTCAACATCTCATCATTGTTTTTTGAAAGGTCGGTATCACTGGATTGACCGAATGGTGGATTGGGAACTGCCGTCTGAAGTTCCTTTTCTTTGTTAGGTTCTCCAACTCCTCGGTTGAAGATTCGACCGCTCCGTGTTACTCGACTGATGTCTTGAATATTCACGACGGAGGGTAATGGAATTTCCTTTCCATTCTCAATTATTGTTGCACCGTATTTGTAAGGGATCGCCTTAGTTGATTCATACGGTAACGGTCCCGGTAGATAGATAACTACAGGAGCCTTCTGATTTTTCTGACTGTCGTAAGTAACTTCAATCAGATCCCTGCTAAGAACCTTTGATTCGTCTAGTAGAGGGATGATGGTACAAACATCCTTGTTCCTCTCAGGGTCGGAGATTACAACCACGTCTCTGCTTTGATCAGCGAAGTAGTCCGGCATCCAGTCAACGGACCCCGAAGCTAGGTATGGGTGAATCTCCCTACTATCCAACTGACTCTGAAAAGCTGCTCGCACAAGGTAACATCCTTGGTTATTTTCCGAATAGACTCTACAGCGTTCATAGTTGTGTGGTGGCACCTGGCCCCGTCCGCTTTGAATGCAGTGTAACCTCACTAGATCTGTTTCCGTAGATCGGTCATCCTGACTTCGATGTCGAGTAGTGTTCCCATCAACCACACTAATTTGTTGGATGTCTTCATCCATATAGATTGGAAGCCACCAGTGGTTTAATAAGTGTTGTAAAGTTCTTTGAACGAGAGCGTACCCTTGGTTACTCTCACAACATACTTTGTAGTTCAGATAATCATGCGAAGTGAGAAAACCAAGTTGGACCTGCCTGGCATGTAACTCCACCAAGCTGGTATTCATCAGACGAATATCAAAGATTTGGATCATGTTGATCTGATAAGGATTTCTATCATGGTAGTCCTGGATCTACCCAAGATCCATCTGACGCTGGAGGGCCTCTTGTACAAAAGAGCATCCCTGTTTGTTTACCGATCAAGTCAGACAGGAATTATAATCGTGCCGCGGCAGATTATGATACTGGCTTTGCCTTGAGTGCATCGCCACCAAGTTGACATTCATTGTACGGATGTCGTAGTTCTGAATGATGTTGGAATTCGTATAGGTCATGTTGACTCCACGAACTCGATGCTCTTGGATCCATCCGAGATCCAATTGTTCCTGTAGAGCCGATTGCACCACAGAACATCCTTGATTATTTTTAGAGCAGATATCACACTGGTGATAATTATGAGGTGGCACATGGCCATATCCACTCTGTCTACAATGCATCTTGACCAAGTTGGCCTTTAATAAGAGTACATCATGAATTTGATAGGTGTTGTTAGACTCTCCCTCTATCAAATTGACTGCAGCTTTCCCATGTTGAGGCAGCGGATTTGTGAGAACATTAGGATTTGTATCCTTGAAAGATAAGACCCCGCTCCTAACAAGCTTTTGCACATCGGATTTGAAACTGAGACAGTTTTCTATGTTATGCCCTGGTCCTCCTTGATGGTAAGGACAAGTCTGATCCGTTTTGAACCAAACAGGCGGATTTTCCGGTATTGTAAGAGGAGGCGTAGTTTGGACATGCCCCTTAACCAGTAATAACGGAAGCAGTTCTGCGTACAACATGGGTATAGGGTCGAACCCTGGTGGTCGCGTTGTACGGTTGTTATTGTATGGAGGACGAGTCTTCTGAAGAGACTGTTGTGTCCTTTGCTGAAATTGCTGTTGATTCGGTTGGCTCTGCGCAACCTGAGGTTGATATGTAGGAACAGGCGTGGGATTGATAGCAGGAGTTACAGCTGCTACTGGTTGGTATCATCGCATTTGCTTTCCGAGAGAGATATTCCCATTATCCTGCTCTTTTTTCTTAGGGAGAGCACTACCGTATCGTTTTGTACTACTTGATGATCCAGCGTCTTTTACTAAACGTCCTTCCCGGACTGCTTCCTCAAGACGAACCCCCATGCCCACCATCTCGGTGAAGTCACTGGGCGCACTGGCGACCATTCTGTCGTAGTAAAATGAGCTTAAGGTCTTTAAGAAGATCTTTTTCATCTATTTTTCCTCAAGAGGTGGACAAATCTGGGCGGCAATTTCATGCCATCTCTGAGCGTACTCCTTAAAGGTTTCCTTGTCCTTTTGTGACATCGATCTGAGTTGATCTCTGTCCGGTGCCATGTCCAAATTGTATTTATATTGTTGAACGAAAACAGCACCAATATCTCTGAATGTGCCGATCGTAGCGCGGTTTAAACCCATGTACCATTTTAATTCGGCATCGGTTAAACTAGCCTGAAAGTAGTGAATTAGTAGCTCCTGGTTCTTTGTCTGAGCTGACATTCGCCGAGCGTACATCACAAAATGACTCTGAGGGCAAGAGTTACCCTTGTATTTTTCAAAGTTGGGCACTTGGAACTTGTGTGGAACTTTCACATTGGGGACCAAGCAGAGGTCTGCGGCATCCTTTCCAAATAGATCTTGACCGCGAATGGCTTGCAGCTCCTTCTGCATTTCCAGGAACTGTTCCTGGAACTCATTCATTCTGTCGAACATGCTTTCGTTTCCACCAGAAGGTATCTGGGGAATCTGTCCTTCCGGGACAGTGTGTACCACAGGTGGTGGTATAGTCATTATGGAAGAGACTCTTGGTGCCTCCCGAAGTTTGTAACCTTCAGGAGTTGCTGTCATGCCCCTGGCATCTTCGCTTTCCCGAAGTTTGTAACCTTCAGGCCCAGCGGTTCCTGCTGTGGTTCCCTGATCCTCACCGATCGGCGGAACATATCCTTCCGGGATATAGTAAATAGGCATGCCCCAGGGACGATCTTTTGGCATTTTGTACCTAGGATCATACTTCTCCACTATGGGCGTTGATGTGATCTCTGAGATCACAGTCCTTTGTTGTTGCATCTGAGCTTCTACTAGAGCTTGCATATCATTATGAAGCTTTCTCAGATCCTCTTTCAGAGTGTTGATCTCTTCTCTCAACTCTTCTGACGTTTGGCCCGAGTATTGTACGAATGAGACAGTTTGACTCTCTTTTCGAGACGCAAACGTGAGATTCGTAGGTAAGAAGAATGCGTTTATGAGAATGATGAATGCAATGATTATTAATTATTTTTGTTTATTCAAAGTAAACTTCGACAATTAGATTACAAATATCAAACAGTGGGGAAACCCCGTTTTATTGAATTCAAAGGATTGCGAAAATGGAAATACAGTAGATTACGAAGTGCTGAAAAAGGAAATCTAAACTAATGGATCCTGAGTCCTCTCTGAAGAGAGCTCAGGTGCTGGTTCGGGTGCTTTCCTTTTCTTTGACCGGGGCTCTTGGGCCGTTGTCGGGTTGTCATTCCTTCGCCAAGTGAAAGGAGCTAGCAAATTCCTTTGGTCATCCTGATTTTCTACAGCATGTTGCTCTAGAATCTCAATCAGAGCATCCTTTTCTTTTAACAGTTGCTGTATTTTCTTGCACTCCACATTGAGAATACGGTACTTGTTCCTCCAAGACCTCTTCTCCTGCTGAACCTTGCTGAGAGTATCCTAAAGTTTTTCCGTCTCAGACATAAATTAAAGGGCAGAGTCCCTTAATGGAAAAACTTCCTGACGAGGATAAGGCATCCTCAGCTTGAGAGCTCTAGTTTGTATCCAATGGAGATAAGGCTCCATCGAGACACAGTCTGGTTTTCCTAGAAACTATCGTCCTTTTTTGTGAACATGCTTCCAAGCGTGCACTATTTCTGTCTTTAGTGTCCTGTCATTTTCTCCTTCCTTTAAGAAAAGACCTTCCAGATGAGCATTCTATGGGACGTGCCTCATCGGGTATCCGAATTGACGACGAACGAGAATTGGATGATAGTTGATTCCCCCTTTAGTTCCTATAAGGGGTACATTTGGGAAATTTCCACAACGGTCAATGATCCTGATCCCGTCGTAGATTCGATTGTACCAATCAATGTCAGAGTTGGTAAGAGACATAATTCTCTGAGGCCAACGTAAAGTATTCTTTTGATCCCAAAATGCAGCAGACTTGGGCAAATGGGAAGTGAACCATTTGTATAGCAGGGGTATACAACACGTGATCATTCCTCCGCTGTATAAATTCCTTAAATGTACCGAATGATACGCATCTGCGAGTAAGGTCGGTACGGGGTTTCCGATCAGGAAAATCTTAATGGCGTTGATATCTACAAAGTTATCGATGTTGGGAAACAAAAATAACCCGTAGGTGAGCAAAACAAAGATGCTCTCGAAAGCGGCCACGTTCCCTATACTAGCAAAGTATAGGGCTTTCTTTGTTAAGAACTGGGCTGGCAAGCCTTGGATTCCGCCCTTTGTGGTCATGTGAGTCCTGACTTTTGACTCGTCTAAATAGATTTCTCTTGCAATGGTTTGATCCTTTGGAATTTCTTCCAGTTCAGAAAAGGGAGCTTGATCAGTAATATGTAAATCAGTCAGGTGAGAGTACTCCTCCAGCATTTTTTGCAAGCTGATAATTCGGGAATGTGAAACAGTGATAGACCAGATCGTAGAACTGGATTAGTGTGGACAGGATTCCTACGATTACATAAACCCTTAACAAGGACAGCAATCCTCCATACTTGGCTTTGAAAGCCTCGTGGTTGGCGATCATTCTCGCCAGACCTCTTAAATCCTCTAGTTTTGGAACCTTGAAGGCGTACTTATGAGTTTTCCTTCGACCGAAATCCATTAGCGCAATCTCCTTTCTCTATGATATTTGCAATCATTGTCTTAGTTTAATTTGAAAAAGAGAGACTAGAAGAGAAGATTCTTTTTTTTCTGAATGTTTTTTAGATGAATGTATGAATGCAGCACACAAAAACATAGAAAAAACATGGGGTCAAAGGGTCGGTGTCATGAAGTCAAGGCTCTACCCCCCCCCCAAAGGTTTATACTGGTGATTTTTTGTACCTGTCCGCAAAATCATTGACCCCTCTGGGATAACAACAACAAGCGGATCGCCAGCGAGCTGATGTATCCTAGAGTGATCTCAGATGAGGGTAGTATCGCGTGACAACTATTTCCGATAGATTCCGCACTACAAAATGGCTTAAGTTTACTAAAAACCTCAGCTTCTCAGATAACCCAGTCGACCACACTACTTTCAACAACCGAAGTCGTATAGGAAATGTATCTGCAAAGGGAGTCTCCACTGAGTTTGATGGTCGATCAGGGGCTCTTAACTGGAATTCACTCCCAGTAAGATTACCCACATTGCCATCACCTATCTTAGCTGTATACTCAATCTTTCCACATGCAGCATCACACGCATTCCCATTAGCAGAAAAATAAACACAGATATCAATTAGGAAAAGCAGTATATATCTTTGTCTTAATCATCCTAGACCTCTAGTCTTATGATCCTATACAGACAATGACTCCCTAGCAGAGCTGTCATTTCTGTGACATTTTGTGAACTCAAGGTTTCTACCTAAGAGATGGGAAGAGAACAAGATCTCTATCGAAAATCCCCAGCAGAGTCGCCATTTTTCTGTGGTGCGAGTTTTTGCGTGGTTGCGAAGCACTATCACTTTGGGGTACTATAACTCGATTCATTTTTATCCTATTGAAGCTGATGAAGGAAGGGAAATAGATGTCTCCAACTAACACTGCTTGCAAAATGAGTTTAAACAGATGACTGTTGGTTTACAGATGCTATTAAGATTGTGGGTCTCTCTTAGGTTATTTTGTTAAGAACACAGTGTCTGGATTATTTGTAAGATGTTAGGACTGATGCTTTTTGATTGATGTATGAAGGTATGGAATTTTGGGTTTTTGATTAGTGTGCTCGCTAAGATTTTTCAATCTTATGCCTACGTATTCCCGTTTAACGAAACAGGGAAATCAGAGCGATCGTAGTTCCTCCTATTCTATGGGAGGAAAAAAAGGTTGTTTTGGTGTCTTGTTCAAAGCCCAAGACATGAAGCTAAAGGTGGGTTGTATCTTGTTCAAAGCCCAAGATGCGAAGCTGAAGGGGTTTGACTTTAGAGAGAATTTGTCATCTCTAAAGGGGGATATTTGGTCTGTTTGTCACAACTGTTGGGTGACTGATTATAAAGGAGAATTACTTTAACTGGGATATGTGAATCCAACAATGCCATAATTTCCTTTATAGGGGATTTTTAACCTGAAGGAGAAGACTTTAACTCAGTTTAGAGCAATGCCATCTTTCCTTAGGAATTTCTCATGCTAAAAGAGGGACAGTGGCGTGGATGTAAATAATCCAGAGGCTTGTCGCTTACAGCAATTAGATGAAGGAAAAGGAGTTGTTGATGTTTATATACTGTGAGCAAGGCACAACTTTTGATCCTAAAAGGTTGATTGACTCAACTGGGGGTTTCTTTATACAAAGCCTAAGAGGAGGCTATTGACCCAACAAGAAGTTGTTTTTATGTGTCTCGTACGAAGCCTGAGAGAGAGGCTAAAAGTGTTGACTCAACAAGAGAGTGCTTTTGTATGTGTCTTGTACGAAGCCCAAGACGGAGGCTAAAGGTGTTTGACCCAACAAGAGAGTCTTTGTACCTCGTACGAAGCCCGAGATGAAGGCTGAAAAATGTTTGACTCAACAAGAGAGCCTTTTATACTCAACAACAGAGTGATTTTTATCTCATACGAAGCCCGAGATGGAGGCTAAAAGGGAAGTGAATCAATAAGAGAGTCTTTTATACTCAACAAGAGAGTGTGAATAGGTTAGCTCCACTGGGGAGAATCATTGTACAAAGCCTAAGATGAGGCTAGTGTGCTGGTGACTGTTTCAGTTTAGTGACATGTCCAGTATGTTGGATAAAGAGAAAATCAGTTCTTATATGGGCAATGTTGTGCTCAGGGATTGATCGGAGGATCAGGATTATTTCCTGTTCTTTAAGGAAATGGGAAATCCCAAAAGGTATGGAGACAGTACAAGTCTACGGGTGTTTTGAGAAATCGATTCTCAGGTAGTGAATGATCTTTGTATGATGCCCAAGAGAAGGCGGGTATGTTAAGGGATGAAGGTCAACCCATTAACTGGTCTGACACTTGACTCGAAAAGACAGCTCTAGCAAATTGATGACTAGGTTCTGTTCCTATACCTGTAGAGGTCTCTGGGTTCTTGTACTAAGCCCAAGAGAAGGCATGAGAGCTTTTAAGAAGCCGAAGGGTCCTTGTACAATGCCCAAAAGGAGGCGGGGATGCTTTTAAGAAGCCTGTGGGTCCTGAAACCTCGAGAAGTTCAAGACATGTCATTCACCGAGAATAGATCAAGCCAGGAAAGTCCGAGAATTTGGAAGAAACTCAAGAGATGCCATTCAGGGAGAAAAGATCATCTCTGGGGAGTAGAGTTTCTTTGACGATTTCTAAGGGTGGCAGTCTGAGAAAGGGTTCACCGAGAATGATGTCTTTCACGTCTCCATATTGTTTAACCCCAAGAGGAGGGAAGACTGTGTCTGGTAATCCTATGGGGATCTAGTTTTGTTTGTATTTAAGAGTGACCAACAGGGCTTTACCTAGTGCTAGACGTAGTGGCCGGGGAAAACTCTAAATAACTATACTAGTATTACACAGTTGATATTTGACAAGTATATAAAAGTTTGTGAAAGAATACTTACAGTGAGCAGCCCCACAATACAGTTATATATATATGAAAGCGGATAAAGAAAGCGGGTAAACACTTACTCGGTTGTAGAGCTTCCATGCTGTTTGGTTATTTTGTTCAACAAAGAAAGCTTTGATAACAATATTATATTCAAAATCAAAGGAGAAAGTGCTTTGAAAAGATTGTTTGGGGCTTATAGCTCAAGGAGAGGCCCAGGGTTTTATCAATGATTGCACTGTTGTTTTGAAATTATACAGGGACTTATACAAGTGACTGAGGCCTAAAAAGGTTTTTTGTACAAGGGGATGGGTCTTACACTCTCTCAAGAGGCCCAAAGGTTTATTTTTGTACAAGTGGTGGGGCTTACAGCTCAAGGATAGGCCCAAGGTTTTGTTTTAAAAGGCGACGATCGCGCCGAACTTTTTGATGGTATCGGGACTTATACAATACACTGAGGCCCAAATTATTTTGGTTTTCAAAAAGGGGTTGGGTCTTACACTCTACTAGAGGCCCAATGATTTTTAAAGAATGGGGCTTATAACACGAGGGTAGGCCCAAAGGGTTTGATTTTTGAACTGGCGATCGCGCCGAGATTTTCGTTTAACGCAGAGGGACTTATACAATATCTGAGGCCCAAAATTGTTTTGGTTAAAAGGGGATTGGGTCTTACACTCTATTAGAGGCCCAAAGTGTATTAAAGTTTTGTTTGAGTGAAAATCAAGGAAACCCTAAATTTGTTTTCTTTTAAAAGGAAATACTTAAAGAAAATCAAATAAAAATGATAAAAATACCAAATAAGTTTGAATAAAACACTAGTGATTTTTGTTGAAGGTTTGAAAAATGAGGTTTTAATCACAAGATAAATTAAAACTCATTTGGTTTTGATTTTCAAAGTAAATATTCACTTTTAAATGTTTAAAAACAAATAAAAATGAATTTACTCACCAAAATACTAATTATATTAAATAACTAATATAAATTTAATTTTTTTGTGGAATAAAATATTTCAACATTTTTGTGATTTTTTGCAAAAAGAACCAATAAAAAATAATTAAAATTGAGGGAGTTATTAATTTTTCAAATCATTAAAAATAATAAGAAAAACAATAAAAAAAGTGGATAAAATAGCAGAAAGAGGATCTCGGGCGAGGGGGATTCGAACCCCAGACCTCTTGTGTATAGGGCGCGCGCCTTACCATTGGGGTGGTAATACATCCGTTGATAGAAACACAACCACAAATATACAAGGCTTGCCTTGTTTTTGGCCTGACCCAAGGCAAGGCAAGGCAAGGCAAGATTTTGGTTGAAAACGTGAAGGCCATAACTTTCTAATTTCTCCATGGATTGGGACAAAATTTAGGTCTATCTTGCCTAGAATTTCCCAAGGAATCCAATGGTAGTGGTATTTTTTTCAGATCATGCTCCTATTGAAAAACCCGATAGTGGTTTTGAAATAGGCCATGATTTGCATTTTCTATGCCATCTCTTGGTACAAGCATGAATTACATGAGAAATTGGTGCAATCACAACACATATAACATGTATAAGGTGTGCATGATCAGTGGACATCAAAAGAAAGAATGGTTCAAAGAATCCAAGTTGTGATGCTTACCTCTTTTTGGAGCTTTTGTGCAATCTGCCAAGCCACTTGTTCCAGAAATGATTTGATGCTTTGAACAAACTCAAATGATCTCTTAGAAGCTTTTAGGATGGTTGGAATCAACTGGAAACCTTAGGAACAAGTTTGAGCTCTTTCTTGCAAAAGGGGCAAAAGTGGCCAAAATAACAACTCTCTCAAATGGTGTTCCAGATGGGGGGAACCATTTTGGGACAATTCAAGGATGATATTTCGAGTGTGTTTGAGGTTTTATCTGGTTTGGAAAGTGACTGAATCAAGACATGGCTTGAAAAATGCACAAAAGTCCTATTTTGAGGTTTTGAGAGGTGAGTTTGTGATTTTGGGGTTACAGGTCACGTGTGAGAGTTTGGACAACTTAGATATGATATATTGGATGTGTTTGGATCATAAGCTGTGGTGGAATTTCTTTCTAACTCAAAAACTCAGAGTTACCTTGCTAAAGAAGGTATTTTTGCCTAGAGAAAGAGATTCTGAGGAAAGCAAGTGTTGTAGTGCTTTGGTGTACTCAAACTGAACATAATTGAGCTCTATTTATAGTAGAGCAAGTTTGTTTTGGCTGCAATAGTGAATGGCAACTGCAGCAGAGGTTTGGCCAATGTTGAGCAATGAGAATCCAAGTCTCCTCTAGCCATTGACTAGAGGTTAGGGCACAGGATGCTGGTCCCCTTGGTCTTGGATAAGTCTTGATTGAATTCAGTTGGAAATGGCTTAGTCCATGCCACCTTGGTGCATCCATTGAATGCTCCAATCCAAAATTGGAGTCTTGTCCCGCTTTTAGGCATTTTTAGGTTTGACATGCTATTTTTGGTTCCAAAGACTTGGGAGGCTTGGGATCAGATTTGGTTCCTCCTTGGTCCCCCCTTGAGGTGTTCAGATGGATAATGTTGCTCTCTCTTTGTAAAATTTGAGCAAATTGAGCAAAACTCCCAAATCTGCCTTGCCATGACAGTTTGCAGCAAGGCATATTGGCATTGTCATATCTCATGGCTCAAGTGGACTTTGATGGATTTCTTGGCCATTTTGGAAAGCCCTCATATGATACGACAATTGTTTGATCATAATTGGTTTTGATACTTTTTGGATCCAAGTGAAAAATGCCCCTACATTTGGAAAAAAGTGAAGGAAGATTCTGACTTAGTGAAAATTTCACTAAGTGTTGGAAAAAAGTGACATTTTCACTTTTTGTGATTTTGATAATTCCATAACTCAAAATCCATGAGGAATTGGAATGAGTTATGTTTGAAGCTTTTGTAGAGTGCCATGAGAGCTACAAATCCAGCTTTGGATGGGAAAAAATGGCCTTATGGTTTAGGAGTTATGATCCTCCAAAGTTGGTACCCTAGCCACTTTGTTCCATAACTTAGAAAATTTTCTAAGTTTTTATGGTTACCCGTTTTACAAGTTATCCCACTTTTCTTGATTTTTCTTGATGAATGATGATTCCAATCACACATTAACCTCATTTTAGGGTTAAAAAACCATAATTGTGAAAAATCTCAAAAAGTCAAAGTTGACTTTTGTGCACAATTGACTTTTTGTCAGATGAATTCCAAACTGTGCGATCCTCTATGAAATCAAGTCCTTGACCTAAATCAACTTTGATGGATTGATTTCATAGGTGTTATAGGGTGTATTGAATCATATCTTAGGGTTTGGGAACATGTCCTGGTCAAAAGTCAAGGTACAGTTGACTTTTTCTGCTAAACCCTAACTGTGGTTCTGATGAACTTGAAACTTGTGAACCAAGCTTCTTGGATCAATCCATTGTTACAAATGGATCAATGTGGTTTATTAGAGACCCTCAAATCATGTCTTGAGGTCTTGGCTCATGCTTTTCCCCAAAAGTCAACTTAGGGGTGAATTAGGTCAAGGAACCCTAATTCCTGATCTTTTGTGAATGCATCCCCTGAGGTTAAATTGACTTGATGGTTGGGTTCATGAAGTCCCTTGGAGCATCATAGGTTATGCTTTGAAGCATTGGCTCATGCCCAGAGGAAAATTTCCATCTGGAGGCCCTGGTCGACCAAACCCTAATTTTGGTGACACTGGTGATCTTGAGGCTTAATCCACCTGGAATGCTGCAACATTGTGCTTGATTCTTGCTGTGGGAGTCCTCTTGATCCATTGTGGATGTTTGAGAGGTTAGAAAAGTTGAAGATCATGTCAATTCTTGATTGATCCTTTGTCTAAGAGCTCTGAGAGGGCTTGAAACCCTGATTATTGTTTGTAGTGAATGCATGAATGCAGCACACAAAAACATAGAAAAAACATGGGGTCAAAGGGTCGGTGTCATGAAGTCAAGGTTCTACCCCCCTCCCCCCAAGGTTTATACTGGTGATTTTTTGTACCTGTCCGCAAAATCATTGACCCCTCTTGGGATAACAACAGCAAGCCGATCGCCAGCAAGCTGATGTATCCTAGAGTGATCTCAAATGAAGGTAGTATCGCGTGACAACTATTTCCGATAGCTTCTGCACTACAAAATGGTTTCAGCCTACTAAAAACATCAGCTTCTCAAATAACCCAGTCGACCACACTACTTTCAACAATCGGAGTCGTATAGGCAATGTATCTGCAAAGGGAGTCTCCACTGAGTTTGATGGTCGATCGGGGACTCTTAACTGGGATTCACTCCCCGCAAGATTACCCGCATTGCCATCACCTATCTTAGGTGTATACTCAATCTTTCCACATGCGACATCACACGCATTACCATTAGCAGAAATATAAACACAGATATCAATTAGGAAAAGCAGTATATATATATATATATATATATATTTGTCTTAATCATCCTAGACCTCTAGTCTTATGATCCTATATAAACAATGACTCCCCAACAGAATCGCCATTTCTGTGACATCTTGTTGAATCTAAGGTTTCCACCGAAGATTGTAAGAAAGAGAACTTGACCCCACGGTGGGCGCCATTTTTCTATAGCACGATTTTTGTGGTCCTGAGTCACGATCGCATGGGTACTACAATTCGATTCACTTTTTATCCTATTGAGCTGATTAAGGAAGGGAAATAGATGTCTCCAATTAACCCTGCTCACATACTGAGTTTGAACAGCAGTCTGTTAGGTTACATATGTGATTAAGATATGGGTCCCTCTTTGGTTTATTTTGTTAAAATTACAATGTCTGGATCATTTGTGAGGTTTTTGGTAGGATGTTAGGACTTGGTGCTTTTGGGTTGATATATGGGGGTATTGGATTTGGGTCTTTGATTAGTATGCTCGCTAATATTTTTGCAATCTTATGCCTACGTATTCTCGTTTAACGAAACAGGGAAATCAGAGCGATCGTAGTTCCTCCTATTTTATGGGAGGGAAGAGATTGTTTTGGTGTCTTGTTTAAAGCCCAAGACGTGAAGCAAAAGGGGTGATTTGTATCTTGTTCAAAGCCCAAGATGTGAAGCTGAAGGGTCTATTTATATCTTGTTCAAAGCCCAAGATTGAAGCTGAATGGTTTATGCTAAGAGAGAATTTGTCATCTCTAAAGAGGAGTTATTGTTGATGTTTGTATGCTGTGAGGAAGGCACAACTTTGATGCTAAAAGGTTGATTGATTCAACCGGGGTTTTCTTTATACAAAGCCTAAGAGGAGGCTAGAAGTTGACTTTTCCAGGGAAAATGTTCTTTCTGTCTTGTACAAAGCCCAAGATTGAGGCTAAAAGGGTTTGACTCAACATGAGAGTCTGTCATACTCAACAAGAGAGTAATTTGGTGTCTCGTATGAAGCTCGAGACGGAGGCGAAAAGGAAGATGGACTCAACGAGAGAGTCTGAAAAGGTAATTGACTCAACAAGAGAATCTGAGAGTTTATTGACCCAACAAGAGAGTCTTTTATACTCAATAAGAGAGTGTTTTGTTGTCTCGTAGGAAGCCCGAGATAGAGGCTAAAAGGAAATTGACTCAACAAGAGAGTCTAAAAGTTAATTGACCCAACAAGAGGGTCTTTTATACTCAACAAGAGAGTGTTTTATATGTGTCTTGTATGAATCCCAAGACGGAGGCTAAAAGTGATTGACTCAACAAGAGAGTCTATTATACTCAACAAGAGAGTGATTTTCTATCTTTTACAAAGCCTGAGATGGAGGCTAAAAGTGGTTGACTCAATAAGAGAGTCTTTTATACTCAACAAGAGAGTGATTTTCTATCTCGTACGAAGCCCGAGATGGAGGCTAAAAGGAAATTGAATCAACAAGAGAGTCTGAAAAGGTTAGCTCCGCTGGGGATGAATCATTTATACAAAGCCCAAGAGGATGCTATCTTACTGCTGAGGATTATTAAGATCCTGAAGCGTGTCCAAGTGTGGGGAACTCTCATGAGAGAGACAGGGTTTCTGCTTATGTTTTAGAAGAACTTGAGAATGTCTTTGAGACTCAAGAAGTTTAGACTGTCCAAGCCTAGAGTTTTATCTTTTGTACTATGCCCAAGAGGAGGCACGGGGATTGAGAGATGAGTATCAACCCTGTAACGGCCGGAGTTTTGATGCTGGAAAGACTGCTCTAGCAAAGGATGACTAAGTTCTGTCTTATACCTTTAAGAGGTCATCAGGGTCCTTGTATGGAGCCCAAGAGAAGGCATGAGAACTTCTAAGAAGCCGAAGGGTCCCTGTACAACGCTCAAGAGGAGGCGGGGATGCTTTTAGGAAGCCCGTGGGTCCCCAAACCCCGAGAAGTTCAAGACATGCCATTCACTGAGAATAGATCAAGCCAGGAAAGTCCGAGAATTTGGAAGAAACTCAAGAGATGCCATTCACAGAGAAAAGATCATCTCTGGGGAGTTAGAGTTTCTTTGACAATGTCTAAGGGTGACAGTCTAAGAAAGGGTTCACAGAGAATGCTGCCTTTCTCGTCTCCATATTGTTTAACCCCAAGAGGATGGAAGATTGTATCTGGTAATCCTATGGGGATCTAGTTTTGTTTGTATTTAAGAGTGACCAACAAGGCTTTACCTAGTGCTAGACGTAGTCGCCGGGGAAAACTCTAAATAACTATACTAGTATTACACAGTGTATATTTGACAAGTATATAAAATTTTGTGAAAGAAGACTTACAGTGAAACAGCCCCACAATACAGTTATATACATATGAAAGCGGTAAATGAAAGCGGATAAACACTTACCCGTTGTAGAGCTTCCATGCTGTTTGGTTAGTTGTTCAACAAAGAAAGTTGGATAACAACAAATTCAATATCATAGGAGAAAGTATTTTGAAAAGACTGTTGGGGCTTACAGCTCAAGGAGAGGCCCAAGGTTTTATCAGTGATTGCACTGTTATTTGAATTCGTACAGTGGGACTTATACAATACGTGAGGCCCAAAAAGTTTTTATATACAAGGGGATGGGTCTTACACTCTATTAAAGGCCCAAAGAGTTTAAAGAATATAAATGGGGCTTATAACACGAGAGTAGGCCCAGATGATTTGTTTTTGAACTGGCGATTGCGCCGAGATTTTTGAAAGCACTGTGGGTCTTATACAATGAATGAGGCCCAAAAAATTTTGGTTTCAAAAAGGGGTTGGGTCTTACACTCTATTAGAGGCCCACAGGTGTTTGAGAAAAGGAATTGGGACTTATAGCTCGAGGAGAGGCCTAGTTGATTTTGTTAAAAAGGCGACGATTGCGCCGTTGTTTTTTTTTGAAAATACAGTGGGACTTATACAAGGAATAAGGCCCAAAAGGTGGTGTATTTACAAAAGGATTGAGACTTACACTCTATTAGAGGCCCAAGGTGTTTGAAAAAGATTTGTGAGGGTGAAAATCAAAGAAACCCTAATTTTGTTTTCCTTTAAAAGTAAATATTTAAAGAAAATCAATAAAAATGATAAAAATACCAAATAGATTTGAATAAACCACTTGTGATTTTTGTTTAAGGTTTGAAAAATGAGTTTTTAATCACAATATGATTTATAACTCATTTGGTTTTGATTTTCAAGATAAATATCCACTTTTAAATGTTTAAAAACAACTAAAAATGAATTTATTCACAAAAATACTAACTATATTAAATAAATAATATAAATATGATTTTTTTGTGGAATAAAATATTTCAACATTTTTGTGATTTTTTGTAAAAAGAACCAATCGAAAATAATTAAAATTGAGGAAGTTATTAATTTTTCAAACTATTAAAATAATATGAAAAATAGTAAAAAAGTGGGAAAAAAATAGCAAAAAGAGGGTCTGGGGCGAGGGGGATTCAAACCCCAGACCTCTTGTGTACAACATGCGCGCCTTACCACTGGGGTGGTGATACATCCGTGTATTGAAACACAACCACAAATATACAAGGCTTGACTTGTATTTGGCCTGGCCAAGGCAAAGCAAGGCAAGGTTTTTGGTCAAAAACGTGAAGGCCATAACTTTCTCATTTCTCCATGGATTAAGGCAAAATTTAGGTCTATCCTGCCTAGAATTTCACAAGGAATCCAATGGTGGTGGTGTTTTTTTTTCAGATCATGCTCCTATTGAAAAACCCGATAGTGGTTTTGAAATAGGCCATGATTTGCATTTTCTGTGCCATCTCTTGATACAGGTGTGAATTACATGATGAATTGGTCCAAACACAACATATATAACATGTATGAGATGTGTATGATCAGTGGACTTCAAAGCAATGCATATTTCAAAGAGTTCAAGTTGAGATGCTTACCTCTTTTTGGAGCTTTTGTGCAATCTGCCAAGTTCTTTGTTCCAGAAATGATTTGATGCTTTGGACACCCTCAAATGATCTCTTAGAAGCCTTTAGGATGATTGGAATCAGCTGGAAACCTCAGGAACAAGTTTGAGCTCTTTCTTGCAAAAGTGGCCAAAATGACAACTCTCTCAAATGGTGTTCCAGATGCGGGGAACCATTTGGGACAGTTCAAGGATGATATTTGGAGTGTGTTTGAGGTTTTATTTGGTTTGGAAAGTGACTGAATCCAGACATGGCTTGAAAAATGCACAAAAGTCCTATTTTGAGATTTTGAGAGGGGACTTTGTGATTTTGGTGTTACAGGTCACTTGTGAAAGTTTAGACAACTTAGATATGACATATTGGATGTGTTTGGATCATGAGCTGTGATGGAATTGCTCCCTAACTCAAAAACTCAGAGTTACTTTGCTAGAGAAGGCATTTTTGCCAAGAGAAAGATATTTTGAGGAAAACAAGTGTTGTAGTGCTTTGGTGTACTCAAACTGAGCATAAATAAGCTCTATTTATAGTAGAGCAAGTTTGTTTTGGCTGCAATAGTGAATGGTAACTGCTGCAGAGGTTTGGCCAATGTTGATCAATAGGAATCCAAGTCTCCTCTAGCCATTGACTAGAGGTTAGGGCACAGGCTGCTGGTTCCCTAGTTCTTGGATCATCCTTGACTGAATTCAGTTGGAAGAGGCTTAGTCCATGCCACCTTGGTGCATCCATTAAATGCCCCAAACCAAAATTGGAGTCTTGTCCCTCTTTTAGGCATTTCTAGGTTTGACATGCTACTTTTGGTTCCAAAGACTTGGGAGGCTAATGGATCATTGTTTGTCCCTCCTTGGTCCCCCCTTGAGGTGTTTAGATGGATAGATTTGCTTGCCCTTTGCAAAATTTGAGCAAATCGAGCAAAATGCACAAATCTGCCTTGCCATGACAGTTTGCAGCAAGGCACATTGGCATGGTCATATCTCATGGCTTAGGTTGAGTTTCATGGAGTTCTTGGCCATTTTGGAAATCCCTCATATGATACAACATATGGGTGATCATAGTTGATCTTGATAATTTTTGGATCCAAGTGAAAAATCCCCCTACTTTTGGGAAAAAAGCAAGAAAGATTCTGACTTAGTGAAAATTTCACTAAGTGTTGAAAAAAGTGACATTTCATTTTTTCAGCCATTTTGATCATTCCATAACTCAAAATCCATGATGAATTGGAATGAGGTGTAGTTAAAGCTTTTGTAGAGGGCCATGAGAGCTATAAATCCATCTTTGAATGGGGAAAAATGGCCTTGTGGTTTAGGAGTTATGATCCTCCAAAGTTGGTACCCTAGCCACTTTGTTCCATAACATAGAAAATTTCTGAGTTTTTTATGGTTACCCCTTTTACAAGTTATCCCACTTTTCTTGATTTTTCTTGATGAATGATGATTACAGTCACACATTAACATCATTTTAGGGTCAAAGAACCATAATTGTGAAAAATCTCAAAAAGTCAAAGTTTGACTTTTGTGCACAGTTGACTTTTTGTCAGATGAATTCCAAACTGTGCGATCCTCTATGAAATCATGTCCTTGACCTAAATCAAACTTGATGGACATGTTCCATGGGTGTTATAGGGTGTATTGAATCATGTCCCAAGGTTTGGGAGCATGCCTGGGTCAAAAGTCAAAGGCACAGTTGACTTTTTCCTCAAAACCCTAATTGTGGTTCTGATGAATTTGAAACTTGTTGATCAAGCTTCTTGGATTAATCCATTGTTGCAAATGGATCAATGTAATGTGTTATAGACCCTCAAATCCTCTCTTGAGGTCTTGGCTCATGTTTTGTCCCAAAGGTCAACATAGGGGTGAATTAGGTCAAGAAACCCTAATTCCTGATTTTTTATGAATGCATCCCTTGAGGCTAAATTGACTTGATGGTTGGTTTCATGATGTCCCTTGGAGTATCTTAGGTTGGGCTTTGAAGCATTGGCTCATGCCCAGAGGAAAATTCCCATCTGGAGGCCCTGGTCGACCAAAACCCTAATTGGGTGACACTGGTGATCTTGAGGCTTAATCCACTTGGAATGCTGCAACTTGTGCCTGATTCTTGATGTGGGAGTCCTCTTGATCCTTTGTGGATGTTTGAGAGGTTTAGACAAGTTGAAGATCATGCCACTCCTTGATTGATCCTTTGTCTAAGAGCTCTGAGAGGGATTGAAAACCCTAAGTTTGATTGTAGTGGATGCTCAACCATCTTTGAGGAGATTGATGAGACATAAAGGTACATCCATATTGTGATGATGATTTGCACAGTGATGGGAAATCTTAGTGGTCAAAATTTGGGGTATGACAATCTCATCATAAGAAGAACAGATAAAAGATTTCTCTTTCTGAATAATTAATTCCTGAAGATAAAGTTGATCCAGTCAGAACTCACTCATCCTTCAGACACTCCGAAGAAAATCTTCTGGGTCTAGTGTCTCTGATTGAGTCAACATCAGTTGATGGAGCTTCAAGAGAAAATGAGTGGATTCTGGTCATCCAAGAAGAACTGAATCAATTCACCAGAAATAACGTCTAGGATTTTGTTTAGAAACCCAAATGTGTTCACGTCGTTGGAACTACATGGGTGTTCAGAAACAAGGTAGATGAGAAAGGCTAAATTCGAAATAAGTCTGATAGAATAATTCAGATTCTTTCTGGGAATTTAATTTGATCAAAGATCAGAAGGAACGTACATTCATCAGAGCAAGTATGCAAAAGAACTTCTGAAGAAATTCAACATGATGGACTGCACACAAGCGAAGACTCCAATGCATTCAACATGTTCTCTGGAAGAGGAAGAATCTGATCTCATGGCCAAGCAAGAAACGATCATCAATTACTCCTTCAACAGCAGAAGCAGAGTACGTATCCACGTCTCTATGCAGTGCGCAGATGCTATGGATGAAGAATCCGCTGGAAGATCATCAGATAAATGAGAGTAACATTTCTATCTTTAATGATAATACTACTGTTATATGTTTAAGTAAAAATCTAATCTTATGTTCTAGGACTAAGCACATAGAGATCATTTTATTAGAGACTATGTTCAGAAGGGAATCTTATGTTTAAAATTCTTAAGATACAGACCCTCAATGGGCTAATAATTTTACAAAACCCTTGACTGAAGATAGATTTCTATTTATTCTGAAACATCTGAAAATGGACTATTGTCCAGGGTAAGATTTCCTCAGAATTAGATGTGTTTAGTCAGAGTATGAAGATGTTAGATTTTCATTTAAACTCTAAAGCATTTGTTTTCAATTTCAGTCATCAGAAGATGCTTCGTCAGAAATGTCTCTGATCGGAAGGAAACCTTTTAGTTTTCCAGACTCTGAGAATATCAAAGCATGTCCATAACTCACATCGAGCATTGTGATTTCGTGAGACTAGGGTTTCAGTAATTATTACCTATTATGCATTAATATCATGTCTAACACATTGGATTTGAAAATCTAATTGATAAGTGTGTAAGTCGTTACATCTTCTTTCCTACTTAGGCATTCATATAGATGCATGTAAGACAAAGAATTCTTGAAAATTAACACTTGTCTTCCCTCCTTTATTCTCTGTCAGTCTATGTCCTCTCATCTTCGAGTATACATTTATTTGTATTTATTGACTGATGTCATAATATGAATAACGTATACTGATTTATGATCTTTTGGAGACTGATACACTCCTTCATCATTCTCTATTCTTGTCTATATTCTGTATTGGAAATGATGAATTTCTCGTTTCAATTCATCCAGTCTTTATTACTATCTATGGTTATCACTCTTTGTTCTCTTTATATACCACACTTCTCCTCACAACTATTCATCCGTTTCAAAACGTGCTCTTCATTTCTATCCTTCTTATATCACCATGTCTATCAAAACCTTCGCCGGCAATGAAGAAACTCTTGAGGTTATTAATGAGAAACGTCCATGTCTTCCCAGACTAAAAAATGCTGGCATTTGCATTTCCACCAGTATGCAACTTCAAGGATGGTCGGGATACTTTGGTTGTCTGCATGGACCCATTTATCCTGTGATAATAAAAGAGTTCTAGAAATTCGCAAAGGTTAGTGAAGACAACAACTCCATTTGGTCATCGCCCAAGCCATTCACTGTGTCCAATCAGTAGTGACTGTTGATGAATTCCATATGAATTATTCCTTTATTGGAGATCTCATTAGGATTCATGATGTGTCTCGAGACATGTATGAACCCTATGATCATGAAGGACTCCTCCCTGATGGATTTTTTTTAAACTACTGCTAACTAACTTTCGCCCTAGAGGTATAGCCAAAAGTACCTTGACTCACGATGATAGACTATTTATCTACTTCATGATGTACAACATCTGGGTGAATCTTCCTCAAACCATCTTCAATCATCTGAAGAACTGTGTTGAAGTCTCCAGAAACCAACATAAGTCCTTCATACCCTATGAAAGAATTCTGTCTGAGTTATTCTATTGGGCTGAAATCATTACCTTAGCCAGAATACTTGGACCAGAAGATGCTACCTTTGAGGAGAGGTGTGAAAGGGTTGATGAGGTGAAGGATTTCTGATAGCTGGTAGTTGGATCTCTTGGTATTTTGGATTGTTTGATGTCTTGTCTTTCTTACTACTCCTACTTGGTTGTTCTTGTCGCTGTTTGTTTTTCTGTTTATGAATCTGTGTCTGTACTGCGCCTCGGCGTTTTGTCTCTATCAATGGAGTACTCTTTCATTCCTTTTATCTTGTCTTACTGCATTACAAAATGACTACCATTAAAAAGGAAAAGAAAATGACTAGATTTAACTTATCTAAATTTCTTCAAATCAAAATTATTTAGTTAAAATCTTGATAATGTATGAATGGTAATGATAACAACTGTTAGACACATTGAGTAACGTGAACTTCTTGAGAATAGGACAAAATCTTTACTCATTCCCCCATGTCTGTGCATGCATAGACGATAAGACTTATGTGTTTTCTTGAAAATAAGATATACTCTCTTCTGTCTTTATTATGCGTCAGTATTCAATTGCCACTTATAAGAATACATTTATTGACACTTGCTAGAATTTAAACATTGTATCCTTATATATGACCTTTGTAGATATTCAGTTTTTAAGAGACTGCTACACTCCTTTCCTAATTCTCGATACTCTTGTCTCTTACTCTGTCACTGTGTCCTTGGCATATTTTATGCATAATACGCATTTTGACCTATGTCATTTTCTCAGTCAGTCACGTCTCCTACCCATATTCATATCTATACTTCATTCTCTCCTCTCATGATCTGAAGTGTTTGAGCTTACGAGTTCAAAAGTTTTTCTCATCATGTCTCTAATTACTTTCCAAGGAGAAGAGAACCTTCTTGAGGTCATATCAGAAGAACAAATCGATCTTCTGCATCTTGGAAACCGAGAAATTGCTAGAAGCTCCACCTTAATCATGCACTATCAAGAATGGGTAAAATACTTCATGATTCTGGATAAACCAGTCTACTTAAATCTTGTAAAAGATTTTTGGAAACATGCCTATATTAATGATGAAGGTCGCTCAATTTCTTCTCGTGTTTTTGGTGTCCCCAAAAAAATCACTCCCTTCAACATTGCTCTAGCTATTGGCTGTGAAAACATTGGCTTTACTGTTGAACATGTCAAGTCTAGATATCTTATTTCTGAGGAACTAGCCCCTCTTCACAACACATCATCCAAATATGAACCTCTCAATCCTGAAAACCTTCTTCCCATTCCCAAAGCTTGGTTTAAGCTTTTGCTGACCAATTTTCTCCCTCGGGAAGAAAACAAAAATATACTGTTTCACGATGATCGAGTCTTTATTTTCCTCCCGATGGCTCAGATGCGAGTTAATCTACCTCAGACTATCTTCAACTTTATGCAAAAATCCATTACTGACTCCAGAAATGGCAATTTCATCAAGCCCTTCATACCTTTTGGAAGAGTTCTGTCTGAAATCTTCTTTAAAGAAGGAATTGTTGAACTTGTTCAGACAAAAGGTCTCGAAAAGGGGTTGTTGAAGAAACATTATGAAGTCTTCAATGGCTAATCTGTAGCATGTAGTATCTTGTGTGGTTATATTGTTTCTAAGATTGGTCTGTGTTCAAGCTATATCAATGTACTTCAATCTCTTATAAATTAAAGTGTCCTTGCTTTTGAGTGCTATGGCTTATATTAGAAATTTCTTTCTCACATATTTATCATTATACTACACTATTTAATGCATCATCTTTTTGATTATGACAAAAAGGGGGAGAAAGTTAAATGATTTTGATAGTACTTATTCTCAGAATCTCCAACTCAAACATTACATAATGCTTATATAATGCTTTTTGCAACTAACTGTTTGTTTGATGTTTCAATTAAGGAACTCTGAAAAAGTTCACTTAGCATTCTAGATAGGTTGAACATAAAAAGATTGCAAATCTTATGGATAATTTCAACTCTGATAATCATGGCTAAGGAGTTGTACACTTTGAGAATATATGATTGCTCAAACAGATGTTCCAAGACTGTTCAAAAGTTGTGAACTGTCTAAAAGTCAGGAAATCTGGTTTGATTAAATAGATGTTCCAGTACTATTCAAAATTTGTGAACTGTCTGAAAGTCAAGAAATCTGGTTTTATTAAACAGATGTTCCAGTACTGTTCAGAAGTTGTGAACTTTCGGAAAGTCAAGAAATCTGGTTTGATTAAACAGATGTTCCAGTACTGTTCAGAAGTTGTGAACTGTCTCAAAGTCAAGAAATCTGGTTTGATATCATAGTGTTCAGAAGTTGTGAACTCTCTGAAAATATGAAATTCAGATTTAAAGCGTCAGAAGAAGAAATCTTCTTAAAAACAAGTCAAGTCAATTCTCTGATTCAAAGATACCATTCAGAAGATACGCTCAGCAACGATGATATTCTAATAAAATCAGCCAGGCTCTAAATCTGATAAGATAGGTGAATCTAAGAAAAGATGGACAAAAGAGAAGTCACTTCCAATCAAACTCCGATACTTAAGAGGCTGTGATTCTTCATCAAATTCTGATAAGAAGTTCTGATATGAGATGCGTGGCATCATCCAATCAGACTCAAGATCATGTTTTGATTTTTCGTCAAGATCAGATAATAACAAGGTTCTGAGATGAAGACCTAGTGTTCTAGTTAGACTCTGATGGGCTGTTGTAGGGAAGCATTCCTTCTCTATTGTTATATTCTGAAGAACTCAAATTTTATTTTGTGAGTCTTGGGATCAGGGGGAGACTCTGAACAAGCATAAATGAAAATTTGAGATTAACAGATTCAGGGAGAGCTGAGAGCTTAAACTCTGAATTTGTTGGCTATGGTGATTACCCTGTATAAATTATTCTATCAAAATACATGGTTTTGTCATCATCAAAAAGGGGGAGATTGTTAGAACAAGATTTGGTTCTACATCTTATCTAGATGTTTTAATGATAACAATGGAGTATTTGTGTGAAGAACAATTTAGGTGCTCTAATGTTTGTTATTCTGATGGTTTAACAAACAGGTTCTAACTTTAATAAAGACTGTGTGCTACATCACTCTGATATTCTTTATGGTCACTTCTATGTGAATAAGCAAGAATTGGTTCTAATCTACTGTACGTCAGAAATATTCTGAGAAGACACTATGTTGCTTTTGTAACGTCTCTTGGATCTAATCTAAGGATATGACTCTGATGTTCTTATGCTGAAGCCTGTAGTGCTTCTGAGCAAAAATGTATGTTTACCCTGCTTGTGTAGAAGCATAATTATTTTAAACAAAACTCATGTTGCAAACAGTTGTTAGCGTTCCCTGTTGGACCAGTTGGGTCAAAATTTTTAGGGAGACTAAGGCAGTGTGTCTTAGGGTAGTTAGTCACTTGCAGTTAGCTTGTGCATTGTTTCCTTAAGAGACCAGTCGGGTCAGAATCTTAAGAAGTCTAAGGTTGGAGAGTCTTAGAGGTTGTTAGTCACCAGCAGTTGGCTTGTACAATTATAATCAGTTTGGTTATAGTGGATTAAGTCCTTGTCTAAGGCAAAATCACCTTGGCGGGTGGACTGGATTAGCTTGATAGTTTTCAAGTGAACCAGGATATATCGTGTGTTTTTATTGTTAGCTTATTTATGATCTTTATTTTAAGTTTCACAAAAAGCTTTCAATGTGGAAAACCCAATTCAAACCCCCCATTTCTTGTGTTTTTCTCACACCTTCAGTTGGGCCTCCAGACAGGGGGTGTTATTAGCGAAACGACATAGGCCCAGATCCAAATAGAAACAACATTTCAGCAAAAATAAAACGTTACAAGAAATATGTTACAAAAGGCATGTGAACAATGCATCAACCGGTCACCAGGGTTTAAGTGACTAGACGATAAAAAATGCCACGACCACTCATGTTGCGCCATGCCATCGTCTCTCCCATGCAAAGCAAACCATCCACGAACCCTAATCATGAAAACCAGAAAATACAGTGGCTTTCTCTCATATTTCTTTATCATTTTCAATCCAGTTTCTCAACCAAAATTAACAAAATAAAACATCATAATGTAGTATTCAGAGAGCAGAATAACACCATGCTTCAAATTATTCAAAACAAAGACTTAAACACAGAGCAAAAGGACATGAAAGTCAGTCATTCAAACTGAAACTAACAAACTAAATGATGATGCATGATCAAAACTTCAAACAACCAGCCATGCTACCATCTCAAATCAACACAGGTGCAATGTATGAACATTATGAGGGCATGAGGACATGAAAGAAACACTTACCAAATAGAGATAGTCCACTGCTTCTTCACTTCAAGGGTTTAGAAATTTGAACAAACTCAGCTTCCTCACTTCAATGATGATGGTATGCAAGCCTCTGATGAAGTATACAACCTTGGTTGCTCTTAGTTTCTCATGAGTCTTCCCTCTTCTCTTATGATATGTTTGTTGTGTGGAAGTGATGATGTTCTGTTGTGTGTCAAGGCAATGGTTGGACCTCCTTTTATAGTCAGAACCAATTGATCCTTTCTTGAAGACACAATGGTCCTTGACTTTGTCTAAGAGAAAGAGGAGTAGATTTCAGATCCTACACGCATGGATCTTTCCTCTTTTAGTCTTGATCCAAGTGCATCTTGTCTATTGCTTGTGTTCATGGTTAAGTAGAAGGTAGAAAAGCAAAAGAAACCAAAAGTTGTGGTGCAAAGAATGGCTACATGATGCTCCATAGTCTGAAAGCATGGCAAGCTTTTGTATGTCAACTTATCAAGTACATGGCAGTTGGAACTTTTGATCTACTTTCGCAGGTTTTGAGGGCAAGGTACACTTTGGAAACTGATGATGAAGTCAGTAGGGTGTACTTGATTAAGATGGTTAGGATTTTGGCATGGCTTGGTGTAGTGCAACAAGGTCATGGACTCCCTTTTGATGCACGATAACTTCATGCTCAATGGATCAAATGGAGTGCCTCTTATTCCTCTTGAAAGATAGCATGAAATGGAGCACATTTGGTGTTGGTGAAATGTTAGGATAAAGTTTAGAAATACATGAAAAGTTGTGGTAAATTTAGTGACTACAAAGAAACAAACCAAAATTTTTCTAAGTGACAATTCATCATTGCAACATGACTACTTTTGGGCACTATAACTTGGAGAATACTTCACCAATTCTTGAGATTTTTGGCTCAATGCAAAGTAGGGAGTTCATAGAGCAACTCTCATGTGAAAAACATCTTGAGACGAGGCTTGGATAGTTGAGAGAAATGGCCATGAAGTCGTGTACCACATGCTGTCAAAAAGGACTTAGAAAAATTTCAACGTTATAGGTTTTTTTCAACATTGAAACACCAACTTTGAAGCAACATAACTTGAGATTAAATGATCAAAATGAGGAATTCCACATATGCTTGGAAAGCTTGAAGAACAAGAAAAAACTTTCATGTACAAGAATTTAGGTTTTTAAGCATGGAACTATGAGAAAAATGGCCATGAAGTTGTGTGAAAACTAGAGCAAAAATGAGTAAATTTTCACTAAGTCATAAATGTATTTTGGCTTCCAAGTCTCATAACTTAAGAATCAAGCCTCTTTTGAAGAAGGACCCTCTAATAAACTTTGAAGTTCATGGTGAGAGCTTCAATTTGAGTTTTGAGTCACAAAAATTGGATGTGTGGTTTGAAAGTTATTGTCGCACCCTAATTTTTACCCTAAGATCCCTTTTCCTTTTGCATAGCATCTTTAGGGCATGTGGTCTTGTGGGCGTGTTTATTATGACTAACCAATTTGTGCAGATGTAGAAATTTCAAGTATAAGGTATTACAACCAAGCATTTAAGGGCGTGACCGTTAGACTCTAGTTCTAGGGTTCCTTATTGGCCATTTTACTCAGAATATCTAGGAAGGGCTCCGTTTGGATTTCGAGTTGTATCCTTGCTTCTGAAGATTTCTCAAGGAACGTGTTTGATTTGTGAGCGGATTGGAGGCGCTAGAGTATTCAAAGTAGATCATTTGGAATCCAGACTACTACGGTAGGCATTACTCAAGGTTTTAACATCGCAAGGCATGGCCCTTTCTGTTCACCAATTGGCGTATGATGCATTCATTAATTTTGGTTGCTTATTATGAAAATCGAAGCATACAAGTGGCAATCTTTTCTATCAAGGTTACAAGGTTGAGTTCAAGGTTCAAATTTTATTCTCCCTAAACTTTCATGGCGAGGTGCAAGTTAAAAGTCCAAATTAGTTCAAAAGTGTGCAAGTTATATATTCATAGTAATAATTCACGAATTTCAGACAAAGTTCAAAAGCTACTTGATAGCACAGGCTTCAAAAGTCTTTATTGAGAAAATGAGACAATCTCACGCGGGAGCTATTGGCCATTACAATAAGTTGGACTGTTACAAATAGTTTAAAGTACATTGTCACCATAATAATAATTTTGACAAGCAACGGACATCCCACTATTTCCCATGGAGCAACCAAAGGATCCAAAGCCATTCGCCCCAATGTCGATTAGTGGATAATCAGGTCAGGACGGTCTTGGTCCTGTAGCTTGTTGGTAATGAATTCATTCCGAGGTCTTATTTCGCTCCCAAGACGGTCCAGGCCCTGTAACCTGACAAGCCATACACGTGAAAAAACCATAGTCAAACACACTCACACCAAAACACCACAAAAACCGTACACAATTACCAAACACAAACTCAGGCGTTGCAGAACATTATCAGCACGCAGAATAGCAGGGAGGGAGACGATTTTCAGATGTTGTAATATATGCACAGCATTCCACTCGCAGAAAAACACTCATTGAAAAGTACAGAACACACAAAGAGAAAAATCCCAGTGAAAATAGATCATGAAACACATACCTCATGGCTGAAATTCATTAGCATTAATACAAAAATGAACATCACAGAAACCATGAACCTGCCACAACCTCCATTCATCCATCACCAACCTTGTTCACATCCAGCACCATCATAACAAATAAATACACAGGGCAGCAGCAAGCAGCAAAATTATGCCTGACATACCACTACATCGATCTCAGACAATTTAACGGTTACCTTCCTTCGCAAGCCAGCTCGACGTCTTCCGTGGAAAACCGATTCACAAAGTTGGAAGTCGATCGCAGTTTTGACAATACAAGGGACACATAAATATGTTGCTTCCTGTTCATTAGCCGATAGGTCTTTGCATAAGCTTCGCGATTCCGCTACTATGTGTCCCGCTACTGTCACACATCAAATGGGGGTGGACTTCTTTACCATCTGCATCAGTTTTAACATCGAGTTATGAATTCACTCAATCCTTGAATCAACCTGAAAATCGAAGAGGAAAATTTCATCAATCATATTCAAAAGGAAAGAGAAGAGTGCTGAGAAGACTAAAGCTCAATTGCTCCATGCCTTAAGCTAACAGTGTTTTTCAATCCTTCTAACAAATGTGGATCTCCAGGCGCTAACCAAGCCAAGAGTTTATCAAGCGGCCAAAAAGGGTTTTTATTCTATTGGAATTTTCAGAGATGTCATCTCCAACGTGATGTCAACCCTCGACGGTTATCCTGCCACAGAGTAAGGATAAGAGATACACATGATTGTTAACCGGTTTATCCATCAATTTTTGGGAATAAAAGTTCCAGACTCAGAATAGGCTACCTGATGAATGCTGTGGATTTATTTTTCTTGTTCAAACCGTAGTGACGACAATTTTAACGTAGCTCCAGGTTTACTAGCAGGCGGTCCCAGAACCTGCACAAAGCAAAGTCCAAAGTTATTTTCCAACACTCCAATTTTGCATCCGCTATTCTACGAGTACAAAACAAAGACTGGGTGTTCCTTTCATACTAAAGGTAGGAGAGCACTCGAGTCAAGAAAACAGAAATATAGGTTCAGTACAAGGAGGTACCTGGTGATATCTTCAAGTTTCAGAAGCAGGGTGGAGTTGAGTTGTTATGCGCCTGCAACTTTTGAAGCTATGAACACGAAGCTTACGGTCAAGCAATCGGGCCTGGAGATACCTGCAACGAAAAAGTGGGCGAAGTTGAGTGTCAGAATGCAATAGTTAATTCAAAGACGATGGACCTCCCACCCAAAGAGGACGCTGCACGAACGTCATAAGCTTCTATACGAAAGATTAAAGAAGGGAAAAGAGCTTGCTACCTTGAGAATAACCTGGACGGAGAATGCTTAATTCATTCCTGTTAACAAAAAGGTCGTTGTTAATGTTTAAAATTTCAGTGAACAAGTTAGAAGGTTGTGAAGCATACTCTAATTGACGAAGGTCATGTTGAAGAGGAAATTGTCGGTGAAGCTTATCAGGTCGAACATAAGGTTGATGTAGATAGGATGGCTGGCCAAGGCGGTTGGACAAGTGGTGTTTCTAATCCTCAAGATCTGCCATGGAATTTGAAGCTCACTTCACGTATTAGAAGAATTGAATCAACACTCGAGGGCATATTACACGACTCCTCTGAACTTCCAAAACAAGAATGAAGGCAGCGATATAATTGGAGGCCCTACATTAATACGATCAAAGCAAATTATCAGCAACTTCATTTTAGCCAGCCGACATATTAAACCAAAAGAAGGAATTTTACAAAACGAGATCAGACCCGTTTAGACAGTGTTCAGATTTTTCCAAAAAACAAGACCAACATTGCTTCAGACGGATTTTCAAATTTTCCTAAACCAGGAAAACATGTTCAGACCGACTTTAAAACTTTCCCATTTGGCCTCAGAGTGTTTGAATCAGGAAATTTATTTCATCTTTTGAATGGATTGATGGGCAATATCCAAAGGATACCACCAACATCAATGCATTCCCAATTTGGACAGGGCAACGATTCAAACATTAAAACTAAATCATATCAGAATATCTCCAAATCCAAATCGGTTCAAAAAAACTTTCCCAAATCCCAATCAAATCAGATCGTGGCATTAACACAAAATCAATCAACATTTAAGAGTTTTCAAATCTCATATCTCATCATTGGCCTATAAAAGGGACGCTCTTCTCATCAGAAAAGGGACGAAAAAAACCAGAGACGAAAGAGAGACAAATCACAAAATCAAGCAGTCACGCAAAATTGCCAAAAACCATTTCCAAACCCACCGACCCAGGCTCAGAGCACCGGAGGTGATCATCATCGCCGCAACATTCAAAGCAGAAGGAGCAAAGCAACAACGCAAAATCACACAGAGGTAAAGAGAGAACTTCCCTGATCGGAGCCGCCATCATCCGCCACCTCCTCGCCTTTTATTTTATCGCATTTCCATCCATTGTAATTTGTAATCTCCAAATATAGTAAAATCCGGGTAACGGGCTGTGTGGGGTGGGGTTATTTGGCGTTTTGATTATTTTTCGCATGTCGCCGGAGAGATTAGAGATCGTGAGAGATAGCGAGATCGGCGATGGCGGATTGGGGTCAAAACCCTAGTTTCGCTTCATTATCGAGAGAAATCGAGAGAGTGAGAGGCGAGGGAGAAAACGGAGAGAGAAGAAAAGAGATTGAGAGATGAGAGGATCCGTTATTCTTTTTCCTTTAATTTAATTTGATCCGTCCCTTTTTTTTTTCTTTTAATAAAATCAAATAATCTATTTTAATAAATAAACATAAAACTTACTTTTAATAATAGAATTAGAAATATAATATAATCTTTTCTTTAAAATGATAAAACCTTTTTTTTAATATAATAAACCTTTCTATAATAAGTTTAGTATAATATAAATTTTATAACAAAATAAAAATTATAACCTTTTTTTAGATTTTTATTTTTATAATAAGAAGATAAGCCCTTTTTATAAAAGATGAACCTTTTAATAATAAACTTTTATAAAAAATATTAATATTAAAATCTTTTTTTAATAAGTAAAAAAAACCTTTAACTTTTTTAGAAAATAACGAATAAATCTCTAAAATAATAATAAAACTATTTTATTTAAATACCAAAATTAAAAACTCTTTTTAATTAAAAACTCTTTTTAATTAAAAACTCTTAATAACCTTTTTAATATTGAAACCGTTCATAATTAAAAATCTTTATCCTTTTGTAATATAACTTTAATTTAGATTTTTCTTTTAGATAATTTAAACCTTTTTCTGAAAATTAAACATAATATCTTAACTTTTTTTCAATAATTAAAACCTAATAGAAACCTTTCTTTTTAATTAGTCAATATTCTCTAGCCGATAATTCTAACTAAAAATAAGCCTCTTGTCATTAACCTTAAAAATAAATCAAACTCTTTTCCAAATAAACCACTCATCGTTAGAATCCCCCTCACACTCGAGTGTGCATCGCTTGTATGTTTAATTATCTGATCTTATTTTCTTGCTTGATGTATGCTTATTTGATATACTGTTCAAACCTTTTTAAAAACAATAAAAGTCCTCGATCCAACGTCGAGCCAATTTTTTACCCATGTAAGTCGATCGCCTTAGGGCATCGCATTCGACCTACCGATCACTGGACACAAGTCTAGCATCACTTTGCTAGCACCTTCGCCTAAATAACATTAAATTAACCGCATTAATATCCAAGGGAAAATCCCATGCATAATAACCACGTTATTGTGCATGGTGCATATCATTTGCATCATAATCGACAAACTTAAGATAAGACAATTAGACAACTCTAGGATAGACTTCCTAGGTTAGTCCCCCTCAATTTTGATTTAAAATCAAACTTTAGCCCACCTAATTCTCCACACAAGAGAATTAGATGTTAATCATCTCAAAGAAAGGGACATACAATCCCATACCCCACAAACATTCAAACCTTTTCAAAAGTGTGGTGGTCTTTCTTAAGATGATGACTCATCTTCTTTTCCTAAATCCTTAAACCCTTAGCAAAACATATAACGGATAAGATAAAAATAAAATCAAGAGGTTCCTGTAGAGTACTACAGATATCTAGGATGCTAACACCTTCCCTAGGTATAACCAACCCCCGAACTTAGAATCTTAGTGCATTTGCATTGCATTGTGGGTATTCGGTCTTTCTCCCTTCCCTTGGATAAAATCAAAGACGGTGGTGACATAAAAATGTGATCCTAGTTAACAAATAACTATGGTATCCAATTTTCACCGCGACAGAAATGGCGACTTCACTGGGGACTCTCATAAGAGGGTTCCCCCTAACTTGAATCTTTTATTTTATCTGTTATATACTTGTTTTGCTGTTTGGAGGGATTCTTGAGTGGTGAGAGTCCTAGACCCGGACATGAGTGTAATTATAGGAGATGATATGGTCAAGGGTACTTTGACGGAGTCGATTCCCGAAATGTCGAATTGAGAAAATCATCGCTCAGTTTAGGTTCTTTTGAAATTAATATTGTTTGAACGAGTCCATTCGTGAAAACGGTATTAACTTCGACCAAGAACCCTTAAGACTGAGGACCGTAGCACCTTTAACCCCACTTGGCCTTTTAGGATGTAGTGCGGTGACTATGCGAGAGTCTATTTCCAAATAGTTGTCACGCGATACTACACTCAGACGAGATTCTCTTGAGAATATTATTGACTAACCGAGTAATTTGGGAAGTCGATAATACTCGAAAGATGGGTCGTAGACTCTGGGAACTTCTAGAACCCGTTCGGCAGGTACATTTGAAACCACACTACCGTATGGGATGGGTAGACCTTGACTCCATTCATGCTCCTTTGAACCTAGGACCTTTTGTTTGGTTGTTTGTGTGCCCTTTTGTTTGTGTGTTTGTGCATACATACATAAGCATCATTTTCATTCAAGTTCGTGGAATCTGAGTCTTTTATTTACATCGTAGGGTACCATGGACAATGAAAGAAGGAATACCGTGAAGTATACTTACAAGTGCTTTGATACGATTAATCTAAGGAGGTTGGAGACTTTGTTGGCTGATTCAGAAGGATTCCAAAGTAGGTATGGGGTACTATTGTCTTTATTGAAGGTGAGGGTTGATCAAGGACTTCTCTCCACCCTGCTTTAGTTTTATGATCCGCTCTATCATTGCTTTACCTTTCCTGACTACCAGCTGGTACCTACTCTCGAGGAATATTCTAGTTTGACTGGTCTACCTATTCTGGATAAGTCTCCTTTCCCCATTTTTGATAAGGATCCCAAGGAACAAGAGATTGCTAAGGCAACGCATTTGGAGTTAGTGGACATCCGAAAGAATATAACTACTAAAGAAGGGATTCCTGTTTTGCCTATGAAGTTTTTGATGGAGAAAGCTCAACATTATGCCAAACGTTCAGACATGGCTGCATTTGAGGCTATCTTTGCTTTGATGATTTATGGTACCTTTCTGTTTCCCAACCTCAAAGACTTTGTGGATCTCAATGCTATTAAGATATTCATAAAGAGGAACCCAGTCCCTACGTTATTGGCAGAAGCTTATCACTCTATCCATCTGAAGCACGTCAAAGGAGGACAAATCACCTGTTGTGTACCCCTATTGTACAAGTGGTTTACTCAACACTTGCCCAAAGCCATCACTTTCTGGGATCCTAATAAGGGCTGGTGGTCTAAGAAAATCATGGCCCTCACTCATTCTGACATCGTTTGGTATAATCATAGGTATGATGAAGTCGTAATCATCGATAGCTGCGGGGATTTCGGGAACGTGCCTCTTCTTGGCATACAAGGAGGAATTAGTTATAATCTGATCTTAGCCCGCCGACAGCTGGGGTACCCTTTGAAGGACAAACCCCTCGGTATTCATATAGAAGGGATCTTTTTCAAAGAACATGAAGAGCAGGAAGGGTTGAAGAATGAGATTTTAAAGGCTTGGAGGGACAATAGTAAGAAGGATAGGAATGCCATGGGGAAGCGTAATTGTGTCTCTTTAGACCCTTATCTACAATGGGTTAGAAGGAGAGCCATCGAGCTTAGGATGCCCTACGACCGCCAAGAACCTATGGTCCTGAACGAAGAGCCTGTCTTCATCTTTGCATCTGAAACAGAGGAATTAAAGATTGCCTTAAGGAAAGCTCAACAAATAGGGAATGCTTGGAAGGATAAGTATGAAGTGGTTGTGGAAGAGAACGAAGCGCTTCAGAGGCGACTAAAAGCAAAGAGTGAGGAAGTTATCTCCTAAAAAAAAAGGAAGTTACAGGGAGACCCAAGTTCCTCAAATTCTGAGTCTACTTCGTGGGAGTCGATAGTAGATGAGCTGATTCTCGAGAAGTCCCGCATGGAAGAGGAAATTAAGAAGTATAAGCTGAGATTATTGGGGGAGTCTCCTTAGGCCTTTTATTAGCTTTTATTTAATTATCGTTAAAAGCTCTTGTGAGAATACCAACGGTTGTAACGTTTTCATTATGAGTTTTCAATTCCCGTTTCTTTTATTTGTAACCGTTTTTTATGATTAATAAAATTTGTGTCCTTTGGTATTCTCTGACGACTATAAGTACTCAAATTCCACGAACTTTTGCATCTCATCTGCATTGGCTTTCTCTTTTTTGTTTTTCTTCAAGGAACTCAAAGCTTGTCTGTTTTTAGATATCGTAAAATGGATTATGGAAGGAAAGGAGCTTTGCTATACACCTTCAGGGCCTTTAATGTGGGACAATTAAGGGAACTAGGAGGTCAGATAAAAGATCCAGAAGCCTTCGCTGCGAAGCATGGACAGATTCTTTCTTTATTGCAGGTACAAGTAGCCGCTGGTCTATTGGAGACGCTGGTTCAACTCTATCATGTAATCTACCATTGCTTTATCTTTCAAGATTTCCAGTTGATGCCCACATTGGAAGAATATTCCGCTCTATTGGGAATCCCCGTCAAAGACTCGCCTCCTTTCTACGGTGGAGAAGGAAGACTCAGCCAGGAAGACATGTCAAGAGTAACCCGCATCAAGCTGTTGGAGATCCAGACTCACATGATGGTCAAGGGAGGAATCGACGGCTTGCCTGCTCAATTTTTATTCGAGAAAGCTCGAGAATTCGCCGACAAAGGAAGTACCAGAGCTTTTGAGAACCTGTTCGCGTTGCTAGTTTATGGCTTATTCTTGTTTCCAAATGTTGAGAATTTCGTCGATGTCCACGCGATCAGGATCTTCATGCTCAAGAATCCTGTTCCAACACTATTGGCCGATGCCTACCACTCGATTCATTCAAAGATTCTGAAAGGAGAAGGTCAGATCGTTTGCTGCACTGCTATCCTCTATAGGTGGTTTATTTCGCACCTACCGAGGTCTGCGGCCTTTTGGGATATAAAAGACGGTTCTGAATGGCCTATTAAACTCATGGCTCTCACTCACTCGGACATTGTTTGGCATGATCCAATGTACGGAGGAATTCCCATGATTCACAGCTGTGGAGATTTTTCTAATGTGCCTCTCCTTAGCACAAAAGGTTGCACTAGCTATAATCCTATTCTCGCTCGTCGCCAGCTTGGACATCCGATGAATGAAATACCTAATCCAGAGAACTTGAAGAGAATTTTCCTTTATGAGGGAGAAGACCTTCAGCTGAAGATTCAGATTTTATTTGCTTGGCGTCGAATCAACAGACAAGGGATGACTGCAACAACAAACCCCGACTGCACAGTCACGGAATCTTACCTGGAGTGGTCACGCAAACGAGCTCTCACTCTGACAATGCCGTATCCTCGACCCAAGCCTCCCGTGGTGGAATCAAACGAAGTATCAAGGTTGAAGGCAGAAGTAGAGAAGCTGACCTTGGACAAGTTTATATTGCAGGAACGGATTGACAAGTTGATGGAAGAACTCAGTGGAAGGAAGGGAGCATCATCCAGTGGATCGAAGCCCTAGTTCCCTTTTATATATCTTGTTCGTTTATTATAATAAAGCCCTGAAGGTGTATCATTGTTATGAAAAATTAAAATTTTAAATAAAATAAATTTGCAATTACGATATTTAAAATACGCTTTTGAGTTCCTTGGAGTGCATGCTGCATCATACGCATCATTCGCATCTGCATTTGCATTTCTTTGCATTCCAGGTTCTTATCCATGTCTCCTTTCAGAAGACAAGCTGAGTCATCGATACAATACTCGAGCCGGTCGTAAGAAGAGAATGGATCAACTCGAGCAGGAAAATAGAGCACTCCGGGAAGAAGTTTCAACACTGAAAGAGAGTCTAGAGAAGATCAATGGGATGATGGAAGCTTTGATGGTTGCTCAGAATCAGCCATCACATAATACGACATCACACATCACTGTTATCTCTGAGATAATATCAGCACCGATCCCAGTGGTGCCCACTACAAATGAAGTTCAGTATTCTATGCCTCCTGGTTATCCGTGGGGTATGCCTCCTCATTTTACTCCAGCTGGATACCGCCCGCATGTTTCTCAAGCTATTGCCACGACTGCTGTAATGACTGTGCCACCACCTGTGGTGAATGCTACTCCTTTTCATCTGGAAGAACCTGTGTTTCATGTTGAACCTAGTGAGAGTGTTGGAATGGAAGAACGAATGGATGATTTCCAGGACCAGTTTCTAGAAATGAAGAAAGAAATCAAGGCCCTTCGTGGGAAAGAGGTGTTCGGAAAGAGTGCCTCTGAGCTATGCTTAGTGCCTAATGTTAAGATTCCTCCAAAGTTCAAGCTCCCTGATCTGGAAAAGTATAAAGGAAATTCTTGCCCACATATTCACATAGTTATGTATGCACGGAAAATGTATGCTCATAAGGATGATGATTCCCTATTGATACATTACTTCCAAGACAGTTTGACTGGCGCAGCCCTCAAGTGGTACATGGGGCTAGATAGTTCAAAGGTATGCAACTTTAATGACCTCTGTGAGCTTTTCATCAAGCAATATAAATATAATGTCAACATGGCGCCAGATAGAGACCAGCTGAGAGCCATGGCCCAGAGCTGGCGTGAACTTGCTGCTCAAGTTACTCCACCTCTGGAGGAGAAAGAGATGACTAGAATTTTTCTGAAAACACTGAGCCCGTTTTTTTTATGAGAGAAGGTGTCCGTGAAGGAAGACTGGTGAGAGAAGGAAGTGCTTCCAGCAATGCCAAGAAGTATGGAAGTAATTTTGGGAAAAAGAAAGAACAAGAAGTAAGTGCTGTGCACCAAGGGCGGTCGAAAGGAAGATATCACCAACACCCGCAGGTCGCTGCTGTGACCCCAGTTATCAATGCTCCAGCTTACCAACCATAGTTCGCACAACCTTATCAACCATAACCTCAAACTCCACCTGCTTCGCCACAACAACAATATCGTCAGCAAAATCATCCATCTCCTCAACAAGCCCGACATCCGTTCAACAGCCCCGGTCGTGTGGTTAGGAAACCAAATTTTGATCCGATTCCTATGCTATATGCAGAGCTCTTCCCAGCATTGTTGCAAAAAGGCCATATCCAGACTAAGTCCCCACCAGCGGTGCCTAAGGACCTTCCTTATTGGTACAGAGCTGATCAGTTTTGTCCATATCATCAGGGTGCGCCAGGCCATAATATTGAGAATTGTTATGGATTGAAAGCCGATGTTCAGAGATTAGTCAAGAGTGGAATCCTGACTTTCAAAGATTCGAATCCAAATGTGCAGAATAATCCTTTACCGCAGCATGGAGCGGCCAATGTGAACATGATCCAAGAGTGTCTTACAGATGAGGATGAAGAGGTATTTGTGATAGTTCCCCACATCAAAGATCTGGAACGAATTGAGTTTACTTATGATAGCCGGAAGACTGTTGCTAATCCTCTGGTTATTAATGTACCTGGTCCAGTTCCTTATACTTCCAGCAAGGCTATTCCCTACAGGTATAACACTACTATGTTTGAAAATGGTAAGGAGGTGCCCTTGCCTAATTTGTCATCTGTGGTCAACATTGCTGCTGTTAGCCGAGTTACAAGGAGTGGTCGAGTTTTCTTGGCGCCAAAAGATAAAGAGGTCCCTTCTGAGCAGCCAGTTGTAAAGAATACGACTCTGGGGCAGTCCAGTGGGAATGATTCCATAGACAAATCTGATGAGGTTCTAAAAATGATCAAGAGAAGTGAATACAAGGTGGTGGATCAGCTGCTACAGACACCATCTAAAATATCTGTGTTATAATTGTTGATGAGCTCCGAGGCCCATAGGCAGGCATTGCAAGGAGTACTTGAGCAGGCATACATTGACCATGATGCAACTATAGAGCAGTTTAGTGGAATAGTGGGTAACATTACTGCATGTAACAATCTGGGATTCTGCGATGAGGAGTTACCCGAAGAAGGGAGGAAGCATAATCTGGCTCTGTACATTTCCATAAATTGCATGAATGACATGTTATCTGGGGTTTTGGTTGATACTGGTTCTTCGTTGAACGTGATGCCAAGAACAACTCTCGCAAGGCTAACTTATCGAGGACCACCAATGAGGCCAAGTGGTGTTGTTGTCAAAGCTTTTGACGGTTCACGAAAAACAGTGATTGGAGAAGTGGATATACCCATGACTATCGGGCTTAGTGTTTTTCAGATTACATTCCAGGTCATGGACATTCATGCCTCCTACAGTTGCTTATTAGGCAGGCCATGGATACATGAGGTGGGAGCTGTCACATCTACTCTTCACCAAAAATTGAAATATGTTTGCGATGGACAATTGGTCACAGTTTGTGGTGAAATGGCTCTAGTAGTAAGCCATCTTTCTTCCTTTTCTTACGTCGATGCAGAAGAAGAGGTGGGGACTCAATTTCAAGCCCTCTCGATTGTTAACAATACTAATAATAATGGAGCTGCTATGGCATCTTTCAAAGACGCACAGCGGGTGGTGGAAGATGGTTCTCAAGGGAAGTGGGGGCAGGTGCTGGTGTTGCCCGAAAATAAGAACAAGGAAGGTTTGGGTTTCAAAGGTAATAATTCCGAGAAGACTCCCACAGGAAATATGGTTATTCTCCCTATCAAGAATGTGTTTCACAGCAGAGGGACTATCCATTCGCCAGAGGTAAATGTTATGGAAGAAGATTCTGAAGATGCTGTCATTCCTCTATTTCCTCCTCAACCAGAAGTCCAAGGACCCGAATATGAAGCCAGTGCCATTCTTGAAGATGAGTCTGTCGAAGACCAGCCTAATTTTGTGACGCATGGGGCAATGGCTCAAAATTGGAGTGCTGTTAATGTTCCTGTTGTGATCCCTTTATCAAAGTAATTGTTTGGTTGTTTTCGTTTGTTTTAGTCTATTCGCTCTGCCCAAGGCGATAACATTTGTGTGTGGGCTTTACTTTTCATAATTCCCTTTGCTCTGCCCAAGGCAAAGGTGATTTTGTGTTGGGGCCTTTGTTTGAAATTTCCTATCATCAATAAATTGTCATTTTGCATTCCTATCTGTTGTTTCTGTTTATTATTACTTTAAGGAAAATGGTAATCACAATTTTAAATCACTTTGCACGTTCGTGCACACACTCTCACTTGCTCAAAATCTAAAATAAAATCACATCACAAGTGCAGATTACTGCACGAATTGAACATAAAAAACAATGACCTAATGCATTCTCCGAACTTTGAGTTTCCTGCGTTCGAAGCCGAAGAAGAGGAAGAAGAGATCCCTGAGGAAATATCCCGGTTACTTGAGAATGAAGATAAAGCCATTCAGCCTCACAAAGAGCCAGTAGAGGTTATTAATTTGGGTACCGAAGAGCTCCGTAAAGAAGTGAAGATTGGAGCTTTGCTTGCGTCTAATGTGAAAGAAAGGTTGATTGAATTACTCAAGGAATATGTCGATGTGTTCGCTTGGTCGTACCAAGACATGCCTGGTCTCGACACTGCTATAGTGGAGCATCGTCTACCTTTGAAGCCAGAGTGTCCGCCAATCAAGCAGAAGCTCAGAAGGACTCGCCCTGACATGGCCTTGAAGATTAAAGAAGAGGTACAGAAGCAGATTGATGCAGGTTTTCTCGTTAGATCTGAGTACCCGCAGTGGTTAGCCAACATTGTGCATGTGCCAAAGAAGGATGGTAAAGTTCACATGTGTGTCGACTACAGAGATTTGAACAAAGCTAGTCCTAAAGATGATTTTCCTCTCCCCCACATTGACATGTTGGTGGATAGTACTGCAAGGTATAAAATTTTCTCTTTTATGGACGGGTTCTTGGGTTACAATCAAATCAGGATGGCTCCTGAAGACATGGAGAAGACATCATTCATCACAGCCTGGGGCACATTTTGTTACAGAGTTATGCCGTTCGGTTTAAAGAATGCTGGTGCAACGTATCAGAGGGCTATGACTACTCTTTTCCATGATATGATGCATAAAGAGATTGAGGTTTATGTAGATGATATGATAGCCAAGTCTAAGACTGAAGAAGACCATGTCGAACATATTTTGAAGTTGTTTCAGCGATTGAGAAAGTATCAGCTACATTTGAATCCTAACAAGTGCACATTTGGTGTCCGCTCAGGAAAGCTACTAGGTTTCATTGTTAGCCAAGAGGGAATCGAAGTGGATCTAGATAAAGTCAAAGCCATACGGGAAATGCCAGTTCCGACCACGGAAAAACAGGTCAGAGGGTTCCTGGGTCGTTTGAACTATATCTCTCGGTTTATCTCTAATATGACTGCTACTTGTGGACCCATTTTCAAGCTTCTCAGAAAAGAACAAGGTTATGTTTGGACTGAACAATTCCAGAAGGCATTTGATAGTATTAAAGAGTATCTCTTGGAGCCTCCTATTTTGATTCCTCCGGTTAGGGGCAGACCTTTGATCATGTATCTGACGGTTTTAGAAGATTCCATGGGGTGTGTACTCGGTCAACAAGACAAATCCGGGAAGCAGGAACATGCCATTTATTACCTCAGTAAGAAGTTCACCGACTGTGAGTCCAGATATTCAATGCTAGAGAAGACCTCTTGTGCCTTAGCATGGGCGGCTCGCCGTTTGCGCCAATACATGCTAAATCATACCACTTGGCTGATCTCTAAGATGGATCCCATCAAGTACATTTTTGAGAAGCCAGCCCTGAGGGAAGGATTGCCAGATGGCAGATGCTGTTATCCGAATACGATATCGAATACCACACTCAGAAGGCAATTAAAGGAAGTGTTTTAGCAGATCACCTAGCTCATCAACCTATTGAAGACCACCAGTCTGTGGAAGACGATTTCCCTGATGAGAACGTGATGTATCTAAAAATGAAGGACTGTGAAGAACCATTACCAGATGAAGGGCCTGAACCAGATTCTCAGTGGGGTTTGATTTTTGACGGTGCTGTCAACAGCTACGGTAAAGGGATCGGGGCAATTATTGTGACTCCTCATGGATCTCATATCCCTTTCACCTCAAGATTGACGTTTCCATGTACGAATAATGAGGCCGAGTATGAAGCATGCATCATGGGCCTTGAAGAGGCAATGGATTTAAGAATCAAGAATTTGGATGTATACGGCGATTCTTCTGTGGTGATATACCAAATCACAGGGGAATGGTGTCGCTCCCGGGATTTTCATCCAAGTACAAACGCGAAAGTGGCACCGAAACAGAGTCGCCAGCAATGTGTATTTATCCCAAGAGAGGGAAAGGAAACACCGCGTAAACCTGAGAGAAAGGAAAAGCATGGTCTTACGACCAATAGAACTGGGTTCGGGAGTCGGTTACGCGCGGGGAAGGTATTAGCACCCCCACGCGTCCATCGTACCCGATGGGATCCACGCTTGCTTGTCTCGATCAAAGGGTGTAAAGAAAGGATACCGGAAAAGGAACTGAAAGAAAGAAAGGAGAAAGAAAAGAAAAGGAACGGGAAACAAATGTAGGGAAAATAAAAGAAGTGCTCGCATGGGCCCTACACCATTGCCTACGTATCTCATCGGGAACATGAGAATCAGAGCGACGTAGTTCCCCTCACTAGGGATGGATTATTTGCATTTTTTAAGGAACGGCTAACGTTCTAGCTCAGGTGTTGCAGGCTCGCTGGTCCGAGTGCGTTACCATCTTGCAAGAGAACGAGTAGAAGCACGTTCGTACGCTGAGACTGAGTGAGGTGAGAAAAGAATTCCCGAAGGAAAGACGTTATTGTTGGTTTTTGTCTTTTAAGAGTCTTTTCATTTGTTTGCATATGACAGTGTATCTGGATCTTAGCCATTGGAATGTGTACGTTCTCACATTCCAAGATGGAATGGGTAAGAATGCACACTAAGAGTGAAGAAGACCCCCACACTTAGTTCCAATTGTCAACGTTCAAACACACTAGCATACTTGTGTTTATTAAGTGTTTTGTTGATTATGAAGTGAAGAAGTGTTTTTTATTATTTGCACCTTCAACAAGTATTGCATTTAAGTCCCTCATACAAGATCAAATATGTAACACATTGACCTAATATGGGCCATATGCTACACATCTTAAGATTATAAGAGAAGACCCCTTATAATCTTTTCTTTATATGAAAGGCCTAAATGCAATAAGTGCCTACCTTTATTAGATATTTTGAATTTTCTTTGAGATGAGAAAAGAGACTCAAGGGAGGATAAAGGTAAAAATCTATATGGACTAAGACTCAATCCTAATTGATTAGTTAAGGGAGTGATCCTAAGGTTTGTGAGGTTTCAACCTAAAGTCTAAAGAAAGAATGAATTAAACAATTCACTTCTAAAGTAGAAGATGAATTGTAATTCACAAGGGGAAAGTGATGAGTTATTAAAAGAAAGCACATAAGTGCTTAGCAAAACACAAAATGGAATTGTAAAAGAGAAAGGATAGAAGTTGAATGTGGATTCCTTATCCACACTCAATTGAAACTTACCAAAGCCCCTACATGGTTAGTAAACATGTATAAGAAGTATAAGAAGTAAAAGAACATGTAATGCATCATAAAACTCAAAAGAATTAAATGAGAAAACAAATCCTAGAACCACAACCAGAATGGGCATCATATGGACAACAAGTGAATATCATCATACAAGTGCAAGTGAATAAGCAATAATCATCATCCATTAGCATTTAAACATGTTACAAGAAGAAGGGATAGATGAAAGATGGAAAGAAATGAAGAGGACATGCATAAATGGAACATGTAAATCAACAACCAGAATTGAAACTAAATGGAAAATGGTTTATAAACATCTCAAAAGTATTTATGAATCAACTTCAAGACATTCAAGAAGTAATATAAGAAGAATTGAAATGAAAGTTCAAAAAGAAAGTGCAAACAATACATGTTAATGATGCACAAAGTTCAAATTGAAATGAACATGTAAAGATGACCTATAATGTGTATCAAAGACCTATAATATCATATGAATGGCTCATAACATATGCAAATGCTCATACAAATGTGCACAAAAGAATTCATGTAAACATGCACTAAAGTTGTAATGACATGCCATGGATTATACTTCCAATGTAATGCATCAAACAAAGACCAAATGGATTCATGAAAATTATGCCAGCATATTATTGGAATGCCTAGGTCAGAAATGCATCATACATCAAGATAGCATGTAAAAATTCAGAGCAAAATGACTTCAAACAAAGCAATTAGGTCAAATTGAAACATCATGCAAAGTGGTGCAAATATAGGCATCAAAACATGTAATAAAGTGACCTAAAAAATCAAATAAAATCACTTAACATACCTCAAGATGATAATGACTCAATGCAAAAAGAAGAGCATCAAAACAATTTTTAATGATCAAGAACAAAATTAAACAAATTCATGTATCATGCTTAGAATGCATCTAAATGGAAATTCAAAGAAAATTATGGACCAGGGGTAAAAAGGTCATAAAATCAGAAAATAAAATCATCAAAAATTTCCTAAATGTTTTAGTGATACTCATGAATTTTTGTAGAATTTTCCAATCTGTTTTGGTATTTTTAAAAATTGGAAATGAAACATGTATAAAAAATAAGAAAAATGAAAATGAAATGCAAAGGGAAGGGGGTATGAACATAGCAATAATGCAGTGCAAATTCATTGGGCTTCCAAACAGAGGGGTGTAAATATCAATCTGGTTAAGTCCAATTATGCGCAAAACATGATAATTAACATGCACAATCAGTCAACAAGAGTCAAAGCAATAGACACCATAGGATCAAGTCCAAGTCAACCCCTGGTCAAAGTAACCTAATCTCACGCATGTGCACGAATGTTCACCATAGCTACCATGTACCATGCCACACAATGTTTAAAAATGAAATCAGAAGAATCACGTGACATGCACATGAATTTTTATGTGTTGGCAGCATGGTAGCCATTAGATCACACTCATCCAACGGATCACATTCAAACTGGTCATAAAACCCTAACATGAAGCCATCGGCCGGAGAGGGACCTCCGGTCACCTTCTCCGGTCACTTACCACCGTCTGCAACTCACATTTCTCCAGAAAATCACAATACATACATCAATTGAAAGCTAAACTCATGTACATTATGAATATGCTAATGAAAATCACCAAACACATACGCACAGCAAGAACAGAGTCAATCAAATTAAGCCCTAGGTTTGAAACTATGCCTCTAAGAAGCCTATCAACTAGCCGGAGTAAGCAGAGCTTCTATCAAGCTTAAATTAACAAAAAACAAGCTAAAATTAATGAAAATCAACTGAAGCAAAGTTGAATGATGAAACCTGAAAATGTGGAGCAATTGGAGATGTTGAGAAAAACCAGAGGAAAGCTTGATATGCTGAGCTTCTAGATCTTCAAACTTAGCAAAATAAATGCTATGGATTCGTAAATAGATGAAGGATGTTGAAGCTTGCAATGATGCTGAACTTGCAGAAATGGAGTTGTTCTTGTTGCTCTTGATTCAACCACACCAAGCAATGATTAATGGAAGCACAATGGAGTTGAAATCGTGGAGAAGAAGATGAGCAAAATCAGAGAGAGTGAGAGGAGAATTCTGAAGTGAATGTGAGAAAGTGAGTCTTGAAAAAATGAATTTTGAGAGTGAAGTTTTGATTTATAGTGTGCTCTAACCATGGTTAAACCGAGTGAGTTAACTGAGTTGAAATGGTTTAGGTGAGTCATCCCTAACTAACTGAGTCAAGTTAGTTAGGGAGAGCAATGATATGGTGATGGCAACTTATGGTAAGCTATGGTGAAGGTGAAAGTGAAATGAATGGCATGGTTGTGTATTAGAAACTTTCTCAGCAAGTTTTCTCTTTCCATTTTCATGCAAGGCACGTGCTATAGCAGTGTATGTGATGTTCATGGTGTGCTCAAATAAGGGAAAGAATTGTTTGATGGATGTCTGAACCAAGTTATGCAGCAAAGCCATCAATGTATCAGTGAAACATAGGGAGGTTTGGTGATGTTTTTCTCTCTACTCAATGAATAGTTTGGTGAGTTTTTGGGTTCATTGGAAAGAGGGAGTATAATGCAACAAGTTTGGTTTGAGATTGGAGTTGATATGATACTTCAAACATGCTCCAAAATGACTATAAACTTAAGCACACAAGACTGGATGATGGGCGCATCAGGTGGTCGGTTGGCAAGGCTGGCATGGCACAAAATTTCAGCATAACCACCCTAACTTGAGGCCACTATTTCTCCATCATACCTTGATCAGATGAAATTTTGTCCAACATGAAACTTGAAGAAGACATTACAAGGAACATTTTTGATGTTGACAAGTTTTGAGAATGAAGCCTCTAACCATGCGAAAAATAGGTGTACATTTGGCCCACCAACTGTTTGTTAAAATGACTGCGCGCGTGCCCTGAAAATCTTGGTCATGACCTAGTTTTGAACCTACTTTGCTCAGACTTTGATCAATCATATCTCACTCAATTTTTATCCAATGGAGATGTTCCACACATGGATTTGAAGCTTAAAACAAGATCTTTTGTTGTGGCCGAGTGGAATTTTCATTTGGTGCTTCAATTTTAAATGGCCTTGGTTCAAACTCTGATGCAAAATGGCCAAAACTTGCTATTTTTAGTAACCCTTCTTCTTCCAAAAATGGCAACTTTCCACATCTTGATTTTTTCATGATTCCTTTGGAGTTTCTTGACCAAATTTTGTACATTGGACATATGTAACATGAATTTCATGATTTTGGGCTCAAAAAGTCAAGAGTTGACTTTTTCCTCTGATTATTTGACTTTGCCCCAATTTCTCTGATTCTTGATCTTTCTTCCAATTGAACCACTTCTAAAACCAATTGAGATGCAATTTTCCACATACATACACTTAGGGACATATGGAATACCATGACATCAAGTTTTGTTCAAAAAAACAGAGATACCCTGATTTAATTGGAAACCCTAATCTTGACCCCCTCTGGTTAGGAGGAAATTGCACATCTTCCAAATCCAAATTCCTCAGAGTATGTTGTGTATCCTCTTAAAGGATGATGAGAAATGCCACTTGAGAATGATTTTGAATCAATGAGCTATCTCTTTTGAGGATTTTACTTCAATTTTTGGACTTCTTGCATAATGTAGGATGTAATGCTTCAATCTCCTATTGAATCTCACCTTCTTGAGGTTGTGGAAGATCAATTGGGATAGTATGAGACATGAGAGACCTCTTGGCTTGCCTAGAGCCAACTTGATTGACCTTTTGTGCTTTGAATGATCTCTTGATTGTCCACCTCCCACCTGACCACATGCCCTGATGGTAAGAAGGATGCCATGCTTCATTTTTCTATGTTAAATGCAATGTAATGTTAATGAGGTGGATATGATATGATAAATGATAATGCCATGCTATGATGACAAAGGGGAGAGCAAATTTTGGGGTATTACAGCTGCCCCTATTCAAGCGTTGTAGACCTGAATGCCTGAAAGCAATTGCTTTCGGACTTTCAAGGTATATAGTGATTGAATACCAAATATAACCAAAAATTTGCTCTGGGTGATGAAGAAGAAAAGGGATATAAACCCAACGAGACTGCTGGATTGAATCTTCGATGAAACATCGGAGAGATCTGTCTTTTGAATGATGCCAGACGACTACTGGCTTGCCACACTGCTGGTGGACTTTAATAATGTCTTTTATGCAATTCCAGACGACTACTGGCCTGCCACACTACTGGTGGACTTTGATAACGTCTTTTGAACGACGCCAGACGACTACTGGCTTGTCACACTACTGGTGGACTTTGCAGCTTCGTGCCACCCGAAGATGGACTTTTGCCAATCCACTGTTGGACTTTTGCCACCCGAAGACGGACTTTTGCCAATCCACTGTTGGACTTTTGCCACCCGAAGACGGACTTTTGCCAATCCACTGTTGGACTTTTGCCACCCGAAGACGGACTTTTGCCAATCCACTGTTGGACTTTTGCCACCCGAAGACGGACTTTTGCCAATCCACTGTTGGACTTTTAGCTGCTTTGCCACCCGAAGATGGACTTTTGCCAATCCACTGTTGGACTTTTGCCACCCGAAGACGGACTTTTGCCAATCCACTGTTGGACTTTTAGCTGCTTTGCCACCCGAAGATGGACTTTTGCCAATCCACTGTTGGACTTTTGCCACCCGAAGACGGACTTTTCGCCAATCCACTGTTGGACTTTTGCCACCCGAAGACGGACTTTTGCCAATCCACTGTTGGACTTGTGCCACCCGAAGACGGACTTTTGCCAATCCACTGTTGGACTTTTGCCACCCGAAGACGGACTTTTGCCAATCCACTGTTGGACTTTTAGAATTTCAAAATTGAATTACTCTCTGCCTCTGCGCCAGACATCTCTGCCGACTCTGCTGAGGAACCACAATCAATGATTTAATCTCGGAGACTCCTAAAAGGATAATATCTCTGCTGGCGAATGGATGAACAATCCGTCTGCTTCGAATTTTCAAGCTTGCCAACAATAAATTGGACTTTAAGATATGAGGGAATGATGACTCCGCCAGGAATTATTCCATCTGTTTGGGGCTGGATTCTGGTCACAGCAACTCCGCTGGGGATGAGAATTTTTAAATGACGTCCTGCTGGGGAAATGAGCCATTAAAACTCTGCTTGGGGATTTATTCAACCCAAGATCCTTTATAGGGATTATCAACCTTATAACTCGGCTGGGGAGTATTGCTGACAAGATTCGATGCTGACCTCTGTGGGGGATCATTACCAGAGACACAATCTTGTTGGGGATCATGGCTACTCTGCCAGGGATATGCAAATCCTAGTTAGAACATTCCACTACAACTTGCTAGAAAGAGTCCTTAGAGATCTGTTGGGGAAACCCAAAGCAAATCCACAGTAGTCTGCTGAAGAATATGACTGTCGAGCTTAGGATAAGTACTACAATGCCCCATGTTAGGCGAGCTTTCCTTTAGACAATTCCGTTGGGGATGACGAGTTTATAACAAACTCTGCTGGAGAAAACTGCTTTAAAGCGTCTCGTGTTGGGGAATGCCTTTTAAGAGGATTTTACAGAAGACCAACTGTCCTCAAACTCTACTGGGGATGATCAACACTTCATGCTGGGGAACCGAACAATTTGTCCCCGAAGAGGATGTCATAAGAGGATTTTACAGAAGATTTAGCCTCTTCAAACTCCTAGTGATTTCAATGGGGATAATGACCATCTGTTTCGGTGTCGACGAGACCACTCTTTTGGGGAACCTGTGACCGTTATCGACACAGAAAAGCTTGTAGTTGTTGGAAGTACTGAATGAGAGAATCGACTTAATAAGATACAACGGTACCCAGTTGAACTTAATTCACTGAGATCGACCCGATGAACGCCGATCTCCTTACCCATAATTGCCCCAGTCTTTTGCGTGGGGTGATTTATTGCTGGTCTTGTGCTTAAAATCATCTGCACCTGCTACCTGCAACAAAAGAATATGCCCACATGCCCCGAATATTGCGTGGCTAGAATCCACCATCCGGGAGTATTCAACATTCGAAGTAATTTCAAATGTTTTTTCTGCGCATGTTATTGCAAGGCTGTCATGTTTTCAAATGCAATGTTTTATCAAAAATTAGGACGTTTTTGCAAACAAAGCAATAAAACAAAAATAGAAAGCTTTTTACTGAAATTCAATTTATTGACTGAGAGCCCAGAATAGGCAATTACATCTGGAAGCAATCCCTGGAAAGAGGTGATCGCTGAAAATTGAGAAAAGAAACTATCCTAATGGCAATGTGAAAACGGAATTCCACTGAGTTTCCATTCTGTTATGACCAGTATGTCTTCAAAACTCCCCGACCTTGCCTTCTGAGGAATGATCGGACCGATTCCTATCCTTCAGAACGTCAGTTGTTCAAACGGTAATGGGGGATAGATAACTCAAACCGTAGTCATTCGCTTAAATCCCTCTTTTGTGTGGACCGCCCTTTCAGGTTTTCGATCCACCAGGATACCCTTTTTTGCCTAAGTTGCCCTTTCGGGTTTTCAACTTACCGGGTGTACAAATTTTTTCAATTATATCCCTAATTTTTGCCCGAACCTTATTCTGTTTTTGGTTCGCCGGGATGCCCTTTTTTGCCTGGATTTTTTTATTTTTATTATCCAGCGGGTCTATTCATGCGAAGTATTTTTTGACTACGTCCGAGTTGACAGGGGATGAAAAGTCTTCGCCATCCATGGTTGTAAGCAATAAAGCTCCGCCCGAAAAGACCTTTTTAACCACGAACGGACCTTCATAATTAGGAGTCCATTTGCCCCTGTGATCTGTATTGGGAGGAAGGATCCTTTTGAGTACCACATCTCCGACTTTATAAACCCGAGGACGCACCTTCTGGTCAAATGCCTGCTTCATTCTGCGCTGATATAGTTGCCCATGGCATACAGCCGCCAATCGCTTTTCCTCAATAAGGCTCAACTGATCAAATCTGGCTCGTACCCATTCAGCCTCATCTAGCTTAACATCCATCATGACTCTGAGGGACGGAATCTCTACTTCAACCGGTAGCACTGCCTCCATACCATATACGAGTGAGGATGGGGTTACTCCAGTGGACGTGCGTACCGACGTTCGATACCCATGCAAAGCAAATGGTAACATCTCATGCCAATCTTTGTACGTGACAACCATCTTCTGCACAATCTTCTTGATATTTTTGTTGGCCGCTTCGACCGCGCCATTCATCTTTGGGCGGTACGGAGAAGAATTGTGATGTTCGATTTTGAAGTCCCGGCATAACTCAGCCATCATCTTATTGTTCAAATTAGAACCATTATCAGTAATGATTCTTTCGGGAACTCCATTTCGGCAAATGATATCCCGTTTTAAGAAACGAGCGACCACTTGTTTTGTAACATTGGCATAGGATGCGGCTTCAACCCATTTGGTGAAGTAATCAATTGCCACCAAGATGAAACGATGACCATTGGAAGCTGTAGGCTCAATCTTTCCGATCATATCAATGCCCCACATGGAAAACGGCCAAGGCGACGACATGATACTCAACGGATTTGGAGGTACATGCACTTTATCTGCGTAGATCTGGCATTTATGGCATTTGCGGGCATATTTGCAACAATCTGACTCCATAGTCAACCAATAATATCCCGACCTTAACAACTTTTTAGCCATTGCATGCCCTCCGGCATGGGTACCGAAAGAGCCTTCGTGCACTTCAATCATCAACAAGTCTGCTTCATGTCTATCCACACATCTAAGCAGGACCGTGTCAAAATTTCTTTTATACAGCACGCCATCTTTGTTCAGGAAGAAACTACCAGCTAACCTTCTCAACGTCTTCCTGTCTTTGGACGATGCCCCGGACGGGTACTCTTGACTTTTCAAGAAACACTTAATGTCATGAAACCATGGCTTGTCATCAGACGTTGCATCGACCGCAAACACAAATGCTGGTCTGTCAAGGCGGGATACCTCAATCTTAGGTACATGGTTCCATCCTTGCACTTTGATCATGGAAGACAAAGTGGCCAAGGCATCAGCGAACCTATTCTCATCTCGAGGAATGTGGTACAGTTTCACTGTTGTGAAAAATGTCAGCAATCTCCTCGTATAATCTCTATATGGCACTAGATTTGCTTGGTGCGTGTACCAACTCCCTTTCACTTGATTGATTACCAAGGCTGAATCACCAAATATATCAAGGGTCTTAATCCGTAGATTAATCGCCTCCTCGATCCCCATTATACAAGCTTCGTACTCTGTTTCATTGTTGGTGCATCCGAAAGTTATTCGGGCAGTGAAAGGCATATGAACACCTTCCGGGGTGATAAGAACTGCTCCAACTCCGCACCCATTCATATTGACAGCCCCATCAAACATCAGACTCCATTTGGATTCAGGGTCTGGCCCCTCCTCCGGAAGTGGTTCCTCGCAGTCTTTAGCCTTGAGAAACATGATGTCCTCATCAGGGAAGTCAAACTTCATGGGTTGGTAATCATCCATCGGCTGTTGCGCAAGATAATCGGACAAGATACTTCCTTTGATGGCCTTTTGTGAAGTGTACTGAATGTCATACTCTGTCAAGACCATTTGCCACCGTGCAACTCTGCCTGTCAATGCTGGTTTCTCGAAAATGTACTTGATAGGATCCATTTTTGAAATCAACAAGGTTGTGTGCCTAACCATATATTGCCTCAATCGCTTAGCGGCCCATGCAAGTGCGCAGCATGTCTTTTCAAGCATTGAGTATCGGGACTCACAATCATTGAACTTTTTACTCAGGTAGTAAATAGCATGCTCCTTCCTACCTGTCTCGTCCTGTTGACCGAGAACACAACCCATGGAACCTTCAAGCACTGTCAGATACATTATCAGCGGTCTCCCTTCAACTGGAGGCATTAGAATCGGAGGTTCCTGCAAGTATTCTTTTATCTTATCGAATGCCAATTGGCAATCGTCATTCCACCTGACCGTTTGATCTTTCCTTAACAATTTAAATATTGGTTCACACGTGGCTGTTAGGTGAGATATGAACCTTGCAATGTAGTTCAATCTACCCAAGAAACCACGAACCTCTTTTTCTGTTCTCGGTTCAGGCATTTCTTGTATTGCTTTCACCTTGGCAGGATCAACCTCGATTCCTCTTTCGCTCACAATGAAACCTAACAACTTTCCAGAACGCACCCCAAACGTGCACTTGTTTGGATTTAATCTCAGACGAAACTTTCTCAACCTTTCAAACAGCTTTTTCAGGTTGACCAGATGTTCCTCTTCTGTTCTCGACTTGGCAATCATATCATCTACATAACATTCGATCTCCTTATGAATCAAGTCATGAAACAATGTCACCATCGCCCGCTGGTACGTTGCCCCTGCGTTTTTCAACCCAAAAGGCATTACTTTATAACAATATGTACCCCACAGAGTAATGAACGTGGTCTTCTCCATGTCTTCAGGTGCCATCTTGATCTGGTTGTACCCGGAGAAACCGTCCATAAATGAGAACACTGAAAACTGAGCTGTATTATCGACCAGCACATCAATATGAGGTAGTGGAAAATCATCTTTCGGGCTAGCTTTATTAAGATCTCGATAATCCACACACATTCTCACTTTTCCATCTTTCTTCGGTACTGGCACGATGTTGGCTACCCATGGAGGATACTTTGTCACAGCAAGAAAACCAGCGTCCCACTGCTTCTGGACTTCCTCCTTAATCTTTAAGGCCATGTCGGGGTGAGTCCGACGAAGTTTCTGCTTGACTGGCGGACATTCTTCTCTCAATGGTAGCCTGTGCACGACAATATCCGTATCCAACCCCGGCATGTCTTGATACGACCAGGCGAAGATGTCAACATACTCGCGCAACATTTCCGTCAAAGTTTGCTTCACATCTGCTTGCAAGCTGGCACCAATCCTGATCTCTTTCTTGGCGTCCTTGGTACCAATATTGATGATTTCTACAGTCTCCTGATGAGGCTGGATGACCCTTTCCTCTTGTTTCAACAATCTAGCCAGTTCTTCAGAAAGTTCACAATCTTTCTCATCCCCTTCTTCGGCTTGATAAATCGGATTGTCAAAGTCATACATGGCCATATCAAAATCGTTATCAGTGGTATCCGGAGGATCAAGTCTGCATGAACGGGTTCATGCCTTATTTTAGAATTTATTTTTAAGCAAAACAAAAGAAAATGAAACATTGCCATTTTATATTTTTTGTGCAAAAATAAAAACTGAAAGACAGAGAACAAAATTTGATTGCAAAACGTCCTTTATTAATGATTAAACATTGCAAATGCAACCATGGTGGCCCTACAAATGAATCTATACGCCTTGGGCAGAGCGCAAGATTTTGTCATGCATTATGGTTAGAAAAAACAAAGAAAAATTACTCTGTCTGAAGAGTAACCCGGATGACTTCTTCAACGGACCAGTTCTGCACTTGTTGTCCCGGAACATGAGGGCGTACCCAGTTGTCCAGGTCACAATCACTGTCAACACTATCCTCTGTGGCTGCACAAGACTGGTCCATGTAGATAATTCCCCCACTATTGAAAGTAATGGGTCCCCTGCTCCCCGCATCTGAAGTTGTAGAGGGATGATAACCAATACCAAATTTGTCTTCCTTCATTGGGGTCTCTATCAACCTGCCCCAACCTTGGGCGTTGCCTGCCCTGACGACTTCGACAGCTTGTTTGTAAGATGAAATGGAGGTACCAGCCCCAACTGGTACAGAAGAAGACTCAGGTGCATCGTCAATGTTGACTGCTTCAAATGATTGGCACAGCATCTCATGAATTTCCCCATCCATTTCAATGTACTTGAACGTGGACAAGTGACTCACAAAGATGTCTTCCTCCCCACACACTGTCACAACCTGCCCTTCAAACTCATACTTCAGCTTTTGATGTAGAGTAGAAGTAACAGCCCCGGCTCCGTGAATCCAAGGGCGCCCCAATAGGCAGCTATATGCAGGTTGTATGTCCATTACATGGAACGTGGATTTGAATACCTGTGGTCCAATTTGTACGGGCAATTCCACCTCACCAAACACAGATCGTCTAGTTCCATCGAATGCTCTGACCACCAATTCACTAGGCCTTAAGATCAAACCATCAACTTCCAGCTTCATTAATGCCTTCTTGGGCAAGACATTGAGTGATGAACCAGTGTCTACCAGTACATGAGATAACACTGCGCCCTTACACTCCATCGTGATATGCAAAGCCTTATTATGGTTTCTTCCTTCAACAGTCAAATCTCTACTTGTAAAGCCCAAGCCATGGCTAACATTAACATTGGAGATTACGCCCTCGAGCTGATTAACAGTAATTTCTTGTGGCACGTACGCACTCTTCAACACTTTCAACAACGCCTGCCGGTGCGCATCAGAGCACATCAATAGTGACAAGATTGAAATCTTTGAAGGGGTCTGATTCAGTTGGTCCACAATCTTATAATCGCTTTTCTTGATTATCTTCATAAATTCTTCCATTTCCTTATCAAAAGTAATCTTTGTCTCTGCTTCAGATGTAGGCGCACTTTCAACCACCTGTTTACCCTTAGCCTTTGCTGCAGCTTCTACCTCCTTATCACTTCTCAAGGTTTGGGGAGCGAACAACCTTCCACTCCTTGTAAAGCCCCCTACACCCCCTACGTTATCAATATTTGGGCTGACTGATGATTCAACTTCCTGCTTTTTACCTTCGTAATATACATCTGCCCCATAGTGCCATGGGATAGCTTTCGTAGATGTGAACGGAATTGGTCCTGGCACCGTGATAGTGACAGGACTGGGCCCTTCTGGCGCAACACTCGCCACGGGAACTGCATTGACCGGCATTTGAATCTCAGCGGGAGTGTAATAGATGGTCACGGTTGATATCTCATCAGTGTCTTTCACGACTCTGTCGAACTGTAGACATCCTTCATCGATCAGATTCTGTAAACCCATCTTCAACTTATCACAGCCGTTCTCCTGATTCATACACTCAGAGCAATCTTGATTACAGCCCGGGAACACCCGTCCCTTCAATAAACGATCTTTTACAACCAACAAAGAAGTTTTCACTTGATGAACGTCTAACACCAAATTCAATCTCCTCCCATCTTCAATAGCATACACATTTGCTGCACTATGATCAGGCATGGGATGCTGAGTAATATTAGGAGCGGGAGAGAAATTGATGGCTTTAGCATCAATCAAATCTTGTACTTTATGATGGAAAGCCCAGCATTTTTCAATGGAGTGCCCCTGAGCACCTGAGTGGAACTCACAACGAGCATTAGCATCGAAGTTAGGTGGCAGGTTTCCAGCAACCGGAGCTTTCATAGTACGGAGTTCTACCAACTTTAACTCGAGTAGCCGGGGCAACAGCGCGGCATAAGTCATAGGGAGAGGATCCATCTTACGATCCCTCTGTCTAGACCTTTGCTGGAAAAAAGGTTGTTGTTGTTGAACTTGTTGTTGGGGTTGTTGTTTCTGAACAGACGGTGTGGGGATTGTTACAGCATCTACCTGATAATAAGCTCGAGAACGCCCTCTGCCTCGTCCTCTAAACACAGCATTCGTATCACCTTCTCTTCTTTTCTGGTTACTAGCAAACGGTTTCTTCGTCCCCGAAGAGCCAGCCCCACTCACATCCTGGATCTTTCCAAGCTTTAACAGACTTTCTATTCTTTCTCCCGCAATCACAATATCAGCAAATCCAGTCGACGGACAAGCAGCTAATCTGTCAAGATAGGCCCCTTGCAAGGTGCCCATGAACATATCTGCCATTTCTCTGTCTGACAAGGGAGGTTGGACCTGGGCAGCCATTTCCCTCCACCTCTGTGCATATTCTTTGAAACTCTCCTTGGCATTCTGGGACAATCCCTGCAATTGGGTGCGGTTGGGCGCCATGTCAATATTATATTGGTATTGCTTCAGGAACGCTTCTGCCAGATCTTTCCAATTCTTCACAGCAGCTCTATTCAACTTCATGTACCAGGTCAAGGACGCCCCAGCCAGACTGTCCTGAAAATAGTGCATCCATAGCTTCTCGTCATCCGTATGGGCTGAAATCTTCCCAAAGTAAGCTTGAAGATGCGTTTGGGGACACGCATTGCCGTGATACTTATCAAAAGTGGGAGGTTTGAATTTAGGGGGAATTCTGACTCCTGGGACCAGCCCCAAGCTGGTAACATCAATACCCATAGAGTTCTTGCATTCTATGGCCCTGATCTTTTCTGCTAACTCCTCATACCTTTGATCACCTTGATTACCCACATCAGCGTCTAGTAGAGTAAATTGGTCTTCCAGAGTATCTTCGAGAGTAACACCAGCATGCCTACCATTTCCATTACCCCGATTGTTACCACCAGGAGGAGGGTTGCCACCGGGCGGAGGAATGCCATGTCCCTGTGAATTGTCATGCTGATCACCTTCGGGCCCATTATCTGGACGCTCTACCAGAAGCCTCAATCTCTCCTGATTTTGCGCCATGCCAGTCATGAGGGTCATGAACTGGTCCATACGCGCCCTCATTTCAGCCAAATCACTTTGCACTTGGTCCATGATTCTTACTTGATTCCTTCGCGTCGAATATCGGTGAATATGACTCTTCGCTATACTGCCTGAAACCAAATAAAGGTTAGAGTTCCTGCAACGAGTACCTGAAAAGCAAGTAACAAAAAATGCAAAATGATATGCAATGCCATGCAATGCCATGTTTGTCATTTCCGAGGTGCTTTATACCCTGATTCCAATCCAACCACAGAAATCTGAAGACCAGAAATTGTGATATAAAGAGACGTGTCGTGGTCATGTGCTTGTGTGCAGCTATCTGATAAGGAATAATTCTGAATAAAACTGCTCATACTCATTCAACGAAATATTCAAGTACATTTAAGAAAGGCTCATCCGCAAATGCAATACAAGGAAAAATGGATCCATCAACAAGCCTGATGGTAACCATTAATAACAAAATATAAGGAAAAGAACATCAGTCTGACAATTCCACACCCTTCAGCTTATCACTTGAGTATTTGATCTCCTCAAAAAGTATACGGGTACGCTGGTGATTCGGCTTTTCAATCATTTCTTTGATCAAGACATCCCTTTTCTCAAGAGCTTCAGTTAAAGAACCCATATGCAGCATCAGAGCCTCGTCATCACACACTCCTTTGTGTCTCTTTATGCCGGCTTGCGTCTTGAGTATCTCCCTTTCTATCATGATTTCTTCAAGCTCTTTCTTGGTATTCCTCAGCTCACCTCTAGCTTCTTCTAGCTGTTCTTGACTCTTACCGAGGCTTTCCCGATACTTTCTCCTCTGCTCATGCGCCTTTTCAAGCTCTTCGTCCTTAATCTGCAACTGTTCCTGTAATTCAGCATTCTCTATCCTAACTTCGTCCCAAGCGTGCTGAAACTTTGTTAACTTTTCTTTGGTCTGTGCTAACGCCTGTTTGGTTTGCTTGTGGGCTTGAGTAGCATCATCGGCACCTTTACTAATCTTCCGGAAATGTTGGGCTCTTCCAGCAAAGTCTTTTTCTTTTGCAGTTAGGATTTGTTCAGCATCTTGGGCTTTCCGCTCCAGCTCTTTGTTGGCATGTAGAGCATTCTGAAGACGGCTACTCAACTCGGAATTCTCTCCTTGGAGCTTTTTCACCAAGGCTCGCAACTTGTCAACTTCTTCCACCGTAGCAGTGCTTCTTGCTTTCTCATTCTCCGGATACAAAAGGGGTGCCTTACCAAAAGGCAAGAGAAAATCTTCAACTCTTTTCTTTACCCACTCTTCATATGCTGGATAAACCCGGTTGTTAGGCTTTCCTAGAGTAACTTTCCCTTTTTTCAGTACGCTACTCCAGCTTTCAGAAGCTTTCTGTGCTGCTTCCCATCCATCTGATGTATGAAAATAGAGGGACTCCTCCACATCTCTCTTAATAGGCGAACCTGTCAGGGCATACCCAAATTGTCGAATGGCCAAAGAAGGATTGTAGTTAATCCCACCCAGTCTTCCTATCAGTGGAACGTTAGGGAACTTACCACAGCTGTGGATAATATTCTTGCCAATCAGCCCATGATCTACCCATACGATGTCCTTGGCCACCAATCCCATTAAACGCTGTTTCCACTCTAGAGAATCTTTGGAGTCCACAAAAGCCCCTGATTGTGGTAAACGGCCCGCAAACCACTTATAGAACAAGGGTACACAACAACGAATTATCCCTCCTCTTTTCTTTTCGTTTCGGTTGTACAATGAGTAGTGAAGATCTCCCAGTAGCGTTGGCACCGGGTTCTTCATCATGAATATTCGTATAGCGTCCGTATCAATGAAATCCGGCTCGTTGGGAAACAACACTATGCCGTATATACAAAGGGCTAGCAAAGCATTAAAAACAAGCCAATTCTCGCCTTTAGCTGCTTCCTGGGCCTTCTTAATCAGATATTCCAACTTGTAACCACGAATCTTTCCTTTGTTGGAGACATTGTCACTTAACTCTGATTTGCTCAAATAAAGAGCACCAGCCAACTTCCCAAAGTCAAGATCCCCCACCGATCCAAAGAAAGGGGGCTCCTCCTTGATAGCAATCCCCAACATGTTGGAATACTCCTCCAGGGTAGGAACCAACACATAGTTTGGAAATACAAAACACCTCAGAGGCGGATCATAGAACTGCATCAACGTATGGAGACCTCTGGCTTCATAATCACCGACATTACGGACCATAGATAAAATCCACCCATATTTCTCTTCAAAAGCTTCTCGTGCTGCAGGACTCGCCATTCCCTTCAGCATAACAATAGGGCCCAAAGTAGGCGTAAGGAACTTATAGCTGATGATATTCTTCCTCTCTTTAGTGTTCATCTTTGCAGGGACCTGATGACTGGAATCAAGGGTAATATATGCACCTGGAAATGAATAAACATGTATGTTAGGATATGATAATGCAATGCAAAGGGCAATGTGATCAGGTAATCAGGTGTCTGTGCTGAACTGTGAACGGTGTCAGTGTAGCTCTGAGACTAATATAGAACCATAGATAAGAACCATCTGAATACAATAGGATGAAACTTCCTTTTTGTGCAATGATGATAGAAAACCGGGTATGTAGGAGGTCATGGTTACCTGCAAACCTGTAAACAACCCGCCCTTCTCACATGTGGGTACTAGGATGTTCAATATCCCGGGCTCTCAGGTCGAGAAATGATGATACGTTCACCATTTCTGGTTTGGCATCATCATCAATCGAGGAGGCCTCAACTGATTCTCCAAAACAAAAAGGTCCTCAGCTGCTGGCACTGAGGTCGAGAAGCAATAGTACATTCATCCCTCAGGGTACAGTACTATCGCCAATCGAGGAGTGCCTCCGCTGATTCTCTTTCAAAAAGGGATGTCCTATAGCAAGTTCCCAGCATTGGGTCCTCGGATCGAGAATGTGCAATGGGTTTGCCACGGAATGTGGTCTGCCACTGTCACATCTCGGGAGGAGTGCCGCAACTGAGTCCTCGGGAATGGTCACCAGAGTCGACAGTTCCTCAAGAGAATAACCACTGGCCTGCATAACATGCAGTAGCAGAAAGCTCCTGATAGAACCTCGTCTGGTTGTGGGTCTCATGAACAACAATACGTGGTCACCACCACGCAAGCGTCATGACTATCCACTCTAATACCTATGTATGTACTCAAGCCTTGGTAGTGAGCTTATCTCTCAGAACACCCATCCCGCCAAACAGACAAAACAGTGCAACACAATATAATATATGATATGTAATGCTAAAATGCGGTAAATACAGTAAAATAAATAAACAACAACATATAGCACAACAGTAAACACCCAATGAAAGAAAAGCAGACAAGCGCTAGGATTGACTCGCTAAGGAAACCAGAGATTCTGGGTTCGATCCCCAGCAGAGTCGCCAGCTGTCGCTCCCGGGATTTTCATCCAAGTACAAACGCGAAAGTGGCACCGAAACAGAGTCGCCAGCAATGTGTATTTATCCCAAGAGAGGGAAAGGAAACACCGCGTAAACCTGAGAGAAAGGAAAAGCATGGTCTTACGACCAATAGAACTGGGTTCGGGAGTCGGTTACGCGCGGGGAAGGTATTAGCACCCCCACGCGTCCATCGTACCCGATGGGATCCACGCTTGCTTGTCTCGATCAAAGGGTGTAAAGAAAGGATACCGGAAAAGGAACTGAAAGAAAGAAAGGAGAAAGAAAAGAAAAGGAACGGGAAACAAATGTAGGGAAAATAAAAGAAGTGCTCGCATGGGCCCTACCCCATTGCCTACGTATCTCATCGGGAACATGAGAATCAGAGCGACGTAGTTCCCCTCACTAGGGATGGATTATTTGCATTTTTTAAGGAACGGCTAACGTTCTAGCTCAGGTGTTGCAGGCTCGCTGGTCTGAGTGCGTTACCATCTTGCAAGAGAACGAGTAGAAGCACGTTCGTACGCTGAGACTGAGTGAGGTGAGAAAAGAATTCCCGAAGGAAAGACGTTATTGTTGGTTTTTGTCTTTTAAGAGTCTTTTCATTTGTTTGCATATGACAGTGTATCTGGATCTTAGCCATTGGAATGTGTACGTTCTCACATTCCAAGATGGAATGGGTAAGAATGCACACTAAGAGTGAAGAAGACCCCCACACTTAGTTCCAATTGTCAAGGTTCAAACACACTAGCATACTTGTGTTTATTAAGTGTTTTGTTGATTATGAAGTGAAGAAGTGTTTTTTATTATTTGCACCTTCAACAAGTATTGCATTTAAGTCCCTCATACAAGATCAAATATGTAACACATTGACCTAAGATGGGCCATATGCTACACATCTTAAGATTATAAGAGAAGACCCCTTATAATCTTTTCTTTATATGAAAGGCCTAAATGCAATAAGTGCCTACCTTTATTAGATATTTTGAATTTTCTTTGAGATGAGAAAAGAGACTCAAGGGAGGATAAAGGTAAAAATCTATATGGACTAAGACTCAATCCTAATTGATTAGTTAAGGGAGTGATCCTAAGGTTTGTGAGGTTTCAACCTAAAGTCTAAAGAAAGAATGAATTAAACAATTCACTTCTAAAGTAGAAGATGAATTGTAATTCACAAGGGGAAAGTGATGAGTTATTAAAAGAAAGCACATAAGTGCTTAGCAAAACACAAAATGGAATTGTAAAAGAGAAAGGATAGAAGTTGAATGTGGATTCCTTATCCACACTCAATTGAAACTTACCAAAGCCCCTACATGGTTAGTAAACATGTATAAGAAGTATAAGAAGTAAAAGAACATGTAATGCATCATAAAACTCAAAAGAATTAAATGAGAAAACAAATCCTAGAACCACAACCAGAATGGGCATCATATGGACAACAAGTGAATATCATCATACAAGTGCAAGTGAATAAGCAATAATCATCATCCATTAGCATTTAAACATGTTACAAGAAGAAGGGATAGATGAAAGATGGAAAGAAATGAAGAGGACATGCATAAATGGAACATGTAAATCAACAACCAGAATTGAAACTAAATGGAAAATGGTTTATAAACATCTCAAAAGTATTTATGAATCAACTTCAAGACATTCAAGAAGTAATATAAGAAGAATTGAAATGAAAGTTCAAAAAGAAAGTGCAAACAATACATGTTAATGATGCACAAAGTTCAAATTGAAATGAACATGTAAAGATGACCTATAATGTGTATCAAAGACCTATAATATCATATGAATGGCTCATAACATATGCAAATGCTCATACAAATGTGCACAAAAGAATTCATGTAAACATGCACTAAAGTTGTAATGACATGCCATGGATTATACTTCCAATGTAATGCATCAAACAAAGACCAAATGGATTCATGAAAATTATGCCAGCATATTATTGGAATGCCTAGGTCAGAAATGCATCATACATCAAGATAGCATGTAAAAATTCAGAGCAAAATGACTTCAAACAAAGCAATTAGGTCAAATTGAAACATCATGCAAAGTGGTGCAAATATAGGCATCAAAACATGTAATAAAGTGACCTAAAAAATCAAATAAAATCACTTAACATACCTCAAGATGATAATGACTCAATTCAAAAAGAAGAGCATCAAAACAATTTTTAATGATCAAGAACAAAATTAAACAAATTCATGTATCATGCTTAGAATGCATCTAAATGGAAATTCAAAGAAAATTATGGACCAGGGGTAAAAAGGTCATAAAATCAGAAAATAAAATCATCAAAAATTTCCTAAATGTTTTAGTGATACTCATGAATTTTTGTAGAATTTTCCAATCTGTTTTGGTATTTTTAAAAATTGGAAATGAAACATGTATAAAAAATAAGAAAAATGAAAATGAAATGCAAAGGGAAGGGGGTATGAACATAGCAATAATGCAGTGCAAATTCATTGGGCTTCCAAACAGAGGGGTGTAAATATCAATCTGGTTAAGTCCAATTATGCGCAAAACATGATAATTAACATGCACAATCAGTCAACAAGAGTCAAAGCAATAGACACCATAGGATCAAGTCCAAGTCAACCCCTGGTCAAAGTAACCTAATCTCACGCATGTGCACGAATGTTCACCATAGCTACCATGTACCATGCCACACAATGTTTAAAAATGAAATCAGAAGAATCACGTGACATGCACATGAATTTTTATGTGTTGGCAGCATGGTAGCCATTAGATCACACTCATCCAACGGATCACATTCAAACTGGTCATAAAACCCTAACATGAAGCCATCGGCCGGAGAGGGACCTCCGGTCACCTTCTCCGGTCACTTACCACCGTCTGCAACTCACATTTCTCCAGAAAATCACAATACATACATCAATTGAAAGCTAAACTCATGTACATTATGAATATGCTAATGAAAATCACCAAACACATACGCACAGCAAGAACAGAGTCAATCAAATTAAGCCCTAGGTTTGAAACTATGCCTCTAAGAAGCCTATCAACTAGCCGGAGTAAGCAGAGCTTCTATCAAGCTTAAATTAACAAAAAACAAGCTAAAATTAATGAAAATCAACTGAAGCAAAGTTGAATGATGAAACCTGAAAATGTGGAGCAATTGGAGATGTTGAGAAAAACCAGAGGAAAGCTTGATATGCTGAGCTTCTAGATCTTCAAACTTAGCAAAATAAATGCTATGGATTCGTAAATAGATGAAGGATGTTGAAGCTTGCAATGATGCTGAACTTGCAGAAATGGAGTTGTTCTTGTTGCTTTTGATTCAACCACACCAAGCAATGATTAATGGAAGCACAATGGAGTTGAAATCGTGGAGAAGAAGATGAGCAAAATCAGAGAGAGTGAGAGGAGAATTCTGAAGTGAATGTGAGAAAGTGAGTCTTGAAAAAATGAATTTTGAGAGTGAAGTTTTGATTTATAGTGTGCTCTAACCATGGTTAAACCGAGTGAGTTAACTGAGTTGAAATGGTTTAGGTGAGTCATCCCTAACTAACTGAGTCAAGTTAGTTAGGGAGAGCAATGATATGGTGATGGCAACTTATGGTAAGCTATGGTGAAGGTGAAAGTGAAATGAATGGCATGGTTGTGTATTAGAAACTTTCTCAGCAAGTTTTCTCTTTCCATTTTCATGCAAGGCACGTGCTATAGCAGTGTATGTGATGTTCATGGTGTGCTCAAATAAGGGAAAGAATTGTTTGATGGATGTCTGAACCAAGTTATGCAGCAAAGCCATCAATGTATCAGTGAAACATAGGGAGGTTTGGTGATGTTTTTCTCTCTACTCAATGAATAGTTTGGTGAGTTTTTGGGTTCATTGGAAAGAGGGAGTATAATGCAACAAGTTTGGTTTGAGATTGGAGTTGATATGATACTTCAAACATGCTCCAAAATGACTATAAACTTAAGCACACAAGACTGGATGATGGGCGCATCAGGTGGTCGGTTGGCAAGGCTGGCATGGCACAAAATTTCAGCATAACCACCCTAACTTGAGGCCACTATTTCTCCATCATACCTTGATCAGATGAAATTTTGTCCAACATGAAACTTGAAGAAGACATTACAAGGAACATTTTTGATGTTGACAAGTTTTGAGAATGAAGCCTCTAACCATGCGAAAAATAGGTGTACATTTGGCCCACCAACTGTTTGTTAAAATGACTGCGCGCATGCCCTGAAAATCTTGGTCATGACCTAGTTTTGAACCTACTTTGCTCAGACTTTGATCAATCATATCTCACTCAATTTTTATCCAATGGAGATGTTCCACACATGGATTTGAAGCTTAAAACAAGATCTTTTGTTGTGGCCGAGTGGAATTTTCATTTGGTGCTTCAATTTTAAATGGCCTTGGTTCAAACTCTGATGCAAAATGGCCAAAACTTGCTATTTTTAGTAACCCTTCTTCTTCCAAAAATGGCAACTTTCCACATCTTGATTTTTTCATGATTCCTTTGGAGTTTCTTGACCAAATTTTGTACATTGGACATATGTAACATGAATTTCATGATTTTGGGCTCAAAAAGTCAAGAGTTGACTTTTTCCTCTGATTATTTGACTTTGCCCCAATTTCTCTGATTCTTGATCTTTCTTCCAATTGAACCACTTCTAAAACCAATTGAGATGCAATTTTCCACATACATACACTTAGGGACATATGGAATACCATGACATCAAGTTTTGTTCAAAAAAACAGAGATACCCTGATTTAATTGGAAACCCTAATCTTGACCCCCTCTGGTTAGGAGGAAATTGCACATCTTCCAAATCCAAATTCCTCAGAGTATGTTGTGTATCCTCTTAAAGGATGATGAGAAATGCCACTTGAGAATGATTTTGAATCAATGAGCTATCTCTTTTGAGGATTTTACTTCAATTTTTGGACTTCTTGCATAGTGTAGGATGTAATGCTTCAATCTCCTATTGAATCTCACCTTCTTGAGGTTGTGGAAGATCAATTGGGATAGTATGAGACATGAGAGACCTCTTGGCTTGCCTAGAGCCAACTTGATTGACCTTTTGTGCTTTGAATGATCTCTTGATTGTCCACCTCCCACCTGACCACATGCCCTGATGGTAAGAAGGATGCCATGCTTCATTTTTCTATGTTAAATGCAATGTAATGTTAATGAGGTGGATATGATATGATAAATGATAATGCCATGCTATGATGACAAAGGGGAGAGCAAATTTTGGGGTATTACAAATGGGTGACCCAATAAGACAATTTGGTTCCATACAGAGATTACGCAAGAAGACTACTCCCTTTCTTCAACAGAGTTGAATTCCACCATATTCCTCGTACCGAGAACAGGATGGCGGATGCTTTGGCAACCCTGGCTTCTATGATTGTGGTGAACCGCTGGAATGGCTGTCCTAAGATTAATGTTATGCGCCTCGACAGGCCTGCTTATGTGTTCTCTGTAGAAGACGTTATTGATGAGAAACCCTGGTACTATGATATTGAATTGTTTCTCCGAAAGCAAGAGTACCCACCTGGGGCATCTAACAAGGATAAAAAGACTTTGAGAAGACTAGCTGGTAACTTTTTCCTGAACAATGATGTACTGTACAAGAGGAATTTCGACATGGTCTTGCTGAGATGTGTTGACAAGCGAGAATCGAATATGTTAATGACCGAAATTCATGAAGGATCTTTTGGTACCCATGCCAACGGTCATGCTATGGCAAAGAAACTCTTGAGAGCAGGATATTATTGGATAATGATGGAATCAGATTGTTACAAGTTCGCGAAGAAGTGCCATAAGTGTCAAATCTATGCTAATAAAATTCATGTACCACCAACTCTCCTGAATGTTATATCGTCTCCGTGGCCCTTCTCTATGTGGGGCATCGATATGATTGGTATGATAGAACCGAAAGCATCTAATGGACATCGCTTTATCCTAGTGGCGATTGATTACTTCACCAAATGGGTTGAAGCCGCTTCATATGCGAATGTTACTAGACAGGTGGTCGTCAAATTCATCAAGAACCAGCTTATTTGCAGATATGGTGTGCCGAGTAAAATCATCACTGATAACGGGTCAAATCTGAATAACAAGATGATGAAGGAATTGTGTGAAGAGTTCAAGATTGAGCATCACAACTCTTCTCCGTATCATCCAAAGATGAATGGAGCAGTCGAAGCAGCAAATAAGAATATAAAGAAGATTATTCAGAAAATGGTGGTCACTTATAAGGACTGGCATGAGATGCTCCCATTTGCTTTACATGGGTACCGCACTTCCGTGCGCACGTCAACAGGGGCAACACCTTTTTCACTTGTTTATGGTATGGAAGCTGTGCTCCCGGTAGAAGTCGAGATCCCTTCTATGAGGGTTCTGATGGAGGCAAAGCTTTCGGAAGCTGAATGGTGTCAAAGCAGATATGACCAATTGAATCTGATTGAGGAAAAGAGATTGATAGCTCTATGTCGTGGACAACTATACCAGCAGAAGATGAAGAAGGCTTTTGATAAGAAGGTTCGACCTCGCGAGGTCAAAGAAGGAGACCTTGTTCTTAAGAAGATCCAGTCTTTCCTTACCGATTCCAGGGGGAAATGGGCTCCTAACTATGATGGTCCTTACGTAGTCAAGAAGGTCTTTTCAAGGGGTGCTGTGATGTTAGCAACTATGGATGGAGAGGAGATCACCCGTCCCGTGAATGTGGATGCAATCAAGAAGTACTACACCTAGAGAAGTTGGCTCAGTTTGGTTCACCAAAGTTTACTACAACAGTTGAAGACAGGGCCTTCAAGGGACCTAGAACATGGGAAACTCTAGTTCGCTTAAGAAATAACATTGTTTTGTTTTCGATGTACTTTCTTTTACTACCATTTTCCGACATTGTAATAACATATGGAATCACGCAATTTGCTGATCACCATTTTATTAAATAAAGTTGCAATTGTCATTTATCGGCAAATTGTTTTATCTTACAAAATGATTTTTTGTATCCTTTGATAATAAATTTCAAACTGTCTTGTGTGCGGATTACTTTGATTTACGAACACTAAAAGGGATGTTAACAGCCTCCATAAGCCATGGCTCAGAGAGTTTCTACCCCAGGTAAGGTGGCAGCTCCCCAGTAAGTTTTATTTCAGGTAGTTGCGACTGTTCCCCGGTGAACCTATTCAGTTTCAGCCTTCCCCAGCGAAGCAAGTGTTTATTTCACTCCTCATTGGATTTTCTCAATCTTCTCCAGCGAAGGCGGATGTTTATTTCATCCTCTCAAAGTTTTATCTCCGACATTTCCAACTACTATTGATCCCAGTTTCCCCGACGAAGCGGATATTTATTTTATCCAGCTACAGGCTACTTCAGCTCGCAACAGATATTTATTTTATCCCCCTTGAAGTCTCTTTGATCAATGAGTCTGATTCGTTCCCAGTGAATCTTTCTCATCTCCAACAGAGCGGCCAGACTCATCTTAACACTCCTAAGTGAAGTCACGATGTTCATCCCCAAGTGGAGTGCTCTTTTTTCCCAGAGAAAGTTTGAATCTGTGAAGTGGGACTTGTTTGGTTTTCCATTCATCCCCAGTGATTCTTCTTATATTGCAAAGATTGGTCGAGTATCCGTATCGAGATGCTTGTTTCGTCTCCAGTTTGCTTTTGGTTTTGTCAGCATAAGCATAAGCATAGCATGGCATCCTTTCATTTAGATTCATGGCATTTGCGCTTTTCGCATCTTGCATCTTTTGGTTTGTTTTTTCTGTCACTTTGGTCGTGGTTATCCCCAAGCGACTGGGTGTGTCTGCTCCCTCCAAGTATAGTCATCAGCCCTAGGCAGAAAAAGCACATATTTTCTAATTCCCAACTGAGCTCGATCCTCGTGGAAGATGGTTGCTTTAGTTTTCTTTTCCATTTTTGGATAAAGATAAACCCGTTGGGCTCAATCCTCAACGGATGGAGTCTTGTTTGACCGTTTCTTTCCAGTTATTTCCTGGATTGAACTTTGGTCCCTGACAATCACAATTTTGGATATTTCTGAGATTTGAATCCGGATTAAGCGCATTTATTTTGGCACTTTGTCTCCCCAAGAAGAGTTTACTTGAAGATCTCTATGGAAGACATAAATTATTTCTCCAATGACTACTACATTTTCAAGGGATTTACACCCGGACAACAAGTAGCTGCTCTTTATTTGAGCAGTTCGGTTATCAAAGATTTCTACGACAAATGACAGTCTCCTCAGGACAGTTTGTCTATCCCCAGCAAAGTTATCAAGGTTATCAATTCATTTTCCATCAAATGTTATCTCCTCGGAAATCCGTCCGGGAAACTTAATGAAGACTTTACAGGCATTCTCTTTATCTGAGAACTCTAGTTAAAAGAATTCTAGTTGCTTCACTGAAATTTCAACTACAGCCATATCGCTCTACAATGGCTATCTCCAGTGAATCCATTATTCAAGTTACTCCCACCAGATGACATCTCTTTGAAGAGGATGGGAAATTCAAGACTTTGTTTGAGGCAGACAACCTCACAACACTTATTTTCGAGACTTGCCCATGGCATACAATCTTGGGGCATGGGAAAGTATTTACTCTTCCTAAAGCAGAACATGTAAGGAAGCTGAATCATCATCTTGATCGTTGAAGCTTTTCCAGCCTATTACCTGGCTTAGGCTATCGTGGGATAGTAGGTAATACGTCTGTGTTTTGGGTCAGATGCCTCGCTTAGGCTACCGTGGTGGTAGTAGGTCATCTTTCCTTATCATGTTTACCTGGCTTAGGCTATCATATGCTTGATAGTAGGTAGCACACCTTTTGGCCGGACACCTTTGCTCAGGCTGCCACAAGTTGGTAGTAGGCGATCCTCCTATTCCAGTCTATTACCTCTGCTTAGGCTATCGTGTGATAGTAGGTAATTGATCTGTATCCTTGGTCAGATGCCTCGCTTAGGCTACCGTGGTGGTAGTAGGTCATCTCTCCTTTGGTGTTTACCTGGCTTAGGCTATCATATGCTTGATATTAGGTAACACAACCTTTCTGGTCAGATGCCTCACTTAGGCTACCGTGGTGGTAGTGGGTCATCTTTCCTGCTTGTGTTTACCTGGCTTAGGCTATCATATGCTTGATAGTAGGTAACACACCTTTTTGATCAGATGCCTCGCTTAGGCTGTCGTGGTGGTAGTAGGCCGTCTTTTCCCGTTGTGTTTACCTGGATTAGGCTATCATATGCTTGATAGTAGGTGACACACCCTTTCTTGGTCGGACGCCTTTGCTTAGGCTACCGTGTTTGGTAGTAGGTGATCCTTCCTCCCCAGTTTATTACCTCTGCTTAGGCTATCGTGTGTGATAGTAGGTAATATGCATCCTTGTATTGCAATTGGATACCTTGGCTTAGGCTACCAGCTGTTGGTAGTAAGTTATCCTGTTCCTTTCAAGTTTCTTGCCATGTGCTTAAGCTACCTTGTGATTGTCAGTCGGTAGTCTCTTTTCCCCCAGTGGAGTTAGATCTTTCCCCGTGGAGTCTTGTCTCGCTGAGTCGTCCTCGTCGGGTCTTTCTTTCTTTGTGTTTCAACGTCGGTTATCCCCTGTGACATTATCCCTCACAGATTCCTTGTCTTGCATAGCATATCATATCATGTGCATTTGGCGGCATCTTAGGGCCAAAATTTTTGTGCATGTTTGTATTTAAGTCTCTCCTATCTCGTCGAGATGGAGATTTCAATCTCCATATCTCCGTATAGGAGAAACTTAAATAGGGGCATCTGTCGCACCCTAATTTTTACCCTAAGATCCCTTTTCCTTTTGCATAGCATCTTTAGGGCATGTGGTCTTGTGGGCGTGTTTATTATGACTAACCAATTTGTGCAGATGCAGAAATTTCAAGTATAAGGTATTACAGCCAAGCATTTAAGGGCGTGATCGTTAGACTCTAGTTCTAGGGTTCCTTATTGGCCATTTTACTCAGAATATCTAGGAAGGGCTCCGTTTGGATTTCGAGTTGTATCCTTGCTTCTGAAGATTTCTCAAGGAACGTGTTTGATTTGTGAGCGGATTGGAGGCGCTAGAGTATTCAAGGTAGATCATTTGGAATCCAGACTACTACGGTAGGCATTACTCAAGGTTTTAACATCGCAAGGCATAGCCCTTTCTGTTCACCAATTGGCGTATGATGCATTCATCAATTTTGGTTGCTTATTATGAAAATCGAAGCATACAAGTGGCAATCTTTTCTATCAAGGTTACAAGGTTGAGTTCAAGGTTCAAATTTTATTCTCCCTAAACTTTCATGGCGAGGTGCAAGTTAAAAGTCCAAATTAGTTCAAAAGTGTGCAAGTTATATATTCATAGTAATAATTCACGAATTTCAGACAAAGTTCAAAAGCTACTTGATAGCACAGGCTTCAAAAGTCTTTATTGAGAAAATGAGACAATCTCACGCGGGAGCTATTGGCCATTACAACAAGTTGGACTGTTACAAATAGTTTAAAGTACATTGTCACCATAATAATAATTTTGACAAGCAACGGACATCCCACTATTTCCCATGGAGCAACCAAAGGATCCAAAGCCATTCGCCCCAATGTCGATTAGTGGATAATCAGGTCAGGACGGTCTTGGTCCTGTAACTTGTTGGTAATGAATTCATTCCGAGGTCTTATTTCGCTCCCAAGACGGTCTAGGCCCTGTAACCTGACAAGCCATACACGTGAAAAAACCATAGTCAAACACACTCACACCAAAACACCACAAAAACCGTACACAGTTACCAAACACAAACTCAGGCGTTGCAGAACATTATCAGCACGCAGAATAGCAGGGAGGGAGACGATTTTCACATGTTGTAATATATGCAGAGCATTCCACTCGCAGAAAAACACTCATTGAAAAGTACAGAACACACAAAGAGAAAAATCCCAGTGAAAATAGATCATGAAACACATACCTCATGGCTGAAATTCATTAGCATTAATACAAAAATGAACATCACAGAAACCATGAACCTGCCACAACCTCCATTCATCCATCACCAACCTTGTTCACATCCAGCACCATCATAACAAATAAATACACAGGGCAGCAGCAAGCAGCAAAATTATGCCTGACATACCACTACATCGATCTCGGACAATTTAACGGTTACCTTCCTTCGCAAGCCAGCTCGACGTCTTCCGTGGAAAACCGATTCACAAAGTTGGAAGTCGATCGCAGTTTCGACAATACAAGGGACACATAAATATGTTGCTTCCTGTTCATCAGCCGATAGGTCTTTGCATAAGCTTCGCGATTCCGCTACTATGTATCCCGCTACTGTCACACATCAAATGGGGGTGGACTTCTTTACCATCTGCATCAGTTTTAACATCGAGTTATGAATTCACTCAATCCTTGAATCAACCTGAAAATCGAAGAGGAAAGTTTCATCAATCATATTCAAAAGGAAAGAGAAGAGTGCTGAGAAGACTAAAGCTCCATTGCTCCATGCCTTAAGCTAACAGTGTTTTTCAATCCTTCTAACAAGTGTGGATCTCTAGGCGCTAACCAAGCCAAGAGTTTATCAAGCGGCCAAAAATGGTTTTTATTCTATTGGAATTTTCAGAGATGTCATCTCCAACGTGATGTCAACCCTCGACGGTTATCCTGCCACAGAGTAAGGATAAGAGATACACATGATTGTTAACCGGTTTATCCATCAATTTTTGGGAATAAAAGTTCCAGACTCAGAATAGGCTACCTGATGAATGCTGTGGATTTATTTTTCTTGTTCAAACCGTAGTGACGACAATTTTAACGTAGCTCCAGGTTTACTAGCAGGCGGTCCCAGAACCTGCACAAAGCAAAGTCCAAAGTTATTTTCCAACACTCCAATTTTGCATCCGCTATTCTACGAGTACAAAACAAAGACTGGGTGTTCCTTTCATACTAAAGGTAGGAGAACACTCGAGTCAAGAAAACAGACATATGGGTTCAGTACAAGGAGGTACCTGGTGATATCTTCAAGTTTCAGAAGCAGGGTGGAGTTGAGTCGTTATGCGCCTGCAACTTTTGAAGCTATGAACACGAAGCTTACGGTCAAGCAATCGGGTCTGGAGATACCTGCAACGAAAAAGTGGGCGAAGTTGAGTGTCAGAATGCAATAGATTAATTCAAAGACCATGGACCTCCCACCCAAAGAGGACGTTGCACGAACGTCATAAGCTTCTATACGAAAGATTAAAGAAGGGAAAAGAGCTTGCTACCTTGAGAATAACCTGGACGGAGAATGCTTAATTCATCCCTGTTAACAAAAAGGTCGTTGTTAATGTTTAAAATTTCAGTGAACAAGTTAGAAGGTTGTGAAGCATACTCTAATTGACGAAGGTCATGTTGAAGAGGAAATTGTCGGTGAAGCTTATCAGGTCGAACATAAGGTTGATGTAGATAGGATGGCTGGCCAAGGCGGTTGGACAAGCGGTGTTTCTAATCCTCAAGATCTACCATGGAATTTGAAGCTCACTTCACGTATTAGAAGAATTGAATCAACACTCAAGGGCATATTACACGACTCCTCTGAACTTCCAAAACAAGAATGAAGGCAGCGATATAATTGGAGGCCCTACATTAATACGATCAAAGCAAATTATCAGCAACTTCATTTTAGCCAGCCGACATATTAAACCAAAAGAAGGAATTTTACAAAACGAGATCAGACCCGTTTAGACAGTGTTCAGATTTTTCCAAAAAACAAGACCAACATTGCTTCAGAAGGATTTTCAAATTTTCCTAAACCAGGAAAACATGTTCAGACCGACTTTAAAACTTTCCCATTTGGCCTCAGAGTGTTTGAATCAGGAAATTTATTTCATCTTTTGAATGGATTGATGGGCAATATCCAAAGGATACCACCAACATCAATGCATTCCCAATTTGGACAGGGCAACGATTCAAACATTAAAACTAAATCATATCAGAATATCTCCAAATCCAAATCGGTTCAAAAAAACTTTCCCAAATCCCAATCAAATCAGATCGTGGCATTAACACAAAATCAATCAACATTTAAGAGTTTTCAAATCTCATATCTCATCATTGGCCTATAAAAGGGACGCTCTTCTCATCAGAAAAGGGACGAAAAAAACCAGAGACGAAAGAGAGACAAATCACAAAATCAAGCAGTCACGCAAAATTGCCAAAAACCATTTCCAAACCCACCGACCCAGGCTCAGAGCACCGGAGGTGATCATCATCGCCGCAGCATTCAAAGCAGAAGGAGCAAAGCAACAACGCAAAATCACACAGAGGTAAAGAGAGAACTTCCCTGATCGGAGCCGCCATCATCCGCCACCTCCTTGCCTTTTATTTTATCGCATTTCCATCCATTGTAATTTGTAATCTCCAAATATAGTAAAATCGGGGTAACGGGCTGTGTGGGATGGGGTTATTTGGCGTTTTGATTGTTTTTCGCAGGTCGCCGGAGAGATGAGAGATCGTGAGAGATAGCGAGATCGGCGACGGCGGATTGGGGTCAAAACCCTAGTTTCGCTTCATTATCGAGAGAAATCGAGAGAGTGAGAGGCGAGGGAGAAAACGGAGAGAGAAGAAAAGAGATTGAGAGATGAGAGGATCCGTTATTCTTTTTCCTTTAATTTAATTTGATCCGTCCCTTTTTTTTTTTCTTTTAATAAAATCAAATAATCTTTTTTAATAAATAAACATAAAACTTACTTTTAATAATAGAATTAGAAATATAATATAATCTTTTCTTTAAAATGATAAAACCTTTTTTTTAATATAATAAACCTTTCTATAATAAGTTTAGTATAATATAAATTTTATAACAAAATAAAAATTATAACCTTTTTTTAGATTTTTATTTTTATAATAAGAAGATAAGCCCTTTTTATAAAAGATGAACCTTTTAATAATAAACTTTTATAAAAAATATTAATATTAAAATCTTTTTTTAATAAGTAAAAAAAACCTTTAACTTTTTTAGAAAATAACGAATAAATCTCTAAAATAATAATAAAACTATTTTATTTAAATACCAAAATTAAAAACTCTTTTTAATTAAAAACTCTTAATAACCTTTTTAATATTGAAACCGTTTATAATTAAAAATCTTTATCCTTTTGTAATATAACTTTAATTTAGATTTTTCTTTTAGATAATTTAAACCTTTTTCTGAAAATTAAACATAATATCTTAACATTTTTTCAATAATTAAAACCTAATAGAAACCTTTCTTTTTAATTAGTCAATAATCTCTAGCCGATAATTTTAACTAAAAATAAGCCTCTTGTCATTAACCTTAAAAATAAATCAAACTCTTTTCCAAATAAACCACTCATCGTTAGAATCCCCCTCACACTCGAGTGTGCATCGCTTGTATGTTTAATTATCTGATCTTATTTTCTTGCTTGATGTATGCTTATTTGATATACTGTTCAAACCTTTTCAAAAACAATAAAAGTCCTCGATCCAACGTCGAGCCAATTTTCTACCCATGTAAGTCGATCGCCTTAGGGCATCGCATTCGACCTACCGATCACTGGACACAAGTCTAGCATCACTTTGCTAGCACCTTCGCCTAAATAACATTAAATTAACCGCATTAATATCCAAGGGAAAATCCTATGCGTAATAACCACGTTATTGTGCATGGTGCATATCATTTGCATCATAATCGACAAACTTAAGATAAGACAATTAGACAACTCTAGGATAGACTTCCTAGGTTAGTCCCCCTCAATTTTGATTTAAAATCAAACTTTAGCCCACCTAATTCTCCACACAAGAGAATTAGATGTTAATCATCTCAAAGAAAGGGACATATAATCCCATACCCCACAAACATTCAAACCTTTTCAAAAGTGTGGTGGTCTTTCTTAAGATGATGACTCATCTTCTTTTCCTAAATCCTTAAACCCTTAGCAAAACATATAACGGATAAGATAAAAATAAAATCAAGAGGTTCCTGTAGAGTACTACAGATATCTAGGATGCTAACACCTTCCCTAGGTATAACCAACCCCCGAACTTAGAATCTTAGTGCATTTGCATTGCATTGTGGGTATTCGGTCTTTCTCCCTTCCCTTGGATAAAATCAAAGACGGTGGTGACATAAAAATGCGATCCTAGTTAACAAATAACTATGGTATCCAATTTTCACCGCGACAGAAATGGCGACTTCACTGGGGACTCTCATAAGAGGGTTCCCCCTAACTTGAATCTTTTATTTTATCTGTTATATACTTGTTTTGCTGTTTGGAGGGATTCTTGAGTGGTGAGAGTCCTAGACCCGGACATGAGTGTAATTATAGGAGATGATATGGTCAAGGGTACTTTGACGGAGTCGATTCCCGAAAAGTCGAATTGAGAAAATCATCGCTCAGTTTAGGTTCTTTTGAAATTAATATTGTTTGAACGAGTCCATTCGTGAAAACGGTATTAACTTCGACCAAGAACCCTTAAGACTGAGGACCGTAGCACCTTTAACCCCACTTGGCCTTTTAGGATGTAGTGCGGTGACTATGCGAGAGTCTATTTCCAAATAGTTGTCACGCGATACTACACTCAGACGAGATTCTCTTGAGAATATTATTGACAAACCGAGTAATTTGGGAAGTCGATAATACTCGAAAGATGGGTCGTAGACTCTGGGAACTTCTAGAACCCGTTCGGCAGGTACATTTGAAACCACACTACCGTATGGGATGGGTAGACCTTGACTCCATTCATGCTCCTTTGAACCTAGGACCTTTTGTTTGGTTGTTTGTGTGCCCTTTTGTTTGTGTGTTTGTGCATACATACATAAGCATCATTTTCATTCAAGTTCGTGGAATCTGAGTCTTTTATTTACATCGTAGGGTACCATGGACAATGAAAGAAGGAATACCGTGAAGTATACTTACAAGTGCTTTGATACGATTAATCTAAGGAGGTTGGAGACTTTGTTGGCTGATTCAGAAGGATTCCAAAGTAGGTATGGGGTACTATTGTCTTTATTGAAGGTGAGGGTTGATCAAGGACTTCTCTCCACCCTGCTTTAGTTTTATGATCCGCTCTATCATTGCTTTACCTTTCCTGACTACCAGCTGGTACCTACTCTCGAGGAATATTCTAGTTTGACTGGTCTACCTATTCTGGATAAGTCTCCTTTCCCCATTTTTGATAAGGATCCCAAGGAACAAGAGATTGCTAAGGCAACGCATTTGGAGTTAGTGGACATCCGAAAGAATATGACTACTAAAGAAGGGATTCCTATTTTGCCTATGAAGTTTTTGATGGAGAAAGCTCAACATTATGCCAAACGTTCAGACATGGCTGCATTTGAGGCTATCTTTGCTTTGATGATTTATGGTACCTTTCTGTTTCCCAACCTCAAAGACTTTGTGGATCTCAATGCTATTAAGATATTCATAAAGAGGAACCCAGTCCCTACGTTATTGGCAGAAGCTTATCACTCTATCCATCTGAAGCACGTCAAAGGAAGACAAATCACCTGTTGTGTACCCCTATTGTACAAGTGGTTTACTCAACACTTGCCCAAAGCCATCGCTTTCTGGGATCCTAATAAGGGCTGGTGGTCTAAGAAAATCATGGCCCTCACTCATTCTGATATCGTTTGGTATAATCATAGGTATGATGAAGTCGTAATCATCGATAGCTGCGGGGATTTCGGGAACGTGCCTCTTCTTGGCATACAAGGAGGAATTAGTTATAATCTGATCTTAGCCCACCGACAGCTGGGGTACCCTTTGAAGGACAAACCCCTCGGTATTCATACAGAAGGGATCTTTTTCAAAGAACATGAAGAGCAGGAAGGGTTGAAGAATGAGATTTTAAAGGCTTGCAGGGACAAGAGCAAGAAGGATAGGAATGCCATGGGGAAGCGTAATTGTGTCTCTTTAGACCCTTATCTACAATGGGTTAGAAGGAGAGCCATCGAGCTTAGGATGCCCTACGACCGCCAAGAACCTATGGTCCTGAACGAAGAGCCTGTCTTCATCTTTGCATCTGAAACAGAGGAATTAAAGATTGCCTTAAGGAAAGCTCAACAAATAGGGAATGCTTGGAAGGATAAGTATGAAGTGGTTATGGAAGAGAACGAAGCGCTTCAGAGGCGACTAAAAGCAAAGAGTGAGGAAGTTATCTCCTACAAAAAAAGGAAGTTACAGGGAGACCCAAGTTCCTCAAATTCTGAGTCTACTTCGTGGGAGTCGATAGTAGATGAGCTGATTCTCGAGAAGTCCTGCATGGAAGAGGAAATTAAGAAGTATAAGCTGAGATTATTGGGGGAGTCTCCTTAGGCCTTTTATTAGCTTTTATTTAATTATCGTTAAAAGCTCATGTGAGAATACCAACGGTTGTAACGTTTTCATTATGAGTTTTCAATTCCCGTTTCTTTTATTTGTAACCGTTTTTTATGATTAATAAAATTTGTGTCCTTTGGTATTCTCTGACGACTATAAGTACTCAAATTCCACGAACTTTTGCATCTCATCTGCATTGGCTTTCTCTTTTTTGTTTTTCTTCAAGGAACTCAAAGCTTGTTTGTTTTTAGATATCGTAAAATGGATTATGGAAGGAAAGGAGCTTTGCCATACACCTTCAGGGCCTTTAATGTGGGACAATTAAGGGAACTAGGAGGTCAGATAAAAGATCCAGAAGCCTTCGCTGCGAAGCATGGACAGATTCTTTCTTTATTGCAGGTACAAGTAGCCGCTGGTCTATTGGAGACGCTGGTTCAACTCTATCATATAATCTACCATTGCTTTATCTTTCAAGATTTCCAGTTGATGCCCACATTGGAAGAATATTCCGCTCTATTGGGAATCCCCGTCAAAGACTCGCCTCCTTTCTACGGTGGAGAAGGAAGACTCAGCCAGGAAGACATCGTAAGAGTAACCCGCATCAAGCTGTTGGAAATCCAGACTCACATGATGGTCAAGGGAGGAATCGACGGCTTGCCGCTCAATTTTTATTCGAGAAAGCTCGAGAATTCACCGACAAAGGAAGTACCAGAGCTTTTGAGAACCTGTTCGCGTTGCTAGTTTATGGCTTATTCTTGTTTCCAAATGTTGAGAATTTCGTCGATGTCCACGCGATCAGGATCTTCATGCTTAAGAATCCTGTTCCAACACTATTGGCCGATGCCTACCACTCGATTCATTCAAAGATTCTGAAAGGAGAAGGTCAGATCGTTTGCTGCACTGCTATCCTCTATAGGTGGTTTATTTCGCACCTACCGAGGTCTGCGGCCTTTTGGGATATAAAAGACGGTTCTGAATGGCCTGTTAAACTCATGGCTCTCACTCACTCGGACATTGTTTGGCATGATCCAATGTACGGAGGAATTCCCATGATTCACAGCTGTGGAGATTTTTCTAATGTGCCTCTCCTTAGCACAAAAGGTTGCACTAGCTATAATCCTATTCTCGCTCGTCGCCAGCTTGGACATCCGATGAATGAAATACCTAATCCAGAGAACTTGAAGAGAATTTTCCTTTATGAGGGAGAAGACCTTCAGCTGAAGATTCAGATTTTATTTGCTTGGCGTCGAATCAACAGACAAGGGATGACTCCAACAACAAACCCCGACTGCACAGTCACGGAATCTTACCTGGAGTGGTCACGCAAATGAGCTCTCACTCTGACAATGCCGTATCCTCGACCCAAGCCTCTCGTGGTGGAATCAAACGAAGTATCAAGGTTGAAGGCAGAAGTAGAGAAGCTGACCTTGGATAAGTTTATATTGCAGGAACGGATTGACAAGTTGATGGAAGAACTCAGTGGAAGGAAGGGAGCATCATCCAGTGGATCGAAGCCCTAGTTCCCTTTTATATATCTTGTTCGTTTATTATAATAAAGCCCTGAAGGTGTATCGTTGTTATGAAAAATTAAAATTTTAAATAAAATAAATTTGCAATTACGATATTTAAAATACGCTTTTGAGTTCCTTGGAGTGCATGCTGCATCATACGCATCATTCGCATCTGCATTTGCATTTCTTTGCATTCCAGGTTCTTATCCGTGTCTCCTTTCAGAAGACAAGCTGAGTCATCGATACAATACTCGAGCCGGTCGTAAGAAGAGAATGGATCAACTCGAGCAGGAAAACAGAGCACTCCGGGAAGAAGTTTCAACACTGAAAGAGAGTCTAGAGAAGATCAATGGGATGATGGAAGCTTTGATGGCTGCTCAGAATCAGCCATCACATAATACGACATCACACATCACTGTTATCTCTGAGATAATATCAGCACCGATCCCAGTGGTGCCCACTACAAATGAAGTTCAGTATTCTATGCCTCCTGGTTATCCGTGGGGTATGCCTCCTCATTTTACTCCAGCTGGATACCGCCCGCCTGTTTCTCAAGCTATTGCCACGACTGCTGTAATGACTGTGCCACCACCTGTGGTGAATGCTACTCCTTTTCATCTGGAAGAACCTGTGTTTCATGTTGAACCTAGTGAGAGTGTTGGAATGGAAGAACGAATGGATGATTTCCAGGACCAGTTTCTAGAAATGAAGAAAGAAATCAAGGCCCTTCGTGGGAAAGAGCTGCTCGGAAAGAGTGCCTCTGAGCTATGCTTAGTGCCTAATGTTAAGATTCCTCCAAAGTTCAAGCTCCCTAATCTGGAAAAGTATAAAGGAAATTCTTGCCCACATAGTCACATAGTTATGTATGCACGGAAAATGTCTGCTCATAAGGATGATGATTCCCTATTGATACATTACTTCCAAGACAGTTTGACTGGCGCGGCCCTCAAGTGGTACATGGGGCTAGATAGTTCAAAGTTCCGCAACTTTAATGACCTCTGTGAGCTTTTCATCAAGCAATATAAATATAATGTCGACATGGCACCAGATAGAGACCAGCTGAGAGCCATGGCCCAGAAGGAAAGAGAGAATTTTAAGGAGTACGCCCAGCGCTGGCGTGAACTTGCTGCTCAAGTTACTCCACCTCTGGAGGAGAAAGAGATGACTAGAATTTTTCTGAAAACACTGAGCCCGTTTTTTTTATGAGAGGATGGTAGCGAGCGCCCCTAGTAATTTTACTGAAATGGTGAATATGGGGATGCGTTTGGAAGAAGGTGTCCGTGAAGGAAGACTGGTGAGAGAAGGAAGTGCTTCCAGCAATGCCAAGAAGTATGGAAGTAATTTTGGGAAAAAGAAAGAACAAGAAGTAAGTGTTGTGCACCAAGGGCGGTCGAAAGGAAGATATCACCAACACCCGCAGGTCGCTGCTGTGACCCCAGTTATCAATGCTCCAGCTTACCAACCGCAGTTCGCACAACCTTATCAACCATCACCTCAAACTCCACCTGCTTCGCCACAACAACAATATCGTCAGCAAAATCATCCATCTCCTCAACAAGCCCGACATCCGTTCAACAGCCCCGGTCGTGTGGTCAGGAAACCAAATTTCGATCTGATTCCTATGCTATATGCAGAGCTCTTCCCAGCATTGTTGCAAAAAGGCCATATCCAGACTAAGTCCCCACCAGCGGTGCCTAAGGACCTTCCTTATTGGTACAGAGCTGATCAGTTTTGTCCATATCATCAGGGTGCGCCAGGCCATAATATTGAGAATTGTTATGGATTGAAAGCCGATGTTCAGAGATTAGTCAAGAGTGGAATCCTGACTTTCAAAGATTCGAATCCAAATGTGCAGAATAATCCTTTACCGCAGCATGGAGCGGCCAATGTGAACATGATCCAAGAGTGTCTTACAGATGAGGATGAAGAGGTATTTGTGATAGTTCCCCACATCAAAGATCTGGAACAAGTTGAGTTTACTTATGATAGCCGGAAGACTGTTGCTAATCCTCTGGTTATTAATGTACCTGGTCCAGTTCCTTATACTTCCAGCAAGGCTATTCCCTACAGGTATAACGCTACTATGTTTGAAAATGGTAAGGAGGTGCCTTTGCCTAATTTGTCATCTGTGGTCAACATTGCTGATGTTAGCCGAGTTACAAGGAGTGGTCGAGTTTTCTTGGCGCCAAAAGATAAAGAGGTCCCTTCTGAGCAGCCAGTTGTAAAGAATACGACTCTGGGGCAGTCCAGTGGGAATGATTCCATAGACAAATCTGATGAGGTTCTAAAAATGATCAAGAGAAGTGAATACAAGGTGGTGGATCAGCTGCTACAGACACCATCTAAAATATCTGTGTTATAATTGTTGATGAGCTCCGAGGCCCATAGGCAGGCATTGCAAGGAGTACTTGAGCAGGCATACATTGACCATGATGCAACTATAGAGCAGTTTAGTGGAATAGTGGGTAACATTACTGCATGTAACAATCTGGGATTCTGCGATGAGGAGTTACCCGAAGAAGGGAGGAAGCATAATCTGGCTCTGCACATTTCCATAAATTGCATGAATGATATGTTATCTGGGGTTTTGGTTGATACTGGTTCTTCGTTGAACGTGATGCCAAGAACAACTCTCGCGAGGCTAACTTATCGAGGACCACCAATGAGGCCAAGTGGTGTTGTTGTCAAAGCTTTTGACGGTTCACGAAAAACAGTGATTGGAGAAGTGGATCTACCCATGACTATCGGGCTCAGTGTTTTTCAGATTACATTCCAGGTCATGGACATTCATGCCTCCTACAGTTGCTTATTAGGCAGGCCATGGATACATGAGGCGGGAGCTGTCACATCTACTCTTCACCAAAAATTGAAATATGTTTGCGATGGACAATTGGTCACAGTTTGTGGTGAAAGGGCTCTAGTAGTAAGCCATCTTTCTTCCTTTTCTTACGTCGATGCAGAAGAAGAGGTGGGGACTCAATTTCAAGCCCTCTCGATTGTTAACAATACTAATAATAATGGAGCTGCTATGGCATCTTTCAAAGACGCACAGCGGGTGGTGGAAGATGGTTCTCAAGGGAAGTGGGGGCAGGTGCTGGTGTTGCCCGAAAATAAGAACAAGGAAGGTTTGGGTTTCAAAGGTAATAATTCCGAGAAGACTCCCACAGGAAATATGGTTATTCTCCCTATCAAGAATGTGTTCCACAGCGGAGGGACTATCCATTCGCCAGAGGTAAATGTTATGGAAGAAGATTCTGAAGATGCTGTCATTCCTCTATTTCCTCCTCAACCAGAAGTCCAAGGACCCGAATATGAAGCCAGTTCCATTCTTGAAGATGAGTCTGTCGAAGACCAGCCTAATTTTGTGACGCATGGGGCAATGGCTCAAAATTGGAGTGCTGTTAATGTTCCTGTTGTGATCCCTTTATCAAAGTAATTGTTTGGTTGTTTTCGTTTATTTTAGTCTATTCGCTCTGCCCAAGGCGATAACATTTGTGTGTGGGCTTTACTTTTCATAATTCCCTTTGCTCTGCCCAAGGCAAAGGTGATTTTGCGTTGGGGCCTTTGTTTGAAATTTGCTATCATCAATAAATTGTCATTTTGCATTCCTATCTGTTGTTTCTGTTTATTATTACTTTAAGGAAAATGGTAATCACAATTTTAAATCACTTTGCACGTTCGTGCACACACTCTCACTTGCTCAAAATCTAAAATAAAATCACATCACATGTGCAGATTACTGCACGAATTGAACATCAAAAACAATGACCCAATGCATTCTCCGAACTTTGAGTTTCCTGCGTTCGAAGCCGAAGAAGAGGAAGAAGAGATCCCTGAGGAAATATCCCAGTTACTTGAGAATGAAGATAAAGCCATTCAGCCTCACAAAGAGCCAGTAGAGGTTATTAATTTGGGTACCGAAGAGCTCCGTAAAGAAGTGAAGATTGGAGCTTTGCTTGCGTCTAATGTGAAAGAAAGGTTAATTGAATTACTCAAGGAATATGTCGATGTGTTCGCTTGGTCGTACCAAGACATGCCTGGTCTCGACACTGCTATAGTGGAGCATCGTCTACCTTTGAAGCCAGAGTGTCCGCCAATCAAGCAGAAGCTCAGAAGGACTCGCCCTGACATGGCCTTGAAGATTAAAAAAGAGGTACAGAAGCAGATTGATGCAGGTTTTCTCGTTACATCTGAGTACCCGCAGTGGTTAGCCAACATTGTGCCTGTGCCAAAGAAGGATGGTAAAGTTCGCATGTGTGTCGACTACAGAGATTTGAACAAAGCTAGTCCTAAAGATGATTTTCCTCTCCCCCACATTGACATGTTGGTGGATAGTATTGCAAGGTATACAATTTTCTCTTTTATGGACGGGTTCTTGGGTTACAATCAAATCAGGATGGCTCCTGAAGACATGGAGAAGACATCATTCATCACACCCTGGGGCACATTTTGTTACAGAGTTATGTCGTTCGGTTTAAAGAATGCTGGTGCAACGTATCAGAGGGCTATGACTACTCTTTTCCATGATATGATGCATAAAGAGATTGAGGTTTATGTAGATGATATGATAGCCAAGTCTAAGACTGAAGAAGACCATGTCGAACATCTTTTGAAGTTGTTTCAGCGATTGAGAAAGTATCGGCTACATTTGAATCCTAACAAGTGCACATTTGGTGTCCGCTCAGGAAAGCTACTAGGTTTCATTGTTAGCCAAGAGGGAATCGAAGTGGATCTAGATAAAGTCAAAGCCATACGGGAAATGCCAGTTCCGACCACGGAAAAATAGGTCAGAGGGTTCCTGGGTCGTTTGAACTATATCTCTCGGTTTATCTCTAATATGACTGCTACTTGTGGACCCATTTTCAAGCTTCTCAGAAAAGAACAAGGTTATGTTTGGACTGAACAATGCCAGAAGGCATTTGATAGTATTAAAGAGTATCTCTTGGAGCCTCCTATTTTGATTCCTCCGGTTAGGGGTAGGCCTTTGATCATGTATCTGACGGTTTTAGAAGATTCCATGGGATGTGTACTCGGTCAACAAGACGAATCCGGGAAGCAGGAACATGCCATTTATTACCTCAGTAAGAAGTTCACCGACTGTGAGTCCAGATATTCAATGCTAGAGAAGACCTGTTGTGCCTTAGCATGGGCGGCTCGCCATTTGCGCCAATACATGCTAAATCATACCACTTGGCTGATCTCTAAGATGGATCCCATCAAGTACATTTTTGAGAAGCCAGCCCTGACGGGAAGGATTGCCAGATGGCAGATGCTGTTATCCGAATACGATATCGAATACCACACTCAGAAGGCAATTAAAGGAAGTGTTTTAGCAGATCACCTAGCTCATCAACCTATTGAAGACCACCAGTCTGTGGAAGACGATTTCCCTGATGAGAACGTGATGTATCTAAAAATGAAGGACTGTGAAGAACCATTACCAGATGAAGGGCCTGAACCAGATTCTCAGTGGGGTTTGATTTTTGACGGTGCTGTCAACAGCTACGGTAAAGGGATCGGGGCAATTATTGTGACTCCTCATGGATCTCATATCCCTTTCACCTCAAGATTGACGTTTCCATGTACGAATAATGAGGCCGAGTATGAAGCATGCATCATGGGCCTTGAAGAGGCAATGGATTTAAGAATCAAGAATTTGGATGTATACGGCGATTCTGCTGTGGTGATATACCAAATCACAGGGGAATGGGTGACCCAATAAGACAATTTGGTTCCATACAGAGATTACGCAAGAAGACTACTCCCTTTCTTCAACAGAGTTGAATTCCACCATATTCCTCGTACCGAGAACAGGATGGCGGATGTTTTGGCAACCCTGGCTTCTATGATTGTGGTGAACCGCTGGAATGACTGTCCTAAGATTAATGTTATGCGCCTCGACAGGCCTGCTTATGTGTTCTCTGTAGAAGACGTTATTGATGAGAAACCCTGGTACTATGATATTGAATTGTTTCTCCGAAAGCAAGAGTACCCACCTGGGGCATCTAACAAGGATAAGAAGACTTTGAGAAGACTAGCTGGTAACTTTTTCCTGAACAATGATGTACTGTACAAGAGGAATTTCGACATGGTCTTGCTGAGATGTGTTGACAAGCGAGAATCGAATATGTTAATGACCGAAATTCATGAAGGATCTTTTGGTACCCATGCCAACGGTCATGCTATGGCAAAGAAACTCTTGAGAGCAGGATATTATTGGATAACGATGGAATCAGATTGTTACAAGTTCGCGAAGAAGTGCCATAAGTGTCAAATCTATGCTAATAAAATTCATGTACCACCAACTCTCCTGAATGTTATATCGTCTCCGTGGCCCTTCTCTATGTGGGGCATCGATATGATTGGTATGATAGAACCGAAAGCATCTAATGGACATCGCTTTATCCTAGTGGCGATTGATTACTTCACCAAATGGGTTGAAGCCGCTTCATATGCGAATGTTACTAGACAGGTGGTCGTCAAATTCATCAAGAACCAGCTTATTTGCAGATATGGTGTGCCGAGTAAAATCATCACTAATAACGGGTCAAATCTGAATAACAAGATGATGAAGGAATTGTGTGAAGAGTTCAAGATTGAGCATCACAACTCTTCTCCGTATCGTCCAAAGATGAATGGAGCGGTCGAAGCAGCAAATAAGAATATAAAGAAGATTATTCAGAAAATGGTGGTCACTTATAAGGACTGGCATGAGATGCTCCCATTTGCTTTACATGGGTACCGCACTTCCGTGCGCACGTCAACAGGGGCAACACCTTTTTCACTTGTTTATGGTATGGAAGCTGTGCTCCCGGTAGAAGTCGAGATCCCTTCTATGAGGGTTCTGATGGAGGCAAAGCTTTCGGAAGCTGAATGGTGTCAAAGCAGATATGACCAATTGAATCTGATTGAGGAAAAGAGATTGATAGCTCTATGTCGTGGACAACTATACCAGCAGAAGATGAAGAAGGCTTTTGATAAGAAGGTTCGACCTCGCGAGGTCAAAGAAGGAGACCTTGTTCTTAAGAAGATCCAGTCTTTCCTTACCGATTCCAGGGGGAAATGGGCTCCTAACTATGATGGTCCTTACGTAGTCAAGAAGGTCTTTTCAAGGGGTGCTGTGATGTTAGCAACTATGGATGGAGAGGAGATCACCCGTCCCGTGAATGTGGATGCAATCAAGAAGTACTACACCTAGAGAAGTTGGCTCAGTTTGGTTCGCCAAAGTTTACTACAACAGTTGAAGACAGGGCCTTCAAGGTACCTAGAACATGGGAAACTCTAGTTCGCTTAAGAAATAACATTGTTTTGTTTTCGATGTACTTTCTTTTACTACCATTTTCCGACATTGTAATAACATATGGAATCACGCAATTTACTGATCACCATTTTATTAAATAAAGTTGCAATTGTCATTTATCGGCAAATTGTTTTATCTTGCAAAATGATTTTTTGTATCCTTTGATAATAAATTTCAAACTGTCTTGTGTGCGGATTACTTTGATTTACGAACACTAAAAGGGATGTTGACAGCCTCCATAAGCCATGGCTCAGAGAGTTTCTACCCCAGGTAAGGTGGCAGCTCCCCAGTAAGTTTTATTTCAGGTAGTCGCGACTGTTCCCCGGTGAACCTATTCAGTTTCAGCCTTCCCCAGCGAAGCAAGTGTTTATTTCACTCCTCATTGGATTTTCTCAATCTTCTCCAGCGAAGGCGGATGTTTATTTCATCCTCTCAAAGTTTTATCTCCGACATTTCCAACTACTATTGATCCCAGTTTCCCCGACGAAGCGGATATTTATTTTATCCAGCTACAGGCTACTTCAGCTCGCAACAGATATTTATTTTATCCCCCTTGAAGTCTCTTTGATCAATGAGTCTGATTCGTTCCCAGTGAATCTTTCTCATCTCCAACAGAGCGGCCAGACTCATCTTAACACTCCTAAGTGAAGTCACGATGTTCATCCCCAAGTGGAGTGCTCTTTTTTCCCAGAGAAAGTTTGAATCTGTGAAGTGGGGCTTGTTTGGTTTTCCATTCATCCCCAGTGATGCTTCTTATATTGCAAAGATTGGTCGAGTATCCGTATCGAGATGCTTGTTTCGTCTCCAGTTTGCTTTTGGTTTTGTCAGCATAAGCATAAGCATAGCATGGCATCCTTTCATTTAGATTCATGGCATTTGCGTTTTTCGCATCTTGCATCTTTTGGTTTGTTTTTTCTGTCACTTTGGTCGTGGTTATCCCCAAGCGACTGGGTGTGTCTGCTCCCTCCAAGTATAGTCATCTGCCCTAGGCAGAAAAAGCACATATTTTCTAATTCCCCACTAAGCTCGATCCTCGTGGAAGATGGTTGCTTTAGTTTTCTTTTCCATTTTTGGATAAAGATAAACCCGTTGGGCTCAATCCTCAACGAATGGAGTCTTGTTTGACCGTTTCTTTCCAGTTATTTCCTGGATTGAACTTTGGTCCCTGACAATCACAATTTTGGATATTTCTGAGATTTGAATCCGGATTAAGCGCATTTATTTTGGCACTTTGTCTCCCCAAGAAGAGTTTACTTGAAGATCTCTATGGAAGACATAAATTATTTCTCCAATGACTACTACATTTTCAAGGGATTTACACCCGGACAACAAGTAGTTGCTCTTTATTTGAGCAGTTCGGTTATCAAAGATTTCTATGACAAATGGCAGTCTCCTCAGGACAGTTTGTTTATCCCCAGCAAAGTTATCAAGGTTATCAATTCATTTTCCATCAAATGTTATCTCCTCGGAAATCCGTCCGGGAAACTTAATGAAGACTTTACAGGCATTCTCTTTATCTGAGAACTCCAGTTACAAGAATTCTAGTTGCTTCACTGAAATTTCAACTACAGCCATATCGCTCTACAATGGCTATCTCCAGTGAATCCATTATTCAAGTTACTCCCACCAGATGACATCTCTTTGAAGAGGATGGGAAATTCAAGACTTTGTTTAAGGCAGACAACCTCACAACACTTATTTTCGAGACTTGCCCATGGCATACAATCTTGGGGCATGGGAAAGTATTTACTCTTCCTAAAGCAGAACATGTAAGGAAGCTGAATCATCATCTTGATCGTTGAAGCTTTTCCAGCCTATTACCTGTCTTAGGCTATCGTGGGATAGTAGGTAATACGTCTGTGTTTTGGGTCAAATGCCTCGCTTAGGCTACCGTGGTGGTAGTAGGTCATCTTTCCTTATCGTGTTTACCTGGCTTAGGCTATCATATGCTTGATAGTAGGTAGCACACCTTTTGGTCGGACACCTTTGCTCAGGCTGCCACAAGTTGGTAGTAGGCGATCCTCCTATTCCAGTCTATTACCTCTGCTTAGGCTATCGTGTGATAGTAGGTAATTGATCTGTATCCTTGGTCAGATGCTTCGCTTAGGCTACCGTGGTGGTAGTAGGTCATCTCTCCTTTGGTGTTTACCTGGCTTAGGCTATCATATGCTTGATAGTAGGTAACATAACCTTTCTGGTCAGATGCCTCACTTAGGCTACCGTGGTGGTAGCGGGTCATCTTTCCTGCTTGTGTTTACCTGGCTTAGGCTATCATATGCTTGATAGTAGGTAACACACCTTTTTGATCAGATGCCTCGCTTAGGCTGTCGTGGTGGTAGTAGGCCGTCTTTTCCCGTTGTGTTTACCTGGATTAGGCTATCATATGCTTGATAGTAGGTGACACACCCTTTCTTGGTCGGACGCCTTTGCTTAGGCTACCGTGTTTGGTAGTAGGTGATCCTTCCTCCCCAGTTTATTACCTCTGCTTAGGCTATCGTGTGTGATAGTAGGTAATATGCATCCTTATATTGCAATTGGATACCTTGGCTTAGGCTACCAGCTGTTGGTAGTAAGTTATCCTGTTCCTTTCAAGTTTCTTGCCATGTGCTTAAGCTACCTTGTGATTGTCAGTCGGTAGTCTCTTTTCCCCCAGTGGAGTTAGATCTTTCCCCGTGGAGTCTTGTCTCGCTGAGTCGTCCTCGTCGGGTCTTTCTTTCTTTGTGTTTCAACGTCGGTTATCCCCTGTGACATTATCCCTCACAGATTCCTCGTCTTGCATAGCATATCATATCATGTGCATTTGGCGGCATCTTAGGGCCAAAAATTTTGTGCATGTTTGTATTTAAGTCTCTCCTATCTCGTCGAGACGGAGATTTCAATCTCCATATCTCCGTATAGGAGAAACTTAAATAGGGGCATCTGTCGCACCCTAATTTTTACCCTAAGATCCCTTTTCCTTTTGCATAGCATCTTTAGGGCATGTGGTCTTGTGGGCGTGTTTATTATGACTAACCAATTTGTGCAGATGCAGAAATTTCAAGTATAAGGTATTACAGCCAAGCATTTAAGGGCGTGACCATTAGACTATAGTTCTAGGGCTCCTTATTGGCCATTTTACTCAGAATATCTAGGAAGGGCTCCGTTTGGATTTCGAGTTGTATCCTTGCTTCTGAAGATTTCTCAAGGAACGTGTTTGATTTGTGAGCGGATTGGAGGCGCTAGAGTATTCAAAGTAGATCATTTGGAATCCAGACTACTACGGTAGGCATTACTCAAGGTTTTAACATCGCAAGGCATGGCCCTTTCTGTTCACCAATTGGCGTATGATGCATTCATCAATTTTGGTTACTTATTATGAAAATCGAAGCATACAAGTGGCAATCTTTTCTATCAAGGTTACAAGGTTGAGTTCAAGGTTCAAATTTTATTCTCCCTAAACTTTCATGGCGAGGTGCAAGTTAAAAGTCCAAATTAGTTCAAAAGTGTGCAAGTTATATATTCATAGTAATAATTCACGAATTTCAGACAAAGTTCAAAAGCTACTTGATAGCACAGGCTTCAAAAGTCTTTATTGAGAAAATGAGACAATCTCACGCGGGAGATATTGGCCATTACAACAAGTTGGACTTTTACAAATAGTTTAAAGTACATTGTCACCATATAAATAATTTTGACAAGCAACGGACATCCCACTATTTCCCATGGAGCAACCAAAGGATCCAAAGCCATTCGCCCCAATGTCGATTAATGGATAATCAGGTCAGGACGGTCTTGGTCCTGTAGCTTGTTGGTAATGAATTCATTCCGAGGTCTTATTTCGCTCCCAAGACGGTCTAGGCCCTGTAACCTGACAAGCCATACACGTGAAAAAACCATAGTCAAACACACTCACACCAAAACACCACAAAAACCGTACTCAGTTACCAAACACAAACTCAGGCGTTGCAGAACATTATCAGCACGCAGAATAGCAGGGAAGGAGACGATTTTCACATGTTGTAATATATGCAGAGCATTCCACTCGCAGAAAAATACTCATTGAAAAGTACAGAACACACAAAGAGAAAAATCCCAGTGAAAATAGATCATGAAACACATACCTCATGGCTGAAATTCATTAGCATTAATACAAAAATGAACATCATAGAAACCATGAACCTGCCACAACCTCCATTCATCCATCACCAACCTTGTTCACATCCAGCACCATCATAACAAATAAATACACAGGGCAGCAGCAAGCAGCAAAATTATGCCTGACATACCACTACATCGATCTCGGACAATTTAACGGTTACCTTCCTTCGCAAGCCAGCTCGACGTCTTCCGTGGAAAACCGATTCACAAAGTTGGAAGTCGATCGCAGTTTCGACAATACAAGGGACACATAAATATGTTGCTTCCTGTTCATCAGCCGATAGGTCTTTGCATAAGCTTCGCGATTCCGCTACTATGTATCCCGCTACTGTCACACATCAAATGGGGGTGGACTTCTTTACCATCTGCATCAGTTTTAACATCGAGTTATGAATTCACTCAATCCTTGAATCAACCTGAAAATCGAAGAGGAAAGTTTCATCAATCATATTCAAAAGGAAAGAGAAGAGTGCTGAGAAGACTAAAGCTCCATTGCTCCATGCCTTAAGCTAACAGTGTTTTTCAATCCTTCTAACAAGTGTGGATCTCCAGGCGCTAACCAAGCCAAGAGTTTATCAAGCGGCCAAAAATGGTTTTTATTCTATTGGAATTTTCAGAGATGTCATCTCCAACGTGATGTCAACCCTCGACGGTTATCCTGCCACAGAGTAAGGATAAGAGTTACACATGATTGTTAACCGGTTTATCCATCAATTTTTGGGAATAAAAGTTCCAGACTCAGAATAGGCTACCTGATGAATGCTGTGGATTTATTTTTCTTGTTCAAACCGTAGTGACGGCAATTTTAACGTAGCTCCAGGTTTACTAGCAGGCGGTCCCAGAACCTGCACAAAGCAAAGTCCAAAGTTATTTTCCAACACTCCAATTTTGCATCCGCTATTCTACGAGTACAAAACAAAGACTGGGTGTTCCTTTCATACTAAAGGTAGGAGAGAACTCGAGTCAAGAAAACAGACATATGGGTTCAGTACAAGGAGGTACCTGGTGATATCTTCAAGTTTCAGAAGCAGGGTGGAGTTGAGTCGTTATGCGCCTGCAACTTTTGAAGCTATGAACACGAAGCTTACGGTCAAGCAATCGGGTCTGGAGATACCTGCAACGAAAAAGTGGGCGAAGTTGAGTGTCAGAATGCAATAGATTAATTCAAAGACCATGGACCTCCCACCCAAAGAGGACGTTGCACGAACGTCATAAGCTTCTATACGAAAGATTAAAGAAGGGAAAAGAGCTTGCTACCTTGAGAATAACCTGGACGGAGAATGCTTAATTCATCCCTGTTAACAAAAAGGTCGTTGTTAATGTTTAAAATTTCAGTGAACAAGTTAGAAGGTTGTGAAGCATACTCTAATTGACGAAGGTCATGTTGAAGAGGAAATTGTCGGTGAAGCTTATCAGGTCGAACATAAGGTTGATGTAGATAGGATGGCTGGCCAAGGCGGTTGGACAAGCGGTGTTTCTAATCCTCAAGATCTGCCATGGAATTTGAAGCTCACTTCACGTATTAGAAGAATTGAATCAACACTCGAGGGCATATTACACGACTCCTCTGAACTTCCAAAACAAGAATGAAGGCAGCGATATAATTGGAGCCCCTACATTAATACGATCAAAGCAAATTATCAGCAACTTCATTTTAGCCAGCCGTCATATTAAACCAAAAGAAGGAATTTTACAAAACGAGATCAAACCCGTTTAGACAGTGTTCAGATTTTTCCAAAAAACAAGACCAACATTGCTTCAGACGGATTTTCAAATTTTCCTAAACTAGGAAAACATGTTCAGACCGACTTTAAAACTTTCCCATTTGGCCTCAGAGTGTTTGAATCAGGAAATTTATTTCATCTTTTGAATGGATTGATGGGCAATATCCAAAGGATACCACCAACATCAATGCATTCCCAATTTGGACAGGGCAACGATTCAAACATTAAAACTAAATCATATCAGAATATCTCCAAATCCAAATCGGTTCAAAAAAACTTTCCCAAATCCCAATCAAATCATATCGTGGCATTAACACAAAATCAATCAACATTTAAGAGTTTTCAAATCTCATATCTCATCATTGGCCTATAAAAGGGACGCTATTCTCATCAGAAAAGGGACGAAAAAAACCAGAGACGAAAGAGAGACAAATCACAAAATCAAGCAGTCACGCAAAATTGCCAAAAACCATTTCCAAACCCACCGACCCAGGCTCAGAGCACCGGAGGTGATCATCATCGTCGCAGCATTCAAAGCAGAAGGAGCAAAGCAACAACGCAAAATCACACAGAGGTAAAGAGAGAACTTCCCTGATCGGAGCCGCCATCATCCGCCACCTCCTCGCCTTTTATTTTATCGCATTTCCATCCATTGTAATTTGTAATCTCCAAATATAGTAAAATCGGGGTAACGGGCCGTGTGGGGTGGGGTTATTTGGCGTTTTGATTGTTTTTCGCAGGTCGCCGGAGAGATGAGAGATCGTGAGAGATAGCGAGATCGGCGACGGCGGATTGGGGTCAAAACCCTAGTTTCGCTTCATTATCGAGAGAAATCGAGAGAGTGAGAGGCGAGGGAGAAAACAGAGAGAGAAGAAAAGAGATTGAGAGATGAGAGGATCCGTTATTCTTTTTCCTTTAATTTAATTTGATCCGTCCCTTTTTTTTTTTCTTTTAATAAAATCAAATAATATTTTTTAATAAATAAACATAAAACTTACTTTTAATAATAGAATTAGAAATATAATATAATCTTTTCTTTAAAATGATAAAACCTTTTTTTTAATATAATAAACCTTTCTATAATAAGTTTAGTATAATATAAATTTTATAACAAAATAAAAATTATAACCTTTTTTTAGATTTTTATTTTTATAATAAGAAGATAAGCCCTTTTTATAAAAGATGAACCTTTTAATAATAAACTTTTATAAAAAATATTAATATTAAAATCTTTTTTTAATAAGTAAAAAAAACCTTTAACTTTTTTAGAAAATAACGAATAAATCTCTAAAATAATAATAAAACTATTTTATTTAAATACCAAAATTAAAAACTCTTTTTAATTAAAAACTCTTAATAACCTTTTTAATATTGAAACCGTTTATAATTAAAAATCTTTATCCTTTTGTAATATAACTTTAATTTAGATTTTTCTTTTAGATAATTTAAACCTTTTTCTGAAAATTAAACATAATATCTTAACTTTTTTTCAATAATTAAAACCTAATAGAAACCTTTCTTTTTAATTAGTCAATAATCTCTAGCCGATAATTCTAACTAAAAATAAGCCTCTTGTCATTAACCTTAAAAATAAATCAAACTCTTTTCCAAATAAACCACTCATCGTTAGAATCCCCCTCACACTCGAGTGTGCATCGCTTGTATGTTTAATTATCTGATCTTATTTTCTTGCTTGATGTATGCTTATTTGATATACTGTTCAAACCTTTTCAAAAACAATAAAAGTCCTCGATCCAACGTCGAGCCAATTTTCTACCCATGTAAGTCGATCGCCTTAGGGCATCGCATTCGACCTACCGATCACTGGACACAAGTCTAGCATCACTTTGCTAGCACCTTCACCTAAATAACATTAAATTAACCGCATTAATATCCAAGGGAAAATCCCATGCATAATAACCACGTTATTGTGCATGGTGCATATCATTTGTATCATAATCGACAAACTTAAGATAAGACAATTAGACAACTCTAGGATAGACTTCCTAGGTTAGTCCCCCTCAATTTTGATTTAAAATCAAACTTTAGCCCACCTAATTCTCCACACAAGAGAATTAAATGTTAATCATCTCAAAGAAAGGGACATACAATCCCATACCCCACAAACATTCAAACCTTTTCAAAAGTGTGGTGGTCTTTCTTAAGATGATGACTCATCTTCTTTTCCTAAATCCTTAAACCCTTAGCAAAACATATAACGGATAAGATAAAAATAAAATCAAGAGGTTCCTGTAGAGTACTACAGATATCTAGGATGCTAACACCTTCCCTAGGTATAACCAACCCCCGAACTTAGAATCTTAGTGCATTTGCATTGCATTGTGGGTATTCGGTCTTTCTCCCTTCCCTTGGATAAAACCAAAGACGGTGGTGACATAAAAATGCGATCCTAGTTAACAAATAACTATGGTATCCAATTTTCACCGCGACAGTTATGACTCTTCAAAGTTTGCACAAGGAGTGAATTCTTCCACACTTAGAAAACTTCAAGAACCAAACCTTGCCCTTTTTGCAAGAAACCTTTCAAATGTTAACTTCTTGTGCTCTAACTCAACAATCAAGCATGTCTTGATGGAAAATAACTTAAATACTTCATCTTGGATCAAAATATTGAAAGTCAAAGGTTTGACTTTTCAGTTAAAACCTTAATTTCTTCATGAATTCAACTGGATGACCTTTGATGATCTTTCCTTATCAACCTCTTCAAATACCAATGGATGGCTTTTAGGGATGTTTATGAACATATGGAATCTTGTTCCAAGGCTTGGGATCATGCCTTGATCAAAACTCAAAGACATGGTTGACTTTTCTTGACAAAACCCTAATCTGGGGCCAGATGAACTTGAGGCTCATTGCATTTGTGATGGGAGCCAAACACCCTTGTTTTCTTTTTGAATAAGGTCTCTTGAGTGTATATAAGCTCAATTGGTTGATGAACCAATCAAGACATTGACTGATCACAACAAGATTCCTTGTAAATCTTCAGGTAAAAACCCTAATTCCACAACTCTTGATCTGATGGTCTCTTTTTGATTTCTATTGATCCAATTACATGAGATCATGGCATATGATTTGAGAACCTTATGATTGGTATTCAAGACCAAATGGTTGAACTTTGGAGCCTCAGTTGGATTTCTTGAACAAATGACTTCAAACATCAATCTCAGTCACCTAGTGAACACTTGGAGTGGTTGAATTGAGCCAATGAGTGTCTTAGGAGACTTTGAAACATGTGAGAGCTTGGCTTATTGATCTTGTCATCTTTCTTGTGCAAACTCTAGCTTCCACACAAAAGAAGCAGACTAGCAAAATATGGTGGTTAGTTAACAATGCATAGATGATTGAATCCTAATGCAAGTGAAAGATGTTATGACATCTAATGGGTAAAATTTGGGGTATAACAGTTGCCCCTATTTAAATAGCTTTACCGGATGACAGGAGGAATGATAATCCTTGGAAAATTAAGGTGAAAGGTATTTAAATATAGCAAACCGAAAATTTTGCCCTTAGATGGAGTGCATATGCTAAGGACAGGCAACAAACATGCAAGTGCTGACATGCCATAAACTTCTAATATGACGACATGATGGTGCAAAAATGCAGACAAAACAAGACACCAAAGGACAAAGAGCAAACACCCACAGGTGAGCCTCACTGGGGAGGAACAAAGGTTCAGTATCCACAAACAAGACTCACTGGGGATGCAAGTTAACAACCAACAAAAGAGACTCACTAGGGAGCGGCTAAGAAAACGTCGGGAATAAGAAAATAAAATGAGGGGAACCCCATAGATCCTCACTGGAGGTGGACGTTAGAGAGATAATCTCCATTGGGGAAAGATCCAGGGAGATGGACGATAGGTTCATATATGACCGGACGATATCGGGGACATCAAAAGGCAAAGACCACTCTTTACTGGGGATGAAACCAGAAAGAAGATATGATCTTCACTGGGGATCAATTTGAATAAAAGGATAGACACCCAACAAAAGATTTTCTGTGGATTTCTTATACTGAAGAGTTCAAATGGGATCTTCAAGAAAAAGCCAGAAAAGACAGAGACAAACACAAACTCTGCGTGCGCCAAATGATGATGATCACCAGGACTTTCAAAGGGATATTGGTAATGACGAAACCTCTGCTGGGGGATAAGATTAAAGTGCCAATAAATGATTGGACTCAGAAATAACATGCCAGTAAACACTGGACTCACAATATCAATCTTTGAAATGACACTAGTAAACACTGAACTTGGGATAACAATAATGATAGGATGAACAAACATGCCAGTGAGCACTGGACTTATACGATACCGATAATGACCGATATTAAAACATGCCAGTAAATACTGGACTTGAGACAAAGAAGCATGCCAGTAAACACTGGACTTGTATGATACCAATAATGACCGATATTAAAACATGCCAGTCAATACTGGACTTGAGATATCAATAATGATAACTTTTGAGGTAACGCCAGTGGACACTGGAATTAGAATACCAAAGAAAACCGGTCCTTAAACAATGCCAATAAATATTGGACTTTGGGTACCTGATAATAATCGAACCTTCAAGCAATGCCAGTAATCACTGGACTTTACAATACCGAGGCTGATTGGATTTAAAATATGCCAGTAAACACTGGACTTTACGATATCCATAATGACTGATATTGAAATAATGTCAGTAAACACTGGACTTTAGACACTAATTTGGGTAAAAGCATTCCAGTAAACACTGGACTTTACAATATCAATAATGATCAATATTGGAACAATGCCATTAAACACTGGACTCAACAAACAACAATAATGATTGGTCTGAAGACAGAGGTTAAATATCAGATAGGACATTACCGGGGTTGCATAATGATGACTAAACTACCTGGGAAATATGAATAATAATCAAATTTGACGCACGTAGGTGATAAACGGACATAAGCGGGGCACAGATGACGATCCACGGACTCAAAAGGATACTTAACCTGAGCAAGTTAAGGGTAAAGGAGGTAAAGACCCACAAGAAAACAGGTCCAAATGCAAAAATGCACGATCACATGGTATGATGCGAATGCTCAATGATATGCAGGAGACGACTCTGACGATGAACGACTGGGGAAAAGGGTAGATTAACTCATCTACTGCAAAGAGTCACACTGAATCTGAAGAGAGCAGCCGCTCGGAATCAAAAAGGGAACATTCTTCTTTCACCTGAGGAGGTAAAGATTTTCCACATTCAACAAACATCTGTGGGAGATATTGGGGAGAAGTCCTTTGTATCGCGGTAGTCAGTCATTACTGAAGTGTCTGATCCAGGAAACATGGCCAATTTTAAAATTCGTTTCATTGGGGAACAACACGCCAGATGGTTTAACAGTGCTTTCGTCACAACAAGAGTTTCTGGGGAAGGCATGTGATTTTACTAAATCGTCCCAAGAGCCAAAGTAAATTATGTTTCCATTGTGTTTTCTCAAAATATTTGTTTTTATTTCAAACATTTTCCGCTTTCAAAACCATTATTAATGAATAAGTGAAGTTTTGTATAACAAGAAAATAATAGAGAAATGATAAATATCAAACAAAGAATGGTTCAAAATCTGATTTCATTAGAATGGTAACTTGCTAATGGCACAGTTCCATGGAACATTACAATTAGAAAAATGTCAATTTGGGAAAAGGTTACATCGTATTCAATGACCACTACTATCTCTAATGATTAAGAGTCCTCCAAAACCTTGCTGCTGATGAGAGTGAGTGAGATTGAACTTCTTGAATTCCTTGGTATGGGTGACAACCCTTTTAACTCAGTGAAACGCCTTTTGTCCCTAACTTTTTCCTGGACCGCCCTTTCGGGTTTTCAATCCACCAGGACACTCTTTTTTTTGCCTAGGCCGCCCGTTCGGGTTTTCAACCTAGTGAGCTCTTTTCTTTTTATTTAATCCCTAACTTTTGCCTGAGTCTCCTTTATAGGTTATGACCCACCGGGATACCCTTCTCTTGCCTAAGTCGCCATTTCTGGTTTTTGACTTAACGGGATTTTAGGCGTAATATTTTCTTACTGAGTCAGTATTCACAGGGTGTGAGAGTTGTTCACCATCCATCGCTGTAAGAATTAGGGAACCTCCTGAGAACACTGTCTTTACCACAAATGGGTCTTCGTAATTGGGCGCCCATTTTCCGTGTACATCCCTTTGAGATGGCAAGATATTTTTGAGTACGAGCTCTCCTTCACAGAACTCACGAACACGCACGTTGTTGTCAAATGCCCTTTTCATTCTTTTCTGATACAGATGACTATGACACATGGCAGTTAATCGCTTCTCATCAATGAGGTTCAGCTGATCATATCTCTCTTGAACCCATTCTACTTCATCAAGCTTGGCTTCCATCAGGATTCTCAAAGACGGTATTTCCAATTCAACGGGAAGAACAACATCCATCTCATATACCAAAGAAAAGGGAGCTGCCCCTGTCGAAATCCGAACCGAAGTTCTATATCCATGCAAAGCAAACGGTAACATCTAATGCCAATCCTTATAAGTCTTGACCATTTTCTGCAGGATCTTTTTGATGTTTTTGTTAGCAGCTTCGACAACTCCATTTATCTTGGGACGATAAGGTGAAGAGTTATGGTGCTTAATCTTGAAACTGTCACACAACTCCTTCATTGTCTTGTTGTTCAAATTTGTCCCATTGTCCATTATGATCCTGTTTAGAATTCCATAACAACAGATGATCTTGTTCTTAATAAAACGGGAAACTACTTACTTGGTCACGTTGGTGTAAGAAGCAGCTTCAACCCACTTTGTGAAATAGTCACTAGCCACTAAGATGAACCTATGACCATTAGAAGCTTTTGGCTCAATAGCCCCAATCATGTCAATGCCCCACATAGAGAACGGCCAAGGTAAGGACAAGACATTCAACAATGTTGGAGGTACATGCACCTTTTTCAGTGTAGATTTGACACTTATGACATTTCATGGTGTATTGGATACAGTCAGTTTCCATAGTCAACCAATAATACCCAGCTCTTAAGATCTTCTTAACCATGGCATGCCCATTGGCGTGAGTGCCAAATGCTCCTTCATGAATGTCATGAATCAACAGGTCTGCTTCTCGTTTATCAACGCATCTTAGCAAAACCATGTCATGATTCCTTTTGTAGAGTACATCATTACAGAGGAAGAACTTGGACGACAACCTTCTCAAAGTTTTCTTGTCAAGAGTTGAAGCATTGGCAGGATATTCTTGGTTCTTCAGATAATTTCTGATGTCATAAAACCATGGTTTTCCATCCACCTCTTCTTCAATTAACTGGCAGTAGGCTGGCTCAGTCTTGCGCTCAATTCTGATCAGTGGCGCTTCATTAACAAGTCTGAATTTCCACATTGAAGCTACCATGGCTAGAGCATCGACTATGTGGTTTTCTGATTATGGAACATGTCAAAAAGTAATCTCGTCAAAGTACTGGATCATCTCCATAATGTAGCCACGGTATGGGACCAACTTTTTGTCTTTAGTTACCCATTCTCCCTTGACTTGATAAATAACCAGAGCAGAATCTCCATTGACCTCTAAAATCTTGATTCTGAGGTCAATAGTAGCTTCCAACCCTAGAATACACGCTTCATACTCAACAATGTTGTTTGTGCATTCAAAATCTAACCTTACTATAAATGGAGTATAACCACCATCAGGGTTCATCAACACAGCTCCTACACCATGTCCACCGTAGTTGGAAGAACCGTCAAACATTATTTTCCATCAGGAACCAGGTTCAGGGCCTTCATCAGGGCCTGGCTCTTCACAGTCCTTCTTTATAAACATAATGTCCTCATCTGGGAAATCAAACTTGAGTGGTTCATAGTTTTCCATAGGCTGATCTGCAAGGTAGTCTGATAAGACACTCCCCTTGATGGACTTCTGAGTGACGTACTGGATATCATACTCTGACAAGAGCATGTACCAACGGGCAAGTCTTCCTGTTTGAGTAGGATTTTCAAAGATATACTTTATTGGATCCATTTTTGGGATCAACAAAGTAGTATGACATTTCAAGTACTGCCTCAAACATCTAGAGGCCCATGTTAAAGCACAACAGGTTTTCTCTAGCAGTGAATAACGACTTTCGCAATCAGTGAACTTCTTGCTCAAGTAATAGATGGCATGCTCTTTGCGCCCATATTCATCATGTTGGCCCAAAACACAACCCGTTGATCCTTATAATACAGTCATATACATGAAGAGGGGCCTCCCTGGAACAGGTGGGACCAAGATCAGTGGTTCTTGCAAGTGATTCTTGAGTTTATCAAAGGCCTGCTGGCAGTCGGAGTTCCATTCTACTGGATAGTCTTTGCGGAGCAGCTTGAAGATTGGTTCACAAGTGGGAGTCATGTTGGAGATAAACCTGGAGATGTAATTCAAACGGTCAAGAAAACCTCTTACTTGAGACTCTGTCTGCGGAGCTGGCATCTCTTGAATAGCTCGCACTTTGTCAGGGTCCACCTCAATTCCTCGTTGACTAACGATAAAACCGAGCAACTTTCCTAACCTAACACCGAAAGTGCATTTAGCAGGGTTCAACCTCAATTGGTATTTCCGAAGCCTTTTGAACAGTTTCAGAAGGTGATCCAAATGGTCCTCCTCATTCTGGGATTTAGCAATCATATCGTCAACACACACTTCAATCTCCTTGTGTATCATGTCATGAAAAAGTGTCACCATAGCTCTGTGATAGGTTGCCCCTGCGTTTTTCAAACCAAAGGGCATGACTTTGTAGCAATAGGTGCCCCAAGGAGTGATGAACGTAGTTTTGTCCATGTCGGCAGGATCCATTCTGATCTGGTTGAAACTGGAGAAACCATCCATAAAGGAGAAAACTGCAAAACGAGTTGTATTGTCCACAAGAGTGTCGATATGCGACAAAGGGAAATCGTCCTTCGGACTGGCTTTATTAAGATCCCTATAATCCATACACATTCACACTTTTCCATTTTTCTTCATCACAGGCACAATCTTAGCCACCCATTCGGGGTACTTTGAGACTGCCATCCCTGGTCTTGAGAGCCATATCAGGTCTACTTCTTCGGAGTTTCTGTTTCACTGGCGGGCATTCAGGCTTGAGTGGTAGTTTATGAACTACTATGTCTGTATCGAAACCAAGCATGTCCTGATAAGACGATGCAAACACATCCACATACTCTTCAAGAAGCTTCACTAACCATTGTCGGACCTCTGCCCCAAGCATTGCCCCAATCTTGACTTCCTTCTTATCTTCATTGATACCAAGATTGATGGTATCAACTTATTCTTCATGTGGCTGAAGAGTCGTGTACTTGTACTCACACATTTTTGCCAACTCATCGGGGACTTCATAGTCTTCTTCTTCCTCATCCTCAGCTTGGTAGATGGGTGAATCAAAGTCAATAGTGAGAGTAGGGTCATCGAATACAACAGGTTTATGGATTATTTTGCATAATGGAGGGACTTATTTTATTAAAATGCACAAAATTAAATACAAGAAGAGAATGTTTTTGGTAGTTTTGAAAAAGATTGCCATTTTTCCTTGCGACCAAAAACAGTAAATAAAGACAAAAGAGTTTAACAAAATAACATCTTCATTGATTAATAAAAGTTGAAAATGGTGGCCCATACAAAATAGTCTGATAGGCTTGGTCACGACTACGAAATTGAAAACAAACAACAAAAAAACAAACATATTACTCTGGCACGGGGAACAACACAGGGATATCAATAGCCTCTCAATCATCTAGTGTAGCGTCACACTGAAATACCAAATGGCTGATGTCCTCGTCTTCTACGTCTTCTATCACGGCATTGACTTGATATCCTTTGCTGACGAACACTTCCTGGATCGTCTTTGGTCACACTGTTGTAGAAGCAGATGTCTCATCAAGAGTTGGTTTGTAACCCAACCCTTGGTATTTCTTCCTCTCTTGAACTTCAATGACCTTGCCCCAGCCTTCGGGAACACCTTCTTTCAGGGCAGATTGCATACTCTTGAAGGAAGCAAAAGATGGATTACTCGGGACCACCGTCTCTTCAATGTCCAGCATGACAGTGTTGGCTATTTCAAGAGCTTGGAAAGAAGTTTCTAAAGTGTCTTCATCAGCCTCTATATAGCGAAAGGAAGATAGATTACTGACCATCAGGTCCTCTTCACCGTGTATGATAACCAGCTTCTCATCAATAAAAAACTTCATGTTTTGGTGCAAGGTTGAAGTTACAGCACCGACTCCATGGATCCAAGGCCTTCCAAGTAGGCAACTGTAGGCAGGATTAATATCCAACACTTGAAAAATGATGTTGAAAACATGCGGGATAATCAGGATTGGTAATTTAATTTCACCCATGACAGATCTTCTTGAGCCATCAAAAGCTTTGACAATTAGAGAGGTAGGCTTCATTTCAGCTCCTTTCTAAGCCAACTTTTCAAGAGTCCTTTTTGGTAAAACATTCAAAGAGGAACCGGTGTCCACAAGAACTCTTACCAAAGTGTCTTCTTGGCATTTCACAAATACATGTAACGCAAGGTTGTGATTTCGACCTTCTCGGGGTAACTCTTCGTTGCTAAAACTGAGGGTATTGTAGGCAGTGACATTTGCAATGACACTGTCAAATTGATCGGCATTAATATCTTGAGCAACATGGGCTTGGGCCAGTATCTTTTGCAAGGCAGCTCGATGAGTAGGTGAATTCAACAACAGCGACAAGATTGAGATTTTAGGGGGAGTTTAGTGAAGCTGATCCACCACCTTGTAGTCACTTCTTTTAATGATTCTCAGAAACTCAGCATCTTCTTTGCTTGTAACCACTTCCTTTTCCTTATCCTTAACAAGTACAGGAGCAACAGTCTCTTTAGGCACAATCCCTTTGAAGAGAGGAGTATAAATTCGACCACTTCGGGTCATCTTCCTAGTCCCATCTATATTGGTTACTTCTTCACTAGTAGTTGCCACCTCTTTCCTTGGAACCACATCTTCAGATCCTTTGTTAACCACAGTATTTTTATACCTCCACGACACAACTTTGGAACTTTTGAAACGGAACGGAACAGGCTGTCGGATGTTTCTCGGCCTTGACTGATTAGCAGCAGAAGCAACAACAGATTCTGATGTATTGAATATTGGCTTTGGTTTATTGAAAACAGGGACCACGGAACTAGACTTCGGCACATTGAAAACGGGCATTTTATCTTTTGATTCTGGTAAGTTGAATATGGGTTCAATCACCGCAATTTCCTCTTTCTTCACCTTACTGATTACTTGTAGAAAACCTTCATCAATCATACTCTAAATATCATCTTGAACCAATTGGCATCCTTTGATACTGGCATCACACTCTTCACAGTTATCATGGCAAATTTTCACTAACCCAACTTCAAACAATCTTGAATGGAAAATCCTGACTGGAGTCTTAATCTTTGATGCATCCATTATCAATACCTCATCATTCTCATCTTCAATAGCATTTGTAGTCCCATGTGTAGGCAACGGGTTATTCTTCACATTTGGCTGATTATCTGCAAAAGACATAATCTTCTTTTCCATCAAACTCTTCACAACATGTTTCAACGCAAGGCATCCTTCTAGGTCATGACTGGCAGCACCTTGGTGGAACGTACAGTGGGCATTAGGGTTGTGGAATGGCATGGACTTTTCTGTAGGTGGACCCAAAGTTCTAGTGACAATCAAACCTTGTTAGACCAAAGAGGGATAAAGATCTATGTAAGTCATTGGAATAGGTGGAAACGAAGGTTTTGCCACTTGTCTTCTGTAGGGAGCGTTTGATTGAGAAGCTTGTGGCCTCTGTTGTTGTTGTTGGTAAGTTGGAGCACTTGGCGCTTGATAATTGGACTGTTGTTGGTATACCGGCGCCTGCTGCGCAGACTGATGATTGAAAGTTGGGGTTACAACTACCACATAATGTTTTGGGGCAAACTGCATAGGATAGATTGGTTGTTGAGCAAAATTTGGGTTTAACTGCTGTTGATAAACTGGTTGTCTCCAGATTGGATTCTTTTTCCTTCCTGTCATGACGTCATTGGTTTCCCCTTCCTTCTTTTTATGGAAGTTGCTTGGAGGTTTCTTGTTGTTGGTACTGCTTGGATTGTTTGATGAACTGAGCACCTTTCCGATTTTCAAACCAGCTTCTACTTTTACACCCACGACAACAATGTCAGCAAAGTTGGCGCTAACACTACTAATCATTCTTTCATAAAATTCTGGTTTCACGGTGTCTACGAACCTATCAGCCAGCTCCTTTTCAGGCAATGGAGGCTCTACCTGGGAAGTAGTCTCCCTCCAGCGTTGGGCGTATTCTTTGAAAGACTCAGAGTTGTTTTGAGACATGCTCAAAAGCTGCCTTCGGTCCGGGCCAAATGCATATTGTACTTATAATGCTTCACAAAAGCATCCGACAAGTCTTGAAAATTGTGGATTCTAGATTGGTCCAAGCTCATGTACCATTTTACAGAAGCTCCTTTCAAACTATCCTGGAAATAATGGATCATTAACTTGTCGTTATCTATGTACGCCGCCATTCTTCGATAGTACATGATCAAGTGCGACTTTGGCCATATCGTGCCTGAGTACAAGTTAAAGTTTGGAGTTTTAAACTTTGGTGGAATTACTAAGCCAGAAACCAAGCACATATATCTAGTGACAGTACTAAAGATATTGCTTCCTTCCATCGCCCTCATTTTTCTTTGGATAGTTTCCACACTTTCTTTTAATCTCTCGTGGCGTTCGTCCCCCTCCTCAGACACTTCGGGGTAATCATAAACTGGCTACGAATTATGGAAAATAGGATGTACCTGAGTCTGCATAACTGGCGGAGCAAAGGTTGGGATAGCCTGGGGGTTTTCATTACCCACGGGAACAACTTGTTGAGTGGTGGTAGGAATTGGCGGAGGTACAAAACCATAAGGCATACCCAATGAAGGTACAAAGGTAGTGTTGGTATTTGTAGCAGGCTCCACAGTTGGAGAGAAAATTTAAGAGACCACGGTGGTCTGAGTATCCATCTTTGCTTTAATAACCTGTAAGGCTTCCATAATTTTCCCCATACTTCCTCGTAAATCATTCAACTCGCTGTTGACTATATCCATTTCAAAGTCTTGTTCTGACATTCTCTGGCGAGCTTGGGCTCGTGTGTTGTACCAGTGTCGAAGACTCAGTGTGACCATTTCTAAAGAGAAGACGACGGAATGAGACACGACAGGAGAGAATGCGCATGTTATGACACGAAAGAATGCAAAATGAAAATGCAAATGCAAGCAAAACTATCATGGAACCAAAATTTTTTCAAACATTGTAGATAATAGGATACTTCTTAAAACAAGCTCTTTCATTAGCAAATTTGCAAATATTACAACATAGGCGGTACACCTTCAAAGTTCATTACATTGGCAAAATAGAAAATACAGCATAAAAGGAAACTAGGAATCTAATCCACTTGCAAATGGTCCTTCCCCTCCATTGAGCTCCCTCATGAGTTCGTTGATTTGCTCTTGTATCCTCGCCTTATCGAGGGTCAACTCTTCCTGCACTTTCTTCAGCTTCAACTCTTCATTTGTAGGCGGCTTATGACGTGGATAAGGCATCCTCATCACAAGAGCCTTTTCACGAGACCATTCCAAGTAAGCTTCGGTGATAGTGCAGTCAGGGTTCCCCAATGCAGTCCACCTTTGTCTGTTTATACAATGCCAAGCACGTGCAACTTTGATCTTAAACTCAAGATTTTCCTCCTCTTCAAGAAAAAGCCTCCTTAGACTGCTAAGATCAGGTATCTCCTCCATTGGGTGGCCTAGCTGTCGGCGAGCGAGAACGGAGTTATAATTGATGCATCCCTTTCTGCCCATAAGAGGTACATTGGGGAAATCCCCACAGTTGTGAATCATAAGAATCCCTCTATAGATTAGGTCATACCACTCAATGTCAGCATGGGTAATCTCCATGAGCCTCTTGGACCAAACGGTAATGTATTCCACATCCCAAAAGGTTGCGAACCTTGGTAGGTGCAAAATAAACCACCTATAAAGGAGCGCAACACAACAGACGATATGTCCTCCATCTCGCATGTTCTTTTGAGTGAATGGCATGATAAGTATAAGCCAATAGAGTAGGAACTGGATTCCGGAGCATAAAGATCTGAATAGCGTTGATGTCGATGAAGTCTTTAGCGTTGGGAAACAGAAATAGGCCATAAGCTAGCAAAGCGAAAGTGGATTCAAAGAGTACAATATTCTTCCTATCAACAAAGTAACGAGCCTTCTCGAACAAGAACTGAGCGGGTAATCCAGAAAGTCCCCCCTTGACGGTCAAGTGGGCTTGAATATCAGACAGCCTCAGCCTTGTTCCTCTTGCAATGTCCTTCGCACTAAGCTCGTCTTCTATTCTAGAGAATAGAGGGAAATCATTGACAGGGAGACCCATCAAAGCAGAGTATTCCTCCAAGGTCGACGTCAGCTGGTAATCGGGAAACACAAAGTAGTGATAAAGAGGATGGTATAGTTGAACCAAAGTCTCTAGCAGTGCTTCAACCCTTTGAAGTTCCAACAACGGGAGAATCCTTCCATATTTTTCAGAAAAAGCCAATGGATCTTCAATCAATTCCCCTAATTCCCTTAGCTATTCAACATTGGGAACCATGAAGGTGTACGACCAAGTTCCTTTCTTTCCAAAATCCATCTCTACAAAGTCTGCAAAACAAATTTAGTTCCTTGACAGTTTAGCAAAAATGCAAGATGCAATGCAAAAGTTTCATGGAACTCAACCATTTGTGAAATATCAAGGGATATCGAAAGACTCATTCTCATTAATAATAAAGCGAATTACAAGAGTCAGTACATCTCTCAAAAGTCTAAAACATAAAGCTAAATAAAAGCTAACAAAAGGACCTAAGGAGATTCCCCTAAAAGCCTCTTGTTGAGCTTCCTAATCTCTTCCTTCATCTGAGATTTTTCCAGGGTGAGCTTGTCAACGATCAACTTCCATGGAGTAGACTGAGGGTCGGAGGTGCTTGGATCTTCTTGTGTCTTCCTCTTTTTGCAAGAGAGTATCTCTTCATTCTTGGCTTGTAGCTGCTTTTGGAGCTCTAGGTTCTCTTCGACAACTACTTGGTACTTATGCTTCCAAGCCTCTCCTGTCTGTTGAGCTTGGTTCAAAGCAATCTTCAGCTCCTCCGCTTCTGACATGAAAATCAAGATGAGCTCCTCCTTCAAGGCGATCGTTTCTTGTCGGGAATAAGTCATCTTTATCTCAATAGCCCTCTTTCGAACCCATTGGATATAAGGTTCCATGGACACGCAATTAGGCTTCCCTATAAAATTCTTCCCTTTCTTGTGCCTATGACCCCAAGCACTCAAGATCATTCTTTTCTGTTCTTCGTGCTTCCCTTATTCTTCAAAAAAGATATTTTCCACATGAACACCAAGAGGCTTATCTTTCAAAGGGTACCCCAACTGTCAATGAGCCAATATTGGGTTATAGCTTATTCCCCCTTTTGTGCCAAGAATAGGCACATTCCCAAAGTTCCCATAACTGTCAGTGATCAACACCCTATCATAAACGCGGTTGTACCAGTCAATATCAGAGTGAGAGAGAGCCATGATCTTCTTCGACCACCACCCCTTCTTAGGGTCCCAGAATGCGTTCGCCTTTGGCAAATGTGAAACGAACCACTTATACAACAAAGGAGTACAACAAGTGAGTTGTCCTCCATTGTGGGCATTCCTCAGATGGACGGAATGATAAGCATCAACCAGCAAGGTAGGTACAAGGTTTTTCTTCAAGAAGATCTTGATGGCATTGAGATCGACAAAGTTCTCGAAGCTTGGAAAAAGAAAGAGTCCATAAATAAGCAAGGCAAAGATGGCCTCGAATGCGTCCATACTCAGGTGTTTGGCATTGTACTGAGCTTTCCCAACTAGGAACTTCGCAGTCAAACCAAATAATCCTCCCTTGTAGTCATGTTATTTTGAATGTCAACTAACTCCAAGTGTGTGGCCTTAGCTATCTCTTGTTCCTTGGGGTCCTTCTCCAAGATGGGGAATGGAGATTCGTCCAAAATAGGCAGACCAACTAACTGAGAATACTCCTCAAGTGTGGGCAAGAGTTGGTAATCAGGAAAGGTAAAGCAATGGTAATCTGGGTCATAAAACTGAAGTAACGTGGAAAGAAGTCCTTCATCAACCTTCATCTTCAATAAAATCCATAGCTTCCCATATCTATCCTTGAATCCTTCAGGGTCTGTCAGCAAGGCTCCCAATCTCCTCAGGTCGTCCAGTTTAAGACTCTTGAAAGTGTACTTCACATTGTTCTTCCTTGTACTGTCCATGATAACCCTATGATATTCATAAACAGGAGGTCTAAGTTCCATGAAACTGCTATGAAATGGATGCTTATGAATGTATGAATGCAAAAACCACAGATAAGCACAGATTCACATATTCACATATTCACAAATACACAAACAAAAGGGCCTAAGTTTAGGTCATGAGCATGGAGCCATGGTCTACCCCTCCCAACTGGTACGTACTATAGGTTTATCATTTGTATAAAAAGGTTCTAAAAAGTTCCCAGAGTCAACAACCCATCTTTAGGATATTATTGATTTCCCGAATGACTCGGTAGTAAAAAATATTCTCAAGAGAATCTCGTCTGAGTGTAGTATCGCGTATCAACTATTTTGTGAATAGACTCCCTCATAGTCATCGTACTACATCCTAAAAGGCCAAGTGTGGTTAAAGGTGACTAATGGTCATCAGTGTCATGGGCACCTAGGTCGAGAGTGGCGACGTTTTCACGAACAGACTCGTTCAACATAACTAACTCTCAAAGGGGCTAAACTGAGTGATGGTTTCTCAATTCGACTTTTTCAGGAATCGACTCCCTCAAAGTCTCCTTGAATATACCATCGTCCTATCATAGGTGCACTCAAGTCCGGGTATAGGACATCCTCACCACTTAAGGTAACAACCCTGCACACAGAACACCCAAGCATAGACAAATATATATAGATATATACATATGTAAGCAAGCAAAACATATAACAAACGCAAACACAAGCAAGGTAGGCTTAACCCTCAAATAGTCATCCCCAGTGAAGTCGCCATTTCTGTTGTGGTGAGAATCGGATATCAAGCTATTAATTAACTTGAATCACAAAACTTTGAAGTCCACCACCGAGCTTTGATTTATCCAAAGGAAAGGGTAAAGATCGAAGAAAACCCTAAGTGCACTATGTAAAGACACAACTAAGAGATCTAAGGTTTGGGGGTTAGTTATACCTAGGGAAGGTGTTAGCACCATAGATATTTGTAGTACTCTACAGGAACCTCTTGTTTGTATTTGTGTTATGTTACTGTTTGCTTGCTAAGGAATCTGCTAAAAGGTAAGGACCTAAGGGTATATATGAAGATGGCTGGTTTACATCCTGAGTGAATCGCACACTCAAAGATAACACAGAGTCGCCACCGAACTTTATTTAGTCTCAAAGGACATGGAAAATATCGATAAAATCCAAGGGGAAGAGAAACGGGAACGGGGGTCGGTTATGCTAAAGGAAGGTACTAGCACCTTACGCATCCGTCGTACTCGACGGGAACCATTTTGCTTGCTTCTAGGCTTGGATGGGTTATCTATCTAAAGGCTTCTAGCTAAAAGAAAAGGAGAGAAAGAAAGGGGGAAAAAGAAATAAAGTGCTCGCGGAGGATTGGGGCCCTCGTGCCTACGTACCCTCATAGTGCAATGAGGAAATCAGAGCGTCGTAGTTCATGGAACCAGGGGACAGAGAGGAAAGAAGAAAGGGAGAAGGAAAGAAGGGTGGAAGTGTGCTCGCCAAGACATCGCGTCTCATGCCTACGTATCAGACATTCAAAAGATTGCAGAATCAGAGCTTCCGTAGTTCGTAGAACCAAACGGAAAACAAAACAAGGAAGAGACAGGAAAACAAAAGAAGTGGTGTCAAAACCAAGAGCAAGAGTGAAAGAAAAAACTCTACTGGGGAAGACCACACAGTAAGAGCGATTGCACAAGAGACTAGAAAAAGAATGGTGTCAAAACCAAGAATGAAAGAAAATCCGCTGGGGATAACAAAGAGGATTGGTATCGAAACCAAGAAAGTGAGAGCAAAATGAATAGAAAGGACTCCGCTGGGGAAGAAAAAAATAAAGAACTGCTAGGTGAAGAGGGTAATCGACCCGGCTGGGGATCCAAATAAAGGAATGGCGTCAAAACCAAGAGAAAAAGGAAACTCAGTATATTAACTGGCTTGTAGTGGTTAACCGAAGAGAAAGAGTAAGACTCAGGTGGGAAAAAGAGGCTGGTGTCAACAGACGGACTGTGATAAACCAAGAGAGAGAGTGCTGAACCAAGGGAAGGTGTTCGACTCTGAGGGGGCACCGGTATCTTAACTGATAAACAGCGGTTAACCGAAGAAGGAAAGGATTGCAACTCTGTGGGGGATAGAGAAGCATTGGTTTTAACAGAGAAAACTGTGATTAACCAGAAGAACTGGTGTAGGACCGATCGAAGGTCGTAACCCAAAATAGGTGTTGGTATTGACTGAAAAAACAACACTTGACCAACAAAGAAGGGTATTGAACCAAAAGAGGTTGCTAACCGCTGGGGGGTTCGGTTTTTAACAGAACACTGTGATTAACCGAGAAGAATGAGTGATTAACCAAGAGAAGGTGATTAGCTCAAAAGAGGTTTCAGTATTTTAACAGACAGACTGTGGTTAACTGAAGAAACGGGTGATTAACCGAGAGAAGGTGATCAACCCAAGGAAACTCAGTATGTTAACAGACGGACTGTGGTTAACTGAGCAGGAGTGCAAACATTGGTGTTTTAACTGACAGATAGTGATTAACCAAACAAAGGGAGAAGAACCAAAAGGAGGTTGCGAACTCCGCAGCGGATTCGGTGGCATCAAGAACACTGTGTTTAACCGATGAAAGAGAAAAGAGACTCTCCAGGGGAATCACAAAACATTGATTGACCGCAAGAAAAGAATAGGGTATTGAAACAAAGATAGTTTGCTAACCCAAGAAACAAATGATCTTAACCAAAAAGGTGATTGATCAAGAGAGAGATTGAAAGAGATAGGAGTGATCAAGAATCGAAAGAGATTGCAAAGGGAAAAGAGTGATCACGATCGACTCGACTGGGGAAAGAAAGCACACTACCGCTTGAAGATAGAGGTGACTAAGCCAAGCACAGGGTCATTCGTCCCCTACTTGAAGTAGTCAGAATGAGAGTAGGAATTCTCCCTTCCCATTCCTTCTCTAACACACAGGGTGTAATGCAGAAGTTGAACCGGACGGTTCAACAGCTCCAAGTTGTACAGTGCTCCTGCGGGGTAAAACGGACAGCATAACATCTTCAATTTGGACAGTGCTCGATGCAGGGCGTAGCGCGCAACTCCAACTCCGCGGGGGAACGAGATAGAAAACTCTAAAGGAAGCCTAAAGAGAGGAAAAGGGAAGATCAACTAATCGAAACATGGTTTCGATTAATTAATCGATGGGAAATACCATGCCAATAATTTTCCAAAGAGAGTGTAAAATCATTAAGGCAAAAGGTGTGAATCATTGATTATACAAGATTAATCTCATCCATGGGGAATGAAATTAATGCAAAACCAAGAAAGGGAGTATAAAACAGTACCAAATGATCAACAAATACGCAACACAAAGTCATGTTATTGTGGTCAAAGAAAGTACAAGAAAGCATGTGTTCACATAATGCCAAGAATGTGACTAATTTGAATAATCGAAAGTGTGCGACAAAAATTCATGAATATGCTTCCAACAGAAATTAAATGACACTTAAAATGCCCATAAAAATCCATCACATCAATCCATGGAAGTTAGAGGAGGAAAGGATGTCAAACAAGCTTGAAAATGCAAGAAAATGACCTTCTGTTACAGTGGTAATCGATTACCCTAAGCAGGTAATCGGTTACTTTCTTGAAAAACAGCAAATTTGGCAAAATTTGTGCAGAGTAATCGGTTACTCAGTTGAAAAAAAACAGCGCTGCTGCAAATTTGTGAAGAGTAATCGGTTACTCTCTTTGAGTAATCGATTACCACTGTAGCAGTGGCAAAAAAATAGCAAAAACAGCTTTTCAAAATCAACTTTCAACACATAATCACTTATCCAAACTATCACATGCTATGGTATGAATTTGTGCACGAAAAATCTAGTTTAGAAACAGCAAATGATCAATAATAGAATCAATTAAACAATCAAGATCATGGATCGAGCAATGGTATAATCAATTCACACACGAAAAACACCGAAACTATATTGCGGACGATACGAAAATGATCGAAACAGAAAAATGAAAGAGATCTACCAACCTACAAGGCTGAGATGTGCCTTGGTGATTGTTGCAAAGTGATCTTAATGAAGATAATCAAAGAAAACCAGAGGAATCTTCAATTATAGCCGAAGCGTATCGAAACCGAGCAAAATACGTCGAAACTCCGAAATGTGAATTCGAACCGTTGAATGTAGAAGCAAATACTTGAGATTAATCCATAAGCTAAAATAACTCCAGAAATCCAAGTAGAATAGCAAGAAGGACAAAGGTTGAGCTCAAGAAATAATCACTTTCGATGTGAAAAGTGATTATCCTTCAAGAATTAAGAGCTTTTAGTGATGGTTTTGGAAGAGGATTGAGATAGAGAGAATGTGAGAGAATTGAGAGTGAAATTGTGAAGGATTTGTGTGTGAAATGTGGGAAATGATGGAGAGCTTGAAAAGTGAGTGAAGGTGTGCTTATATAGGTTTTTGGTTTGGAGTGTGAGAGGTTTGGACTTAGCTTTGGGTGGTTTGGAGTTAGGGTTGGAGTTAGTTGGAATTGACTCACCGAGTCAAGGCGGTTAACTCGGTTAGTTAGAACCAACTCGGTAACAATCCCAAGGTGAACTCCAACATCCAAAGATCCATATTACTTGGAAAACAAGGAACATGGTACACTCAATTTGAAGTGAAGCATTAGAGTAAATTTGAGTGAATTCTTGAAGACTCCATAATGTTCCACATGCTACTAGACTAAGGTAGAATCAAAGCCCAAAGTGTGTGCAAAGGTGCTGTCATGAAAAAGCAGCAGAATTTGCAAACTGACACAGGGTAATCGATTACCCTATTTGAGTAATCGATTACTCCATCCAATTTTTCCCAATTTTGCTTAAAAATGGTGTCGTGGCCCCGATTGCGATTTTCCACCTCTTGTTTTGATAAGTAGGCATGGAAATCCTTATTTTGTGCTTGTCTTGATGATGTGATGACCTTGTGAGGATATGATTAATCGGTCTTGGAAAACCTGAATATTCCTACAATCAAATCACAAAAAGAAAAGTGTGAATGCTTATGCTAACGATGTGAATACGCATGCTTATGCAAAAGGCAAAAGAGGGAGGTCAAATTTCGGGTTACGACAATATACACTAAGTATGCTCGCCAAGACGTCGCATCTCATGCCTACGTATTCTAATAAGGACGAAATCAGAGCATTCGTAGTTCACCTCACTAAGGGTGAGGAACCATTGACTATGGCCAAAGTTCCAAGGGGGAATGAGTATGATACTCATATAGATTTAAAGAACTCTCTAAGTCTAAGTTGTAGGGGTAAGTGAATACTCATGATGATGAGAATCACATAGAGTTTAAGAACTCTATCCTAGTTCTAAGTTTAAGGGGTAGAATGGCTCTAATGAGGCCAAGGGGAAAGGTAAGGCTCTAATGAGGCCAAGAGAAGATGATGGCTCTAATGAGGCCAAAGGTTTGATCCTAATGAGGATAAGGGGAGGTAAAGGCTCTAATAAGGCCAAGGGAGAGGTGGCTCTAATAAGGCCAAGGGGAGGGATGGCTCTAATGAGGCCAAGGGTAAAAGATGGCTCTAATGAGGCCAAGAGGATATTGAGCTATCTATGACTTTGAGGTCAATAGAGATACTTTCCTTTGGAAGGAGGGGAAAACAGCTACTTGTGAAAACAAGTGTTGGTTAAGGGGATTAAAAAGAGAGTGATAAGGAAGGGGTCAAAGGACTCAAACAGGATAAACATTCAAGAAGCGTAGTAGCATCAATCAGGCACAATCATATATATAACATCAAAATGTCAAGATAAACATCCATGTGAATCACCTTTAGGCATGAACAAGATTAAATATGACAAAACATAATGAAATGATGCACCATAACTTAATTATGAATAAATGATAAAATAGGCAAGCCAAAGTAACCTTGAACTAAGAGGTCAGAATTGAAACATCCTTAATAAACACAAGTTCAAACTATAAAGGCACTTCAAGGAGTGTTAAAAAAGAACTAGGTCAAATTAGGTTAAGAACAAAGGTGAAAAGAGAAGTACATTGGTGAAGTGTTTAACATTAGAAAATTGGATAGACAAATCCAAAACCAGAGCCTAAACTCAATTTTAAACATTTAAGAATGTGTATGTGAAGTGTCATCCAAAAATAAGCAAAATAGCCATCTCAAAACCAAACTTCAATGTGAAACACCAAACGCATCGAGCAATGAATCGAAGGTTAAACAGGAGCAACTAAAACCAATCCAAAAGACCTATTTCAAGGTCAGAAATTGACCTCAAAACCTCCTCCTAATGTGCCCCAAGACACTCTAAAAAATTAACCCAAGAAGCTAAAGGGAAGTGGTCTCTTAAAAACAAGTACACAAACTTGGTTAAAAACTACCCTTAAGTTTATAAAATAAAAAATAATAATAAAATAAAGTAAAAATAAAAATAAAAATTTTATAAAATTATATTAAACTTCAGAATGTTAACATGAATTTTCTGAGAATTTTTTACCAAAAGGAACTATTTTTGAAAAGACAGAATTGAAATGAGAATGAAAATAAAATAATTCAAAAAAACCAAAACAGGGAGGGTGTATAAGTAAAACAAGATAAACTAGGAGAAAGTCTCCACGTGTGTTTGGCCTCCAAACAGGGGGTGTTATTAGCGAAACGACATAGGCCCAGGTCCAAATAGAAACAACATTTCAGCAAAAATATAACGTTATAAGAAATATGTTACAAAAGGCATGTGAACAATGCATCAACTGGTCACCAGGGTTTAAGTGACTAGACGATAAAAATGCCATGACCACCCATGTTGCGCCATGCCATCTTCTCTCCCATGCAAAGCAAACCATCCACGAACCCTAATCGTGAAAACCATAAAATACCATGGCTTTCTCTCATCTTTCTCAATCATTTTCAATCCCGTTTCTCAACCAAAATCAACAAAATAAAACATCATAATGGAGTATTCAGAGAGAAGAATAACACCATGCTTCAAATGATTCAAAACAAAGACTTAAACACAGAGCAAAAGGACATGAAAGTCAGACATTCAAACTGAAACTAACAAACTAAATGATGATGCACGATCAAAACTTCAAACAACCAGCCATGCTACCATCTCAAATCAACACAGGTGCAATGTATGGACATTATGAGGGCATGAGGACATGGAAGAAACACTTACCAAGTGGAGACAGTCCACTATTTCTTCACTTCAAGGGTTTAGAAATTTGAACAAACTCAGCTTCCTTACTTCAATGATGATGGTATGCAAGCCTCTGATGAAGTATACAACCTTGGTTGCTCTTAGTTTCTCACGAGTTTTCCCTATTCTCTTATGATATGTTTGTTGTATGGAAGTGATGATGTTCTGTTGTGTGTTAAGGCAATGTTTGTACCTCCTTTTATAGTCAGAACCAATTGATCCTTTCTTGAAGACACAATGGTCCTTGACTTTGTCTAAAAGAAAGAGGAGTAGATTTCAGATCCTACACGCATGGCTCTTTCCACTTTCAGTCTTGAGCCAAGTGCATCTTGTCTATTGCTTGTCTTCACGGTTAAGTCAGAAGGTAGAAAAGCAAAAGAAACCAAAAGTTATGGTGCAAAGAATGGCTACATGATGGTCCATAGCTTGAAAGCATGGCAAACTTTTGTATGTCAACTTATCAAGTACATGGCAGTTGGAACTTTTGATCTACTTTCGCGGGTTTTGAGGGCAAGGTACACTTTGGAAACTGATGATGAAGTCAGTATGGTGTATTTGAATAAGATGGTTAGGATTTTGGTTCAGATTTTGGCATGGTTTGGTGTAGTGCAACAAGGTCATGGACTCCCTTTTGATGCACGATAACTTCATGCTCAATGGATCAAATGGAGTGCCTCTTGTTCCTCTTGAAAGATAGCATGAAATGGAGCACATTTGGTGTTGGTGAAATGTTAGGATAAAGTTTAGAACTACATGAAAAGTTATGGTAAATTTAGTGACTACAAAGAAACAAACCAAAATTTTTCTAAGTGACAATTCATCATTGCAACATGACTACTTTATGGCACTATAACTTGGAGAATACTACACCAATTCTTGAGATTTTTGGCTCAATGTAAAGTAGGGAGTTCATAGAGCAACTCTCATGTGAAAAACATCTTGAGATGAGGCTTGGATAGTTGAGAGAAATGGCCATGAAGTCGTGTACCACATGCTGTCAAAAAGGACTTAGAAAAATTTCAAAGTTATAGGTTTTTTTCAACATTGAAACACCAACTTTGAAGCAACATAACTTGAGATTAAATGATCCAAATGAGGAATTACACATATGCTTGGAAAGCTTGAAGAACAAGAACAACTTTCATGTACAAGAATTTAGGTTTTGAAGCTTGGAACTATGAGAAAATGGCCATGAAGTTGTGTGAAAACTAGAGCAAAAATGAGTAAATTTTCACTAAGTCATAAATGTATTTTGGCTTCCAAGTCTCATAACTTAAGAATCAAGCCTTTTTTGAAGAAGGACCCTCTAATACACTTTTAATTTCATGGAGAGAGCTTCAATTTGAGCTTTGAGTCACAAAAATTAGATGTGTGGTTTGAAAGTTATGACTCTTCAAAGTTTGCACAAGGAGTGGATTCTTCCACACTTAGAAAACTTCAAGAACCAAACCTTGCCCTTTTGGCAAGAAACCTTTCAAATGTTAACTTCTCATGCTCTAACTCAACAATCAAGCATGTATTGATGGAAAATAACTTAAATACTTCATCTTGGATCAAAATATCAAAAGTCAAAGGTTTGACTTTTCAGTTAAAACCCTAATTTTTTCATGAATTCAACTGGATGACCTTTGATGATCTTGCGTTCTCAACCTCTTCAAATACCAATGGATGGCTTCTAGAGATGTTTATGAACATAGGGAATCATGTCCCAAGGCTTGGGATCATGCCTTGATCAAAAGTCAAAGACATGGTTGACTTTTCTTGACAAACCCCTAATCTGGGGCTAGATGAACTTGAGGCTCATTGCATTTGTGATGGGAGCCAAACACCCTTGATTTCTTTTTGAATAAGGTCTCTTGAGTGTGTGTAAGCTCAATTGGTTGATGAACCAATCAAGACATTGACTGATCACAACAAGATTCCTTGTAAATCTTCAGGTAAAAACCCTAATTCTACAACTCTTGATCTGATGGTTTCTTTTTAATTTCTCTTGATCCAATTACATAAGATCATAGAATATGATTTGAGAACCTCATGATTGGTATTCAAGACCAAATGGTTGAACTTTGGAGCCTCAGTTGTCTTTCTTGAACAGACGACTTCAAACATCAATCTCAGTCACCTAGTGAACACTTGGGGTGGTTGTATTGAGCCAATGAGTGTCTTAGGAGACTTTGAAACATGTGAGAGCTTGGCTTATTGATCTTGTCATCTTTCTTGTGCAAACCTTAGCTTCCACATAAAATAAACAAACTAGCAAAATATGGTGGTTAGTTAACAATGCATAGATGATTGAATCCTAATGCAAGTGCAAGATGTTATGACATCTAAGGAGTAAAATTTGGGGTATAACAAGTGGCGTATGATTTTTTTACAAGTTAAAAAGTACAGGTATACATGTTACTCCTGCAAGGACATGGATACTCAAAGGCTTTAGTAGGTTTATTACATTGTATGGTGGTTTGGACTTTTCCACGACGGCGAGAAGTCTTATATGGTGGTGTTTATGGTGGCTTAGAGGATCTACTTAGTTGAGGTGAAAGACTTTATCTATTTATCTTGTAATATATCATTTTCTCTTAAATGCTCAATTGGGTGTCAGTTGAGATCAACTGAGCTCCTATGCACTATATCTTTTGTCAATTAGAATAATTGGACCACCTAAGTGCTCTAAATGTTATCAGTTGGGACCAATAGAGTAACTAGTGAATGATGTGTCCGCAAGTGTACGGAAATATCGAAGTAATATAAAAGATTGTCGAACCCATAGAGACCAATGTCAACCTACTGTAATCTATCGTTGCTTTGTAAAGCTAAGGCTATGATTAAAAAGGTACGAACGGAAATATAAACGCTAATTACTAAAGGTTTGAAAATAATACTAAAACGATCCCGAAATATGATTTTTGTGCACCTAAGGGACTTATAGAAAACGGGTACTGATTGTGATTATACTCCTATTCCGTAGAATATACTGACTTAAAGGCTTGGCCTCACGCTCTCGCGGTCTTAACAAAAGCCATACTTCCTAATCCCAAGATTTTGCTCTCGCTCTCCCGGTAACTAAGAAACACACTTTGAAAGCCAATAATATCCCAATCGCTATCTAAAGCTCTCTCGCTGTATTTAGATATGATGCCTAATTCCCGCAATCCAGTTCACTCCCCACGCTCTCGCGGATCTCGGCTTAAATCTTAATTTTCTTCTCACTCTCGTGACAAAATAATGTTAAATAACCTCTCACTCTCGTGACAAAGCTACTTAAATTAAACTTGGAAATTAAAACCAAAATGACAAATAATCATAATTTTGTACCTATTATTTCTACGGAGTTCCGCCGGTAACGAAGGTCCTCATACGCCGGTGTCGCGGTGAAAATTAGATACCATAGTTATTTGTTAACTAGGATCGCATTTTTAATGTCACCACCGGTCTTTGATTTTATCCAAGGGAAGGGAGAAAAACCGAATTCCCACAATGCAATGCAAATGCACTAAGATTCTAAGTTCGGGGGTTGGTTATACCTAGGGAAGGTGTTAGCATCCTAGATATCTGTAGTACTCTATAGGAACCTCTTGATTTATTATGTTATTTGTTATTTGTTTTGCTAAGGGTTTAAGGGTAGGTGATTTATTATTATTAATCCTAAGTGTGCTCGACAAGATATCGCATCTTGTGCCTACATATCCTGTCAGGAGAGAATCAGAGCACTTGTAGTTCCTTATTTAAGGATACTAAATGTTTAAAAGGTTTAGGAGAGGAAGATGAGTCATCATCTTAAGAAAGACCACCACAGTTTTGAAAATGTTTGTATTTTGTGGGGTATGGGATTGTATGTCCCTTTCTTTAAGATGATTAACATCTAATTCTCTTGTGTGGAGAATTAGGTGGGCTAAAGTTTGATTAAAAATCAAAATTAGGGGGGACTAACCTAAGAAATCTATCCTAAGTTGTCTAATAGTCTTAACTTAAGGGTGTCGATTATGATGCAAATGATGTGCACCATGCACAATAACATGGTTATCATGCATGGGATTTTCCCTTGGATATTTTATGCGGTTAATTAATGTTATTTAGGCGAGGGTGCTAGCAAAGTGATGCTAGACTTGTGTCTTGTGATCGGTAGGTCGAATGCGATGCCTAAAGGCAATCGACTTACATGGGTAGAAAATGGGCTCGATGTTGGATCGAGGATTTTTCAATTTTGAAAAGGTTTGAGTAATATAAACAATAAATCAAGTAAAACAAACAAGCAAGCAAGACAAACGGTTCACACACGAGCGTACGATCTAGCGCAATGAGAGATTCTAATGAGTTTTGATTTATTCTTAAGGTTTATCGAGAAAAAGAGTTTTGATTCACCTTAAAGAGAAAATGATAAAAGGTTTTATTTTTAGGAATTATGTTAAAGATTATTTTTAATTTTGAAAAAGTTAAAGGTTTTTTCTATTAATAAAAAGATTTAATTATTTTAACAAAAGGTTTTAATTACTTAAAAAAGTTATTGTTGTTATTTTAGTTTTAAAGTTATATTAAAAGGTTAATTAGAAAAAGAGTTTTCTTATTAAAAGGTTTAATTATATAATCTTAAAGTTATACTAAAAAGTTAATAAAGTTTTTATTATAAAAAATTTTTTAATTTTAATATTTTAAATATTTTTATTAAAAAGTATTCTTTTATTAAAAAAAGGTTCTATAATTATTTCTTTTTAGATAAAAAAGGGTTAGATTTAATTTAAATGTGATGAATTTGTTAAATAAAAAAGGTTAAATTAAAATAAGATAATTATTAATTAAACGGAGGGATTAGGTGTGACTTGGGGAAGAGGGTCTATCGCAGACCCTTAGATCCCAACCGTGTGATGTGTGTGTTTGTGATCAACGGATAAGGGTGCACGGTATGTGTAGTGTGTGTAGTGTACAAGATCAATTACTTAAAACAAGGAAACAAAGAGATCAAGGCTCTCTCGTTCCTCCTTCTCGCTACTCTCTTCTCTCGGCCAAAGGGATTTCCAAACCTAGCCGCCGCTCACCGCCGCGATTCCTCTCATCTCTCTAATTCGAACAATCAACAAACATGAACCCTAACCCCCACAGACCCATACCCCATTTCACTATATTTTTAGAGTTACAATTTACAAGGAGATTTGCGAACGAACAAAAAAGAGTAAAACGGCGATGGAAATGCGATGCGTTGATGAAGAGTGGATGACCTTCATGAGGTGAGTCACGAACTTCCCTTTTCTGATTGAGTTCTTCTCCTTCTCCTTCTTGCGTATGCCGTTGTTTCTGGCGTCTCTGACCTTAGTCTGTAGGTATTGTTGTTGCTATTTGTTGCTCACTTGTGATGCGGTGTTATGATTTAGATGTGGAATGTTTGTGTAGTAATGATATGGTCCTCCCTCTATGAGAGTGTATGATCCGAGTGTATAACCTTCTTTGTGAGAGTTTTGGAAGGTCTGTGATGTTTAGATATTTAGATTTGAAAGGGTGTTCGACTGTATTAGCATGGCTATCGGGAGAGGGGTTAGTGGATCTTTATTCTGAAAATTTTTGTCTCTGAGATTTGTATATGTGAGTTTCTGATGTTCTTTGGTGCGAATCAATGATGGCTTCCCTTTGGTGAAAATGGTTCTCCTCCTTTTATAGACATGTGTGCATTGATTTCTCTGATTTTGAATTGATAATTCTTTCCATTTTCGCTGCAACATGTTACGAGCTGTTTTGGAATGAATTTGAAATTGCTTGATGATGTCTGATGTGTCTGAATCACATTTGGGAAGTTTTCAAAATGCTAGTTAATACGTTGATTTGTGTTGAAGAGGACTTGATGGTAATATTCTTTAATCCTTTCCTTGCTTTACGATTTCCCTTTGATGGAAGAATCGTTTTGTTGATTTTGCAGGTGATCAAATGATTCAATTCGTTTGATGGCTATTAATGCTCAATATTGATGATGACGGAAGGAAAAGAGTCAAATGTATCGACGAAACTTCGTTGCGGCAAGAGCTTCAAGGTCACACTTTTCCTTCATATGTTATTTATTTATTATTACTAATATATATATATATATATATACTGAGATTGTAATTGTGTTGCAGATTTGCCAATGTAGTTTTGTAAGGTCTCTCTCCAAAAGCAGCGTGCAAACATTGAAGATCATCAATGGAGTGGACACTTATCAGAGCATAGCCATCAGATCGTGAAAGTGGAGCCGTGTCAAGTGGCCCATCATTCCCAGCTAAAGCAGAGTGAAAGCTGCTGAGGATACTGGCGATGTCTGGTTGTAGGTCTTGGAATATTCAAGTTCGAAGCACGATTCTTACTCAAACTAATGTCTGGTTCCAAAAGAACATTGTCATTAAACTACCTTATCAATCTCTTCTCCTCATACAGTCTTTGAGCCGTATGTTCACCATCAACGCTGGTTCTGGATTTAAGATGTTGTGGAGTACTGTTAAATCCTTCCTTGATCCCAAAACTACTTCCAAAATCCATGTAAGTTTATACTGTTATACTCAACTGTTCCATATACTGCTTAAATCGATTAAGAAGGAAAATTAAACAGTTTAATGAATTTTTGATCAGGTACTAGGTGACAGATACCGAAGCAAATTGGACGAAATCAACGATGCCAGGTACGTATTTTCTTATATTCATTATGAATACTTTTTCAGTGATGAAGTTTCTGTGTGGCTTACCCAAATTTCCTTTTCGCAGGTACCGGCTTGTTAGTGCATCAAAACGCAACTGATCTTTGCAGGAGGTGCTAAAGCAGCTATAGATGAATTACTTTCATCCTCTATGTTGGGAATGTTCATGGTATCGACAACGGTAGCTCGCCTCGAATTGAGGAATTGTTCGTAATACCTTGCACTTCAGGAGTATCAAGTCCTTGATCAGAATCTAGTGAATTTTTCCCAACACAGTCATCAACCTCAACCGTGTGGCTTAATGATTTAAAAAAAACTAATATATGTAGCCAAAATGTTTCTCATTCTTCAGCAGCTTTATCATGTATCGCATACTCATTCATTTAGCTATTACATTAGTACTTCCTCAATTCCTCAAAGTTGTTTTTCTCATCATCGAGACTAGGGTCTTGCAAATTCTTACTCCTATGAGAATCAAACGGGTTAAGCTTGATTAAAGCACCATTTAATTTCATTTACCCAGAATAAGATTATGAGGTAGGTGAACTTTGTGATGAAAAACCTTCCTAGAATTGATTTGAGTTGACTTTAAGAATGTGAATTTTGCGACCTTGAATCTTTGGAATTATCTCGATTTATATAAAAAAAATCCTTTAATCCTGTATCACCTTGAATTTGGACGTGAGAAATTTGAAGCTTTTCGTAATAGTTGAAACTTGTAATCTTGAATTCGAATTAATTTGATGAATCTTGGATTTGGGTTTTGTAATCTTGTAAGGTTACACCTCTGATGAATGATCAAAACTCTAGGTTCTATATAATGTTGCCATGACTACTCAAACATTGTCCAACTTTACAAATACTCGACTAATCAAATGAGGCTTTGTATGTAAATTTCTATAAAACAACCTTAACTTGAATTTGGAAAAATGGCTTGTGCATCTTGTGACGAACCTTGGAGGATTTAAATTCAAATATGAATTTCAAAACAAAAGTGCACTTTGGAAATTAAACGGAAACCTCCTTGATCTAGTAAATCCACTCTTGCGAGAACTTGACATACGATAAAAAAGATCATGAGACTCTTGGTGTTGTACATTGTAGAATGTGGACGTTGAGTGACATTTGCACCGTATTTTAACTCAATTCAAAACCAAATGTTTATGAATCTTATTTTGATACTTGCGATTCAACGGGTTTGTCTATTGAAAGAATGGAAGTCACTTGAACTTGAATTTAAAACTGCAACCACAACAAGTACTGAAATTTTAGAATCCACTTGAAAATGGTGAAGGCTCTACGAAGTACATGACTCATGTCTTGGAATTAGGGACCTTTGGAAGCAGGGACACAGCTGGGGTGCAACGCGCTACAAAAATTCCAACCAGCTCTCCCATGACCATGCAGAAAACTCTAATCCTCCTTGGAAAACCTCTGAGGCATCTTGAGGAAAGTAGACCTTGTGATGGCTAGAAGACCATAAGAAAGAGGGCATACCTTTTCTTTATTTCCTCTTGAAATTGTCGTACCTGCACGAACTGGTTAGTCACAATAAACACGCACACAAAGACCGCATGACTTAAAGATGCTATGCAAAAAGAAAGGGGATCTTAGGGTCAAAAATTAGGGTGTGACAGCCGGAATCAAGACAATTTATCTAGACATGGAATTAAACATAGACAAACTGAACATGATACACATAATAAAGGATAGCATGCTTGACAATTGTAAAATGGAACAACAGTAATAATAAAGCGATAAATACAAAGAACCTGTAAATGACTTGAAATAAATGCGGGAATTGAAATAAAGAAAACGGAACTGAAATAATCTTCTATTAATATGACAGCAAGATTGTTGATCCAAGTGTTACACAAATTATAGGCCTAAACACTAATGGAATGGTAGTTTCTCGATGTGAGAAACTACCACTTTTACAATTGTTATTTCTGCCTAAAACTATGAACGAAATGTCGGTAGCGCTTCCGCGCGACTTGGATGCCTTAAAACTGATGCAAAGGGCTCTATTTATAGAAGATTCTAGCCCTGAATAACTGCTCCCACGCTCAGAAAAGGGAGGGAAATTCAAATACCTGAAACTGCTGCAAACTGCTGAAACTGCTTAAAACTGTTGCTGTGAACCAATGGCGAATGCCGCGGGTTAATAGAGAACGCCATCTGGGGACGGCAAATGCCATTTTCTCACGGTGAACATCGTATCAGCAAAATGGCAGAATTTACTCTTTTTCTTCATTTTCTTGCTCTTTTCCCAGTTTTCTCGCACAGATGCTCTTATTCGACAAATACCTGAAACACAAACATAACACAACATAATAATATGAAAAACAAGTAAAACGAAATTAAATTGAATGCGAATCTAGTCGAAATAAATGATTATATTTTCACGTTATCAGTGAACTCTAAAGAGATCAATTAATAATAAAAGAGACATACCAATATTAATAAGTGCAAGAGAGGACATTTTGGCGACATCAAATATTTGATCAATTGATGTTACATGAGAAAATATCAAATGGAGATATTTTATGTCATTACATAATATTATTATATTATATGTATTATATTTAAGAGTGGATAAAAGAAAATAGAAAAGGAGAAGAAGTTAATAAGAAGAAAGAAAGAAAGAAAGATAGGAAGAAAAGAGGAAAAAAAAGAAAAAAAAGAGAAAAGGGAAGAGGAAAAGAAGAGCTCATAGAGGAAGAAGAGGAAATTCATCATCATCAACTCCATCTCATTTCCTTCTTCAACAAGGTGAGTTTCATTAGATAGTTTATCGGTGGGTTAGGTTTTGTGTTGAAATTGAATTAAATGTTGTTTTTGTGTGGTAATTAACGAATTAAATGCTTAATAATGTTATAACATGCTTAAGTTAGTGTTTGGATGTGTTTTGGGCATGTGGGTTGAGGTTTTGGCCAAGGTTGCCTCCATTTTTCGCATTCTGCAAATTCTGAATTCTGCTTGGGCCGCTAGGCGAGCTCAGGCGAGCTATTTTCTGATAGTGTCGTCGGGCGAGCCTTGGCTAACAGAAAGCGAGCTACCTCGCTATCTGCTCCCTGGGCGACTATACTGCAAATTTGGTTATGGGCCTTGTCTGGGGTTCGTCAGGTGAACCAAAGGCGAGCCAGCTTCGCTGGCTGCTCGCCAAGCGACCGTAGCAGGACTTAGAAAAATTGTTTTGTTACTTGATTGGATTGTTCCATATGCATGCTTGGCTATGTTATGAGTTACCTTATGCTAATTATTACTGGTTTTATGCATGTTTCTTATATGTAAATGGTTGCTTGTGGTTCATTGTTAACATGAGTTTTGGTTTGATATTTGGTGAGAAACCTTTGTTTCGAAAGTCCTATTTGATGAGGAGCTTGACTTTGAAAGTCCTATATTTATCGTGAGACCATGAATTTAACCAGGAATGCTTGGTAGAGAATAATGGTGACTATATTCCTTAAATGCATTCTTTATGTGGAGTATGTTTGACTTCTTTATATTGTTATATGTGTTGCATGTATAATGTATGTGTGGATTAGATATCTTGATTGTGATATAACATGCTTAAAACAATATGAAGATGAGTGGTGAAACCTAGGCTTATGACTAGGTAAATGGATTAAAAAGATATCTAGGTTGCAAGTATGACTTAGATAACACTAGAAGGTAACATTCATGCAATATGATACCTAGGTGAGTGTCATGGATGAATGATTATCATAGTTGTGAGTGAGATGCATTATATGAGATATGTGATGTTTTATGTGATTAAGGTGAATGTGATCACCATGTGATCAACCCCTTATTTGTGTCGTCCCAAGAGTTGATGCTTATGTAGAGCTCCTTTGGGATGTACACATCATTACTCAAAGTAAAATCTATAAATTTAGAGAGAATAATTATTATTAAAATCCGTCATTGAATATTATTTTGTGATGCTTCAAAGTATATATTTACAAAAGAAAAATAACTAAAATTGAGTAAGAGAAAATAAAAATTATAAATTTAAAATTGTTATTTTTCTAAATATTCGTAAAATTAAAACTATAAATTTAAAATTGTTATTTTTCTAAATATTCATAAAATAAACAACACTAAATATTCACCACTACATGAGGTAGTGTCCTCTAGTTAAAATATAAAAGCTAATTACTAAAGAATTAGAAAACAACAATAAATTTTAGAAGAGAGAATAAAAACTATAGACTTAAAAACTTTAATACTTCTTCCAACACACTGCTTCTTATATTCCAAGAAGTATATTTATAAACCTACAAATAAAACATAATCAATAATTAACAAATAACAATAAAAATAGAAAGAATTTAATTGAAATACACTGACAGTTTAAAACGATTTTATACAATTAGTTAATCATAGACGTTGGATATTTAAAGAAGTTTGATTTTTATTTTAACCACCTATAAAGTAATGCAAATGGATGATGGTAATGAATTGACCGTGTAATTTTTTTTACACTATCAATGCATAAATTAATCTTAAATAGAAATACTTTTTCCAACGTAAAGTTTCTTACATTTCAACTTTTAAAGAAGAATATTTATGTACCTACAAATAAAACATAACTAATAAATAGAAGTAGAAGAGAATAAGCATCGATGAATAATATATTTACTAAAAATAAATCTTATAATACATTTCTAATTGAAATAATAAAAAAATAATTCAAAATATAAAATAAAATTTGGATGTTAATATTTCTTCCAACCTACATTCTCTTATATTCCAACTTCTAAAGAAGTATATTTATGTACATAAAATTAAACATAATCAATAGTTAATGAATAACAATAGAAATAGAAATATACACGTTGATTTCTTTAAAAATTAATATATTTGGTTAAAAATTGACGAGAGAGAGCACGAGGAAGAAACGGGGGCTGGGCGGCCTAAGAAATTGGTGCCACCGCCGCCGGAAAACCACGATGTTGATGACAGCTTGAACCAACAAAGTGAATCAGAGAAGGAAGCTAGCACGAAGAACTATGTTGATATAGAGAAACCTGATGAAGTGGAAGATAATCATGAACAACCTGAACAACCTGAAACCCTAGCTCGAGAGAAGATTAAAGAACCAATGCCAAGGAAATTGTGGACAGATGTACTCAACAATAACATGAATCCGGAAAATGGTTTGGTAATTGAGTTTATCGTGCCAAAGCTGGTGAACGAAGGACTTGAAATTGAAATTAAAGAGGAGGATATTAAGTCTGAACTCATATTCTAGGAATCCTCTTTGATATTGTATGTGTTGGGATGAGATATAAGCATGAATTTCGTGAATAAATTCATGAGGAAGTTCATGCGCAGTTACCAGACATGTTCTACCATTATGAGGGTTGCTTCATCCTCAAATTCAAATCACACATGGATATGGATGCAGTGTTGATGAAAGGGCCTTACACTATTAGAAACATGCCTATTCTATTACGAGAATGGACACCTAGTTTCAATCTGAAGCAGGAATTGTTGTGAACATTGCCAATTTGGATCAAACTACCTCAACTTCCTCTGCATCTGTAGGGGTGCAAAAAGTCTAAGCAAGATTGGGAGTGCTATTGGTACGCCATTGGTAACAAATGAATGTACGAAAAACAAACTTAGGGCTTCCTATGCTAGGAATCTGGTGGAGGTGGGTATTACACAGGAATTGGAAAAAGAAGTCACTATCAAAGATAGAGAAGGGGGATCCTAAAACAACCAATTGAGTATGAGCGAAAACCTCCATTTTGTGAGAAATGTCAAAAGGTGGGGCATAAATGTGAGGTCAAGATCCAGGAGCAATGGAGACAAAAAGTTATTATGCATGTGGAAGCTAAGCCACAATCCAAAGATGAAGATGCCATAGTTTGGGAGGCTAGCTCAAGTGGAGATATGGGGGACAAGAAGGAAGATTGGCATCAAGTGAGCAAATTAGGTAGAGACAAAGGTAGACACTCTGTTGAAACAGCAACAACAATACATTGTGAGAATGGTTTTAAGGAATTAGAGGTTTTGAATGACACTCTAATGCCCCAAAATAGTGGCCAATGATTGTTGCTTGGAATGTGCGGGGGCTAAATAAGGCTGACAAGTTAAGGGAGATTAGCTCTCGTCTCCTTAAGCTTAGGACAGAGGTTATGATATTACTTTAAACAAGAGTCAAGAGTGCCAAGACTAATAAGGTGCGTGACAAACTTAGTTTTGTTGGTAGATATATGCATAACTATTGTAACCATGCTAATGGTCGTATTTAGGTGTATTGGGATGATAGCATTATAAACATTAAACATGTTAGAAGTACCATTCAAATGATACACTGTGGAGTTTATGACCTTAATGGGAATTTCAAAACTTGGATAACAACCATTTATGCTCTTAATCAATTAGATCAAAGAAGATTGTTATGGAAAGATTTAGAAAACATTCATATACACCAACAAGGCCCTTGGTTTCTTATGGAGGACTTTAACAGTGTCGTAAGAGCTCAGGACATAATTGGTGGCAATCTTGTAACTGATGTTGAGTATGTTGACATTCACAATATGATGGAGAAAACTTTCCTTTTTGAGAAGTGTAGTATATGGAACTACTATACCCATTCTAATAAGCATACTGAATGAGTGATATACTCTAGAATTGACAAAATTCTAGGCAATGTTGAATGGCTTCAGAACAATCTTAAGAATACCCTGCAAAATTTACCCCCTAGTGTGTCTGATCATGCCCTATTATGTTTATCTGGTGAGGAAAAGATAGATTACAGGAAATCTCACTTCAAATTTATCAATAGTGTGGTGAATATGGAGGGATTTTATGCAGCTGTTGCTAATAGTTGGAGTCAACCTATAAAGGGGGGCCCATGTACATTCTCTGGTATAAGCTGAAGAGTTTGCAGGCTTTTTTGAAGGCTTTGAGCAAACCCTATAAAAAATGCAAAGTCACATCTCCAAAGCCAAAATTGAGCTCATGCAAGCTCAAAATAACTTGTTTGCTGACAGGATGAATATCTTGAATATTAAAGAGGTTAAAAGATGCACTGTTAATATTCTGAAGTCGCATAAGTTTGAGGAACAATTATTGAGGCAGAGGACCAAAATAGATTGGCCCAGGTTGGGGGATACCAACACAACTTATTTCCATGCTTCTTTAAAAGTCAATCAGCATAAAAATAGTTTAAAAGCTCTTCAAAAAGAGGATGGTACTCAACTTCACACCCCATCTGAGATTGAAACAAAAATTATGGAGTTCTATGGTGGTTTAATGGGGGCTGGAGATAATAACATGCACCATATTGACATAACTGCCATGAGGGAGGGACCTCATTTAACCAGGGGGCAGTGGCTGTTTTTAACTGCTCCTGTGAATGAAAAGGAAATCCTTAACGCCGTTAAAGGAATAAGTGACCTTAAGACCCCAGACATTGATGGATATAGAGCTAAGTTTTTCAAAGCTAGTTGGAATATTATTAGGGAAGATATGATTGCAGCGGTGCCGAAATTGTTTGAGGAAGATTATATGCTAAAAGCTTTCAATAACACTTTGTTACCCTTATTCCCAAGTCTAAGGAAGCTAAAACTATCAAGGAGTACATGCCTATAGCAGGTGGTACTACCTTCTACAAAGTTATCTCCAAGATTCTCACCACCAAACTTGGAAGAGTCCTTAGTAGTATCATCAGTCAATGCTAAGTTGCCTTTGTTCCAGGCCAGAAAATTCACAATCATATCATGTTGGCTTTTGAGTTACTAAAAGGGTACACTAGAAAGGGGGGCACCTAGATGTATGATGCAACTAGATTTACATAAAGCCTACGACATGTTTGATTGATATGCTCATGAATGTATCCTCAAAGCGATTGGAATTCCTATTCAATTTTTCAAGTGGATAATGATGACAGTGTCCACTGTATCCTACAGATTCAATCTTAATGGTGTGTACACTGATATTATGGATGCTAGGAAAGGGATAAGATAAGGGGATTCCTTGTATCCTCTTCTTTTTGTTATCATTATGGAGTATCTTAACAGAACTCTCCATAAAATGCAGAAGAATCCAAACTTTAACCACCATGCCAAGTTTGAGAGTTTGAAGATTACAAATCTTCAAACTATATTTTTGTTGCTCTCTTGATATTTCTCTTTGCTAGAGGTGACTGTGTTTCTGTTGAATTGATGCAGGATGCTTTAAACAGGTTCTTTGCTTCTACTGGGCTCAAAGTCAATCCTTCCCAGAGCAGAATTTACTCTAGGGGTGTGAATGATAGTACTAAAGTGGAGATTCTCAATCTAACATCCAACATAGAAGGTGCTCTTCCATTTAGGTATTTGGGGGTGCCTGTAACAAGTACAAAGTTGGCTATTACTCATTACCTTCCCCTTGTGGATAAAATTGTGGGGAGAATTACACATTGGAGTGCCATGTTTTTGAGTTATGCAGGGAGGGTTCAACTCATCAAGAGTGTTCTGTTTGCAATATCCAATTATTGGCTACAATGCTTCTTTATTCCTAAAGTTGTCATCCAGATAATTTAGGTAATTTGTTGGTCCTTTTTATGGACAGGTGGTGCAACTATCAGCAGGAAGAGTCATGTTGCTTGGAGGAAGGTGTGTAAGCCTAGATCCCAAGGGGGGCTCAACATTATCGATCTAAAGTTGTGGAACCAGGTTTATATGCTAAAGTTATTCTAGAACCTGAGTGCTAAGGTGGACAGTCTTTGGGTTAAGTGGATTCACACTTATTATATGAAACACTAGGAGATTTTTACTGTGGAATTAAAGGCTAATGCATCTTGGATCATTAAAGATATTCTTAAACAAAGAGAAGTGGTGGGAGGAGTGCATGATCTTTGGAACCAAATGATTGATATGGGGAAATTCAGTGTTAAGAAGATATATAAGCTGATGAATACTGATGTGCCTCATGTGGATTTAAACTGTTTATTTAATGGGAATCAGGCCAGACCTAGGGCCAAGATGGTGTTATGGCTGATCTGCCATGGTACGCTTGATACCAATGCTAGACTATTTAGATTTAAGTTGATAAACTCGATGCAGTGCAGTTTTTGTGACAAGGAAGAGAACTTAAACCATCTGTTTTTTTACTGTGGTGATTTGAGAAGCATATGGCAACTGATGCTGAATTGGACTCGTGTCCTACATGATCCAATGGAATGGGAAGAGGAATTCAAATGGATTCTGATGCAGGGGAAAGGTAAAGGTTGGAAATCATCTTTGATCAAGCTTGCCATAACAGAAACGATTTATGAACTGTGAAATTATAGGAATGCAATATGTTTCGGTCATAATATGAATAATAGGGTCATAGTTGAAACAATTATAGAAATGATTACTCATAGAGAGTGGACTAGTCCTAAGCTTAGACCACATATAACTAATATGATGTTACCTTAGTTTATTTGTTTGTTTGTCTTTGTGGGCTGGATCCGAGCGATCGCCTTGTGTAACTTGTTTTTTGAATTAATTTATATTTCTTTGATTAAAAAAAATAGAAATTGAAATAAAAGAAAACATGCATCTCATTGAAATAAAATATGTTTGTGTTGATTTGAATTAGAAGCAAACTTTAATAAAAGAAAAGCGAAAACTTATTTAGAGAAATATTTGAAATTTTACAACTTCTACTTAATATTTATAATAGAGAGAGAAGATTGATTCTTGAAGAAGCAAACTTTAATAGAAGAAAAGCAAAAATATTTTTAAAGAAATATTTGAGAAGTTTCAACTTCTACATCGTACTTAGAGCACCATTATCGGTGTCTTTTCTTCGTTTTTACACATTTTCCAAAGACTTTGTGTCAGAATTTGATGGATATTTGTGGAAGCATTACCGTGCTTTGCTTTGAAAACGTTTCGGCAGAAAACAACGTTCCTTTTATTTATATTAGACTAAAAAATAGTAAATAATTAAATATGTAGTGTAAATGTGTAATGTTTGAGATTTGATGGGACTTATTTTAGAGTTTTTGATAGGTTGTATGGATATTTGAAATATATAGTAGAGTTGTTTAGAAAATGAAAAGGTATAATATAATATAAAAAATTGAGTGGATCCTATTTAAAGAACCCAAATGAGGATGATGGATGTAGATGCTCTTATAATAGAGAGAGAAGAATGATTCTTGAAAAATGTAGTGAAATGATTGTGGCATTAAAAATTTGTTTTGAAATTAATGCATTTAAGTAGAAAAATGTAATCGTGTTAAATTGATAATGAAGTAGTGAGATTAATGGTTTTTTTACGGGGATTAATAGGGTTATAGAAAGCATTTAATTTACTTTTTATTATTTATTTAATTATTTGAATTTTTTAAAACTTGAGAGCTGAATTGTTTTTGTTCTCCAATGATTTTGTGTTGGCAGTTCAGTTATTAATAAGCTAGAAACGCTCATTATGAAAACTATTTAATTAGTAATATTTGTTTTCTAATGTAACTAATTTCTTTTTTATTACTTACTAGTGGGATTAGTGGGGTTATAGAAAAATATTTAACTAATTATTGAATTTAGTATTATTTATAATATTTAATTTTTATTATTTACTTTACTTTATTATTAATTATAAGAATTTAATTATTAATTAAATAATTATAGTGGGATTAGTGGGGTTATAGAAAATATTTAAATAATTATTTAAGTTAATCTTATTTATAATATTTACTTTTTATTATTTAATTTTTTTTATTATTAATTATAACAATTTAATTATTATTTAATTAACTATAAGAAAAAGAATCTTGGCGAGAGGTTTTTATGGAGAAGTTATAAGATTACAAATTAGTATGATGATTTCAAATGACTTTGTTATCCTAATGCTTACTATTAATTATATATTTCAAATGAAAATAATAATGCTTAACGCAGAATTTGGAAATGAGTAGTTTGTTTTGAACCAGTAAATTTAAATCGTAGACATCATAGGCAAAAGTGGGATTTTTAACTGCCATACCACAAGTTTGAAAACAAAACATCAAAATGCCACTAGTTAAAAATAATTTCTCAAAATGCCACATAATTAGTAAGGGTTTATCAAATCAATGGCCGAGCTGTGGAATTTTTTCCCCTCGTCATGGGTTCGTCCATTCAATGGCTGAGCCCTTGAATAATTTTTTCTTCATTTTTTTGATATTGTATATTTTTTTTATGTTTTTTTATAACTATTATAATATAAATTTAACATTTTATTCATATTATTAATTAATTTAATTTTATTTATTACACATCAATAATTGCATGAAGATGTTCTGTCAGCCATTGGCCGAGCAGTGAAATATTTTATTATTTTTATATTTTCTATAAATAGCTTTGTGAGACAATCTCTAGTTCTTAGATCATTTACACCTATTTCATCATTTCACTCTAAAATATTTCTTCAAGAATGAAGTATTTTACCAATCCAGATGCTCAACTGTTTTTCGGCATTAAAGCCTCTGATGAAGATCCGACTATGGAACACAGTGACATTCGAGCATTTTTAGAGAAGCCTGGTGAGTTGTTTATATGGAGAAATTACTGACGGTGAAAAGATTAGAAGAATTGACAGGCTTGTTAAAGATGGAGAAACTCGATCTTGGAAAGCTGTTAAAAACGACTATGTTGTTGTTTTGATGATGTATGGATCAACGAATATTATCTTGATGGTTGTAATCTCTTAGACATGTTGATGTGTTTAATCGTTTTATTGTTTATCTCTTGTTGTTTTATGCGCGGTCTCTTTATTTTGTTGTTGCTGAAACTTGTCTTTAATATTAATTGAATGTTGAATTACAAAGACATGAAATGAAAGCTAAAACCTTGACTAAATGATTAACTAAAAAAACAAACAAAATCATCTCGACGAACCGGTTAGACAGGTCGGCTACATTTGTACATTTTCTACGCATATGGTCTATTTCGCGACAAATCCCACACATTCTCTTCTCTTTTTAAACATAGTCCATTTTGGTTTTAATTTGAGTACTATTTGGACGTCCTTTTTTCTTCCTTCACATAAGCTCATCATGGAAAATAATATATCCTTCATATGTTGGCCAGTTTTCATGGTGTGGAAGTCCAAAGAAGCTTTCCATGTAGACTTTAAAAACATTCAGAATCTTGAAAACATCTGGTATGTGCATGGTGTGGTCTTGGCGTATACTAGCACATGTTGTAATTACATGGGAGCAAGATAAATGAAATGCTTGAAATTTCCCACAATCGCACCACCCTTTCTTGAAATCAAAGCTAAAAGTACCTAATGTTTGGCCATCATTCTGATTAATTATTTCGGCCACCATAAAATAAAATCTCTCGCGATCGAATTGCATGACATTATGACTGCTAGATTTACTCGCTTCTTCAGTCATTCCCTTATTACAGTTATCCGTGAAAGGTTGACCAGATGCCAGCATTTTTGTCTAATTATGGCCTCGTTTACCAAATAGCGATCCCAGCCGAAAATATGCAAACTGAACCAAAGCAGTGATTGGAAGGTTTCGGGTAGCCTTAAGTACCAAGTTCATTGCTTTGGCCAGGTTAGTTGTCATGTGTCCCTAATGTTGTCCTCCTTCATATGCCCTTGCCCATTTCTCTCGGGGAATGTTGTTTATCCACTCCAAAGCCTCTCTATTTGATCTTCGTATTTCACTTCGGCAATAATTAAATTTCGCCTCCATCAAGGCATATCCTGTAATAAAAATGTTAATTAAAACACTTGAATATCAATAACTATTTTAGTAAGTGTAAATCTAGAATGTTACCCATGTTGACATGTTTTTTACGTAGTTCCTTGTCTCTGAACTCACGCATGAATTTTTACGCAACGTGTCTGATGCAGTAAATATGTGAAGATGGAGGATATTGCCATCCATTTTCAGGATCATCATATACACTCTTGATCGATGGATGTCGGTCAGATATGAGACACAGGTTGGCCTGGGGTGTCACATGTATTCTCAAATTCCTAAGAAAGAAACACCAACCATCCTTTATCTCACCTTTAACTAATGCGAAATCTATTGGGAAAATGTTATTGTTCCCATCTTGTGCCACAACCATCAATAAAATCCCTATGTACTTATCATACAATCATGTTCCGTCAACTTGCACAACAGGCTTACAATAAGCGAAACCACAGATACATGGTCGAAACGCCTAAAATATACGATGGAATATCCTTCTATCAGCCAATTAGGTTTCGTCGTGTGAAAATGCAGGCAATGTTTGCAACTCTATAATAGTACCAGGAAGATAGGTTATCATTACCAACAACCACTGTGGCAGGTGTTCGAATCGTATTTAAAGAGGGGTTTTTGTTATCGTCTCCACAGGGATTGCAGATATTTTGATGCTTGCCTTTCAACAGTTTATCGTTTCAAGAAAAAGGGTTTCCAAAGTATTGTTCATAAAATTGTCACGTTTTTAGTAGAAAAGCTTATAAATTCTAAAGAGTTTGATTAGCAAAGTATATCAAAAGTAGTGTTCATATACCTTAACTTATACGTATTCTTTCAATCTTGCATTGAAGTCGGATCCGATTAATATCGTCGCACATTCTCTCAACACCGTTTATCTCTAGAGCGGCGTCATAAGAAATACCGTATTCATCGCTACATGATTTCTCCATATAACAACCAATATAGTAAGCCTTAAGTTCAACACAAAGCAACTATCGACCATAGACCGATCTCTCCAATCTATAAACCGATAGATGAATATTTTAGGTCAAGTTTCACAAAATCTATGTCTAGAGTTTTACAAAACAAGAATGGATAATTAAGAACAAAAATATTCATCATATATTAATCATCACTTGTTCACATACAAGTGTAGCGCGCTTTTTATGGTTTCGAATCACTACCGCTTTGGTACTACAGTTCGATTCATTTTTTATCCTATTGAAGCTGATGAAGGAAGGGAAATAGATGTCTCCAATTAACCCTTCTTGCAAACTGAGGTTAAACAGTAAAAAATGTTGGTTTACAGATGCGGCTTTAGTTCGTGCGTCTCTCTCTGCTTATTTTGTTTAGAACGAAATACCGGGACTGTTCATGGGGAATTTGTTGGGATACTGCACTAGATTGGCTGGAGGTAGGGGACTTTGGGGTTTTTCTTGATTAGTGTGCTCGCTAAGATTCTTTTTCAATCTTATGCCTACGTATTCCCGGGATAGGGAAATCAGAGCGATCGTAGTTCCTCCTATTCTATGGGAGGAAATGGTGTTTTGGTGTCTTGTTCAAAGCCCAAGACATGAAGCTAAAGGTGGTTTATATCTTGTTCAAAGCCCAAGATGTGAAGCTGAAGGGTCTATTTGTATCTTGTTCGAAGCCCAAGATGTGAAGCTAAAAGGGTGTTGACTTTAGAGAGAATTTGTCATCTCTAAAGGGGTCTGTTTGTCACAATTGTTGGGTGACTGATTATAAAGGAGAATTACTTTAACTGGGATATGCGAATCCAGCAATGCCATAATTTCCTTTATAGGGGATTTTTAACCTGAAGGAGAAGACTTTAACTCAGTTTAGAGCAATGCCATATTTCCTTAAGAATTTCTCATGCTAAAAGAGGGATAGTGACGTGGATGCAAATAATCCAGAGGCTTGCCGCTTACAGCAATTAGACGAGGGAAAAGGAGTTGTTGATGTTTGTATGTTGTGACCAAAGCATGATTTGATGCTAAAAGGTTTATTGAATCAAACGGGGATTTCTTTATACAAAGCCTAAGAAGAGGCAATTGACCCAACAAGAGGATGCTTTTGTGTCTCATACGAAGCCCGAGATAGAGGCTAAAATGGTTGACTCAACAAGAGAGTGTTTTTATATGTGTCTTGTACGAAGCCCAAGATGGAGGCTAAAAGGGTTTGACTCATCAAGAGAGTCTTTTATACTCACCAAGAGAGTGATTTGTATCTCGTACGAAGCCCGAGATAGAGGCTAAAGGTGATCGACTCAACAAGAGAGTCTTTTTATACTCAACAAGAGAGTGATTTTGTATCTCGTACGAAGCCCGAGATGGAGGCTAAAAGGTGTGACTCAACAAGAGAGTCTTTTATACTCAACAAGAGAGTGTTTTGTATCTCGTACAAAGCCCGAGATGAAGGCTAAAAGGTTTTTGACTCAACAAGAGAGTCTTTTATACTCAACAAGAGAGTGTTTTTGTATCTCGTACAAAGCCCGAGATGAAGGCTAAAAGGTTAACTCTGTTGGGGAGAATCATTGTACAAAGCCCAAGAGGAGGCTATGGTTACTGTTTCAGTTGAGTGACAGGTCTAGTATGTTGGTTAAAAGAGAAAATCAGTTCTTATATGGGTAATGTTGTACTCATGGATTTGATCTGAGGACTGGGATTATTTCCTATTCTTTAAGGAAACGGGGAATCCGAAGGGTATTGAAACTGCCCAAGTCTACAGGTGTTTTTCCTATTTTTGAAAGGAACTTGAGAATGTCTTCGAGACTCAAGGAGATTAGACTGTCCAAGTCTAGAGTTTTATCTTTTATACTATGCTTAAGAGAGATCAAGAGACAGTACGTTCGCCGTAGGAAGATCTTGACTCTTTGAAAGACTGTTCTATTAAGATGACTAATTTCTGTTCCTATACCTTTAAGAGGTCATCGGGACAATTTGTACGAAGCCTAAGAGGAGGCGAGAATAAACTTTTAAGAAGCCGAAGGGACAATTTGTACGAAGCCCAAGAGGAGGCTATCTTCCCGGAGGAACAATCATTATACGAAGCCTAAGAGGGTGCTGTGAAAACTTCTAAGAAGCCGACGGGTCCTTGTACAACGTCCAAGAGGAGGCGGGGATGCTTTTAGGAAGCCTGTGGGTCCTTGCACTAAGCCCAAGAGGAGGATGATGAACAGTTCCAGAAGGGATTTCACTTGGAACATTGGCCTTCTGTAAGTGAACTTTCAAGGGGGAGATTTCTTAGATCTAGTTATCTAAAATTGTTGTAAAAGAAAATTCTCATGGTTTAGGTTATGTTGAAATATCTAGGAGAACGTCGGAGGTAAGGAGACGAGGTTTTGTCTAGTTCTAGACGTAGTTGCCGGGGAAACTCTAAATATCTATACTAGTATTACATAGTCGATATGAGTTTATGAAAGAAGACTTACAGTGAAAAAGCCTTACAATACAGTAATAAACATATGAAAGCGGTAAATGAAAGCAGGTAAACACTTACTCGGTTGTAGAGCTTCCATGCTGTTTTGTTAGTTGTTCAACAAAGAAAACTTTGATAACAATATTATATTCAAAATCAAAGGAGAAAGTGCTTTGAAAAGATTGTTGGGGCTTACAGCTCAAGGAGAGGCCCAGGGTTTTATCAGTGATCGCACTGTCGTTTTGTACAGGGACTTATACAAGTGACTGAGGCCCAAGAAAGGTTTTTTGTATAAGGGGATGGGTCTTACACTCTCTTAAGAGGCCCAAAATGATTGAAAGTGAACAAAGATAGGTCTTATAGCTCAAGGCGAAGCCCAATGGTTAATTTTGAAAAGGGCGACGATCGCGCCGAGGTTTTGAAAACACCGTGGGTCTTATACAACGACTGAGGCCCAAAAGTTTTTGGTTTCAAAAGGGGATTGGGTCTTACACTCTATTAGAGGCCCAAAATGGTTTTGAATGGGTCTTATAGCTCGAGGAGAGGCCCAGATGGTTTGTTTTAAACAGGCGATTATCGCGCCGAACTTTTGAAATACAACGGGACTTATACAACATTTGAGGCCCAAAATAGGTTTGTATTTACAAACGATTGGGTCTTACACTCTATTAGAGGCCCAAGTGTTTAAAGAAAAGAATGGGGCTTATAACACGAGGGTAGGCCCTGATGATTTGTTTTTGAATTGGCGATCGCGCCGAGATTTTCTTTTAACGCAGAGGGACTTATACAATATCTGAGGCCCAAAAAGGTTTTGGTTAAAATGGGATTGAGTCTTACACTATATTAGAGGCCCAATGTAATTTAAAGAAAAGAAACGGGGCTTATAAAACGAGGGTAGGCCCAAAGGGTTTTCGTTTGAAATGGCGATCGCGCCGTGATTTTTGAAAACGCAGTGGGTCTTATACAATGACTGAGGCCCAAAATGTTTTGGTTTTCAAAGGGGGTTGGGTTTTACACTCTAATAGAGGCCCAAAATGTTTTGAAAAAGTTTGATGAGGGTTGAATTAATCAAAACCCTAATTTATTTCCAAAATGTATTTTAATTGAATAAAAAATTCAATTAAAATGATCAAAATTGTTTAACATGTGGGAAACAAATTGTGATCTTGGATTAATGTTTCAAAAATCATGTTTTGACCTACAAAATGATTAGAAATCATAAAAATTTGCAAAATCAAGAAGGAAAAAATATTTTAAATGTCAAAAACAATTAAAATATTAATTCTTGGCAAAAATATCAATTATAAATAATATTTTTAGGATTTCTTGGTAAAATAAAATATTTTAACATTTTTGTGAATTATTAAAAAAAGAATCAACTCAAAATCATTAAAACTCAGAGAGAAATTAATTTTTGAATCAATTAAATAAAATCACAAAATTCAAATATTCAAATATTTGAAAAAGGGCGCCAAGAACATGGCAAGAACACACGCCCTTCCTCTGTTTCTGCAAATTTGCGTTTTCTATCCAATCTCACTGAATACTTGATTATATCATGCAATCTACATATCAATCTACTCGTTTCAACCTCACGATCATGTCTATGGTCTTTAATTTCATTTATTTTAAACATGGAATAAGAAATCAAAGAGAAACCTCAAGAACCCTAAATTTTGCATGAAGGTTCAGAAATTCCATACACGATTCATACAAAGCAATTGATTGAGGGTAAACACTCTATGCATGATTATGAACATATGGCCAAATTATTGTGCAGCAAAAAATGCATGGATCATAGAGTTAGAAGAGCTCATGCTCACCTCTTGCAGCTGGTGATCGTGTTTTGGGTTAGAGGTGTTACAGCTAGGTCCCAATGATCTGGATAGCTTCCCTAGGTGCCATGGAGTGTGTCTGGATGCTTGGAATGGATTTAAATGATCTGGAACTTAAGATGGTACCCCAACTGCAAATCTGTTAAATGCTTGAGCAATTGGCTAGTGATTTTGTGATTTTGGTGTTCCAGATGTTATGTGAGTGTTTGGATCACTTCTATATGATGTTTATGAGGTGTGTGTGTGATTGGTTTGGTTGGAATTGCTCTCAAACTCCAAACCCGATAATGACTTGCTTTGGAAGGCAAATTTGGAAGTGAGAAGGTGATTTTGAGGAAAGCATCTGTTTGATGGCTTTGGTGTAATTATACTGAGCATAAATGAGCTCTATTTATAGTAGAGCAAGTTTGTTTTGGGATCAATAATGAATGGCAACTGCAGCAGAGGTTTGGCCAATGTTGATCAATGGGAATCCAAGTCTCCTCTAGCCATTGACTAGTGGTTAGGGCACAGAGTTGTGGTTCCCTAGTTGTTGGATCATTCTTGACTGAATTCTGTTGCAAATGTGTCAGTCCATGCCACCTTGGTGCATCCATTAAATGCTCCAATCCAAAATTGGAGTCTTGTCCCTCTTTTAGGGATTTCTAGGTTTGGCATGCTACTTCTTGTTCCAAAAACTTTGGAGGCTTGGATCAGCGTTTGTTCCCTTTAGATTTGATCCTCAGATGTGTCCAAAGTGATGACAAGGCTTGGAATTATTTGATTTTTCCAAATCGAGCAAAAGTGCAAAATTCTGCCTAGCCTTGGCAATTTTCAGCAAGGCATATTGCCATTGTCATATCTCATGGCTCAAGTGGAATTTGATGCAGTTCTTGGCCATTTTGGAAAGCCCTCATATGATACAATAACTGTTTGATCATAATTGGTTTTGATACTTTTTGGATCCAAGTGAAAAATGCCCCTACATTTGGAAAAAAGTGAAGGCAGATTTTGACTTAGTGAAAATTTCACTAAGTGTTGGAAAAAAGTGACATTTTCACTTTTTGTGATTTTGATCATTCCATAACTCAAAATCCACGATGAATTGGAATGAGGTGTAGTTGAAGCTTTTGTAGAGGGTAATTAGAGCTACAAATCTAGCTTTGGGTGGGAAAAAATGGCCTTGTGGTTTAGGAGTTATGATCCTCCAAAGTTGGTACCCTAGCCACTTTGTTCCATAACTTATAAAAATTTCTAAGTTTTTTATGGTTACCCCTTTTACAAGTTATCCCACTTTTCTTGATTTTTCTTGATGAATGATGATTCCGATCATACATTAACATCATTTTGGGGTCAAAGAACCATAATTATGAAAAATCTCAAAAAGTCAAAGTTTGACTTTTGTGCACAGTTGACTTTTTGTCAGATGAACTCCAAACTGTGCGATCCTCTATGAAATCAAGTTCTTGACCTAAATCAAACTTGATGGATTGATTTCATAGATGTTATAGGGTGTATTGAATCAAGTCTTAGGGTTTGGTAGCATGTCCTGGTCAAAAGTCAAAGATACAGTTGGCTTTTCTCGCGAAACCCTAACTGTGGTTCAGATGAAATTGAAACTTGTTGCTCAAGCTTCTTGGCTTAATCCATTGTTGCAAATGGATCAATGAGGTGTGTTAGGGACCCTCAAATCATCTCTTGAGGTCTTGGCTCATGATTTGTCCCAAAAGTCAACTTAGGGGTGAATTAGGTCAAGAAACCCTAATTCCTGATTTTTTTATGAATGCATCCCCTGAGGCTAAATTGACTTGATGATTGGGTTCATGAGATCCCTTAGAGCATCATAGGTTATGCTTTGAAGCATTGGCTCATACCCAGAGGAAAATTTCCATCTGAAGGCCCTGGTCGACCAAACCCTAATTTGGTGATACTGGCAATCTTAAGGCTTGATCCACCTAGAAGGGAGAAGCCTTGTGCTTAATCCTTGAAGTGGGATTCCTCTTGATCCTTTGTGGATGTTTAGGAGGCTATACAAGTTGAAGATCATGTCATTTCTTGATTGATCCTTTGTCTAAGAGCTCTGAGAGGGCTTGAAACCTTAAGCCTAATTGTAGTGGATGCTCACCCATCTTTGGGGAGACTAATGGTTCATCCATATGGTGATGATGATTTGCAAAATGATGGGAAATCTTAGTGGTCAAAATTTGGGGTATGACAGATGCCCTTATTTAATCTTCTTGGACCCGAAGGTGTGAATGGCGAACGTATTCGGGCATTCGGGGTGCAAGAGGATTAAATATCGGAATACCCGAAATTTTGATGGTGGTTATGAATGGCAGTCCGCACATCCTTCCTCTTTTTCTAAGCAATGATGCTTAGAAAAGGTAAACTTCCCCTCGATCCTGGTTTCCTATCAAGAAACTGGTCTCAGTTTCTAATTCAAAGTTCCCCTCGATCCTGGTTTCCCACCAAGGAACTGGTCTCAATTTCTGGAATAAACCTCCCCTCGATCCTGGTTTCCTACCAAGGATCTGGTCTCAATTTCCGATATAAACCTCCCCTCAATCCTGGTTTCCTACCAAGGATCTGGTCTAAGTTTCTTTTGTTAATAAACTTTATTTACAAGGGACACTATGTGTAGCGGTTTTCCTTAAACTTCTCGCCGAATTTTCCTGGGGAGATGCCATTTGATGGAAAAAATGGTGGGGAAAACGAGTCTCTTGAGAGATTGCTTTCGCTTGGGGTTACCACATCATACTTTTCTCGGGATCTTCTCGGAGAAATGCCATATAATGTGATCCAATTTTGAGGTGTCGATGACCTTTTCGTCAGTGAATTTTTTCAGAGAAAAACTGTTGTACTGTTGAATCTCTGATTAAGAGGCTTTCTCTGGGGATTTTCCTTAATCCGGGAAAGCAAAGATATCATCTTCAATGGCGAAGAGTGATGTTTTTCGGAAGCTCTCTGGCTCTTCAGAGGTTCAAGTTATCAAAGTGGTCAAAGAACCACCTTCATTCCATAAATAAACTGGAGGAGAGATCACTTAGATGATTCATTTCCTGATGAGGAAAGAACTGACGACTTGATTGAGAGGACTCTTATCACTAGGGAACAAGACCGACTAGAGTGATAGTGATGCAATATGAATATGAATGTAAATCAATAATGCATGATGTATGTATGTATATACTGACAAAACTGATGCGACATACAGACTAGTAGATGAACATGACAGGATACTCGGCCACAGTGGGGGATGAAAAGTATCAATGGTTCACGATAGCAATTCTGCCTGGCTTAGGAGAGATAGTCCCTGCGGGAGCTATGTTGGTCGGGCTTAGGAGATAAGAACTCTTCCGGGGGTGTCAGATGAAACAATGGTCTCTGACACAGCTGATCCTTCATTCAGGTGCACTGGTTTAGAAGGAGTACCTTGATTCTGCACTTTGAAGCTCGATTACTTCTGGAGAAGCGATCGATGTTCTTTTGATGTTCAACAGTCAAAAGAAATTGCCATCTTTATTTTAAAAGCAGAAAAGTTTTATCAAGTAAATTCATTTTTGTTTTATTTCAAGAACCGTTGATCATGTTAAAATGTCGTTCTGTAAAGCTAAAATAAATAAGAATTGCAAACAAAAGCACAAGGGCTCAACTTTTATTGATAGGATGGAAATCAGCCAAACGCGTGATTCCATAGAGTATTTACAAAGTTAGAAAATGGTAATTTAAGGGAAAAGGGCTACATTGAAACATAACGACCACTATCCTTCTACCAAATTTGACTTCGGGGCATCCTGAGCTTCCGTCGAAGATGAACTTGACTGGAGTTTTCCTGACGGATGGCATTACTGCTGCTGAGGGACTTGCCCCATTGTCGAACGTAGTTACTTGCCATTATCCCTAACTTTTGTCTGGATTGTACTTTGAGATTTCCAATCCACCGGGATGAATTTTGATTATGTCTCTAATTTTTTCCTGGACCGCCCTTTCGGGTTTTCAATCCACTGAGACATTTTTTTTAATTATATTTTTTTTATTTAGGCGAAGTATTTCTTGACTACGTCAACGTTTGTGGGGTAGGAAAATTCCCTTCCGTCCATGGTTGCAAGTCTCAAGGCACCGCCTGAGAAAGCTTTCTTGACCACATAAGGGTCGTCAGAATTCGGAGTCCACTTGCCCCGAGAATCAGTGAAAAATGATTGTATCTTCTTGAGCACAAGGTCTCCTTTCCTGAAGACGCGAGGTCGAACCTTTTTGTCGAACGACTTCTTCATTCTTTATTGATACAACTGACCATGGCATATTGCCGTGATTTGCTTTTCTTCGATCAGATTCAGTTCATCGTGCCGACTTTGGCACCATTCAGCTTCTGTAAACTTAGCTTCCATCAATACCCGGATTGATGGGATCTCTACCTCTATGGGGAGAACTGTCTCCATGCCATAAACTAGAGAGAAAGGGGTTGCCCCTGTTGAAGTGCGGACAGATGTCCGATAACCGTGAAGAGCAAAGGGCAGCATCTCGTGCCAATCTTTGTAGGTTACAACCATCTTTTGAACGATCCTTTTGATGTTCTTGTTAGCCGCTTCTACCGCTCCGTTCATCTTGGGTCGGTATGGATATGAGTTATGGTATTCGATCTTTCCTGGATGCCCTTGGTGGGTTTTTCTATCTTTCCTGGATGCCCTTGGTGGGTACTCTTGTTTCTGAAGGAAGCATTTGATATCGTGATACCAAGGTTTGTCGTCTATGACTGCTTCTATCGTGAAGATGTAAGCGGGCCGTTCAAGGCTCATTATGTCAATCTTAGGTAAGTTGTTCCAATGACCAACACTAATCATGGAAGAGAGAGTGGCTAATGCATCAGCCATGTGATTCTCCTCACGAGGGATATGATGAAACTCGATTCGGTTGAAGAAGGGTAACAACCTTCTTGCATAGTCTTTGTAAGGAATCAATCCTGATTGGTATGTGTTCCAATCTCCTTTAATTTGATTGATAACCAGGGCTGAGTCGCCATATACGTCCAAGTTTTTGATCCTCAAATCAATCGCTTCCTCGAGACCCATAATACAAGCTTCGTATTCGGCCTCGTTGTTTGTACACTTGAATGTAAGTCTGGAAGTGAAAGGAATGTGGGTATCCTGAGGTGTTATGATAATTGCCCCAATTCCGTTTCCGTAATGATTAACAGCTCCGTCAAAGATTAGTCCCCATTGGGAACCTGGTTCTGGCCCTTCATTAGGTAGCAGTTCATCGCAGTCTTTCATTTTTAGATACATGACATCTTCGTCTTGGAAGTCAAATCTGACTTATTCCTGATCGTCAATCGATTGATGAGCCAAATGATCGGCTAAAACACTTCCCTTAACGGCTTTCTGAGCGTGGTGCTCTATGTCATATTCTGATAACAACATCTGCCAATGGGCAATCCTTCCCGTGAGAGCAGGTTTTTCGAAGACGTACTTGATTGGATCCATTTCTAAGATTAACCAAGTGGTGTGACGAATCATGTACTGGCGAAGACGTTTGGCTGCCCAAGCCAAAGCGTAACAAGTTTTCTCGAGCATAGTGTACCGAGTCTCGCAGTCGGTGAATTTCTTGCTCAAATGGTAGATGGCAGAGTCTTTTCTTTTTGTTTCGTCTTGTTGGCCAAGTACACAACCCATTGAGTTTTCCAAGACTGTTAAATAGATGATCAGCAGTCTTCCTTCCACTGGAGGTGATAGAATCGGTGGGTTCAACAGATATTCCTTAATACTGTTGAAAGCGGTTTGACAGTCTTCTGTCCAAACGCAGTCCTGGTTCTTTTTGAGTAATTTTAAAATCGGCGCACATGTCACGGTCATGAGGAATATGAATCTGGAGATGTAGTTCAAATGTCCCAGGAATCCCCTGACTTGTTTTTCAGTTTTCGGAGAAGGCATTTCTTGAATAGCCTTGACCTTGTCGGGATCAACCTCAATTCCTTTCTGGCTGACGATGAACCCTAAGAGTTTCCCTGAACGGACACCGAAGGTGCACTTGTTGGGATTCAAGCAGAGTTTGTACTTTCTCAACCACTCGAATAGTTTTGATAGGTGTGTCACATGCTCCTCCTCTGTTTTAGATTTTGCAATCATATCATCGACATACACTTCGATTTCTTCATGTATCATGTCATGAAACAGAGTAGTCATGGCCCTCTGATAGGTTGCCTCGATGTTCTTCAAACCGAACGGCATTACCTTGTAACAAAAGGTACCCCATGGGGTAATGAACGAAGTTTTCTCCATGTCTTTCGGCGCCATTTTGATCTGGTTATAGCCCGAGAATCCATCCATGAAGGAGAAAACTTTGAACTTTGTTGTACTGTCTACCAGCATGTCAATGTGTGGTAAGGGAAAGTCGTCCTTTGGACTAGCCTTGTTTAGATCTCGGTAATTGATACACATTATGACTTTTCTGTCCTTTTTTGGAACGGGTACGATGTTGGCTAACCATTGAGGATATTCTGACGTGGCGAGGAAACCCGCGTCAATATGTTTTTGTACCTCCTCTTTGATTTTGATGGCCATGTCTAGGTGAGTCCGTCTCAACCTCTATTTTACTGGCGGACATTCCGATTTCAACGGTAAGTGATGTTCCACGATGCTGGTATCTAACCATGGCATGTCCTGGTAGGACCAAGCGAATACATCGGGGAATTCTTTGAGAAGCTTCGTTAAACTCTCTTTGGCAGTTGGACTGAGTAGTTCCCCAATCCTGATTTCTTTTCTCTCTTTTTCTGAACCCACGTTGATCGTTTCCAACGGCTCTTTGTGAGGTTAATGGACCTTTCCTCTTGTTTGAGTAATCGGGAGATCTCTTCTGGAATTTCGTCGTCAACTTCTTCTTCATCCCCAAATACCGGGAACTCAAAGTTTGGAGAAGGCATCGGATCGTATGTTTTAACGGGGTTTAAAACAAGCAATCTGCATGACGGTATGATTCGTGTTTAGAAGAGATAAAGAGAATGCAAAAGTGTGTGCAGTGTATTTTCTTTGGAAAACTGCTTGTTTATTATTATTTGTTTTTTAGGATTACTATTTTCGGAGAAAAGCAAAAAAGAGAAAACAACAATTAGTGTGGAAATTACATAACGACGTTATTTTATTAATGAACAAGTCGATTCTTGAAACTACAGCCCTATAAAACAAAACTCTGTCGCTTTGGGCGGAGCGAAGAGGGATATTTACAGAAAGCGAGCCCTATCAAAATATCTGTTTCACCTGGGCAGGGTGAAAGGTTAAAGACGGCAATTACTTTGACTTATGAACAATCTTCGGAACATCGACAGCAACCCATTGGCGGCGAACTCCTCGGTGAATCACAAAGTCTGGTACCTTCCTTCTTTTGTCTTTAGAAATAACACTGATTTTTGGTGGAGCTGGATCATTGGAATCTGTCTCCCAGGCAGAGTTGTCGTAGGAGGATTCTTCTGTTGTATCTTGCACAGTGTTTGTACTCTCGGGTAAATCTCCAAATCCAGTAGGCTGGATGTCTTCGAGCCTGATGCGAGAGCTTTCGGGAGCGGTGTACTTGACCATGAAGTCAAATTTTCCACTTGGTTGTCCCAAGGTGTCCCACACTTCTTTGGAACTGGAGGAGTAATTCCTCTCGATGACGTTGACCTCAGGAAAAGCATAGTTAATGAATTCTAGTCTGGCAAAGGTTGCGAATTCATCATCGTGCTGGGTATTTTCAGGATAACCTGGGTGTTGATCCCATGACATGGTGGGGACACATGTATTCTGTTCAATGATGCTCAGCTGATCCTCATTGTTCGGCTGATTTTCTTGCCCCAAGTCTCCTAGGTACGGCTGCCAGATAGGCAGACCATCCATTGGGCCATAATAGTCGTGGTCAAAGTTGTCTTTCATCCGAGTGTCCTCCTCTAATGAGTTTGGTGGAGCACGGCATCCTTCCGGATCACAACCTCCATATATCCTTTCGACGTCTGACCTGGGTATAAATCTCGGGCTCTGTGCAGGAAAGCAAAAGGGAGTCTGTGTTTCGCCCTGAGACGTATAACCGTCCTCGTTGAGATAGGACTTCCATTCTTCCTCCGTATCAGAGGAATGATCTTTATTGATGGTATGCACGTCTTGAGTCACTAGTTAAAGGAAGCCTCCACTGTGGAAGAAGTTCTGAATGGGATGAAAACTTTCATCGTTAGCAGCTGTCTGGGTGCAGGTTGTAGAAAAACCAAGACCCTTCTTTGTTTTGTTATCAGTGGGAATGACAAGCTATCCCCATCCTATTACATTGTTATTTTCGGCCGCTTCAAGAGCATCTTTGTATAAGGAAATCGAGGTTCCTTTCTCTAATTGATTCTTATTGCTCACCGAAAGTGCTTGGAATTGAGTTCCAACAACCTCCTCGGGTTCTACACAAGTAGATAATGACAGGTTACTCATGATCAAGGTTTGCTCCCCACAAACCGTGACAAGTTGGCCGTTCTGGATGAACTTTAGCTTTTGGTTGAGGGTTGAAGTGACTGCCCCAGCCTGATGTATCCAAGGTCTTCCTAATAAACAACTGTATGTTGCCCAGATGTCCATGACCTGGAAAGTGACTTGGAAAGTGTGAGGACCAATAATTATGGGAAGGTCGATTTCGCCGATAACCATTTTTATGGATCCGTCAAATGCTTTGACGAAGACCTCGCTGGTTCTCATCGGAGGTCCTTCGAATTATAGTCGCATTAGAGTAGACTTCGGCATAACATTTAGAGCTGACCCTGTGTCTACTAGTACGCTGACTAAAGCATCGTCCTGGAAGTTGACTGTAATGTTGAGCGCCATGTTATGACGGCGACCTTCTTCAGGTAATTCCTCATCACTAAATTCCAACTTATTGCAGGAAGTGATGTTAGAGACAATGCTATCGAACTGTCTGATTGTTACATTCTGTTCTACAAAGGCTTGCTCCAAGACTTTCTGTAGAGCCTCCCTGTGCGCTTCTGAACTAAGTAACAGTGATAATACCAAGATCTTTGAAGGAGTTTGTAACAGTTGATAAACAATGTTGTATTCACTCCTTAGGATGAGCTTCAGCATCTCATCATTGTTTTTCGAAAGGTTAGGATTACTGGATTGACCGACTGGTGGATTGGGAACTTCTGTCTGAGGTTCCTTTTCTTTGCTGGGTTCTCCAACTCCTCGGTTGAAGATTCGACCGCTCCGTGTTACTCGACTGATATCTGCAATATTCACGACGGAGGGTAATGGAATTTCCTTTCCATTCTCAATTGTTGTTGCACCGTATTTGTAAGGGATAGCCTTAGTTGATTCATACGATAATGGTCCCGGTAGATGGACGACTATGGGAGCCTTCTGATTTTTCTGACCATCGTAAGTAATTTCGATCCGTTCCTGGTTGGAAACTCTCGATTCGTCAAGTAGAGGGATAATGGTACAAACATCCCTAGCCCTCTGATCATCAGAGATTACGACAACGTCCTCGATTTGATTAGCGAAGTAGTTGACTGATCCAGAACTTGACCATGGTTGAATCTCTTTGCGGTCCAACTGACTTTGAAGGGCTGCTCGCACGAGGTAGCATCCTTGATTATCCACTGAGAAAACTCCACACCGCTCATAGTTGTGTAGTGGCACCTGGCCACGTCCGCTTTGAATACAGTGTAACCTTACTAGATCTGTTTCCATCGATCGAACATCCTGACTTTGATATCTAGTAGGATTTCCGTTAGTGATACTAATTTGCTGGGTGTCTTCATCCATATAGATTGGAAGCCACCAGTGGTTCAACAAGTACTGAAGTGTTTCCTGGACAAGGGCACAACCCTGATCGTCTTCGCAACCCGCTTTACAGCTCTGATAATCATGTGATACGAGGAACCCGAGCCGGACCTGTTTAGCATGTAACTCCCCCAGGCTGGTATTCATCAAGCGAATATCGAAGATTTGAATCATGTTGATTTGATAATGATTCCTATCATGGTAGTCTTGAATCCATACAAGATCCATCTTACGCTGGAGGGTCTCTTGTATAAAAGAGCATCCTTGTTTGTTTACCGAGCAAGTCAGGCAGGAATTATAATCGTGACGTGGCAGATTATGATACTGGCTTTGCCTTGACTGCATTGCCACCAGGTTGACATTCATCGCACGGATATCGTGGTTTTGTATGATGTTGGAATTTGTATAAACCACGTTAACTCCACGAACTCGGTGCTCTTGGATCCATCCGAGATCCATCTGTTCCTGTAGAGCTGATTGCACCACAGAACATCCTCGATTGCTTTTAGAGCAGATATCATACTGGTGATAATTATGAGATGGCACATGGCCATATCCACTCTGTCTACAATGCATATTGACCAAGTTGGCCCTCAATAAGAGTACATCGTGAATTTGATAGGTGTTGTTAGACTCTCCCTCTATCAAATTAACTGTAGCCTTCTCGTGTTGAGGTAGCGGGTTCGTGAGATCATTCGGATTCGTATCTTTGAAAGATAAGACCCCGATCCTAGCAAACTTTTGCACGTCGGATTTGAAACAGAAACAATTTTCTATGTTATGCCCTGGTCCTCCTTGATGGTAAGGGTAAGGTTGATCCACCTTAAACCAAAAAGGTGGATTTTTCGGTACTGTAAGAGGAGACTTAGTCTGGACATGCCCCTTGGCCAGTAGTAACGAAAATAGTTTTGCGTACGATACGGGTATAGGATCAAATCCTGGTGGCCGCGTTGTACGGTTGTTGTTGTATTGAGGATGAGCCTGCTGAAGAGGCTGTTGTGTCCTTTGCTGAAATTGCGGCGAATGCGGTTGGCTTTGAGCAACCTGAGGTTGATACGTAGAAACAGGCGCAGGGTTGATAGCAGGAGTTGCAGCTGCCACTGGTTGGTACCGTCGCCTTTGCTTTCCGAGAGAGATATTCCCCATATCTTGCTCCTTTTTCTTAGGGAGAGCACTACCGTATTTTTTAGTACCGCTTGTCGACCCAGTGTCTTTGACTAGATGTCCTTCTCGAACGGCTTCCTTGAGACGCACTCCCATACCGACCATTTCGGTAAAGTCGCTGGGCGCACTGGCAACCATTCTGTCGTAGTAAAATGAGCTCAAGGTCTTTAAGAAAATCTTTGTCATCTCTTTTCCCTCAAGAGGTGGACAAATTTGAGCGGCAATTTCACGCCATCTCTGAGCTTATTCCTTAAAGGTTTCCTTATCTTTTTGCGACATTGATTTGAGTTGATCTCTGTCTGGTGCCATGTCCAAATGGTATTTATATTGTTGGACGAAGGCAGTGCCAAGATCTCTGAAAGTGCTAATCGTAGTGCGGTTTAAACCCATGTACCATTTTAATGCGGCACCGGTTAAACTATCCTGAAAGTAGTGAATCAGTAGATCCTAGTTCTCTGTCTGAGCTGACATTCGCCGAGCGTACATCACCAAATGGCTTTGAGGGCAAGAGTTACCCTTGTACTTTTCAAAATCGGGTACTTGGAATTTGTGCGGGACTTTCACATTGGGGACCAACCAAAGGTCTGCGGCGTCCTTTCCAAATAAATCCTGACCGCGAATAGCCTATAATTCTTTCTGAATTTCCAGGAACTGCTCCTGGAATTCATCCATTCTATCGAACATACTTTCCTTTCTACCAGAAGGTATCTGTGGAATCTCTCCTTCCGGAACAGTGTGCACCACAGGGGGTGGTACCGTTACTACGATAGTGAGTCTTGGCGCTTCCTGAAGTTTGTAACCTTCAGGAGTCCTCATTATGCCTCTGGCATCCTCGCTTTCCCAAAGTTTGTAACCTTCAGGCCCAACGGCTTCTGCTATGATTCCCTGATCTTCAGTGATCGGCGGAACATATCCTTCCGGGATATAGTTAACAGGCATGCCCCAGGGACGATCTTTCGGCATTTGATACCTAGGATCATACTTCTCCACTATGGGTGTTGAGGTGATCTCTGAGATCACAGTTCTTTGTAGCTGAGCTTCTGCCATGGCTTGCATGTCGTTATGAAGCTTTCTCACATCCTCTCTCAGAGCGTCGATCTCTTCTTTCAACTCTCTGTTCTCTTCCTCGAGATCACCCATCTTTTTCTGACGATTGGCCCGAGTATTGTACGAATGAGACAGTTTGACTCTAGAACCGAGACACAAACGTGAGATTCTTAGGTAAGAAGAATACGTGACGTGAGAATGATGAATGCAATGATTATATTAATTGTTTTTTTTTGGATTAATCAAAATAAACTTCGACAATTAGATTGCAAATATCAAACAGTGGGGACACCCCCGTTTTATTGAATTCAAAGGATTGCGGAAATAGAAATACAGTAAATTATAAGGTGCGGAAACAGAAACCTAAGCTAATGGGTCCCGAGTCCTCTCTGAGGAGAACTCGAGTACTGATTCTGGTACTTTCATTTTCTTGGACCGGGGCTCTTGGGCCGTTGTCGGGTTGTCATTCCTTTGCCAAGTGAAAGGAGCGAACAAATTCCTTTGGTCATCCTGATTTTCTACAGCATGTTGCTCCAAAATCTCAATTAGAGCATCCTTATCCTTCAGCAATTGCTCTATTTTGGTACATTCCACATTGAGAATGCGGTACTTGTTCTTCCAAGACCTCCTCTCCTGTTGAACTTTGTTGAGAGTAACCTGAAGTTTTTCCGTTTCAGTCATGAAGTACATGACAGATTCCCTTGGTGGAAGAACTCCGTGACGAGGATAAGGCATCTTTAGCTTGAGAGCTCTAGTTTGTACCCAGTGGAGATAAGGCTCCACCGAGACACAGTCCAGTTTTCCTAGAGACTCCCGTCCTTTCTTATGAACATGTTTCCAAGCGTGCACTATTTCCATCTTTAGTGCCCTGTCATTTTCTCCTTCCTTGAAGAAAAGACCTTCCAGATGAGCATTACGCGGGACATGCCTCATCGGGTATCCAAGTTGACGACGAACTAAAACTGGATGGTAATTGATTCCTCCCATAATTCCTATGAGGGGTACGTTGGGGAAATTTCCACAACAGTCAATGATCCTGATCCCGTCATAGATTCGATTGTACCAATCGATGTTAGAGTTGGTAAGAGACATGATTTTCTGCGACCAACGTAAGGCACTCTTATGATCCCAAAAAGCGGCAGACTTAGGCAAATGGGAGATAAACCATTTATATAGCAGGGGTACACATCACGTGATCATTCCTCCGCTGTATAAATTCCTTAAGTGTACAGAATGATACGCATCTGCGAGCAAGGTTGGTACGGAGTTTCCAATGAGAAAAACCTTAATGGCATTGATATCGATGAAGTTATTAATGTTGGGAAACAAAAATAACCCGTAGGTGAGCAAAACAAAGATGCTCTCGAAAGCAGTCACGTTCCCTATACTAGCAAAGTACATAGCCTTCTTTACCAGAAACTTGGCTGGTAAACCTGGGATTCCTCCCTTGGTGGTCAGGTGAGTCCTGACTTCTGATTTGTCAAATAAATTGCTTTTGCAATGGTCTGATCCTTTGGAATTTCTTCCAGTCTAAAAAAGGGAGCTTGATCAGTAATGGGTAGATCAATCAGATGAGAATACTCCTCCAGCGTTGGTGCGAGCTGGTAATCCGGGAATGTGAAACAGTGATAGACCGGATCGTAAAACTGAACGAGTGCCTAAAGGATTCCCTCAATTACATGGACCCTTAGCAGAGGTAGCAGACCTCCGTACTTGGCTCTGAAAGCATCAGGGTTAGTGATCATCCTTTCTAATCCTCTCAAATCCTCTAGTTTTGGAACCTTGAAGGTATACTTGTGATTTTTTCTTCTACCGAAATCCATTAGCGCAATCCTTTTCTCTCTAACATTTGCAATCATTGTCTCAGTTTAATTTGAAAAACAGAGACTAGAACATAAAATTTTTCTTTGCTTAATGTATTTTTTAAAATGAATGTATGAATGCAACACACAAAAACATAGAAAAAACATGGGGTCAAAGGGTCGGTGTCATGAAGTCAAGGCTCTACCCCCCCCCCCCCGAAAGGTTTATACTAGTGATTTTTGTACCTGTCTCTCAAAATCATTGATTCTTGTCGAGATAACATCAGCGGGACGGGAACCGTGCTAGGTGATGTATTTCGAAGAATCTCAGAAGAGGGTAGTATCGTGTGATAACTATTTCCGATAGCTTCCGCACTACTGAAAGAGGTTTTTCCTAGGTGTATACTCAATCTTTCCACATGCGGCATCACACGCATTCCCATTAGCAGAAAAATGAACACAGATATTAATTAGGAAAAGCAGTATATATATTTGTCCTAATGTCCTAGACTTTTTAAGAGCTATGAATCCTATGATCCTAACAGAAAATGGCTCCCCGGCGGAGTCGCCATTCTGTGGTACCTTCCCAACTTAAAGGTTTTTGACCTAAGATCCTAGTGAGGGCCGATCCTAGAAATAATGACATTCCCCAATGGAACCGTCATTCGGTGATACCTTGTGAACCCAAGGACTCGTCCTAAGAGAAGTTTCAACCAGAGAGATAAGAGAGACAAGATTCCTTTGTTTGCCCCCACGGTGGGCGCCATTTTTCCTGTGAAATTGTCTAACTGTGGTTTCCTCCTAAGAGACGGGAGAAGAACAATTTATCTCCCACTGTGGTCGCCATTTTTCTGTGGAAAATGGGGACGACGATGACTAGATCTTTCTTTGGCTCCCACTGTGGTCGCCATTTTTCTGTAGCGCGGTTTTTGTGGTTTCGAATCACTATCGCTTTGGTACTACAATTCAATTCATTTTTTATCCTATTGAAGCTGGTTAAGGAAGGGAAATAGATGTCTCCAATTAACCCTGCTTGCAAACTGAGGTTAAAAAGTCAAAACTGTTGGTTTACAGATGCGGCTTTAGTTCATGGGTCTCTCTCTGCTTATTTTGTTCAGAACGAAATACCGGGACTGTTCATGGGGAATTTGTTGGGATACTACACTAGATTGGCTTGAGGTAGGGGACTTTGGGGCTTTTCTTGATTAGTATGCTCGCTAAGATTCTTTTTCAATCTTATGCCTACGTATTCCCAAGATAGGGAAATCAGAGCGATCGTAGTTCCTCCTATTCTATGGGAGGAAATGGTGTTTTGGTGTCTTGTTCAAAGCCCAAGACATGAAGCTAAAGGTGGTTTATATCTTGTTCAAAGCCCAAGATGTGAAGCTGAAGGGTCTATTTGTATCTTGTTCGAAGCCCAAGATGTGTAGCCAAAAGGGTGTTGACTTTAGAGAGAATTTGTCATCTCTAAAGGGGTCTGTTTGTCACAATTGTTGGGTGACTGATTATAAAGGATAATTACTTTAATTGGGATATGCGAATCCAGCAATGCCATAATTTCCTTTATAGGGAATTTTCAACCTGAAGGAGAAGACTTTAACTCAGTTTAGAGCAATGCTATCTTTCCTTAAGAATTTCTCATGCTAAAAGACGGACTGTGGCGTGGATGTAAATAATCTAGAGGCTTGCCGCTTACAGCAATTAGACGAGGGAAAAGGAGTTGTTGATGTTTGTATGCTGTGACCAAAGCATGATTTGATGCTAAAAGGTTGATTGAATCAAACGGGGATTTCTTTAAACAAAGCCTAAGAGGAGGCTATTGACCCAACAAGAGGATGCATTTGTGTCTCGTATGAAGCCCGAGATAGAGGCTAAAATGGTTGACTCAACAAGAGAGTGTTTTTATATGTGTCTTGTACGAAGCTCAAGACGGAGGCTAAAAGGGTTTGACTCATCAAGAGAGTCTTTTATACTCACCAAGAGAGTGATTTGTATCTCGTACGAAGCCCCAGATAGAGGCTAAAGGTGATCGACTCAACAAGAGAGTCATTATGTACTCAACAAGAGAGTGATTTTGTATCTCGTACGAAGCCCGAGATGGAAGCTAAAAAATGTTTGACTCAACAAGAGAGTCGTTTATACTCAACAAGAGAGTGAATTTGTATCTCGTACGAAGCCCGAGATGGAGGCTAAAACGTGTGACTCAACAAGAGAGTGTTTTGTATCTCGTACAAAGCCCGAGATGAAGGCCAAAAGGTTTTTGACTCGACAAGAGAGTCTTTTATACTCAACAAGAGAGTGTTTTTGTATCTCGTACAAAGCCCGAGATGAAGGCTAAAAGGTTAACTCTGCTGGGGAGAATCAGTGTACAAAGCCCAAGAGGAGGCTATGGTTACTGTTTCAGTTTAGAGACAGGTCCAGTATGTTGGTTAAAAGAGAAAATCAGTTCTTATATGGGTAATGTTGTACTCATGGATTTGATCTGAGGACCGGGATTATTTCCTGTTCTTTAAGGAAATGGGGAATTCGAAGGGTATTGAGACTGCCCAAGTCTACGGGTGTTTTTTCCTATTTTTGAAAGGAACTTGAGAATGTCTTCGAGACTCAAGGAGATTAGACTGTCCAAGTCTAGAGTTTTATCTTTTGTACTATGCTTAAGAGAGATCAAGAGACAATACGTTCGCCGTAGGAAGATCTAGACTCTTTGAAAGACTGTTCTATTAAGATGACTAATTTACGTTCCTATACCTTTAAGAGGTCGTCGGGACAATTTGTACGAAGCCCAAGAGGAAGCGAGAAAAACTTTTAAGAAGCCGAAGGGACAATTTGTACGAAGCCCAAGAGGAGGATATCTTCCCGGAGGAAGAATCATTATATGAAGCCTAAGAGGAGGCTGTGAAAACTTCTAAGAAGCCGACGGGTCCTTGTACAACGTCCAAGAGGAGGCGGGGATGCTTTTAGGAAGCCTGTGGGTCCTTGCACTAAGCCCAAGAGGAGGCTGATGAACAGTTCCAGAAGGGTTTTCACTTGGAACATTGGCCTTCTGTATATGAACTGTTCAAGGGGGAGATTTCTTAGATCTAGTTATCTAAAATTGTTGTAAAAGAAAATTCTCATGGTTTTAGGTTATGTTGAAATATCCGGGGGAACGTCGGATGTAAGGAGATGAGGTTTTGTCTTAGTTCTAGACGTAGTTGTCGGGGAAACTCTAAATATCTATACTAGTATTACACAGTCGATATGAGTTTATGAAAGAAGACTCACAGTGAAACATCCCCATAATATAGTTATATACATATGAAAGCGGCAAATGAAAGTGGGTAAACACTTACTCAGTTGTAGAGTTTCCATGCTGTTTAGTTAGTTTGTTCAACAAAGAAAGCTTTGATACCAATATTATATTCAAAATCAAAGGAGAAAGTGCTTTTGAAAGGAAAATTGGGGCTTACAGCTCAAGGAGAGGCCCAGGGTTTTATCAGTGATCGCACTGTGTTTTGTACAGGGACTTATACAAGTGACTGAGGCCCAAGAAAGGTTTTCTGTACAAGGGGATGGGTCTTACACTCTCTCAAGAGGCCAAAAATGATTGAAAGTGAACAAAGATGGGTCTTATAGCTCAAGGAGAAGCCCAATGGTTAATTTTGAAAAGGGCGACGATCGCGCCGAGGTTTTAAAAACACCGTGGGTCTTATACAACGACCGAGGCCCAAGAGGTTTTGGTTTCAAAAGGGGATTGGGTCTTACACTCTATTAGAGGCCCAAAATGGTTTTGAATGGGTCTTATAGCTCGAGGAGAGGCCCAGATGGTTTGTTTTAAACTGGCGATGATCGCGCCGAACTTTTGAAATACAACGGGACTTATACAGCATTTGAGGCCCAAAATAGGCTTGTATTTACAAAGGATTGGGTCTTACACTCTATTAGAGGCCCAAGTGTTTAAAGAAAAGAATGGGGCTTATAACACGAGGGTAGGCCCAGATGATTTGTTTTTGAATTGGCGATCGCGCCGAGATTTTCTTTTAACGCAGAGGGACTTATACAATATCTGAGGCCCAAAAAGGTTTTGGCTAAAAGGGGATTGAGTTTTACACTTTATTAGAGGCCCAATGTAATTTAAAGAAAAGAAATTGGGCTTATAACAAGAGGGTAGGCCCAAAGGGTTTTCGTTTGAAATGGCGATCGCGCCGAAATTTTTGAAAACGCAGTGGGTCTTATACAATGACTGAGGCCCAAAATATTTTGGTTTTCAAAGGGGGTTGGGTCTTACACTCTAATAGAGGCCCAAAATGTTTTGAAAAAGTTTGATGAGGGTTGAATTAATCAAAACCCTAATTTGTTTCCAAAATGTATTTTAATTGAATAAAAAATTCAATTAAAATGATCAAAATTGTTTAACATGTGGGAAACAAATTGTGATCTTGGATTAATGTTTCAAAAATCATGTTTTGACCTACAAAATGATTAGAAATCATAAAAATTTGCAAAATCCAGAAGGAAAAAATATTTTAAATGTAAAAAACAATTAAAATATTAATTCTTGACAAAAATATCAATTATAAATAATTATTTTTTTTTATTTTTTGGTAAAATAAAATATTTTAACATTTTTGTGAATTATTCAAAAAAATCAACTCAAAATCATTAAAACTCAGAGAGAAATTAATTTTTGAATCAATTAAATAAAATCACAAAATTCAAATATTCAAATTTTTGAAAAAGGGCGCCAAGAACATGGCAAGAACACGCACCCTTCCTCTGTTTCTGCACATTTGCGTTTTCTATCCAATCTCACTGAATACTTGATTATATCATGCAATCTACATATCAATCTACACGTTTCAACCTCACGATCATGTCTATGGTGTTTAATTTCATTTATTTTAAACATGGAATAAGAAATCAAATAGAAACCGCAAGAACCCTAAATTCTGCATGAAGGTTCAGAAATTCCATACACGATTCATACAAAGCAATTGATTGAGGGTAAACACTCTATGCATGATTATGAAGATATGGCCAAATTATTGTGCAGCAAAAAATGCATGGATCATAGAGTTAGAAGAGCTCATGCTCACCTCTTGCAGCTGGTGATCGTGTTTTGGGTTAGAGGTGTTACAGCTAGGTTTAAATGATCTGGATAGCTTCCCTAGGTGCCATGGAGTGTGTCTGGATGCTTGGAATGGATTGAAATGATATGGAACTTGAGATGGCACCCCAACTGCAAATCTGTCAAAGGCTTGAGCAATTGGCTAGTGATTTTGTGATTTTGGTGTTCCAGATGTTATGTGAGTGTTTGGATCACTTCTATATGATGTTTATGAGGTGTGTGTGTGATTGGTTTGGTTGGAATTGCTCTCAAACTCAAAACCCGATAGTGACTTGCTTTGGAAGGCAAATTTGGAAGTGAGAAGGTGATTTTGAGGAAAGCATCTATTTGATGGCTTTGGTGTACTCAAACTGAGCACAAATGAGCTCTATTTATAGTAGAGCAAGTTTGTTTTGGGATCAATAGTGAATGGTAACTGCATCAGAGGTTTGGCCATTGTTGATAAATGGGAATCCAAGTCTCCTCTAGCCATTGACTAGAGGTTAGGGAACAGAGCTGTGGTTCCCTAGTTGTTGGATCATTCTTGACTGAATTCAGTTGCAAATGTTGCAGTCCATGCCACCTTGGTGCATCCATTAAATACTCCTATCCAGAATTGGAGTCTTGTCCCTCTTTTAGGGATTTCTAGGTTTGGCATGCTACTTCTTGTTCCAAAGACTTTGGAGGCTTGGATCAGTGTTTGTTCCCTTTAGATTTGATCCTCAGATGTGTCCAAAGTGATGACAAGGCTTGGAATTATCTGATTTTGCCAAATCGAGCAAAAGTACAAATTTCTGCCTAGCCTTGGCAGTTTTCAGCAAGGCATATTGCCATTGTCATATCTCAGGGCTCAAGTGGAATTTGATGGAGTTCTTGGCCATTTTGGAAAACCCTCATATGATACAATAAATGTTTGATCATAATTGGTTTTGATACTTTTTGGATCCAAGTGAAAAATGCCCCTACATTTGGAAAAAAGTGAAGGCAGATTCTGACTTAGTGAAAATTTCACTAGTGTTGGAAAAAAAGTCACATTTCACTTTTTGTGATTTTGATCATTCCATAACTCAAAATTCATGATGAATTGGAATGAGGTGTAGTTGAAGCTTTTGTAGAGGGTAATGAGAGCTACAATTCCAGCTTTGGATGGGAAAAAATGGCCTTGTGGTTTAGGAGTTATGATCCTCCAAAGTTGGTACCCAAGCCACTTTGTTCCATAACTTAGAAAAATTTCTAAGTTTTTTATGGTTACCCCTTTTACTAGTTATCCCACTTTTCTTGTTTTTTCTTGATGAATGATGATTCCAATCATACATTAACATCATTTTGGGGTCAAAGAACCATAATTGTGAAAAATCTCAAAAAGTCAAAGTTTGACTTTTGTGCACAGTTGACTTTTTGTCAGATGAACTCCAAACTGTGCGATTCTCTATGAAATCAAGTCCTTGACCTAAATTAAACTTGATGGATTAATTTCATAGGTGTTATAGGGTGTATTGAATCATGTCTTAGGGTTTGGGAGAATGTTCTGATCAAAAGTCAAAGATACAGCTGACTTTTCTCGGGAAACCCTAATTGTGGTTCAGATGAAATTGAAACTTGTTGCTCAAGCTTCTTGGCTCAATCCATTGTTGCAAATGGATCAATGTGGTGTGTTAGGGACCCTCAAATCGTCTCTTGAGGTCTTGGCTCATGATTTGTCCCAAAAGTCAACTTAGGGGTGAATTAGGTCAAGAAACCCAAATTCCTGATTTTTTTATGAATGCATCCCCTGAGGCTAAATTGACTTGATGATTGGGTTCATGAGATCCCTTGGAGCATCATAGGTTATGCTTTGAAGCATTGGCTCATGCCCAGAGGAAAATTTCGGCCCTGGTCGACCAAACCCTAATTTGGTGACACTGGCGATCTTAAGGCTTGATCCACCTAGAAGGGAGAAGCCTTATGCTTAATCTTTGAAGTGGGAGTCCTCTTGATCCTTTGTGGATGTTTGAGAGGCTAGACAAGTTGAAGATCATGTCATTTCTTGATTTATCCTTTGTCTAAGAGCTCTGAGATGGCTTGAAACCCTAAGCCTGATTGTAGTGGATGCTCACCCATCTTTGGGGAGACTAATGGTTCATCCATATGGTTATGATGATTTGCACAATGATGGGAAATCTTAGTGGTCAAAATTTGGGGTATGTGTAGCGCGGTTTTTGTGGATTCGAATCACTATCGCTTTGGTACTACAGTTTGATTAATTTTTTATCCTATTCAAGCTGATGAAGGAAGGGAAATATATGTCTCCAATTAACCCTGCTTGCAAACTGAGGTTAAATAGTCAAAACTGTTGGTTTACAGATGCGGCTTTAGTTCGTGGGTCTCTCTCTGCTTATTTTGTTCAGAACGAAATATCGGGACTGTTCATCGGGATTTTGTTGGGATACTACGCTATATTGGATGGAGGTAGGGGACTCTGGGATTTTTTGATTAGTGTGCTCGCTAAGATTCTTTTTCAATCTTATGCCTACGTATTCCCGGGATAGGGAAATCAGAGCGGTCGTAGTTCCTCCTATTCTATGGGAGGAAATGGTGTTTTGGTGTCTTGTTCAAAGCCTAAGACATGAAGCTAAAGGTGGTTTGTATCTTGTTCAAAGCCCAAGATGTGAAGCTGAAGGGTCTATTTATATCTTGTTCGAAGCCCAAGATGTGAAGCTAAAAGGGTGTTGACTTTAGAGAGACTTTGTCATCTCTAAAGGGGAATATTTGGCACAACTGTTGGGTGACTGATTATAAAGGAGAATTAATTTAACTGGGATATGCGAATCCAGCAATGCCATAATTTCCTTTATAGGGGATTTTCAACCTGAAGGAGAAGACTTTAACTCAGTTTAGAGCAATTCCATCTTTCCTTAGGAATTTCTCATGCTAAAAGAGGGACAATGGCGTGGATGTAAATAATCCAGAGGCTTGCCGCTTACAGCAATTAGACGAAGGAAAAGGAGTTATTGATGTTTGTATGCTGTGACCAAAGCATGATTTGATGCTAAAAGGTTGATTGAATCAAATGGAGATTTCTTTATACAAAGCCTAATAGGAGGCTATTGACCCAACAAGAGGATGCTTTTGTGTCTCGAACGAAGCCCGAGATAGAGGCTAAAAGGGTTGACTCAACAAGAGAGTGTTTTTATATGTGTCTTGTACGAAGCCCAAGACAGAGGCTTAAAGGGTTTGACTCAACAAGAGAGTCTTTTATACTCACCAAGAGAGTGATTTGTATCTCGTACAAAGCCCTAGATGAAGGCTAAAGGTGATCGACTCAACAAGAGAGTCTTTTAATTCTTAACAAGAGAGTGATTTGTATCTCGTACGAAGCCTGAGATAGAGGCTAAAAATGTTTGATTCAATAAGAGAGTCTTTTATACTCAACAAGAGAGTGTTTTTTATCTCGTACAAAACCCGAGATGGAGGCTAAAAGAGGATTGGCTCAACAAGAGAGTCTTTTATACTCGACAAGAGAGTGTTTTGTATCTCGTACAAAGCCCGAGATGAAGGCTGCAAAGGTTAACTCTCCTGGGGAGAATCATTGTACAAAGCCCAAGAGGAGGCTAGGGTTACTGTTTCAGTTGAGTGACAGGTCCAGTATGTTGGTTAAAAGAGAAAATCAGTTCTTATATGGGTAATGTTGTACTCATGGATTTGATCTCAGGACCGGGATTATTTCCTGTTCTTTAAGGAAACGGGGAATCCGAAGGGTATTGAGACTGCCCAAGTCTACGGGTGTTTTTTCCTATTTTCGAAAGGAACTTGAGAATGTCTTCGAGACTCAAGGAGATTAGACTGTCCAAGTCTAGAGTTTTATCTTTTATATTATGCTTAAGAGAAATTAAGAGAGTCAGTACATTCGCGGTAGAAAGATCTAGACTCTTTGAAAGACTGTTCTTTTAAGATGACTAATTTCTGTTCCTATACCTTTAAGAGGCCGTCGGGACAATTTGTACGAAGCCCAAGAGGAGGCGAGAAAAAAACTTTTAAGAAGCCGAAGGGACAATTTGTACGAAGCCCAAGAGGAGGCTATCTTCCCGGAGGAAGAATCATTATACGAAGCCTAAGAGGAGGCTGTGAAAACTTCTAAGAAGCCGACGGGTCCTTGTTCAACGCCCAAGAGGAGGCGGGGATGCTTTTAGGAAGCCTGTGGGTCCTTGCACTAAGCCCAAGAGGAGGCTGATGAACAATTCCAGAAGGGGTTTCACTTGGAACATTGGCCTTCTGTATATGAACTGTTCAAGGGGGGAGATTTCTTAGATCTAGTTATCTAAAATTGTTGTAAAAGAAAATTCTCATGGTTTTAGGTTATGTTGAAATATCCGGGGGAACGTCGGATGTAAGGAGACGAGGTTTTGTCTTAGTTCTAGACGTAGTTGCCGGGGAAACTCTAAATATCTATACTAGTATTACACAGTCGATATGAGTTTATGAAAGAAGACTTACAGTGAAACAACCCCATAATACAGTTATATACATATGAAAGCGGTAAATGAAAGCGGGTAAACACTTACTCAGTTGTAGAGCTTCCATGCTGTTTGGTTAGTTTGTTCAACAAAGAAAGCTTTGATAACAATATTATATTCAAAATCAAAGGAGAAAGTGCTTTTGAAAGGAAAATTGGGGCTTACAACTCAAGGAGAGGCCCAGGGTTTTATCAGTGATCGCACTGTCGTTTTGTACAGGGACTTATACAAGTGACTGAGGCCCGAGAAAGGTTTTCTGTACAAGGGGATGGGTCTTACACTCTCTCAAGAGGCCCAAAAATGATTTAAAGAAAAATAAATGGGGCTTATAACACGAGGGTAGGCCCATATGATTTGTTTTTTGAACTGGTGATCGCGGCGAGTTTTTCTTTTAACGCAGAGGGACTTATACAATATCTGAGTCCCAAAGATTGTTTTGGTTAAAAGGGGATTGGGTCTTACACTCTATTAGAGGCCCAAAAATGATTTTAAAAGAAAAGATGGGGCTTACAACTCAAGGAGAGGCCTAGATGATTTTTGTTTTGAAATGGCGATTGCGCCGAGATTTTTGAAAACGCAGTGGGTCTTATACAATGTCTGAGGCCCAAAAGTTTTGGTTTTCAAAGGGGTTGGGTCTTACACTCTAATAGAGGCCCAAAATGATTTTGAATGGGTCTTATAGATCGAGGAGAGGCCCAGATGGTTTGTTTTAAACGGGCGATGATCGCGCCGAACATTTGAAATACAACGGGACTTATACAACATTTGAGGCCCAAAAGGTGGTGTATTTAGAAAAGGGGTTGGGTCTTAAACTCTATTAGAGGCCCATAAGTGTTTGTTGATGTGAAAATCAAGGAAACCCTAAATTTGTTTTCTTTTAAAAGTAAAATTTTAAAGAAAATCAAATGAAAATGGTAAAAATACCAAATAAGTTTGAATAAACAACTTGTGATTTTTGTTTAAGGTTTGAAAAATAAGGGTTTTATCACAAGGTGAATTAAAACTCATTTAGTTTTGATTTTCAAGGTAAATATTCATTTTTTAAATGCTTAAAAAGCAATTAAAAATGAATTTATTCACAAAAATACTAATTATATTAAATAACTAATATAAATTTTATTTTTGTTTGGAATAAAATATTTCAACATTTTTGTGATTTTTTTCAAAAAGAACCAATAAAAAATAATTAAAATTGAGGGAGTTATTAATTTTTCAAATCATTAACAAAATAATATGAAAAATAAGAAAAATAGGAAAAAATGATAAAAAAGAGGTCTGGGGCGAGGGGGATTCGAACCCCAGACCTCTCGCTTGCCAATACACACAAACCAGCTGATCAACCACTGGGGCGCAATGCCAATTCATTAATAACATGGCAAGGGAAAAATATAAGGCAAACTTGGTTGGTTTCTCAAGCATGGCGCCACGGCCATCTTCAACCTCAAGCTCAGATGCGTGAAGCCCTCTAACTTACTCATTTCACAACCATTTGACATGATTCAAATACCAAACTCATGCGTTTTTTCACAAGGATCACGATGGCAATATTTGATTTCATTTATTTTCAGTGTATAACAAGTTATATCAACATGACCGTATGAACCCTAATTTTGCAAAAGCAATCGTGTAGACCTGGTTGCGAGGGCTATGATCAAATTTTTTGAGGGGAAACACTCAACATATGATGGCAAGCAATTGGCAAAAATATCATGCGAGGAAATATGCATGGATCATGAAGATGTAGTTTTGAGGCTTACCTTGATGCAAGCTGAAATGGAACTCTGCACAAACTGTGTTCCAGATGTGATTTGATGATCCCTACAGCTTCAATGGATGTTGTGGAGTGTGTTGCAAGCTTTGGAACACTTTGAAAACCTTTGGATCAAGTTGGAGGACTCCAGCTGCATAATTGAGGCATAATGGCTTGGTTGAAGATTGATTTTGAGCTAGAGGTGTTACAGTTGGTGTTTAAGTGTTTGGACACCTCAAATATATCATATGTGATGTGTTTGAGCAATTGGAATGGATTGTTTAAGGCTGCAACTCAAAACCCGATGGTGGTTGCTCAAAAACAAAGAAAATTGATACTTAAGAGAGAATGAGAGAAACAGTGCTGTAAATTGCTTTGGTGTGAGTTGAATGATCAGTTGAGACCTCTATTTATAGTGGATCAACTCTTGTCTTGGAGGAATAGTGAATGGCTGCTGGATCAGATCATCTTCAAATGGACTGGCTTGGCATAAATGCCTCTTGCATTAGGTGTAACAGGTGCTCCAAATAGATCAGCTATGCCTTGACTGAAATCATATTCCTCAGTTATTTTAATTGTTGTTTAATCAGAGAACTTGACTGAGGAGAGTGAGAATCTTGACAATGCACTATTCCACATTAATGCCCTTTGAATTCAAGGCAAAATGTTACAAAATGCATGAACTTCAAGTTGGAAGATTCATTGGCTTTGTGACTGAGCTTTGTAGGTTGGATCAGATGCATTGTGATTAGATTGAGTACAGGTGGCATAATGATCCTTGGTCTTGTTTCAGAAATCGTGTGTGGCAAGCAAACATGCAAACTAATTTTTCCAAAATAGCTTGCAACAACATGACTTTGGACATGGATTTCTCTTGGCTCAAGTTGGATCAATTCATGCTGATAAGCTCTTTGGATTCTTAGAAACATATGCAACAACATTGATGTTTACCTTTGGACTTGATTCAGCTTGCAACTATGTGAAAAAATCTCACAAATTTTGGTGTTTCCAAAAAAATCTGTCTTGGACGGAATTTTTTCTAAGTGTTGGAAAAGTTGTACTTTCATGTTTTTAGTGATTTTGATCCAGCCATAACTCAGAATCCATAATGAATTGGAAGGAGGTGTAGTTGAAGCTTTTGTAGAGGGCCATGAGAGCTACAAATCCATCTTTAGATGGGGGAAAATGGCCTTGTAGTTTAGGAGTTATGGTCCTCCAAAGTTGGTACCCTAGCCACTTTATTCCATAACTTAGAAAAATTTCTAAGTTTTTTTATGGTTACCCCTTTTACAAGTTATCCCACTTTTCTTGATTTTTCTTGATGAATGATGATTCAAATCACACATTAACATCATTTTAGGGTTAAAAAACCATAATTGTGAAAAATCTCAAAAAGTCAAAGTTTGACTTTTGTGCACAGTTGACTTTTTGTCAGATGAATTCCAAACTGTGCGATCCTCTATGAAATCAAGTCCTTGACCTAAATCAAACTTGATGGACATGTTCCATAAGTGTTATAGGGTGTATTGAATCATGTCCCAAGGTTTGGGAGCATGTCTTAGTCAAAAGTCAAAGCTACAGTTGACTTTTCCCGCGAAACCCTAACTGTGGTTCAGATGAACTTGAAACTTGTTGCTCAAGCTTCTTGGATCAATCTATTATTGCAAATGGATCAATGTAGTGTGTTAGGGACCCTCAAATCATCTCTTGGGGTCTTGGCTCATGTTTTGTCCCAAAAGTCAACTTAGGGGTGAATTAGGTCAAGAAACCCTAATTCCTGATTTTTTATGAATGCATCCCCTAAAGCCAAATTGACTTGATGATTAGGTTCATGATGTCCCTTGGAGCATCATAGGTTATGATTTAAAGCATTGGCTCATGCCCAGAGGAAAATCTCCATCTGGAGGCCCTGGTTGACCAAAACCCTAATTTGGTGACACTATCGATCGTGAGGTTTGATCCACTCAGAATGCTGCAACCTTGTGCTTGATTCTTGAAGTGGGAGTCCTATTGATCCATTGTGGATGTTTGAGAGGTTAGACAAGTTGAAGATCATGTCATTCCTTGATTGATCCTTTGTCTAAGAACTCTGAGAGGGCTTGAAACCCTAATTTTGATAGTAGTGAATGCTCACCCATCTTTGGGGAGACTAATGAGGCATGATGGTTCATCCATATTGTGATGATGATTTGCACAATGATGGGAAATCTTAGTGGTCAAAATTTAGGGTATGACAGTATGACAACAAGGCCAATCAAAAGAAATGCAAACAAGCTAATAGTAGACTACCCCTACCTTTGATACAAAGGAAATTATCTACCCATAACCATGGTGGCTTGATTTACAAGTTTTGGAAGAAGATGAATGAACATCCACGTCGAAGAATCGAACTCGGATGCGAATCCAGCTTCTATTTGCAAAATATCACCTTTTGGTGAAGAAATGCTGTGAAATGAAGTTTTGGTGTGAAAAATGGGTTATGATCCCTAAAAATTATGAAAAGTACTTATATAGTACTTTTAGGATCTGTCATGTTCGCACTGCGAACAATTTCTTCGCCTAGCAAACTCGCTTTTAGGCACCTGAAGTGCCTCTAAACAATTAAATCGCCCCTGAGAAATATCTGAAGTTTGTTATGCGAGTAATTCTTCGCACTGCGAACTACCTCGCTACAAGTTCGCACAACGAACTTATGGTCCTTTAGCTACTGATTCTAGTCTGGGATGGATCGCTAGTCCTTCGCTGAGACCTTGCCACAGTGAACATTCGCTACAAGTTCACCCAACGAACATTTGCTGCTACTCCTCGCTGGCAGTTCGCCCAGCGAACATGTTGATTTTCTTCTCTTTCTTTGGCTTCCTTGTCTAATTCTTTGTGTCTTACACTTTGATGTTTTCATGCCTAATTTCTGCACAATAACACACAAATCAAAGCAACCAAAGGTATTTTTACAACATTGAAGAATAGCATGATATCATGGAGTAAATCTTACAAAACATAATAAAAGAGTTGAAAAATGCCAACAACTAAGGATCAATTTAAAGCAAGTTTGGCATTTAACAAACCCTCCCCAACTAGATCTTTGCTTGTCCTCAAGAAAAGTATGTCTCTCATTGAAAACAATATGATTTGCTTGAGCATTTAATTCAACCAAGAATGGATTTATGGCTCAAATAAACAAACAAATGAACACAAGCAATGTTTACTACTTCCTAGAATCGAACAATGCAAAAGAATTTAGTTCTTAAACAAATATCATTCAATGCTTCAAATAACAACTAAATTCTCATGCTTGAATCACTCTAACACTCCTCTTCGAATAATAATTGAAGAAATCAACGCGTTTGCAACCGTGGGGAAATTTCACTCAACTGACAAACGATGCAAATACAAACTAATTCATACATTAATCTAATCTACCATTAAAGAATTCGTGGAAGCAAGAAGATCACTAAGGTCTTTAAAGGTTGTAGCTTGGTTAGGTTCACAACCAAGGGACATTTATAAGGCCATGGATTCAAAGTTGCTAATGCAAAAGAAACATTCACTATACAAGGTTTATGTACACATTACAACTACATCCAACACTTTCTTTTCTCCATTGGTCACCCTTCCAAACTTCCTTTATGCACATTATTAATTTTTTTCTTCATTCAAACAAGCGTACTTTTCTTTTTCTTTTACACAATTCATATACACATTTTTCTTTTCAATGCTTGTCTGAAATTTTTCAAAATTTTTGAGTAACCTACGACTTGCTTTTCACTCTCCCCAACTTGAATTCAACCAAACCTCAAGTGAATTTTTCTTGCTTTTTATGGCAAGGAAAACAATTTAGAACAATTTCAAAGGTTCAAGAATTTTTTTTAGAATCCTACACAATTCAATAATGAACTATCTTTCAAATTATGTACAAATACCAAGTTCATCACTAAACTAGGATCTAAACTATTAGGCTCAAAGGAGGTTAGCAAATTCTCACTACTCACGGGTAAGTTAAGTTTGGATCTGGTTGTGCCCATTATCAACAAATACCTTGATCATATCTAATGCTTCCACAAAATCAAAATAATCACAAGATTAAGCATGAATCAAATGTATTCAACAAGATTTATCAATCATCCTATGCATTTAGTAAACAATGGAGGTTTCTCACAAATTTGTGCCTATTGGAACCTAAGTGATACAAGCATTCAAACAAAGTTTCAAAATGAAACAAAATTAAATTTGCATAAAGAAAACAAATTCTTAAACATTCTAGTATCCTAGAAAGAGGTAACCATGTACCTTGCCAGCATTTACATGATCAAATACTATCATCATCATCCAAACTTGGGAGAATCTTCATTGTATACTTTTAGCAAATAGCAACCAATTTATAAGTTCTCACATTTCATTACCACAAAAGGGAAACATTAAATTCAAAGAAAGGATACCAACAATAAAAACTACAAGAGTTGAACATTCCTAAACTGAAGAATTCAACTCTTAAACATTATAATAAAAGAAAATTAAAGTTGAACATTCGAGAACTGAAGAATTCAACTGCAAATAACATTAAAATGTTAATGGTGTAAAAACACCAACAAAAGTACTAGTACCCAAAAGTGGTACATACAAACAACATTATCCAAATTAATCCACCAAGTGGATATTGTACATCAAAAGGGAATACAATAAACATAAAACAGATATAGCAATGATCTAAGCTAACAGAAAACTTCACTTTGTAGAACTAAAGGAAGTCGCCTAAAATCATGCTCAAAATATCCAACAAAAACTAGTCCTCATCGGACTGGGTCCCCTCCTCAAAATCAACCTCTTCTCCAGAACCATAAACATCATCAGAACCAGCCTCATCATCATCTCCGGCCTTCTCAGCGTCCTCAGGATCAGCTACACCTGCCCCCTCTCCAAAGTGTGGTCTGGCCTCAGGCCAACCAGCATGAGCTAGGAACTGCTCACTAGTTATCATCGAATGCTCCACAGAGGGTTCCCTCACCAGCTCCTATACCAGCACCGACACTAGCACCAGAACTCTGTCCACCTCTTATTCCCTTCGGCCTGCAAAACTTATCCACATAATTATCATCAATAGCAGCTGGGATCGTCACCTGATGGCGGGAGGGTACCTTCACCCTCGAATGCACACACAAAACCATGATCCGGCATGGGAATACCAAGGGACAATTAGCTCGTGACCCTGATCTAAGTCCACTCTCAACAACAGCGCGTATCTCATCAGCGATGATCCTAGCTACATCAATATGAGTATTGATCAAAATATTGTGAACCAAGTGTGCAACCGGAATGGTCACAGTAGAGGTATGCGACTTAGGCTTGATGTTTGTCAACACCAAGAGAAGTACCAGTTGTGCTAACGGTCGCATATCCTTCCTGTGATATCTTCTTGGAACCCCAGATGGGTTCAACTCCGCTAATTTGCCCTCTAACAACAATGCACTAGAAATGGCCTCTGTGTCTCTATGCAACCTTAAAGTCCTATGATACTCATCAATTTCATCTTCCCCCAATGTGAGAGGTTCACCTAGAACATGATTAATAGTGTCGCGATCACATTTTACCTCTCTCCCATAAACCATAGTAGTCCAAGAAAACACCTCGTCATCATCCGAAAGGGCATTAGCGTAGAACTCCCTTACGAGCTCCACGTTATAGCTGTTGTCGCGGTGAGAATTGGATATCAAGCTATTATGTTAACTTGAATCACATTTCTTTTATTTCACCACCGTCTTTGATTTATCCAAGGGAAGGGAGAAAGATCGAATTACCCACAATGCAATGCAAATGCAAACTAAGATTCTAAAGTTCGGGGGTTGGTTATACCTAGTGAAGGTGTTAGCATCCTAGATATCTATAGTACTCTACAGGAACCTCTTGTTTTATTTATGTTATTTGTTTTTTTTTTCTAAGGGTTTAAGGGTAGGAAGACCTAAGATTCTATTCCTAAGCGTGCTCGACAAGATATCACATCTTGTGCCTACATATCCTGTCGAGAGTGAAATCAGAGCACTTGTAGTTCCTCTGAAGGATACTAAGGTTTGTTTAAAGTTTAGGAGAGAAGATGAGTCATCATCCTAAGAAACCACCACAGTTTTTGAAATTTGTTTGTATTTATCGGGTATGGGATTGTATGTCCCTTCTTTGAGATGATTCACATCAAACTCTCTTGTGTGGAGAATTAGGTGAGCTAAAGTTTGATTGTAAAATCAAACTTGAGAGGGACTAACTTAGGAAGTCTATCCTAAAGTTGTCTAAATAAACTTATCTTAAAGGGTATCGAGACTTATGATGCAAATGAAATGCACCATGCACAATAATTTGATTATCATGCATGGGATTTTCCCTTGGATATTAATGCAATCAGTTATATTAGATTTAAACGAGAGTGCTAGCAAAGTGGTGCTAGTCTTGTGTCTAGTGACCAAAGGTTGGTAGCGATGCCTTAAGGCGATCGACTTACATAGGTGGAAAGTACAAAAGCAATGCATACATCATACATAATGATAAACAAAAGCAATAGCAAAGCATAATATCAATCAAGTTCTAGCCTAATCCATACAAAGGAAACCAAGCGCGGGGAACGACTTATTAGGAAAAAGAGTTTTGAACTAATAAAAGGTTTATTATTAAAGTTTTAATTACCTTAAAAAATTCTTATATTTTAGTTTTAAGGTTAAGTTAAAAGGAAAAAAAAAGGGGGTAAAAGAGTTTTCAAATTAACTTAGAAAAAGTTTTACCTTTTAATATTTTTATAAATAAAAGTTTTTTTATTATTTTAATTAAAGTTATATTGAAAGGTTAATAAAGTTTTTTGTTAATTAAAATTAATTTAATATTTTAAAGTTTTTTTTTTACTAAAGTTTCATTTTAATTAAAAAAGGGTTCTAGAACTTGTTTAGATAAAAAAAAGTTATATGTAATCTAAATATGATGAGTTTGTAAAAGTTAAATTAAAGATTGATTACTATATGGAGGAATCAAGTGTGCACAGAGGGAGGAGGGTCTATCGCAGAGGGGTGTGTGTGTGAATCTGAATGGTGAGAAGGCGAGGGTGCGTGAGATCTTAGTGTGTGTGAATGTGTACAGGATAAAACAAACAAGAGAAATACATGATTTTCACCTCTCACTCTCTCATATTTCTCGTTTTCTTTCTCTCTCAAAGCCAAATTAGGGTTTGAGAAACCCTAACGGCCGCCGCCGCTCTCGTCCTTCCAATCTCTCTTATCTCTCTCGATCGAACAAACAAAAATCAATCAAACCCTAACCCCAGCAAGCCCAATACCCCCAATGTTTCACTATGATTTTACGGTTACATATTACAGATACACATGATTTAAAGCAAAAAAAAAAGAGAAAGAGAGGGCCGGCGATGGTGGCGAACAGCTTTACGGGCCTCGTTCAGGGATGATTTCTTTTCCTCTTCTTTACCTCTTGTGAGATTTTGAAGTCTTTGTTGTTCTTAGTTTCGCCTTTCTTATGAATTTGTGGTGCTGGATTTCATATTGGTTGCTGTGAGATGATGATGATACAACTATTGTTTGAATCTCTGGGTTTTCTTTTGTGGGTTTGACGGTTTTTTGTTGTTGTTGCGTATAGGGTTGTGATTTTCGTGTTGGTGCGATTTGTGATATGATTCTTTTGTTCATCTTTCTGATGAGGGGATTCGCTTTATTTATAGGCCAATGACGATGTGTTTCCTTTGGAAATATTTGAATGCTGTATTAAAACCTGATTTCAAATCTTTGATTTGATTTGATTTGATATCGCCTGAACGGTTTAGGAAACTTTTGGTGCTATCTGATATTTGGAAACTTTTGGAACTTTTGGAAACTTTTGTGATTTCAATATTGAGATTTGATTTTCTGTCTGATGCCCTATTATGGAAAGATATGATGTTGGCTGATACGATTGTTGGTTTTGGAAAGTTTGGAAATTGGTATCTTTGTCGTCTTGAAACGTTTCCTTATGATTTCTGTCTACTCCATTTTAGGAAAAGGTTGCTGCTGGTGATATTTTATGATATTGCCCTCAACTTTTAATTTGAAAATGATGACATATATCCCTGATTTCAAAAACAAATCTCTGAGGCCAAATATGACTGTTTTGACAAAATGTTTGGAAATAGTTTAGGAAACAAAAGATGATGCTTGATTGAAACGTGCTTGAATTGTCGATTCTGTCCACGATTGCCACTTGAAAGTGATGAAAATACTCTGATTTGAAAATATTCTGAGGCCTATCTTCTAAATTGGAAATTTTTGGTATTGTCTGACTTTGAAAACTTCTTGAACACTATCCATTGGAATTCATTGAACCTTGTTTTAAAAGGAGATAACCCACTACGCGTGTGATACTTTGCTTGTTGAATATATGATTTTTTATTCTTGTTTAACACTTGAACTTAGTGCTAAACTCAAATGCCAATAACCTAATGCTAGCTACTTGAAAATTCACTCTGTCATGACTAATGTAACGTGATGCTGGACTGCGAGTTATTGTGTTAATGATTACGTATTGCTGCCCGTATTTCCTTTCCATTTCCAATTTATCACGTTCAATTTGAATGTGATGACAGATATGATGCAAATTTTCGTTCCCGCTTTACAATTGTTGATGCAGGAGTTTCGTTGAGTTCACGGCGTATGCTTCCACCAAGACAAAAGTGTATACAAATTGCGTACCAGCTTATGTGGAATGGTCAAATGACGGCGCTACTAATGTGAGGCTCACTGTTTTAATAGTGGTTGCAAGGACTTTTGCCTGCCTTTGCACTGTTATTGATTCTTTTCGCGCACCGGTCTAGCAATGGCTCGTTGAACATTTGTTATCTTGTAGGTTGCTTTGGTTTAGCGGTGGACTCGGTTCTGGCATGGAGTTGGGATCTTGGTAATGGAACACAGAACAACGTGAAGGTGGGAGTTTAGGTTCTTGTAGCGGTATGCTTAATAGCCTTTCTTCTTAATGGTTCAGGTATCTCCTTGCTCTTTCATCAAGCCTAAAATTCTTTGTATGTCGAACTTGGATTTGATCATGTTCAGTAATGTCCCGATTCAGCTTTGTGGTTGTTGGTGTGAATCAAGTCCTCCACTCATATTTGCACTTAGTCTTTTAGGAACTAGAACTAGTGAGTCATCTTGAAACTTAGAGATGTGTAGTACATTAGATATTACCATACTCTGGTTGACAAATCTGTACGCGAAGTGATACGGTTCTGTCATGCTTATTTGAGCCTGATTGTGATGTAGTTTTCAAATCAAAACTTGCCATGATTGTGCATAATTCAATGTTGCTAATTCTGTCCTCATGCTAATGTGTTTGGTACTTTGCTTCATGCTTTAGGCACTTTGAAATAATTAGCCTTTTGAAACCTCAAACTTCAACCTTCATTGCTTCTGATGCAGGTTCAGATTTCCATTTAAATAGCCGCAACAGACTTCACAGTAAGATGGCTGCAACTTTGAAGCATTTCCTTTTTCTATTATGGTGAGATTTGTAAGGTTGGCTACTGCTGATGTGAATGGTATACTAAATGTGCTTTCCTAGTTGTTTTATGAAGCTGAAAGTCATCCTCAAGGAGCTACTCTGGGTAGAAGGTGATCCAATAGACAAGATATCCAAAAGAACACTTCTTGATGCTTGGGCCGTACCAGATAGTTGTGATGCTGGTGACGGATCGACATAGAGAAGGTCATGAAGAAAATCGCCATCAGAAGAGCTAGGTATTGGAGCATCCTTTGAACCAAAGGAAAAGTGCAAATGGAGTTAAAATTGCATCAGGCAAAGACTCATATCTCCTAGCATTGATAGCTGCTTATCCAAAACTGGCATCCTCTCTGCAAGTGTAGAACTAATATTTGATGCTTTGTAATAATGGAATTTGAACTCTATAGATCTTTCGCTGCAATTCTAACACTAGGTTCTCCTTGTACTGAATAATTATTTCTCTGCATCTCTCCTGATTATTACATATGAATCATTATTTTGTATGGCTGCAATTGGTGTAAATCACACATAATTCAACTTCTTTTCCAAACAAACCCTTCACAGAGCATTCCCCAACCGTAGTGGCATTATTGATACATCCTTTTAATAATAGCTACAGAGCTTTCACTAGATGTTTCGAGGTTTCTATCCTAGATAATAATTGATAAATTCCATGACGGCTAGGACTGTTGGTCTACGATAAAAATGTCGGGGTAGCAAGAGTTACTATAACCTGCTTATCTGTATTATACAGAATAGAGTTATGGTCACAGATAAAAATTTGTGCTTTTAACAAAACTCTCCAATGCGTTACCAAATTCCTTAGTACTAGTAGAAGGAGCATCACTAGGGAGAACTCCGGTAGTGCGGCTGCAATTTAGGGGTCCCAAAGAAGAATAGTCAACACTTTCTGTCAAAGCTTCGGGTGCTTTTCCCTTGTGGCAAAATATTAAAATCTCGTAAGCATTTCCACTAAGTGATAGCATTTCCCTTGGATAAAAACCTTTAATTGACCACTTATTTCTTGAAATTTCGACAAACCCTTCTCTTCATTTAAAAGCAACTTCTTTAAGTTCCGATTAGACTGGTAATTATAACTTACGCAAACCTTTAATTCATCAAGAACACCTTGAAAACTTTGAATAATGTGCCTCATTATAATTTAGATTCCAAATGATCCACTTGAATGATATTGAGCTCAACTCGTAATTTGCATTCTATGTAAAACCCTAAGATTAGTCACCCCTTGGAGCACTTGTGAGAAAGAGTATTATCTCCACTTGAATTTAATGCGCCTACACAAGCTGGTTAGTCACAACGAAAACGCACACAAGAACGCATGACCTAAGGATGCTATGCGAAAGGAAGAGGGACCTTAGGGTCAAAATTAGGGTGCGACAGATGCCCCAATTAAGTTTCTCTGATTCGGAGATATGGAGATTGGCATCTTCGTATCGACGAGATAGGAGGGACTTAAATACAAACATGCACAAAATTTTGGACCTAAGGTACCGCACAATGCATATGATATGGTATGAAAATGATATGAAATGCAAGGCAAGGGTCCTGTGCGGACATAATGTCACAGGGGATAACTGATGTTGAAAAGCTGAAACACAGACCTGACGAGGACGACCTAGCAAAACAAGACTCCACGGGGAAAGATCTAACTCCACTGGGGGAAAAACACTATCGACTGACAATCACGAGGTAGCTTAAACATAAGGCAAGAAACCTGAAAGGAAGGATAACTTACTACCAACAGCTGGTAGCCTAAGCGAAGGTATCCAGTTGCAATAAAAGGGCGTATGTTACCTACTATCACACACGATAGCCTACGCAGAGGTAATAAACTGGGGAGGAAAGATCACCTACTACCAAACACGGTAGCCTAAGCATAGGTGTCCGACCCAAAAAAGGTGTGTTACCTACTATCAAGCACATGATAGCCTAAGTGAGGTAAACACAAAAGGAATGATGACCTACTACCACCACGGTAGCCTAAGCGAGGTATCTGACCAAAATACAGACGTATTACCTACTATCCCCACGATAGCCTAAGCAAAGATAATAGACTGAAATGAGCTTCAACGATCAAGATGATGATTCAGCTTCCTTAAATGTTCCGCTTAGGAAGAGTAAATACTTTCGCACGCCCCAAGGTTGTATGCCACGGGCAAGTCTTGAAAATAAGTGTTGCGAGGTGGTCCGCCTCGAGCAAAGTCTTGAATTTCCCATGCTCTTCGAAGAGATATCATCTGGTGGGAGTAACTTGAATAGTGGATTCACTAGAGATAACCATTGTAGAGCAATATTGCTGTAGTTGAAATTTCAGTGAAGTAAATAGAATTCTTGCAACGGGAGTTCTCAAATAAAGAGAATGCCTGTAAAGTCTTCAATAAGTTTCTCTGACGGATTTCCGGGGAGGTAACATCTGACGGAGAATAAATGGAAAATCTTGATAATTTGCTGGGGATAGACAAACTGTCTTGAGGAGACTGCCATTTGTTGTAGAAATCTTGATAATCAAACTACTCAAATAAAGAGCTGATACTTGCTGTACGACATATATTCCAAGGAGATGTAGTAATAACTGTTGGAGAAATAACTTCTCTCTTCCATAGAGATCTTCAATTAAACTCTTCTTGGGGAGACAAAATGCAAAATAAATGCACGCTTAGTCCGGGTTCGACATCTCAGAGATATCCAAAATTGTGATTGTCAGGGACCAAAGTTCGATCCAGGGAATAACTGGAAAGAAACGGTCAAACAAGACTCTATCCATTGAGGATTGAACTCAACGGGTTTGTCTTTATCCAAAAATGGAAAAGAAAACTAAAGCAACCATCTTCCACGAGGAGCGAACTCAGCGGCGAATTAGAAAGGGTGTGCTCTTTCTGCCTAGGGCTGACGATTCTACTTGGAGGGAGCAGAAAAAACCCAGTCACTTGGGGATAAGCGCAACCAAAGTGAAAGAACAAACAAAACAACGCAAAGAAATTCAAGATGAAAAAAATGTGCGCATGCCATGAATCTACATGAATGAATGCCATGTTATGCTTATGCTCATGCTGTCAAAACAACAACAAGCAGCAAACTGGAGACGAAAACAAGCATCTTGATACGGATACTCGGTCAATCTTTGTAATATAAGAAGCGTCACTGGGGATAAATGGAAAGCCATATATGGAAACAAGTCCCACTTCACAGCTTCAAACTTTCTCTGGGGAAAAGAGCACACACCACTTGGGGATGAACATCATGATTTCACTTAGGATTGTCAAGATGAACCTTGTGATTCTGTTGGGGATGAGAAAGATTCACTGGGAACGAATCGAACTCATGATCGAAAAGACTTCACGGGGGATAAAATAAACATCCACTACGAGCTGAAGTAGTCTGAATGAAAGTTGTAACCGGATAAAATAAATATCCACTTCATCGGGGAAGCTTGGATCAATAATAGTTGAAAATATCGGAGATAAAATTTCGAGAGGATAAAATAAACATCCGCCTTCACTGGTGAAGATTGAGATAGTGAGAAAATCCATTGAGGAGTGAAATAAATACTCGCTTCGCTGGGGAAGGTTGAAGATGTAAGAAAATCCACTGAGGATTCTTAGGTTGCCGACTGGAGACATCTTGCGTCGAACCTCCCATAACTTCTTGAAATAGAGATCCATCGGGGAATGGTTGTGACTACCTGAAGAAAAGACTTACTGGGGAGTCGTCACATTACTTAGGATAGAAACCCTTTGGGCATGGGTGAAGGATGTTACGAGAACAAGGTAGTCCTGTATTGGTGAACTGCGTGGTAGTCGCCATTTTGAATAACAACCATTGCGAAGGGATGAAGAGTAATCTTCACTTGTCAAAATGCCCCAGATCACATGGTTTATGAGAAAAAGTCATTCCAAGAGGATTTTACAGAAAACTTGGCATCCAACATGTTCTAATGTTTTCAAACTCTTGGAGAGATTCGCCAAGTCTCAACGTAACTGCCACAGATTAACTGTATTCTGAGTCTTCGAACTTATTCTTCAGACTGTGGAGTAATAGCTGAGAAATAACTTGCCCCTGCTCAGCAAAGCCTTCAGATAATGTACCCCTGATGTAGCGTGGTTTTTGTGGTTTCGAATCACTATCGCTTTGGTACTACAGGTCGATTCATTTTTTATCCTATTGAAGCTGATGAAGGAAGGGAAATAGATGTCTCCAGCTAACCCTGCTTGCAAACTGAGGTTAAACAGTCAAAACTGTTGGTTTACAGATGCGGCTTTAGTTCGTGGGCCTCTCTCTGCTAATTTTGTTCAGAACAAAATATCAGGATTGTTCATGGGGAATTGTTGGGATCCTGCGCCAGATTAGATGGAGTTAGGGGACTTTGGGGTTTTTTTATTAGTGTGCTCGCTAAGATTCTTTTTCAATCTTATGCCTACGTATTCCCAGGATAGGGAAATTAGAGCGATCGTAGTTCAAAGCCCAAGACATGAAGCTAAAGGTGGTTTGTATCTTGTTCAAAGCCCAAGATGTGAAGCTGAAGGGTCTATTTGTATCTTGTTCGAAGCCCAAGATGTGAAGCTAAAAGGGTGTTGACTTTAGAGAGAATTTGTCATCTCTAAAGGGGTCTGTTTGTCACAATTGTTGGGTGACTGATTATAAAGGAGAATTACTTTAACTGGGATATGCGAATCCAGCAATGCCATAATTTCCTTTATAGGGGATTTTCAACCTGAAGGAGAAGACTTTAACTCAGTTTAGAGCAACGCCATCTTTCCTTAGGAATTTCTCATGTTAAAAGAGGGACAGTGGCGTGGATGTAAATAATCCAGAGGCTTGCCGCTTACAGCAATTAGATGAAGGAAAAGGAGTTGTTGATGTTTGTATCCTGTGAGCAAGGCACCGGTTTTGAAGCTAAAAGGTTGATTGAATCAAACGGGGATTTCTTTATACAAAGCCTAAGAGGAGGCTATTGACCCAGCAAGAGGATGCTTTTATATGTCTCATACGAAGCCCGAGAGAGAGGCAAGAAGGATTGACTCAACAAGAGAGTGCTTTTGTATGTGTCTTGTACGAAGCCCAAGACGGAGGCTAAAGGTGTTTGACTCTACAAGAGAGTCTTTGTACCTCGTACGAAGCCCGAGATGGAGGCTAAATTGTTTGACCCAACAAGAGAGTCTTTTATACTCAACAAGAGAGTGATTTTTATCTCGTACGAAGCCCGAGATGGACGCTAAAAGGGGGTTGACTCAACAATAGAGCCTTTTATACTCAACAAGAGAATGATTTGGTATCTCGTACGAAGCCCGAGATGGAGGCTAAAAGGTTTGACTCAACAAGAGCGTCTTTTATACTCAACAAGAGAGTGATTTATATCTCGTACGAAGCCCGAGATAGAGGCTAAAGGTGATCGACTCAATAAGAGAGTCTTTTTATACTCAATAAGAGAGTGTTTTTGTATCTCGTACAAAGCCCGAGATGAAGGATAAAAATGTTTGACTCAACAAGAGAGTCTCTTATACTCAACAAGAGAGTGTTTTTGTATGTGTCTTGTACGAAGCCCAAGACAGAGGCTAAAAAGGTTAACTCTGCTGGGGAGAATCATTATACAAAGCCCAAGAGGAGGCTAGGGTTACTGTTTCAGTTGAGTGACAGGTCCAGTATGTTGGTTAAAAGAGAAAATTAGTTCTTATATGGGTAATGTTGTACTCATGGATTTGATTTGAGGACCGAGATTATTTCCCGTTCTTTAAGGAAACGGGGAATCCGAAGGGTATTGAGACTGCCCAAGTCTATGGGTGCTTTTTCCTATTTTTGACAAGAACTTGAGAATGTCTTCGAGACTCAAGGAGATTAGACTGTCCAAGTCTAGAGTTTTATCTTTTGTACTATGCTTAAGAGAGATTAAGAGACAATACGTTTGCGGTAGAAAGATCTAGACTCTTTGAAAGACTGTTCTATTAAGATGACTAATTTATGTTCCTATACCTTAAAGAGGTCGTCGGGACAATTTGTACGAAGCCCAAGAGGAGTCGAGAAAAAATTTTAAGAAGCCGAAGGGACAATTTGTACGAAGCCCAAGAGGAGGCTATCTTCCCGGAGGAAGAATCATTATACGAAGCCTAAGAGGAGTCTGTGAAAACTTCTAAGAAACCGACGGGTCCTTGTACAACGCCCAAGAGGAGGCGGTGATGCTTTTAGGAAGCCTGTGGGTCCCCAAACCCCGAGAAGTTCAAGACATGCCATTCACCGAGAATAAATCAAGCCAGGAAAGTCTGAGAATTTGGAAGAAACTCAAGAGATGCCATTCATGGAGAAAAGATCATCTCTGGGGAGTTAGAGTTTCTTTGACAATGTCTAAGGGTGACAGTCTGAGAAAGGGTTCACCGAGAATGCTGCCTTTCACGTCTCCAAATTGTTTAACCCCAAGAGGAGGGAAGACTGTGTCTGGTAATCCTATGGGGATCTAGTTTTGTTTGTATTTAAGAGTGACCAACAGGGCTTTACCTAGTGCTAGACGTAGTTGCCGGGGAAAACTCTAAATAACTATACTAGTATTACATAGTTGATATTTGACAAGTATATAAAAGTTTGTGAAAGAAGACTTATAGTGAGCGGCCCCACAATATAGTTATATATATGAAAGTGGATAAAGAAAGCGGGTAAACACTTACTCGGTTGTAGAGCTTCCATGCTGTTTGGTTAGTTTGTTCAACAAAGAAAGTTTTGATAACAATATTATATTCAAAATCAAAGGAGAAAGTGCTTTGAAAAGATTGTTGGGGCTTACAGCTCAAGGAGAGGCCCAAGGTTTTATCAGTGATTGCACTGTTGTTTTGTACAGGGACTTATACAAGTGACTGAGGCCCAAGAAAGGTTTTCTGTACAAGGGGATGGGTCTTAAACTCTCTCAAGAGGCCCAAAATGATTGAAAGTGAACAAAGATGGGTCTTATAGCTCAAGGAGAAGCCCAATGGTTAATTTTGAAAAGGGCGACGATCGCGTCGAGGTTTTGAAAACACTGTGGGTCTTATACAATGACTGAGGCCCAAACGTTTTCGGTTTCAAAAGGGGATTGGGTCTTACACTCTATTAGAGGCCCAAAATGGTTTTGAATGGGTCTTATAGCTCGAGGAGAAGCCCAGATGGTTTGTTTTAAACGGGCGATAATCGCGCCGAACTTTTGAAATACAACGGGACTTATACAACATTTGAGGCCCAAAATAGGTTTGTATTTACAAAGGATTGGGTCTTACACTCTATTAAAGGCCCAAAATGTTTTTAAAAGGTTTGATGAGGGTTGAATTAATCAAAACCCTAATTTGTTTCCAAAATGTATTTTAATTGAAAAAAAAATTCAATTAAAATGATCAAAATTGTTTAACATGTGAAAAACAAATTGTTATCTTGGATTAATGTTTCAAAAATCATGTTTTGACCTACAAAATGATTAGAAATCATTAAAATTTGCAAAATCAAGAAGGAAAAAATATTTTAAATGTCAAAAACAATTAAAATATTAATTCTTGGCAAAAATATCAATTATATTAAATAAATAATATTTTTGGGATTTTTTGGTAAAATAAAATATCTTAACATTTTTGTGAATTATTAAAAAAAGAATCAACTCAAAATCATTAAAACTCAGAGAGAAATTATTTTTTAATCAATAAAATAAAATCACAAAATTCAAATATTCAAATATTTGAAAAAGGGCGCCAAGAACATGGCCAGAACATGCGCCCTTCCTCTGTTTCTGCAGATTTACGTTTTCTATCCAATCTCACTGAATACTTGATTATATCATGCAATCTACATATCAATCTACACGTCTCAACCTCACGATCATGTCTATGGTCTTTAATTTCATTTATTTTAAGCATGGAATAAGAAATCAAAGAGAAACCTCAAGAACCCTAAATTCTGCATGAAGGTTCAGAAATTCCATACACGATTCATACAAAGCAATTAATTGAGGGTAAACACTCTATGCATGATTATGAACATATGGCCAAATTATTGTGCAGCAAAAATGCATGGATTATAGAGTTAGAAGAGCTCATGCTCACCTCTTGCAGCTGGTGATCGTGTTTTGGGTTAGAGGTGTTACAACTAGGTTTAAATGATCTGGATAGCTTCCCTAGGTGCCATGGAGTGTGTCTGGATGCTTGGAATGGATTGAAATGATCTGGAACTTGAGATGGCACCCCAACTGTAAATCTGTCAAAGGCTTGAGCAATTGGCTAGTGATTTTGTGATTTTGGTGTTCCAGATGTTATGTGAGTGTTTGGATCACTTCTATATGATGTTTATGAGGTGTGTGTGTGATTGGTTTAGTTGGAATTGCTCTCAAACTCAAAACCCGATAGTGACTTGCTTTGGAAGGCAAATTTGGAAGTGAGAAGGTGATTTTGAGGAAAGCATCTATTTGATGGCTTTGGTGTACTCAAACTGAGCACAAATGAGCTCTATTTATAGTAGAGCATGTTTGTTTTGGGATCAATAGTGAATGGTAACTGCATCAGAGGTTTGGCCATTGTTGATAAATGGGAATCCAAGTCTCCTCTAGCCATTGACTAGAGGTTAGGGAACAGAGCTGTGGTTCCCTAGTTGTTGGATCATTCTTGACTGAATTCAGTTGCAAATGTTGCAGTCCATGCCACCTTGGTGCATCCATTAAATACTCCTATCCAGAATTGGAGTCTTGTCCCTCTTTTAGGGATTTCTAGGTTTGGCATGCTACTTCTTGTTCCAAAGACTTTGGAGGCTTGGATCAGTGTTTGTTCCCTTTAGATTTGATCCTCAGATGTGTCCAAAGTGATGACAAGGCTTGGAATTATCTGATTTTGCCAAATCGAGAAAAAGTACAAAATTCTGCCTAGCCTTGGCAGTTTTCAGCCCCTACATTTGGAAAAAGTGAAGGCAGATTCTGACTTAGTGAAAACTTCACTAAGTGTTGGAAAAAAGTGACATTTTCACTTTTCTTGATTTTGATCATTCCATAACTCAAAATCCATGATGAATTGGAATGAGGTGTAGTTGAAGATTTTTTAGAGGGTAATGAGAGCTACTAATCCAGCTTTGGATGGGAAAAAATGGCCTTGTGATTTAGGAGTTATGATCCTCCAAAGTTGGTACCCTAGCCACTTTGTTCCACAACTTAGAAAATTTTCTAAGTTTTTTATGGTTACCCCTTTTACAAGTTATCCCACTTTTCTTGATTTTTCTTGATGAATGATGATTCCAATCATACATTAACATCATTTTGGGGTCAAAGAACCATAATTGTGAAAAATCTCAAAAAGTCAAAGTTTGACTTTTGTGCACAGTTGACTTTTTTTCAGATGAATTCCAAACTGTGCGATCCTCTATGAAATCAAGTCCTTGACCTAAATCTAACTTGATGGATTGATTTCATAGGTGTTATAGGGTGTATTGAATCATGTCCAAGGGTTTGGGAGCATGTCCTGGTCAAAAGTCAAAGATACAGTTGACTTTTCTCGGGAAACCCTAATTGTGGTTCAGATGAAATTGAAACTTGTTGCTCAAGCTTCTTGGATCAATCCATTATTGCAAATGGATCAATGTGGTTCATTAGAGACCCTCAAATCCTCTCTTGAGGTCTTGACTCATGATTTGTCCCAAAAGTCGATTTAGGGGTGAATTAGGTCAAGAAACCCTAATTCCTGATTTTTGGTGAATGCATCCCCTGAGGCTAAATTGACTTGATGATTGGGCCCATGAGGTCCCTTGGAGCATCATAGGTTATGCTTTGAAGCATTGGCTCATGCCCAGAGGAAAATTTCCATCTGGAGGCCCTGGTCGACCAAAACCCTAATTTTGTGACACTAGCAATCTTGAGGTTTGATCCACTTAGAAGGTTGCAGCCTTGTGCTTAATCCTTGATGTGGGAGTCCTCTTGATCCCTTGTGGATGTTTGAGAGGTTAGACAAGTTGAAGATCATGTCATTCCTTGATTGATCCTTTGTTTAAGGACTCAGAGAGGGCTTGAAACCCTAAGTTCTGATTGTAGTGGATGCTCACCCATCGTTGGGGAGAATGATGAGGCATAATGATTCATCCATATTGTGATGAGGATTTTCCCAATGATGGGAAATCTTAGTGGTCAAAATTTGGGGTATGACAGATGCCCCTATTTAATCTTCTTGGACCCGAAGGTGTGAATGGCGAAGGTATTCGGGCATTCGGGGTGCAAGAGGATTAAATATCAGAATACCCGAAATTTTGATGGTGGTTAAGAATGGTCGTTCACGCATCCTCCTTCTTTTGCTAAGCACTGATGCTTAGAAAATGTAAACTTCCCCTCGATCCTGGTTTCCTACCAAGGAACTGGTCTCAGTTTTTGAAATAAACCTCCCCTCGATCCTGGGCTTCAGCCAAGGAACTGGTCTCAGTTTATTTTGTAAACTTCCCCTCGATCCTGGCCTTCAGCCAAGGAACTGGTCTCAATTTCTGATATAAATTTCCCCTCGATCCTGGTTTCCAACTAAGGAACTGGTCTAAGTTTCTGATATAAACTTCCCCTCGATCCTGGTTTCCAACCAAGGAACTGGTCTTAGTTTCTTTTGTCAATAAACTTTCTTGACAAGGGACACTATATGTAGCGGTTTTGTTCAAACTTCTCGCCGAATTTTCCTGGGGAGATGCCATTTGATGGAAAAAGTGGTCGGGAAAACGAGTCTCTTGAGAGATTGCTTTCGCTTGGGGTTACCACATCATACTTTTCTTGGGATCTTCTTGGAGAAATGCCATATGATGTGATCCAATTTTGAGGTGCCGATGACTTTTTCATCAGTGAATTTTTCGGAGAAAAACTGCAATACTGCCGAATCTCTGATTAAGAGGCTTTCTCTGGGGATTTTCCTTAATCCGGGAAAGCGAAGATATCATCTTCAATGGAGAAGAGTGATGTTTTTAGGAAGCTCTCTGGCTCTTCAGAGGTTCAAGTTATCAAAGTGGTCAAAGAACCACCTTCAATCCAGAAATAAACTGGAGGAGAGATCGCTTAGATGATTCATTTCCTGACGAGGAAAGAACTGACGACTCGATTAAGAGGACTCTTATCACTAGGGAGCAAGACCGACTAGAGTGATAGTGATGCAATATGAATATGAATGTAAATCAATAATGCATGATGTATGTATGTATATGCGGACAAAACTGACGTGACATACAGACTAGTAGATGAACACGACTGGATACTCGGCCACAATGGGGGATGAAAAGTATCACTAGTTCACGATAGTAATTCTGCCTTGCTTAGGAGAGATAGTCCCTGTCGGGAGCTATGTTGGTCGGACTTAGGAGATAAGAACTCTGTCGGGGGTATCAGATGGGAAAGTCGCATCTGATACAGCTGATCCTTCATTCAGGCGCACTGGCATAGAAGGAGTACTTTGATTCTGCACTTTGAAGCTCGATTACTTTTGGCGAAGCGATCGATGTTCTTTCGATGTTCAACAGTCAAAAGAAATTGCCCTCTTTATTTTAAAAGCAGAAAAAGTTTTTGACAAGTAAATTCATTTTTGTTTTATTTCAAGAATCGTTTATCATGTTAAAATGTCGTCCTGTAAAGCTAAAACAAATAAGAATTGCAAACAAAAGCACAAGGGCTCAAATTTTATTGATAGGATGGAAATCAGCCAAACGCGTGATTCCATAGAGTATTTACAAAGTTAGAAAATGGTAATTTAAGGGAAAAGGGATACATTGAAACATAATGACCATTATCCTTCTACCAACTTTGAATTCCGGGCATCCTGAGCTTCTGTCGAAGATGACCTTGACTGGCGTTTTCCTGACCGATGGCATTACTGCTGCTGAGGGATTTGCCCCTTTGTTGAACATAGTTACTTGCCATTATCCCTAATTTTTGCCTGGATTGTACTTTGAGGTTTCCAATCCACCGGGATGATTTTTGATCATATCTCTAATTTTTACCTGGACCGCCCTTTCGGGTTTTCAATCCAACGAGACGTTTTTTTTATTTAGGCGAAGTATTTCTTGACTACGTCAACATTTATGGGGTAGGCAAATTCCTCTCCGTCCATGGTTGCAAGTCTCAAGGCGCCGCCTGAGAAAGCTTTCTTGGCCACATAGGGGCCGTCATAATTCGGAGTCCACTTGCCACGGGAATTAGTGAGAAATGATTGTATCTTCTTGAGCACAAGGTCTCCTTTTCTGAAGACGCGAGGTCGGACCTTTTTTTCGAACGCCTTCTTCATCCTTTGCTGATACAACGGACCATGGCATAGTGTCGTGATTCGTTTTTCTTCGATCAGATTCAGTTCATCGTGCCGACTTTGGCACCATTCAGCTTCTGTAAGCTTAGCTTTCATCAATACCCAGATTGATGGGATCTCTACTTCTTTGGGGAGTACTGCTTCCATGGCATATACTAGAGAGAAAGGGATTGCCCCTGTTGAAATGCAGACAGATGTACGATAACCGTGAAGAGAAAAGGGTAGCATCTCGTGCCAATTTTTGTAGGTTACAACCATCTTTTGAACAATCTTTTTGATATTCTTGTTAGTCGCTTCTACCGCGCCGTTCATCTTGGGTCGGTAGGGAGATGAGTTATGGTGTTCGATCTTGAACTCTGTGCACAACTCTTTCATCATCTTATTATTCAAGTTAGATCCATTATCAGTAATGATCTGGCTCGGAACACCATAACGGCAGATGATATTGCTTTTGATAAATCGGACTACCACTTGTCGGGTTACATTGGTGTATGACGCTGCTTCGACCCACTTGGTGAAGTAGTCAATGGCTACCAGGATGAACCGATGTCCATTCGAAGCCTTGGATTCGATCATGCCAATCATGTCGATTCCCCATATAGAAAAAGGCCACGGGGAAAAGAGAACTTTGAGATGTGTTGGTGGTACATGGATTTTGTCTGAGAATATCTGACACTTGTGACACTTCCTCATGTACTTGTAGCAGTCAGATTCCATGGTCAACCAGTAGTACCCTGCTCTTAGAATTTTTCTCGCCATTGTATGTCCGTTGGCATGAGTGCCAAAGGACCCTTCATGAATTTCTTTTATCAGCATGTTTGCTTCTGGTCTGTCTACACATCGGAGCAAGACCATGTCAAAGTTTCTCTTATAAAGTGTATCACCGCTCAGGAAGAAGTTTTCGGCCAGTCTTCTGAGGGTTTTTCTATCTTTTCTGGATGCCCCAGGTGGGTACTCTTGTTTCTGAAGGAAGCATTTGATATCGTGATACCAAGGTTTGTCGTCTATGACTGCTTCAATCGTGAAGATGTAAGCGGGCCATTCTAGGCGTATTATGTCAATCTTAGGTATGTCATTCCATTGACCTACACTAATCATGGAGGAGAGAGTGGCTAATGCGTCAGCCATGTGATTCTCTTCACGAGGGATGTGATGAAACTCGATTATGTTGAAGAATGGTAATAACCTTCTCGCGTAATCTTTGTAAGGAATCAATCCTGATTGGTATGTGTTCCAATCTCCTTTGATCTAATTGACGACCAAAGTTGAGTCGCCATATACATCCAAGTTCTTGATCCTCAAATCAATCGCTTCTTCGAGACCCATAATACAAGCTTCGTATTCGGCCTCATTGTTTGTACACTTGAATGTCAGTCGGGCTGTGAAAGGAATGTGGGTACCCTGAGGTGTTATGATAACTGCCCCAATTCCATTTCCGTAATGATTGACAGCTTCGTCTAAAATAAGTCCCCATTGGGAACCTAGTTCTGGCCCTTCACTGGGTAGCGGTTCATCGCAATCTTTCAATTTTAGATACATGACATCTTCGTCTGGGAAGTCAAATCCGACTGATTCCTGATCGTCAATCGGTTGATGAGCCAAATGATCGGCTAAAACACTTCCCTTAGCGGCTTTCTGAGCGTGGTACTCTATGTCATATTCTGATAACAACATCTGCCAACGGGCAATCCTTCCCGTGAGAGCAGGTTTTTCGAAGACCTACTTGATTGGATCCATTTCTGAGATTAACCAAGTAGTGTGACAAATCATGTACTGGCGAAGACGTTTGGCTGCCCAAGCCAGAGCGCAGCAAGTTTTCTCAAGCATAGTGTACCCAGTCTTGCAGTCGGTGAATTTCTTGCTCAGATAGTAGATGGCAGACTCTTTTCTTTTTGTTTCGTCTTGTTGGCCAAGTACACAACCCATGGAGTCCTCTAGGACTGTGAGGTAGATGATCAGTGGTCTTCCTTCCACTGGAGGTGATAGAATCGGTGGGTTCAACAGATATTCCTTAATACTGTGGAAAGTGGGTTGATAGTCTTCTGTCCAAACACAGTCCTGGTTCTTTTTGAGTAATTTGAAAATCGGCGCACATGTCACGGTCATGAGGAATATGAATCTGGAGATGTAGTTCAAACGTCCCAGGAATCTTCTGACTTGTTTTTCAGTTTTCGGAGAAGGCATTTCTTGAATGGCCTTGACCTTGTCGGGATCAACCTAGATTCCTTTCTGGATGACGATGAACCCTAAGAGATTCCCTGAACGGACACCGAACGTGCACTTATTGGGATTCAAGCGGAGTTTGTACTTTCGCAAATGCTCGAATAGTTTTGACAGGTGGGTCACATACTCCTCCTCTGTTTTAGATTTTGCAATCATATCATCGACATACACTTCGATTTCTTTATGTATCATGTCATGAAACAGAGTAGTCATGGCCCTCTGATAGGTTGCCCCGACGTTCTTCAAACCGAACGACATTACCTTGTAACAGAAGGTACCCCAGGGGGTAATGAATGAAGTTTTCTCCATGTCTTTCGGCGCCATTTTGATCTGGTTATAGCCCGAGAATCCATCCATGAAGGAGAAAATTTTGAACTTTGCTGTACTGTCTACTAACATGTCAATGTGTGGTAAGGGAAAGTCGTCCTTTGGACTAGCCTTGTTTAGATCTCTGTAATCCACGCACATTCTGACCTTTCCGTCCTTTTTCGGAACAGGTACGATGTTGGCTAACCATTGAGGATATTCTGACGTAGCGAGGAAACCCGCGTCAATTTGTTTCTGTACCTCCTCTTTGATTTTGACAGCCATGTCTGGATGAGTCCGTCTCAACCTTTGTTTTACCGGCGGACATTCTGATCTTAACGGTAGATGATGTTCCACGATGCTGGTATCCAACCCTGGCATGTCCTGATAGGACCAAGCAAACATATCGGGAAATTCTCTGAGAATCTTTGTCAAACTCTCTTTGAAAGTTGGACTGAGCAGTGCCCCAATCTTTACTTCTTTTCTCTCTTCTTCCGATCCCAAGTTGATTGTTTCCAGCAACTCTTTGTGAGGCTCAATGGACCTTTCCTCTTGTCTAAGTAGTCGGAGATCTCCTCTGGAATTTCGTCATCATTTTCTTCTTCAGCCTCAAATACCGGGAACTCAAAGTTGGGAGAAGGCATTGGATCGTTTGTTTCAACGGGGTTTAAAACAAGCAATCTGCATGACATGATGATTGTTTTTTAGAAGAGATAAAGAGAATGTAAGAGTGTGTGCAGTGTATTTTTTTTTTTAAAAACTGCTTGTTTATTTTGAATTGTTTTTTTAGGATTACCATTTTCTGAGAAAAGCGAAAAGAGAAAACAACAATTAATGTGGAGATCACAGAACGACGTTATTTTATTTATGAACAAGTCGATTCTTGAAACTACAGCCCTATAAAACAAAACTTGTCGCTTTGGGCTAAGCGAATAGGGAAATTTACAACAAGTAAGCCCTATCAAAACATCTGTTTCACCTGGGCAGGGTGAAAGGTTAAAGACGACAATTACTTTGACTTATGAACAATCTTCAAAACATCGACAGCAACCCATTGGCGGCGAACTCCTCGGTGAATCATAAAGTCTGGTACTTTCCTTGATTTGTCTTCAGAAATAACGCTGATTTCTGGCGGAGCAGGATCATTGGAATCTGTCTCCCAGGCAGAGTTGTCGTAGGAGGATTCCTCAGATGTATTTTGCATAGTATTTATGCTCTCAGGTATATCTCCCCATCCAGTTGGCTAGATGTCTTCGAACTTGATACGAGAACTTTCAGGAGCGGTGTACTTGACCTTGAAGTCGTATTTTCCACTCGGTTGTCCCAAGGTGTCCCATACTTCTTTGGAACTGGAGGAGTCATCCCTCTCGATGACGTTGACCTCGGGAAAAGCATAGTTGATGAATTCTAGTCCGGCAAGCTTTCCTAATTCATCATCGTACTGGATAAGTTCGGAATGACCTGAGTGTTGATCCCATGACATGGCGGGGACACATGTATTCTGTTCAATGATGCTCAGCTGATTTTCATTGTTCGGCTAATTTTCTTGCCCCAAGTCTCCAGGATATGGCTGCCAGATAGGCAAGCCATCCATTGGGCCATAATAGTAGTGGTCAAACTTGTATTTCATCGGAGTGTCTTCCTCTAACGAATTTGGCAGAGCCCGGCATCCTTCAGGAGTATAAATCTCGGGCTCTGTGCAGGAAAGCAAAAGGGAGTTTGTGTTTCGCCCTGAGACGTATAACCGTCCTCGTTGAGATAGGACTTCCATTCTTCCCCCGATACGGAGGAATCATCGTTTTTGATGGTATGCACGTCTTGAGTCACTGGTTGAAGGAAGCCTCCACTATGGAAGAAGTTCTGAATGGGATGAAGACTTTCATCGTTAGCAGCTGTCTGGGTGCAGGTTGCAGAAAAACCAAGACCCTTCTTTGTTTTGTTATCAGTGGGAATGACAAGCTGTCCCCATCCTTTTGCATTGTTATTTTCGATCACTTCGAGAGCATCTCTGTATGAGGAAATCGAGGTTCCTTTCTCTGATTGATTCTCATTGCTCACCGAAAGTGCTTGGAACTGAGTTCCAACAACCTCATCGGGTTCTACACAAGTAGATAATGACAAGTTGCTCACGAGCAAGGCTTATTCTCCATAAACCGTGACAAGTTGGCCATTCTGGACGAACTTTAGCTTTTGGTGGAGGGTCGAAGTGACCGCCCTAGCCTGATGTATCCAAGGTCTTCCTAATAAATAACTGTATGTTGCCCGGATGTCCATGACCTCGAAAGTGACCTGGAAAGTGTGAGGACCGATAGTTATGGGAAGGTCAACTTCGCCGATAACCGTTTTTCTGGATCCGTCAAATGCTTTGACGACGACCTCGCTGGTTCTCATCGGAGGTCCTTTGAATGATAACTGCATCAAAGTGGACTTCGGCATAACATTTAGGGCTGACCCTGTGTCTACCAGTACGCTGGCTAAAGCATCGTCCTGGCAGTTAACTGTAATGTTGAGCGCCATGTTATGACGGCGACCTTCTTCAGGTAATTCCTCATCACTAAATCCCAAGTTATTGCAGGAAGTGATGTTAGAGACAATGCTATCGAACTGTCTGATTATTACATCCTGTTCCATAAAGGCTTGCTCCAAGGCTTTCTGTAGAGCCTCCCTATGCGCTTCTAAACTAAGTAACAGTGATAATACCGAGATCTTTGAAGGAGTTTGTAACAGCTGATCAACAATTTTGTATTCACTCCTTTGGATGAGCTTTAACATCTCATCATCGTTTTTTAAAAGGTCGGGATTACTGGATTGACCAACTGGTGGATTAGGAACTTCTGTCTGAGGTTCCTTTTCTTTGCTGGGTTCTCCAACTCCTCTGTTGAAGATTCTACCACTCCGTGTTACTCGACTGATGTCTGCAATATTCACAACGGAGGGTAATGGAATTTCCTTTCCATTCTCAATTGTTGTTGCACCGTATTTGTAAGGGATAACCTTAGTTAATTCATACGGTAGCGGTCTCGGTAGATAGATGACTATGGGAGCCTTCTGATTTTTCTGACCATCGTAAGTAATTTCGATCCGTTCCCGGTTGGGAACTCTTGATTCGTCAAGTAGAGGGATAATGGTACAAACATCCCTAGCCCTCTGATGATCAGAGATTACGACAACGTCCTCGATTTGATCAGCGAAGTAGATGACTGATCCAGAATTTGACCATGGTTGAATCTCCTTGCAGTCCAACTGACTTTGAAGGGATGCTCGCACGAGGTAGCATCCTTGATTATCCATTGAGCAAACTCCACACCGCTCATAGTTGTGTAGTGCTACCTAGCCATGTCCGCTTTGAATACAGTGTAACCTTACTAGATCTGTTTCCATCGACCGAACATCCTGACTTTGATATCTAGTAGGATTCCCGTTAGTGATACTAATTTGCTGGGTGTCTTCATCAATATAGTTTGGAAGCCACTAGTTGTTCAACAAGTGCTGAAGTGTTTCCTGGACAAGGGTACAGCCCTGATCGTCTTCGCAACCCGCTTTATAGCCCTGATAATCATGTGATACCAGGAACCCGAGCCAGACCAGTTTAGCATGTAACTCCACCAGGCTGGTATTCATCAAGCGAATATCATAGATTTGAATCATGTGAATTTGATAATGATTCCTATCATGGTAGTCCTAAATCCATCCAAGATCCATCTGACGCTGGAGGGCCTCTTGTACAAAAGAGCATCCCTGTTTGTTTACCGAGCAAATCAGGCAGGAATTATAATCGTGACGCGGCAGATTATGATACTGGCTTTGCCTTGAGTGCATTTCCACCAGGTTGACATTCATCGCACGGATATCGTGGTTTTGAATGATGTTGGAATTCGTATAAACCATGTTAACTCCACGAACTCAGTGCTCTTGGATCCATCCGAGATCCATCTGTTCTTATAGAGCTGATTGCACCACAGAACATCCTTGATTGCTTTTAGAGCAAATATCACACTGGTGATAATTATGAGGTGGCACATGGCCAATCCACTCTGTCTACAATGCATCTTGACCAAGTTGGCCCTCAATAAGAGTACATCATGAATTTGATAGGTGTTGTTAGACTCTCGCTCTATCAAATTGACTGTAGCCTTCTCGTTGTGAGGCTGCGGGTTCGTGAGAACATTCGGATTCGTATCTATGAAAGATAAGACCCCGCTTCTAGCAAGCTTTTGCACGTCGGATTTGAAACTGAGTCAGTTTTCTATGTTATGCCCTGGTCCTCCTTGATGGTAAGGGCAAGTCTGATCCACCTTAAACCAAAAAGGCAGATTTTTCGGTACTGTAAGAGGAGACCTGGTTTGGACGTGCCCCTTGGCTAACAGTAATGGAAATAGTTCTACGTATGATACGGGTATAGGATTAAACCCTAGTGGCCGCGTTGTACGGTTGTTGTTGTTGTATTGAGGACGAGCCTGCTGAAGAGGCTGTTGTGTCCTTTGCTGAAATTGTTGCGAATGCGGTTGGCTTTGAGCAACCTAAGGTTGATACGTAGAAACATGGGCACGACTGATAGCAGGAGTTACAGCTGCTACTGGTTGGTACCGTCACCTTTGCTTTCTGAGAGAGATATTCCCAATATCTTGCTCATTTTTCTTAGGGAGAGCACTACCGTATTTTTTAGTACCACTTGTCGACCAAGTGTCTTTGACTAGACGTCCTTCTCGAACGGTTTCCTCGAGACGCACTCCCATTCCGACCATTTTGGTGAAGTCGATGGGCGCACTGGCAACCATTTTGTCGTAGTAAAATGAGCGCAAGGTCTTTAAGAAAATCTTTGTCATCTCTTTTTCCTCCAGAGGTGGACAAATCTAAGCGGCAATTTCACGCCATCTCTGAGCGTACTCCTTAAAGGTTTCCTTGTCCTTTTGCGACATTGATCTGAGTTGATCTCTGTCTGGTGCCATGTCCAAATTGTATTTATATTGTTGGACGAAGGCAGTGCCAAGATCTCTAAAAGTGCTAATCGTAGCGCAGTTTAAACCCATGTACCATTTTAATGCGGCACCGGTTAAACTATCCTGAAAGTAGTGAATCAGTAGATCCTGGTTCTCTGTCTGAGCTGACATTCTCCGAGTGTACATCACCAAATGGCTTTAAGGGCAAGAGTTACCCTTGTATTTTTCAAAATCGGGTACTTGGAATTTGTGCGGGACTTTCACATTGGGGACCAAACAAAGGTCTGCGGCGTCCTTTCCAAATATATCCTGACCGCGAAGGGCCTGCAGTTCTTTCTGCATCTCCAGGAATTGTTCCTGGAATTCATTCATTTTGTCGAACATGTTGTCCTTTCTACCAGAAGGTATCTGTGGAATCTGTCCTTCTGGGACAGTGTGCACCACAGGGGGTGGTACCGTTACTACGAGAGTGAATCTTGGCGCTTCCCGAAGTTTGTAACCTTTAGGAGTCCTCATTATGCCTCTCGCATCCTCGCTTTCCCGAAGTTTGTAACCTTCACGCCTAACGGCTTCTGCTATGATTCCCTGATCTTCAGTGATCGGCGGAACATATCCTTCTGGGATATAGTTAACAGGCATGCCCCAGGGACGATCTTTCGGCATTTGATACCTAGGATCATACTTCTCTACTATGGGCATTGAGGTGATCTATGAGATCACAGTTCTTTGTAGCTGAGCTTCTGCCATGGCTTGCATGTCATTACAAAGCTTTCTCATATCCTCTCTTAGAGCGTCAATCTCTTCTTTCAACTCTCTATTCTCTTCCTCGAGATCATCCATCTTTTTCTGACGATTGGCCCGAGTATTATACAAATGAGACAGTTTGACTCTAGAACCGAGACACAAATGTGAGATTCGTAGGTAAGAAGAATACGTGACGTGAGAATGATGAATGCAATGATTATATTAATTGTTTTTTTTTGTTTAATCAAAATAAACTTCGACAATTAGATTGCAAATATCAAACAGTGGGGACACCCCCGTTTTATTGAATTCAAAGGATTGCGGAAATGGAAATACAGTAAATTACAAGGTGCGGAAACAGAAACCTAAGCTAATGGGTCCCGAGTCCTCTCTGAGGAGAACTTGGGTGCTGATTCTGGTACTTTCCTTTTCTTGGACCGGGGCCCTTGGGCCGTTGTCGGGTTGTCATTCCTTTGCCAAGTGAAAGGAGCGAGCAAATTCCTTTGGTCATCCTGATTTTCTACAGCATGTTGCTCCAAAATCTCAATTAGAGCATCCTTATCTTTCAGCAGTTGCTGTATTTTGGTACACTCCACATTGAGAATGCGGTACTTGTTCTTCCAAGACCTCCTCTCCTGTTGAACTTTGTTGAGAGTAACCTGAAGTTTTTCCGTTTCAGTCATGAAGTACATGACAGATTCCCTTGGCGGAAGAACTCTGTGACGAGGATAAGGCATCCTCAGCTTGAGAGCTCTAGTTTGTACCCAGTGGAGATAAGGCTCCACCGAGACACAGTCCAGTTTTCCTAGAGACTATCGTTCTTTCTTATAACATGTTTCCAAGCGTGCACTATTTCCATCTTTAGTGCCATGTCATTTTCTCCTTCCTTGAAGAAAAGTCCTTCCAGATGAGCATTACGCGGGACATGCCTCATCGGGTATCCAAATTGACGATGAACTAAGACTGGATGGTAATTGATTCCTCCCTTAGTTCCTATGAGGGGTATGTTGGGGAAATTTCCACAACGGTCAATGATCCTGATCCCGTCATAGATTTGATTGTACCAATCGATGTCAGAGTTGGTAAGAGACATGATTTTCTGCGACCAACGTAAGGCACTCTTATGATCCCAAAATGCGACAGACTTAGGCAAATGGAAGATAAATCATTTATATAGCAGGAGTACACAGCACGTGATCATTCCTCCACTGTATAAATTCCTTAAGTGTACAGAATGATACGCATCTGCGAGCAAGGTTGGTACGGTGTTTCCAATGAGAAAAACCTTAAGAGCGTTGATATCGACGAAGTTATCAATGTTGGGAAACAGAAATAACCCGTAGGTGAGCAAAACAAAGATGCTCTCGAAAGCGGCCATGTTCCCTATACTAGCAAAGTATAGAGCTTTCTTTACCAGAAACTTGGCTGGTAAACCTGGGATTCCTCCCTTGGTGGTCATGTGAGTCTTGATTTCTGACTCATCCAAATAGATTGCTCTTGCAATGATTTGATCCTTTGGAATTTCTTCCAGTCCAGAAAATGGAGCTTGATCAGTAATGGGTAGATCAATCAGATGAGAATACTCCTCCAGCGTTGGTGCGAGCTGGTAATCCGGGAATGTGAAACAGTGATAGACCTGATCGTAAAACTGAACGAGTGCCTCCAGGATTCCCTCAATTACATGGACCCTTAGCAGAGGTAGCAGACCTCCGTACTTGGCTCTGAAAGCGTCAGGGTTAGTAATCATCCTTGCTAATCCTCTCAAATCCTCTAGTTTTGGAACCTTGAAGGTATACTTGTGAGTTTTCCGTCTACCGAAATCCATGAGCCCAATCCTTTTCTCTCTGACATTTGCAATCATTGTTTTAGTTTAATTTGAAAAAGAGATACTAGAAGAGAAAAACTTTCTTTTCTTAATTTTTTTTAAAATGAATGCATGAATGCAGCACACAAAAACATAGAAAAAACATGGGGTCAAAGGGTCGGTGTCATGAAGTCAAGGCTCTGCCCATCCCAAAGGTTTATACTAGTGATTTTTGTACCTGTCTCTCAAAATCATTGATTCTTGTTGAGATAACATCAGCAGGTCGGGAACCGTGCTAGATGATGTATTTCAAAGAATCTCAGAAGAGGGTAGTATCGCGTGACAACTATTTCCGATAGCTTCCGCACTACTGAAGAGGTTTTTCCTAGGTGTATACTCAATCTTTCCACATGCGGCATCACACGCATTCCCATTAGCAGAAAAATAAACACAGATATCAATTAGGAAAAGCAGTATATATATTTGTCCTAATGTCCTAGACTTTTTAAGAGCTATGAATCCTATGATCCTAATAGAAAATGGCTCCCCGGCGGAGTCGCCATTCTGTGGTACCTTCCCAACTTAAAGGTTTTTGATCTAAGATCCTAGTGAGGGCCGATCCTAGCAATAATGACATTCCCCGATGGAACCGTCATTTGGTGATACCTTATGAACCCAAGGACTCGTCCTAAGAGAAGGTTTCAACCAGAGAGATAAGAGAGACAAGATTCCTTTGTTTGGCCCCACGGTGGGCGCCATTTTCCTGTGAAATTGTCTAAACTTAAGGTTTCCTCCTAAGAGACGGGAGAAGAACAAGTCAGCTCCCACTGTGGTCGCCATTTTTCTGTAGCGCGGTTTTTATGGTTTCGAATCACTATCGCTTTGGTACTAAAGGTCGATTCAGTTTTTATCCTATTGAAGCTGATGAAGGAAGGGAAATAGATGTCTCCAACTAACCCTTCTTGCAAACTGAGGTTAAAAAGTTAAAACTGTTGGTTTACAGATGCGACTTTAGTTCGTGGGCCTCTCTATGCTTATTTTGTTCAGAACGAAATACCGGGATTGTTCATGGGGAATTTGTTGGGATCCTGCGCCAGATTAGATGGAGGTAGGGGACTTTGGGGTTTTTTGATTAGTGTGCTCGCTAAGATTCTTTTTCAATCTTATGCCTACGTATTCCCGGGATAGGGAAATCAGAGCGATCATAGTTCCTCCTATTCTATGGAAGGAAATGGTGTTTTGGTGTCTTGTTCAAAGGCCAATACATGAAGCTAAAGGTGGTTTGTACCTTGTTCAAAGCCCAAGATGTGAAGCTGAAGGGTCTATTTATATCTTGTTCGAAGCCCAAGATGTGACGCTAAAAGGGTGTTGACTTTAGAGAGAATTTGTCATCTCTAAAGGGGTCTGTTTGTCACAATTGTTGGGTGATTGATTATAAAGAAGAATTACTTTAACTGGGATATGCGAATCCAGAAATGCCATAATTTCCTTTATAGGGGATTTTCAACCTGAAGGAGAAGACTTTAACTCAGTTTAGAGTAACACCATCTTTCCTTATGAATTTCTCATGCTAAAAGAGGGACAGTGCCGTGGATGTAAATAATCCAGAGGCTTGCCGCTTACAACAATTAGATGAAGGAAAAGGAGTTGTTGATGTTTGTATCCTGTGAGCAAGGTACAGATTTTGATGCTAAAAGGTTGATTGAATCAGACGGGGATTTCTTTATACAAAGCCTAAGAGGAGGCTATTGACCCAACAAGATGATGCTTTTATATGTCTCGTACGAAGCCTGAGACAGAGGCTGGAAGGATTGACTCAACAAGAGAGTGCTTTTGTATGTGTCTTGTACGAAGCCCAAGATGGAGGCTAAAGGTGTTTGACTCTACAAGAGAGTCTTTGTACCTCGTACGAAGCCCGAGATAGAGGCTAAATTGTTTGACCCAACAAGAAAGTCTTTTATACTCAACAAGAGAGTGATTTTTATCTCGTACGAAGCCCGAGATGGAGGCTAAAAGGGGGTTGACTCAACAATAGAGCCTTTTATACTCAACAAGAGAATGATTTGGTATCTCGTACGAAGCCAGAGATGGAGGCTAAAAGGTTTGACTCAACAAGAGCGTCTTTTATACTCAACAAGAGAGTGATTTATATCTCGTACGAAGCCTGAGATAGAGGCTAAAGGTGATCGACTCAACAAGAGAGTCTTTTTATACTCAACAAGAGAGTGTTTTTGTATCTCGTACAAAGCCCGAGATAAAGGCTAAAAATGTTTGACTCAACAAGAGAGTCTTTTATACTCAACAAGAGAGTGTTTTTGTAGGTGTCTTGTACGAAGCCCAAGACGGAGGCAAAAAAGGTTAACTCTGTTGGGGAGAATCATTGTACAAAGCCCAAGAGGAGGCTAGGGTTACTGTTTTAGTTGAGTGACAGGTCCAGTATGTTGGTTAAAAGATAAAATCAGTTCTTATATGGGTAATGTTGTACTCATGGATTTGATATGAGGATCGGGATTATTTCCTGTTATTTAATGAAACGGAGAATCCGAAGGGTATTGAGATTGCCCAAGTCTACGGATGCTTTTACCTATTTTTGACAGGAACTTGAGAATGTCTTCGAGACTCAAGGAGATTAGATTGTCCAAGTCTAGAGTTTTATCTTTTGTACTATGCTTAAGAGAGATTAAGAGACAGTACGTTCGCGATAGAAAGATCTAGACTCTTTGAAATACTGTTCTATTAAGATGACTAATTTCTGTTCCTATACCTTTAAGAGGTCTTCGGGACAATTTGTACGAAGCCCAAGAGGAGGCGAGAAAAACTTTTAAGAAGCCGAAGGGACAATTTATACGAAGCCCAAGAGGAGGCTATCTTCCCAGAGGAAGAATCATTATACGAAGCCTAAGAGGAGGCTGTGAAAACTTCTAAGAAGCCGACGGGTCCTTGTACAACGCCCAAGAGGAGGCGTGGATGCTTTTAGGAAGCATGTGGGTCCTTAAACCCCGAGAAGTTAAAGACATGCCATTCACCGAGAATAGATCAAGCCAGGAAAGTCCGAGAATTTGGAAGAAACTCAAGAGATGCCATTCACGGAGAAAAGATCATCTATGGGGAGTTAGAGTTTCTTTGACAATGTCTACGGGTGACAGTCTGAGAAAGGGTTCACCGAGAATGCTTCCTTTCACGTCTCCATAATGTTTAACCCCAAGAGGAGGGAAGACTATGTCTGGTAATCCTATGGGGATCTAGTTTTGTTTGTATTTAAGAGTGACCAATAGGCTTTACCTAGTGCTAGACGTAGTTGCCAGGGAAAACTCTAAATAACTATACTAGTATTACACAGTTGATATTTGACAAGTATATAAAAGTTTGTGAAAGAAGACTTACAGTGAGCAGCCCCAGAATACAGTTATATATATGAAAGCGGATAAAGAAAGCGGGTAAACACTTACTCGGTTGTAGAGCTTCCATGCTGTTTGTTTAGTTTTTACAACAAAGAAAGCTTCGATAACAATATTATATTCAAAATCAAAGGAGAAAGTGCTTTGAAAAGATTGTTGGGGCTTACAGCTCAAGGAGAGGCCCAAGGTTTTATTAGTGATTGCACTGTTGTTTTGTACAGGGACTTATACAAGTGACTGAGGCTCAAGAAAGGTTTTTTGTACAAGGGGATGGGTCTTACACTCTCTCAAGAGGCCCAAAATGATTGAAAGTGAGCAAAGATGGGCCTTATAGCTCAAGGAGAAGCCCAATGGTTAATTTTGAAAAGGGCGACGATCGCGCCGAGGTTTTGAAAACACTGTGGGTCTTATACAATGACTGAGGCCCAAAAGTTTTCGGTTTCAAAAGGGGATTGGGTCTTACACTCTATTAGAGGCCCAAAATGGTTTTGAATGAGTCTTATAGCTCGAGTAGAGGCCTAGATGGTTTGTTTTAAACAGGCGATAATCGCGCTGAACTTTTGAAATACAACGGGACTTATACAACATTTGAGGCCCAAAATAGGTTTGTATTTACAAAGGATTGGGTCTTACACTCTATTAGAGGCCCAAAATGTTTTTAAAAGGTTTGATGAGGGTTGAATTAATCAAAACCCTAATTTGTTTCCAAAATGTATTTTAATTGAATAAAAAATTCAATTAAAATGATCAAAATTGTTTAACATGTGGAAAACAAATTGTGCTCTTGGATTAATGTTTCAAAAATCATGTTTTGACCTACAAAATGATTAGAAATCATTAAAATTTTCAAAATCAAGAAGGAAAAAATATTTTAAATGTCAAAAACAATTAAAATATTAATTCTTGGCAAAAATATCAATTATATGAAATAAATAATACTTTTGGGATTTTTTGGTGAAATAAAATATCTTAACATTTTTGTGAATTATTAAAAAAAGAATCAACTCAAAATCATTAAAACTCAGAGAGAAATTAATTTTTGAATCAATTAAATAAAATCACAAAATTCAAATATTCAAATATTTGAAAAAGGGCGCCAAGAACATGGCAAGAACACGCGCCCTTCCTCTGTTTCTTCAGATTTGCGTTTTCTATCCAATCTCACTGAATACTTGATTATATCATGCAATCTACATATCAATCTACTCGTCTCAACCTCACGATCATGTCTATGGTCTTTAATTTCATTTATTTTAAGCATGGAATAAGAAATCAAAGAGAAACCTCAAGAACCCTAAATTCTACATGAAGGTTCAAAAATTCCATACACGATTCATACAAAGCAATTGATTGAGGGTAAACACTCTATGCATGATTATGAACATATGGCCAAATTATTGTGCAGCAAAAAATGCATGGATCATAGAGTTAGAAGAGCTCATGCTAACCTCTTGCAGCTGGTGATCGTGTTTTGGGTTAGAGGTGTTACAGCTAGGTTCCAATGATCTGGATAGCTTCCCTAGGTGCCATGGAGTGTGTCTGGATGCTTGGAATGGATTGAAATGATCTGGAACTTGAGATGGCACCCCAATTGTAAATCTGTCAAAGGCTTGAGCAATTGGCTAGTGATTTTGTGATTTTGGTGTTCCAGATGTTATGTGAGTGTTTGGATCACTTCTATATGATGTTTATGAGGTGTGTGTGTGTGTGTGTGATTGGCAGATTCTGACTTAGTGAAAATTTCACTAAGTGTTGGAAAAAAGTGACATTTTCACTTTTCTTGATTTTGTTCATTCCATAACTCAAAATCCATGATGAATTGGAATGAGGTGTAGTTGAAGCTTTTGTAGAGGGTAATGAGAGCTACAAATCCAGTTTTGGATGGGAAAAAATGGCCTTGTGGTTTAGGAGTTATGATCCTCCAAAGTTGGTACCCTAGCCACTTTGTTCCATAACTTAGAAAATTTTCTAAGTTTTTTATGGTTACCCCTTTTACAAGTTATCCCACTTTTCTTGATTTTTCTTGATGAATGATGATTCCAATCATACATTGACATCATTTTGGGGTCAAAGAACCATAATTGTGAAAAATCTCAAAAAGTCAAAGTTTGACTTTTGTGCACAGTTGACTTTTTGTCCGATGAATTCCAAACTGTGCGATCCTCTATGAAATCAAGTCCTTGACCTAAATCCAACTTGATGGATTAATTTCATAGGTGTTATAGGGTGTATTGAATCATGTCCTAGGGTTTGGGAGTATGTCCTGGTCAAAAGTCAAAGATACAGTTGACTTTTCTCGCGAAAACTTAATTGTGGTTCAGATGAAATTGAAACTTGTTGCTCAAGCTTCTTGGATCAATCCATTGTTACAAATGGATCAATGTGGTTTATTAGAGACCCTCAAATCCTCTCTTGAGGTCTTGGCTCATGATTTGTCCCAAAAGTCAACTTAGGGGTGAATTAGGTCAAGAAACCCTAATTCCTGATTTTTAGTGAATGCATCCCCTGAGGCTAAATTGACTTGATGATTGGGCCCATGAGGTCCCTTGGAGCATCATAGGTTATTCTTTGAAGCATTGGCTCATGCCCAGAGGAAAATTTCCATCTGGAGGTCCTGGTCGACCAAAACCCTAATTTGGTGACACTAGCGATCTTGAGGCTTGATCCACTTAGAAGGTTGTAGCCTTATGCTTAAGCCTTGATGTGGGAGTCCTCTTGATCCCTTGTGGATGTTTGAGAGGTTAGACAAGTTGAATATCATGTCATTCCTTGATTGATCCTTTGTCTAAGGACTCAGAGAGGGCTTGAAACCCTAAGTTCTGATTGTAGTGGATGCTCACCCATCTTTGGGGAGACTGATGAGGCATAATGATTCATACATATTGTGATGAGGATTTTCTCAATGATGGGAAATCTTAGTGGTCAAAATTTGGGGTATGACACCTGGATATGGTCATCTTTGAAATGATCTGCCATTTCCTCATCAGAGCTTCAAACCTCAAAGAGATTTAGCTCACCGCTGATGCTCGTATGCTAGCTTCTATGATGTCAAGCAAGGTTAGCAAGCAGAAAAATGTTAATTCTGAAACTGTTAATGCACCATACATTTGTCTTGAAAATTTATTAAAAATATTTTGGTGGTTGAATTAACGATTTTATAATGCCAACACGAATTTGAGCATAGCTCATAAGAGTCAGGAAACGATATCTCGATGAGCATGCCTTTGAAATAAACCCTGCTTCAATTATGTCTTTTAAGGGTTGTATCGTGGTTTGGTTCACTGTTTAAGAAACAAAGGATATAAGGCTCAAAGTTTGTTTATGCCCACCCAATCTTCGTGATATTTTACTCCATTTTTTGAAAATTACCCTGCCCCAGGTTAAGAATGAGGTTTTTTGTAGAGAAGAAAACTCCTACTTCAAAGGCTCAAAAGGGTTAACGAGGGTTTATCTCCTTATGCCTCCAGTGTTTAGGATTTGAAACAATGCCTTACATCATTAGCATAGTTTTATTCAAAAGCATACAACAATAGATCTTGCATTTGATTTCGTCATCCTCCATTCAGTTCTCTGCCAAGGAAAGAGATTGGGCAGCATTGGCATTATAAAATAGAAAAAAGCATTTTAAAATGAGTGAAACGAATGGATTTCTTAAAGACAAACATATTTATTTCATTAATTATTCAAAATAACAAGTTCTTGCATGCAAATCAAACTTTTACAATCAAAGAAGTAATCATAAGTGCAAGCAAATAAATAAACAGCATGATGAGCTCGGGAACGGGCTATCCTCTTGATTTTACCGGCTTTGACCTTTTTTAGTCTTCACCTGCAATATATTCTTGTATCATGTTCACATTGGCCGCTCCATGTTGCGGTAAAGGGTTATTTTGCACATTTGGGGTTTGAATCTTTGAAAGTTAGGATTCCACTTTTAACCAATCTCTGAACGTCGGCTTTCATCCCATAACAGCTTTCAATATTATGACCTGGCGCCCCTTGATGATAAGGGCAGAATAAGTCAGCTCTGTACCAGAAATGAGGGTTCTTAGGCACCGCTGGTGGGGACTTAGTCTGGATATGGCCCTTGCGTAATAATACTGGGAAAAGTTCCGCATATGACATAGGAATCGGGTCAAAATTTGGTTTCCTCAGTGCACAACCTGGGCTGTTGAACGGTTGTCAGGCTTGTTGAGGAGATTGCTGATTTTGCTGACGATACTGCTGCTGTGGTGAAGCAGGTGGAGTTTGATATGATGGCGAAAACCGTGGTTGGTAAGCTGGAGCATTGATAATTGGGGTCACAGCAGCAACGTGTGGGTGTTGCTGATACTTTCCTTTTGGTCGTCCTTGATGCACAACACTTATTTCTTGTCCCTTCTCTTTGAGCAAACCCTCTCTAGGATTCTTAGAGCTATTAGGAATGTTAATGGGAATCGTAAAAATGGGTATTGGCATGACTTCATAAATCTCGGTCCTTTGAAATGGAGTCTGAGAGATATGAGGAGAAGGTTGACTTCGGGCAGCAATCAGAGTTTCAACCAAAGCAGAGAGCCTCTCCACACCAGCCCTCAAAGCAGTCACTTTCTTGCGGAGTTCACGATTTTCCTGCTCAATGGTATCCATCTTTCCTCTTTGATTGGCCTGAGTATCGTATCGATGATTCAGCTTGACTGAGAAGAGAAACACGAATAAGAACCTGGAACGCAAAGGAATGTAAATGCAAATGAGATGCAACAAGATTCATTGAACTCATTTATTTATAATCATCAAGGGATATCAAAAGACTCGTTTTTATCGTTAAAATGGTTACAATCATTTGTATCGAAATACTAAAAGATTGATTTATTACAAAATTGATTACACCCGCGTCTGTACACCTTACGAGAATCATGTCATAAAAGCTAAATAAAAGCTAGTAATGATGGATCTAAGGAGACTCTTCCAACGCTATTCGTTTGACTTCTTCTTCCAATTGAGCCTCCAAGGTATTGATTAAGGACTAGAGTAGCCCTTTTTAAGAATTTCTCCTTTTGTAGTCACGTTGGCTCGAATATTTACCGAAAACAGGAAATGGATACTTGTCTTGAATAATTAACTCCATTAGCTGAGAATATTCTTCAAGAGTTGTCACTAACTGATAATAAGACTACAGTAGAGTAGATAGAATTCCCTTATCAATCTTCACGTTCGACAGACGTAGTTGCTTCCCATATTTGGTCTTGAACCCTTCTTTATCTATCAACAAAATCTTCAATCTCCTTAGATCGTCCAGATCATGACTCTTTGTAAGGGTACTTTAGCGTTTTTTTTAGAGTCCATGATATCCTTATGATGTTTACAAACAAAGCCAAGTTCCATGAAACTTTATGAAATGATTCTCATGAATGCAAGGATGCAAACACACAAAGCACAAAGCACACACAAGCAAAACAAACAGGCAAATGGCCCTTGGTTTGAAAGGTCATAGCATGGAGCCAAGGTCTACCCATCCCAATAGGTGTGCACTATGGTTTCAAATGTACCTGCCGAACGGGTTCTACAAAGTTCCTAGAGTCTACAATCCATATTTAGGATATTATCGATTTTCCAAATCACTTGGTAGTCAATAATATTCTCAAGAGAATCTCGTCTAAGTGCAGTATCGCGTAGCAACTAATTCAGGAATAGACCCCCTCATAGTCCCCGCACTACATCCTAATAGGCCAAGTTGGGTTAAAGGTAACTACGGTCCTCAGTCTCGATGGCCTTTAGTTTGAAATAATATCGTCTTCACGAATGGACTCGTTGAACAATATCAAATTCGAGGGCCTAAACTGAGTGGTGAAGTCTCAATTCAACTTCTTCAGGAATCGACTCCCTCAAAGTCTCCTTGAATTTTCACCGTCCTATCATAATTTTCACTCAAGTCCGGGTGTAGGACTTATATCACTACACAAAGTGACAACCCAAGCTAACATAACAGATATAAATATATAACAAAAAACATAATTAAACAAGTTAGGGGGAGCCCTCTTATGAGAGTCCCCAGTGAAGTCGCCATTTCTGTCGCGGTGAGAATTGAATATCAAGCTATTATGTTAACTTGAATCACATTTATTTTATTTCACCACCGTCTTTGATTTATCCAAGGGAAGGGAGAAAGATCGAATTACCCACAATGCAATGCAAATGCAAACTAAGATTATAAAGTTCGGGGGTTGGTTATACCTAGGGAAGGTGTTAGCATCCTAGATATTTGTAGTACTCTACAGGAACCTCTTGTTTTATTTATGTTATTTGTTTTTTTGTTTTCTAAGGGTTTAAGGGTAAGAAGACCTAAGATTCAATTCCTAAGCGTGCTCGACAAGATATCGCATCTTGTGCCTACATATCCTGTCGGGAGTGGAATCAGAGCACTTGTAGTTCCTCTGAAGGATACTAAGGTTTGTTTAAAGTTTAGGAGAGAAGGTGAGTCATCATCCTAAGAAACTACCACAGTTTTTGAAATTTGTTTGTATTTGTGGGGTATGGGATTGTATGTCCCTTCTTTGAGATGATTCACATCTAATTCTCTTGTGTGGAGAATTAGGTGAGCTAAAGTTTGATTGTAAAATCAAACTTGAGGGGGACTAACTTAGGAAGTCTATCCTAAAGTTGTCTAAATAAACTTATCTTAAAGGGTATCGAGACTTATGATGCAAATGAAATGCATCATGCACAATAATTTGATTATCATGCATTTATATTAGATTTAAACGAGAGTGCTAGCAAAGTGGTGCTAGTCTTGTGTCTAGTGACCAAAGGTTGGTAGCGATGCCCTAAGGCGATCGACTTACATAAGTGGAAGATGGCTCGACGTTGGATCGAGATTTTTATATTTTGAAAGGTTTAAAGTACAAAAGCAATGCATACATCATAGATAATGGTAAACAAAAGCAATAGCAAATCATAATATCAATCAAGTTCTAGCCTAATCCATACAAAGGCAACCAAGCGCGGGGAACGGCTTATTATTAAAGTTTTAATTACCTTAAAAAAATATTATATTTTAGTTTTAAGGTTAAGTTAAAAGGAAAAAAAAAGGGGTAAAAGAGTTTTCAAATTAACTTAGAAAAAGTTCTACCTTTTAATATTTTTATAAATAAAAGTTTTTTTATTATTTTAATTAAAGTTATATTGAAAGGTTAATAAAGATTTTTGTTAATTAAAATTAATTTAATATTTTCAAGATTTTTTTTTTACTAAAGTTTCATTTTAATTAAAAAAGGGTTCTAGAACTTGTTTAGATAAAAAAAGTTATATGTAATCTAAATATGATGAGTTTGTAAAAGTTAAATTAAAGATTGATTACTATACGGAGGAATCAGGTGTACACAGAGGGAGGAGGGTCTATCGCAGAGGGGTGTGTGCGGGAATCTGAATGGTGAGAGGGCGAGGGTGCATGAGATCTTAGTGTGTGTGAATGTGTACAGGATAAAACAAACAAGAGAAATACACGATTCTCACCACTCACTCTCTCATCTTTCTCGTTTTCTTTCTCTCTCAAAGCCAAATTAGGGTTTGAGAAACCCTAACGGCCGCCGCCGCTCTCGTCCTTCCAATCTCTCTTATCTCTCTCGATCGAACAAACAAAAATCAATCAAACCCTAACCCCAGCAAGCCTAATACCCCAATGTTTCACTATGATTTTACGGTTACATATTACAGATACACATGATTTAAAGCAAAAAAAAATAAGAGAAAGAGAGGGTCGGCCATGGTGGCGAACAGCTTTACGGGCCTCGTTCAGGGATGATTTCTTTTCCTCTTCTTTACCTCTTGTGCGATTTTGAAATCTTTGTTGTTCTTAGTTTCGCCTTTCTTCTGAATTTGTGGTGCTGGATTTCGTATTGGTTGATGTGAGATGATGATGATACAACTATTGTTTGAATCACTGGGTTTTCTTTTGTGGGTTTGACAGTTTTTTTTTGTTTCTGCGTATAGGGTTGTGATTTTCGTGTTGGTGAGATTTGTGATATGATTATTTTGTTCGTCTTTCTGATGAGGGGATTCGCTCTATTTATAGGCCAATGACGATGTGTTTCCTTTGGAAATATTTGAAATGTTGTATTACAACCTGATTTCAAATCTTTGATTTGATTTGATTTGATATCGCCTGAACGGTTTAGGAAACTTTTGGTGCTATCTGATAGTTGGAAACTTTTGGAACTTTTGGAAACTTTTGTGATTTCAATATTGAGATTTGATTTTCTGTCTGATGCCCTATTATGGAAATATATGATGTTGGCTGATATGATTGTTGGTTTTGGAAAGTTTGGAAATTGGTATCTTTGTCATCTTGAAACGTTTCCTTATGATTTCTGTCTACTCCATTTTAGGAAAAGGTTGCTGCTGGTGATATTTTTTGATATTGCCCTCAACTTTTAATTTGAAAATGATGACATATATCCCTGATTTCAAAAACAAATCTCTGAGGCCAAATATGACTGTTTTGACAAAATGTTTGGAAATAGTTTAGGAAACAAAAGATGATGCTTGATTGAAACGTGCTTGAATTGTTGATTCTGTCCACGATTGCCACTTGAAAGTGATGAAAATACTCTGATTTGAAAATATTCTGAGGCCTATCTTCTAAATTGGAAAGTTTTGGTATTGTCTGACTTTGAAAACTTCTTGAACACTATCCATTGGAATTCGTTGAACCTTGTTTTAAAAGGAGATAACCCGCTACGCGTGTGATACTTTGCTTGTTGAATATATGATTTTTTATTCTTGTTTAACACTTGAACTTAGTGCTAAACTCAAATGCCAATAACCTAATGCTAGCTACTTGAAAATTCACTCTGTCATGACTAATGTAACGTGATGCTGGACTGCGAGTTATTGTGTTAATGATTATGTATTGCTGCCCATATTTCCTTTCCATTTCCAATTTATCACGTTCAATATGATGCAATTTTCTGTTCCCGCTTTTTTGTTACAATTGTTGATGCAGGAGTTTCGTCGAGTTCACGGCGTATGCTTCCAGCAAGACAAAAGTGTATACAAATTGCGTACCAGCTTATGTGGAATGGTCAAATATTAGCGCTACTGATGTGAGGCTCACTGTTTTAATAGTGGTTGCAAGGACTTTTGCCTGCCTTTGCAATGTTATTGATTCTTTTCGCGCACCGGTCTAGCAATGGCTCGTCGAACATTTGTTATCTTGCAGGTTGCTTTGGTTTGGTGGTGGAGTCGGTTCTCGTATGGAGTTGGGATCTTGGTAATGGCACACGGAGCAGCGTGAAGGTGGGAGTTTATGTTCTTGTAGCAGTATGCTTAATAGCCTTTCTTCTTAATGGCTCAGGTATCTCCTTGCTCTTTCATCAAGCCTGAAATTATTTGTATGTAGAACTTGGATTTGATCATGTTCAGTAATGTCCCGATTCAGCTTTGAGCTTGTTGGTGTGAATCAAGTCCTCCATTCATATTTGCACTTAGTCTTTAAGGAACTATAACTAGTGAGTCATCTTGAAACTTAGAGATGTGTAGTACATCAGTTATTACCATACTCTAGTTGACAAACCTTTATGCAAAGTGATACGGTTCTGTCATGCTTATTTGAGCCTGATTGTGATGTAGTTTTCAAATCAAAACTTGCCATGATTGTGCATAATTCAATGTTGCTAATTCTGTCCTCATGCTAATGTGTTTGGTACTTTGCTTCATGCTTTAGGTACTTTGAAATAATTAGCCTTTAGAAACCTTAAACTTCAACCTTCATTGCTTCTGATGCAGGTTCAGATTTCCATTTAAACAGCCGCAACAGACTTCACAGTAACATGGCTGCAACTCTGAAGCATTTCCTTTTTCAATTATGGTGAGGTTTGTAAGGTTGGCTACTGCTGATGTGAATGGTATACTAAATGTGCTTTCCTGGTTGTTTTATGAAGCTGAAAGTCATCCTCAAGGAGCTACTCTGGGAAGAAGGTGATCCAATAGACAAGATATCCAAAAGAACACTTCTTGATGCTTGGGTCGTACCAGATTGTTGTGATGCTGGTGACGGATCGACATAGAGAAGGTCATGAATAAAATCACCATCAGAAGCGCTAGGTATTGGAGCATCCTTTGAACCAAAGGAAAAGTACAAATGGAGTTGAAATTGCATCAGGCAAAGACTCATATCTCCTAGCATTGAAAGCTGCTTATCCAAAACTGGCATCCTCTCTGCAAGTTGTCATACCCTAATTTTTTACCATAAGATTCCACCTCTTTGTGAATCATTCTTCATAGCATCTTTAGGTCATAGGGTCTTGTGTGCGTGTTTATCATGACTAACCAGCTTGTGCAGGTACAATGATTTCAAGTGTAGATGTTACTCGTTTTCTCAGTCAAGTTTTTCAAGACCTGACCAATGACCCTGACTCAAAAGGTTCCAGGGTTTATGCTTGACATGGGCTCCACTTTTAGAATTATGTCTTCTTGGGCTACCCTTGGAACAAGACCTTGAAGATGGTTTAGAGGGATTTTATGGCCATATCTCACAATGATGTCAAGGTTGGGCTGTGATTCGCTTATGGTTCAAAATATTCTTAAGTTTGTTGGGCTTTCATGCATTATGACTTGGATTATGGTTCGCGAGTGATTATAGTGTGATGTTTCAAAAGGTCTTGGATGCTTTATTCTTCAAAGAAGTGTCGTCCATTATTAAGAGTTCAAAAGTTCAATTTTATCCTTTATGTCCTTCTAAAAAATGAAGTTTGGTTTCTCTTGTTGATGTTTTGAAGTTATAAGTTTGGATCAAAATTTTTAATCAAGTTCTCGCCTTAAGTTCTTAAAATGAAAGGTATGATTCATTTGAAAATTCAAATTCAAAAGTCATTCAAGATTTAAAGGCACTCATCACTTTGTCATTATTCATCCAAGACATTTTCGAATTCAAAAAGCAAGTCACCGATTCATTTTTCTTTTAATTCAAATTCAACTATATTCATTCACCATTTCAAGACATTGGTGTTGGTTTCAAAACTGTCTTTAGCTTGATACAAAATTAATCTCCATTCAATATCATCCAAAGTACACAAGCACAAGAGGAATCCTTATTTTGGGGTTCAAGTTAATGCCAAAAAGTTAATGCCAAAAGAAATTCAAAGGGTACAAAATCCAAGGATATGCAAAATACAAGAATCAAAAGTTCTCATAGTGTTCAAAGAAAAATCATTCTAAAAATACAGAAGTTGCCTTGAATACAAGAAGTAAAATCCAAGACTAAGTGTTAAAGCCATTCTCATTGGACATTTATTGTCAAAGCTACAACACCGAGCCATGAGAAATGCGAATCCATCACCACCTCGTGAGAATTTCCAACCAAGAGCCCTTGAGTTGCTCAGTCCCGTGGGAATGATGAGAAAAAGGGAAGTCCTAAAACGTGAGAAACATAATAATAAAAAAGGGGCAAATGGTGTCGGTAACTGTTTGGCAAGGATCAGGAGCATTTATCAAGTTTTATCATAATATTCATGCTAATCAAAACAAAATCCGCATCATCAAAAGGGTTTATGGCAAAATAATGTTTCCAAAACATACAGGAACGTATTAAATCAGGAATTTATCACAGCCGACACAATCAGAAAATGAAAATCAGCATGCTGGACGTAAAAGGGAAAGAATCGAAGACAAGTGACAAGCATGTCGAACTGAAAACAGCAAGGTATTCAAGCCAAGAATCATATTTTTTCCAAAATGGATGTGACAGAATGATTTTTAGAATTAATTTCTGAATCCTAATTCCAAGTTTCATGAGGCTATAAGAAGAAGCAACGCAAAGGGGATCAGACGGGGGGAAAAAGTGAGAAACAAACACACATTAACATACACACTGTAGTAAAAAAAGAAAGAGAAACACACCAGAAATACCATTCACGAATCAGTATCAGAATTCATAGTTTCACAACAAAGATCACGCACACCACAACAATACCCGCAACAATAAACATGAATTAAAGAAGTAGAGGCAAAAGAAGGTGTAGAATCAAAATAACAACAACAACCATGAGCCGTTAGCATCACAGTGGCAGCACAAAGAAGAGGAGAAGCGGAAATACCTTCAAAAATCGCCGATGCCGTTGAACCGCCGCATCGAAATCGTCGTCGTAACCACCGCGGTATGTATTTCTGTATTTAATTGCTGTGAATTTTGTTCAAATGCATTGCAATGCTGTGTTTGGTTGGTTCCATTGCTTTTTTTTTCGAATTCGCGATCGAGAGAAATTGAGAGCCGCGAGGACGAGTGAGTTGGGCGAAACGAAATCGCAGAGAAGAGGATGATATTGAGTGAGATACGTAGAGAAAGAGAGCTGGGCCGCGAGAGGGTGTGCGAACGTGAGAGTGAAAGAGTTGAAAAAACTGTGGTAGAGCATGCGTATTCTCGGCGAAAGCGGTTGTTTTGAGAGAGACAGATGCGATAGGGAGAGAGCTGAATGAGAAAGAACACTGATTCCCCTCTCTTTGTACGTGTGATGTTGCTGGGTCGATCCAACCCGGGATCCAAACCCGTTCCCCTTTACTGTTTTTTTAAAATATATTTTATTGACAGTTTTTCTTGTTTTTGGAACAAATGGGCTTGGCCCATGTTTGTATTAAAAAAAACACATAAAATTTATTTTCTAATAAAAAAGGGCACACATTAAAAAATCGTTTTTTTTATCCTTTTAATAATTTTAGAGGTAGTTTTAGTGTTTAGGATTAGCTTTTTTTTTTTTTAATTCTATTTGTTTCTTAATATAACAAAATTACAAAATATAAAAAATACTTTTCTCCTTTAATTTATCCTTTAATTTAGAATTTAAAATAGTTAGCTTTAGTTTTTCTCTTATTTCGACCTTTGTTCTTCGCCCGTATATTCAAACCATTTTTTCAAAATAAACTCTCGATTCACATCGAGCCTTTTTTTCCCTTGTAAGTCGATTGCTTTTTAAGCATCGCCATCAACCTTTAGGTCTTTTCCCTTAGCACATATACCTTTAGCAAGCAAGCAATAGATAAAATAAGTATTAACAAGAGGTTCCCGTAGAGTACTACGGACGTTTAGGATGCTAATACCTTCCCTAGGCGTAACCAACCCCCGAACCTTAGATCTTATTAGGTTTTTCGATCTTTAACCCTTTCCTTTGGATAAAATAAAGACCGGTGGTGAATTTCAAAAATTGTGATTCAAGTTAATCCAATAGCTTGGTATCCAATTCTCACCGCGACAGAAATGGCGACGTCACTGGGGAATTTTCGAGGGTTTCCCCAAACTTGTTTATACCTATGTTATTTATTTGCTTATTTGCCTATATATCTTTATATCTGTATATATACCTGTTTTGCTTGGTTTTTCTGTGTGCAGGGTACTATTTGTGTGGTGAGACAAAGTCCTACACCCGGACTAGAGTGAAATTAAGATAGGAAAACGGTGAGACTTCAATGATACTTTGAGGGAGTCGATTCCTGAAAAAGTAAATTGAGACTTCACCACTCAGTCTAGGCCCTCTCGAATAAAATATTTGTCCAACGAGTTCATTCGTGAAGACGGTATGGTTTCGATCTAAACGCCCTCGGGACTGGGGACCGTAGTTACCTTTAACCCAACTTGGCCTATTAGGATGTAGTGCGGGGACTATGCGGGAGTCTATTTCTGCAATAGTCGCTACGCGATACTACACTCAGACGAGATTCTCTTGAGAATATTATTGACTACCAAGTGATCTGGAAAATCGATAATATCTGAAAGATGGGTTGCAGACTCTGGGAACTTGGTAGAACCCGTTCGGCAGGTACAAATAAACCTCTAGTACATACCTTGGGAAGGGTAGACCATGGCTCCATGCTGTGACCTTTCAAACCTAGGGCTCTTTGCCTGTGCGCTTTGCTTGTGTTTATGCATTCATCCATTCATGCATTCATGAATAACCATTCGGTTTCAAGAAACTCAATTGTTCTTTCCCTCGCAAAATCAATAAAAAAAATCATGGATTATAAAATGAAACCTTTTTCCGAAATGTTTGCAACCTACTTTTGAGTTCCTTGAAACCATTGCATCACATGGCATATCATTTGCATCTTTGCATACATCTGTTTGTCTAGCAGCTCATTTCCAGCTATCTTTATCTTCAGTGTCACCTGTGAGTTGTCAAGCTGATTCCTCGACATCGATACCAGACTAGAGCTAACTACAGACGCATAATGGCAGAGCAAGAAGCACACAATGCTGAGATGCCAATGGAGATCGATGACCTTAAGTCAAGCATGGCAAAGCTCACTGAAATGCTCCAAGTTTTGATTGCTAGAGGAGAGCAACCTCAAAGGACTGTCATCCAAGAAGTTTCAACTGTTGATCCTCAACCTATTCAAGTGCCACCTTCAACTTGACCAGAGTTCGGTTTACCTCCCGACTATTCTCCACATCTTGCATCTACTGTTATGATTGGTCAGACATCCAAACCAGTGTTTCAAGCTCCAGTTTTCGTCGAGCCTAGACCTGTGGTTCATACTGTTTCCCAGACTACTCGAGCTCCCTTTGAGAATCCTCTTTGTGATCACAATGCTGCCAGATCACAACAAGTGAAGCTTCAGTCGACTTCAGCAGACTATCTTCCGAAGAGCCAGTGTTTCATATTGGACAGTTCATCTTTGTTTCTAATTAGTCACTAGACCATGTTTCTTATTGTTTGCATTTTCCTTATTTGTATTAGCTGTTTGCTTTCAATTTATGTTTGTACTTTCATAATTAATAAAATGAGCATTGCAACTTTTAATTCAATTCATTTGTGTTTGCTATTTTACGCTTTATATTTCAAAAAAAAAAACAAAACAAAAACAAAAACAAAAAATTATCTCTTTTCCACTTTCCTTCTGATTATGCTAAGATTGGAGGGAGGATGATGAAAACGTTATACTCATAATTGTTGTTGGTATGCTTTCAAATCAAAACTTTGCTGAAGATGTAAGGCATTGTTTCAATTCCCAAACACTGGAGAAATAAGGAAGATAATCCCTCGTCAACCCCTTTGAGCCTTGAAGTATGAGTTTTTTTCTTTACAAATAAAAACCCGTAATCTTAACCTGGGGCAGGGTAGTTCTCAGTTAACTTGATTGTGCATTCAAATACAAGAGCTTCATTCAAGACACCTTTCATATAAAGGTGGCATTCTCAAATTTTCCTTCGCACGCAACAAGCAAGTGTCGAAGATGTCCTTCAAGTCAAAAGTCGATGATGGTTCGCCGTAATCATTAAGTCAAGCAGTCACTTTCTTTAAAAAAAAAAGGATAAAAAATCAAAAAAAGAAAAAAGCCCGCTAAGTCGAAACCTGTGAAGGAGACTTAGGCAGACAAAAAACTAGGGCATCCCGCTGACTGTAAGATTCACGAGAAACAGTTCAGGCAAAAGTTAGGGATAATAAAAAGAAGAATCTTTAAATCCTTACCATGAAAGTCCTCAATGAAAAAACAACTAAATGTTGTAAGGAAGTAGTGACCGCCATCTCAAGTTCATTGATTTCTGAACCATCATTACTATCATCAGTGTAATTTCCAACCTATTGGAACCTGAGTGCAAAGTCTGAGTTAACTGAGTGTAGGACTGGAGATCATCACGAAGATTGGGTGGGTACAAATAAACTTTGAGCCTTTATCCTTTGTTTCTTAAACCGTGAACCAGGCCACGTTATAACCCTCAAAAGACCTAATTGAAGCGAGGTTATTTTGAAAGCATACTACAACGAGGTTGCGTAAACTGACTCCTAAAGATCTTTGCAGATCATTTTTTTTTGGCATCACGCCTTTTTGCTTTATCTTTCACTTTTAAACGTCTTGAACCACCGTGTTCTGACCAGTGACCCTATTGTTTTACCTCTTTCCCAAAAATGTTTTTGATTTCAAAAGTTGCATGAACTTTGCATTTACTATGTTTGTATGAACACTTTTGTTTGCAAACTGGCTTTCCTCTTAAGGAATTTTCAAACATTTGAGAAACTTGGTTGGTGATCCAATCAGGGGCAAGTTCTTTCCTGATCAGGTTGAAAATCAGTTCAAGATTTGTTCAGTGCAAGTCCTTCTCAGAATTGGTTTATACAGAAGACTTTTTCAAGACTCATACTGGGGTAAGTTTTCCAAGTGCACAGTAATTCAGTCATTTTTAGCATCAATTCAAGCTGAAGCAATTATCAGTTCATATACAACAGTCAACTAATCTGGGGTAGTTTACTTGAAGAATCCCCATGCAGCTTTTCATCCTTCCTACAAGGATCAACAATTGATACAGTTTACCAGTGTGGTAAATTTGTGATCAGTAGCATCTTTAGTTCCAAAGCAGAATGGCAGTGATCTCTGTGTTGAGGAATCAGTATTCGAATTTTGTCTTCTCCACAAAAGAGTCGAGTCGTGTCTTCGACATCTACATTGCATTTACATTTGCATTTGATCATATATCATGGCATAATTCATATACATATGCATAGCAAAAGAGTGTCATCCTCATTTGCACTCATTTACATTCTCCATAGGTTGTGTCGTTATCCACGTCTTGCCTTGTGGTCAAAGTCCAACTTACTTGGCACCTACCAAACAAATATTGTCGCTTTCGTCCAATGCTTTCTTGGGTATCTCCTTGTTCAGATTCGTTCAATGCTTTCCTGGACGTTGTGGTTTTCCTTACATCCAATGCCTTCTTGGATTTCACCTTTTGTCTCATTTGCGTCTGATGCCTTCTCAGATTTTGAGTCGTACCCTTCATTCAAAGCTATTATTGGATGATTGGTTTTCTTTTGCATTCAATGCCATTCTTGAATGTAGTCTTTGTTCACAGTCATCTAAAGCCATTATTAGATATTGTGATTATACCTTTCATCCAAAGCCATTATTGGATGTCTGGTTTCTTTACCATCTGATGTTCTTCCGGATGAGTCCCTCTTTCTGATGTTTTTCCAGATCGAGTCTTTGTTCAGAGTCATCTAAAGCCATTATTAGATATTGTGATTATACCTTTCATCCAAAGCCATTATTGGATGTCTAGTTTCTTTACCATCTGATGTTCTTCCGGATGGGTCCCTCTTTCTGATGTTCTTCCAGATCGAGTCTTTGTTCACTTATCTAAAGCCATTATTAGATATTGTGATTTTACCTTTCATCTGAAGCCATTATCAGATATTGTGAGTGTACCTTTCATTCAAAGCCATTATTGGATGTCTGGTTTCTTTACCATCTGATGTTCTTCCGGATGAGTCCCTCTTTCTGATGTTCTTCTAGATTGAGTCTTTGTTCACAGTCATCTAAAGCCATTATTAGATATTGTGATTATACCTTTCATCCAAAGCCATTATTGGATGTCTAGTTTCTTTACCATCTGATGTTCTTCCGGATGGGTCCCTCTTTCTGATGTTCTTCCAGATCGAGTCTTTGTTCACTTATCTAAAGCCATTATTAGATATTGTGATTTTACCTTTCATTCAAAGCCATTATTGGATGTTTGTTTTCTTTACCATCTGATGTTCTTCCGGATGTGTCCCTCTTTCTGATGTTCTTCCAGATCGAGTCTTTGTTCACTTTGTCTAAAGCCATTATTAGATATTGTGATTATACCTTTCATTCAACGCTATTATTGGATGACTGGTCCCTTTACATCCAATGCCTTCTTGGATCTCACCTTTTACCTCATAGTCATCTAAAGCCATTATTAGATACTGTGATTTTCATTCAAAGCCATTATTGGATGATTGGTTCCTTTTGCATTCAATGCCATTCTTGAATGTAGTCTCAGTTCACAGTCATCTAAAGCCATTAATAGATATTGTGATTACACCTTTCATGCAAAGCCATTATTGGATGACTGGTTTCTTTGTGTCCGATGCCTTCTCGAATTACGTTATTATGTCTCATTCTCATCTGTTGTCTTCTTAGATATTGTGAGTTTACCTTTCATCCAAAGCCATTATCGGATGTTTGGTGCTGTTTTTTCATCCAATGCCATTCTTGGATGATGTTTTCCAGATACTTTGCTTTGTTTCAATTCGTTTCTGACACAACTGTAACACCTTTTCCCCTGTGGCACCATTTCCCATAGGATCCTTGTCTTTTCATTCATTCCATTCCATTTCATATCATATCATATGCATTCGTGGCATCTTAGGGCCAAAAATTGTGCATGTTTGTATTTAAGTCTCTCCTATCTCGTCGAGACGAAGATTTCAATCTCCATATCTCCAGATAGAAGAAACTTAAATAGGGGCATCTGTCATACCTTAATTTTTGACCATAAGATTCCACCTCTTTGTGCATCATCCTTCATAGCATCTTTAGGTCATAGGGTCTTGTGTGCGTGTTTATCATGACTAACCAGCTTGTGCAGGTACAATGATTTCAAGTGTAGATGTTACTCGTTTTCTCAGTCAAGTTTTTCAAGACCTGACCAATGACCCTGACTCAAAAGGTTCCAGGGTTTATGCTTGACATGGGCTCCACTTTTAGAATTATGTCTTCTTGGGCTACCCTTGGAACAAGACCTTGAAGATGGTTTAGAGGGATTTTATGGCCATATCTCACAATGATGTCAAGGTTGGGCTGTGATTCGCTTATGGTTCAAAATATTCTTAAGTTTGTTGGGCTTTCATGCATTATGACTTGGATTATGGTTCGCGAGTGATTATAGTGTGATGTTTCAAAAGGTCTTAGACGCTTTATTCTTCAAAGAAGTGTCGTCCATTATTAAGAGTTCAAAAGTTCAATTTTATCCTTTATGTCCTTCTAAAAAATGAAGTTTGGTTTCTCTTGTTGATGTTTTGAAGTTATAAGTTTGGATCAAAATTTTTAATCAAGTTCTCGCCTTAAGTTCTTAAAATGAAAGGTATGATTCATTTGAAAATTCAAATTCAAAAGTCATTCAAGATTTAAAGGCACTCATCACTTTGTCATTATTCATCCAAGACATTTTCGAATTCAAAAAGCAAGTCACCGATTCATTTTTCTTTTGATTCAAATTCAACTATATTCATTCACCATTTCAAGACATTGGTGTTGGTTTCAAAACTGTCTTTAGCTTGATACAAAATTAATCTCCATTCAATATCATCCAAAGTACACAAGCACAAGAGGAATCCTTATTTTGGGGTTCAAGTTAATGCCAAAAGAAATTCAAAGGGTACAAAATCCAAGGATATGCAAAATACAAGAATCAAAAGTTCTCATAGTGTTCAAAGAAAAATCATTCTAAAAATACAGAAGTTGCCTTGAATACAAGAAGTAAAATCCAAGACTAAGTGTTAAAGCCATTCTCATTGGACATTTATTGTCAAAGCTACAACACCGAGCCATGAGAAATGCGAATCCATCACCACATCGTGAGAATTTCCAACCAAGAGCCCTTGAGTTGCTCAGTCCTGTGGGAATGATGAGAAAAAGGGAAGTCCTAAAACGTGAGAAACATAATAATAAAAAAGGGGCAAATGGTGTCGGTAACTGTTTGGCAAGGATCAGGAGCATTTATCAAGTTTTATCATAATATTCATGCTAATCAAAACAAAATCCGCATCATCAAAAGGGTTTATGGCAAAATAATGTTTCCAAAACATACAGGAACGTATTAAATCAGGAATTTATCACAGCCGACACAATCAGAAAACGAAAATCAGCATGCTGGACGTAAAAGGGAAAGAATCGAAGACAAGTGACAAGCATGTCGAACTGAAAACGGCAAGGTATTCAAACCAAGAATCATATTTTTTCCAAAATGGATGTGACAGAATGATTTTTAGAATTAATTTCTGAATCCTAATTCCAAGTTTCATGAGGCTATAAGAAGAAGCAACGCAAAGGGGATCAGACGGGGGGAAAAAGTGAGAAACAAACACACATCAACATACACACTGCAGTAAAAAAAGAAAGAGAAACACACCAGAAATACCATTCACGAAGCAGTATCAGAATTCATAGTTTCACAACAAAGATCACGCACACCACAACAATACCCGCAGCAATAAACATGAATTGAAGAAGTAGAGGCGAAAGAAGGTGTAGAATCAAAATAACAACAACAACAACCATGAGTTGTTAGCATCACAGTGGCATCACAAAGAAGAGGAGAAGCGGAAATACCTTCAAAAATCGCCGATGCCGTTGAACCGCCGCATCGAAATCGTCGTCGTAACCACCGCGGTATGTATTTTTGTATTTAATTACTGTGAATTTTGTTCAAATGCATCGCAATGCTGTGTTTGGTTGGTTCCATTGCTTGTTTTTTTCGAATTCGCGATCGAGAGAAATTGAGAGCCGCGAGGATGAGTGAGTTGGGCGAAACGAAATCGCAGAGAAGAGGATGATATTGAGTGAGATACGTAGAGAAAGAGAGCTGGGCCGCGAGAGGGTGTGCGAACGTGAGAGTGAAAGAGTTGAAAAAACTGTGGTGGAGCATGCGTATTCTCGGCGAAAGCGGTTGTTTTGAGAGAGAGACAGATGCGATAGGGGGAGAGCTGAATGAGAAAGAACACTGATTCCCCTCTCTTTGTACGTGTGATGTTGCTGGGTCGATCCAACCCGGGATCCAAACCCGTTCCCCTTTACTGTTTTTTTTAAATATATTTTATTGACAGTTTTTCTTGTTTTTGGAACAAATGGGCTTGGCCCATGTTTGTATTAAAAAAAACACATAAAATTTATTTTCTATTAAAAAAGGGCACACATTAAAAAATCATTTTTTTTAATCCTTTTAATAATTTTAGAGGTAGTTTTAGTGTTTAGGATTAGCTTTTATTTTTTTAATTCTATTTGTTTCTTAATATAACAAAAATACAAAATATAAAAAAATACTTTTCTCCTTTAATTTATCCTTTAATTTAGAATTTAAAATAGTTGGCTTTAGTTTTTCTCTTATTTCGACCTTTGTTCTTCGCCCGTATATTCAAACCATTTTTTCAAAATAAACTCTCGATTCACATCGAGCCTTTTTTTCCCTTGTAAGTCGATTGCTTTTTAAGCATCGCCATCAACCTTTAGGTCTTTTCCCTTAGCACATATACCTTTAGCAAGCAAGCAATAGATAACATAAGTATTAACAAGAGGTTCCCGTAGAGTACTACGGACGTTTAGGATGCTAATACCTTCCCTAGGCGTAACCAACCCCCGAACCTTAGATCTTATTAGGTTTTTCGATCTTTAACCCTTTCCTTTGGATAAAATAAAGACCGGTGGTGAATTTCAAAAATTGTGATTCAAGTTAATCCAATAGCTTGGTATCCAATTCTCACCGCGACACAAGTGTAGAACTAATATTTGATGCTTTGTAATAATGGAATTTGAACTCTATAGATCTTTCACTACAATTCTAACACTAGGTTCTCCTTGTACTGAATAATTGTTTATCTGCATCTCTCCTGATTATTACATATGAATTATTATTTTGTATGGCTGCAATTGGTGTAAATCACACATAATTCAACTTCTTTTCCAAACAAACCCTTCACAGAGCGTTCCCCAACCGTAGTGACATTGTTGATACATCCTTTTAATAATAGCTGCAGAGCTTTCACTAGATGTTTCGAGGTTTCTATCCTAGTTAATAATTGATAAATTCCATGATGGCTAGGACAGTTGGTCTACGATAAAAATGTCGGGGTAGCAAGAGTTACTATAACTTGCTTATCTGTATTATACAGAATAGAGTTATGGTCACAGATAACAATTTGTGATTTTAACAAAACTCTCCAATGCGTTACCAAATTACTTAGTACTAGTAGAAGGAGCATCACTAGGGAGAACTCCGGTAGTGCGGCTACAATTTGGGGGTCCCAAAGAAGAATAATCAACACTTTCTGTCAAAGCTTCGGGTGCTTTTCCCTTGTGGCAAAATATTGAAATCTCGTAAGCATTTCCACTAAGTGATGAGAATGTCACTCCCTTGGATAGAAACCTTCAATTGACCATTTATTTCTTGAAATTTCGACAAACCCTTCTCTTCATTTAAAAGCAACTTCTTTAAGTTCCGATTAGACTGGTAATTATAACTGACGCAAACCTTTAATTCATCAAGAACACCTTGAAAACTTTGAACAATGTGCCTCATTATAATTTGGATTCCAAATGATCCACTTGAGTGATATTGAGCTCAACTCGTAATTTGCATTCTACGTAAAACCCTAAGATTAGTCACCCCTTGGAGCACTTGTGTGAAAGAGTATTATCTCCACTTGAATTTAATGCGCCTACACAAGTTGTTTAGTCACAATGAAAACGAACACAAGAACGCATGACCTAAGGATGCTATGCGAAAAGAAGTGGGACCTTAGGGTCAAAATTAGGGTGCGACAGCTGTCACAAGGTGTGATCAATTTGTCCCACTTTTTGGAATAAAGGATTCCCGTTACCACCCGGTAGGAACCTTGAGGGTTGATGTTAAATCCCTTTTCTAGAAAAACGCTCCTCCTCTCGAGAGCAACATAACAAGCAGCTTGTTTAGCTCCCTTGAATCGATAAGAATCAAATTAGATTGGTTGCAGATGGGATGTACTTCCAACCTTTCTTTTCTTGGAAGGAGTTGAATTTGGAGGTGCCATCTGTACTTTCACCAAACAAAACCAGCAAACCAAACACATGATATATTAGTGAGAAATCAATGCACAAAGAATCAAAATAAGAATCTCATCACAACTCAAAAATTAAATTTTCTGTCATGTTCGCTTTGAGTTTGCCTAGCGATACCTAGCGAACTTTTGCTCCAGGTTTGCTGTGCGAACTCAAGGCGAACCCTGTGAATTTTCAAAATTGCAGGTTCTGCCTATTTAAAAAATAAACCAATTACAGAGCCAATTTTCTTCATTCAATCATTGCCATTCATAGTACACATTGAGTATCAATTAACAACACCAACTACCACAATTGTTCAAGCAAAGATTAAAAGTTCATAAGGTTCATTCAATTCCAATTCAACTCTAATCTAAACAAGTTCAACTCTCAAACTTTTAAAGTACAATACCTGACATACAAAGCAATGTAAACCAATAATCTAGAACATGCACAAAGTCACAAAGCCTAGAAGCAAGTTTCTAGCATTTTCTCAAACCAACCCTAACAACATTTTTCTATAAAAAAATAAGGAAAAAGTAAAGAAATCTCAAACTTGAATTGTGTTGGAAGGAGAGAATAAAAATTACAATAAAACTTGGAAACAACTTCACTTGCACAGGTACAATGGAGAGAGCAGAGAAAATGTGTGTGGTGTGTTTTTGTGGAAATTAAAGAGACAATAGGGAAAAGGGAAGACAAAAAAGGGGAATGGCGAAAGTTTACCACAACAAATTTGAAAAGAGGGTATTGGGCCCACGCAGCTCAAGCTCACTCAGTTCTCCTAGCGAACATTCGCCCCAGGTTCGCCTAGCGAATTCAAGGCGAATGTGACAAATGTTTGAAAAATTTGTTTCTTTTCATCTCATTCTACCACAACATTTCCTAGACTAAATTACACTATAAAAGCAGTAAAAATGAAAGGGTACTTACAATGTTGGGGTGCCTCCCAATTAGCGCTTTGTTTAACGTCGTTTGAGCTCGACGGTCTGGAGGTTTGAAACCTCGAAACTAAAAGCGATTGGATTAGCTTTCGAGAAAAACACTCTACCAACACAGTCCTCAACCATTGTCATGACTTGTTCTTGGTCCACTTTTCCTTAAGAAAGAAAAGTCCCAACATGACTTCATCAAAGCCTCCTTGGCCTCTTCATCCTTCCTTTTAAACACTTCTTCAAGATTGGCTCTTTCTTCCTTCTTTTTCTTTGATGCAACCTTTGTGTCTTCGACATTCTTTTTCTTTGCCGCAATTCTTACATCTTCTTTTTTCACTTGAAAATTGTCCTCCAATTGATTCGAATACACCACCCATTTGAAAAGTGTGAAACACACTTCCTTATCATTTGTCCTCACCTTCATTATACCATCATCAACATCGATTAACATCCTAGCGGTCTTCATGAAGGTTTTTCCAAGGATTATTGGTGTATCCTCATCCTCTTCCATGTCCATGACTACGAAATCAACTGAAAATAAAAATTTGTCGACTTTCAAAAACACGTCTTCAACAACTCCTTGAGGACGAGTCCTAGACTTGTCCGCAAGTTGTAAGGTCATGTTGGTTGACTTCATCTCCATGTTCTCGAGCCTCTTGACCACAAATAAAGGAATCAAATTAATAATAACTTCCATATCGACCAAAGCCTTGCACTTAATTATAGGTATAGCCACTCTTCCCGAATCCCCTTCTTTTCACGGAAGAATGTTTTGGACAACAGCACTACAATTGCCATTGAGCTCAATGGTTTCCTTATCAGTGTACCTCTTTTTTCGTAAGTATGTCTTTCATGAATTTTACATACTTAGGCATTTGCTCAAGAGCCTCGGAGAATGGAATGGTTATTTGCAACCGACTGAATATGTCCAAGAATATCACATAATGCTTTTCATTTTCTTTTTTCATAGGAACAATAGGGTAAGGTAACTTTTTTTGTAGAACTTCTCCCTCATACTCTTTTCCTTTTTTTTATACTTTTTTTCAACTTCTCCTCTACATCATTCTTTTCAACTACCTTCTTTTCATCATTTTTTCAACTTCCTCCACAATTTCACCCACCTATTCAATTTCAACATTTTTTTTGACTCCCCCACCAATTGTTCTTCCACTCCTTGTAAAGATGGCCTTGCAATACTCCTTAGGATTTCACTTGAGTATTAGTCAGAAATGTTTCTTTATGCTGGTCGGATAGTTGCTTGGACAATTGTCCAACTTGAGTCTCAAGATTTCGAATTTCCGCATATGTACTTTTTTGAGTGGAGATAGACATTTGCATAAATTGGTTGAAAGTTTCCTCAATCTTAGAGCCTCCTCCTTGGTTTTGTTGCGGTTGGTGGTAATTTTGGTAAGGTTGACAGTTTGAAGAACTCGGCTCTTGCCTCCACATTTGTTAGTAAACTTGGCTATTACCTCTCGGTTGGTAGCCTTGGTTATTGTTTTGATATGGTGGTCTTAGTTGATAGCCTTGATTTTAGTTTCTCGCATAGTTGGCTTCTTCGACGACCGATGGACAATAGCCGGTAGGATGACCACCTTTGCAAAGTTCACAACTTGCTACATGTTTAGTTTGGTTGGGAACTTCTTGCATCTCTTTGATTTGTTGTGGAAGCTTTGACATTTTCTTTGTCAACAACTCCACTTGTTGTGAGAGTAATTTGTTTTGAGCAAGAATAGCATCATTTGTTCCAAACTCGGTCATGCCCGGTTTTCTTTGAGGTGTGCCACGATTGTGATTTCTTTGATGATCATTGAGTGCCATCCTATCAATAATAGCAATTGCATCTTCGGCACTTTTGGACATTAATGATCCACCCGAAGTAGCATCCAACAAAGTCTTGTGAACCGATTGGATCTCATTCCGAAAAATGTGCACTTGAGTTAATTCATCAAAACCGTGACATTTGCATTTTTGTAACATAGATTTGAACCTCTCCCAAGCTTCAATGTGCTCCACGTGTCTTCTCTTGAAAACTGGATAAGAACAAAGTTCCCTCCTTTATTCAAATTCAAAACTTCAAATCGAAGACACCGTCATTAGCATCTCCGTAGAAAACACCATTTGTAGTGCTTCTGTCAAATTATATTTGCAAACTTAGAAAAATCTTCCTAAGTCCAACCATCCCTTCCTCCTTGCACAAGGGTAGCTTCGACTAGACTTCCATGATTGCACTGTTCAGTTGAAACTCATCATGACTTCACAAAAATTACTATTTCCTTATTTATTCCATAAATCCAAATCAGGCGTCGAAATTACGAGCCAACAAATTGCCCCCCAAAAATGTCATTTTCGACATCACGTGAAGAAAAAAGCACTTTTTGACAACATAATTCAACGCCACAAGCAATTCGATGTCACAAACTGTTCATATACCTCAGCGCAATTATGACTTCAAGGTCATCATGAAACCTTTTTCTGAAACGTCTCCTCAATCCCAGGTGAGAATCTTTTACAATCATCACGTTTCCTAGATCTTAGGAGATATTGGGGTAGGCTGCAACTGCCACCGTCCCATCGTGAGCTCTCAAGCAGACACACGTCCCACTCACTTCTTAACCATAAATGCTTATTTGAGAACCTCTTCCAATTCAGCCTCTATAAATAGTTCAACTCTCTTTCTTTTTCACTTTTTCACCTCTCTGCATTTTCAAATACTCTCCAAATTCTTCATCTCTTCCACTTCAAAAAACCCATTTTTTTCTCAAATCTCAAGCTTTTAACAACAATGGCATCATCAACCAAAGCTACCAAAGAGTCTGCCAAGCACGTGAAGGATCCCAAGAAGCTCTCAAATCTTCCTTTTGACACGATTCTAGGCCCAACCATGGTGGGGAATCAACAGTACATTCCAGAACGACTTTCTGAAGAACAACGCAGGATCTACAAATCTCAGATTTTGATCCCTGTTACTGTAGCTGGTAAGCCTTATGCTTTGTTAGGACCCTTATCTGATCCCAATGCTGACCCTAGTAAGCTTAGGGAATTCTTTCCTACTTACCATAAGTTCAAACCAATAGTTCATGCTAGGAAACCTAGGGCTAGTAACGAAGACCCTAATCCTGCTAACCAAAGCAACCCTCCGACGGACGAAGTCATTGACCTTAGATACATGAACAATGGCTTTAGAGTCTTTCGATCCACTCCTTCGTTTAAGGATCCCCATGATTACTTAGGCTGGTTAGCGAAGTTAGAAAAGACTAAGTCCCAAGTCTGGAAAGATATGGGCATCTTCGACTTAATCCAGCTGTCGAAAGTAGTTCCTGAATACTGTTCAACCATGCAAGTCTCCTCCCTGTACTTTTGGGACAGTACTCACCATACTTTTCATCTTCCTTGCGGAATGATGTCACCAACTCTCTTCGACATAGCCTCTATCACGGGGCTTAAACTAACTAGCAACACTTAGGACCTAGACTACCAAGCTGATGGCACCATAGGTTTTTCGACCTCTAGAGCTGCCTACTCCACCCATATTGCACACTACCATGACAAAACAACAGATGAAGTTTCTAAAGTAGAACATATAGCTTTCCTTGCTTTGTGGTTGTCCCGTTGTGTCTTCTTCTCGAAGTCACTTCAGGTGGCCAAAAAGTATCTGACTATAGCCAATCAACTCCATTCTTGTCACGACTTGTGCTTAAGTGAGATAATTCTGGCGAATCTCTATGAGTCTTTGGGTAAAGGTGTCACCTAACTCAAATGTCTTGGAGACAAAGGGAACTGCCTTCTTTCTGGCCCATTCTGGTTGTTGCAACTATGACTCAATGCCTCATTCGAAGCATGCCTTCCCATCAAGAATCCTATCAACGAAGATGCTGATGAAGTGAAAAATAGGAGAGTCGAAGGGACGCGTTTAGCCATGTTGACTCCTAGCGACGAAGCATGTCATTTACAACAAACCTTCACCAACTATATAATGATGTTCGCCAAACGTTATGATTTTACGTCGAACATGGCTCATTTTGCCGCACGAAGACATAGTCCTGAGTGGTTTACCAGGCCGTTCCCAACTCCATTAAAAGCCTATGAAACAAAATCCTTTGTCATCTGGGAAGCCTTTTTGACTCCTAGGATTCTAACTCTCAGGCTCAATCCATCGAAAAGCCAAGTCACCCTTATTGTCTATCAACCAAATCTTGTCGCTCGACAATTTGGCTTGATTCAGGTTCTACCCAAGCCCATTTATGAGAAAAAGAATGCCATTCTTCTTTATAATACAACTCATACTGAGGCTACAGCCATCAAGCAAATAGCTCGCTACGCTGGCTATACACAACTTACTCATGTTGCCTTCGAGCCAAATTTCCTCTACACCCCACAGTTTGACAAGTGGCGAAAATAGTATTATAGTGATGAATTCTTCGATGTGGCTTCCTTTACTCAACATCTTAACTATGATTTTCTCTCTGTGTAGGAGAAAATCAAGAAAGATACTTTGACTCATATTAAGGAAATCCAAGCATTCCAAAAATACTTCGAAACTGCCTATAGGCCTGATGATCTTAGTTGAACCATCCCGAAGTAGCCGTTACTTTAAAAGAGAAATTTTTAAAGAAAATGGAGAACTTAAAGGTACCTTCATACGTTCCTGTAACACACCAAAATTTGCCCTCTTACTTTTAGCTAACTGGCTTATGTTTCTTTGCATTTCTTGCATTAGCATTTGTACATAGCATTGGTTCTTAGCATGGGATCAAGGTACTTGGTTCATCTCAAGGGAGTTTCAAGCTTCAAGGTGGTTTGAGGAGTTCATCATATCTTCATAAGATCAAGATTGGCAAAAGATTTCAAGTGAACCACACCCTCCTAATCAGATGGTCCAAATTAGGGTTTTGGTTCCAAAAGGCTTCTTGATGGGTTTTGCTTGTTCAAACACATTCTCATGAGGTTCTATATGCTCACAAACACTCATAGAGGAGGGCTTGGCTAGTGGTTCATTGTGAAAGATGTTCAGTGGATCAGTTACTTGTGAACTAAGGAAAAGTCAACAGTGGAGAAGAAAGTCAACCATGGAATTTTGAGGCTCTCTTCATGGTTTTCAAGGTCTCACATCCTCATATGGTCTTCAAGGGTCAAGTTTCATACCATTCATCAGGAATCAAGAGTTTGTGCAAAAGTTACTAAATATGGAAATGACCTATAATTTGAAACTTTCCATTTTTGGCAGTTTTTCCACCACATTCAACTTGACTTTTCATCATCAAAGAAGCTTCAAATGAATTTTCCTCAAACATGAAAGTTGAAGATCTTTTTCTCCCCTTTTCAACAAGTACTAGATTGTCTCCATATCATTTGTGGTTCTCAAGTTATGGCTAAGGCAACACAAGGTGCATTTTGAGGTTTTCCACATGTACCAATTTTCCACCATTTGCATTTTCATCCAAAAGGACTTGTAATCACTTCAATTGCTTCAAGTCATATTGTACCATCAAAGTACAAGCCATGAGCACCAATTTTGACCCTTGTTTCATGCCTACCCGTGCCTTATTCATGGTGTATTTAACAAATAAACAATTTGCAAGTTGATCCAAATCTCATTATCCAAGCAAATTCAAGGCCCAATTGTTTTTGAAAAGTGATCAGCAAGTCAAGTGTGAGGTATCCATCATGAAAAGCATGAAGGTGCACGAGTAAATGAAGGGATTGAACACAAATTGCAAAATTGTAAAACCACTCAACACTCACTAATCAGGGGTTTAATCAATTGCTAATCATGATGAGAGGTCTAATGGAGAGTATATAAGCTTACTCACACGCACAAAGCTAGGTCATGCACTCATTCTTGCTCAAAATTTCATTTTTGCTCTCACACTTTCTCTCCTTCGAAACTCTCTCATCTTAAGGGTTTCTGAAGATTTTTTTTTATATTCTTGATCTACACACTCCATAGAGTAAGAATCTCCCACTGTTTTGAGCTGAGAGTGAGGTTTTCCATAAGTGCATTTCAAATTGGTTCAAGTTCAAAGTCTTAGATCCAGCCTATTTCAGGTCTCTATTTGCATTTATTTTGCAAATATAGCTCAAAAGAGGAAGATCTGCAGCTTTTGGAAGGAGTTCTTGGTGTATTTCGAGCTCTACATGTTTCAGGTTAGTGTGATTTTCACCATCATAGAACTCATTTTTTTTGTGTGCAAAATGATCCTCATGCTTCACTGATGATGCTGATGTATTTTTTTTGTGATTTTGGACATGTAACATGTGTGTATTTTGGAGTTGAAGTTTTAGATCCATTTATGTTTTCCTTCGATTTGCACTGTGTATTTGTTATTTGATGAAATGGATTTGACATTTAGCATCCTTGTGAAATTCTGGTTTGAATGGTTTACTCGTTTGCAATTTTTGGGAATTTTTGAAGTGCAGGTCGCCGGAGAAGGTGACCGGAGCTAGGGTTCCGGCACCTGGTTTTGTTTCAGGTCATCTGAGGTTTTAATGGAGAAGATGAAATTTGGACCGTTGGTGGTCCAGATCTGAGGGTCCTCGCGCAACCACATCATTTAAATTTCTTTCTTATTTTATTGATTATGTGTTTACATTCCATGCTCACTATCATGTACCTTTAATCTGGACCTCTCATCATGTATGATTTTGTGATTGTTTGACTTGATCTGATTCATTGATTTAATCTGGTGGTTGTTGTTGCGCCAGCGCATTAAAAATTTCATGTGCCTCTCACGTGTTTTTATTTTAATTGCTGATGATTTGGTGTGTGCATGCTTACATTAATTATTGTGTGCCTTGTGATCTGATGCGTTAATCTGGATTACTTTGGTTTTGGTTGATTGAATGTGGTGCGTGAGATTGATCCAAGGGTATGTATGAGTCATTTATGTTGACTGAGGCTTTTGTTTTTTTGTTTGATTTCGCTGGTGGACTTTTTGATTTGGACTTACTACTCGCACCCCCCTTATTTGATCCAATTCATTTAATAATGTGTATGGGCTGCTATCTGAACCCCCCTGAGTTTATTTCTTTCTTTTTATTTTCTTACTTGTTGCATTTCCTTTTTAAAATTTTTAAAATTAATTAAATGCATCCAAAAATCCCAAAAAAATTCATGAAGCATATTTAGGGTTTTATAAAATTTTGGCAAATTTTATTTTCTTTATTTTATTTTATTTAATTTTGTGCCTCTGATTAATTGTTTAATTAATTTCTTTTTGGATTGTTTCATATATGCACACCCTGCCTTGTTGATTTTTGTTCTCATCATCTATACATGATTTGCATCTCATTCTTTTTGCATTTTTCAGAGGACATCTTGAGGTCCTTAAAAATATTTTTCTCATATTTTTAAAATCATTTCATATTGCATTTTAGTCCCTCTCTTTTGCATATTGATGTCATGTTTCTTATGTGATATTTGCTCATTTGTTTGAGGTGCTTAACTTGTGAATTTTTGTGAGATCTTTTGACATGTGATTGGCTTCTGACTTAGGTCATTTCAGTTTTAATCTCACAATTTTTTAATGTCATTTGATGTATGTTTGTTTATTTGTGCTTAAATGATTTATGCATGACTATATCTTGACACCTCTTTACACAAGTTGACTTGCCATGCCTATTTGCTTGAGTTTCTTCTTGATTCTTTGTATGTGCATTTGATATGATGTTTACCCCTGGTTGAGGTCCCTTGTGACCAAGTTTTTCCATTTATGGATCATGTTTGAATCATGTTTGAGTATGCTTAAGTGTTGGAACTTTGCCCTCTTTTTGTAGCTTTCTTTGGTGCATAATGTTTCATGCTTTGATTTCCTTTTGCACAGGTGAATTGTTGATGATAATATGATCTTGGTTCTAACTTGTTTTCATCTTCATCTTGTTTTTCTCATTTCATTTTGATATGAAGTCCATGTATGCTTAATTGTGCATTCTATACAAGTATGTTTGCCCTTTTTCATGTTTATCTTTGCATGCTTACTTGAATTGTTTTGCATTGATCTTTGAAACATTTTTGATGATTTGAGTTGGACATTTATGATGTGATGTGCTTGCTGCCATTTATTGTATCTTATCTCCTCCTTCTCTTTCTCATTCTTCTCTTCCACTCTCTTCCTCTCATGAATCTCAAGACTTGTTTAAGTCTTGGATTCTCTCCTTTTAGAGCTACCTAGTCCAACTTAATTTTTTATTAAGCTTGGAGTAGGATTAGCATTAGGTTTTAGGTAGTTGTCCTTCCTAAGCCTCACTAACCATAGGTCATCCATGTATGATAACATTAGGACTCTTAGTTTCCCTTTAGAGTTTCCTTTGTGTCTTCTATCTTCTCATCTCAAAACTTCTTGAAAACACTTAATAAAGATAAAGTGTATTGCGCAGGAGCCTTAAGCGTGGGGAGTGAGAAATGAGGGGCTTCCTCTCATCTTTCTAGGGTGCTTAGCGGGCATCCTGTCTTGGGACGATTCGTTAAGTATTCGTCCCTGTGCCCTAGACTTAGGTGCAATGCAAGTTATGAACAAACTTAAAAAACACTTCTGTCTAAAAAAACCAAAACAAATTCAAATATTTTTATCCTTCAGGATAGTTTGGTTCCAGACCATTTTCAGAAAAGAGCATGTTACCTTCCGTCTGAGTCGCAAACAGGCATCGACCCTAACTGCCGGACGCGAATCTAACGTCGCTCATAAAAAACACTTACTCATCCGTGGTCGTACCCCCGAACTACATTAGCTCTGATTCCTCTCTCTCGTCCGATTGAGGATATGTAGGCACAAGACAGCGATTGTCTTGGCGAGCAACCTTCCCCCACAGTTCCCGTCCGAACTACGTTGACTCTGACTTTCCCATTGCACTGAGGGAGTACGTAGGCCTAGGGCATCGAATATGTCCTACCGAGTCCGTCTTAGTCACCCCCATACCCATTTTCTTTTGTTCAGCCATAGATAGTAGGACAGCTCACCCTCCATTTAGACAACAAGCGTGGATCCCATCGAGTACGATGTATGCGTGAGGTCCTAACACCTTCCCCTCGCATAACCGACTCCCGAACCCGGACTATGGTTGCGATGGCCATGTCTTTCCCCCTTTCTCTTCAGGTTTATGCAGTGTTTCCTTTCCCTCTCTCGGGATAAATACACATTGCTGGCGACTCTGTGTCTTCTGCGGCACTCTCGCGTTTGTACCGTTGGATTTGAATCTTTCGGGAGCGACAGCTGGCGACTCTGTTGGGGACAGGTTGACCTCTTGCTGGTTCATCCCCTTTAGCGAGTTGATCCTAGCGCTTGTTTGTTTTTCGTTGGGTGTTTATTTGTTGTGCTTTATTATGTTGTATATTACTAGTTTACAGCTTTTATTGCATTGCATTTCATTTTATTACTGTCATACTGGATATTGCTGTGCTGTGCTGGCTGGTTTCTGTTTGGCAGGTTGGGTTGTTCTGAGAGATAAGCCCAATACCCAGGCTTGAGTACACCCTAGGACTAGAGTGGAGAGTAGTGGGACCTACGTGTCCGCTTGGTACGTTTGTGTGTTCACGAAATTCACAACTAGACGAGGCTATCTTGGGACGCATTCTGACGTATGTGTCTTGCACATTTCAGGGTGTTGATCTAGAGAGCTGTCGACTCTGGTGACCGTTTCTCCGATACCTCAGTTGCGCCTCTCCTCCCGAGATGTGACAGTGGCAGACCACGTTCCGTGGTAAACCCATTGCACATTCTCGATCCGAGGACCGGATGCTGAGGGACTCGCATAGGATGACCATATTTTTGAGGGGAATCAGTTGAGGCCTCCTCGATTGATGATGATGCCAAACCAGAAATGGTGAACGTATCATCATTTCTCGACCTGAGAGCCCGTGATATTGAGGATCCTCGCCTTTCTAGAACCCACATGTGAGATGGGATGGGTGTTTGCAGGCTTGCAGGAAACTGAAACCTTCAACCTACTCGGTTTTCTGGATTTCTCATCAGTGTTTGATTATCTGGGTTTCTGGTTACCTCAGTGGTTTGGTATTCTAGAATTCTGGTTTTCTGGGTTGTGGTTCTCGTTCAGTTAACAGCACAGCACATCCAGCAGTGATGCCTTGATCCCATGCTTGCATGTGCATATCATTTTTCTTGCATTCTAACATGTTTGACATTTTTCAGGGCTTGCATCTTACTCTTGATTCCGGTTTTCTGGGGTTGCCTTAACATGGATGTCCAGAGAAAGAAGACTGTTGCTTATTCATTCCCAAAACTGACCTTGACGTTGATTCACAAGCTGATTAGTATGGCTGGTCCCAGAGTTCGTACAGAGTTTGGTGGAGAGTATGGGAGACTTCTGAAGTTTGTCTACAGTATCTCCAAGTATGAGAAAGATGCCATTCATACACTTCTTCGGTTTTATGATCCGTCTTTGCGTTGTTTCACTTTCCCAGACTATATCTTGGCTCCAACGTTGGAGGAGTTCTCATTTATTTTGGGAATCCCCATCAGGCATGACATAATATTCTTTTCTGAAGAACGCCCCGGGATAAAAAAAATGGCCATTGCCCTTCATACTGGTGAATCCACTCTGAGCAGTAATATTGTGGAGAAACAAGGAGCTAAGGGTTTCTTATTGAAGTTCTTGTTTGATCAAGCTTGCATACATGTTAAAGAGAAGAATTGGACTGCTTTCCAAGCTATTCTGGCTATGTGCATCTATGGGATTGTCCTGTTTCCCAATGTTCCTAATCTGGTGGATATGCATGCTGTCAGGATCTTTATTTCAAAGAATCCTATACCTACCTTGCTAGGTGATGTGTATCACTCAGTCTACTACAAGAATGAAAATAGGCGTGGAAAAACTGTGAGTTACTGTGCACCACTTTTATCTACTTGGTTTCTGAGTCATCTCCCCGAAGCTGGCGCTTTCGTTGATACGAGAGATTCTCTGAAGTGGTCGAAGAGGTTAATGGGCTTGACTACTGACAACATTGTTTGGTTCAACCATGACTTGCTAGGAATGGAGATTATTTGCAAGTGCGGAGAATTCCCTAATGTACCCTTGATAGGGAGACGATGTGGAATTAACTATAATCCTTTCTTTGTTATCAGGCAGTTTGGTTATCCTTTGAGAGGTCCACCTGAAGAGCGAGATATCATAGAGTCCTTATTCTTCAATGGTACTAAGGATCAAGAGATGATAAGGAAGATTGTGAATGCTTGGAAGCAGGTGACCAAGAAGGGAAAAACTTCATTCGGGAAATGTAACAACTGGGCCATTCCTTCCTATGAAGAGTGGATTAAGAAAAGAGCAGAAGAGGAGCTTCTTCCCTTCCCAGTGGAACTACCTTTGTATCCTTTGATGATCGAGGCTCCCACGACTGTTGATATAGAGAAGTATGATAAGTTATGGGCTGAGAAGGAGAAACTCTGAGAGGAGAATCGTGAGCTGAGCAGAGAGATTAGTCAGTTGAAGCACGAAAAATGTGAAGCTATCCATGCTGCAAGGTTGAAATCAGAACTTTTGGCTGTGAAGGAAAAAGAATTGTCTAAAGAAGTCACCGCCAGAGAGAAAGTGGCTCAAGCGTTGAAAAGTGTTAGCAAAGTCCTTTCGTCCAAAAAGAAAGAGTTAGTTTATGCTATGTCAAGAATTCACAGGTTCAGTGACCATCGGAATACAGCAATTACCGCCAACAGGTTGAAAGAGGACAAGTATCTGGAACAGATTGAAGGTTTGAAGACAGAGCTTCGGAAAAAGGATAAGGAGATTTTATCAGGGATCTTTGAGAGAAGAGCAGTTGAGGAAAAGCTTAAGGAAACCATGGCAGATATGGAACAGCTGAAGATCCAAGCTGAAGTGAAAAAAGCCAGAAGCGAAGGTCCAAGTTCAGGTGGAGCTTCTGGAGAAAATGATTGGGAGTTGCATAGTCGTTATTTAACAGGAATCTTGCATAGGAGAGATTTTCTGATTCAGGATTTGATTCAGAGACCAGAGCATCCTAATACCAAGAAGCTTCTCAAGGAAGTGCAGAATTGGTGCAAAAAGAATGACGAATGGGGAATTCTAGCATGGCTGAGTCTTGATGATATGCCTTAGTTTCCATGCTGCTGTTTTCTTTGTATTTCTGAGATCACCACCAGGCTTGTTGGTTGGGGTCTTTGTTTATGCTTATTCAGACTTGTGTTGTAACAGATGCTTATTTTTTTTATATGATCAGGAATTCAGTTCTCTTCTGTTGTTAAAACTGGAATCAGGGGATAGATCGCCTTGATAATGTTCATACATGTTTGCATTTGCATAATCATCTCATTTTTGCATTGCAGGTTATCTTGGATTCTCTGGATTTCTTATGCTCTCTCTTTTTGACAGTCAGGATTGATAAACCAACTCATCGGTATTCTACCAGGCTTAATCAAAGCAGAGTGATGGAAAAAGTTCAGGCAGACATGGCAGCTATGCAAGCTCGCATCGATCAATTCATGGAGATGATGCAGGGTGTGGTGCAGAGTCAGAATGAATTCAGAACTCTAGTTCAGCCTTTAGTGTCGCAGGTTGATGAAAATGGTATCTTACATGGTGGTTTTCTTAATCGTGTTATTCCTCCAGGCGGAGGTGGTGCTGGTATCAACATTCCTATTCCTGGCGCTGGTGGACAGGGTGGGATTCCTTCAGTGGTTGGAGAAGGAAGCACTGTTCAAGTTATCCATGGCCATCGTTTTGATGATCAACAGGATTATGTTTTTTCAATCATAAGCTTAGACGCTGTTCTTCCTGTGGTCAGTGATGAGAGGATTCGTTTAATCGAGGCGCAACTGAAAGGGGTTGTGAAGCAGGATGATCTGGGAATAGATTTGGACGACCTAGGGTTGGTCCCTGATATTGTCATTCCACACAAGATTCAGATTCCTACACTAGAGAAGTATAATGGTTCTACTTGCCCGAGAACTCATGTAAAGGCATATACCAGGAAGATGACTGCCCATGCCAAGGATGAGAAGCTAATGATGCACTTTTTCCAAGAAAGCCTGTCCGGCGCGTCTTTGGAATGGTATATGGCTCTGGAAAGTAGAGATGTTCGTACTTGGAGAGAGTTAGATGTAGCTTTTATCAAGCATTACCAGTACAACACAGACATGGCTCCCAACAGAACTCAGCTGTTGAGCGTGTCCCAGAAAAATGATGAAAGTTTCAAAGAATACGAGCAAAGGTGGCGTGAATTGGCGGCTAGGGTGCAGCCACAAATGCTGGAAAAGGAAATGTTGGATATGTTTATGGACACACTGCCTAAGCACTATTATGAAAAGCTATTGCCTTGTTAGCTAGGCAAGTTTGCAGATGTGATTGCGATCGGACAAAAGATAGAGGTTGGAATTAAGGCTGGAAAAGTTTCCAGTGGTGACGGATCGTCCTCCGGGCATGGAAAGAAGCCATTTGTGAACTATAAAAAGAAAGAAGAAGCCAATTCTGTCTCATCCTATAAGGGAAAGGGAAAACAACAACAAAACTATAACCAGCAGGTGGCTTCAGTGGTTATTCCTGCAGCACTTCCACCTCAAGCAGCGCCTCAACAACAGAGCCGAGTTCAACGCCAGTATCAAGCCAGACAGAGAACAGTTGATAGACACTTTGATACTCCACCTCTACCATATTCACAATTGTTTCAGCATTTGCTTCAGTTGAAGTTAGTTGAAAAGAGAACTTTGGCTCCTCCTGTTAGTACTCCGCCTCCCGGGTACAATCCCAACACCCATTGTGATTTTCATTCTGGAGCACCGGGGCATCATCTCGAGGACTGTAAAGCTTTCAAGCATAAAGTCCAGGACTTGGTAGATTCAAAGGCTATCAACTTTGCTAATGATGGACCTAATGTTGTGCAAAACCCGATGCCTGATCACAATGGGCCGAGGGTGAATGCGATAATCGAGGAATGTGAAGCTTTGAATTTGATCATGGATGTTGAGGAGCTGAAAACTCCGTTGGCTGTGGTTAAAAACAGGTTATTGAAGGATGGCGTCTATCTGGGTTGTGATGAGAACTGTTCAGATTGTTTGACAAAGGACAATGGTTGTGATTCGCTGAAGATGGGTATCCAGAATCTGATTAATGAGGACTGCTTACAGTTTGATAGAGGTAATCAGCAGAAAGGGGTTGTTAATGATGATGTTGCTACTATTGTTATTCCTTTCAAGATAATTGTAATATCAGGGCTAGCGAGACCAGCGCCGGTTGTTATTTCAGGTCCTAAACCCATTCCGTATGAAAGTACCCAAGCCGTCCCTTGGAATTATGATGCTAGTGTATTTGTTAATGGACAAAAGCAGGATTTAATGACTACTCCACCAGTAAGTACTAGTTCAGAGGTTAAAGTTGAGACTGATGCTATAACGAGAAGTGGTAGAGTGCTTATTCCTGTTAATGATCAACCCAGTACTTCTAGTCAAGATAAGGGAAAACAGGTAATGGATGGTTCTGTTCAGACTCCAGTAATATTTGATTCTACAGTAAAGCCAGCTGACAACTCTTTTTCTGAAAATGTAGAGGAGTTTATGAGGCTCATCAGGAAAAGTGATTACAAAATTGTGGACCAGTTACATCAAACCCCGTCAAAGATTTCTATTCTGTCATTGTTGTTATGCTATGAAGCTCATAGGAATGCTCTTCTGAAAGTTTTGAATGCAGCCTATGTTCCTCAAGAGATTTTTGTTAACCAGTTGGAAGGGGTTGTAGCGCACGTGAATGTTGGCAATGGCCTAGGCTTTACAGATCTTGATTTGACTCCCGCTGGGAGGAATCATAACAATGCCCTGCATATTTCGATTGAGTGTCGTGGTTCACTGATGTCACATGTTTTGGTTGATACTGGATCATCGTTGAATGTATTGCCAAAGAAAGCATTAATGAAGTTAGATACCAGGGGACTTATTTGTACACCAAGTGACTTGGTGGTGCGAGCTTTTGATGGCTCGAAGAGATCTGTCTTTGGTGAGATTGTGCTTCCGATCAAGGTTGGGCCGGAAATCTTTGATGCAACATTTTATATAATGGATATTTAGCCAGCATACAGCTGTCTGTTGGGTCGTCCTTGGATCCATAGTGCAGGCGCTGTAACCTCCACTTTGTACAAAAGTAGAAATACATGGTTGATGGTCACGTAGTGACAGTGTGTGGAGAAGAAGACATAATGATTAGTCAGCTGTCAACCTTCAAATACGTGGAAGTGGATGGTGAAATCCATGAGACTTTGTGTCAGGGGTTTGAGAAGGTGAAGGTTTCTGAAGAGGTTGTCCAGTCTGAAGCTATAGAGCAGCCTGCAGGGGCAAATCAGCCTGAGATCTCTACGTCTTCGTTTAAAGACGCCAAAGTTGTGGTTGAGGCTGGTAGCTCACAGAGGTGGGGCCAAGTGGTTGAAGTTCAGGAGAAGAGGAATACCTATGGATTGGGATACAAGCCATCCAGGAAAGATGGGGATCCTCCCAAATTCTATGGCCCAGTCCGTTTCACCAGTGCCGGTGTTTTCTTCGACAGAGTTAATGCCATTGAGGAAGAAGGGGACAGTGATTGTGACATGGATAGCTGGATCCACCCATGCGTCCCAGGAGAAAGTCTGTGCAACTGGTCGTTCGAGAAAGTCATTCAAGTGACTGGCTTTGAGTAATTGCTTTGTTTTCCTATTATGTTAATCCTGAGTTCTGCCCAAGACGTAGTGATTTTATTTGTAGGGCTTTTAACTGTTGCATGTTTTGCTTTATCATCAAATATGGACTTTTCACACTCAAATATTTTGATCTCTGTCTTTCTGTTTTTATGCATTAAAAACCCACATCAAAATGGCAATGTGTTTCTTTTGTTGCATACATAATAAAACATACCTCATCAATTATGCAGGTCTTTTTGTTCAGATGACACCGATCATGACTCAGCTATAGCTCGGTATGACTTTGACAGTCCAATCTATCAGGCTGAAGAAGAGACTGACGAAGATTGTGAACTGCCTGAAGAGTTGGCCAGATTGTTGAAGCAAGAGGAGAGGGTCATCTTACCTCATCAGGAGGAAATTGAGATTGTGAATCTGGGAACCGAGGATGCCAGAAAGGAAGTAAGGATAGGGGCTGCATTGGAAGACAGTGTCAAGGGAAGATTGATTGAAATGCTCCAAGAGTATGTGGACATCTTCGCCTGGTCTTACCAAGACATGCCTGGGCTCAATATTGATATTGTTGTACACCGGCTACCACTTAAAGAAGGTTGTGCTCCGGTCAAACAAAAGTTGAGGAGAACTAAACCGGAGATGTCTGTCAAAATCAAGGAAGAGGTTCAGAAACAGCTAGATGTCGGTTTTCTTGCCGTAACAAATTAGCCTCCATGGGTTGCTAACATCGTGCCTGTACCTAAGAAAGATGGGAAGGTCAGGATATGTGTTGATTACAGGGATTTGAACAGAGCAAGACCAAAGGACGATTTCCCACTCCCTCACATTGACGTGTTAGTTGACAATACTGCTCAGTATTCGGTGTTTTCCTTCATGGATGGCTTCTCTGGGTACAACCAAATCAAAATGGCCCCAGAGGACATGGAGAAAACAACATTCATAACACCTTGGGGAACTTTTTGCTACAAAGTGATGCCCTTTGGATTGAAAAATGCAGGGGAAACTTACCAGCGGGCGATGGTGACTCTCTTTCATGATATGATTCACAAAGAGATTGAGGTCTATGTTGATGACATGATCGCGAAGTCACAGACGGAGGAAGAACATCTGGTGAATCTTCAGAAGCTATTTGAAAGGTTAATAAAATTTAGACTGAGGTTGAATCCAAACAAGTGCACCTTCGGGGTGAGATCAGGAAAACTGCTGGGGTTTATTGTTAGTGAAAAGGGTATCGAGGTTGATCCTGCAAAGGTAAAACCCATACAAGAAATGCCTGTGCCGAAAACAGAAAAAGAGGTTTGTGGTTTCTTGGGGAGATTAAACTACATTGCTAGGTTCATCTCGCATCTCACAGCCACGTGTGAACCAATCTTCAAGTTGTTGAGAAAAGATCAAGCGGTCAGGTGGAATGAAAATTGTCAAAAGGCGTTTGAAAAGATTAAAGAATATTTGCAGGAACCTCCGGTCCTTACGCCGCCAGTTCCAGGAAGGCCTTTGATTATGTATCTTACGGTTCTTGAGAAGGCAATGGGGCGTGTGCTCGGTCAACACGACGAGTCAGGTAGAAAGGAGCACGCCATCTACTACCTGAGTAAAAAGTTTACTGATTGTGAGTCGAGGTACTCGATGCTGGAGAAAACATGTTGTGCTCGCTTGGGTAGCTAAGCGTTTGAGGCAGTATATGTTAAACCACACAACCCTTTTGATTTCGAAGATGGATCCGATCAAGTATGTGTTTGATAAGCAGGCACTTTCTGGTAGAATAGCCCGTTGGCAGATGGTTATGACAGAATACGATATTCAATATGTTTCCCAAAATGCCATTAAGGGAAGTGTTTTGTCAAAATATCTTGCTGAACAGCCAATTGAGGATTATCAACCGGTGAAGTTTGAATTTCCAGATGAGCATATCATGTATCTGAAGATGAAGGATTGTGAAGAACCTTTGCCTGATGAAGGACCTGAGATTGGATCTCAGTGGAAGTTGGTTTTTGACGGAGCTGTTAATTCATATGGTAACGGAATCATGGCAGTAATTACGACTCCAAAGGGTTCTCATTTACCCTTCACTTTCTGATTAGCGTTCGTATGCACCAACAATGAGGCAGAGTATGAAGCATGCATCATAGGGTTAGAAGAAGCAATTGATTTGAGAATCAAGAACCTCGATGTTTATGGTGATTCTGCGTTGGTGGTTAATCAGATTACGGGTGAATGGGAGACTCGTCAAGCGAACCTTGTTCCGTATAACAACTATGCCAGAAGGTTGTTGCCTTTCTTTGACAGAGTGGACTTCCATCACATTCCTCGGATAGAGAATCAGATGGCTGATGCGTTGGTAACGTTGTCATCAATGTATCAAGTGAACAGTTGGAATGAAACTCCTTTAATCAGAATCATGCGCTTGGACAGACCTGCTTTTGTATTTGCAGTTGAAGGGGTATCAGATGGCAAGCCTTGGTATCATGACATCAAAGTCTTTCTGAAGAGTCAGGAATACCCAGCTGGGGCATCTTCAAAGGATAAAAAGACATTAAGGAGGTTATCAGGAAACTTCTTTTTGAACAAAGACGATGTGTTGTACAAGAGAAACTTTGACATGGTCTTGCTACATTGTGTTGATGAACACGAGGCAGGCCTGTTAATGGAAGAGGTTCACGAAGGTTCCTTTGGTACTCATGCCAATGGGCATGCTATGGCAAGAAAATTGTTAAGAGCGGGGTATTACTGGATGACTATGGAGTCTGATTATTTTAAATACGCCCGGAAATGTCATAAATGCCAGATTTATGCTGATAAGGTGCACGTACCGCCTACTCCTCTGAATGTTTTGTCGTCACCTTAGCCTTTTGCCATGTGGGGCATTGACATGATTGGGAAGATCGAGCTGACTGCTTCAAATGGACATCCTTTTATCCTGGTGGCTATTGATTATTTCACGAAGTGGCTGGAAGCGGCATCGTATGCCAACGTCACCAAACAAGTGGTAGCCCGGTTTATCAAGAAGGACATCATCTGCCGGTATGGAGTCCCAGAGAGAATCATTACTGATAATGGTTCAAATCTGAATAACAAGATGATGAAGGAGCTATGCCAGAGCTTTAAGATCGAACATCACAATTCTTCTCCCTATCGCCCGAAGATGAACGGGGTTGTTGAAGCGGCTAATAAGAACATAAAGAAGATTGTGCAGAAAATGGTAGTGACCTATAAAGACTGGCATGAGATGCTACCTTATGCTTTACATGGTTATCGTACTTCGGTACACACATCGACTGGGGCAACCCCTTTCTCACTGGTATATGGTATGGAAGCAGTTCTACCATTAGAGGTTGAGATTCCTTCTTTAAGAATTATGGCAGATGTGAAGCTTGATGAAGCTGAGTGGGTGCGTTCCAGACTGGATCAGTTGAACCTTATTGAAGAGAAGAGGTTGGCAGCCATTGCACATGGTCGGTTGTATCAGAGCAGGATGAAGAGAGCCTTTGATCAGAAAGTACGTCCTCAGTGTTTTCAAGCTGGTGAATTGGTTTTGAAAAGGATCCTTCCTCCTCAAACAGATCACAGGGGCAAGTGGACTCCGAATTACGAAAATCCATATGTAGTAAGACAGGTTTTCTCTGGTGGAGCCTTATTACTCTCAACTATGGATGGCAAAGATTTTACGTCCCCTGTGAACGCGGATGTAGTCAAAAAACACTTTGCATAAAAGAGACCCGCTGAACGTAAAAAGAAGGTTCAGGCAAAAATGGGGCATCCTGGCAAACCATAAAAAGAAAAGGTTCGAGCAAAAATTAGGGATAAAAAAAAGAAATAAACCCGCAAAGTTGAAAACCTGAAAAGGCAACTTTGGCAAAAATGGGTATCCCGGTGGATTGAAAACCCGAAAAGGGCGTTCCAGGCAAAAGTTAGGGATTTAAAAGCAATGACTACGATCCGCGTTCGATTTGTGATCACTATTCACACTTGGAAAATTCAAAGGAAAGGAATCAGTCCAGTCAGTCATCTTCAAGGGCCAAAGTATCTACGGATAAACAAGTCATATGGGTTATAACTGAGTTGAGTCATGGTGGATGTCTGTTCCCCACATTGCCGACATGTGTATTTTCTTTTACTTTTTGCGCAGTTACCTCTCTTCAGGAATTGCTTCCAGATGTAAATGCCTATTTACAGGCCAATCCATTCAATAAAATTTGTATTTCACTCAAAAAGCTTTCCATTTGTGTTTTTGTTTTACCTGTTTTGTTTGTGAAAATGTCCAATATTTTTGAAAAACATTACGTGTTAAAATGTTGAGCTTTCCGAAACATATTGGAAAACAGGGGAAATTGCTAGGGCGACGGTCATTGTAATGGTAATTGAAGTAACTATTGGTTGGTACCCTTCTTTTATCCCAACTATTGGTTGGTATCGTATCTTGGTTATCCCAACTATTGGTTGGTACCCTTCTTGAATCCCAACTATTGGTTGGTATCTTTTCTTGGTTATCCCAACTATTGGTTGGTACCCTTCTTTTATCCCAACTATTGGTTGGTATCTTTTCTTGGTTATCCCAACTATTGGTTGGTACCCTTCTTTTATCCAAACTATTGGTTGGTATCTTTTCTTGGCTATCCCAACTATTGGTTGGTACCCTTCTTTTATCCCAACTATTGGTTGGTATCATTTCTTGGTTATCCCAACTATTGGTTGGTACCCTTCTTTTATCCCAACTATTGGTTGGTATCTTTTCTTGGCTATCCCAACTATTGGTTGGTACCCTTCTGTTATCCCAACTATTGGTTGGTACCCTTCTTTTATCCCAACTATTGGTTGGTATCTTTTCTTGGTTATCCCAACTGTTGGTTGGTATCCTTCTTTTATCCCAACTATTGGTTGGTATCTTTTCTTGGTTATCCCAACTATTGGTTGGTACCCTTCTTTTATCCCAACTATTGGTTGGTATCTTTTCTTGGCTATCCCAACTATTGGTTGGTACCCTTCTTTTATCCCAACAATTGGTTGGTATCTTTTCTTGGCTATCCCAACTATTGGTTGGTACCCTTCTTTTATCCCAACTATTGGTTGGTATCTACTGTGTCTAAGTCCATTTTCGGTTGGCGAACACTTACCTTTGATCCCCACCTGTTTGCAAATTTCCGGGTTCTTTTTGTATTCAATCACCTTCTACCTTGAATGTCTGAAAGCCGTTGCTATCATCCCTTCAGGTTCAAGTCAATTGAATAGGGGCAGCTGTAACACCCCAAAATTTGCCCTCTTACTTTTAGCTAACTGGCTTATGTTTCTTTGCATTTCTTGCATTAGCATTTGTGCATAGCATTGGTTCTTAGCATGGGATCAAGGTACTTGGTTCATCTCAAGAAGGTTTCAAGCCTCAAGGTGGTTTGACGATTTCATCATATCTTCATAAGATCAAGATTGGCAAAGGATTTCAAGTGAACCACACTCTCCTAATCAGATGGTCCAAATTAGGGTTTTGGTTCCAAAAGGCTTCTTGATGGGTTTTGCTTGTTCAAACACATTCTCATGAGGTTCTATATGCTCACAAACACTCATAGAGGAGGGCTTGGCTAGTGGTTCATTGTGAAAGATGTTCAGTGGATCAGTTACTTGTGAACTAAGGAAAAGTCAACAGTGGAGAAGAAAGTCAACCATGGAATTTTGAGGTTCTCTTCATGATTTTCAAGGTCTCACATCTTCATATGGTCTTCAAGGATCAAGTTTCATACCATTCATCAGGAATCAAGAGTTTGTGCAAAAGTTACTAAATATGGAAATGACCTATAATTTGAAACTTTCCATTTTTGGCAGTTTTTCCACCACATTCAACTTGACTTTTCATCATCAAAGAAGCTTCAAATGAATTTTCCTCAAACATGAAAGTTGAAGATCTTTTTCTCCTCTTTCCAACAAGTACTAGATTGTCTCCATATCATTTGTGGTTCTCAAGTTATGGCTAAGGCAACGCAAGGTGCATTTTGAGGTTTTCCACATGTACCAATTTTCCACCATTTGCATTTTCATCCAAAAGGACTTGTAATCACATCAATTGCTTCAAGTCATATTGTACCATCAAAGTACAAGCCATGAGCACCAATTTTGACCCTTGTTTCATGCCTACCCGTGCCTTATTCATGGTGTATTTAACAAATAAACAATTTGCAAGTTGATCCAAATCTCATTATCCAAGCAAATTCAAGGCCCAATTGTTTTTGAAAAGTGATCAGCAAGTCAAGTGTGAGGTGTCCATCATGAAAAGCATGAAGGTGCACGAGTAATTGAAGGGATTGAATACAAATTGCAAAATTGCAAAACCACTCAAGACTCACTAATCAGGGGTTTAATCAATTGCTAATCATGATGAGAGGTCTAATGGAGAGTATATAAGCTTACTCACACGCACAAAGCTAGGTCATGCACTCATTCTTGCTCAGAATTTCATTTTTGCTCTCACACTTTCTCTCCTTCGAAACTCTCTCATCTTAAGGGTTTCTGAAGATTTTTTTTTATATTCTTGATCTACACACTCCATAGAGTAAGAATCTCCCACTATTTTGAGCTGAGAGTGAGGTTTTCCATAAGTGCATTTCATGTTGGTTCAAGTTCAAAGTCTTAGATCCAGCCTATTTCAGGTCTCTATTTGCATTTATTTTGCAAATAGAGCTCAAAAGAGGAAGATCTGCAGCTTTTGGAAGGAGTTCTTGGTGTATTTAGAGCTCTACAAGTCTCAGGTTAGTGTGATTTTCACCATCATAGAACTCATTTTTTTGGTGTGCAAAACGATCCTCATGCTTCACTGATGATGCTGATGTATTTTTTTTTGTGAGTTTGGACCGTTGGTGGTCCAGATCTGAGGGTCATCGCGCAACCACGTCGTTTAAATTTCTTTCTTCCATGCTCACTATCATGTACCTTTAATCTGGACCTCTCATCATGTATGATTTTGTGATTGTTTGACTTGATCTGATTCATTGATTTAATCTGGACCTCTCATCATGTATCATGTACCTTTAAAAATTTCATGTGCCTCTCACGTGTTTTTATTTTAATTGCTGATGATTTGGTGTGTGCATGCTTACATTAATTATTGTGTGCCTTGTGATCTGATGCGTTAATCTGGATTACTTTGGTTTTGGTTGATTGAATGTGGTGCGTGAGATTGATCCAAGGGTGTGTATGAGTCATTTATGTTGACTGAGGCTTTTGTTTTTTTGTTTGATTTTGCTGGTGGACTTTTTGATTTGGGCTTACTACTTGCACCCCCCTTATTTGATCCAATTCAATTTATAATGTGTTTGGGCTGCTATCTGAACCCCCCTGAGTTTATTTCTTTCTTTTTATTTTCTTAATTGTTGCATTTCCTTTTTTAATTTTTAAAATTAATTAAATGCATCCAAAAATCCCAAAAAAATTCATGAAGCATATTTAAGGTTTTATAAAATTTTGACAAATTTTATTTTCTTTTTTTTTATATTTTATTTTGTGCCTCTGATTAATTGTTTAATTAATTTCTTTTTGGATTGTTTCATATATGCATACCCTGCCTTGTTGATTTTTGTTCTCATCATCTATACATGATTTGCATCTCATTAATCTTTTATTTTTCAGAGGACATCTTGAGGTCCTTAAAAATATTTTTCTCATATTTTTAAAATCATTTCATATTGCATTTTAGTCCCTCTCTTTTGCATATTGATGTCATGTTTCTTATGTGATCTTTGCTCATTTGTTTGAGGTGTTTAACTTGTGAATTTTTGTGAGATCTTTTGACATGTGATTGGCTTCTGACTTAGGTCATTTGAGTTTTAATCTCACAATTTTTTAATGTCATTTGGTGTATGTTTGTTTATTTGTGCTTAAATGATTTATGCATGACTATATCTTGACACCTCTTTACACAAGTTGACTTGCCATGCCTATTTTCTTGAGTTTCTTCTTGATTCTTTGTATGTGCATTTGATATGATGTTTACCCCTGGTTGAGGTCCCTTGTGACCAAGTTTTGCCATTTATGGATCATGTTTGAATCATGTTTGAGTATGCTTAAGTGTTGGAACTTTGCCCTCTTTTTGTAGCTTTCTTTGGTGCATAATGTTTCATGCTTTGATTTCCTTTTGCACAGGTGAATTGTTGATGATAATATGATCTTGGTTCTGATTTGTTTTCATCTACATCTTGTTTTTCTCATTTCATTTTGATATGAAGTCCATGTATGCTTAATTGTGCATTCCATACAAGTATGTTTGCCCTTTTTCATGTTTATCTTTGCATGCTTACTTGAATTGTTTTGCATTGATCTTTGAAACATTTTTGATAATTTGAGATGGACATTTATGATGTGATGTGCTTGCTGCCATTTATTGTATCTCATCTCCTCCTTCTCTTTCTCATTCTTCTCTTCCACTCTCTTCCTCACATGAATCTCAAGACTTGTTTAAGTCTTGGATTCTCTCCTTTTAGAGCTACCTAGTCCAACTTAATTTTTGATTAAGCTTGGAGTAGGATTAGCATTAGGTTTTAGGTAGTTGTCCTTCCTAAGCCTCACTAAACATGGGTCATCCATGCATGATAACATTAGGACTCTTAGTTTCCCTTTAGAGTTTCCTTTGTGTCTTCTCTCTTCTCATCTCAAAACTTCTTGAAAACACTTAATAAAGATAAAGTGTATTGCGCACGAGCCTTAAGCGTGGGGAGTGAGAAATGAAGGGCTTCCTCTCATCTTTCTAGGGTGCTTAGTGGGTGTCCTGTCTTGGGACGATTCGTTAAGTATTCGTCCCTGTGCCCTAACTTAGGCGCAATGCAAGTTATGAACTAACTTAAAAAACACTTATGTCTAAAAAACACAAAACAAATTCAAATCTTTTTATCCTTCAGGATTGTTTGGTTCCAGACCATTTTCAGAAAAGAGCACGTTACCTTCCGTCTGAGTCGCAAACAGGCATCGACCCTAACTGTCGGACGCGAATCTAACGTCGCTCATAAAAAACACTTACCCATCCGTGGTCGTACCCCCGAACTACATTAGCTATGATTCCTCTCACTCGTCCGATTGAGGATATGTAGGCACAAGACAGCGATTGTCTTGGCGAGCAACCTTCCCCCACAGTTCCCGTCTGAACTATGTTGACTCTGACTTTCCCATTGCACTGAGGGAGTACGTAGGCCTAGGGCATCGAATATGTCCTACCGAGTCCGTCTTAGTCACCCCCATCCCCATTTTCTTTTGTTCAACCATAGATAGTAGGACAGCTCACCCTCCGTTTAGACAACAAGCGTGGATCCCATCGAGTACGATGGATGCGTGGGGTGCTAACACCTTCCCCTCGCATAACCGACTCCCGAACCCGGACTTTGGTTGCGATGGCCATGTCTTTCCCCCTTTCTCTTCAGGTTTATGCAGTGTTTCCTTTCCCTCTCTCGGGATAAATACACATTGTTGGCGACTCAGTGTCTTCTGCGCCACTCTCGCGTTTGTACCGTTGGATGCGAATCATCCGGGAGCGACAGTTCCTCCTGAGAAACGGTACGAAACAACTTTTAACATGTCCCCTCCTAAATTCCCTCGACTACCAAGTGCTGACTTTGGCGTGACTTTTAGCCCTCCATTTCCAGACTGGTTCATCTGTGGGGATTTTGTAAAAATCCTTCGCCAGGAATCACAAAAACATGCCCAGCGGGTGGTTGCGACTAAGCATACTTTAGACAGTTTCAAAGGACACCTTCATATTGGCATCGAAGACGTTCACATTGAGTCTGAAATATATGAAGGTGTGGAATGGGAGGTGTTTTGACCCAAACTTTTTCAAATGTTTATTTTGCTTTACTTGTAATGACTGTTTTGACTTTCTTTCAGCCGTGAAGATTCCACCTAAAAAACCTACAGCAAAAAATCCAGCCGAAGCAAAGGAATAAGGAGGTAGCCGAACAACAACAGTGGTAATTTTATTTTATTCATCACTCCTTTGTCGTGTATTGTTTATGTTTCTAACACTTTGATCTATCTCCTCAGGGAAGTCGAAAACCACCACCAACTCCACAAAAATGCAAACTCAAAGAACCTGAAGTCCAAGTAATTGAGTCTGATGATGATGATCTGTCTCACATCATAGAACAACCCCTCAAACGAAAGAAAAAGCAACTGAAAATGCCTGAGGCTCTAAACCAAACTCAGATGAACGTTTCCGAAGTTTCGACAAAGAAACCTACCGCTCTCAAAATATTGGAACCCAATCCTGAGGACTTGTCAAAGAAAGCTGCAGAGCAGATCGAAAGTGATAACTCCAGTCCTGGAGTTGAGGGTTCCAAGGCACAACAAATATACCATTTTAACATTTTATTTAGTTACCTCATCTCTTTGACTTACTAACTTTCGACGCTATTTTCAGGATGTTGTAGGTGCTTCTAAGAAACCAACGACTAAGTCGACTGACACCCCAGTTCTTCTTAATAGTGAACGTGAACCCACTTATCATCCTACCTCTGCCAAGGATTCAGAAAAGAGCTAGATGAGTGAAATCAATCAACCAGTCGAGGAACAGCGCGAGACATCGCCACCCAAGACTAACACTCAACATTCCCATACTAGTGGATCTGAGCACAAAGATAAATAGGACAAGGAAACCCAGGCTGAGGTAACCAAGGATGATGTGGAGATAGAGCATGTTGAAGGCAACGTCAAAGATTAAATTGAGGATGGCTCCCCCAGAATAAAAAATCTAGATCATGTTAAGGAAGACCAAGACGATGAAATAGAAGAAGGGGAAGATCACTCTTTGTTCCAATACTTCTCCGTACCTGCTGTTGACGAATTTGAGGATGAAGATGAAAATGCTGAGGAGGATAGGGGGACAGGCAAAGAAGAGAAAAAATAGGCACATAATCAACCAGCCAATACTCTAACACCTGATACTGCCCTTACGAACCCAAAGACTTCGACCGGAACAACTGCGGTTCTTTCTTCAGAGGAACTAGCAGTCTTAAAAAAGAGCAACCCTCTCAGCTACTTGAAATCTATGATCAGTTCTAGAGGGAGTTCATCTGAGAAAAGTCCCAGTTCTTCTTCAGTGTCGGGCGACCAGTCTTCGAGCAAACCTGTTGAGGACGCGCTCTTAAAGATTAAAGAGAAAATCTTTGGAGTTGATTTGTTTCAGATTCTGGAAGGCGACCCTACTGCTCAATTTGCTCTAAAAGGTCTCCTCAAACAAGTCAATATTCTGACTGCTTCTCCTGAAGTTGGAAATATCATCATAGAGCTCAATTTAATGATTGAACACGTCATTGATGATTTCAACATAATCAAGCACGCTTCGAGTGAGATTGAAGATGTGGCTAGAACTATAGCAGTTGTATGGGATGTTGCTACTGAATCCACCGCCAGAGTTGCAGAATTGGAGAAGAACCAGGAGCAAAACAAAGCCATGATCGAAAGCCATGATCGAAACATCGCATCTTGGGAGGCACAGATAAAGGAAGTGCAGACCAAGATCTCCAAGGCCAAGGAGGAGAAAGCTAAACTTCTAAAATTTGATAACTCTGAATTGACCAAAGAGATCGAAGTTGGGCTGGCACATGTTGACAAGGCTCATAAAATGGAGGCCAAAATTGAAAATCTCAGATCAAACAAATTTGTTTGTGAAAAACGTTTGGCGCTTTAAAAGTCGAAGTATCTCAGCATGAAAGCTTCACTTCCCTTTTAATCCCAGTTTCATTATTTTGGTTTCAAAATTTCATCTTTATTTTGGCAACATATGTTTGATTTACCATGTTGGCTTCAACCGTTTCACATGCAATTACAACTTTGCTATTTTTACTTCTTGGAGTGTAGGTTTGTATTTTTTCAAATAGTTCTCATTCATTCTTAGAATCCTTTTATCTTTATTTAATTCTTTGATTTAGTATACGCCATTTGAAAAACTTGTATAATCTGTAAGGGGCCTTCCCACTTAGGGGACCATTTTCCCAAAGTTCTATCCTTTCGATCCATGGGAAGGATCACTTTCCAGAATAAATCTCCAGGTGAAAATGTTTTAACTTTGACCCTTTTGTTGTAAGATTTATCTACTCTCTTTTTCTGTCTTTTCAACAATTCTAAGGCATTTAGTCTCTCTTCATCTAAACCAACCAATTCATCCAACATCATGTTCCAATATGATTCAGATGGAATCTCATGGTGTCTTTGGATTCTTGTTGATTGTAAGTAGATTTCAACTGGTAGGACTGCGTCATGACCGTACGTCAGTCGAAAAGGAGTAGTGTTAGTAGCTTCCTTAGGGGAGGTTCGACATGCCTAGAGAATCTTGATTTGCTGCCTCGACCTGACCATTGGCCGGTGCATAATAAGGTGTAGATGTCAACAATTTGAAACCCATTTCCTTAGAAAATTCTTGCACTTTTCGACCAGTAAAGACATATCCTTGATCCGTTGTAATGGTCTCTGGGATTCCAAACCTGTAGATGATATGCTTCTGGACGAATTCGATTACAGCGTCTTGATCCACATTCACCAATGGTATAGCTTCAATCCATTTTGTAAAATAATAGATGCAAACCAAAATATATCTTTGACTTTTGGATGATGTTGGTCGAATCTCTCCAATTAAATCCAAGGCCCAGCCTCTAAAAGGCTGAGGTTTCACAATGGAATGCAGTTCTCTTGCAGGAACATGTTGTATACATGCGTGTACTTGGCACTCTTAACAACCTTTAGCGAACTTAATACAATATTTCAACATGGTAGGCCAATACATCCCTTGTTGAAACAATAACCACTTCATTTTATGGCCTACCTGATGTGCCCCACATGCTCCACTATGGACATTCAAAAAGGCTAAATATGCCTCAGATTCACTAAGACATTTGAGCAAAACTCCTTCAGGAGACTTTTTAAATAATTTATTTCCCAAAAGAATGTAACTTAAAGCTCGATACATGGTTTTTCGCTCAACAGATGTTGGTAGATTTTGTAAGTATTATATTATTGGCTTTCTCCAATCTTCATCCATCAGGCTGTCTATATTCAGTATCTTGAAATTTTCTTCATCAGTGTATCCTAGTTTCGTTGTTTCCAGATTTAATGGGGATAGTCTGGCTAACATAACCCTTCCTCTGACTTCGATTGCTTCTTGCAATTTTTCTCTTGAAATTTTATACCCAGAGGCAATTTATGCCAAATCATTGGCCTCTTGATTCTCTAATCGAGGGATGTGTCGAATACTGACCATCTCGAACCTTTTTAAGAGTCGATTGGCTATCACAAAGTACATGATAAGATTTTCCTTAACGCACTTGTACTCCTTTGTAATTTGTTTTATGACTAACTCTGAGTCACCCATTTTTTTGACTCGAGTTGCCCCCAATTCCCACAATATCTCAAGTCCGGCTATTAAAGCCTCATACTCAGCTTTATTGTTCGAACACAGGCCTTCGACTTTATACTTGAATTTTGTGGGAATTTTGTTAGGAGAAATAATTAAGACTCCTATACCGGTTCCATCTTTATGACTAGAGCAATCGAAATACAACTTCCAAGGCTCAAATTCAAGGTAATTTAATGAATTCTCAGTTATAGAGTGGTCGACTATAAAATCGGCTACCACTTGTCCCTTAACAGCCTTTAAAGGCATATAGGTTAAGGAATATTCAGTTAAATTTAATGCCCATTTACCAATTCGACTGTGCAAGATTGGTTTAGACAACATATGTTTTATAACATAAAAATGAGATGAAACGAAAAACACCCACTGGTTTTATATAATGATGCAACTTCATACATGAGAAATACAAACATAAGCATAATTTTTCGACTATGCTATACCTAGTTTCTGCATCGTTCAAGACCATACTAAGGTAGTAAATGGCTCTTTCGACCCCATTTTCATCCTCTTGAGCCAACATGCTCCCTAAAGTCTTTTCCGACGCAGATATATACAACCTCATACTTCTATTCCTACAAGGTGGCATCAGAATTGGAGGGTAAACCAGCTATTCCTTGATCTTGTCGAAGGTTTCTTACTGCGCTTGCCCCCATTCAAAATCTTCCCTCTTGAGTTGAAGCAAAGGCGAGAAGGCTTGTGTCTTGCCACTAAGGTTCAAGATAAACCTCCTTAGGAAATTAATCTTGCCAAGCAGTGACTGCAACTCCTTCTTGGTTGTTGGCGCTTTCACTTCCATTATGGCTTTGGCCTTGTTCTGGTTTATTTCGATCCCCTTTTTGTGGACCATAAAGCCTAAGAAATCTCCCGCCTGTACACAAAAAACACACTTGAGAGGGTTCATTTTCAGACCGTGTCTCCTCATCCTTTTAAAGGATTGTCGAAGATGATCTATGTGACTCTTCCCTGAAGTAGACTTAACAACAATATTGTCAATATAGATTTGCATAAAAGTTTCAATAAAATCATGGAAGATCGAATTCATTGCTCTTTGGTATGTTGCCCTAGCATTTTTTAAACCAAAATGCATTACGACCCATTCATAGGTGCCTAAGGCCCCAGGGCATCTAAACGCCGTTTTTGGGACGTCTTCTTCAGCAATGAAAATTTGATCGTACCTAGAATACCCGTCAAGCATACTAAGGTACTCATGTCATGCGGCAGAATTGACTAACATTTCTACCGCATGCATTAGATATTCATCTTTCGGGTTGCAGAATTTAAATCTCTAAAATCTATGCACACCCTTAACTTGCCATTTTTCTTAATAACTGGAACAATATTGGCAATCCATTCGACATACCTGGTCGTGCGGATGAATTTACATATGAGAAGCCTTTCAACCTCCTCTTTGATCTTCGAAAGAACCTCAGGTGCAAAACGCCTTGGAGTCTGCTTGACCGACTCCTTCCCAGGCTTTACCGTCAGCTTCAGTTCGACCAGATCCCTGCTCAAACCATGAATTTCGTCGTAATCCCATGAAAAATAGCCTTTAAACTACTTAAGCAATTAGACTACTTGGACCTTGAGTTATGGACCGACGTTGACGCTGATGTATGTCGGCCTCTTCTCTGCCCCCTCTCCCAGGTCAATCTCTTTAAGTGGATCTTGTGCCAGCATTTTGACGTTGGTTGCTAGCAGATCCTTCTCGTAGCCCAAAGGCTCATCGTCATAAATTACGTCAAGCCTCTGGCCTTGTACCTCATCCCGAACCTTATCAGGTGGTTCTGGATCGAAGTCTTTGCCAGGACCTCCTTGATGCTCTTCAATTTTCTTGGCTTCGACATCTATAAATTTTACTTCGGGCTCTAAAGCTGCTTTTAGTTTGTTTTCCGCTATTTAAGCTTTCGAGCGCCAATGACTTACGCATCATCACCAACTTCGCTTCCCCGGCCAGTTGGCTGGATGTGTGCTGTTCCGAAGACATAGTCTTATTCGCCAACTACTTCTCTATCCCACTGGAACCCATGGTTTGGGTGTAGATAGAGAGAACAGAAGGTGTTGTCTGTTGGCGTCATGTCGAATTCCGCAGGATTACATGGGCCAATATGGGCCAAATTCCGGTCGAAGCTCCTTCTGTCGACTTGATTTACTTCAACTATGAAATAACTATGGTCTTCTTTGATGTTCTCGACAATCCCATCATTGCGCCAAATAGTGATCCTTTTGTGCATTGAGTAGGGGACAACACTGATGCTGTGAATCCACTCCCTACCAAGCAGTAGATTATAATTAGCCTTCAAGGCTATCACCATAAACATCGTCGACCTAGTTATAGTGCAAATGGTCAAGTCCACCTGTATAACTCCCATAGTGTTTCCTATCTTACCCTCATAATTCGACAACACCATATTATGAGGCTTTGTATCTGTGTCGTCTTTCCCAATCTTCTTTAACATCTGATGCGACATTAAGTTGACTGGCGCCCCGCCGTCGACCAGAATCTTACTTATTCCGACATTTCATATTTTTTCCCTGATAAACAGAGGTTTTAAATGGCTCTTCATTGACTCATCAGGCCTTTCGAAAAAAGGCATTTTGTTCCTCTACACATCCATTATTCATAATGTAGTAACATATAGACTTATGTCGAGCCGTCTCCATTTCCATCGCATCTTCTGGTTCCTCGGCCTCCATCATCTGATAGTACTCTCTAGGAAGTACTGACACCACATTGCACATAATGTCTAGTGAGGCTTCCGACCTGGAGTCGAAATCGTCAGTCATTACGTCATCTTCGTGGTTAGTCTTTTTTGAAGACGCCTCCTTCTGAGGAGAGAACAATTTCCTCTCGATAGATTTCTTTTCTTCCTTCTTCGCCTGTATGTTGCTACTAGATTCAGGATTCGCCTTCTCCATGGTTTCCCTTCCGGCTTTCCTCCGCCTTTGTTGCCTCCTCCACTGGGATCTTGACATTGGATTCTTTCCGTTATAATTCCCTGAAGGGCATGCCATCCGCTTCGATGCCTGAAATTCTTTTTGGTACATCAAAGAGAAACCTCTCTAGACTTCAAAAATTTTCCATTTCCTTTGGCCTTGCTCTTGATTTCCAACTGGTTTGGGCCATTTGTCTTTGGGAGCCTCCGTCGTAGGTTTGAAAGTAGTGGGTTTGTTAGCGCTGAATCTTTTCCTCGCCTGCTCCCGTCTCCTAGGGACACTTCTATTGTCGAAAGTCTGGCGGCCATGAGATGCTTTCCAATTTCTTATACTCATTTTTTATTAACCCCTTCGAGATTCTGAGCCATCTTCTTGTCGAAGACCGCACTGCATCGAGGGCATATCATAACTTCTAATTTCTTTTTCTGGCATCTGTGAAGGAAATCAGCCAGGCTCTCTTCCTCCTTTGGGTAAGCCAACTTATTGTATTCTTCCTTTTGAAGGTCCTCATCAACCTCCATCAAAGTTTCCTGAGAGACTTCAACCATGTTCACACCCGCACTGGCCTTTTCCAGCAATGTCTAGCTCTTCCATTTTCACCCTAAAGCCCTCAGTAGCCTCAGTGACATTATCAATTTGCACGAAACCTTCAGTGGTTTCTTTTGTTGTTATCATTGAGTTGGGATCTTTGGTGATTCCTTCGTTGGAGCCTTCAGTAACTCCTCTGTTAGAGCTCTGAGTGACTCGATGAGTGAAACTATCAGCAGTTTCTTTCTCGAAACCTTCAGTGGTTCCTTTAGTGAAGGCTTCAGTAACTTCACAGATGTAATTTTCAATGATCTCTCTTTCGAGATCCTCAGTAACCTTAACCATGACTGTTTCGTTGATGAAGTCATCAGTAACTTCGATCATGTCAGCTTTGTTGGTGAAGTCCTTAGTAATTTCGACCATGTTGATTACAAATGGCTCAACTTAGCGGGCATCAGCCACCTGAAGAGGGTCAGAATCAATCTTCATTTGGGCTTTCGACTTCTCTCCAAATCTGAGCCTTTTGTCCCACGAGATCCCTGAAAAGAAAACATTGAGATATTTTACGACCCAAGAAATTGAAATACAAACAAAAACCTCTCTTTTTCCTTTGCTCTAAAGGAGGCATTTTAGCACCCGGAGGCACTATCATTTGGCCATCCTTAACTAACAAATCAAAGATTTCGTCACATTTTGTGACGTCGAAAGTGTAAGTCCTCTTAGAAAATCTATCGTTCTTTTCTAGTTCGACTGAGTTTTTTTCCATTCGAAGGGGCTAAGACCTTACAAGAGTAAGGTGGCCCTTGCTTTAGTTCAACAAGGTCAACTTCATTCTCGTCGAAGTCTAAGGGCTCGTTATATGTTCCTTCATCGTCTTTATTGAATTCGACGTATGCTACTCTTCTATTATTTTTATTTTCCCCCAGCCTTTTCCTCCTTCAAGTGTTCTTGTCATACCCCAAATTTTGACCACTAAGATCCCCCATCATTGTGAAAATCATTATCACAATATGGATGTACCATCATACCTCATCAGTCTCCCCAAAGATGGGTGAGCATCCACTATAATCAGACTTAGGGTTTCAAGCCCTCTCAGAGCTTTTAGGAAAAGGATCAATCAAGGAATGACATGATCTTCAACTTGTCTAACCTCTCAAACATCCACAAACGATCAAGAGGACTCCCACATCAAGAATCAGGCACAAGTTGCAGCATTCCAAGTGGATTAAGCCTCAAGATCACCAGTGTCACCAAATTAGGGTTTTGGTCGACCAGGGCCTCCAGATGGGAATTTTCCTCTGGGCATGAGCCAATGCTTCAAAGCCCAACCTAAGATGCTCTAAGGGAAATCATGAACCCAACCATCAAGTCAATTTAGCCTTAGGGGATGCATTCATAAAAAATCAGGAATTAGGGTTTCTTGACCTAATTCACCCCTATGTTGACCTTTGGGACAAAACATGAGCCAAGACCTCAAGAGAGGATTTGAAGGTCTCTAACACATTACATTGATACATTTAAAACAATGGATTAATCCAAGAAGCTTGATCAACAAGTTTCAAATTCATCAGAACCACAATTAGGGTTTTGAGGAAAAAGTCAACTGTGCCTTTGACTTTTGATCCAGACATGCTCCCAGACCTTGGGACATGATTCAATACACCCTATAACACCCATGGAACATGTCCATCAAGTTTGATTTAGGTCAAGGACATGATTTCATAAGGGATCACACAGTTTGGAATTCATCTGACAAAAAGTCAATTGTGCACAAAAGTCAAACTTTGACTTTTTGAGAATTTTCCCAATTATGATTCTTTGACCCTAAAATGATGTTAATGTGTGATTGGAATCATCATTAATCAAGAAAAATTAAGAAAAGTGGGATAACTTGTAAAAGGGGTAACCATAAAAAACTTAGAAATTTTTTAAGTTATGGAACAAAGTGGCTAGGGTACCAACTTTGGAGGATCATAACTCCTAAACCACAAGGGAATCTTTCCCCATTCAAAGCTGGATTTGTATCTCTCATGGCCCTCTACAAAAGCTTCAACTACACCTTATTCCAATTCATCATGGATTTTCAGTTATGGAATGATCAAAATGGCTGAAAACATGAAATGTCACTTTTTCCAACACTTAGTGAAATTTTCACTAAGTCAGAATCTGTTTTGCTTTTTTTCCAAAAGTAGGGGTATTTTTCACTTGGATCCAAAAAGTATCAAGACCAACTATGATCACACACATGTTGTATCATATGAGGGCTTTCCAAAATGGCCAAGAACTCCATGAAACTCCACTTAAGTCATGAGATATGACCATGCCAATATGCCTTGCTGCAAACTGTCATGGCAAGGCAAATTTGTGCATTTTGCTCGATTTGCTAAAATTTTGCAAAGGGCAAGCAAATCTATCCATCTAAACACTTCAAGGGGGGACCAAGGAGGGACAAACACTGATCCATCAGCCTCCTAAGTCTTTGGAACCAAAAGTAGCATGCCAAACATAGAAATGCCTAAAAGAAGGACAAGACTCCAATTTTGGTTTGGGGCATTTAATGGATGCGCCAAGGTGGCATGGACTGAGCCTCTTCCAACTGAATTCAGTCAACGATGATCCAAGAACTAGGGAACCAGCAGCCTGTGTCGTAACCTGTAGTCAATGGCTAGAGGAGACTTGAATTCCTATTGATCAACATTGGCCAAACCTCTACAGCAGTTGCCATTCACTATTGCAGCCAAAAAAAACTTGCTCTACTATAAATAGAGCTCATTTGTGCTCAGTTTGAGTACACCAAAGCACTACAACACTTGCTTTCCTCAAAATCTCTTTCTCTTGGAAAAAATGCCTTCTTTAGCAAGGTAACTCTGAGTTTTTGAATTAGAGAGCAATTCCACCACAACTCATGATCCAAACACATCCAATATGTCATATCTAAGCTGTCCAAACTCTCACAAGTGACCTGTAACACCAAAATCACAAAGTCCCATCTCAAAACCTCAAAATAGGACTTTTGTGCATTTTTCAAGCCATGCCTTGATTCAGTCACTTTCCAAACCAGATAAAACCTCAAACACACTCCAAATATCATCCTTGAACTGTCCCAAATGGTTCCCCCCATCTAGAACACCATTTGAGAGAGTTGTCATTTTGGCCACTTTTGCCCCTTTTGCAAGAAAGAGCTCAAACTTGTTCCTGAGGTTTCCGGCTGATTCCAACCATCCTAAAAGCTTCTAAGAGATCATTTTAGGGTGTCCAAAGCATCGAATCATTTCTGGAACAAAGCACTTGGCAGATTGCACAAAAGCTCCAAAAAGAGGTAAGCCTCACAACTTGAACTCTTTGAAATATGCATTGCTTTGAAGTCCACTGATCATACACATCTCATACATGTTATATATGTTGTGTTTGGACCAATTCATCATGTAATTCACACCTGTATCAAGAGATGGCACAGAAAATGCAAATCATGGCCTATTTCAAAACCACTATCGGGTTTTTCAATAGGAGCATGATCTGAAAAAAAACACCACAACCATTGGATTCCTTGTGAAATTCTAGGCAGGATAGACCTAAATTTAGCCTCATTCCATGGAGAAATGAGAAAGTTATGGCCTTCATGTTTCTAACCAAAAACCTTGCCTTGCCTTGCCTTGGCCAGGTCAAATACAAGGCAAGCCTTGTATATTTGTGGTTGTGTTTCAAAACACGGATGTATCACCACCCCAGCGGTAAGGCGCGCATACTGTACACAAGAGGTCTGGGGTTCGAATCCCCCTCGCCCCAGACCCTCTTTTTGCTATTTTTTTCCACTTTTTTACTATTTTTCATATTATTTTTAATAGTTTGAAAAATTAATAACTTCCTCAATTTTAATTATTTTTTATTGGTTCTTTTTGCAAAAAATCACAAAAATGTTGAAATATTTTATTCCACAAAAAAATCAAATTTATATTATTTATTTAACATAATTAGTATTTTTGTGAATAAATTCATTTTTAGTTGTTTTTAAACATTTAAAAGTGGATATTTATCTTGAAAATCAAAACCAAATGAGTTCTAAATCATCTTGTGATTAAAACCTCATTTTTCAAACCTTAAACAAAAATCAGAAGTGGTTTATTCAAATCTATTTGGTATTTTTATCATTTTTATTGATTTCTTTAAATATTTACTTTTAAAGGAAAACAAAATTAGGGTTTCTTTGATTTTCACCCTCACAAATCTTTTTCAAACACTTGTGGGCCTCTAATAGAGTGTAAGTCCCATTCATTTTGTAAATACACCACCTTTTGGGCCTCAGTCCTTGTATAAGTCCCACTGTATTTTCAAAAAAACAACGGCGCAATCGTCACCTTTTTAACAAAATCAACTGGGCCTCTCCTCGAGCTATAAGTCCCAATTATTTTTCTCAAACACTTGTGGGCCTCTAATAGAGTGTAAGACCCATCCCCTTTTTGAAACCAAAATTATTTGAGCCTCAGTCATTGTATAAGACCCACGGTGCTTCCAAAAATCTCGGCGCAATTGCCAGTTCAAAAATAAATCATCTGGGCCTACCCTCGTGTTATAACCCCCAATTCTTTTCCTTAAACTCTTTGGGCCTCTTGAGAGAGTGTAAGACCCATCCCTTTGTACAGAAAACCTTTTGGGCCGCACATATTGTATAATTCCCACTGTACGTATTCAAACAACAGTGCAATCACTGATAAAACCTTGGGCCTCTCTTTGAGCTGTAAGCCCCAACAATATTTTCAAAATACTTTCTCCTTTGATCTTGAATATGTTGTTATCCAACTTTCTTTGTTGAACAACTAACCAAACAGCATGGAAGCTCTACAACGGGTAAGTGTTTATCCGCTTTCATTTACCGCTTTCATATATATATAACTGTATTGTGGGCTGTTTCACTGTAAGTCTTCTTTCACAAACTTTTATATACTTATCAAATATACAATGTATAATACTAGTATATTTATTTAGAGTTTTCCCCGGCAACTACGTCTAGCACTAGGTAAAGCCCTATTGGTCACTCTTAAATACAAACAAAACTAGATCCCCATAGGATTTCCAGATACAGTCTTCCCTCCTCTTGGGGTTAAACAATATGGAGGCGTGAAAGGCAGCATTCTCGGTGAACCCTTTCTTAGACTGTCACCCTTAGACATTGTCAAAGAAACTCTAACTCCCTAGAGATGATCTTTTCTCCGTGAATGGCATCTCTTGAGTTTCTTGGCTTGATCTATTCTCGGTGAATAGCATGTCTTGAACTTCTCGGGGTTTGGGGACCCACAGGCTTCCTAAAAGCATCCCCTCCTCCTCTTGGGCATTGTACAAGGACCCTTCGGCTTCTTAGAAGTTCTCATGCCTTCTCTTGGGCTTCATACAAGGACCCTGACGACCTCTTAAAGGTATAAGACAGAACTTAGTCATCCTTTTCTAGAGCAGTCTTTCTAGCGTCAAAACTCCGGCCGTTGCAGGGTTGATACTCATCCCTCAATGCCCGTGCCTCCTCTTGGGCATAGTACTAAAGATAAAACTCTAGGCTTGGACAGTCTAAACCTCTTGAGTCTCAAAGACATTCTCAATTTCTTCTAAAACATAAGCAGAAACCCAGTCTCTCTCATGAGAGTTTCCCACACTTGGACACGCTTCAGGATCTTAATAATCCTCAGCAGTAAGACAGCCTCCTCTTGGGCTTCGTATAAATGATTCCTCCCTAGCGGAGCTAACCTTTTCAGACTCTCTTGTTGAGTAGACTCCTTTTAGCCTCCGTCTTGGGCGTTGTCAAGACACATAAAAACCTACTCTCTTGTTGAGTATAAAAGACTCTCTTGTTGAGTCAATCACTTTTAGCCTCCGTCTTGGGCTTTGTACAAGACATATAAAAACACTCTCTTGTTGAGTATAAAAGACTCTCTTGTTGGGTCAATTAACTTTCATACTCTCTTGGTGAGTCAATTTCCTTTTAGCCTCTATCTTGGGCTTCGTACGAGACAACAAAACAATCTCTTGTTGAGTATAAAAGACTCTCTTGTTGGGCCAATAAACTCTCAGACTCTCTCGTTGAGTCAATCACCTTTTCAGACTCTCTTGTTGAGTCCATATTCCCTTTTCGCCTCCGTATCGGGTTTCATACGAGACACCAAATTACTCTCTTGTTGAGTATGACAAACTCTCTTGATGAGTCAAACCCTTTTAGCCTCAATCTTGGGCTTTGTACAAAACAGAAAGAACATTTTCCCCGGAAAAGTCAACTTCTAGCCTCCTCTTAGGCTTTGTATAAAGAAAACCCCGGTTGAGTCAATCAACCTTTTAGCATCAAAGTTGTGCCTTGCTCACAACATACAAACATCAACAATAACTCCTCTTTAGAGATGACAAATTCTCTCTTAGCATAAACCCTTCAGCTTCACATCTTGGGCTTTGAACAAGATACAAATGGACCCTTCAGCTTCACATCTTGGGCTTTGAACAAGATACAAATCACCCCTTTCGCTTCATGTCTTAGGCTTTGAACAAGACACAAAAACAATCTCTTTCCTCCCATAGAATAGGAGGAACTACGATTGCTCTGATTTCCCTGTTTCATTAAACGGGAATACGTAGGCATAAGATTGCAAAAATCTTAGCGAGCATACTAATCAAAGACCCAAATCCAGTACCCCCATATATCAACCCAAAAGCACCAAGTCCTAACATCCTACCAAAAACCTCGCAAATGATCCAGACATTGTAATTTTAACAAAATAAACCGAAGAGGGACCCACATTTTAATCGCATCTGTAACCTAATAGACCGCTGTTCAAACTCATTATGCAAGCAGTGTTAATTGGAGACATCTATTTCCCTTCCTTAATCAGCTCAATAGGATAAAAAAATGAATCAAACTGTAGTACCCAAGCGATCGTGACTCAGGACCACCAAAATCGTGCTACAGTTCTAACTGTCGAACTCTGTCAGCCAACTGGGCCATATCCCTCAAGTATTGGATGTCCAATTTCTTCCTAATAGAGTAGTCAAGGCCCCCAGTGGCCATTTCGACCAACTCATGTTCTGGAACCTGAGTCAAACACCTGGCTTTAAGTAGGCGAAATCTATTCAGATAATCATCTATTGGCTCAGTAAACTTTCGTTTGATACTAGCCAATTCTTTTAAACTAGTCTTGGTTTGTCCCATGTAAAATTGTTCATGGAACAATCTCTCCAATTAAGTCCATGTATGGATTGAGTTTGCTGGCAAGGTTGTGAACATGTGAAGGCATTTTTAGTGAGAGAACTTGGGAAATATTTAATTCTAAGGTTTTCATTATTCGAAATCTCCTATGCCTCTATTAAATACCTAGCCACGTATTTGACAGTAAACTCATTGGTATCCCCCGAAAATTTAGTGAATTTAGGGACTTTCCATCTGGCAGGTAAATCTGATTTCAAAATATATTCTGATAATGGTGATGTGTAGTTTGGTCTTCAGAGGCCAAAATTTACCCAATTTTGCGCCATAATCCTTTCGACCATGGCTGCTAGATTGTTATCCGTTACCATATCATCACGTAGAATTTGTTGTATGACATTGTCAGTGTTCTGGTCTCTATTCACCATCACTATCCTTGGTTCCTCTTCTAATGGAATTTGTGGTTGATTCCTAGGGGGTTCGACTCTAGGTTGTTTGACTACCTCTCTTGGGTTCACCACATTCGCTCGGGGTGTGTTCCTTTGGTTTGTTGGACTTGGTTAATAGTAACATCCTCTTCAAAGGCTAACCCTTGATTTTCCACCATATACTCCCTCTGTGGGTGTCGAGGAGGTTGTGGTACACCAAAAAAGTCCATAATGCGCGTCATTTGCGCGTCCATTTGTTGGTTAGTTTGGGTAGTGTTTTGGATTAGAGGACTAAAGATTATCCCTATTGTTTGGGCAAGCATCTAGACCATTTCGTGGTTACTCTCATCCATTTGTTGCCTAATAACTGCCGCAACACTATTGGTTATGCTTGGCATTTGGGTGGAAACACCTATCCCTAAGGTGTGGACATTTCGACCCATATTATTAATCCCAGACCCTGATCCTTATAATGGTGAAGTTACATTTTTTACGGGTTCTGAGAATGTCGACCCAACGTTATGTAAGTTTGCCATTATGGATGTTGGCATTCCATAAAGTTGTTCTCGACTGCTTAAAGGCATAGAGAAGCCTGGAGGCATAAAAGGCCTGTTCGAAACGTTCCCTATTGGTGTGGCGGGGGGGTGTCATTGGAGGACCCCGTGGCCCTATGTAAGTTAAAATGGGATCACTGTGGGCAATCGACCACATCGGTGTCGAACTTGCCATGGTCTGTATTGGTTCAGAAATAGGTGCTGAAACCATTGTTCTCCCGTCGAAGATGTTGGGGCATAGGTCTCCATTATTATTTGATGTATTTTGAGAATTTGAATTGTTTGGCTGATTTTGGCTTGCTATTCTCCTCGTGTATCTTCTCCTTGGTCTATCTTCGTTAGTAGCGACTACTTTACCACTTCTTAATAACATACAATGAAGTTTCGAAAGAGAGAGACAAAAATATGAAGAACTTAGTAAAAACTTTCAAAAGAAAATTTGTAAAAATATGTCACTAGCACGGTCCCACTGGGCGTGCCAATTTGTTTACCGTGAAAATTGGTAAACAACCACTGGTATCCAAATATTGGTTAACTTACAGGATCAACGAGTGAATCCTAGGACATGTGCTAATGATCTTTAAATTAAAGTTTGAAAAATAATGAAAACTTCGATAGTAGTCATGGTTGGAAAATAGTTTAGTTCGGAAATACAAAGAAAGTATGCTTCAAGAAAGTAATCGAAAGTGCAGTAAATTGCATTAAAAATAACTTATGCAAAATAAAGAAGATAAATTTCTGCGCGAAAAGCATAAAATAAATTTGATAAAACTTATAAGAAAATGGTGTTTCATCAAATGTACATTTCTCAATAACTCTTTTCTCTACACACTAGGTACTTTGAGTAATTTGAGTGACGTGTACAAACTTGACCACACACCCCCTAAAATACTATCACTAAGACCTCTTATTTATATTGAATCGAAATAACTGCCTCTAACGGCCTTTCTCATATATCAAGACAAGTGGTGCTCGACATGTCTTTACTTCTTTAATGTGTTCCACGTGTCTTATCTTGAAAACTGTATAAGAACAAAGTTCCCTCCTTTATTCAAATTGAAGACACCATCAATAGCATCTCCTTCGAAAACACCATTAGTAGTGCTTCTGTCGAATTATATTTGCAAACTTAGAAAAATCTTCCTAAGTCCAACCAACCCTTCCTCCTTGCACAAGGGTAGTTTCGACTTGACTTTCATGATTGCACTGTTCTGTCGAAACTCATCATGAATTCACGGAAATTACTATTTCCTTATTTATTCCATAAATCTAAATCAGACGTCGAAATTATGAGCCAACAAATGGAAACATGGTAAATGGTGACTATGTGCATAATGATGCATATATTTAATGGTTTAGATCAATTCCATTTATGCATGCTTCTCAAGCACAATTTCTAGACGACTCCCGTTACTATGCCTCTTTGTCAACACAACAAACAACCTTTCCGCCCATACATCGAGAAATCCCTCAAATAAACTCATCACAATTTCATTCTCAAACATCTTCATTCCCCCAACACACATATCATCACACCCAAACCACACTACCCCCAACAAACATACCATCACACCCAAACCACACAACAACACACATTTTATGCCACCTCATCTAAACAACCAACACCTCACACCCCGACCCCTCAAACTAACTACTACTTCCACCAACAATATCAACAATAAACCACACTTCGACCATCCATAGAATTCACTCCAATTCCTTAACCTAACTTTGACAATTCATACCTCCAATCTCAACAACAAACATTTAACCCTTCACTCTTTGAACCCACTTCTATATATCACACTGAAGATGTTTATTATCCTCTCATTCAACATAACCCTCCTGCCACCTTCAACCCACCTACACAACCAGCCCCCAACTTTAACCTCTCCGATGACCAGCTCATGGAGTGGCCAAATTTTTTTGTTCCTTTTGTGGATATGGATATGGTTGTCAATACATCACATCAAAATGAAGAGTTGTCTTCCGACTGTACTCCATCTCCCCAAAGACAGCAAACCCAAGACTTAGGCAGGGGAAAACGCAAAAAAAAGTACAAGGTGTAGAACAGGCGATCATTTATTTAAACCCACTTGATGTATTTTATTTTTTCAGTAATATTAATAAAATTGTTATTTGTTACATATAATTTAATACAATAATATTAATTAATTAATTAAGTGTCAAATATTGTATAAGAAAATATATTACATACAATTAAAAAAATATACTTGTTAAAATATCTAAATAATAATAATAATAAAAATTAACTAAAATAATTTATTATAATTTTAATTAAAATATTTTATTATATTATAATATTAATTAAAACATTTATTTATTATTATTTAAAATATGAAAATCATTTTTAAACCATTTAATCAATAAAAATTTAAAAAAAGTGTTAAAAAAGTATACAATATCAAATATCGAAAAAATAATAATTATTCAAGGGCTCGGCCATTGAATGGACAAACCCATGAAGGGTGAAAAAATTCGTCAACTCGGCCATTGATTCGACGAGCCCTTACTAATTAGGTGATATTTTGGAAAATTATTTTCAACTAGTAGCATTTTGGTGTTTTAAGTTCAAATTTGTGGCCGAGTATTAAAAATATCGCAAAAGTGGAAGGAAAAAACATTCTATTTGGTTCAATATGATAGTTTGGTTGTATAAGCAAATTTTGGACATAAATTGCCCTCAAATCAATGATGTGGCAAAATAAGAGATAAGGCATAAAATGTGTTTTCCACACCATCTTATATTCTTATATTAAATATTGAATACACGCATTTCTAAAATATCTTAACACTTTAAACACTTGAAGACAAGGTAGCATTTTCCATTTAATTAATATCACTAAATTCTTGTAAAAAAGTGACAAAATCATATTGATTTGAGAAAATTTTAACAGGATGATGGAAAACTATTGATGCAAAATTTCTTTGTTCACAACCTTGAAATTTGTGTTCCCGATCTTACTAACGAAGCATCTAGGTCTAAAATTGGTAAGGGGTTGGAAGGAGAAGGCCAGGACTGAAGGACCTATGTGTATTAAATTCACACGTGTGAGTTAGAGTTTTATATTGGTTATAAATGTGGAGAGTTGAGTATTTATAAGTGAGAGAACTCAGACACCTATTCCCTTAAAGTTTTAGGTGAATATGTGGTATCTTTCTCACTTGTGTTGCTTTTGACCTAATGTTCAATGCTTAATAGTGAAAAATTCCCCCAACATCTAGGTCAGAGCTTTGGTGGCCGTAAAGAAAATATCATAACATGATATTGTTTAATGAATTTTTTATTTGTACATGTCATGTTCAAAATATTGAACTATCTAGCATAAGAAAAGCAAACTCAAAGATTAGGGACCCAAAAGATTGTTCACAGTGACGAGTATATTACATAGATAGTGTTGACAGTGACACTAACTAAATGTCTCTGGATCGAACTTTTAGCAAGCCTTAAAAAAGACTACTGAAGTTAACATTTATGTGAATATATGTCCATCCACAATACACATATATACATCAAGTTTTGAAAATCAACCTGGTAATTGACTAGGTGAAGGGGTAAGTTCACAATTCACTAGTCCAACTCAAACCATAATTGAACCATAGTTGAACATACGATCACAAGAAAACAAATATCATTTTAAAATTAACATGAAATGATCATGCATTCATAATCATGCCATGGAAGATAAAAATATCTATAATAAACAGGAATGCATGACCCTTTTCAACTGAACATTAGACCTTTGTTTATCAGAACACCGACACATCATTGACAAATATATCATCTGCTTCATTGAGCTGCACATTTTCTTGAGTATAAACTCGTGTGGTTACAATTTTAATCTCTGAAATTTACTTTTGAGCACTTTTGTCGACTACTAGAGTTTGTGTTCTAGATTTATCTCTGGTGCAATGTAGTCATAGAATCATATTGGGGATGTTCCCTCACCCTTGCTCATTCAACACTAACTTGAGCATTGAATTGTTTGTAAGTAATCACATTCACACCCTTAATTCCTTCGTCAAGTCCGGTTCCTTCTGTCACAAGCAACTCGTTCTGGTAGTCTCTAAGAGCCTATTGTTGTTTCACAGCAACCATTCATTTAGCAAACATACGTTTATATCAATTCTCACACATCACTTACTACATTTCTACTTCAGTTTCTTAGCTTAATTGTATATTCTTCATGTTGAATTTTGTGAATAATCATAATAGAGCACACAGGTGCATAACCTAGCACTATTATTAAAACATCAGACAAAGCTTTATTAATCATAATAGAGCACACATTGCCATTCCTTATCTAGCATATGCATGTACATAACCTAGCACTGGCTTCATTTTTCTATCTGTTAGACGAATGAGTGTACCAGGATGGAAAATAAAAATTAGATGAAATATAGGCTAACTAGTTAGTGAAAACAGAAATGGCCTGATTTATCAGTTAATTTTGTAAGATTCACATAAGGTTGAGGGTAACTGTTTTCCACGATGGATTACACGGGGGAGGGTGAGCCAGTATCTTTGTCATTTCCTCGCCTAAATCGTAAGTTTTGCATATTGATTTACTCATCTTGTATGGTGTCGTGGCTGGACTGACAATCTCGAGGAAGCTTGACCTTGCGGTCCTAATGATGGGAACCGATTTAAACTCGGCGAGCTGATAGTCAACCAGTATGGTATTGGCACTGGAGAATGCAGCGTTTCCGATTCGGTATTGGAAACCTCTCTCTAAGAAATATAACACTGCCAAGCGTTGTCGGTTGTCGGGCAGTCACATTGGTAACTTAGCTATTTTTATTGCATATTGGAAATGAAAGAAATTCAATCTTGCCATGGCGGGAAAGCGTAGAATATGAAATGAAGAAGAAAGTGGAAAAATGCAATTGTGAATTAAATTCAAACCAGTATACAGAACAAGTCTTATAAAGAAGGTTACAAGACCCATAAAACAAAGAGGCCCAAAGGAAAAAATAAAACTAATACAGTAATCCTAATAGCCCCCCATAAGCTTGGGGTATATGGAGTGTAGGCCAAGCTTATTGATGTTGTCAATAAAAGGTTTGGCATCTAAGGGTTTAGTAATGTCATACCCCAAATTTTGACCACTAAGATTTCCCATCATTGTGCAAATCATCATCACAATATGGATGAACCATCATGCCTCATTAGTCTCCCCAAAGATGGGTGAGCCTTCACTACCATCAAACTTAGGGTTTCAAGCCCTCTCAGAGCTCTTGGACAAAGGATCAATCAAGAAATGACATGATCTTCAACTTGTCTAAACCTCTCAAACATCCCCAATTGATCAAGAGGACTCCCACGTCAAGAATCAAGCATAAGGTTGCGGCATTCTGAGTGGATTAAGCCTTAAGATCGCCAGTGTCACCAAATTAGGGTTTTGGTCGACCAGGGCCTCCAGATGGAAATTTTCCTCTGGGCATGAGCCAATGCTTCAAGGCATAACCTAATATACTCCAAGGAACATCATGGACCCAATCATCAAGTCAATTTAACCTCAGGGGATGCATTCACCAAAAATCAGGAATTAGGGTTTCTTGACCTAATTCACCCCTAAGTTGACTTTTGGGACAAAACATGAGCCAAGTGATAACGCGAAATTATATCGTGTATTTGACTTGACATGCATGAATTTATATTGTGTTTTTAATGAGTTTTTCCCGATTTATGTTTTATTCTACCCGTATTTGTTTATGTTTTTCAGGCACTCGAGTCGAACCGGGATTTAACGGAAAATAAATATTTATTGAAGAAATTGAAGAGAAAAGAATTGGAGAGGAAAGAAAATGAATTGGAAGAAATTGGAATGGAAAGAAAAGAAAATGGAAAGAAAGAAAAAAAAAAGAAGAAAAGAAAAAAAATATATAAAGGTGGGCCCACCACCACACATATGGCGCAAGCCACATTGTGGGTGGCGCCCACCACCAGCAGCTAAAGTGGCGCAAGCCACATTTGGAGAGAATGAAGAGGTGGCGCGAGCCACCTATTTCTGGGGGAAAATAACTTCCCACTTTCCGGCATTTTCTAGGTTTTCCACTCTTCTTCCGGTCTTCTCTCAATCCGGTTTCCACGCGCACCTTCTTCTCAACTGCCCAGGCAACTCATATAAATGGAACTGAAGACCTCCATTTAAGGGGTCGGCGAATTTGGAAGAGAACTCTGTGTGAATTATTTTCTGCACTATTTTTCGATCAAACAATTTGTGTTCCTTCTGCACTTTCATTTCTTTATTTTTCCTCGTGTAAGCAACTGTGTTGGAGCACTTCAAGTTTGTACGAAGGATTCGTTTGCCAGTTATTTAAATCCCAGGTTTTTTATTATATGCTTTATCCTGTCGTTAATTTGCAGCATGATTTGTAGTAGTTATATACATATTGTTAGCATGTTTTCGATTCCAACCATGTCTGGCTAAATATCTGGTATCAGTATGTAAACAAATTATTCACATGGGATTAAGTAATAATCGATGCTATATTTTTACAAATTAGTTTTTAGGCCGACGTTTCTTATTTTTTCAAGTAGTTTTTTTTTTTCTTACGAAAGTAAAAAGACATTTAAGGTTAAGGTCAAGATAAACGAGAGTTTGAGAGTTTAACCAGATAGCTGAAACTAGGCATTGATTTTAAACACAGCGGAAGCACTTTAGAATCGATTAGGACGTATTCATTTACAAAAAGTATTTTTAAATGCAAATGATACAGCGAGAGCGCTCATTCTGATTTAATGGTATAGTCCAAATCAATAAACACGAGAGTGTGAGATAAGGTCTTTTAAATGAGTATTTTCTACTGAAAAGTAATTTGACACTTAACCCTGCACCGATGACTTATAAAATTCCAGACGATTAATGCGTTACATACTGATATCTCGTTATTGATTATTTTTATTAAAAGTTAGTATTCTTAGATTAAATTTCTGTCGCCTTATTTCCCTTAGAAATTAGCCTTAGCTAAACATAGTAACATTCTGATAGCACTAGTTTGATTATCAGTCCTTGTGGGATCGATATCTTTTTAAAACTACGCGATAGACTGTGCGCTTGCAGTTAGTAACCCCATTCGACTCATAAAGTCGCGATCAAGTTTTTGGCGCCGTTGCCGGGGAATTTGATTTAGTCATTAGTGCGATTCATTTGTTGCGCAGTATAGACTAAGGCAACAAATTTTATTTTCCTTTTTTTCTCGATTGTATGCCAAGTACTCGCTCACAAAGCGAAGACTTTCAACCCCCAATCGCCGAACTAGAGCGTTTCTTACATTTAAGACGCAGACTACTTGAGTATCAACGCAAGTATAATATTCCTGATCTCCCTGCTTACCCCCCTGAACCAGTCAAGGAACAAAACATGGGTGAGAGACCACAAAACCGTCCTCTTAAGTTCTATGCCACCCCGTCTGAGCAAGAACCACATAGTAGCATTGCTGCCCCTGCTATCAACCGAAACGATTTCGAGTTGAAACCTTCATTGCTGTCAGCCGTACAACAACATCAGTTTTCTGGAAACCCTACAGAAGATCCCAACGAACATCTGACCAAGTTTGTGCAGTACGCAGACACAGTAAAGGCAAATGGTGTAACTGCAGACGCAATAAGACTACGTCTTTTTCCTTTCTCATTAAGAGACAGAGCTTGGGCTTGGTTGCAATCCTTGCCATCAAACTCTGTTACTACGTGGGATGAGTTGAAAAAGGTATTCTTAGCACGATATTTCCCCTCGAGCAAAACAGCTATGTTGAGAGCCCAAATTAATAGTTTTCGACAGAAGGATAACGAATCTCTTTACGATGCATGAGAAAGATATAAAGACATGATGAGGATGTGCCCACATCACGGTCTTGAAGATTGGTTAATTATCCATACATTTTACAATGGTCTCTTGTACAATACAAGATTGACAATAGATGCCGCCGCTGGTGGTACGCTTATGGATAAACCATATGAAGAAGCCCACCAACTGATCGAGAGCATGGCTCAAAACCACTACCAATGGGGAGGAGAAAGAACTGCAGTGGAAAAATCCCAAACCAAAGGTGGAATGTACGAGGTAAGTAGCCTTGATCATGTCAATGCTAAGGTAGATGCCCTTGCCCAAAAGATTGATAACTTGACCATAACACCTGCAGCCACCGTGGCTGCTGTAGCTCAAAACTGCGAATTATGCGGAAACCCTGGACATGCTGCCACTGAATGTCAAATTTTGGCAGGAGTCTCCAGTGACCAAGTAAATTATGCTCAAGGTAACCCTTATGCAAATACCTACAATCCGGGATGGAAGAACCACCCAAACTTCTCTTATAAAAACAACAATGCATTATATGCACCTGGTCAGGCACCTGCTGCGCCACCAGGCTACCAAAAGGCTGCTACAACTGCCCCTAATGTTCCTAGGAAGTCCAACCTTGAACTACTGATGGAAAACTTTATAGCTACCCAGGCTCAAACAAACAAAGACTTCCTGAATCAAAATATACACACTAGTGAGCAAATTAAGCAATTAGCAAACAAAGTAGACGCTTTAGCCACCCACAACAAAATGCTTGAAACCCAAATTTCGCAAGTGGCACAACAACAAGCACCTACTGCCGCCCCTGCAGGAACATTTCCTGGACAGCCACAACCTAACCCGAAAGGACATGCAAATGCCGTTATATTGAGAAGTGGTAAAGAACTAGAAGGACCCGTTGATCCAAGACTTCAGAATCCGCCCATGTACCAAAAGCCTAATACTGAGAAGGAGAATGAATCCAAGGAAAAGGAAGATAAGGACCAAGAGGTCGTGGAGAAGCCTTATGTGCCTCCACCACCATATAAACCACCGATTCCGTATCCTCAAAGATTCTCAAATTCTAAAACTGCAGGGCAATTTAAGAAATTTGTCGAACTTCTGAAACAATTAAACATCACAATACCTTTTACAGAAGCTATCACTCAGATGCCCTCATATGCTAAGTTCCTTAAAGAAATCCTATCTAATAAGAAAAAGATTGAGGATAACGAAACAGTTACGCTTACTGCTGAGTGTAGCGCAATAATCCAAAACAACATGCCTCCTAAACTGAAAGACCCAGGTAGTTTCTCCATACCCTGTGTAATTGGAAAGTTCGTCATAGACAAGGCTCTGTGCGACTTAGGTGCCAGTATCAGTGTAATGCCCTTATCCATATGCAAAAGGCTTGATATGGGAGAATTAAGACCAACTAAGATGTCCGTTCAATTAGCCGACCGCTCTATTAAATATCCCGTTGGTATACTAGAGAATGTTCCAGTTCGAATCGGACAATTCTATATTCCTACCGATTTTATAATCATGAACATTAAAGAAGACTCCACTACGCCTATCATATTAGGAAGACCATTCTTAGCTACCGCCGGAGCCATTATAGACGTAAAAAGAGGTAAGCTAACCTTTGAAGTCGGTGAGGAAAAGGTTGAATTTATCCTGACACAGTTCTTACAAGCACCAGCTATAGAGGACACATGTTATCTATTAGATGTCATAGATGAGTGCGTAAGAGAAATGGAAATGGAACCGACCATATACTCAGATATTATAAAAATTCCAATACCTCCGATTTTTGAAGATGATAATTTGCGTGAACCATACCAAGATGATAGCCTAAGCGAATGTTTAGCACTTACACCCAATCATTTTCCTTGCCCAAAGAAACCAGCGTTAGAACTGAAAACGCTACCCGACAGTTTAAGGTACGAATTCCTAGACACAGAACTCGAACGACCTGTAATAGTCAATGCAGACTTAGGACAACCCGAAACCAAGAAACTTTTAGATGTCTTAAGAAAATATCCAACTGCGTTGGGCTACAACATCGCTGAACTTAAAGGAATAAGTCCTTCTATCTGTATGCATCGCATTATGCTAAAGGAAGACTGTAAGACCTCTAGAGAACACCAGAGAAGGATAAATCCAATCCTAAGTACTGTAGTTAAGGATGAAGTGAAAAAGCTTTTAGATGCGGGAATTATATACACGATATCAGATAGTAAATGGGTTAGCCCAATACATGTCGTACCTAAGAAGGGAGGTGTTACAGTTGTTAAGAACTCAAAAGGTGAATCTATAACGCAAAGAGTCGTAACTGGAAGTAGAATGTGTATCGATTATAGAAAATTGAACAAAGCTACTCGTAAAGATCATTTTCCATTACCATTCATTGACCAAATGTTGGAACGATTGGCAAAACATTCTTACTTCTGCTATTTAGACGGTTATTCAGGATTCTTTCAAATCCCTATTCATCCTGATGACCAAGAAAAGACAACTTTCACATGTCCCTATGGTACATTTGCTTACCGACGAATGCCGTTTGGACTATGTAACGCTCCCGCAACATTCCAAAGATGCATGATGTCGATTTTCGCTGACTTTATAGACGACATTATGGAAGTGTTTATGGACGATTTTTCTGTTTGTGGGCAGAGTTTTGAAGGATGTCTATCAAACCTAGAAATGGTACTTGAAAGATGTGTAAAAGTCAATCTCGTACTAAACTGGGAGAAATGCCATTTTATGGTAAATCAAGGAATCGTGCTTGGACACGTAGTATCTGATAGAGGGATTGAAGTTGATAAAGCAAAGATAGAGATTATAGAAAACCTTCAACCTCCAAAATCCGTACGAGAAATAAGAAGTTTCTTAGGACACGCGGGTTTCTATCGACGATTCATTAAAGATTTCTCGAAAATTACCAAACCACTGACAGGTTTATTAATGAAAGACGCTGAATTTATCTTCGACGAGAAATGCCTAAAAGCGTTCGAGCAATTAAAAACGGCTCTCGTTACCGTACCTATCATGCAACCACCTGATTGGAGACTACCATTTGAAATCATGTGTGATGCGAGTGACTATGCCGTAGGCGCGGTCTTAGGACAAAGAAAGGACAGAAAGCTCCATGCAATTTACTACGCAAGTAGAACCTTAGATCCTGCCCAAATGAACTACGCCACCACTGAAAAGGAACTCCTAGCTGTCGTGTTCGCTCTGGATAAATTCCGATCCTACTTGGTAGGAGCGAAAATCATTATCTATACCGATCATGCTGCGATAAGATACCTATTAAATAAGAAAGATGCCAAACCTAGACTTTTAAGATGGATACTACTCTTACAAGAATTCGACCTAGAGATAAAGGATAAAAAGGGCACCGAAAATGTAGTCGCAGACCATTTATCAAGAATTGAAGGTATTAAGCCTGAACAAGTGCCTATTAATGATGACTTCCCATATGAGCGACTGATAGCCCAATTGGAATGCAATATGTCTGAATTAACCTTGAACGATACCAGACCAAGGGAATTAGTGGAAGAAATTCAAACGAACACAACACTGCCATGGTATGCTGACTTTGTTAACTACCTAGCTGCCGGGGTACTTCCACCAGATCTAACTTACCAACAAAAGAAGAAATTCTTTCATGACCTTAAACAATACTATTGGGATGAGCCCCTACTTTTTAAGAGGGGTGCCGATGGAATTTTCCGTCGATGTGTACCCGAAGATGAAATAGAAAACATAATCTCACATTGTCACTCTGCTCCTTATGGCGGACACGCAAGCACTTCAAAAACTTGCGCTAAGATCTTACAATCTGGCCTATTCTGGCCTAATCTATGGAAAGATGTCCATATCGCGATATTAAACTGCGATAGGTGCCAACGCATCGGTAACATCTCCAGACGCGATGAGATGCCACAAAAGGGTATTTTAGAAGTGGAAGTTTTTGATGTGTGGGGGATTGACTTCATGGGACCATTCCCATCTTCTTTTGGTAATAAGTATATACTCGTTGCTGTTGATTACGTTTCAAAATGGATCGAGGCTGTAGCTTCTCCAACAAATGACACACGAGTAGTAATCAAGCTTTTCAAGAACATAATCTTCCCTAGATTCGGTGTTCCCAGACTTGTCATCAGTGACGGAGGCTCCCATTTTATATCTAAGATATTTGAAAAACTTCTACTGAAGTATGGAGTCCGACACCGTGTAGCAACACCGTATCATCCACAAACAAGTGGACAAGTCGAAGTCTCGAACAGAGAAATCAAACAAATCTTAGAAAAGACTGTTGCAACCTCTAGAAAAGACTGGTCATCGAAATTACACGAAGCTCTGTGGGCATATATGACAACTTATAAAACCCCAATAGGAACCACATCTTTTAAGTTAGTCTACGGAAAATCATGCCATCTCCCTGTAGAATTAGAGCACAAAGCTTACTGGGCCATTAAGACCCTCAACTTAGACCATAATGCCGCAGGTGAGAAAAGAATCTTAGACATTCATGAACTAGAAGAACTTCGACTAGACGCATACGAGAATGCTAGGATATATAAAGAAAGAACTAAAAAATGGCATGACAAACGCATTTCCCGTAAAGAATTTAATGAAGGCGACGTAGTGCTCCTGTTTAATTCACGCCTTAAACTCTTTCCAGGAAAACTTAGATCTAGATGGTCAGGACCTTTCATAATAAGTAAGGTTTTCCCGAGCGGTGCCGTAGAAATAAAAAGTAGATCTAGTCAACCATTTATAGTAAACGGACAGCGTTTAAAACATTATCACTGCGTAGACAATAGAGATTACTCGGCCAGTCTAAAGCTCCTAGAGCTTCCCGTTCATTCTGAAAACTGACATTGCACTAGGACTATGTCAGGCTTAAGACATTAAAAACAGCGCTTGGTGGGAGGCAACCCACGTATTTTAATTACCCAAATTTTAAATGCTTTATCTCGTTCCATTTTATTTTATTTTGTTTTATTTGATTTTTGTTACTCCTTGTTTAGTTTTTCCCTTTTATTGCAATTTTATTTTTTTTTCCTGCTTCCTCTCCTTCTCCCCATTTCTTGACACCCTAATTTACATGTTCATCACTAACTTTGCATGATTCTCTACTTACTTACAGGCTAACTTAGCTTAGTTAGTAACTAACTTTCAAGATGCAACAAGTGGATTACATGAACATTGTTTTCAGAGGCAGAGCTCAGAGGAGGAGATTTGAGATGTTAGCTCAGAGAGATATGGCTTTGACTATTTACTATGATGGACCTACCATGGCTGAGTTAGGTATCAGGGACAGCATCTTGTTTCTGTTTAGCCAGCTGGGGTGGGAGACTGCTTCTATCAGACGAAGGTTTACTTCTTATCGTAGGCTGACACTTGAGTTCCTTAGCTCACTTACTCACATACCTAACCATGGCTACGGATTCCATAGAGGGCTGGTTACTTTTAGACTGTTTGATAATGACTATACCTATAACCATAGAGAACTTGCTGAACTCCTAAGATTTCCTAGTGGACCTGATGTGATTACCGCATACCAAGATGAAGTGCTCCTTGACCTTGACTTGAACTACTTTTGGGGAAACATAACTGGTAATTATAATCCTGAACCCTTTGGCATGTTTTCTGAGAGTATCCACAACCCAGCCATCCGGTATTTTCACAAAATCCTAGCCCATACCATTTTCGGTAAGGAAGAAAATGACACCTCTGTATCCAGAACTGAGCTTTATATTTTGTATTGTGCTTCACAGGGCCGCCCAGTAAATGGTGCTACCTTTATGATCACTAATTTGGTGAGTCTTATACTGGATGCTCGAACCCCTATCATAGTAGGAGGTTTAGCTACTATGATAGCAAATGCCGTAGGACTGAGGCAGCCTCTGATCAGGTTTAACCCTCTTGGTACCTTCCGACCTATGAACCTTAACTTCTACTTTAACCGCCGTATCATAGGAAACCTCGGGCCGGATACCTTTGACTACCTAATTAATAATGAGGTCGTCCGTCTTTTCACTTTACCTAACCATGAACAACACCAGGATCTGGGTGCTTCAGAACATCAAACCAGAAACGTCAGACGAGCACGGACTCGAGGAAGAGGCCGCTAGTAGGCCGTTTTTGTTTCCAGGTTTCTCCTTCCTTTTTCACCTTACGTTGTTGCATTGGGGACAATGCTCAATTTAAGTGTGGGGGAGGAAGTTTTATCGCTTTCATTTAAATTTGTTCTATTTACTGTTTTTCTAGGTAGATTTAAAATTTTTCATGCTTATTTCCCTTTCAATAAAAGAAATTCATGTGTCGTCGAGTCTTTACACATAGTTTCTGCTATTACTTAGATTCTCCCAACTTTCTTGAGCCATAACAAAAAAAAAAAAAAAAAAATTATTTTGGTTTGATACATGACATGGCACTTTAAAAGCTTAGAAGGCTAAGTTAGGAAGACTTGGGAAAGTGTTGATAAAATCGGTACTATTTTAACACCTTGAACCCCCGAATATACAGATGAATCTGAGTACTTATTATGCCGAGGCCTGAAATTTTAAAATAACCTCCTGATTAGTTTATACTAGCAGTCAGCACCATCCTAAGGCACAAACTAAGTAATAAATTGATGCAAATATGTGTTCGATCTCAAAAAGGGAATTAAATGAGTTAATAGAAAAGGAGAATAAAAGACATGTTCCCTCTAAGTTAGGTGGTCCTCGCCCGACCATTTAGCCCAACGGATCGGACTCTGGAAATTCGAAACTGAAGGAAAAAGTTTTGCAAAAGATTTTGAAAATGAGATCACTGAACACTAACAGGTTTACTTACCATGAGCGTGCGTGGATAACAGGCTTAATGTGATTGCGCGAGAATGAAAAAGAGGTGAAAGAGAATAGGTCGAGTTATAATACCATGATTCAGATCTGTCTGTATAAGGTGGGAGTTTTTGATTACATGATGTAATTTTGTGTCATTACGGTATCCTTGGTGTTGATATTTAGTACCTATCTTTCTGACAAGGCCTAGCATCATTGTATGATCTGTGTCGTGTTTTTGTTTCAAACCCGTGTTTAGATGTTTCATTTGCTTGAGGACAAGCAAAGGTTCAAGTGTGGGGGAGTTTGATAACGCGAAATTATATCGTGTATTTGACTTGACATGCATGAATTTATATTGTGTTTTTAATGGGTTTTTCCCGATTTATGTTTTATTCTACCCGTATTTGTTTATGTTTTTCAGGCACTCGAGTCGAACCGGGATTTAACGGAAAATAAATATTTATTGAAGAAATTGAAGAGAAAAGAATTGGAGAGGAAAGAAAATGAATTGGAAGAAATTGGAATGGAAAGAAAAGAAAATGGAAAGAAAGAAAAAAAAAAGAAGAAAAGAAAAAAAAAATATAAAGGTGGGCCCACCACCACACATATGGCGCAAGCCACATTGTGGGTGGCGCCCACCACCAGCAGCTAAAGTGGCGCAAGCCACATTTGGAGAGAATGAAGAGGTGGCGCGAGCCACCTATTTCTGGGGGAAAATAACTTCCCACTTTCCGGCATTTTCTAGGTTTTCCACTCTTCTTCCGGTCTTCTCTCAATCCGGTTTCCACGCGCACCTTCTTCTCAACTGCCCAGGCAACTCATATAAATGGAACTGAAGACCTCCATTTAAGGGGTCGGCGAATTTGGAAGAGAACTCTGTGTGAATTATTTTCTGCACTATTTTTCGATCAAACAATTTGTTTTCCTTCTGCACTTTCATTTCTTTATTTTTCCTCGTGTAAGCAACTGTGTTGGAGCACTTCAAGTTTGTACGAAGGATTCGTTTGCCAGTTATTTAAATCCCAGGTTTTTTATTATATGCTTTATCCTGTCGTTAATTTGCAGCATGATTTGTAGTAGTTATATACATATTGTTAGCATGTTTTCGATTCCAACCATGTCTGGCTAAATATCTGGTATCAGTATGTAAACAAATTATTCACATGGGATTAAGTAATAATCGATGCTATATTTTTACAAATTAGTTTTTAGGCCGACGTTTCTTATTTTTTCAAGTAGTTTTTTTTTTCTTACGAAAGTAAAAAGACATTTAAGGTTAAGGTCAAGATAAACGAGAGTTTGAGAGTTTAACCAGATAGCTGAAACTAGGCATTGATTTTAAACACAGCGGAAGCACTTTAGAATCGATTAGGACGTATTCATTTACAAAAAGTATTTTTAAATGCAAATGATACAGCGAGAGCGCTCATTCTGATTTAACGGTATAGTCCAAATCAATAAACACGAGAGTGTGAGATAAGGTCTTTTAAATGAGTATTTTCTACTGAAAAGTAATTTGACACTTAACCCTGCACCGATGACTTATAAAATTCCAGACGATTAATGCGTTACATACTGATATCTCGTTATTGATTATTTTTATTAAAAGTTAGTATTCTTAGATTAAATTTCTGTCGCCTTATTTCCCTTAGAAATTAGCCTTAGCTAAACATAGTAACATTATGATTGCACTAGTTTGATTATCAGTCCTTGTGGGATCGATATCTTTTTAAAACTACGCGATAGACTGTGCGCTTGCAGTTAGTAACCCCATTCGACTCATAAAGTCGCGATCACCAAGACCTCAAGGGAGGATTTAAGGGTCTCTAATACACCACATTGATCAATTTGCAACAATGGATTGGTCTAAGAGGCTTGAGCAACAAGTTTCAATTTCATCAGAACCACAATTAGGGTTTTGAGGAAAAAGTCAACAGTGCCTTTGACTTTTGACCAGGACATGCTCCCAAATCTTGGGACATGATTCAATACACCCTATAACACCTATGAAATCAATCCATCAATTTTGATTTAGGTCAAGGACTTGATTTCATAGAGGATCGCACAGTTTAGAATTCATCTGACAAAAAGTCAACTGTGCACAAAAGTTAACTTTGACTTTTTGAGATTTTTCACAATTATGGTTCCTTAACCCTAAAATGATGTTAATGTGTGGTTGGAATCATCATTCATCAAGAAAAATCAAGAAAAGTGGGATAACTTGTAAAAGGGGTAACCATAAAAACTTAGAAATTTTTCTAAGTTATGGAACAAAGTGGCTAAGGTACCAACTTTGGAGGATCATATCTCCTAAACCACAAGGTCATTTTTCCTCATTCAAAGCTGGATTTGTAGCTCTCATGGCCCTTTACAAAAGCTTCAAACACAACTCATTCCAATTCCCCATGGATTTTAAGTTATGGAATGATCAAAATCACAAAAAGTGAAAATGTCACTTTTTTCCAACACTTAGTGAAATTTTCACTAAGTCAGAATCTGCTTTCACTTTTTTCCAAATGTAGGGGCATTTTTCACTTGGGTCCAAAAGGTATCAAAACCAACTATGATCAAACAGTTGTTGTATCATATGAGGGCTTTCCAAAATGGCCAAGAACTCCATCAAAGTCCACTTGAGCCATGAGATATGATAATGGCAACAGGCCTTGCTGAAAACTGTCAATGCAAGGCAGATTTGTGCATTTTGCTCGATTTGCAAAATTTGTGCAAATGACAAACACACTTATCCATCTGAACACCTCAGGGGGAGACCAAGGAGGGACAAACACTGATCCATAAGCCTCCCAAGTCTTTGGAACCAAAAGTGGCATGTCAAACCTAGAAATGCCTAAAAGAGGGACAAGACTCTAATTTTGGTTTGGAGCATTTAATGGATGCACCAAGGTGGCATGGACTGAGACATTTCCAACTGAATTCAGTCAAGACATATCCAAGACTAAGGGAACAAGCAGCTTGTGCCCTAACCTCTAGTCAATGGCTAGAGGAGACTTGGATTCTCATTGATCAACATTGGCCAAACCTCTGCAGCAGTTGCCAATCACTATTACTCCCAAAACAAACTTGCTCTACTATAAATAGAGCTCATTTGTGCTCAGTTTTAGTACACCAAAGCCATCAAACAGATGTTTTCCTCAAAATCTCCTTCTTCACTCCAAAATTGCCTTCCAAAGCAAGTCACTATCGGGTTTTTAGTTTGAGAGCTATTCCAACCAAACCAATCACACACACACTTCATAAACATCATATAGAATTGATCCAAACACTTAAACAACATCTAGAACACTGATTTCACAAAATCACCAGCCAACTGCTCAAGGTTTTAACCAAGTTGCAGTTGGGATACCATCTTCGGTTCCAGCTTGTTTCAAACCATTCCAAGCACTCAGGCACATCACTTGGCCCCTAGGGAAGCTATCCACATCATTGGAACCTAGTTGTAACACCTCTAACATAAAACACAATCACCAGCTGCAAGAGGTAAGCATGAGCTCTTCTAACTCTATTATCCACGCATTTTTTGCTGCACAATAATTTGGCCATATGTTCATAATCATGCATGGAGTGTTTTCCCTCAATCAATTGCTTTGTTTGAATCGTGTATGCAATTTCTGAGCCTTCATGCAAATTTTAGGGTTCTTGAGGTTTCTCTTTGATTTCTTATTCCATGCTTAAAATAAATAAAATTAAAGACCATAGACATGATCGTGAGGTGAAAACGAGTAGATTGATATGTAGATTGCATGAAATAATCAAGTATTCAGTGAGATTGATGAGAAAACGCAAATCTGGGCAAAACAGAGCACGCGGGCAAGGCCAAGATGTTCTTGGCGCCCTTTTTCAAATATTTGAATATTTGAATTTTTGTGATTTTATTTAATTGATTCAAAAATTAATTTCTCTCTGAGTTTTAATGATTTTGAGTTGGTTCTTTTTTTAATAATTCACAAAAATGTTAAAATATTTTATTTTACCAAAAAATCCCAAAAATATTACTTATTTCATATATTTGATATTTTTGCAAAGAATTAATGTTTTATTTGTTTTTAACATTTGAAATATTTTTTCTCCCTTGATTTTCCAATTATTTTGTGGGTATAAACATGACTTTTTAAACATTAATCCAATACCACAATTTGTTTTTCACACATGTTTAACAATTTTGATCATTTTAATTGAATTTTTATTCAAATAAAATATATTTTGAAAACAAATTGGGGTTTTTGATCAATTCAACCATCACAAATCTTTTTCAAACATTTTGGGCCTCTTGGTAGAGTGTAAGACCTAACCCTTTGTAAATACAAACCTTTTTGGGCCTCAGTGTATTGTATAAGTCTCAATCCCATCAAAAAGTTCGGCGCAATCGTCGTCTTTTTAACAAGAAAACCTTGGGCCTCTCCTTGAGCTGTAAGCCCCACCACTTGTACAAAAATAAATCATTGGGCCTCTAAAAGAGTGTAAGACCCAACACCCTTTTAACCAAAACTTTTTTGGGCCTCAGACATGGTATAAGTCCCTCCGCGTTAAAAAAGAAATCTCGGCACGATCGCCAATTCAAAAACAAATCATCTGGGCCTACCCTCGTGTTATAATCCCCATTCTTTTTCTTTAAACACCTTTGGGCCTCTTGAGAGAGTGTAAGATCCATCCCTTTGTACAGAAAACCTTTTTGGGCCTCATTCACTTGTATAAGTCCCTGTACAATTTCAGAACAACAGTGCAATCACTGATAAAACCTTGGGCCTCTCCTTGAGCTGTAAGCCCCAACAATATTTTCAAAGCACTTTCTCCTTTGATTTTGAATATAATATTGTTATCAAAGCTTTCTTTGTTGAACAAACTAACAAAACAGCATGGAAGCTCTACAACCGAGTAAGTGTTTACCCGCTTTCTCTATCCGCTTTCATATATATATATAACTGTATTGTGGAGCTGCTCACTGTAAGTCTTCTTTCACAAACTTTTATATATTTGTCACATATCAACTGTGTAATACTAGTAAAGCTATTTAGAGCTTTCCTCGGCAACTACGTCTAGCACTAGGTAAAGCCCTGTTGGTCACTCTTAAATACAAACAAAACTAGATCCCCATAGGATTACCAGACACAGTCTTCCCTCCTCTTAGGGTTAAACAATATGGAGACGTCAAAGGCAGCATTCTCGGTGAACCCTTTTTTAGACTGTCACCCTTAGAAATTGTCAAAGAGACTCTACTCCCCAGAGATGATCTTTTCTCCGTGAATGACATCTCTTGAGTTTCTTCCAAATTCTTGGACTTTCCTGACTTGATCTATTCTCGGTGAATGGCATGTCTTGAACTTCTCGGGGTTTGGGGACCCACGGGCTTCTTAAAAGCATCCCCGCCTCCTTTTGGGCATTGTACAAGGACCCACGGGCTTCTTGAAAGCATCCCCGCCTCCTCTTGGGCGTTGTACAAGGACCCTTCGGCTTCTTAAAAGCTCTCATGCCTTCTCTTGGGCTTAGTACAAGGACCCAGAGACCTCTGCAGGTATAGGAATAGAACCTAGTCATCAATTTGCTAGAGCTGTCTTTCTGAGTCAAGTGTCAGACCAGTTAATGGGTTGACCTTCATCCCTTAACATACCAGCCTTCTCTTGGGCATCATACAAATATCATTCACTACCTGAGAATCAATTTCTCAAAACACCAGTAGACTTGGACAGTCTCAATACCCTTTGGATTTTCCATTTCCTCAAAGAATAGGAAATAACCCTGATCCTCTGATCAATACCAAAGCACAACAACACCTTTAATCGTTCCCTTTATAAGAACTGATTTTCTCTTATCCAACATATTGGACCTGTCACTAAACTGAAACAGTCACCAGCACAGTAGCCTCCTCATGGCCTTTGTACAATGATTCTCCCAGTGGAGCTAACCTTTTTCACACTCTCTTGTTGAGTATAAAAGACTCTCTTGTTGAGTCAAACCTATTTAGCCTCCATCTCGGGCTTCGTACGATATATTAAAACACTCTCTTGTTGAGTATAAAAGACTCTCTTGTTGAGTCAAACCCCTTTTAGCCTCCATCTCGGGCTTCGTACGAGATAAAAATCACTCCCTTGTTGAGTATAGAAGACTCTCATGATGAGTCAAAACCTTTTAGCCTCCGTCTTGGGCTTCGTACAAGACACATAAAAGCACTCTCTTGTCGAGTCAACCCTTTTAGCCTCTCTCTCAGGCTTCTTACGAGACACATAAAAACACCCTCTTGTTGGGTAAATAGTCTCCTCTTAGGCTTTGTATAAGAAAACCCCAGTTGAGTCAATCAACCTTTTAGCATCAAAATCTGTGCCTTGCTCACAGTATACAAACATCAACAACTCATTTTCCTTCATCTAAATTGCTGTAAGCATCAAGCCTATGGATTATTTACATCCACGCCACTGTCCCTCTTTTAGCATGAGAAATTCCTAAGGAAAGATGGCATTGCTCTACACTGAGTTAAAGTCTTCTCCTTTAGGTTAAAAATCCCCTATAAAGGATATTATGGCATTGCTGGATTCACATATCCCAGTTAAAGTAATTCTCCTTTATAATCAGTCACCCAACAGTTGTGACAAACAGACCAAATATCCCCTTTTAGAGATGACAATTTCTCTCTCATCAATAAACCCTTTAGCTTCACATCTTGGGCTTCAAACAAGATACAAATAGACCCTTCAGCTTCACATCTTGGGCTTTGAACAATATACAAATCACCTTTAGCTTCATGTCTTGGGCTTTGAACAAGACACCAAAATAACCTCTTTTCCTCCCATAGAATAGGAGGAACTGCGATCGCTCTGATTTCCCTGTTTCATCAAACGGGAATACGTAGGCATAAGATTGAAAAAATCTTAGTGAGCATACCAATCAAAAACCCAAAATCCAGTATCTCCACCAAATTAACCCAAAAGCATCAAATCTAAACACATTACCAAAAACCTCAGAAATAATCCAAACACTGTGTTCTTAACAAAATAACCGAAGATTGGGCCCCACATCCACATGGCATCTGTAACCTAACAGACCGCTGTTCAAATTCAGTATGCAAGCAGGGTTAATTGGAGACATCTATTTCCCTTCCTTAATCAGCTCAATAGGATAAAAAATGAATCGAACTGTAGTGCCCAAGCGATCGTGACTCAGGACCACAAAAATCGCGCTACAATAAAGATATCCGCAAGCTGTTGTGATGAAGTAACAGGCAGCAGATGAAACAGTTTCTGTTGGAGCTTTTCACGGACCAAGTGACAATCCAATTCAATATGTTTGGTTCATTCGTGGAAGGATGAATTTGTTGCAATGTGCCTAGCTGAAGCGTTGGCACAATACAAGAGAGCAGGCTGTTTGAATGTAATGGGTAGTTCCTGAAGAAGATTGGTAAGCCATTGAAGTTCACAGACATTAGATGCCTGTTCGCAGTTGATTTTGGCGAACAACCTCTGGTTTACCAATCCCTCATGAAACTGGGTTACTTGCAGGACCAACCACACAAATCCTGGGATACATGTGCAAAATTATCTAACTCTTAGAACAATGGTGTTTTAATGGTTTGTGTTGTTGTATCTTTTATATATGAATAGTTTGGTCAAAGAACTAACTAACAACTTCTGGCGAAAAATAAGTTAAAAGAAAGTAAAACTTGCATGAAGTAAATAACAAAGGATAAATTACTGGGAAAAGTAAAGGTAATTATAAAAGACTTTGAATTTTTATAAACTTAAAAGATGGTGTTTACACGTACATTTCCAGATAATCAAACTCTTTTCTCTCACACAGGTACTTTGAGTATTTACAGGAATTTTGTACAAGTTTTCACACACTAAAATTCGACAACAACTATCCTATTTATAGAAAAACACAATAACTGTTTAGTAACGGAAAAACTCTAAATCTTTGACACTTGGTCTTTTGCATTATTTCGCTTCTTCTAAAGCTTCCACGCGTCTTCTGCCAAGCGTCATATCTTTTGAATTTGAATTTCCCTTTTGTGTCAAAGCGTTGCGCCTCTCCACTTTGTCGAATTGTCGAAAAGTAACAGATGTCCCTTGAATTTTGTCTGACAAAACTTCCTTACGTTTCTGTCGAAATGTCGAACTCTGCTTTTTGTCGAAGTGTCGAAACTCTTTTTAAATACCTTCATTTTCTTTCTTCTTCACCTGTAGCTATTTTCTTTAGTTGAAGAACGTCATCTCGCCTACCAAAACATGGTGTCGAAAATCTGTGTCTACAAATTTCCCCCCAGCAAAGATGTTTCGACTTATTTCTAGAGAAACCATCATTTGCTGTCGAAAATACTTCGACGCCATGTTACCCGCATTAATGATGTTGGTTTTCAAGACGTGACCTTTTGTTAAGTCCCAAGAAAAATCCATCATTACACTTTCTTAAAACGTCTTATCTACTCCCACGTTCAGACATGATCTCCATAACCCTAAAACCTAGCTAGCCATGCCTTTCTCAACTTTCCATACTCTTTGATCATTGCCGTTGAAATTTTAACACGTGTCCCACGATCAGTATAGAAACTAGAACGTTTCCTCACCTTTCCTTCTATAAATATTCATTTCCAAATATTTTAAACACTTTTACGTTCCTGGCCCTCTTCTTCTTCACTAACCCATTTCAAACCTTCACACTTTCTTCTGAAATTTCTTTGCTTTCTTCATCAATGGCTCCTCGTAAAGCTCCTATTAACAAGAAAACCAAGAAGGCCAAGAACACTACCGTTCTCCCTTATGCGCACGAGTTTCCTGGACCAGTGATTGTGAGCAATCAACAGTACATTCCAGAGCCTCCAAATGAAAGAGAGAAAGCAAGCATTTATCAATCCCAGGTACTTATTCCGGTTCTTATTTCTGGTACTTGCCATGCAATGTTGGGTCCACTCCCTGACCCCAATGCAAACGCTGATCGTTTGAAGGATTTTTTCCCTACGTATTCTTATTCAAAACCCATAGGTGTTGGAGTGAAACCCAAACCTAGTGAAACGTCCCCAAAAAATCCTGATAGCTCCTCAGCTTCTAAAGAAATAGATTTAGCATATTTGAACCAAGCTAGGATCTTTAGAAGTTGCCCTTTGACAAAAGATCCTTCAGACTATTTGGCCTGGCTGACTAAGGTCGAAAAAATTAAAGGGGATTTCTGGAAGCAAACTGGAATTTTTGACTTGATCCAACTGTCGAAGGTGGGCCCTAGTTATTGCCCAAACATGCTCTTGGCTTCCCTTTACTTTTGGGACAGCACCTATAACAACTTCCATCTTCCCTGTGGAATGGTCACTCCAACCTTCTTCGACATAGCTGCCATAGTTGGCCTCAGCCCCATAGGATTAGACTTCGACCCTACTGTCTTAGCTGAAGATACTATAGGTTTCAACACCAAACATGCCTCCTATTCCTTGTTTATTGCTCATTATTATGACAAAACAACTACAGAAGTTTCTGATGTAGAGCACATAGCCTTTTTTACCCTCTGGTTGTCGAAATTTGTCTTTTGCTCCCGTTCTCTTCAGGTTGCCAAAAAATACCTTACCATAGCCAACCAACTTCATGCTGGGAAAAAACTTTGTTTAAGCGAAATTGTTTTGACGAACCTTTATGAATCCATTAGCGAGAGTGTGGAATTTTTGAAGACTGTCAAAGAGAAAGGAAAACTAAGCTTGGCAGGGCCTTTCTGGCTTCTACAGTTATGGCTAAATGCCACCTTTGAGGCTTCTCTCCCTATCAAGAATAAAGTAAATGAGGAAGAAGTGAAGGGCAGAAACGTCGAATGGCCTAGGTTGGTAAAGCTAACTCCATCTGATGAAGGGATTAGCCTTCGACAAGCCTTCACCAGTTATGTAATGATGTTTGCCAAACGATACAATTTTACTCCGTCCATGGCACCCTTTGCCAACAGAGCTATTGGTCCCAAATGGTTTACCAAACAACTTCCTTTTGAGATACAGAAAGACGAAGACACATTTTTGGTTATCTGGGAATCGTTCCTAACACCAAGACACCTTTTCTCCCATCACAACACGAATAACACAAAAATTTCCCTTATTGTTTATCAACCCAACCTAGTGGCTCGACAATTTGGGTTAATCCAAATGAAAACAAAACCCGTTTATCCAAAGAAAGGTTGTATTATTTTTCACAATTCTTTTCATAATCTGGAGAAAAGCATAGAGTTATCAGAAAAATACTTTGATGAGACTCTGGAGATTCAACCGGTGGTCTTTCGACCATCTTTCCTCTGCACTCAAGAATTTGATGTTTGGTGGAAAGACTACTACCTCACTAGATTCTTCGACGTGACGGCCTTTACGACTCATTTGACGAATGCTTTCACTTTTGTGCAGGATCGAACAAAGAAAGGTACTGAAAGACATATTAAAGAAATCCAAAAGTTTCAGCATTATTTTGAAACTATTTACCGGCCAAATGATCTTAGTCGAACCATTGGCGAAGCAGCAGTGATTTTGAAACACAAATTTACAGCAAAATTGGAGAAACTGGTGTTGCCTTCATATGTTCGTCCAGAAATACGTTATGATTTGGCATACAGCTATTATCCACCAAAGTTTCCCCCTCTGCCTTCTACTGCATTTGGTGTAGCATTAAGCCCTCCATTCCCAGATTGGTTTATCTGTGGATCACACCTAAAACTGCTTCGTGAATCTTGTAAAAAACCTACTGAACGTGTGGTTCCGACTAAGTATCATTTGGACAATTTCCCAGGACACCTTCATATTGGAATAGAACACGTTCGCGTGGAATCTCCCATTCTTGAAGGTGTTTAAAGAAACACAATTTTCTTTACTTTATTCTAACTCCCTTCTTCTGTTTTTTTTTTCTTTTGTATTTATTTCTTTTTGTTTCTTTTTTTTTCTTTCAGCTGTCAAGATTACTCCTAAAAAGGCTTCTGTAGGAAGTAATTCTGGGAAGGTAGTCGAACAACCAGCCTCTACAGTCGAAAAGGTTTTACCAAAACATATCAATTTTCTTCCATGTAATAAATTCTGTTTAACTTGAACTAAAACAATTTTTTCCTGTGTTTTTAGGTGAGTCAAAACCCACCACCTTCCAAGAAAAGAAAGCAAGAGGAGGAGGTAAAGGTGGTCGATGAAGAGTCTGGGGATGAATCTCCAGACCAACAACCCCTCAAGAGAAATAAGGTCCCGAAGATCAAGACAGTTGCCTCCCAAAGGTCCATTGTCCGCTTGCCCAAGAAAACTCCCCCCACCAGTCCAGTTACAAAAGTTCTTATCAAAGATACAGAAAGTGGGAATTCCAGCTTTAATACTGAGATCCCTCAGGTAAACCTTTATTTCGACTGATGATATTCACTTTTACCTGCATTTTCTTTTCCTTGACTTTTGCTTGTTTTCAGATCCAAGTTGATGTCGAAGGACAACCCATAGGAAAAGAAATGCCAACATTAACAGGTGGTCCTACCTTTAAAGCAGCTAGCTCAATGCCTACTTCTTCCAAAGCTTCGACAAAGAAATCAACAAAGGAAAAAGAGCAGGACACAGTTGATCTTGATTCTGAAAAGACTTTAGCTGAGAGACTCCAAGATGCTGTCGATCCTGATGCTGGTAGCTATGAAAGGCAAACCATTGATGAATTCGACATTGACCTGGAAGAGCATTCTGATGATTCTCCTGTTCGTCCAGCATTAAATGCTAAAAAGGATGGTGATGATTCTCCGGATCAGGCAAAACCCACTAGAAAAAGGAAGAAAGCAATCAAACCTCTCCCCCAGAAACCACCTACTCCCAAAGTTTTAGAGAGAATACTATCAAAGGAAACAGGTGAGGGAATCACCCCTGCTCCGGCGGAAAGTGAAAATTCTAGTCTAAGGACCAAAATTCTAAAGGTATGATTTTTCTTTTCCCCTTGATGCTAACAAGCTGCTTTACTTGTATTTGCTCCTTTAACCTACTTATCCTTCAGGTACCCATCGACATTCACGGACAACCTATGATCCAAGTTCTCCCCAAAACCAGCAGTGACCCTACTTACAATCCAGCCAGCGCCTCCAAATCCTCTGCTAAGAGTTCAGCGAAGGAATCAGCCACTGAAGTAGATCAGCCCATTGCTCCTAGGGATACCATAATGGCTATCACTAGAAATGAAGCTGAAGACCAATCTCCCCCCCATTCAGAATCTGCTGACGAAGAGAGAGACAAGGAGGCTGGAAGTGATGCTGAAGAAGAAGAAGAACATGAAAGGCCACCAACTCCTGCTGCTGATACTGGCGAAAAGATCGAAAACGTGGAAGAAAATCTTGGTAAAACGGCTACAGCTGCTTCGACCGGGACAACTTCGACCCAGTTCTCTCATGAGGAGCTAGAAAGTATGAAGGTGCAAAGAACTTTTGAGTACCTGAAGACCATGCTCAGTTCCCGCTACAATTTTGCTGACACTACTATCAGTAGCTCGACTACCTCAGGGACCACTTCTGATGCCAAATCAATGGATGAAACGCTGGCAAACATTCGACAGAAGGTCCTTGATATTGACTTGTTTCAACTTCTGGAGAACGACTCCTCCGCTCACTTCGACCTGAAGAAAATCTTGAAGCAAGTCAATGTCTTGGAGGCTCCTCCTGAAGTCACTGATGTGGTGCTGGACCTCACTACTTTGATAGATCTTATGGTAACTGACTTTAATCGACTTCGAGAGTGCTCCAAGAAGCTTGCAAACAAAACAGAGACCCAACTTGCTGAGTGGGAAGCTGCGTCGAATTCGTCCAATAGGGTAACTGAAATGGAGCAAGTGTCTCAGCAAAATCAGCGGGAAGCAGCTTTGTGTGGCGAAAACATTCTAGAATGGGAGAAACAAATTTCTGTCCTCCAAGGCAAAATTTCACAGGCGAAAAAACGTCAATCGGAGCTGCAGAAAAATGACCAGGAAGAAATCCGCAAAGAGCTGGGAGTTGGTGTGCACCATGTCGACAGGGCCTGTAAGCTTGGCGAGGAGATTGGGGAGATTACTAAGAACAAGACACTTTGTGAGCGACGCCTTCAAATTCAGAAGTCGAAGTTTGAGAAGCTGAAAGCATCTTTTCCCGTTTGAACACTTGTAATTTTTGTTTGGCTTTTAAAGCCCTTTTTTGTAATGACAATGGATTTGTACTATCTGGCAAAAAGATTTTTTGTCCGCCATATTGCTTTTCTTTTTACAATTATTCGACTGCTATTTTAATTTCTTGCAATGTTGGCTTATATTTTTTCAAATACTTGCCATTTATCTTCAGTATTCTTTTATCTTTATCTATCTCTTCGACCTCATATGCGCCATTTGAAAAAACTTTTAAAATTTGGAAAGGCCCTTCCCACTTAGGAGACCATTTTCCCATTAACCTATCTTTTCGATCCATAGGAAGAATTACTTTCCAAACAAAATCCCCCACTGAAAGGGTCTTAAATTTTACTTTCTTATTGTAAAACTTTTCGGCTCTTTCTTTTTGTCTCTTTATCAGGTCTAACGCACGCAATCTCTCTTCATCCAAATCAACTAGTTCATCCATCATCATGCTCCAATATATTTCTGATGGAATTTCATGATGTCTTTGAACTCGTATTGATTGTAAATAGATTTCGACCGGTAGTACTGCATCGTGTCCATAAGTCAATTTGAATGGAGTAGAATTTGTTGCTTCTTTAGAAGACGTTCGACAAGCCCATAAAATCTGATCCAACGTCTTATGCCAGTTTTTAGGTTTTCTACCCACGTGCTTTTTGATTAAATTTATCAAAACCTTATTTGCTGCTTCGACTTGTCCATTTGCCTGGGCGTAATAAGGTGTCGAAGTTAGGAGCTTAAAACCTGTGTCTTTTGCAAACATTTGCATGTTTTTTCCAGTAAACACAGATCCCTGATCAGTAGTTATTGTTTCTGGTATCCCAAATCTGTACATTATATGTTTCTGGATAAACTCTATAACTACCTCTTGATCTACATTTACCAGTGGTATAGCTTCAATCCACTTTGTGAAATAATCTATTCCAACTAAAATGTACTTCTGCCCTTTTGAAGAAGCTGGTTGAATTTCACCAATTAAATCCAACGCCCAACCTCTGAATGGCCAAGGTTTTATAATTGAATGCAACTCATTTGCAGGAACATGTGGTATACCTGCATGCACTTGGCATTCCTGACAACCTTTTGCAAATTCGACACAGTCTTTCAACATTGTTGGCCAGTACATTCCTTGTCGAAATAATAACCATTTCATTTTGTGGCCTGCTTGGTGTGCGCCACATGCACCACTGTGCACGCTCGACAAAGCTATGTAAGCTTCATCTTCGCCCAAACATTTCAGCAAGACTCCTTCTGCAGTCTTTTTGAATAATTCATTTCCAAAAAGCACATAACTTAAAGCTCTGTACTTTACTTTTCTTTCGACTTTCTGATTTGGGGCTTGTAGATAATCCTTGATAGGTTTTCTCCAATCTTCAATTTCTGAATCATCTACATTGAAAATTTCAAAGTTTTCCTCATCCCCATAACCTAATCTTATTGTCTCCAAATCTGAAGGAGCCAATTATGTGGATATGACTCTTCCTCTTACTTCAATAGCTTTCTCCAAGTTTTCCTTCGACACTTTGTAGCCTGACGCAAGTTGAGCCAAATCATTTGCTTCTTGATTCTTCAATCTAGGAATGTGTCTGACGGCCACATTGTCAAATTTTTTGAGAAGTCTGTTAGCTATTACGAAGTACATAATCAAATTATCTTTGACACATTTATATTCTCTTGTCAATTGTTTTATCACCAACTTAGAGTCACCCATTATTTCGACTCTTGTTGCCCCCAATTCCAACAATATTTCAAGTCCGGTAATCAAAGCCTCATATTCTGCTTCATTATTTGAACATAAGCCTTCGACTTTGTACTTGAATTTTGTTGGAATTTTGTCAGGAGAAATAATTAGCATTCCAATACCAGTTCCATTCTTATGACTGGAACCGTCGAAATATAACTTCCATGGCTCTAATTCGACATATTTTACTTCATTTTCATTTATAGAATGGTCAGCTATGAAATCAGCAACCACTTGTCCCTTAACAGCCTTTAAAGGCAAATACTTTAAGGAATATTCTGTCAATGCCAAAGCCCATTTCCCAATTCGACTATGTAAAATGGATTTAGATAACATATATTTTATTACGTCGAAATGAGAAGAAACAAATACATCAACAGGTTTTATATAGTGCTTTAACTTTGTACAAGAGAAATATACACACAAACATAATTTTTCTATCACACTATATCTAGTTTCAGCATCATTTAGGACTCTGCTGAGATAATAGATGGCCCTTTCGACGCCATTTTCATCTTCTTGACACAGCATGCTTCCCAAAGTTTTGTCTGACGCTGAAATATATAATCTCATACTTCTTTTTCTACAAGGAGACATCAAAACTGGAGGACTAGCCAGATACTCTTTGATCCTGTCGAAGGCATCTTGTTGTTCTTGCCTCCATGTGAAATCTTCCTTTTTTAGTCGAAGTAGAGGTGAGAAAGCTTGTGTTTTCCCACTAAGGTTAGAAATGAACCTTCTGAGAAAGTTGATTTTCCCTAGTAGAGACTGCAATCCCTTCTTTGTCGATGGCACTTTCGCTTCCATTATGGCTTTGGCTTTGTTTTCATTTATTTCGATTCCTTTCTTGTGGACCACAAAACCTAAGAAATCACCCGCCTGCACACCAAAAGCACATTTAAGGGGATTCATTTTTAAACCAAACTTTCTCATCCTTTCAAAGGACTGTCGAAGATGGTCTATATGACTTGTTCCTGAAACAGACTTGACCACAATATCATCAATGTATATTTGCATAAAAGTGTCGATAAAGTCATGAAAAATCGAATTCATGGCTCTTTGATAAGTTGCTCTAGCATTTTTTAAACCAAAGGGCATTACTACCCATTCATAGGTTCCTATTGCTCCAGAGCAACGAAAAGCTGTTTTAGGAACATCTTCTTCAGCTATAAAAATTTGATTATAGCCAGAGTATCCATCAAGCATACTCAAATACTCATGGCCTGTTGCAGAATCTATGAGCATTTCTACTACTGGCATAGGATATTCATCCTTAGGGGTAGCTGAATTTAAATCTCTAAAATCAATGCATACCCTAAGCTTGCCATTTTTCTTAATTACAAGGACTATGTTTGCAATCCATTCGACATACCTGGTGGTGCGGATGAAACTGCATCTTAGAAGTCTTTCGACCTCTTCGTTTATTTTCGACAGGATTTCTGGTGTGAATCGTCTGGGAGTTTGCTTTACTGGCTTCTTTCCCTCCATTATCGGCAGCTTCAATTCGACCAAACTCCTGTCTAATCCTGGCATCTCGTCGTAATCCCATGCGAAACAGTCTTTGTACTCATTTAGCAATTGGACTATTTCAACTTTGAACTGAGGATCTATCTTGGCGCTGATGTAAGTTGGCCTTCTTTCTGCCCCCAGTCCTAAATTGATTTCTTCTAATGGATCTTGTGCCACCATCTTTATGTTAGTCGATGCTAGATCCTTTTCGAACCCCAAAGGTTCGTCATCATAGATGGCGTCAAGCTTCTGATTCTGCCATTCGCCAGTTTGATTGTTGTCATAACCCTCTTCAATATCCCTTTGGGGACATTGTTCTTCAAAATCTTCTTTGTTGGCTTCGACAGCCATGTATTTCACTTCGGCCTCTAGGGCCGCTTTGAGTTTATTTTTGGCTATATAAGCCGTAATTCTTTCGATTGCTGAGGCTTCACTCATCATAATCATCAAATTCACCTCCCCAACCCGTTGGCTCAATAGGCAAAGTTCCCCATACGTGACTTGGTTCGCCAATTACTTCTTTGTCCCTTTGAAATCCGCGTGTTGGGTGAAGGTACATGGAATAATAGGCGTTGTCAGTTGCCTTTAGATCGAATCCTGCTGGGTTGCAGGGTGGTATGTGAGCCAAGTTCTTGTCGAAACTTTGACTATTCACATTGTTTACTTCAGTCATAAAATAGCTTTGATCTGCTTCAATATTCTCGACAATCCCATCTGGCCTCCAGATAGCTATTCGTTGGTGCATGGATGATGGTACAGCCCCTATCCCATGAATCCACTCTCTTCCAAGCAGCAAGTTATAATTTGCCCTCGAAGCTATCACTATGAACATTGTTGGTCTTGTTATTGTTCCAACAGTCAGGTTCACCTGGATTACTCCCATGGTATTTCCTACTTTTCCCTCGTAATTTGACAACACCATGTTGTGGGGCTTTGTGTCTGAGTCATCCTTTCCAATCTTTTTTACCATGAAATGAGGCATCAAATTCACAGCAGCGCCACCATCTACTAATATCTTATTGACACCAACATTCTCCACTTTTCCTTTTATGAACAAAGGCTTCAAGTGTGCCTTCATTGCGTCATCTGGTCTTTCAAAGAAAGCGTTTTGCTCTTCGACACAACCATTATTCATTATATAATAACATACAGGCCTGAGCCCCATGCTATCATCTTCAACGTTATCTTCTTCGTCTTCGACTTCCATCACTCTGTCATAGTCTCTATGAAGCACTGAAACCACATTGCACGTGACATCGAAAGATGCTTCTGAGTCCGACCTAAAGTCATCAGTCACTTCATCGTCATCTGGCACCTTGTTGTTAGGCTTCGACATCTCCACCATGTTGCTTGGTTTATCCTTTTGAGATGGCTCGTTTTTTAGAGCAGACTCATGGTTCATTATTTGCACGTTTTTGCTTGACTCAGCTTTATTTTCATCAAGAGTGTTTTCTTTGATTTGGTTCTTTTCTGCAGCCTCCTTTTCTGCTCTTTTCTACCTTTGGAACCTTCTCCACTGAGACCTTGACATTGGGTTCTTTCCTTTATAGATTTCTGATGGGTATGGTCTTGGTTTCTGTTTTTCGACTTCCCTTTTTCCTTCCATGGAGGAACCTCTCTGTATTTCAAAATTCTTCCATCTCTTCTGCCCTTGAGCATCTCTGATTGGTTGGACCCACTTGTCATTCTCAGCTTTGACAGACGGCTTGTAAGTCCTATGACATCCTTCTTTGTGATGCTCACTCCTCCTTGGATCGAACCTTCCATTTCTGGCTGCTGGGATTGCCCCCCAGTTTCCTCTTCTTTTGGCCTTCTCCACCCCCTCCAGATTGCTTGCTGCTTTCTTGTCGAACACCGCACTACAACGTGGGCACAACATGACCCCAACCTTCTTTCTCTGGCACCTCTGGATGAATTCGACTAAACTTTCCTCCTCCTTAGGGTAAGCCAACTTCAGATATTCTTCTCGACGGCGTTCTTCGTCAGTTCCTGTTTGTTTCTTCTGAGAAATTTCCACCATGTTGATATCCACATGTTAGTCATCAGTGAGACTTAATTTATTCATTCTTTTAATAAGTCTTGCCTCCTCTTCAGCATTCCCTTTCGCCTGGTCGAAGCTTCCTCCTGAGGGTAAGTTTCTGGAGATGAGTTTGCAGCATTGCCTGACTGAATTTTCTTTAGGGTCTTCCATTGTTCTACGCAAAATCCCATAAGGAGCAGGCTTTACAAGGCCTTCAGCAGCCTCTGCTTTTATTCCGGTAACGTTCTTATTGACTGGTTCCATAGTGGTGATCTTGCCAGCAACTCCAATTGTCTCTGTTTTGTCATGACTAAGGCCTTTAGTAGCCTCTTCTTTGACGATAGGGGCATTATCATTTGCTCCTTCGTCAATATCCTCAAAGACATCCCCCCATCCAGTTGGCTGGATTTTGTTGATGTCAATACGAGAACTTGGGGGTGCAGAGTATTTCACGAGATAGTCGAATTTTCCACTGGGCTCCCCCAAAGTATCCCAAACTACTCCATCTTCAGCAATTTTGTTGTTATTCTTTTCGTCAAAACCTTCAGTAATTCCAACTGCATTTTGATTGTTGAAACCTTCAGTAGTTTCCTTCTTCTTCTGACTGTCGAAGACTTCAGTATCTCCAACTTTGTTTTTACTGTCGAAACCCTCAGTAGTTTCAACTCTGTTGCTATAGTCATCCAAATTTTCTACATCAAGATTTTCAGTAATCTTGATCAACATTGGCTGGCCTACAAAATCCTTGGATACCTTTTCCTTCTCAGGCTTGTCTAGGAGATCATCAGCAACCTCCACCATGTTGATATTATTGTCGAAGCCCTCAGCAGCTTCCACCATTTCAAAACTACAATCAGAGGCTACTTCAACCTCCACCATATTCACAGTGGAAGGTTCAGCATAATTGGCTTTGACCACCTGCATGGGGTTTGAGCCAATCTTCATCTGTTGTTTTGATTTGTCTCCAAACTTCAGTCTTCCATCACGAATTGCATTCTGAACAAGATCCCTGAAAAGGAAACATTGAGAAGTTTTATGACCCAAAAAGTTATGGTATTTGCAAAAACCTCTCTTTTTCTGTTGGTCTACAGGAGGCTCTTTAGTGCCTGCTGGTTTTATTAATTGACCATCTTTGACTAATAAGTCGAAAATTTCGTCACACTTGGTAACTTCGAACGTATAAGTTCTTTTAGGAAACCTATCATTCTTTTCAGGTTCGACTGGATTTTTCCCATTCGACGGAGCTAGTACTTTACAGGCGTATGGTGGGCCTGACTTTAGTTCTGCCAGATCAATTTCTTGTTCGTCGAACAAAATTAGTTCATTTTCGCCACCATCATCATCCTGGCATACTCCTACATAGGCCACTCTTTCCTTTTTATTTTTATTTGATCTAAATTTCTCAGCTTTTAGCCTTTCAATCTGTCTTACCCTATCTGCTAATTGTGCCATATCTCTTAAATATTGAGTGTCTAATTTCTTCCTTATAGAATAATCTAGACCCCCTGCAGCCATTTCGACTAACTCTTGTTCTGGCACTTGTGTGAAACATCTTGCCTTAAGCAACCTGAACCTATTTAGGTAATCATCTATAGGCTCTGAAAATTTCCTCTTAACACTGGCTAATTCCTTCAAACTTATCTTAGTCTGACCCATATAGAATTATTCATGGAACAATCTTTCTAATTGGGTCCATGTGAATATAGAGTTCGCAGGCAAGGATGTAAACCAGGTAAATGCATTTTTTGTCAAAGAACTTGGGAAGTACTTCATCTTCAAATTTTCATTATTGGCTATTTCTCCTGCTTCGATCAAATAACGCGTTATATGTTCTATGGTGGATTCGCTAGTGTCCCCTGAGAACTTGGTAAACTTGGGGACTTTCCACCTTGGGGGCAATTCTTGTTGTAGAATATATTCAGATAGTGGGGAAGCATAACTAGGCCTTTGTAATCCTACATTTACCCCATTTTACGCCATTATCCTTTCGACCATGGCTGCTAGATTGTTTTCGGCAGGCAGATGGTTATATCGTATTCGCTGTCGCAAGACATCATCAACATCTTCGCCTCTCTGGACGATTACCCTCCTAGGCTCTTGTTGAACGGGGATTTCGACACGAGGCTGTTCGACCACTGCCTCTTGGTTTCTAGGGTTTGCCTGAGGATTCTCTAAAGGCCTTTGATTTATCGTGGGTTCCTCTTCGACATTTACTACTTGGTTTTGAATCACTTGTTCTCTTTGTCGTGTTTGAGGAACACCAAAAAAGTTAGCAATGCGCGTCATTTGCGCAGCCAACAATTGGTTGGTTTGGGTAGTGTTTTGTATTAAAGGGTTAAACACTGCTCCCATTTGTTGTGTCAACATTTGGACCATATCATGATTACTTTCGTCCATCTGTTGTCGAATTACTTGCGCAGAATTATTTGTAATTGCTGGCATTTGGAAATTTGGTAGGGGTTGGTTCAATCTACTCGTATTTCCACCATATCCCGACCCTTGTAGTGGTGAAGATACGTGGACCATGGCATCAGAATACAAGGATGGTGCATTTTGTAAGTTTGCCATCACAGAAGTTGGCATTCCATATGGTTGTTCTCTACCAAACATAGGCATGGAAAAATTTGTCTGAAATGGCCTATAAATATGTGCTCCAGGAGGAGGCGTCCCCATGGGCATTGAATGTCCCATTGTGGAAGAACTAGGCATGTTTTGGGAGAGCGAAACCGCTGGTATAGATCCTGTTGACGAAGGCATAACCTCCTCCAAAACAGGGTTTGAATCCACATTTCCCCCTGTCGAAGGTATAGGGTTGGAAACTGGAATGTTTTCATTTGTATTTGGATTATTTGGCCGATTCGCCATTTTTCTTACTCTTGTCCTTTTAGGTCTTTCTACGTCGGTTATGGCTAATTTACCGCTTCTCAAAAGCATACGACGAAGTAGAAACTATTTGGCTAAGAGTTATTTGTAAAAATTTTAAAATTTCGCACTGGTCCCACCGGGTGTGCCAATTTGTTCGCAGTTGATTTTGGCGAACAACCTCTGGTTTACCAATCCCTCATGAAACTGGGTTACTTGCAGGACCAACCACACAAATCCTGGGATACATGTGCAAAATTATCTAAATCTTAGAACAATGGTGTTTTAATGGTTTGTGTTGTTGTATCTTTTATATATGAATAGTTTGGTCAAAGAACTAACTAACAACTTCTGGCGAAAAATAAGTTAAAAGAAAGTAAAACTTGCATGAAGTAAATAACAAAGGATAAATTACTGGGAAAAGTAAAGGTTATTATAAAAGACTTTGAATTTTTATAAACTTAAAAGATGATGTTTACACGTACATTTCCAAATAATCAAACTCTTTTCTCTCACACGGGTACTTTGAGTATTTACAGGAATTTTGTACAAGTTTTCACACACTAAAATTCTACAACAACTATCCTATTTATAGAAAAATACAATAACTGTTTAGTAACGGAAAAACTCTAAATCTTTGACACTTGGTCTTTTGCATTATTTCGCTTCTTCTAAAGCTTCCACGCGTCTTCTGCCAAGCGTCATATCTTTTGAATTTGAATTTCCCTTTTGTGTCGAAGCGTTGCGCCTCTCCACTTTGTCGAATTGTCGAAAAGTAACAGATATCCCTTGAATTTTGTCTGACGAAACTTCCTTACGTTTCTGCCGAAATGTCGAACTCTGCTTTTTGTCGAAGTGTCGAAACTCTTTTTAAATACCTTCATTTTCTTTCTTCTTCACCTGTAGCTATTTTCTTTAGTTGAAGAACGTCATCTCGCCTACCAAAACATGGTGTCGAAAATCTGTGTCTACAATGCCATGGATCTATATTCTGCCTCGGTCGAGCTACGAGAAACCGTGGGTTACTTTTTGGATTTCCAAGAGATCAAAGAGTCACCAAGATAAATGCAATAGCTAGTGACGGATTTGCGTGTTTCAAGGCATGTTGCCCAATCTGAATCAGAGAAGGCTTTAAGCTGAAGAGAAGATTTGCTAGGAAAGAATAAACCTTGGCCAGGAGCAGCTTTAAGATAACGAAGGATGCGAAGAGCAGCATTGTAATGAAGATCAGTAGGAGAATCATGTGCTGACTAAGTTGCTGAACTGAATAGGATATGTTGGGTCGAGTGTTAAGGAGATAAATGAGCTGGCCCACAAGTCTTCTATATTTAGTAGGATCAACCAAGGGGACTCCATCTGTAGTTTGCAAACGAGTATCACGAGCCATTGGTGTTGTAGCAGGTTTACATCCAAGTAAACCAGTGGTAGATAATAGGTCCAATGTGTACTTTCGTTGACAAATATTGATGCCTGAATTGTTGCGTGCTACTTCAAGTCCTAGGAAGTACTTTAAGGAACCAAGGTCCTTTATGTGAAAATGATGTAGCAAGATATCCTTAGTCTGGTTGATGATGGTCATGTTGTTACCTGCCAATAAAAGATCATCAACATATATCAAAAGGCAAGTGAAAGAATTATTAGATGTGTGAATAAATAGGGAATAGTCAGAAGAGCATTGCATGAAGTTGTTGTTTAGTAAAACCTGTGAAAGCTTCTCAAACCATTGTCTACTGGACTGTTTATGACCGTAGAAAGATTTTAGAAGTTTACACACCCGATTTGGATATGAGGGAGTAATACCTTGAGGCAAAGTCATATAAACTTCCTCATCCAAATATCCATGTAAAAAAGCACTGTGCACATCAAGTTAATGAAGAAATAAATTCATGGAAGAAGCAATAGCAAGAAGATTTCTTATAGTGGTGAATTTTGCAACCGGGGAAAAAGTGTCAAAGAAGTCAATACCTTGGATTTGTTTGAATCCTTGAGCAACTAACCTAGCTTTATAATTTTGTAGAGGTCCATCAGAATTGTATTTGGTCTTGTAGACCCATTTACAGCCTATAGGTTTCTTACCTTGAGGTATTGAAGTCAATGTCCATGTTTGATTAGCTTGCAAGGCTTGGATTTCATTGTCTATAGCCTTTACCCAATGAGGATGAACACAAGCTTGCTTGTATGATACGGGGTCACAGACAGTTGTAATAGCAAAAACATAGGAAAAATATGCACGAGAAAGATGATTATAAGAAATATAATAAGAAATATCATGCAGAACAGGAGGCATAGAAATATTGCAAACAAAATCCTTTAAAAAGGCAGGTGCAGACCTAATTCTGGTGAACTGACTAAGGGTAGTGACTTCAGGGGAATGTTGTTCTATTATGGGGAAAGCATCAAGTTGTGGAGAGGAGGAATGATTGGAGGAAGATGATTCAGGGGTATGTAAATGTGGTGAGTGTGGTTGGTTATCAAGGGATAAAGGTGTGGGAGTACCACTAGGATCATCAATGTCATTGTATGTAGGGGAACTGTCAGGTTCAACAACAGTATGGGTTGGTTGTGAGTGAAGTTCTGTAGGAACAATGTGTTCAAATAGAAATGTGTCAGTGGTAGAAGGAGGCTCAGGATGCAAGGGCTGAGTTGAGGATGATGTATAAGGGAATGTATCTTCATAAAAGAAACAGTTCCTAGAGGTAAAGGTAGATCTATGGTGAAGGTCAAACAAGAGATATCCTTTGATACCCATAGTGAAACCAAGGAAGACACACTTGGTAGCCCTAGGATCTAGTTTATCTCTATTTCTAAGAAGGGTAGAGGCATAAGCAAGACAGCCAAAGGTTTTGAGATTGGTATAAGAAGGAGGTGTTTTAAATAACAATTCATAAGGGGTATTATTTTGGAGATTGGGGCTGCAAAGTCTATTAATAAGGTAAGTGGCATGGCATAAGGCGAAATACCATAAACATTTAGGAAGATTGGCATGGAAAAGAAGGGATCTAGTAACATTTAGCAAGTGTCGATGCTTTCTTTCTACAATTGAGTTCTGTTGAGGTGTTTCAACACAACTCTTTTGATGTATAATACCAAGAGTGGCATAATAAGAGGGCATGAGAAACTCACTACCATTGTCACTCCTAATTACTTTAATTTTGCAAGAGAATTGAGTGTTACAATATGCTATAAAGTTCTTAATGTGCAGTCTAGCATCAGATTTAGTTTGCATAAGGAAAGTCCAAGTATATTTAGAAAAATCATCAACAATAGTCAAAAAATACTTAAAAGTGTCCATAGAAGCAGTAGAAATAGGACCTCATATGTCCATGTGAATTAAATCAAAAAAATTAAAAGAAACAGTATTACTAGTAGGAAAAGATAGTTTACATTGCTTGGATAAGTGACAAGTATTACACATAGAAGTTTTATGAAATTCGATAGAAGGAAATTGCTTAGACATAGTGTGTAAAACCTCATTTGAGGGATGCCCTAAACGATGGTGCCATAAGGAACTATCTAAAGAAACAGCATTCTCAGTGTGTGTATTATTACAAGTATTAGCACTGGTGAAATTGGGCACAAGTTGTTTATGCAGAATGAAAAGATTATTATGCAGGGTCACTTGTCTAATCTTCTGCTTGGTAGACACATTGTGTGAGAAGTAGATAATGTAGTTCAAATTAAGACATAGTCTAGAAATGGAAATTAAACTGAACTTAAATTCAGGAATGTAAAAAAACATGATGCAATGTCAAGATGTTATTAAGAATGACAGTGTCAGAATAATAAGCAGTAATGCAAGTGCCATTAAGGAGGTAAATATGAACAGGTTTGACAGCAATTATAGTAGAAAAACATTAAATATGAGGGAAAACATGATGAGATGCCCCAGAATTCAGAATCCATACATAATGATTAGGAAAGGCTCTACCTGGATTAACAATACCTGATATGACACCCTGTTCTGAAGTGGAAGCCTTATCATGCTTGAGAGTTGTATGCTCCTTCTTGGATTGTTAAAGAAGCATCAAAAGGTGTTGATAGTCCTCTTTAGAAATAGGTTGTTATTTAGCAGCAACATTAGCAGTCTTGGATTCTGATGAAGACTTGTGGTTGTTCTTGTTGTTCCTATAGCCAGGTGAAAAACCATGCTTGAAATAGCAGGTTTCCACAATATGATTTGTCTTATGGAAATTGGTGCAAACCGTAGAGGGTTTTGAGTTGGGTTTGCCTTTGTTTCTAGGGTTGGTATTGTTAGCAGAAAGGATTGTGGACTCAATAGGGGAAGCTATTGAAGGAGTAATCTGTTGTTGAGCAATAAGAGAGTACACACGGCTAATGCTAGGTAAAGGGTCAAGAAGCAGAATTTATGTGCGAATGCTATGGTAATTATCATTTAAACCTTTCAAGAAACAGGTAAAGTACTCCATATGTTTAAAGTTACGCACAACTTTGGCCAAGTCACAGGTACAAGGGGTAGGGCAAGTACAGGCAGGGGTAGGTCTCAAATCCTCTAATTCATCCCAAAGGATTTTCAAATCGGTAAAATTCGTGGATAAAGACCAATCACCTTAATGAATGGAGTGTAATTCACGAAGAAGATCAGAGAAGCGAAAATGATTACCTTTTGTGAATCTTTCTCGAAGGTTCTCCCAAAGATCGAAGGAGGAATCAAAACAGATGGTGCTTTGCGCGATGTGTGGCGAGAGCGTTCGATTAATCCAAGATAGAACCATACTGTTAGCATGATCCCAAAGCTCATAGTTAGGATCAGAGAGAGGCGGTTTAGGGAGGTTGCCATTGATGAAAGGGAGCTTGTTCTTGGAGGTCAGAACGCGATGCATCGATTTACTCCAGTTGTGGTAATTGTTATTATCCAAGGGTGGAGCAACGATAACGGCGCCTGGATTCTGACCGGGATGAAGGTAAAAGGGGCTGTGGGGGTTCAGAATAGGATTTGGAGGAGCAGTCTTGGAAGATTTTGTAAGAACAAGATTTGGTTCTGCATCTTGTCTCTATGTTTTGATGATAACGATGAAGTATTTGTGTGAGAACAATTATGGTGCTCTAACATTTGTTATTCTGATGGTTTTAACAAACAGGTTCTAACTCTGATAAAGACTAGGTGCTACGTCACTCTAATATTCTCAATGGTCACTTCTGTGTGAAGAAGCAAGAATTGGTTCTAATCTACTGTGCGTCAGAAAGATTCTGAGAAGACACTATGTTGGTGTTGTAACGTCTCTTGGATCTAATCTCTGATCGTGACTCTGATGTTTTATTGCTGAAGCCTGTATAGCTTCTGAGGTTGTTAACTTCTGAAGACTAAGTGCTGAAGATTCTAAAGACAAGGTTCTACTGAACGAAGTTCTGAAGACTCTGATGACTTAAGGATTCTGAAGATTAAAGGTTATGAAGACTAAGTGCTGAAGATTCTGAAGACAAGGTTCTGCTGAACGAGGTTCTTAAGACTCTGAAGATTTAAGTATTTTGATAACCAAGGGTTTTGAACTAGAAGTGCTGAAGACTCTGAACACAAGGTTCGGCTGAACAAGTTCTGAAGACTCAAGACTCCAAAGACCCAATGATTCATTCTTCTGATCATGCTTTAATCATATAAATTCAGAAGCCTCTGATGAATAGAAGAAGATGAAAAATTTGTGTGGGAAAATAGTACATAGTATAGATAAAGCACGTTCCTTTCCACTACCCTAATTTGGTGGTACAAAGGACAACTTCAGTGTACGATTTTAAACCTAGCATAACGGCTCTATTTCAAGTCGCCAATACTCTTATCATATTACCGATCTGCCCTTCAACGGATCTTTTTCTGGCTATATATAGACTTTATCATTCAACGAATCTGATGTTGATGAGCATGAGCATAAGAGACCAGATGCATGCGTGCAAGCATGATTGAATGTGAGTGAGCAACAAACGATGTAATACTCAGTGTAAAAGAAGAAGTATCAGAAACACTGATGTATATGAAGAAAGAACTCAAGAAATGAAGAAACTTATGAGTGAACACTAAAGCACCACAATACAAAGAAGAAGAATGTTATTACTGTAGATTCTCTCTAAGTTAGATTGAGCTTAAAATGTATGTTTACCCTGCTTGTGTATAAGCATTATTATTGTAAACAAACCTTGTAGCAGACAGTTGTTTGCGTTCCCTAAAGGACCAGTTGGGTCAGAATTTTTAGGGAGACTAAGACATTGTGTCTTAGTGGTGTTAGTCACTTGCAGTTGGCTTGTACGTTGTATTCCTTAAGAGACCAGTTGGGTCAGAATTCTTAAGAAGTCTAGGACTAGTGTGCCTTAGAGGTTGTTAGTCACCAACAGTTTGCTCATGCGATTGTAATCAGTTTGGTTATAGTGGATTAAGTCCTTGTCTAAGGCAAAATTATCTTGGTGAGTGGACTGGATTAGCTTGATAGTTTTCAAGTGAACCAGGATATATCGTGTGTCTTTCTTATTGTTAGTTTTTTTTTATGATCTTTGTTTGAGTTTCATAAAAAGCTTCCAAAATTGAAAACCCAAATCAACCCCCTCCTTTCTTGTGTTTTTCTCACACCTTCAATTGGTATCAGGGCCTGGTTCTGATGGTGATAAATGTCTTATAAGCACTTAACAGTGTTCAGTACCGATCCAGTATTTGTGTGAGATAACATGGCAACTCCTGCTAAATCCACTACTGAAGGGGAAGATTATTACAGTGCCAAACTACCAGTCGTTGATGGTTAATGGTTTGACCACTGGAAAGACAAATTAGAAAGGTTCTTTCTTGGTTTTGATGTAGATCTTTGGGATTTGGTAGTTGATGGCTACAATCACCCAGTTGATGTTACATGTGCTAAAATATCCTGAAGTGATATAATCAACCAACAGAAGAAAGATTGTAAGGATCATTATAAGGCAAGAATCATATTGCTAAATGCTATCTCTTATACTAAGTATGAGAAGATGATGCCAAATCTATTCTTGATTCTCTTAGGATGACTAATGAAGGAAATGCTCAAGTTAAGAAGACAAAAGGCGCTTGCCTTAATCCAAAACTATGAGGCATTCAGTATGGAGGATAATGAGACAGTTGAGACCATGTCTTCAAAGTTTCAAATGCTAATCGCAGAACTCATAGTTCTGGACAAAGGCTACTCAACTGCTGGACATATGAAAAAGATCATCAGAAGTCCTCCTAAGAAATGGATACTTATGGCAACAACTCTAAAGCTATCAAAAGATCTCAATAGCATAAGTCTTGAAGAACGTGTTAGTTCCTTAATAAATCATTAGATAGGGCTGGAGGAAGAAGATGAGTAAATCCATCATTCTTAAGTCCAAACTCCGGAAGCATAGGCAAGGAAACATAAGAAGAATCAAAGGCCGCTCAGAGTCATCATCTGAATAGAAGAAGTATAACTCTAGAAAGGAAGTTATCTGCTACGAGTGTAATGAGCCAGGTCATTACAAGAACGAGTGCCCAAAGGTCAAGAAGGACAAGAAGCCTAAGAAGAACTTCTCCAAAGCAAAGAAAAGTCTAATGGAAACTTGGGACGACTCTGACTCTGAAGAAGATGAATCTGATAAAGAACAAAGCAAATGTTGCGTTAGTAGCAAAAACTGAAGATGAAATTTCTGGAGAACGAAAAGACTAAATATCATCAGAACCTGAATCAGACTCAGACTCAGACTCTTGCTCAGAGATATCCTTAGCAACTCAGTTGAAACACCAGGAATGGTAACTGAACAGTAGTTTCTCATGACTCATGACAAGAAGAAGGCATATGTTTCAAAGTCTGGAACTTAAGCCTGGAAGCTTCTTCAGTTTCTGAGGAAACCAGAAAGAAGAAATCATTGGCTCTGGATTCATTGCTCATAGTGCTTATTGTTAGGATATTCTAAATGCTCTAAAGGCTACAAAATCCATAACACAAAAACAAGAATTGTAGACGAATCAATTCATGTCAGACTCAATGATAAGCTTGACTCTGAAAAGTTAAAGATTGTTGAAAGGTTGCAGATCTGAAGATTATGTCATCAGAATCTAAGAAGTAGAAGATTCAAGAGAAGCAGACAAAGATGCAAATTCTCCAGATCCAGACACAACCTTATCAGAAGCTGGGAACAACTCATCTCATAAGAAGAAGAAGAATAGATTAAAGAACCCTCATTCTGAAGAATTGATTCTGGAAGATAAAGTTGATCCAATTATAACTTTCTCATCCTTCAGCCATTCCGAAGAAACTCTTCTAGGTCTAGTGCCTCTAATAGAACCAACATCAGTTGATGTAGCTCTAAACGAAAATTAGTAGTTTCTGGCCATGCAAGAAGAAATGAATTAATTCACCAGAAATGACATCTGGGATCTTGTTCAGAAACCCTAAGGTGTCCTTGTCATTGGAACTAAATGGGTGTTCAGAAACAAGCAGATGAGAAAGGCTGAATTCTAAATGAATCTGATAGAAGAACTCATATTCTTTCTGGGAATTCAAATTAATCAAAGATCAGAAGGAACGTACATTCATCAGAGGAAGTATGCAAAGAACTTCTGAAGAAACTCAACATGATGGACTGTACTCTAACTAAGACTTCAACGCATCCAACACGTATTCTGTAAAAGGAAGAGATTACGCAAGAAACAGATTGGAAAGAAGAAGCACCTCTGGAAGCTGTCAAGTTCTCTGGAAGATTGTGATCTCATGGTCAAGCAAGAGGCAATCAACAATTGTTCTCTCAACAGCAGAAGATCATCAGATAAATGAGAGTAACATTTATATCCTTATGATAATACTGCTGTTATATGTTTAAGTAAGAATCTAATTTTAAGTTCTAGGACTAAGCACATAGAGATCATTTTATTAGAGACTATGTTCAGAAGGGAATTTTATGTTTAAAATCTATACAGACCATCAATGGGATGATATTGTTACAAAACCCTTAACTGAAGATAGATTTCTATTTATTATTAAGCATCTGAAAATGGACTGTGTCCAGAGTAAGATTTCATCAGAATCAGATGTGTTTAGTCAGAGTCTGAAGATATCAAATTCTCATTCAAACTAGGAAGTATTTGTTTTAAACTTTAGTCATCAGAAGATGCTTTGTCAGAAGTGTCTCTGATCAGATGGAAACCTTTTGGTTTTCCAGACTCTGAGGATATCAAATCATGTCCATTAGTCACCTCGAGCGTTGTGATTTTGTGACTAGGGTTTCAGTAACTATTATCTATTATGCATTAATATCATGTTTAACAATGGATTTGAAAAGTTATTTGATTAGTGTGTAAATCTTTACGTCTTCCTTCATCCTTAGGCATTCATAAATATGCATGTAAGACAAAGACTTCTTGGAACTTAACACTTGTTTTCCCTCCTTTATTCTGTGTCAGACTATGCCCTCTTATCTTCGAGTATACATTTATTCATATTTTTTTACTAATGTCATAATATCAATAACGTATACTAGTCTATAATCTTTTGGAAACTAATACACGTCTTCATCATTCCTATTCGTGTTTGCATTCCTTATATTGGAAATGATAAATTTCTCGTCTCAATTCATCCAAATATTCATTGCTATTTATGGATATCACTCCTTTGTTGTCTTTATATACCACATATCCAGTCATCCATTTCTAAACTTGTTTCTTGATCCTATTCTTCTTACTATCAAGATGTCTTCTAAAACCATAAGAGGAGAAATCACTTATTTGGATCTCTTGAAAGAATACTCTATTGATCTAAATGATCTTGTTGAAAATGGCCATACCAACATTCTCTCAGACATCATCTACCAAGACTGGGACATATATCTTGGAATTCTCAACGGACCTATCTATCCAGCTCTTGTAAAAGAATTTTGGGCCAATGCTCGCATCCTTGCATATGAATATGATACTTGTTGCATTCTGTCTACTGTATATGGATTTCCCATCATGGTCAACTCCTCAATCATCTCTCAAGCTATTGAATGCAAAGAAGATGGTGAATGTGTTGAAAATTACAGAGTAAATAACTTGTTCGCTAAACACATTCACATCATCTATCATCAAGAAGGACCCGCTGCCAGTCCCTCTTTTCTCTCTCCTGAGGCTAAAATCTGGTACCAAATCATGGGAACGAATCTTAGACCCAGGGAAAAGGGAACAGGATGGCTCTCTGCTATAGATAGGCTCTTTATTTTCTTCTTAATCTCGAAGATTAAGATCAATCTGCCTCAATCCTTATTCAACTTCTTGAAAGAAGAAATTCTTTCATCACGAACGGAGTTATCGTTTCAGATTCCCTACAGCAGAGTTATTTCTCACATTCTTGATCTCCAAGGAGTTGTTGCTCACTTAAAAGAAATCGAAATGAATGAGAAACTTGATAAAGAATGGTGTTCTCCCATGAACTATTCTGAAACCATCCTGAGGGAATGAGATAGCTGGTTGATGGGTGTTTCTCTTTGTCTCTTGGTTGCTTGGTCTCTCTTTTCTTCATTGTTGTTTTCGTATGTTGTCCTTGTTATAGTTTGTTTTTCTTCTCTATGCTTCTGATTATGTAATGCACTCTGGCGGTTTGTTGGTTTGTCAATGAAGTACCTTCTTTATTATTCATTTATCTTGTTTTACTGCATTACACAATGATCATCATAAAAAGGAAGAAGATGACTAAATTTAACTTATCTAAATTCTTCAAATAAAAATGATTAAGTTAAAATCTTGATAATGTGTGAATGATAATGATAACAACTGTTTGACACATTGAGTAACGTGAAATTCTTGAGAATAGGCTAAAATCTTTACTCATTCCCCCATGTTTGTGCATGCATAAACGATAAGACTTATGTGAGTTAAGATTTTCTTGAAAATAAGCTATACTCTCTTCTGTCTTTACTATGTGTCAATTTTCAATTACCACTTATAAGTATACATTTATTCATAGTTATTGACTCCTGTCAGAACCTAAATAATGTATCCTTATTTGTGATCTATTTGGATATTCAGTTTCAATAGACTGCTACACTCATTTCCTATTCCTTGATATTCTTGTCTCTTACTCTAACACTGTGTCCTTGGCATATCTTATGCGTGATACGCATCTTGACCTATGTCATTTTCTTAGTAAGTCACGTCTCTCATTTAACATATAAATATATCCATTTCATTCCTCCTCTCATGATTTGAAGTATTTGAGCTTACTACACTACTACGAAAACCCCATTTAACGACGCCAGCTTTACCACGGTTTCGTATCCCACCATTGTAACAGGATTAAAAATTTATAACGCCATATTTAACGACGGTTGTATTACATAACCGTTGTAATACAAGTTGTGTAACAAGCTTCGATTCCCAGATCTATATTTTTTTTCCATATTTTTACATTTTAACACACTTGTATTAGAAGACCGTTGTACTATATGTATCACGCTTCGATTCACAACAATGTATTCTTTAGTATTTTTAAGTGCAATAGAGTATATATATAACTTTAAAAATAAAACTGTAAGAGATAAACATATATAGACATAATTTTATTTTAATATTCCATTGAGAGTACATTGATAAACATATTACATATCAAGATCATTGTCAGAGCTCATAGCATAAAATGCATCTTCATAATCTAGACATCTCTCCTCACTCCCCTCATCGGAATCATAATATACAGGCCTCCTTTTCTTCTTTATCTTCTTCTTCTTCGGCTTCTTCTTCTTCTTCTTCTTCTTATCCTTCCTTACCCTTAAGGCATCCCTGAAGTTGGCAGTTGCTGGTTGGACAACCTCCTGGATTGGCGCCTGACGTTCCTCATTGAGGTTTCTAGGATTCTCATTTGTTGAACTCATTGTTACGAAGAATATATTATTTAGATATGTAAAATTGTCTATTTATAGATGAGGTTGAAGATGAAAAGACTAATAGTTTAATGCTTGTAATGATGATAACTTGTAAACCGTTCATATTCTGGAACTATATTTTCTTGTAAACCGTTCATATGTTGGGAAGTGCAACGGTTAATAATATCACGACGGTTATAAGTAATGACCGTAGCGATATCACTTATAATCCAGGCGTAATTTTAGGAAAATGTTGTTGCCTGGTGTCGAACCTTGTACCACGTATAAGGGGTATCGCTACGGTTATTATAACTAACCGTTGTAATATTATTAAATTAATATATAATCTATCATAACGGTTATTTAAGAAAACCGTTGTGAAACATTTACCTATATAAGGGAATTAACTTTCCCTTTTTGACAGTCGCGCCGTTTCCTTCACAGCGAAACCCTAGCACTCAAACTTCATCTTTTTTTAGAATTTGCGAAATTAAATTCAAGAAGTATGAAGCTTTTGATTTAAGCTTTTTCCTCCTTGAATTCCTTCTTGCAGAGTCTAAAACTAGATGAACATGGTGATGATGCTGGCGTAGCAAGCGTAATGTACATATTGTTTATGGAAAATAAGGTATTCTTCCACTTCAATCTTTTTGTTAGATAGTACTCATTATCTCGTTTGCTTCATGATGTTTTTGTTGATTGTTCTCTTTTTGCGCAGATTCGACTTCAATGCTTCACAAGCAAGGTGAACTTCATTGTTATGGTACAGTCCCACTTCTTAGCGTTTTCTTTCAACTTTTGCTTGTTTTGTTTTGAATACTAACTAATTTTCTTCATTGCTTCCCACTTCTTAGGATTTGTTTCTAATTTTGCTTGTTTTGTTTTGAATAATAACTAATTTTCTTCATTGCTTTCCCACTTCTTAGGTTTGTTTCACATGGTGATGATGATGGTGGTACATATATATATGAATTCATTCTAATAAGGTACATATATATGAATTCATTCTGATATTGTACATATGAAATTTAGTTTATTATTCTGATATTGTACATATGAAATTTAGTTTATTATTCTGATATTGTACATATGAAATTTAGTTTATTATATACTATGTATATTGTTTGTTTTACTATCCTTTTAATGAAAATGCAATCTGTTAAATTGGTATCGAAACTTATAATCTGAAAATTAAGATGTATTTGAAAACCAACCATTATCATGTCAATGTTTTTCGAATCGCATCCATTTCATTCAGCACATTGAATGTTCCTTAACGCATAATATACGATTCAACGGTCTGATTCCTTCTACACATCGATTTCTTTTATATTATATAGTTTACCTATTCATCGCCAAAAATCATTGTGGTTTTTATGATCATGATTGTTCTGATGATAAAATCGCGATGATTTTGGGCGATGGAGAGGTAAACTATATAATTAAAAATATTGATGAGTAGAGTGAATCAGACCATTGAATCGTATATTATGTGTTAAGGAACATAAAATGTGTAGAATGAAATGGATACAATTCGAAAAACAGTGGTGTGTTTAAGTTGGTTTTCAAGAATATTTTAATTTTCAGATTATATATTTCCTTACCAATTTAATGGTTGTAATTCTTTAACTAGGTGTATGGTAAAACAAGCAATATACATTTGTATATAATAAACTAAGGGTACATGTAACAACGGTTGAAACTAATATCTGTTGTGATTGATAATATATTTCACAACGGTTGAAACTAATATCCGTTATGATTAATAATATATTTCACAATGGTTGATACAACTAACCGTTGCAATATATAGCGCGTTTTCCAGAATACAACAACGATTTTCAGACCGTTGTAGAAACATCGAAGAAACAACAACAATCTACATAACAACGCCTTCGCCCGCGTCATTATATGTCATTCCCAACCGTTGTTAAATGGGTTTTTCGTAGTAGTGCTAGTTCAAAATTACCCTCACTGTATAAATCTTCTTATCATGTATCTAATTACTTTCCAAGGAGATGAAAACATTCTTGAGGTCATATCAGAAGAATAAATCAATCTTCTGCATCTTGGAAACAGAGAAATTACTAGCAGTATCACCTCAATCATGCACTATCAAGAATGGGCAAAATACTTCATGATTATGGATAAACCAGTCTACTTAAATCTTGTAAAATATTTTTGGAAACATGCCTATATTAATGATGAAGGTCGCTCAATTTCTTCTCGTGTTTCTGGTGTCCCCGTAAACATCACTCCCTTCACCATTGCTCTAGCAATTGGCTGTGAGAACATTGGCTTTACTGTTGAACATGTTAAGTCTAGGTATCTTATTTCTGAGGAACTAGCCTCTCTTCACAACACATCGTCCACATATGAACCTCTCAATCCTAAAAATCTTCTTCCCATTCCCAAAGCTTGGTTTAAGCTTTTGCTAACTAATTTTTGTCCTCGGGAAGAAAACAAAAATATCCAGTTTCACGATGATCTAGTCTTCATTTTTCTCCTGATGGCTCACATGCGAATTAATCTACCTCTGACTATCTTCAATTTTCTGCGAAAATCCATTACTGATTCCAAAAATGGTGATTTCATCAAGCCCTACATACCTTTTGGAAGAGTTCTATCTGAAATCTTCTTTAAAGAAGGAATTGTTGATCTTGTCAAGTCAGATGGTCTAGAAAATGGCCTGTTGAAGACACATTGTGAAGTCTTTGATGGTTAATCTGTAGCATGTCGTATCTTGAGTTTTCTATCTTGTCTTTAGGATGCTCTTTATTCGAGTCATGCCAATGTATTTAGATCCATTATTAATGAAACTGTCTTTGTTCATGAGTGTTATGGCCTATCTTAGAAATTTCTTTCTCACATATTTATCATTTTATTGCACTGATTATTGCATTATCTTTTTTATTATAACAAAAAGGGGGAGAAAGTAAAATGATTTTGATAGTACTTATTCTCAGAATCTTGAACATAATGCTTATATAATGCTATGCTTTTGTAACTAACCGTTTGTTTGATGTTTCAATTAAGGAACTCTGAAAAAGTTCACTTAGCATTCTAGACAGGTTGAACATAAAGATCCTACTCTCTGAAGATGGAAAATCTTATGGATAATTTCAACTCTGATAATTCATGGTTAAGAAGTTGTACACTTCGAGAATATATGATTATTCAAACAGATGTTCCAATACTGTTCGGAAGTTATGAACTTTCTGAAAGTCAAGAATTCTTGTTTATTCAAATAGATGTTCCAATACTGTTCAGAAGTTGTGAACTTTCTGAAAGTTAAGAAATCTGGTTTGATCGAACAGATGTTCCAATACTGTTCAGAAGTTGTGAACTTTCTGAAAGTCAAGAAATCTTGTTTGATATCATAGAGTTCAGAAGTTGTAAACTTTTTGAAAGTATGAAATTCATACTTAAAGCGTCAGAAGCAGAAATCTCCTTGAAAGCAAGTCAAGTCAATTCTCTGATTCAAAGATACCATTCAGAAGATACACTCTGCAACGATGATATTCTGATAAAATCAATCAGGCTCTGAATCTGATAAGATAGGTGAATCTAAAAAATGATTGACAAGAGAGAAGTCACTTAAGAAGCTGTGATTCTTCATCAAGATCTGATAAGAAGTTCTTATACGAGATGCGCGGCATCATCCAATCAGATTCAAAATCAAGTTTTGATTTTTCATCAAAGTTCTGATAGTAACCAGGTTCTGAGATGAAGACCTAGTGTTCTAGTCAGACTCTGATGAGTTGTTGTAGGGAAGTATTCCTTCTCTATTGTTATGTTCTGAAGAACTCAAATTTTATATTGTGAGTCTTGGGATCAGGGGGAGACTCTGAACAAGCATAAATGAAATTTTAAGATTAACAGATTCAGGGGGAGCTGAGAGCTTAAACTCTGAATTTGTTGGTTATGGTGATTACCCTGTATAAATTGTTCTATCAAAATACATTGTTTTGTCATCATTAAAAAGGGGGAGATTGTAAGAACAAGATTTGGTTCTGCATCTTGTCTCTATGTTTTGATGATACAAAGGACAACTTCAGTGTACGATTTTCAACCCAGCATAACGGCTCTATTTCAAGTTGCCAGTACTCTTATCATATTAACGATCTGCCCTTCAACGGATCTTTTTCTGGCTATATATAGACTTGATCATTCAACGAATCTGATGTTGATGAGCATGAGCGTAAGAGAGCATATGCATGCGTGCAAGCATGATTGAATGTGAGTGAGCAACAAACGATGTAATACTCAGTGTAAAAGAAGAAGTATCAGAAACACTGATGTATATGAAGAAAGAACTCAAGAAATGAAGAAACTTATGAGTGAACAGTAAAGCACCACAATACAAAGAAGAAGAATGTTATTACTGTAGATTCTCTCTAAGTTAGATTGAGCTTAAAATGTATATTTACCCTGCTTGTGTAGAAGCATTATTATTGTAAACAAACCTTGTAGCAGACAGTTGTTTGCGTTCCCTAAAGGACCAGTTGGGTCAGAATTTTTAGGGAGACTAAGACAGTGTGTCTTAGTGGTGTTAGTCACTTGAAGTTGGCTTGTGCGTTGTATTCCTTAAGAGGCTAGTTGGGTTAAAATTCTTAAGAAGTCTAGGACTAGTGTGTCTTAGAGGTTGTTAGTCACTATCAGTTTTCTCGTGCGATTGTAATCAGTTTGGTTATAGTGGATTAAGTCATTGTCTAAGGCAAAATCACCTTGGCGGGTGGGCTGGATTAGGTTGATAGTTTTCAAGTGAACCAGGATATATCGTGTGTCTTTCTTATTGTTAGTTTATTTTTATGATCTTTGTTTGAGTTTCATAAAAATCTTTCAAAGTGGAAAACCCAATTCAAGCCCCCCCTCTTTCTTGTGTTTTTCTCACACCTTCAGAGTTAGGTTTTGCGGAAGTGTCTTTAGCGGGAAGTTCGTCATCGGAAGCCATAGAAGGAGGGAGAAAATGATTAACAAGAACGGAGAATGAAGGGGTAGGTGAATGTAAAGGGGTTAGGGTTATAGTCTCCTGATACCATATTGCATATTGGAAATGAAAGAAATTGAATCTTGCCATGGCGGGAAAGCGCGGAATATGAAATGAAGAAGAAAGTGGAAAAATGCAATTGTGAATTAAATTCAAACCAGTATACAAAACAAGCATTATAAAGAAGGCTACAAGGCCCATAAAACAAAGAGGCCCAAAGGAAAAAATAAAACTAATACAGTAACCCTAATAATTTTTTATGTGAAAATATACACCATCAAAATTAATAGCAGATATTAGAAGTAAGAGTATTGATCCTACATTAATTGTATTAATTTAAGTTGATTTTTTTTTATTTTGGTAATGGTGAGGGTCAAAGACCCAAAAGAAAATAAACTACAAAAACACCTTTCTAGAGGTGAAACCCCCAAACTTATCCTCTACAAGCAAATGCTCAATAAAATTAGGAGCACAGGAGAAACAAAACATAACTGAACTCAACCTACACCCAGCTTTAGTCAATGCATCAGCACACTGATTAGCTTCTCTAAACGCATGTGAAACAAAAGCCTCATCAAAATGACTTAAAAGGCTCTCAATCTTCCTGAGCATCTCTAGCCCATTACTTCTACTAGATCTACCTTGATTTAATTCCATAGCAATCTCAGAGGAATTTGTATTAACTTCGACTCTCCTGAACCCCAAGTCTAAGGCAAACATCAACCCTTTAAGAATGCCCCATAACTCTGCCATATAACTACTATATATCCCCCACATTCTTGGAGAAACCTCTCAGCCAACAACCTTCCTCATCTCTGATCAAACCTCCACGACCTGCAGAAACTCCGTCAATGTAAGCCTCATCCACGTTAAGTTTCACAATACCGGACTTAGGAGGCAACCACTTAACATGTCTAGCCTCTTTATTTCTACCAATAGCCTTATTGTTGATCATTAAGGCTTCTTCATAAGCTTTTAACCGAACAGACACATGCAAACTAGGGTTACAAGGCCTACCAAAATCCTTCACATGTTCCTCTTTATTGCCCCAATACCAAATAGAGTGACAAGCCATTGCCCAAAAGTTATATCACCCTCCTTCCTTCTTAGAATTACAATTAATATTCATATTAATCCACTCCTTCAAATCAAGATTTAAAAATTCATGATATATATCCAAAGGAACTTTATACACCCAAACCTCTTTGGCTCTAGGGAAATCTCATAATGTATGAATGGTATTTTCCGCAGCATGGCCCCAAAGAATACAAGCTACAAAACCTAACCCTCTCAGGCTTTTGTTCAGGTTTGTCAACAGTCTATCATGCTTCAAGATCCAAATAAAGGTCCTCACTCTCTCTGTAACTTTCAACTTCCAAATAATCTTCCAATCTCGGTCATTATCAAGACGATTATGCTTTGCCAAAATATCGTAGAATAACTTCATGAAACCATCAGCAAAAGCCACTCCTTCCATCAAGAGATTGTCCTCAACAACATTAGTGTTAATAACGGGAGGTTGAATACTTCTGGTTTTATTCAAAATCCTACTCGGCATCCACTGACTAAGGGCAGGCCACTCCCAGTTACCAATATCATTCAAGAGCGCCCTAACATTAGCTTTAACCAAATTATCCAAAATTGAATGAACATGTTCACGAATACAAAAGCCATGCTTAATCCAGCTATCCTCCCAAGCATCAATAGTACTTCTATCTCCGATAATCCATTTTCCACGACTCACCAATCTAGGAATGAACTTATTTATAGCTTTCCAAAACCCTGACCCAAAACACTTCTTTGTGGAGCTACGACTTAAGGCCATTTCCCTATAAATATCCCTCAAAACGTTACACCAGAGGTCTTCACATTTAGAGATTAATTTCCAGCTAAGTTTCATAATACAAGAAACATTCATGAGCCGAAGATCTTTAAGCCCAAGCCCACCAAGATCCTTGGGTCGCATAAAGGTATTCCAGTTAATAGCATGGATCTTCCTGTTATTACTGGTGTCACCCCAAATGAAATTACGTTGCAATCTCTGAATATCTTCTATGTAAGCCTTAGGAAGAAGGTTTGTCATCATCGGATAAATCAATATAGCTTCAAGTACACTCTTGGCTAATGTGACACGACCAGACATGGACTACGAAGTTGCTTTCCAACTAGAAAGCTTCGCAGCAATCTAATCTATTACATATTAAAAATCATATTTTCTCAAGTTCTTCCCACTTAGAAGAACCCCTAGATATTTCCCAAATTGAAGCACTTCTCTAAATTTGGAAACATGCAGGAGCTTTTGTTTCATGTACCTCAAAACATTCCTTGAAAATTCAATGCTAGACTTCTCCTCACTAACCTCATATCTAGTTAAACTACAAAAACATTGAAGATAATTCATAACACACTTTATATGAACTTCAGTAGTTCCCCAAACAAAATTAAGTTGTTGGTAAACATTAGATGCAAGATTATGGGGCCATGCAATCCCATCTTGATGGCTCTCCAACTCCCCTGAGCCATCTCATGCTCAATAATATGAGAAAGCTTCTTCATGCAAAGCACAAATAGATATGGTGAAATTGGATCCCCTTGACGAATTTCACGTTGATTACGAAAGAACTCTCTACGAGCGCCATGCCAATTCACATTCAATTATGTACTTGTGACCGCATGCATAATGAGATTAGTTAACTCAGCAGGCATACTAGCTTTCTTAAGGACTTGCCAAATGCACTCCCAATTGATTTTGTCATAAGCTTTGGACAAGTTAATTTTGGTAGCAAATAGGCCCTTGTTACCTTTCTTCTGATGTATAATATGCATACTCTCCTTTGCAATAATGATATTTTCATGGACGGAGCGACCTAGAACAAAGCCAACTTGATAAGGAGAGACTAGCTTAGGCATGCAAACCTTCAACCTTTCAACAATTATTTTACTAATAACCTTGTACAGGGAATTACACAACGAAATTGGCCAAAAATGAGATACATGATGGGGATGGTCCCTCTTCGGAATCAAACATATATCTGTTTGATTAATAGAGGCAATGTATCCTGGTTTGTTCCAGACTCCATGCACAAACTTGCAAACTTTATCCCCTGCAATATCCCACAATTTCTGATAAAACCCGACAGGAAGACCTTCTAGACCAGGCGCTTTCAACAGTTTCATGGAAATCATGGCCGACTTGATCTCCGAATTACTAAGAGGCTCTTGAAGTTTTCGAATATCAACCTTAATCAGTGCAGGAAAAGTAATACTTGTATGCTCCCATTCTATACACTTATAATTAACAGCAAAGAGATTCTTATAGTAGTCTTTGATCATCACTTGAAGCCGCGTTGTATCTTCGATCCATTTCCCGTCATAATTCTTCAGCATAGCAATTATATTCCTTCTTTTATTGATAGTCTTAAGGTGATAATATTCGGTATTACGGTCACCATCGACTAGCCACTTCGTTCTAGACCTCTGGAACCACATAATCTCTTCTTGCTTAAGAATGAGATTAAGCTCAACTAGCAGAGTTTTCTCCAACGATCTCATTCCTGCATAGTTTTCCTTCTTTTGAATACATCTTTGAACTCCATAGATTCTAGCCAAATAACTTCTTTTTTTCTTAAACACCTGATCAAAAGTGTTATCTCTCCAACTCTGAATATCTTCTTTAGCCTTTTCAATATTTTCACCCAAACTAACCTCCTTTCTCCAAACACTCCTCAACATACCATAATAAGAATCTTCCACGAGCCATGCACTTTCGAATTTAAACTGCTTGGGAGTACAATTGCTCATTCTCATATTGGGCATGATAAGAATAATATGATGATCCGAGAAATCAACTCTAGCCAAAACCTTCACGTGAGCATCCGAAAACATCTCTCGCCACGCTATATTGCAAAGAGCTTTATTCAATCTCTCATATATTATTTGTCCACCATGGAAGATGAGGCCTCTCCAAGTAAAGTATGATGGTTGTCATTTGGTCAGAAACGTGAAATATTACTGGGAAGTAAAGGATTTTAACATAATTGAAGGACAAGTTGGTCAATGTTCTTTTTAATGATTTCATCTAATGCATGAATATGATATAATATGTTATGTCGTGACAGATGAGGACATAACATGACCTAGTGGTGTATACCTACAATGTCAAACTATATGCATTAATTTATTATGGAGTAAATTCTTAAATCTCATAATAGCATTCATGCATGTTGCGGTGAGAATCGGATATCAAGCTATTAGTTAACTTGAATCACAAATCATGAAGTTCACCACCGAGCTTTGATTTATCTAAAGGAAAGGGTAAAGCTAGAGATCTAAGGTTCGGGGGTTGGTTGTACCTAGGGAAGGTGTTAGCATCCTAAGTATCTGTAGTACTCTACAGGAACCTCTTGTTAGTATTTGTGTTATGCTAAAGTTTGCTTGCTAAGGGAAATGTGCTAAGGTAAAGACCTAGGGTATGTACAAAGTATGCTCGCCAAGACATCGCATCTCGTGCCTACATATCCTGACTAGGATGGAATCAGAGCATTCATAGTTCACCTAACTAGGGATGAGGAACTCTTGATAATGATCAAGATTCTAAGGGGGGATGAGTGTTCATAACAATGACACCCACATAGAGTTAAACAACTCCCTAAGTCTAAGTTGAAAAACTAACCTAAAGGTTGACTTTAAACAAAGTCAAAGGGGAAGTGACTACACATCATAATGGTACCCACATAGAGTTCAAAAACTCCAAACCTAACTTTAAGTTATAAGACAGTTGGCTCGACAAGATATCGCATCTTGTGCCTACATATCCTGACTAGGAATGTGGAATCAGAGCCTCTGTAGTTCGCCTAACTAGGGATGAGGAACTCTTGATAATGATCAAGATTTCAAGGGGGGATGCGTGTTCATAACAATGACACCCACATAGAGTTAAACAACTCTCTAAGTCTAAGTTGAAAAACTAACCTAAAGGTTGACTTTAAACAAAGTCAAAGGGGAAGTGAGTACACATCATAATGGTACCCACATAGAGTTCAAAAACTCCAAACCTAACTCTAAGTTATAAGATAGTTGGCTCGACAAGATATTACATCTTGTGCCTACGTATCCTGACTAGGAATGAGGAATCAGAGCCTCCGTAGTTCGCCTAACTAGGGATGAGGAACTCTTGATAATGATCAAGGTTCCAAGGGGAAATGAGTACTCATAATTATGGTACTCACATAGAGTTTAATAACTCTCTATGTCTAAGTTGAAAAACTAATTAAAAGTTGACTTTAAACAAAGCCAAAGGGGAAAATGAGTACACATCATAATGGTACCCACATAGAGTTCAAAGACTCCAAACCTAACTCTAAGTTATAAAACAAAATGGCTCTAATAAGGCCAAGAAAGAAAAGTAAGTATCTATAATAATAGTACTTACACGGGGTGAACAAAACCGTAACTTAAAACTAGGGAAGAATGGCTCTAATAAGGCCAAGGGAGATGATCCTAATAAGGTCAAGGAGATGAAAAAGGAAAGGTATAAACTATCCTAGAAAATGACTTACAAGTCAACAGGGGAGGATCCTTTCCTTTGGAATGAAACAAACTGGCAAAACATAACAGATCCAAAAGCCACAAGGGAATAGGCATCAAAGATCGGGGCTTAATCACAACCAAAAGCATCAAGAATTAAATTCAAAGTTAAACATCAAGAATTAACTAAAACGAAAACAAGGGTTGTCAAGATTGATTTAAGAATTAAAAGAAACTGATTAACAAATTAAATTAAAAATCTAATTAGAAACTAAGTAACAAATTAAATTAAAATCTAACTAGAAACTAATTAACAAATTTCTACTTAAAAACTAATTAATTAATCTAAATAACAAAACTTAATAAAAAAACTAACCAATTAATTATAGTTAAAAAACTAATTAATAAATTAAGTTGAAATCTAATTAAAACTAATTAAATTAAAATCTAATAAAAAATTAATTAAATTAAAATCTAATTCAAACTAATTAACAAATTAAATCAAAACCTAATTAAAAAACTAAATAACTAAGTTCTACTAAAAAATTAATCTAAATAGAAAAACTAAATTAAAAATTAATTAGTAAAAACAACCTAAATCAAATAATGGGCCAGGAAACAAAGCACATAGATTGCCCAAGGCCCATATGGTTGTATGTTGAAGCCTGGGTCGGACTTGGTACATACGGGTTGGGTTCCACCCGACCCAAACCCGTTTTGGAAGCAAATATGAGGGAAAGGAAAAGATAAACCTAAAAAAACATCAGCCGCAACATTGAAACAACCTCCTGCGGAAAAACACGACTCGTGAGAGAAACTTCAAAAATCCAAACCTCAGAACCAAAGCTTCTTATCTTGAAAATCGCATCTCTCTCATTCATCATATCCGACCTCCCTCCGTCCGGCGTCCTCTCCGTTCGCGTGGCGATCTCTTCATTATCCTCACTCACTCATTTCAGTTCGGACTCGGGTTTCGAAGATGAGATTGTTCTGTTATTTAAGAAGAAGGAGACAAAGGATTTAGGGTGTGGTTTCACGATGGAGAAATTTGAGGAAGGTCTGAGAATGTTTGAAGGAGGATTATGTTGTTTGTTGTTGTTTGGAGAAGGGTGCGGATTAAAAGGTTGGGTAGAGTTTGCGGCAGAAAGGAGGCTGGGAGGTGGGTTCAGAAGCTTTTGAAAGAGAATGGCGAAGGATGGTTGCCTGTTTGTTGAGGTTTTTTTGGAGTTTTATTTGTGTGTATGTGTAGGTGAGTTGGAAAAGATCGATGATGAAGAATGAGAGTTGAAAGAGTTTTTGTGGAGCTTGAATAGAGGTCCTTGCGCAAGATCAAGTTTTTTCACTCAAAGGAAAGGAACCGGTTTTAAGTCAGTCTCCGTAAGTTCCTCTCCCCCCCCCCCCTTTTCTATTATCCTCTCTTTAAACACTTTCTCTTCCTTTTAAAAATCAATTCCCAATTTTTGTCAAGTCTTGAACTTATTGTGTTGTCATTCTCAGGCTGTAGAATTCACATTCTTTTTTTGTTGTTTGTGAAATGGTATGATATATTTACAGGTTTTGTCTGTGGAGTGGGTTGCGTGGTTCTTACACAAGACGTTTTGTCATGGTTTTCGCAAGGTTTTATGGTCTGCCGGGTTGTGGTACGTTGGAGCAGGGACTTGGCAGGCTGGTACGGGTTCTGTGTGTATTGTTGGTGTATGGTTTTGGAGAGTTTTGGTAGCTTGTGTTGTAGCAGAGTATGGCACAGTGTACGGGTAAGGTTTGTCTAAAGTTTTGAAATGGTTGTAATTGTAATTGTGTGTAGGACATGGTTGGCTTGAGGTAGTAGGGATGGATGTTGCAAGACGAAATTCTGGAGTGTAGACTTGGACGTGGCAAATGTTTGTTTGTTGTTTTTTTTTTTTTTTTTGGACTTAATAATAATAATAATAACTGACATAAAAATAATAACAATAATCATAACACTAAATAAAAATAATAATAAAAATAACAATAATAATAAAAATAATAAATATAAAAAATAATAATAATAATAATAAGAATGAAATAAATAAAAGTGATGATAATGATAATGATAAAAATACAATAATGAAATAAATAAAAATAAATAGAAACAATAATAAATAGAAATAAATAATAATAGAAATAATAATAATAATAATCATAATAAATAGAAATAATGATAAAGAAGAAATTAATTTTAAACTAATCTAATGACGTAAGAGTAATAAAAGTAAAATTCTAAATAAAACCTAAAATTCTAAAAAAAAAAAAAGGTGAAATTCACGTAAGGTAAAACAGATAAAATTAGGTAACAAAACTAAACGGAAAAAAGCAACGATTATGATCGATGGACTACATGATTGCAAATGCTCGATAAATGACTTGAAATGATATGCACACGATCAAAGAATCTGAGGGTAAAATTTGGGGTATGACAGTTGCCCCTATTTAAATATCTTCACCGGATGACATGAGTGATGATAATGCTCATGAAATCATGGTGAAAGGTATTTAAATGTAGATAACCGAAAATTTTGCCCTTAGATGCAATGGCATGTTATGCTACGGACAAAAGAAAACTATGCAATGCTGACATGCAATGAACTCTAGCATGATGTTAATGATGAGATGCTTAATGCAAGATGCAGACGACAACGAAGGCAAACAGGGATAGAGTCCACATAATGAGTAATAACTCATTGGGGATGACAACAACACTGGGGAAGCTGAAACAAACTGGAGAAATCTAAACTGATCAAGCATCGGGTTCAGACGTGACCAGATGACACTTTAGAAGCAAAGATCCTCACTGGAGGTTGAACCAAGATATGGTCTCCACTGGGGAATATCCAGAGTAGTGGATCAACAAGTTCAAGCATGACTGGCTGACACTCTGAACAAAAAGACAGTACACAACCCTCAAAGCTTTAGGATTGTACCAAAGAAAAAGGTAAAAGTAGTATCCCCATTGGAAGTAGAACCAAAGGTTGGGATCCAATGAAGGTATCTAGAATGATTGATCATCAGGTTCAAGCGTGACTGGATGACATTCTAGAACAAAAGATCCTCAATGAAGGTTGAATCGAAAATACGATCTCCACTGGGGAAAGAAAACAACACAAATTCATTGGAAGTAGAACCAAAAAATGGGCTCCAATAAAGGTATCTAGAATGATTGATCATCAGGTTCAAGCATGACTGGATGACATTCTAGAACAAAAAGATCCTCAATTAAGGTAGAACCGAAAAACGGTCTCCACTTGGGAAAGAAAACAACACAAATTCATTGGAAGTAGAACCAAAAAATAGGCTCCACTAAAGGTATCTAGAATGATTGATCATCAGGTTTAAGCCTGACCGGATGATATTCTAGAACAAAAAGATCCTCAATGAAGGTTGAACCGGAAATACGGTCTCCACTGGGGAAAGAAAAGTTTCACAAACGAGTGGCATTGTCAAAGGGTTGACAAAAAGATACATAAACTTTAGAGTTACCACGGAAGGGTTAATGGTAGGGTAGCAAATCATCAAACATTATCATCGTCAATGGGTTGACGGATACTATCTAATTCGGAAAAATATTCACCAAAGAGTGGCATCATCAAAGGATTGATGGAGCAAAACCAACTTACATTGTCAAAGGGTTGACAGAACGAAAAAAAGACTTCGTCGAAGAAACACTTAGTCAAAGAATTGAGGGAAAGAAAAAATTCACCAAACATCATCATTGTCAAAGGGTTGACAGAAAAACACTTGTCTGAAGGAACACATCACAAAGGATTGATAGAAAGAACACATGTCCGAAGGAACACATCGTCAAAGGATTGACAAAAAGAAAAACCAGATCTCGGACTACATCGTCAAAAGGGTTAACGGAAAGAACACCATTCACCAAACATCACCATCGTCAACGGGTTGACAGAAAGAACTCACGTCCAAAGGAACACACCGTCAAAGGATTGACAGAAAGAAAACCTGATCTCGGACCACGTCGTTAAAGGATTGACAGAAAGAAATAATTCACCAAACATTATCATTGTCAAAGGACTGACAGAATGAAGAAATGACTTTATCGAAGAGACACCTCGTCAAAGAATTGACGAAAAGAAACAGTTCACCAAACATCATCATTGTCAAAGGATTGACAGAATGAAAACCTGTCCGAAGGAACACATCGTCAAAGGATTGACAGAAAGAAAAACCTTATCTCGGGCCACATCGTCAAAAAGGGTTGACGGGAAGAAAAACCACAAATAGGGATCTCATCATAGGGGTTGATGGAAAAGAATGAATTTGAAAGTCATCAAAAAGGGTTGATGGAAATGACTGATCGAGAGTAACAAAAATTGTAACTACCAAAGGTTGAATAACACCAAGGATGGATAAGCTTCTCGGGAGAGACTGCCACTTATCATCATAGAAAATAAGCTTCTCAAAGACTGCCACTTATCGTCATTTCTGCATTTTTGCATGTTTCTTTTGGGCATGGGATCAAGGTATTTTCTAGCAGCTCATGGTGTTATCAGCTCCGGCATTATTTTCAGTAGTATACAAGGTCAAGCAGATGGTTTTCAAGGTCTTTTAGAGCTTTTATTTTGCTCATTAGGCGTTTTGATAATCAGAAGCTTCAACAGTCATTTTTTTGATCAAGCGATTCAGTATCAGTTATTATTAATTCAACAGGATATTCTGAGGTGTCAGCAGGAATCTGTGTTCTTTTCAGGTGTTACTCGGTAGCAATATCAAATTTTGAGTTTCAGAGGTTTAACGGGTTCAAAACAGCTATCAGAAGTCACTTTTCCAAGTTTCCCTCCAAAAGGCGCCAAAATTCAAAATTTGCACTGAGTAACCGGTTACAGCGTATCTGATAACCGGTTACCCTTTGATTTTTCTGCGCATTTCTTCAGTTTTTGAACTAAATAACCGGTTAGCAGATGTGCTGTAACCGGTTCCTCTGGGCAAATTTGGGGAAATTCTGTTAGCATCATTGGTGATCATGTGCTTGGCATGTGCACGTGGGGGAAGGATCTAGAATTGATATTTTCATCATTTTCCACCCAAAATTCAAATTCTCTCCATCATTTTTCCACTCTAATTCCTCATTTCTTTTCCTAACCCACTTTTATCCCCCATTTCCACCCACTAAACCTCACTCCAAACCACATTTGAATTCCTAACCTAGCTTCTACTTAAATCAATTCATTCCAAACCTCTCCACCCTAGATCATATTTTCACTGACAATTTTCATAATTCTCTCAATTCTCTCCCACTTTTTCACTCTCAACCTCCATTTTTCAACCACACTCAAAGCTCTCTTTCAAAGATTAACAAGTTCTTCATTGGAACTTGTTAATTCTTTAGCTAAAGCCTCTCATCATCACCACATTTCTGCTTTTCAACTTGGATTTTCGTTTGGATCTAGTTCTGATTTTTCAGAAGTGATTTTTGGAAGTGGTTTTGGAGTTTTGGTTGCTTATTACATGGATCTTCAACTTTTGAGTGCAAGGAACTTGTGGATCTTGGATTTCTCTACTTGGATTCATCAAATTCTGTTTACAACACTCACCAAAGCAAATCTCAGCTTTGTAGGTTGGTTAATTTCAGATCCATGCTCATTTTAGCTTAATTGCAACTTTCACAATGTAGATCCATGATTTTTGGTGTGTTTTGATTCATTTGTGTGAATTTAATTGTGGATGTTGATGATTATTGGATTTAAATGATGTTTGAATGCTGTTTCTGAACTTGATTTTCGTGCATTATTGATTACATGATCATTGAACATGATTACATGAGTGATTTGCTACTGAAAAGTGCTTTTGAAACTGTTTTTTTTTTCACCACTGTCCCAGAGTAACCGGTTAGCAGTTATGCTGTAACCGGTTACACTGTGTATTTTCAGTGTAATTTGTGCAATTTTGAACTGTGTAACCGATTAGCAGTTATGCCGTAACCGATTACCACTGCTGCAGAATGTAATTTTCTTGCATTTTCTTGGTTGTTTGAGATCCTCTTTATGTCTAAACTTTATGGATTGGTATGTTGATGATTTGTGGATCACTCTTGAGCTGTTGTACCTCACACTATTATATGCACACAATTTTCCGACACGCGACTCTTGGATTTTTATCGTTTATGATCACGTTTGCGATGTTGCGTTCCCGTTGCGATGAACACATAGCACGCACTTCTTGAGCATGTTGATTATGACTTGTTGATGATGCATTTGCTACTGCCCCTTGGATTCATTGCCTTGTTTCCATCTCATATGACCATTATGGATTGATTTGTATGATGCATATCATTATCATTTGATTTGTTGCTTCTTTGGCTCATAAAGCATCATGATGTGAAGCATTCTTACATGTTTGAATTGGAGGATTATGACATGATTGAATTCTGACTTAGATCTACTTTCATCTTACCTTATTCATGTCACCTTTGTGTGAGGTTCAATGATGTTTAATTGTGCTTCTTGTGCAAGTTTGCTTGCATCCTTTCTTGTTTGTTTTTACTTGCTTACTTGAGCTTTCTTGTGTGATCTTTTGGAGCATGATTAATGATGTGAATTGGTTATGATGTGTATGATGTGCTTGCTGCCCCATCTTATTTCTCATCTTTTACCTCTCTTTCTTCTTCATCTCTTTCACTCTTTCTCTTCCCATGAGTCTCAAGACTTGTTTAAGTCTTGGATTCACTCCCTTAGAGCTACCTAGTCCAACTTAATTTTCGATTGAGCTTGGAGTAAGATTAGCATTAGGCTTCCCTTTGCATGCTAACTTAGGTAGACATTTCCCTTTCAACCTCAACTATAGGGCCACCTTTGCATGACAACATTAGGAACTTTTAGTTTCCCCTTTGTGTTTTCTTTGAGTCTTCTCTTCTCATCTCATAACACTTCTAAAACACTTAATAAATATAACGAATATTGCACTCGAGCCTTAAGTGTAGGAAATGAAGAACGAGGGGTCTCCCCTCCTCTTCTAGAGTGTTTAGCATACGTCCCATTTGGGGGCGACCATGCGATTCACTCGTTCCCGCATGGTAGACTCTAGTGCAATATAAGTTACGAACTAACTTCAATTCACTTCTGTCTAAAAAACAAAAAAACAAACTCAAACCTTTTTTATCCTTCGGGATCGTTAAGCTTAACTCATTTTCAGAAAAGGGCACGTTACTTCCGTCTCGTCGCAAACAGGCATCGACCCTAACTGCCGGACGCGAATCTAACGTCGCTCATAAAATACACTAACCGACCTCGTTAGGTCGAACTACGACTGCTCTGATTTCCTCTCTCTAGTCCGATTGAGGATACATAGGCACGAGACGGCGATGTCTTGGCGAGCAACCTCCCCCTTTTTAGTTCGTGTCCGAACTACGTTGACTCTGACTTTCCCATTGCACGAGGGAATACGTAGGCGTAGGACGAGCGATGTCCTATCGAGTCACTTCTTTTTCTTTTCTTCTTCATTTCTTCGTTCTCCTCCGTTCCCGTTTCTTCTCCTTTCTAGTAGCAGTGGAGCTCCAGATGACGACACCCTTTGATCGAGACAACAAGCGTGGATCCCGTCGAGTACGATGGACGTGTGGGGTGCTAACACCTTCCCTTCGCGTAACCGACTCCCTTACCCGTTTCTCTTGGTCGCGAGACCATGTTCTTTCCTTTCCCTCAGGTTTACGCAGTGTTTCCTTTCCCTCTCTTAGGATAAATACACATTGATGGCGACTCTGTTTTTCGCGCCACTTTCGCGTTTGTACCATGGATGCAAATCCTCGGGAGCGACAGCTGGCGACTCTGCTGGGGACAGATAGACCTCTGGCTGGTCCATCCCCTTTTGCAAGTCAATCCTAGCGCTTGTTTGTTTGTTTTCATTGGGTATTTACTGTTGTGCTTTATTTTGTTGTATATTAATGTATTACTGTATTACTGTGTTTACCGCATTTATTGCATTTCATTTCATTACTGTCATATGATGTACTGTTCTGCTGCTGGATTTTCTGTTTGTAGGGTGGGTTGGATTCATGAGAGAAAAGCCCAATACCCAGGCTTGAGCATACACCTATGATTAGCGTGGAAAGTAGTGTGACTTGTTTGGCATTTGGCCAGACTTAGTATACATGAAAACTCCACATCCAGACGAGGTTTCCTTGGTAATATTATATCCTGCGCATTTGAGACAGACGATGGAATATAACCTGGAAAACTGTCGACTCTGGCGACCGTCTCCTAAGGACTCAGCAACACCTCTCCTCCCGACAGGTGATAATGGCGGTCCAGAAATGGCAAACGCATTACACTTGTCGATCCGAGGACCCGATGCTGGGAACTTACTATAGGATGACCTTATTTTTGGGGGAATCAGTGGACGACCTCTTTGTTTGGCAATAGTATTGTGCCCCGAGGGATGAATGTACTATTGCTTCTCAAATCGAGAATCCAAGACTGAGGATCCCGTCTTCTAGAACCCACATGTGAGAGGGGATGGGTGTTTGCAGGTGACTTTGGCCTTCAACCTACCTAGTTTTCTGGATTTCTCATCAGTGTACTGTTATCATCCTGATTTATCTAGTAGTTTGAATGGGCCGTTATTCTGGATTTCTGGGTTTCTGACATTTGGGGTTTTATTCAGTCGGCAGAACAATAACAGTTTTGTGCATCGTGGATACCTTGATCCCATATTTGCATTTGCATCATCATTTTGCATTCTAACATGTTTGTTCATTTGTAGGGTTGCATCCTAACTTTGATTCCGGTTGTCTGAAGACTGTCCATGATGAATACTAGCACTGAAGAGAGAAATAATATCATCCCGTACAAGTTCCCGGAGCTTCATCTAAATGTTGTGCACAGGATCTCGGCTATGGCAAAACCCGGGGTATTGGCAGACTTTAGAGGAGAATATGGGAGGATTCTGAGTTTCGCCCGAGATGTTACCAACTATGAGTTCAGGGCTCTGCACACTCTGGTGCAATTCTGTGACCCTCACTTGCGGTGTTTTCTGTTTGCTGATCATCTTTTAGCTCTGACATTGGAAGAGTATGCTCTCATTTTGGATGTTTCTGTCAAAGAATAAGTTCCCTTCTACCCTTCTAAGGAGTTTCCCGATCTGGAAAAGGTTTCTGCTGCTTTACGTTTGGATCAATCTTTGCTGAAGGAAAATGTTGCGAGTAAAGGAGGTTATAAAGGCTTTCACACGAAGTTTTTGATCGAGCAGGCTACTATTTGTGCTAAGGCTAAGTGTTGGTCGGTGTTCAATGCGATCATGGCTATGTGTGTTTATGGAACGGCGGTGTTCCCTAATGTGAAGGATTTTGTAGACGTGCACGCTGTCCGGATATTCACCACGAAGAATCCGGTACCTACCTTGCTTGGGGATCTGTACTATTCGATACACTATAAGAATGAGAAGAGGAGAGGAGGACCTCTTTACTTTTGTGCTCCAATTTTCTACAAGTGGTTTGCTGATCGCCTTCCCAAATCTGGGGCATTCGTAGACACTAGAGAAACATTGGATTGGTAAAGGAGATTGATGGGATTAAGGGCGGACAACTTGATTTGGATCAATCGTGATTTGCTGGGCCAAGAGATCTTGATCAGCTGTGGAGGTTACCCAAACGTACCTTTAATAGGAAGAAAAGGGGGAATTAATTATAACCCTATTCTTGCTGTTAGGCAATTTGGGTATGCTTTGAAAGAGCCGCCAAAGAACCAAGATGTTCAAGAGTCTCTATATGTGAGTGGAGAAGCCAATCTAGAAGTGTTAAAAGAAGCTGCAAGTACTTGGGGAGATCGCCACAAGAAAGGAAATACTTCTTTTGGAAAGTGTAACAACAAAGCCTTCCCTGCATACGAGGACTGGATTCAGAGGAGAGTAGAGAATGTACGTCTACCTTTCTACAGAGAACCTCCATCTTACCCCCTGCTAATTGAATCTCCGACCACAATTGAGATAGAGAAGTATAGCAAGTTGTGGGCTGAAAAGGAGAAGCTTCGAGAGGAGAATGGTGAGCTGTAAAGAGAAATTTACCAGTTGAAGCATGAGCGAGGTGAAGCTGCTCATGTCGCCAAGTTGAAGACAGAGCTTCTCGCTAAGAAATAAAAAGAGCTAGCCGAAGAGGTCACAACCAGACAAAAGGTAGGACAAGCTCTAAAAGGTGTTAGCAGGATTCTCAAATCCAAGAAGGAAGACCTAGCCAAGGCTTGGTCAAAAATTCATAAGTTCAACGCTTACCGAGATACTGCAATCACAACCAACAAGCAGAAAAAGGATAAGTTCCTGGATCAGATCGAGAGTTTGAAGACGAAGCTCAGGAAGAAAGACGAGGAGATCTTATCAGGGACGTTCCAGAGAGACGCGGTTGAGGAGCGAATGAATGAGGCCATAGTAACCATAGAAGCGCTGGAGATACAAGTTGAAGTGAAGAGGATTAGGGGTGAAGGCTCTAGCTTAGGCAGCTGATGATACTCTGTAGTTTGTTTTTTTGTATCTTGGGTCACCACCAGAATTGTTGGCTGGGATGTTTGCTTCTTTTGTTTCAGACTTATTATGTTATCTTGGGTTGTAATCTCTAACAGTGATTTTCTCTGATTTTTATATGAGCAGCAGTTTCATCCTATCTCGTCTTTAAACTGGAATCAAGGGGTGGATCACCCTGCAAATATCCAAACACGTTCATTTGCATATGCATAATCATATTCATTTTTGCATCGCAGGTGCTCGTCCCGGGTTTTTCTAACCTTTATTTGGTTGTAGGCAGGATTGATAACCATCCGTTTCACCGGTATTCTACTAGATCAAATCAGAAGAGAATTATGGAGAAGATGCAGGCTGATATGGCCGCCATGTAGGCCCGTATAGACCAATTCATGGAGCTTATGCAAGGTGTTGCCCAAGGGCAAGAGCAATTGAGGACTCTGGTCCAACCCTTAGTGGCAAGAGTGGATGAAGACGGGGTTCTTCATGGCGGAGTCCATAATGGCGTTGTTTGTAACGGTGCTCAGAGAGGCCCTGTGGGCATAGAGATCCCCATTCCTAATGTTGTGATCCCTTCGGACGGAGGAGAGCAGCTTGTAATTCCTTCTGTTGTGGGAGGAGGAAGTGTTTGTGCTGTTCATGGTCGTCGTTTCGAAGACCAACAAGATGACGTTTTCTCTATGCCAGGCAGGGATGCTGGTCCTCAGGCCGACAATGATCAAAGGTTCAGACTCATTGAAGAACAACTAAGGGGAGTGGTGAATCAGAATTCTGTAGGAATAGATCTGGAGGATTTGGGGCTGGTTCCCGGAGTTATAATTCCGCACAAATTTCAGGTGCCCACTTTTGCGAAATACAATGGTACCACCTGTCCCAAGACGCATGTCAGGGCATACGCGAGGAAGATGGTCGCGTACTCTAAAGATGAGAAATTACTTATGCATTTCTTCCAGGACAGCCTATCTGGGGCATCTTTGGAATGTTATATGCAACTGGAGAGATGCCATGTCCGTAATTGGAGAGAGTTGGTTGAGGCCTTTATCAAGCATTACCAATATAACACTGATATGGCTCCCAACAGGACCCAGTTACAGAATATGTCTCAGAAGAATAATGAAAGCTTCAAAGAATATGCGCAGAGATGGCGTGAACTAGAAGCAAGGGTACAGCCGCCCATGTTGGAAAAGGAAATGTTGAATTTGTTTATGGATACCCTGCCGGGACGTTATTATGAGAAACTGTTACCTTGCGCGTCAGGCAAGTTTGCTAATTTGATCATGGTCGGGGAAATGTTAGAGAGTGGAATCAAAGCGGGGAAGGTAGCAGGTAGTGATGGGTCGTCTTCTGGTCAAGGGAAGAAACCCTATGCTAATTATAAGAAGAAGGAGGAAACAAATTATGTGTCGTCTCACCGAGGTAAAGGAAGGCAGCATCAGAGTTATAACCAGCAGGTAGCTTCAGTGACAATTCCTGCAGCGCTTCCACCTCAGCAACAGTAAAATCAGGCTCCGCGTCAGTATCAGCCAAGGCCTAAACAGAACCGACATTTTGATACTCCACTCTACCGTATTCACAGTTGTTTCAGCATTTGCTACAGTTGCAGTTAATCCAGAAGAGGACTCTAGCTCCTCCCACCGGTAATCCACCTTCGGGTTATAATCCTAACGCCCACTATGACTTTCATTCTGGGGCACCCGGACACTATATTGAGGACTGCAAAGCTTTTAAGCACACAGTCCAAGACTTGGTGGATTCAAAGGCCATTAACTTTTCAAATGATGGGCCAAATGTCATCCAAAACCCAATACCGAACCATGGTGGGCCAAGGGTTAATGCTGTTTAGAGGAGAACGAATCTTTGAATTTGGTTATGGATGTTAGTGAATTAAGGACTCCTTTGATGGTGGTAAAAGAGAGGTTATTGAGGGGTGGGGTGTCCCTCGGATGTGATGAGAATTGTTCAGATTGTATGTAGCAAATGAATCGGTGTGGTTTGTTGAAGTCAGGAATTCAAAAGTTGATAGATGAAGGTCGATTGCAGTTTGACCGTTGTGACCAACAGAAAGAGGTTGTTAGCAGGAAAAGTGAGGTTGCTACCATTACTATCCCTTTCAAAACAATCACTATTTCAGGGCCGGTAAGACCAGTACCGGTTATTATTACAGCTCCCGGACCCGTTCCATATGAGAGTACCAAGGCCATTCCTTGGAACTATGGAGCCAAAGTGTTCGTTAATGGACAGAAACAAGAACTGGTGGGAACTCCTGTAGTGAACTCTGGTGTTGAAAACAATATTGAGGCAGGGGCTATCACGAGAAGTGGTAGGGTCTTCATCCCTTCTAATGATCAAGCTAGTAGTTCTAAACAAGACAAAGGGAAGCAGGTTGTAGGTAATTCTGTGCAAGCACCAATAGTGAATGACTCCACGGCAGGGCCGATTGATAATTCTTTCTCCGAGAATGTCGAAGAATTTATGAGACTAATTCGGAAAAGTGATTATAAAACGTTGATCAATTGCATCAGACTCCGTCCAAGATTTCTATCATGTCCCTGTTATTGTGTTCCGAGGCACACCGAAGTGCACTGCTAAAAGCACTGAATGCTGCTTACGTACCCCAGGAGATCTCGGTTAATCAGTTGGAGGGGGTAGTGGCCCATGTTAATGCAGGCAATGGTTTGGGTTTTACTGATGTTGACATGACTCCAGCAGGGAGAAACCATAATAATGCCTTGCATATTTCTGTTGAATGTCGTGGATCGTTGATGTCTCATGTGCTTGTGGATACTGGATCCTCTTTGAATGTTCTGCCTAAGAAAGCCTTGATGAAGCTGGACACCCGAGGGTTGATATGGACACCTAGTGATTTGGTGGTGCGCGCTTTCGACGGCTCGAAGAGGTCTGTTTTCGGTGAGATTGTGCTACCAATTAATGTTGGGCCAGAAGTTTTCGATGCTACCTTCTATATCATGGACATCCAACCTGCTTACAGCTGTCTGCTGGGTCGTCCATGGATTCACAGTGTTGGGGCTGTGACGTCTATATTGCATCAGAAGTTAAAGTACATGGTAGAAGGGCATGTGGTGACAGTTTGTGGAGAAGAGGATATCATGATAAGCCAGCTATCTACTTTCAAGTATGTGGAGGTAGATGGTGAAATACATGAAACTCGATGTCAGTGTTTCGAAGCAGTGAAGATCACTGAGAAGCCTCTCAAGGAAGGTAGCCAGTCTGAAGTGGTTCAGCCTACAGTGGTGCATCAACCGAAGATTTCTATGTCTTCCTTCAAAGATGCTCGGGCCGTGGTTGAAGCCGGCGGTTCACAAAAGTGGGGTCAGATTATTGATGTCCAGGAAAAGCAGAATACTCATGGACTGGGTTACAAGCCACCCAGGCGTCTTGAAGAGCCCCCCAAGTTCTATGGTCCAGTCCGTTTCACCAGTGTCGGTGTTTTCTTCGACAGAGTCAATGCGATTGAGGAGGATGGGGATAGTGATTGTGATATGGATAGTTGGATCCGCCCCTGTATCCCAGGTCAAAGTCTTCTCAACTGGTCATCAAAGAGAGCCATTCAAGTGACCGGACCAGAGTAATTGCTTCTGTTTGTCATCTATGTTAATCCTACATTCTGTCCAAGACGTAGTGATTCTTGTTTGTAGGGCTTGAATGTTTTTTGTATGCTTTTTCTTTATCATTAATAAAGGACGTTTTCGCATTCAAATGTTTTGATCCCTGTTTTTCTGTTTTTGATTTTTGCATTAAAATCACAGCAAAATGGCAATGTGTTTTGTTTGATGCATCCATAATAAACATATATCATCAATCATGCAGGTTTTCTTGTTCAGATTCCACCCATCATGATTCAGCTATGGCTCGATATGACTTCGATAATCCCATATATCAGGCTGAAGAGGGGACTGATGAAGATTGTGCCTTACCAGAGGTATTGGCCAGGCTTTTAAAACAGGAGGAAAAGGTCATTCTACCTCATCAGGAGGAAATCGAGGTTGTTAACTTGGGAACCGAGGACGCAAAGAAAGAGGTACGGATTGGGGCTGCTTTGGAAGACTTGGTCAAGGGAAGATTGATTGAAATGCTCCGAGAGTATGTGGATATCTTCGCCTGGTCTTACCAAGATATGCCTGGGCTTGACACTGACATCGTGGTACACCGGTTGCCGCTCAAAGAAGGATGTGCTCCGGTTAAGCAGAAGCTGAGAAGGACGAAACCGGAAATGTCTGTCAAGATTAAAGAAGAGGTTCAGAAACAGTTAGATGCTGGGTTTCTTGCTGTAACGAATTATCCTCCATGGGTTGCTAATATTGTACCTGTACCTAAGAAAGACGGAAAGGTCAGGATGTGCGTTGATTACAGAGATTTGAATAGAGCAAGCCCAAAAGACGACTTCCGCTTCCTCACATTGATGTGTTAGTGGATAACACTGCTCAATATTCTGTGTTTTCCTTCATGGATGGCTTTTCTGGGTATAACTAAATCAAGATGGCCCCAGAGGACATGGAGAAAACGAAGTTCATAACACTGTGGGGAACTTTCTGTTACAAAGTGATGCCCTTTGGATTGAAAAATGCTGGGGCAACCTATCAGCGGGCGATGGTGACTCTCTTTCATGATATGATTCACAAAGAGATCGAGGTCTATGTTGATGACATGATTGCGAAGTCACCGACGGAGGAAGAACATCTGGTTAATCTTCAAAAATTATTTGAAAGGTTGAGAAAGTTTAGACTGAGGTTAAATCCGAACAAGTGCACCTTCGGGGTGAGATCTGGAAAGTTACTGGGTTTTATTGTCAGCGAAAGAGGTATCGAGGTTGACCCTGCTAAAGTAAAAGCCATTCAAGAAATGCCTGAACCAAGAACAGAAAAAAAGGTTCGTGGTTTCTTAGGGAGGTTGAACTACATTGCTAGATTCATCTCTCATCTTACAGCCACGTGTGAACCAATATTCAAGTTGTTAAGAAAAGATTAAGAGGTCAGGTGGAACAAAAATTTTCAAAAGGCGTTTGAAAAAATAAAAGAATATTTGCAGGAACCTCCGGTCCTTATGCCGCCAGTACCAGAAAGGCCTTTGATTATGTATCTTACGGTTCTTGAGAACTCAATGGGGTGTGTGCTCGGTCAACACGACGAGTCAGGTAGAAAGGAGCATGCCATCTACTACTTGAGTAAGAAATTTACTGATTGTGAGTCAAGGTACTCGATGCTGGAGAAAACATGTTGTGCACTCGCTTGGGCAGCTAAGCGTTTGAGGAAGTATATGTTAAACCACACGACCCTCATGATTTCGAAGATGGATCCGATCAAGTATGTGTTTGAAAAGCAGGCACTTTCTGGAAGAATAGCCCGTTGGCAGATGGTTCTGACAGAATACGATATTCAATATGTTTCCCAAAAAGCCATCAAGGGAAGTGTTTTGTCAGAATATCTCGCTAAACAACCAATTGAGGATTATCAATAGATGAAGTTCAAATTTCCTGATGAGCACATTATGTATCTGAAGATGAAAGACTGTGAAGAGCCTCTACCTGATGAAGGGCCAGAAATTGGGTCCCAATGGAAGCTGGTCTTTGATGGGGCAGTTAATTCATACAGTAACGAAATCGGGGAAGTTATTACAACTCCGAAAGGTTCTCATATACCTTTCACTACCCGATTAGCGTTCATATGCACCAACAATGAGGCGGAGTATGAAGCATGCATCATGGGGTTAGAAGAAGCAATTGATTTGAGAATCAAGAACCTCGATGTTTATGGTGATTCCACGTTGGTAGTTAATCAGATTACAGGTGAATGGGAGACTCGCCAAGCGAACTTGGTGCCTTATAACAACTATGCCAGAAGGTTGTTACCGTTCTTTGACAGAGTCGATTTCCATCATATACCTCGGGTGGAGAATCAGATGGCAGATGCGTTGGCAACGTTATCTTCAATGTATCAGGTGAACCGTTGGAATGAAACTCCTTCGATCAGAATCATGCGTCTGGATAGACCAGCTTTTGTGTTTGCAATTGAGGACGTATTAGATGGCAAACCTTGGTATCACGATATTAAGGTTTTTCTGAAGAGTCAAGAGTATCCGAGAGGTGCGTCTGCCAAAGATAAGAAGACTCTGAGGAGGTTGGTAGGAAATTTCTTTCTGAATAAAGATGACGTGTTGTACAAGGGGAACTTCGACATGGTCTTACTGCGTTGTGTTGATGAACACGAGGCAAGCCTGTTGATGGAAGAAGTCCATGAAGGATCTTTCGGTACCCATGCCAATGGGCATGCTATGGCCAAAAAACTGTTGAGATCGGGGTATTATTGGATAACCATGGAATCTGATTGTGTCAAATACGCCCGAAAATGTCATAAATGCCAGATTTATGCTGATAAGGTGCATGTACCGATCGCCTTGGCCCTTTGCTATGTGGGGCATTGATATGATCGGAAAGGTTGAACCCACTGCTTCCAATGGGCATCGTTTCATTTTGGTTGCCATCGATTACTTCACGAAGTGGGTGGAAGCAGCCTCGTTTGCCAACGTCACCAGACAAGTGGTAGCTAGATTTATCAAGAAGGACATCATCTGCCGGTATGGAGTCCCGGAGAGAATCATTATTGATAATGGTTCAAATTTGAATAACAAGATGATGAAGGAGCTATGTTAGAGCTTTAAGATTGAGCATCACAATTCTTCTCCCTACCGTCCGAAGATGAATGGGGCTGTTGAAGCAGCAAATAAGAACATCAAGAAGATTGTGCAGAAAATGGTAGTGACCTATAAAGACTGGCATGAGATGTTGCCTTATGCTTTACACGATTATCGTACTTCGCTATGCACATCAACTGGGGCAACTCCTTTCTCATTGGTATATGGTATGGAAGCAGTTCTACCATTAGAGGTTGAGATTCCTTCTTTAAGAATTTTGGCAGACGTGAAGCTTGATGAAGCTGAGTGGGTGCGTTCCAGACTGAATCAGCTGAACCTTATTAAAGAGAAAAGATTGGCAGCCATTGCACATGGTCGGTTGTATCAGAGAAGGATGAAGAAAGCCTTTGATCAGAAAGTACGTCCTCGGTGTTTTCAGGCTGGTGAGTTGGTTTTGAAAAGGATTCTTCCTCCTCAAACAGATCACAGGGGCAAATGGACTCCGAACTACGAAGGGCCATATGTAGTAAGACATGTTTTCTCTGGTGGAGCCTTATTACTCTCAACTATGGATGGCGAAGATTTTACGTCCCCTGTGAGTGCAGACGTAGTCAAAAAATACTTTGCATAAAAGAGACCCGCTGGTCACAAAAAGAAAGTCCAGGCAAAAAGGGGCATCCCGGCGAACCATAAAAAGAAAAAGGTTCGGGCAAAAATTAGGGATAAAAAAAGAAAAAAAAAAGAATAAACCCGCAAGGTTGAAAACCTGAAAAGGCAACTTTGGTAAAAAGTGGTATCCCGGTGGATTGAAAACCCGAAAAGGGCGATCCAGGCAAAAGTTAGGGATTTGAAAGCAAGTGGCTACGAGCTGCGTTCGATCTGTGAACACTTTTGATACATGGAAATTTCAAAGGAAAGGAATCAGTCCAGTTAGTCTCTTCAAAGGCCAAAACATCTGCGGATAAGCGAGGCATATTGGGTCATAGCTGAATTGAATCATGGTGGATTTCTGTTCCCCACATTGCCGACATGTGTATTTTCTTTTATTTCTTTTGTGCAATTACCTCTTTTTAGGAATTGCTTCCGAATGTAAATGCCTATTCACAGGCCAATTCCATTCAATAAAATTTTCATTTCACTCAGAAGCCTTCCATTTGTGTTTTTACTTTTACTGTTTTGTTTGTGAAAACGTCCAATATTTTGATAAAACATTGCATGCGAAAATGTTAAGCTTTGTGAAGCATATCAGAAAACAGTGGAAATTGCTTAGGCAACGGTCGTTGTAATGGTAATAGAAGTAGCCTTTTTGCATATAGAACTTTCTGTGATTCTGTTTGCAGGGTAACAGGTTTGTCCTTCCCCAGAAGAGCTACTCTCCTCGACATTGAAAAGTTCATCCTCCTCGGCAGGTTGTTGTTTTCCCAGTCAGGGTGTCGAGGCTTATCTTCCTCATCAGAGTACAGAAGATTAATTCCCCAGCTAGAGTTGTGATCGATTCATCACTCTTTTTGCAAGCAGTCAGAAGTTGATGCTGATGCACCCCCAGCAGAAGACTTATGGAATATCTTCTTTGGGTAAAGATGTTATTTTCCCCACAGGGTCTGAGCACTCAGCCAGTCAAGAAATGTTTTTCTAACCAACAATGGTATGAGTTAATCCCCTCATATGAGTAAGCTTGATGTTATCCTCTAGCAGGGTGGATGCCAGCATCTACCGTTCCTCAAGCAGGTTTACTGGTCAGGGCCGGTACTCCCCAGCAGGGTAAAAGTACTAATATTTCTCGGCAGGGTAAAAGTAAGGGCATCTCCCAACAGCAGGTTGAGTTCGGTAATATCCCTAAGCAGGTTCGGAGTTATTGACTTGTTTCCCCAAGCAGAGTTTAGTGGTGATCCTCTCAGTGGTTTATTCAACAGCAGCTGAAATCCCCAGCAGGTCTTAAGTCCAATTGTTATTGGCATATTTCAAATCCAGGTGTTGAGTTCTATCTTCGATGGAAATCATTGGTAATCCCCAGCGGAGAGAATTTCTCTTCGGGTTACATCTTCAATATTCATTTCTATCCATCTCCAGTAGAGTGGGTCTTCTCTCAGAGTTTTCATATCCAGCAGAGTTTGTGATCAGGACCTTCCTCAGCAGAGTGAAGTCTTTCCCAGCAGGGTCTCTTATTTTAGAGGACAATTTAGTTTGTCATCCCCAGTGGAGCTGCCTTGGTCTTCAGCATTTATTTTGCTGAGACGCCTCTTTTGCATTGCATAAGCATATTTGCATGGCATCCTCCCAAACGCGTAGCATTTCCACTTCGTATGGAGCATTACGCCATAGAAAAATTCAAACATATGCATTCGAAGCATAAGCCAGGTTTGATATCCTTTACTAGATTCTTTCCCCAGCAGAAAGTAACAAAATTCAGGAGACATTGTTTTACACTACACCGCAACCAGTGGATTCGTCCTTCTTGTTGGTCCTTCCTATACTCCCCCGCAGAGTTGTCTGTTTAGATTTCTCTTTTCCCCGGCGGAGTCATCTTTGTAGAACTGTCTATTCTACATATTGTTGTTTGAAAGTCTACCTTCGGCTTAGTCTTTCTTTTAAAGTCCACCTTCGGCTTGGTCTTTCTCTTTTTTTTTCGAGTTCGCCTTCGGCCGTCCTCGCACCCGCTGTTATTTGGTTATCCCCAGTAGAGTTATCCTGTATGGTATAGTCTTTCTTTGAAAGCCCACCTTTGGCTTGGTCTTTCTTTTTTCGAGCCCACCTACGGCATGGTCTCGTATCCTTTGTTTGAAAGTCTACCTTCGGCATAGTCTTTCTTTGAGAGCCCACCTTCGGCTTGGTCTTTCTTTTTCGAGCCCACCTTCGGCATGGTCTCGCATCCTTTGTTTGAAAGTCTACCTTTGGCATAGTCTTTCTTTGAGAGCCCATCTTCGGCTTGGACTTTCTTTTTCGAGTCCACCTTCGGCATGGTCTCGTATCCTTTGTTTGAAAGTCTACCTTCGGCATAGTCTTTCTTTGAGAGCCCAACTTCGGCTTGGTCTTTCTTTTTCGAGCCCACCTACAGCATAGTCTCGTATCCTTTGTTTGAAAGTCTATCTTCAGCATAGTCTTTCTTTGAGAGCCCACCTTCGGCTTGGTCTTTCTTTTCCCAGCCCACCTTCGGCATGGTCTCGTATCCTTCGTTTGAAGGTCTACCTTCGGCATAGTCTTTCTTTGAAAGCTCACCTTCGGCTTGGTCTTTCTTTTTCGAGTCCACCTCCGGCATGGTCTCGTATCCTTCGTTTAAAAGTCTACCTTCGGCATAGTCTTTCTTTGAAAGCCCACCTTCAGCTTGGTCTTTCTTTTTCGAGTCCACCTTTGGCATGGTCTCGTATCCTTCGTTTGAAAGTCTACCTTCGGCATAGTCTTTCTTTGAAAGCCCACCTTCGGCTTGGTCTTTCTTTTTCGAGCCCACCTTCGACATGGTCTCGTATCCTTCGTTTGAAAGTCTACCTTCGACATAGTCTTTCTTTGAAAGCCCACCTTCGGTTTGGTCTTTCTTTTTTCGAGCCCATATTCGGCATGGTCTCGTATCCTTTGTTTGAGAGTCTACCTTCGGCTTAGTCTTTCTTTGAAACCCCACCTTCGGTTTGGTCTTTCTTTTTCGGGTCCACCTTCGGCATGGTCTCGTATCCTTCGTTTGAAAGTCTACCTTCGGCTTAGTCTTTCTTTGAAAGCCCACCTTCGGCCTGGCCTTTCTTCTTCGAGCCCACCTTCGGCATGGCCTCGTATCCTTCGTTTGAGAGTCTACCTTCGGCATAGTCTTTCTTTGAAAGCCCACCTTCGGCTTGGCCTTTCTTCTTCGAGCCCACCTTCGGCATGGCCTCGTATCCTTCGTTTGAGAGTCTACCTTCAGCATAGTCTTTCTTTGAAAGCCTACCTTCGGCTTGGTCTTTCTTTTTTCGAGCCCACCATCGGCATAGTCTTTCTTTGAAAGCCCACATTCGGCTTGGTCTTTATTTTCGAGTCCGCCTTCGGCCGTTCTCGTAGTATCCTTATATCCCCAGTTTAGTCCGCCTTCGGCCGGTCTGCCTTTTCGAGTTCGCCTTCGGCCATTCTCGTATTCGCGTTATTTCATCATCCCCACAGGTTGCAAATTTCCAAGTTATTTTGGTATTAAATCTCCGTGTATCCCGGTTGTCTGAAAGCCGTTGCTTCCATACCCTCGGATCCAAGAAGTTTGAATAGGGGCAGCTGTAGCACCTCAAAATTTGCCCTAGTGTTGCTAACCTTTTTTGGCTTATGCTTCATTTCATTTGCATCGTCATTTCTGCATTTTTGCATGTTTCTTTTGGGCATGGGATCAAGGTATTTTCTAGCAGCTCATGGCGTTATCAGCTCCGGCATTATTTTCAGCAGTATTCAAGGTCAAGCAGATGGTTTTCATGGTCTTTTAGAGCTTTTATTTTGCTCATTAGGCGTTTTGATAATCAGAAGCTTCAACAGTCATTTTTTTTATCAAGCGATCCGGTATCAGGCATTATTAATTCAGCAGGATATCCTGAGGTGTCAGCAGGAATCTGTGTTCTTTTTAGGTGTTACTCAGTAGCAATATCAAATTTTGAGTTTCAGAGGTTTAACGGGTTCAAAACAGCTATCAGAAGTCACTTTTCCAAGTTTCCCTCCAAAAGGCGCCAAAATTCAAAATTTGCACTGAGTAACCGGTTACAACGTATCTGATAACCGGTTACCCTTTGGTTTTTCTGCGCTTTTCTTCAGTTTTTGAACTGAGTAACCGGTTAGCAGATGTGCTGTAACCGGTTACTCTGGGCAAAATTTGGGAAATTCTGTTTGCATCATTGGTGATCATGTGCTTGGCATGTGCATGTGGGGGAAGGATCTAGAATTGATATTTTCATCATTTTCCACCCAAAATTCAAATTCTCTCCATCATTTTTCACTCTAATTCCTCATTTCTTTTCCTAACCCACTTTTCACCCCAATTTCCACCCACTAAACCTCACTCCAAACCACATTTAAATTCCTAACCTAGCTTCTATTTAAATCAATTCATTCCGAACCTCTCCACCCTAGATCATATTTTCACTCACAATTTTCAGAATTCTCTCAATTCTCTCCCACTTTTTCACTCTCAACCTCCATTTTTCAACCACACTCAAAGCTCTCTTTTAAAGATTAACAAGTTCTTCATTGGAACTTGTTAATTCTTTAGCTAAAGCCTCTCATCATCACCACATTTCTGCTTTTCAACTTGGATTTTCGTTTGGATCTACTTCTGATTTTTCAGAAGTGATTTTTGGAAGTGGTTTTGGAGTTTTGGTTGCTTATTACTTGGATCTTCAACTTTTGAGTGCAAGGAACCTGGGGATCTTGGATTTCTCTACTTGGATTCATCAAATTCTGTTTACAACACTCACCAAAGCAAATCTCAGCTTTGTAGGTTGGTTAATTTCAGATCCATGCTCATTTTAGCCTAATTGCAACTTTCACAATGTAGATCCATGATTTTTGGTGTGTTTTGATTCATTTGTGTGAATTTAATTGTGGATGTTGATGATTATTGGATTTAAATGATGTTTGAATGTTGTTTCTGAACTTGATTTTCGTTTATTGTTGATTACATGATCATTGAACATGATTACATGAGTGATTTGCTGCTGAAAAGTGCTTTTGAAACTGTTTTTCTTTCACCACTGTCCCAGAGTAACCGGTTAGCAGTTATGCTGTAATCGGTTACACTGTGTATTTTCAGGGTAATTTGTGCAATTTTGAACTGTGTAACTGGTTAGTAGTTATGCCGTAACCGGTTACCACTGCTGCAGAATGTAATTTTCTTGCATTTTCTTGGTTGTTTGAGATCCTCTTCATGTCTAAACTTTATGGATTGGTATGTTGATGATTTGTGGATCACTCTTGAGCTGTTGCACCTCACACTATTGTATGCACACAATTTTCCGACACGCGACTCTTGGATTTTTATCGTTTATGATCACGTTTGCGATGTTGCGTTCCCGTTGCGATGAACACATAACGCACACTTCTTGAGCATGTTGATTATGACTTGTTGATGATGCATTTGCTACTGCCCCTTGGATTCATTGCCTTGTTTCCATCTCATATGACCATTATGGATTGATATGTATGATGCATATCATTATCATTTGATTTGTTGCTTATTAGGCTCATAATGCATCATGATGTGAAGCATTCTTACATGTTTAAATTGGAGGATTATGACATGATTGAATTCTGACTTGGATCTACTTTCATTTTACCTTATTCATGTCACCTTTGTGTGAGGTTCAATGATGTTTAATTGTGCTTCTTGTGCAAGTTTGCTTGCATCCTTTCTTGTTTGCTTTTACTTGCTTACTTGAGCTTTCTTGTGTGATCTTTTGGAGCATGATTAATGATGTGAATTGGTTATGATGTGTATGATGTGCTTGTTGCCCCATCTTATTTCTCATCTTTTACCTCTCTTTCTTCTTCATCTCTTTCACACTTTCTCTTCCCATGAGTCTTGAGACTTGTTTAAGTCTTGGATTCACTCCCTTAGAGCTACCTAGTCCAACTTAATTTTCGATTGAGCTTGGAGCAGGATTAGCATTAGGCTTCCCTTTGCATGCTAACTTAGGTAGACGTTTCCCTTTCAACCTCAACTATAGAGCCACCTTTGCATGACAACATTAGGAACTTTTAGTTTCCCCTTAGTGTTTTCTTTGAGTTTTCTCTTCTCATCTCATAACACTTCTAAAACACTTAATAAATATAACGAATATTGCGCTCGAGCCTTAAGTGTAGGAAATGAAGAACGAGGGGTATCCCCTCCTCTTCTAGAGTGTTTAGCATACGTCCCATTTGGGGGCGACCATGCGATTCACTCGTTCCCGCATGGTAGACTCTAGTGCAATATAAGTTACGAACTAACTTCAATTCACTTCTGTCTAAAAAACACAAAAACAAACTCCAACCTTTTTTATCCTTCGGGATCGTTAAGCTCAACTCATTTTCAGAAAAGGGCATGTTACTTCCGTCTCGTCGCAAACAGGCATCGACCCTAACTGTCGGACGTGAATCTAATGTCGCTCATAAAAAACACTAACCGACCTCGTTAGGTCGAACTACGACTGCTCTGATTTCCTCTCTCTAGTCCGATTAAGGATACGTAGGCACGAGACGACGATGTCTTGGCGAGCAACCTCCCCCTTTTTAGTTCGTGTCCGAACTACGTTGAGTCTGACTTTCCCATTGCACGAGGGAATACGTAGGCGTAGGACGAGCGATGTCCTATCGAGTCACTTCTTTTTCTTTTCTTCTTCGTTTCTTCGTTCTCCTCCGTTCCTGTTTCTTCTCCTTTCCAATAGCAGTGGAGCTCCAGATGACGACACCCTTTGATCGAGACAACAAGCGTGGATCCCGTCGAGTGTGATGGACGTGTGGGGTGCTAACACCTTCCCTTCGCGTAACCGACTCCCTTACCCATTTCTCTTGGTCGCGAGACCATGTTCTTTCCTTTCCCTCAGGTTTACGTAGTGTTTCCTTTCCCTCTCTTGGGATAAATACACATTGCTGGCGACTCTGTTTTCCGCGCCACTTTTGCGTTTGTACCATGGATGCAAATCCTCGGGAGCGACAGAAACCACCAAAGACGGATAAGCTTCTCGGGAGAGATTACCACTTATCGTTGCAAAAATATTGAAGGAAACACCAAAGACAGATAAGTTTCTCAGGAGATACTGCCACTTGTTGTTGGGTATACCAAGAAGACGTTGTTACTACAACACTGTTGGAGAATAGATTTTGTCTTCAATGAGGATCTGTAATAGATTCTTCCTGCGAGACACAGTACAAAATAAATGCACGTTCAAACTAGGTTCGGCGACCTAATCTGGTTCAAAAGCAACACCCGCCAGGGACCAACGTTCAATCTAGGAACAAGCTAGAAAGAAACAGTCAAACAAGACTCCACCCATTAAGGAATGAACTCAAATGGGTTTTATCTTATCCAAACATGGAAAAGATAACTGAACCAACCATCATCCACGAGAATCAAACTCTGTGGGGAATTCCAGAAAGGAAGTGCATTTTATGCCTAAAGGTGACGACCCTATTGGAAAGAATAGACAAACCCAGTCACTTGGGGAGATAAACGCCAAAGTGAACCAAAACAGGTAAACACCATAAAGGTAGCAAAAATGCTCAGATGCCATGCATATGTATGAATGCATGAATGCTATTTTTATGCTTATGCTAACAAACAGACAGAGGAAACAAAACCGGAGATGAAATAAACATCTCGACAAGGATACCCAGCCAACTTCAAGAGATTGGAAACATCACTAGGGATGAACATGCAGAACCAACAGCTCTACTTCAAGGTGACAACCTTCTCTGGGGAAAAGAGTATTCCACTCGAAGGTATGACGTCATAACTTCACCTGAGGGATTGCCATCATGAGCCTGATTTCCTTATCGGAGGAGGAGATCCATGGGAAACTACCAAGATCAAATGAAGTAACAACTTACTGGGGAGCTGGCAAAAGATATTATGAGAACAATGTAGTTCTGCACTTTAATTGATATTTATCATCACGAGCGAGCAACGGCTCTTGCAACAAACAATCTTCAAATCTCCTCTGCCCCAGATTACATAGTCTAAGGGAGAAGTTACCAAGAGGATTTTCTAGAAGATTTGGTATACAAGATGTCTCAATATCTTCAAACTCTTGGAGAGATTCACAAATCTCGACGTAACAGCCCCAGTTTAACTATATTTGCAAAACAAAGTCCTCTAACTTGTCCGTTAGACTGTGGGAATAACAACTGGGAAACAAACTTGTCCCATGCTAGGTGGTCTTTGGAGTCCTTGCCTCGAAAGGAGTTGGGAAACAACTTGCCATAAAAATGACCTCAAGACGACTTTCCCCAATATTCTGAACCCTGAAAAGTTCTGCCCCTGATTCATCAACTCAAGGGTTGTTTGATTAACAAACCTTCCTAATTGGTTGCCCCAGACTAAACTTCCTTTACCAAATCAAATTCCCTAATTGGCTGTATTTGTTGGGATTCCTTTGATATTGAGTTGTCTTGCAAACCATATCTTTCATTTAAAATTGGCAATTTCAATGCAACATTCATCCAAGCTTTTGAAAACAAATTTTATTGATGAAACACACTGTGGAATGAATAAATGATCACAATGAAGTGGATCTAGTCATTTACAGAATGACAAATGAAGTTATCAACACACACAATTAGCAAAGATCATTAGGAGTCAGGTTATCCAACCTTGTTGTAGTATGCTTTCAAAACAACCTTACCTCAATTAAATCTTTTAAAGGTTATAACGTGGCTTGGTTCACGGCTCTTGAAACAAAGGATAAAGGCTCAAAGTTTGTTTGTCCCAACCCAATCTTCATAATAAACTTCAATCCTACATTCAGTTAACTCAGGCTATACATTCAGGTTCCTATAGGCTAGGAATTGAGCTGATGCTAGTTGGTGATGGTTCAGACACCTAGGGTAGTCACTACTACCTTACAACATTTAGTTGTTTTTACCCTCGTGGGCTTTCATGGTAAGGACTTAAGGTCAACCTCTGTTTAGTTATCATACAAACCTTTTTTGTATAAGGAAAGGTCATGAGCTTCCCATCTTTCTTAGCTTTTGCCTTGAAAGGGACTCGGCTCATTCTTCTAGTAAGGATTTCTTAACGATACTTCCTTATTTATCACTTTGGGAACACCTTGTACAACATTTGTTCACTTGATTTAAGAGAGTTGACAGGTGTCTTGTATGAAACTCTTGCATTCGAATGTATAACCAAGTTAAACTGAGAACTACACCACCCCAGGTTTAAGATTTAAGGGTTTTTAATTCCAAAAGAAAACAACTACTTCTAGGCTCAAAGTGGTTGACTGGGGATTAACTCCTTATTTCTCTAGTGTTTGGGGATTTAAAACAATGCCTTACATCGTCGGAAAAGTTTAATTGAAAGCATACCAACAGCAGTTATGAATATAATGTTTTCGTCACCCTCCCCAATCTTTGCTTAAATAACAGTTTGATAAAGATAAGTGGATGGAAAAAAGACACACATACACACACACACACACATATATATATATATATATATATATATATATATAGTTTTTTTTATGAAAATAAAAGGAAATGAGAAAGAGTGAATACAAATGGACTTAATCAAAAGATGCATAAACATTTCATTAATCTTGCCAATTCGAAAAAACAACAGCTTACAAGCAAATACAAAAACATGCAAAGAAAATACAACGAAAAAATGCTGAAACAACCAAAAGATTGCCAGCTTCGGGGAACTAGGCTTCCTTTTCTTGATTTGCCAACTAAGATAACCATCTTCAGAGTTAATTATCGAGATCCGTCTGAGAATCATCTTCACATCTATCCTCAACAATTTCTTCCATAACCGGAACTGATGGACCCGCCTGATTAGGTGAAGGATTGTTGATTTGAATACCCTGAGGCGTGAATGAGATCATCTCGGAGTCAATCAAAGTCTGAACCTTGCTCCTGAGCACCTTATAGTCTTTAGTTGAATGCCCATGTGCCCCAACATGGTAGTCACATCAGACGTTGACGTCAAAGCCTGGTGGGTATAGAGGAATCACTGGATCTATCTCCTTCGGCACTATCAATCCACCTTTGATCAAATCTAGAAATATATGACTGTATGTTATCGCTAGCAGAGTGAAATGTTTTTCTGGCTTCCTTAGTATTGGTCGGGCGTGCTGACGCGGCTAACGGCGATATGACCGTTGATACTAGAGCGGTATTCGATCTGGAGAAGAATATTGTCCTTGTGGAGAAAATGGTGTCTGACGCGGAGACCCAAAAGATTGTTGACTCTGATCAGTTGAGATGCATGAACGCTGAGTCTGAGGTAACGGAGATTCCCAGACATAATTACTTTGTCTCCCATTCTTCCTGAGAACTGAAAACTGGTCCACTCTCACTAGTTGGGATGTTCGAGACACCTTGGATTTTTCCGCTCTTGAGACCGCTCTCGATGCGCTCTCCAGCTATCACCAAGTCAGAAAAGTTTGATGTCACAATGCTAAACAGCTTTTCTCGGTATGGGCCTTACAAAGTATCCACGAACCAGTCAACCAATTCCTTATCCAAGAGTGGTGGTTGGACGCGAGCAGCTACTTCTCTCCACCTCTGAGCATATCCTCTGAAGGATTCATTATCTTCTTGAGATAAGCCTAGAAATTGCAGGCGGCTGGGAGTCATGTCAAGATTATAGTTGTATTGCTTCACAAAGGCATTAGCTAGGTCTGGCCATGATTGAATGTGACCACTCTCTAAATGCATGTACCAATTCAGTGATGCCCCACTCATATTGTCCTAGAAATAGTGGATCATAAGTTTGTCGTTACGGACATGCGAGGTCATTCTCTACAATACATCACCAAGTGCTGTTTTGGACACCTATCCCCTTTGCACTTCTCAAACTTAGGTGTTTTGAAATTAGGAGGCATCACAAGGTCTGATACTAAACACATGTTCAAAGTATTCAGATCAGCAGCGTCACAACCTTTAATGGCATCAAGCTTCCCTTCTAAGGCACGACATTTTTCCATAATCTCAACGTATCGTGGATCCTTGGTTTCCACCACAGGGACTACCTCTTGGGAATCTGGCTTAGAGAATGCAAAGTTGTGGTATTCCACAGCATCAACTGAAGAGAAACGTCCATCTCGGACAATGGCACGTTCTTGTATGGCCCGGTTCTCAACAGGAATCTGCACAAGTTGAGCCTGGGTAGCATTGTTCACAGAAGTCCTCTGAATATTGTCATCTCTCTTTGCCAAGGCTGTCATAATTTCCACAATTTGATTTAACTGATCTTTCATCGCTTCAAAATCCACTCTAGTCACAAACTGGCTCTGCTCTCCTGAGTTCATTATCCTCAAAAGCTACTTCAAGTCCAATGCTGGCTTCGGGAAGTCAACTGGTGAGTTATGGACGAAGAATGAATGAGACTCAAGGGTGATAAATGCAAATGAAATGCAAATGTGATGACATGCGCATGTAATGCAAATTCAAGCCAAATGGTTTCAAGGAACTAAAAAACAAGTTGCAAACATTTTGAAAAACTGAAAAGTTTTACTTTAAAATCCATGGTCTCTATTGATTTTTTTGCAAAGGAATGAACATCTGAATTCCTTGAAACCAAAGGGTTATTCATGAATGCATGGATGGTATGGACAAACACACATATACAGATATTCACATATATACAAATATATACAGGCAAACAAACAAGGGCCTAGGTTTGAAGATCACGAGCATGGAGCCATGGTCTACCCATCCCAAAAGGCGTGTACTATAGGTTCATGATCTACAAAAAAAAGGTTCTAAACAGTTCCCAGAGACATCGATAAATCTTTTGAATATTATCGGCTTACACGACTACTCATGCGGACCAATAATATTCTCAAGATAAACTCGTCTGAGTGTAGTATCGTATGAGAACCATCACAGGTCTACACCTGGACGATCATTGCACTACGTCCTAAAAAGGCCAAGTGGGGTGAAGGGTAACTAAAGGTCCTCACCTTCATGGACTCCCAGGTCGGAAAAAGTAATGTCAATGCGACTACTCGTACGACATCAGTAATCCCAAAGGGGCCTCCACTGAGCGTGGTTATCATATGCTAGACATTTTAGGACTACTCCCAACAGCTAACTATTGATTATACCACAATCCTATCATAGGTATACTCTCAAGTCCGGGTTAGGACTTATCTCACCACTTAAGGTAACAACCCTGCATACAGAAGAACCCAGGAACAAACACATATATATATATATATATATTTACAAATATACATGTATACGAGCAAGCAAAAATATAAATAACACAAATACAAATAAGGTGGGCTTAACCCTCTTAGGGGATATTCCCTAGTGAAGTCACCATTTCTGTTGCAGTGAGAATCGGATATCAAGCTATTAGTTAACTTGAATCACAAATCATGAAGTTCACCACCAAGCTTTGATTTATCCAAAGGAAAGGGTAAAAATCGAAGAAAACCCTAAGTGCGCTATGTAACAACAAAGCTAGAGATCTAAGGTTAGGGGGTTGGCTATACCTAGGGAAGGTGTTAGCATCCTAAGTATCTGTAGTACTCTACAAGAACCTCTTGTTAGTATTTGTGTTATTCAAAAGTTTGCTTGCTAAGGGAAATGTGCTAAGGTAAAGACCTAGGGTATGTACAAAGTATGCTCGCCAAGACATCGCATTTTGTTCCAAGGGGGAATGAGTGTTCATAACAATGACACCCATATAGAGTTAAACAACTCTCTAAGTCTAAGTTGAAAAACTAAACTAAAGGTTGACTTTAAACAAAGTCAAAGGGGAAGTGAGTACACATCATAATGGTACCCACATAGAGTTCAAAAACTCCAAACCTAACTCTAAGTTACAAGACAGTTGGCTCGACAAGATATTGCACCATGTGCCTACGTATCCTGACTATGAATGAGGAATCAGAGCCTCCGTAGTTCGCCTAACTAGGGATGAGGAACTCTTGATAATGATCAAGATTCCAAGGGGGAATGAGTGTTCATAACAATGACACCCACATAGAGTTAAACAACTCTCTGAGTCTAAGTTGAAAAAATAACCTAAAGGTTGACTTTAAACAAAGTCAAAGAGGAAGTAAGTACACATCATAATGATACCCATATAAAGTTCAAAAACTCCAAACATAACTCTAAGTTATAAGACAGTTGGCTCGACAAGATATCGCATCTTGTGCCTACGTATCCTGGCTAGGAATGAGGAATCAGAGCCTCCGTAGTTCGCCTAACTAGGGATGAGGTACTCTTGATAATAATCAAGGTTCCAAGGGGAAATGAGTACTCATAATTATGGTACTCACATAGAGTTTAACAACTCTCTATGTCTAAGTTGGAAAACTAACTAAAAGTTGACTTTAAACAAAGTCAAAGGGGAAAATGAGTACACATCATAATGGTACCCACATAGAGTTCAAAAACTCAAAACCTAACTCTAAGTTGTAAAACAAAATGGCTCTAATAAGGCCAAGAAAGAAAAGTAAGTATCTATAATGATAGTACTTACATGGGGTTAACAAAACCCTAACTTAAAACTAGGGAAGAATGGCTCTAATAAGGCCAAGGGAGGTGATCCTAATAAGGTCAAGGAGATGAAAAAGGAAAGGTCTAAACTATCCTAGAAAATGACCTAGTCAACAGGGGAGGATTCTTTACTTTGGAATGAAACAAATAGGCAAAACATAACAGACCCAAAAGCCACAAGGGAATAGGCATAAAAAATCGGGGCTTAATCGCAACCAAAAGCATCAAGAATTAAATTCATAGTTAAACATAAAGAATTAACTAAAATGAAAACAAGGGTTGTCAAGATTGATTTAAGAATCAAAAGAAACTAATTAACAAATTAAATTAAAAATCTAATTAGAAACTAATTAACAAATTAAATTAAAAATCTAATTAGAAACTAGTTAACAAATTAAATTAAAATCTAACTAGAAACTAATTAACAAATTTCTACTTAAAAACTAATTAATTAATCTAAATAACAAAACTTTATAAAAAAACTAACCAATTAACTCTAGTTAAAAAACTAATTAATAAATTAAGTTGAAATCTAATTAAAACTAATTAAATTAAAATCTAATAAAAAACTAATTAAATTAAAATCTAATTCAAACTAATTAATAAATTAACAAATTAAATCAAAACATAATTAAAAAACTAAATAACTAAGTTCTACGAAAAAATTAATCTAAATAGAAAAACCAAATTAAAAATTAATTAGTAAAAGCAACCTAAATCAAATACTGGGCCAGGAAACAAAGAACATAGATGGCACAAGGCCCATATGGCTGTATGTTGAAACCTAGATCAGACTTGGTACATACGGGTTGGGTTTCAACCGACCCAAACCCGTTTTGGAAGCAAATATGAGGGAAAGGAAAAAAAGATAAACCTAAAAAAAAACATCAGCTGCAACATTGAAACAACCTCCCGCGGAGAAACATGAATCGTGAGAGAAACTTCAAAAATCCTAACATCATAACCAAACCTTCTCATCTTGGAAATCGCATCTCTCTCATTCATCCTATCCAACCTCCCTCCATCCGGCGTCCTCTCCGTTCGCGTGGAGATCTCCTCGTCATCCTCACTCACTCATCTCGGTTCGGACACGAGTTTCGAAGATGAGATTGTTCTGTTATTCAAGAAGAAGAAGACGAAGGCTTTAGGGCGTGGTTTCACGATGGAGAAATTTGAGGAAGGTCTGAGAATGTTTGAAGGAGGATTATGTTGTTTGTTGTTGTTTGGAGAAGGGTGCAGAATAAAAGGTTGGGTGGAGGTCGCGGCAGAAAGGAGGCTGGGAGGTGGGTTCAGAAGCTTTTGAAAGAGAATGCCGAAGGATGGTTACCTGTTGGTTGAGGTTTTTTTTGGAGTTTTATTTGTGTGTATGTGTAGGTGAGTTGGAAAAGATCGATGATGAAGAAGGAGAGTTGAAAGAGTTTGTGTGGAGCTTGGATAGAGGTCCTTGCGCAAGACCAAGTTTTTCACTCAAAGGAAAGGATCCGATTTTAAGTCAGTCTCTGTAAGTTCCTCTCCCCCCTTTTTTCTAGTATCCTCTCTTTAAACACTTTCTCTTCCTTTTAAAAATCAATTCCTAATTTTTGTCAAATCTTGAACTTATTGTGTTGTCGTTCTCAAGCTGTAGAATTCACAGCCTTTTTTTTGTTCTTTTGTGAAATGGTACGATATATTTGCAGGTTTTGTCTGTGGAGTGGGTCGCGTGGTTCTTGCGCAAGACGTTTTGTCATGGTTTTGGCAAGGTTTTGTGGTCTTCAGGGTTGTGGTACGTTGGAGCAGGAATTTGGCAGGCTGGTACGGGTTCTGTGTGTATTGTTGGTGTATGGTTTTGGAGAGTTTTGGCAGCTTATGTTGCAGCAAAGTATGGCACAGTGTACGGGCAAGGTTTGTTTGAAGTTTTGGAATGGTTGTAATTGTAATTGTGTGTGGGACATGGTTGGCTTGAGGTAGTAGGGATGGATGTTGCAGGACGAAATTTTGGAGTGTAGACTTGGACATGGCAAATGTTTGTTTGTTGTTGTTTTTTTTTTTTTTTGACTTAATAATAATAATAATAAGTGACATAAAAATAATAACAATAATCATAACACTAAATAAAAATAATAATAAAAATAAAAATAAAAACAACAATAAAAATAATAAATATCAATAATAATAATAATAATAAATAATAATAATAATGAAATAAATAAAAGTGATGATAATGATAATGATAAAAATACGATAATGAAATAAATAGAAACAATAATAAATATAAATAAATAATAATAGAAATAATAATAATAAAAATCATAATAAATAGAAATAATGATAAAGAAGAAATAAATTTTAAACTATTCTAATGACTTAAGAGTAATAAAAATAAAATTCTAAATTAAAACCTAAAATTCTAAAAAAATAAAAACAAAATAAAAAATAAAATAAAAATGAAATTCACACAAGGTAAAACAGATAAAATTCAAACAAGATAAAATTAAGTAACAAAACTAAACGGAAAAAAAGCAACGATTATGATCGATGGACTACATGATTGCAAATGCACGATAAATGATATGCACACGATCAAAGAATCTGAGAGTAAAATTTGGGGTATGACAATGCATTTCTTTTATAAGTCATGTTTTCTCCTTTGGCTCTAACTCTTTGTCACTAAAGTAAAAAAAAAAAAATGACAAAGTATTCCAACTTGTTTTATTACCCATATTTGTCATGATTTTCATTTATTAAAGGGTTTTATGGAACCATGTGCTTGCAGGTATGACGATTGCAGCGATCTGTTTGGTTTTGATGTTGATAATGCTCTTAAGAGAGGTATTCATCAGTCTTGTTGTTTAAGGCTTGTTGGTTCAGATGATATCATCTGATATGTTGATCAAGTGATGGTGTTTGATATGTTTATGAAGTGGTATGTTAATCAAGTGATGGTGATTGGTATATTGATCAAGTGATGGTGCTTGAAGATCAAAGTGTCACCTGTTAGATGATCAAGTTGTGCTACAGCTGAAGTGTCAAAATATCATCTAATGTAGTGATCTCGTGAATTTTATCAAGTTGTGTTAATCAAGTTATGGTGATCAAGTTTGTGGTGCTTGGAGATCTAGCTATCGTTCTATATTTAGAAGACAACACCTTATGTCAATCGGTGTTCAATGAAGTCAATGACGATCTCTAATCAAACAATTTTTCTGATGATGGCGGTTATTATGAAGAGTTATCTCAAGTCTCATCAGAAGATGAATTAATGTTCTAGTTAAGTGATAACGTTAAAGATAATATGGAAAGGAATCAGAAGCTTCAGATTTGTGAAAGAGAGGAAGTGTGAAAGCTCGCCAAGTTTGTGTCGAGTGATCAGTGTTTGTAAAGGTGTATAACACTAACTCACGGCTTTACTAAGGCAAATCATACACGCACTTTCAACCCTTTGAAAAGCCTTTCTTCTTTCATGAAAATCATAAAAAAATATTTTAAAATCCTAGATAATTAATTAGGGAACTATCTGATCAATTAGAAGCTTGTTTTACAAAATGATAATCAATTATACCTAAAGGATATTCAATTATTTTGCTTTGTAATGCCTAAAATCGACCATCTCTGTTTAAATACAAACACGCATAACTCAAAGTTGTAACAGAGATGGTCGATAAAAACCTAATTGGAGAATGTAACCTGAGTTCTTTCTCCACTATAATTTATTATGTATATATGGCGAATTGTGACAGTTCCATAATATACTTTGGGATTCTTCTCTGGTTACATGTCATCTCAATAGTTGATCTACCCCTATTTTGAAAAGATATGAATCATCCTAGACATATTGAGTGACATCTCTTGGAAATTTCTTTCTTTTATGTCAGTTCAAATCTTCTGGGATTACTCCAACAACCTTGTAATGTTCCAAATCTTCAAATCGTGGGCTTTCTTGTACCATTAATAGTTTTTCATTGGGAAATTCTTCTAGAACCTCACTTTCTTGTTTAGTCGCTTCTTCATTTACTAGTCTAAAAAAATGGTCAGCTACAACATCCTCTAATCCCTTTTTGTCTTTGATCTCTATTAATCTTGGTTTAGAATTAGGTTTTTTCATTAAATAATTTATAGTGATCATTGTATATAATGATCTTGGAACCACTCAAATAAGACCTAAATTTTTCCAATGCATATACTATCACAAGTAATTCTTTTTTAGTATTCGCATAATTGAATTAAGCTTCATTTAAAACTTTAATTGTGTAATGCATAGCATGGAAAACTTTAGCATTTCATTTTCCTAGTACTGCACTTATTGCAAAATCACTGGCCTCACACATTAGATCAAATTCCAGTGTCGAATATGGTGCAGTGATTATTAGAGCAGTTAGTAGTCTTTCTTTTAAATTATTAAAAAAAGTGTAAAGAAGATTCATCACATTGAAATGACTTATATATTTTTAAGAAGTTTGCTTAACGATTTTGCAAATTTTGAGAAATCCATGATGAAATCTCCTGTTGAACCCAGTATGGCCGAGGAAGCATTTGTTTCCTTTGACATTTTTTGGTGGTGGTAGCTTCTAGATCACTTATTTTTTATTTATTCACTTCTATGCCCCTGGATGAAATTTTATGTCCAAACAAAATATGTTCGGTCACCATAAAGTGACATTTTCCCAAGTTGAGAACTAGATTGGTCTTAATACATATTTTTAATACTGTATCCAGGTTATTTAGGTGAAATTTTCTTCTCCTTCTGGAAATATGTCAAACACAATGTGCTGGAAAATGTCTGTGACAAGACTAATGCAATAACACTTAAAAAAAACAAATAAAGTAAAATGAACTCACAGAGTTGGTAACCTAGTTCAGTGCAATGTCACCCCTGTCTAGAGAGTGTTAACCCAAGAAAGGAAATTTACTATTAATACTAAAAGTACAAATTGGTCTTAGATGAACTCGTCTAGTTCAATGTCTTTTTTCTTAATACTACGCGTGAATTTATATTTAGGATTCCCCCTAAATACGAGACCTTTCTCAATTTCTCTCAACCATTATCCCTGGTGGTTGAACAATTATAGTTTGAATGATGAAACTATTACAACTCAAAACAAACTTGATTCCTTTGTATAAGATATATTCAAATGAATAGAGTTTCAAAAATAAAAACACAAGAAAACTCAAAGACTCAAACTAATAAAACACGCCTTGCAAGATATCTCAAGGTCTGAGTCATCTGTAAGGAGAGATTCTCCTTAAATAGTAAAACATCCAGCTGCATGCAACATTAGAGTTTCAAACAAACTTGTGGCTAAAGTAAAATAAAAAAGTGAAACTTAATAATTCGATTTAATTTAATTCTTAATCTATCATAAATTAAATCTCTATCAATATGATTTGGTATTAAAAACTGATATTTTTAGAATTCTTACCTTAATCCTAAAAGCGCATAAACAATCACCCAAAAAGAAAACAAATTAGGTACAAGATTTACTTCTGCACAGTTGGCTCCTAAGGCAGAATGTTCCTCAATGCGTGGGAGATCTTGTTCCACATTTTTTCCTCATGTCTTGAGCTCATAAAGACCAGATGTTTCAACATAATTTCATGGCATCTTGCATTACATGTTCTCTATAAAATTCTGTAATAACTTGTAGCAACAATCTCCCCCTTTGGCCAATATTTAGGGAAATACAACATGCAATATGTTCTACTAAACATTGAGAACAAACTTCATGACATGCTTCATAAAACATCATAATGCATCAAAAAACAAACATCATATGGGATGTATAGAACTAGCATATCAAAATATGATCAGGAAAAATATGTCTTGCATTACAAAATTTGATCATCAAATTGTTCTCCCCCTTAATTGCCTCAAAATGGGCAAGGGGTAATAAACTCCAACCATAGGGAGAAACCAACCAAGGAGGGTTCTTGGATCCATTATCCTACTTTGAGGGTTATTTAAACAAACTTAAAAAAACCATGCATGAGTAAGAAATCATCAGAACACGGAACATTAATCAAAAGGAAATTTAATCTTTAGAGTCTTCAAAAGAGCCGAATTCAGAACCACATTCACTTTCTTCATTCTCAACCTCATTCTCATTCTCATCAGTACCTGTAACATGTCTTCCATTATTCTCTTTAGCAACTTGGGATGTAGCAGCTTCAACACCCTTGGGAATTATCATTTTGATCATCTCATCCATTTTGTTCTTGCAAACAATAGATGTCATAATAACTTCCTAAAGAGACTTGGACACTTTCATTAATTCTAACAACACATGACTTCTGGAAGTTCCAGGGAGTGGGGGAACCTCAGGAATTTCACCTTCAATAGTTAGATCAAAATGAATATTGGTCACCAAAATCTCTATAACATGTATCCCAACAAACAAATGATAACTGATATTTAATGGACTAGCACCAACACTAAAAATATCCTTATTAATCATAATATTCAGTTTTTGGCTAACCATAATGCCAAATACAACAGAAGCAAAGCTAATAGGTAATTTGATAGCAAACGACTCATCTTGCTTTAGAACTTGGTCAAACACATATTCTCCAAAATCAAAGGAAACCCTAGTTCCTATTTATTAAATCAACCTAGCCAGAGATCTAGTAATATTTAAGCTATAATTTGTAGAAGCCCAGTTTGAAACTCCAATCCAGTTTAGGATGGGATACTTGATACTCAGGCTAGCAGTAGGAAGCAACCCTTTTTGGGGCCATACTTCAGATACCCTAACAGTTATTTCTTGAACAAATATCTTCAAGGGAGGAACCTTGTCAGCAGCAACCAGTTTTCTTCTACCCAAGTATTTATTAATGACTGCAGGAGAAAAATTAATGCAACATCCACGAATACGCACCTTCCTGTAGTATGTACTTCCAGCCTTGTTAAACTCTTTAGGAATATTAACAATGAATTCCTTTACAAGTCATAGGTAAAAAGAAATCAAGACTATCATTTTCTTCATAACTTGGTCATCTTCAAACAACTCCATAATTTCTTCGCCTCTTAAGGCCTCCTAAGACATCTCCCATTCATGGGTTATCCTTCTATGATACACATACTTGCACTTCAACGCGCTTTCTTCAGGATGGAAATAAACTTTGTCCATAGGGGCAAAAGGGATATTAATAGGGATCTTTTTCACCCAACAATCTTTCTATTCTTCTTGACAGGGAAGATCACTATAATGTCCAAAATGCCGTCCACATCATCTTCAACAATTTCGACCACATGAGCAACCTTTCTTTTTTGGGGTTTCTTTCTTGTTAGCAACAGATTTTTCAGTAGTTGCTACACTCCTGTTCTTCTTTCTTGAGATCTCTTTATTCTTGGCTATCCTCTTAGTCTTAGTTGGAGTGGATACCTATTTGGTGGGAGTCTTCTTAGGCTTGATAAAAATTTTCTTCTTATCTGCCTTTTTTTTTATGAAATTTATTTGACCTAGCCTTTTCATCTTTTAACCTTTCGACTTGCCTAACCCTATCTGCCAACTAGGTCGTATCTCTTAGGTATTGGTTATCTAATTTCTTCCTAATAAAATAGTCTAAGCCTCTATGAGCCATTTCAACTAACTCATGTTCAGGAACTTGGGTGAAGCATCTTGACTTCATGATCCTAAACCTATTAAGATAATCGTCTATTGACTCAGTCAATTTTTGCCTCACATTGGCTAATTCTTTCATGCTTATCTTTGAATGACTCGTGTAAAATTGTTCATGGAACACCCTTTCCAATTGATTCCAATTAGATATAGTATATGGGGATAAGGTGGTGACCCTGAGGGTAGTTGAAATGCTTGTTACTTTTTTCGACGAACTATAAGTGGCGGAAAACCACCACTTCTAGTTCGTCGAAACTGACATTTGACTTACAATGGGAATGGTTACTCCAACGGTTATTGAAACCCCTGCATCACCAACCGTCGATTCGGTTGGTTGTTCTTAAGTATCTTGAGCATTGGTCTGGGGAAGGGAAGAGTTTTTTGGATGTGTCATTTCAACAAGAGTGTTACGACTCCTCATCCGCATAAACACTTGGACATTTAAAACATTTCATGAAGAACAAAACAAGTAATAAGAACACAGAACACTTTTCTATAAAAGTTTAAATTTCGTGCACAAAAGGGCTCCACTGGGCGTGCTAATTGGTTTACTGGTATATTTAGTATATCAAATCACAAGTTTTCATTCACTTACAAGATTAAACTTGAAAAAGTCCTAGGGCATATTTTGCAATATAATATAACAAAAAAGTGTTTGTACTGGGAACTTTGATGTTTGAATGTCCAAAGTTTTGACATAAACTCTAACTGGAATAATGCATAATTGCTTTGGAAATAAGGAATAAATAAAGAACATAATAAAAATCATTTAAATATAAGCTTTAAATTTAAAGAATTAAACGAAAGGATATTGATTCATATATCTTGTCACAAACTCTTTTCTCTTTATGACATGGATACTTAAGTTCTATAGAGAATACTTAATGAATTTTACGACCTTTGTTTACATGATTGAACTCGTCTTATATACTATTATAATGTTAACTGTCGATAATCGTTATCTTCGTAGAAATCGACACGTACTCCCTTATGTGGGGTTCAGCGTTCTAGTCTGCTTCCACGTGTCTTCGACATTTGAACTCTTTTGAACTGCTCTTTTAAACCTCTTAACTTCTTCTATCAAAAGTTTATTCTATTGAACCTTGGAGCACAGCGTCAAAATGATTTAGTTATTTGTACTTATCTTATGAATTTATCTTATTTTCACTTCTATCAAATGTGTCAAATCATTATAACCCTTTTCGTGATTTTAAACATGAGTGATCATAATCTTGTGGATTTGTTCTTGAGATTCCTCCAAGCCATGCTTGGTAGGTTTCTAAGTTACCTAAACCTTGAACTCAAAAATAGACTAAGTCCCAAAACATTTGATAAGCGAGTCAATTCACCCCTTTAGTCGGAGTTATTAAATGTCGCAACCATAGCTAGGTTATTTTATACTTAGCAATCTCATACCTTTATATTACACCTTTATGCCAAAATACTAAACCAAAATTCCTAAGCTCACTGCAACATGGCAAGCCTTATGAATATAAATGGTGGCGGAAGAACTGAAGGTCATTGAACATAACAAGATGAAGCTCCTGGTTGACAACAAGTCAACAATAAATCGAGCCAATCGTCTTATGAGTCACGGCAGGAGTAAAAATATAGAGAGAAGATCATTTTCTTAGAGATCAAGTAAATAAGAAAAAGCTTAAACTAAAATATTGCAAATTAGAATTACAACTTATTGATATTTTTACCAAACCTTTGAAGAAAGCAAGGTTTTGAGAAATTAAAAAAGCTTATGGAAATAAGAAGCTTTAAGAACATGAATAAGGTGGAGTGTTGTTTAGTTAATAAATGTTTGGTCGTTTTACTTGCAATTATTTGCTAGAGAAGTGGTCAGTTAGTTAAAAATAAGTTGTTGACAAATTGAGTTTGTTAGAAATGACTAACAATAGTTGGTTATCATGTATAAATAGATGTAGTCAGCTTGTAGTATAGTAATCCATCTCAATAAAAGCTTTTCCTCATAATTCGTCATATTCATTCTTCTTCAAGATAGTTTATTTGCTCTAACAACCCGTTGTTCCTCTTCTTTCCAATGAGTTGCCTATCAAAAGAGTGGCTCAGCCCACTTACACTCAATGGGCTTTAGACAAGGGGTTTCATATCCCTGTTCAATTATGCCAAGTATTTTAATACAAAAATACCAAAATCTTTTGGTGTGTTAAACTGTTGGAAAAGAATTGAGGATTATCTCAACTTTCAAAGAATAATGGCTTAATATAATGGCTTAATATAAAAGTGGAGAGGCGAGGGATGTTTGTCTCGAAGAAAAATTTAAAAATAGTCAAGATCAAATTAAAAGAGTGGCTCAAAAGATATAGCCAAAACTTAGGAGGAAATATTAAAGTTGCAAGAGAAGAGATTAACAAGCTTATGCAGATTAAATTTCTAAAATTGAACATTAAAGCATAAAGCATAGAAACATAAATTAATAAGAATCAAAATAGTATAAATACAAAATAAAAAATAATTTAAATAAAAACATGTATTGGGTCAGGTTGGGTCATGTAGATTCTTACCCTTAACATTGACTAATATTGAAAAAGTGTAGACTGGACAAGAAACTGACTAATGTCCATATCCTAAAATTTTGCCTAGTCGGCAAGAAAGTAAATAGTGTCCATATGCAAAACGATGGTAGTTCCTTCCAGCTTTTTCTAAGAAGACAAATGTACTTGCATTTTCAAGCCTCGACAAACTATATAGCAATACAATAACTACTCATTTATCTGTCGCTATTAATTTCAAAATACAAATTTTATTAAATAAATAACAAATTTTTTCATTTTTGTCGAAGATATTATGATGGCAAAAAAAAAATGATTCTCTGTTTTGCAGGAGTTATTCAGACTCCCAACCATGCGAGTAAACCAACGGTTTTTCAAGCATCTTCTTTTCCAACTTCTTATCATCTCTAATAACCAACTTTGACATGGCTAATGCTATCCTCTCCGTCTCACCCAAATGAGGTTCTTGCAACATCCCCGTTGACTTTGACTTTTTCAGCTTCGTTGCACGCGTTTTCTCCGAAACTATTTGAATTTGAATCCCACTCTTCCTACCACAGCTACTAGAAGAAGAACCAACGGTCTTAGATTTCGTTACTTTCTTCGACGGCTTAGATCTCGCCACTTTCTTGGAGTGTTTACTCACAGTCTCTGCACTCGCTACACTGGATACTTTACTCTTCCTTCTGCTACTACTCCCACTCTTTATGATTTTCACAACAACCTCATCACTCTTATTATTCCAATCATTATGATCATCATAATCATAATCATTACCATAATCATAATCATAATCTTGATCATACGCTTCCCACTTCATCAACGGTTGCGCACTCTCCACTCGTGTCACACGCCACCTGAAACTATTCCAAATCGGCGACGACTGAATCTTCTTCCCCGCCAGTTTGAGACACTCCACAACCTCCACCATCGCCGGCCGCTTCTCCGCTGTCGATCTAACACATCTCGCAGCAAGCACCGCAATCTGCCGCATCACCGACATATCCGAAGGAGTTCCTATTCTCCGGTCACAGATTCCGGCGAAATCGCCTCTTCTAATTAAAGGCACCGCCCAGTCAACCACCGACGGAGGACTATAATTAACATCAATAGCATTTCTTCCACTGATTATCTCCAACAACAAGATCCCAAAACTGAAGACATCACTCTTCGCACTAAGATCCCCCGGCGCAAGATAGCATGGATCGAGGTACCCTAACGTCCCCGCCGGTGGCGTACACTTAACGCGAACGTCCTCCACGTGTCCCCTAAGTGCTAAACCGAAGTCACCGAGTCTTGCTTTCCATTCCTGGTCGATCAAAACGTTGGAGGATTTAATATCACGGTGGATCACCGGAGGGTTAGAACCGTGCAAGGTCCGAACCGCTTTTGCAACTTGCAATGCGAACCGGACTCGTCTGGTCCAACCGGGCGGTTTAGACGCGGAATGTAATAAATCATGAAGCGAACCGTTAGGCATGTATTCAACGACAATTAATTTATTGCCGTTAGGGTCGGTGCAGTAACCGATGAGATTCACGAGGCGAGGACTTGGAACTTGAGAAAGAATCTCGATTTCATTCTCAGCAGGACTCGTACAGTTACCGCAACCGGTGCAGTTCACGGCATGGCTATGTGTAATCTTTGTAGTTTGCTTCGTTGTTTTAACGGCAACAACCAGATTGCCGCCGTTTAACTTTGCTCTGTAAACTCTGCCGTGGCTGCCTTTACCTAAGTAGCTATCATCGGAGAAACCGTTAGTGGCGGCGACGAGTTCGGTGTAGAGAAACTCCTTGATAGTGTGAGTACCATTTGTTATTGATTTGTTTCTCTTTTTGAGATCCCAATAGTGTGGATCGCATGTAGCAATTGCAGACTCTGCATTGCAGAAAAGATAACCCATTGGGAAATTCGTTTGTTATTGAGGTGGGTTTAGTAAGAGAAAGAAAATGAGAGAGAAAGGTTGAATTGAAATGGAAAGAGTGGGAGTAGAGAAAGAAAAGTGGGGGAAAGGGGCGACAAAACCCATGCTGTAAAGAAATTAAAGTGTGTTGAAGTTCAAACTTTAATGAAAAAGTCGTAAATAATTCGCAGCTTTGGAGGAAGATAAATTGTGAATGCATTCCATGCTTGGACGCACAATACTTTTCTTTCTTTTTAGATTTTTCTTTATTCTGATTCTTTTTCACTTTCTTCGTTAGAATCTTTCATAATGTGCTTGCTTTTTAATTAGTTAGATTTAATTAATGTATATTATGCATGCAAAGCCGTGCACCACAGTTACATTTGTTCAAACAAATGGCATACTATTTCAGTTAGCAAATTTTTAAAAATTAATCCCTCTAAATACAATACACTTTTAATTTTCTTTTAAAGAAATTTTCTTCAAATTTAAACTGTACTAGTATTGTTTTATCTATATGGAGTACCTTATATATTTTCATAATATTTATTAAATGCACTTATACAAACATTCTATGATTCTTTTTCAAAATATAAACTTATATTATATAAGTTTTTAGTTAGTAAAAATAACATCAAGCTATAAAGTATGTGTGATGATGACTATGATAAAGTTCTATTTATTTAATTTTTTGGTCTTAACAAATAAACTTAAAATAGTAAAAGAAAAATTAACATCTCTTTGTTTCATTTTGAAATCAAATTTGGATACATGTGGATGGTGAGGAATTCTGAAATGGTGATGCTGCTCACTGATACGGTAGCGCAGAGTTGGAAAATTAGCACTCTAACATTTAATTAGTTCAAAATTCAATATGAGTATAGTAAAAAAGTAGAGATAATAAAAAGTACATTGAATACCATAATATACCTGGACCCAAAACCTTTTAAGATGATTGTTTTAGTGGATATTTCAATAAAAGAATCAAAGAATGTTGCTACCAGAAGGAAGACTTCTTGTAAAAAGGTTAGAGTCCCAAAAAGTGATCCCTATTTGAATAATCATGTAGAAACTATCATCTCTTCTAAACCCTACTGTTCTGGACTGGGTCGGGGTCTGCTCCTCAATCGAGCAGGCCCAACCCACACGTCCTAGGGTGGCCCAACGAAGGCCTCTTATCACAACCAACGTCGAGCACAGGCTCACCTCAACAGTGTCGGGCACACGCCACACCTCGGCGGTGTTTGGGCACACGCGACATAGAGCATCGGGCAGAGACACTTAGTCTCTCCGAGCTCTCCCCTCCTCGACACTCAGGTGCTCCTTCCCGCGAGGAGCCATCTTCTTCTGCACATAAGAGTCCTCCCTGCGAGGACACGTTTCTCCCCGACACGCAAGACTCCCCCCCGCGAGGACACGTTCTCATGTAACCGCCCACTCCCGATGGAATCGGTCTGCCCTAATTCCGGAGATCTATGAGCGGTTACCCCAGGGCGAAGACCACGTGCTGGTCTTCACTACGCCACGTAAGCCCTGGCAGTTACTTGGATTGGGCCTGGCACTCCACTCCAGTGCTAGTGACCGTGGGCCTCGCGCTGGGGACTCTCTATAAATACCCTCTCACTTTAGAGGGCCAGGTTACACACTCTTTTACACTCTAACCTTGTACTTGCTTTTACTTGACCTTTGCCTTACTTGAGCGTCGGAGTACCTTGCAGGTATACCCCCCCCCCCCCCCCCCCCCCCCGGCCGTCTTTCAACCTCACCGGAGCTGAAATCCACAAGACGTTGCTGGCCACCTCGTCGGGCACACACCTCAACCTCACCGCCCTTGCTTCCCCGTTTTTCCTCCGATAAACCAAAGCAATTATCTCGTTCATCACCAGCATGGCCAGCAACCCGTCTACTAACAAAGCTCTGGACACCGTCCTCGCATAAATCGAGAACGGGAACCACCGCGAAGACGCTGCGGCCCTCCACGTCGAAGAAGGCGACGTGAGAGACGGGCAGACCGCCTCCCCAAACTCCCAAGACGCGGCTTACGACGCCACCCAGCAGGACGACCAACAAGCCGTCTTTCAGCCAGTTGCTCCTCCGCCCAATATAGATGCGAGCACCGTGACCCTATTTGCCTTGATCAACTAGACCAATCAGCTGATAGCACACCAGAATACCATAATTGAAGCAATAGAGCAAGGGCGGACACGGCGATCTTCCCCGCGAAGACATCGTTGTCCACCCTCACTTCGCCGCTCCCCTTCCCCACGAAGGACTCCATCCGAAGAATCTCGAACCCCCTCGCTGGTGCGCGAGGGTCGTCGTCCACGCCTTGAACGCCCCCAGCCGGCGATCTCCCAGAAGCATCATCGCTCTCCGCCTCGGAAGGAACCCAGGCCCTCCACAACTACCAAGAAGTCCAAAACCACCGAGGAGAGACCGAGGAACCGTTCGAGGAATTCCCCTCCACGGCATCACCGGTCCCCTTCGAGATCCCCGGCCGGAAGCGACGACGACGACCAGAGGCTCCTCTGTCGTGGGAGATCATGAACGCCCCAATTCCTGCGGGCATGGAGAAACCCCAACCACTGGGGACCTACGACGGTCTTGCCAACCCCGACGATCACGTCGAAAGTTTCGAAGCCATGCTTGACTTCAGAAACGCCAGGGGAGCCATTAAGTGCAGGCTTTTCCCCACCACCTTACGGAAGGGCGCTATGACATGGTACAAGGGTCTGGCACCCGGGTCGATCACATCCTGGAAGCAACTAAGACAACGCTCCACCAAACACTTTACTGCGTCTCGTCGACACCCGAAGACGGAGGCTGCCCTAGAGAGCATCTTCCAGGGGAAGAACGAATCTCTCTGGAACTACATTGAGAGATTCAACAGAGAAGATGTTGAGGTCCATACGACCGACGACATGAAGATGTATTTGATCATCCATGGACTACGTTTTGGATCTGATTTTGCCAAGTCCGTGGGCCTCCGCAGACCCCGCCGTCTGGAGGACCTCCTCCAACGAGCTTAGTCATACATCGAGCTCGAGGAGTCGGAGGCAGTGCAGATCGCCCTTGAGTCGAGACGCAAGGAAGGCCCCCGCGGCCACAAAGATGAAGACTCTCCTCCCCGACGAGGAGGAGAAAGAAAGAAAGAAAATCAGCCCCGTGATCTTCATGAACCGCGCGGACCAGTTGGCCTGTTCACGGAATACACCCTGCTCAACGCTCCCCGCGCGTGAATCCTCTCCGAGTGCCAGAACTCGGAATTTCTGAAAGGAGGCATCCATTTTTCGAAGTCGACTACTCCCAAATCAAACACTGACAAGTCAAAGTACTGCAGGTTCCACCAGAGCCACGGGCATGTCACAGAAGACTGCATTCATCTCAAGAATGCAATTGAAATCCTCATCAAGGAAGGACACTTGAAGAAATATGCCCAGAAGAATGATACTCCTCGTCCCAGCTCCCGAGAAGCCCAGAATGTCGAGGAGACGACACCTCCTCCCGACGAGAGTCGGCTTCAGGTCGCCCTCAGCGTTACTCGATCCGAAGATTTCTTTGTCCCCGTAATCATTGAAGGCCAAGAAGCTATTCGCAACATGTAGGCAAACTTCCCCCACGAGGACCCCGTCGCTGCCTGTAGCACTTGGGAAGGCTTCCCCAAGGCAATGGTCATCTCCGGGGGTGGTTACGAGAAGTTGTCTGTCGGGTCGATCAAGAGGAAATTTGATGAATTGGAATCAGCAACGTTAGCGAAGACAACCACTCTCAAGAAGGTGCGAGGGAACTCAAACCCTATCACCTTCTATCTCGAGGAGCTCCCTAGAGGAGTGTCCAACGCCACAATCCCCCTCCTGGTCAGGGCTCAGATGGCGAATTTCGACGTTCGAAGGATCCTGGTCGACCAGGGCAGCTCGGTCGACATCATGTACGCCCACCTGTTCGGGACTCTCCAGCTCGACGAGAGACATCTGACCCCGTACGTTGGCTCAGATCTGCAGGGGTTCAACGGCACCACCACCAGCCCATGGGGCTACGTTGAATTTATGGTCACATTCGGGGCCGAAGACACTGCCCGACAGGTGAAGATCCGCTTCCTGGTGGTCGAATGTCCATCCCTCTACAACTGCATCCTCGGGAGGACCACCCTGGCCAAACTTACAGCAGTGCCATCAACGGTCCACCTCAAAATGAAGTACTACACGGCTAGGGGACGGGTAGTTACGATGCACGGGGACATAGACGCGACCAGGAGGTGCTTCGACGCTGCCATCAAATGCATGAGTTCCATCAGCACTAAACCCAAGACCGTGACAAAGCCACCCCCGGACACCGAACAGGTACCTCTCCCGCGCGTCAACGCGGTCGAACTCGACAGCAGGTTCCCGGGCGAACCCGATGAAGACGGGGCAGAAGACCTCGACATCCAGGCGAAAAACAACGGGCGGCCTCTCCACCCAACGCGCCCCATCCCAGACGGAGACTTTGAGCTCGTGGTCCTCGGGGACGATCTAGACCGTAATGTGAAGATTGGCACCGGGATCCCCGACCTGGCGAAGGAGCAGCTGAAGGCATGTATAAGGGAGAATGGTGATTTATTCGCATGGAGCGCCTCCGAGATGCCTGGCCTTGACCTCGAGGTGGCTTGCCATCAGCTCGCAGTAGATCCGGCCGCTAGGGCCATAACTCAACATAGGCGTAAGCAGTCTCCTGAAAAAGCGGAGGCTGCTGAAAAAGCTGCAAAAGACCTCCTAGAGGAAAATTTTATTTCGGAGGCCAGGTACACAACCTGGCTGTCCAACGTTGTACTTGTCAAAAAGAATAATGGAAAATGGAGGATGTGTGTTGATTATACTGATCTTAACCGGGCTTGCCCGAAAGACTCTTATCCTTTGCCTAACATCGATCAGCTGGTCGACAATTCTGCAGGTCACAAACTATTATCCTTTATGGACGCATACTCGGGATACAACCAAATTCCCATGAACAAGGTCGACAAACAGCACACGGCTTTCATGACCGAGTCGGGCAATTACTACTACAACGTAATGCCTTGCAGCCTGAAAAACGCTGGTGCAACCTACCAACAGATGATGAACAAGGTTTTCCGGGCCGAAATCGGTGACATGCTCGAGGTCTACATGGACGACATGATCGTCAAATCTGCGGAAGAAGTCGATTATGCCGCACACCTAAAGAAAGTGTTCGACACAGCGAGGAGGTGCCGCATGAGGTTCAATCCCGACAAATGCACCTTCGGCGTTCGGGCAGGTAAGTTTCTCGGTTACTACCTCACAGAGCGAGGAATCGAAGCTAACCCCGACAAGTGTAGAGCTTTTTCTGAGATCCCTACTCCGGACTCAAAGAAGTCAATACAATCATTGAACGGGATGCTCACCGCCCTCTCCCGCTTCGTCGCCAAGTCGGCGCAGTACGCACTCCCATTTTTCAAACTTCTTCGACAAAAAACGGAGTTTGAATGGAGCGAAGAATGCGAGCAGGCGCTCTTCCACCTAAAACAAGTCTTATCGCAACCCCCGGTCCTCTCACGGCTTAAGAGCGGGGAAACACTTTTCTTGTATCTCGCAATCACGAGTGAAGCAGTCAACGCCGTCCTCATTCGGGAAACCCCGGACAGACAGAAACCAATTTACTTCACGAGTAAAGCCCTCCAAGGCCCCGAGCTCAGGTATCAGCAGATAGAGAAAGTTGCCCTGGCCTTCGTTACCGCGGCTAGGAGGCTACGCCACTACTTCCTCACCCACACTGTCGTCTTAAGGATCGAATAGCCTATAGGGTATCTCCTTGGACGACCGGATATGTCGGGGAGGATGCTCAGGTGGTCGCTCGAACTCGTCGAGTTTGACATCCAATACGAGGGAAGGAAAGCCCTGAAGGCTCAGGTATTGGCCGACTTCGTGGCAGAGATGACCGTCCCGGAACCTTCGACTAACGGATCCCAAAAATGGATGATCTATGTCGATGGAGCATCCAGCCCGAAGGGAAGCGGGGCGGGCATCATCCTCGAAAACGAGGAAGGCATCCTGATCGAGGTATCCCTCGAACTATCCTTCCCGACGTGGAACAACCAAGCGGAGTACGAGGCTTTCCTCGCCGGACTTCGGCTGACCGAGGACCTCGGCGCCAAGGAGGTCAAAATCTTCACCGACTCCTAGCTCGTGGCCTCGCAAGTCCGAGGAAAGTACCAGGCCAAGAACGACAATCTCATCGAATACTTGACCATGGTGAAAGAAAAGATGAAAAAGTTCACCTCCGCAGAAGTAACTCACATCCCCCGCGAGCACAATACCCGAGCAGATGTCTTGTCCAAATTGGCAAGTGTAACACCCCAATTCCCATTGCGAATAAATAATACATAATTAAATCAGAGTAAATAAAAATTTATTTTTCCGACAGAAACAAGGATGCCACATTTAATGAAAGAAAACATAATCCCTGCTCATAAATTTGATACATAACACAAAATGGAATAAACCTAAAAGGGAAACTGTTTCCAACAAAAGGAAAGTTCAATTATAGAATAAAGCGGAAAGATCCATAACTGACTTGTTTTACAAAATAAATTGTTTTATAACATCAAAATATTTATACAAAGTAAATACAAAATATATCCAACAAATGTATACATATATAACAAAAGCGTTCCCCGACTCCCGTGTTATGTATCAGAGCAGACAGACCGACAAAAGGATGGAGAACTAATCTTCACAAAAGCCTCCAAGACACAGATCTGTAATTGCCTCATAGAGCAACAAACCGCAGCAGAAGGGTGAGAAATAACAACTAAATCAAGATTGCATAATAATATGCAACACATATAAATTCACATGCATAATTATTCTCACCACAAGCATCACATACTAATACACATAGCATATATCAATTACACCAACATAATCACATATTCACACATAAGACACACCAAAGTCATAAAATATGGAAACACCCTACCACATCACATAGCATATGTCTATGCATAAAACATATTATCCACAACCAATGCATTTATCACATATGCACATCAATTCACCAATTCAAACATAAATCTCAACACATACTCAATCAATTCATGATTTTCCACACATAATCAATCCATTCATTATTTATGCAAATGCAAAGAGACCGACACAGCGACTCTATGCAAATGCGGTATCATCCATCCATCATTCTCATCATTAGTTCACTCAGGAACTATTGGAATCATCGCTTGTTACTTAGTGTAACTCCCCGTCGGGAAAACGATGTTCCCCGTCGCTCACACCTCTTTGTATAAGGCACACGACCCGATCGCTCACACCTATTTGTATAAGGCACACGATCGTCTATAATCATCGCTCACACATATTTGTATAAGGCACACGATGTTATAGCGGATTCTCTCTGGAACCGTTTCGTCGCTCACACCCACTAGGGCACACGACATCACAAGATGCATATCATGATGCTTGGCATACAAGGACTCATGACAATCAAATGCATCTTCACAAATCAACAATATGGATGATCTCATCATCATTATTCATGCATTGGAACTCAATTCAAACAATGCATTTACTTGCCATAAGGCCACCAAATAACACACATTGAATTTCACATAAACAATGCATTTCATCATAATCCGCAAGCCACAACAATTCCACAAAACTTCATAACAACATACATTGATATTCAACCAAACAATGTATTTTACCACACAACAACATCATTATCATATGCGTTCACATCATATAACATCACACAAGTCCTACGATATATATATGAAGCATATGGCACGATAACACATCAAATACACTCAATTAAAACGGTAAAAGTCGACAAAATGACACATTTCCAAATTCCTGACATAATTAAATCGGCCAACCATCCTAAAACCATTTTTATAAGAAGGAACATTTTATTAGCTTTCTAACGGTACCAAGAACGCCTCGATCCGAGTTACGGATCAAAAGTTATGAATTTTCAAAGAAAAGAATTTATTGAGAAACAGCCAGATTCGCCTGGCGACTTAGGATTTCGCCTGGCGGATCCCCCTTCGCCAGCACTTCGCCTGGCGGACTAGTGACGAACCACAACTTTTAGAAAAACCCCAAGAGTTACAGAAGCTAACCCATTTCTGTCTCTCCGTTTTCGCCTGGCGACTTACGATTTCGCCTGGCGAATCCCCCTTCATCAGCACTTCGCCTGGCGGACTAGTGGCGAGACCTAATTCGCCTGGCGAATTCCCAATTCGCCTGGCAAATCGCACCAGAACCAGAATTTCCTGCTGCGGGTTATATGGTTCCAAAACCCCCAAAAATCCCATTTTTTATCCCAAATCAATTCCAACGGCAAAACAAGTATCAACGATTGTTCATAAACACAGTGTGATCATACAACGCAATTTATATCGAATTCCGATCGTGAAAACATCGATTTCCAATCATTTGTTCATCAATTTATCAAATGAGAAAAAGTTGTAAAACAACCAAAACAATTACCACGAACAACACATATACTTACACAAGCAAGATATAATTGAAACTTCTCACCCTTACCCGATTAATCGTGATTGAAACGGAGATTTCCTCGATTTTCCTCTTTCTCCTCCTCTCTCTTTCTTTCTTCTCCTTTTCCTTCTTTCTTTCTTTTCTTTCTCTTATTGTTCTTTTCTCTCTATTTCTCCCTAATCTCTATTTATATAAAAATATCTAAACCCCAAAAAGACTATTTTACCCCTCAGCTCAAATATCTCGCAACCACTCTCAAAACGCGATAAAACATAATAACGATGAAAAATAATATATTGTCAAATAAAAGTCAAGAATAAAATGATATAAAAACGAAAATAATTAAATCGACTCGATTAAATAAATAAGACAAAACGGGGCGTTACAATTCTCCCCCACTTAGACATTTTCGTCCTCGAAAATATAACTGATACGAACAACTCGGGATACGACTCTCGTATCAGACTAACAAACCGACATGCCAACCAAAGACGCACCACGAATAACACAAACTCACAAACCACCTGCTAACAGCAGCTATAACAATGACACGACAATGACGATAACTACCACGACAAGATGCAGTGCCCATACAATGCACTTGACGACCAACCCACAACTCAAAGAATACCCAAGTTACGAACACACACAGGAATCAGCTACTCGCACTCGAAGCAACACGATGGAAACGAGGCAACAACACAAACAAGAACATAAATTTCCACGACACAACATCGATTCAACAACCTCTACATAACCACAATACCAACATCATTGTCACACAACAATATTACAACAATGCTACGATTCGCCAATCGAACATATAACCAAAACATCCATCTACATAGTAGCCCATGAATAATATTTAAACCTTTCACCTAACACTTCCATTCTGAAACGTCCAATAGTCTCATCATTCCTACATGTTTCCAATGTTCAACCTATGAACTCTTGCAAGTCACACACGCATATATAAAATGTACCACATCACGCTTCCGCTGTGCACTCTAATTACTCGTAACCATCATATCCAACTTCTGACTCTCTCTAGTATTCACCAGAAAAATCATAGTTCACTTCTAATATACCCAACCTCACACTCTATTGTGTTATTGTTGGTTGCAGAATAGGGCAAGCAAGCAAAAAGATTTGGAAGTATTTTTCTGGGAATTTATCGTGTCCACAGAGATCGGTGCTACTGAACTGCCGTTCGACAATCTCTAAGTTTATGAGTTTGGGTTTAAAATGGTTTAAAGCGTAAATGTGGAAAAGTAAATAAAAACATAAAAACAATTCATTCTTCGAAGAGAAAAGACGTATCAAGCATGTATATATTCCACTCGTCACAAACTTAAACCAATCGACTAGTTACACTCAACTTACAATACTCCTCAATATCACCCGGTATCGCTCACAATAGTGTTCATCTCTGACACACCGAGTTGAGAAACAACTGTATCACTCTCTTCGTCACTCTCGCGCACGAAGCCTCGAAATACGGAAGGCATTTAAGTTCCGACACCCATACGGATTGTTAGTTCTAAATCTATCTCTAGCATCCAGAAACTAACAGATAATCATCCCTAATCAAGATTTGTGATGTTTATCTCTAACACAACCCAAACCCCGCGCATAAAGCAAAAATCAGAAATAATCATCGAGAAAGATTTGTAAAGCAAATTAAATATAACACCATGATCAACAAATATACATGAGATCTAAGTAAGACATATACAAACCCAACATAGAAGAAAAACATGAAGAAAATAAGAAATGAACCAAACACTTCACGGTTTGTCGGCGCCGATCGATGAGAAATCCACCCCGGATCATCCAAATGTAAGCCACAATGATGTTTCCTAAGCTAATCTACAAGAAAAATGAAGTTTGATGGAGTTGGGAGCAAAAAATACCCAAAACCATCCCTAAAAATGTGTTTTTTTTACTATATTTATTGTTGTCAAAGTCGCAGAGCGCGCTCAGCGCGCGTTTTTGAAGTTAAACCGCCTTAAAAAGCGCGCTCAGCGGGCTTGGAGGGCGCTCAGCGCGCAACTCCCTGTAAGTAGCTCTTTCTAGTGGCTTGGAGCGCGCTCAGCGCGCTCCAAGCATGCTTCATGGGGCTTGGAGCGCGCTCAGCGCGCTCAAAGCATGCTCGAAAATCCAAAGCTTATTTTCTTCATAACTCTTGAACCGTAATTCCGTTTTTAGCCCGGTTCGAAGCGTTGGAAAGCTTATTCAATGCTCTATACAACAATGGCAAAATACCACTGCTTGAATACCTACAAAAATGAGATAAAATCAATTAAACTCAATGATATATAAACGAAATGCAATATATACACTAAAATGTAACTATACGCATTCATAAACAAAACAGGGTTTATTCATATGATATTTAACAAAAAGCAACGATAAGTGCAACAAAACATATATACAAAAACAGGTACATTTTGCACTTATCAACTCTCATTTTGTTGGTTGCAGAATAGGGCAAGCAAGCAAAAAGATTTGGAAGTATTTTTCCGGGAATTTATCGTGTCCACAGAGATCGGTGCTACTGAACTGCCGTTCGACAATCTCTAAGTTTATGAGTTTGGGTTTAAAATGGTTTAAAGCGTAAATGTGGAAAAGTAAATAAAAACATAAAAACAATTCATTCTTCGAAGAGAAAAGACGTATCAAGCATGTATATATTCCACTCGTCACAAACTTAAACCAATCGACTAGTTACACTCAACTTACAATACTCCTCAATATCACCCGGTATCGCTCACAATAGTGTTCATCTCTGACACACCGAGTTGAGAAACAACCGTATCACTCTCTTCGTCACTCTCGCGCACGAAGCCTCGAAATACGGAAGGCATTTAAGTTCCGACACCCATACGGATTGTTAGCTCTAAATCTATCTCTAGCATCCAGAAACTAACAGATAATCATCCCTAATCAAGATTTGTGATGTTTATCTCTAACACAACCCAAACCCCGCGCATAAAGCAAAAATCAGAAATAATCATCGATAAAGATTTGTAAAGCAAATTAAATATAACACCATGATCAACAAATATACATGAGATCTAAGTAAGACATATACAAACCCAACATAGAAGAAAAACATGAAGAAAATCAGAAATGAACCAAACATTTCACGGTTTGTCGGCGCCGATCGATGAGAAATCCACCCCGGATCATCCAAATGTAAGCTCCAATGATGTTTCCTAAGCTAATCTACAAGAAAAATGAAGTTTGATGGAGTTGGGAGCAAAAAATACCCAAAACCATCCCTAAAAATGTGTTTTTTTTCACTATATTTATTGCTGTCAAAGTCGTACATCGCGCTCAGCGCGCTACGGGCGCTCAGCGCGCGTTTTTGAAGTTAAACCGCCTTAAAAAGCGCGCTCAGCGGGCTTGGAGCGCGCTCAGTGCGCAACTCCCTGTAAGTAGCTCTTTCTGGTGGCTTGGAGCGCGCTCAGCGCGCTCCAAGCATGCTTCCTGGGGCTTGGAGCGCGCTCAGCGCGCTCAAAGCATGCTCGAAAATCCAAAGCTTATTTTCTTCATAACTCTTGAACCGTAATTCCGTTTTTCGCCCGGTTCAAAGCGTTGGAAAGCTTATTCAATGCTCTATACAACAATGGCAAAATCCCATTGCTTGAATACCTACAAAAATGAGATAAAATCAATTAAACTCAATGATATATAAACGAAATGCAATATATACACTAAAATGTAACTATACGCATTCTTAAACAAAACAGGGTTTATTCATATGATATTTAACAAAAAGCAACGATAAGTGCAACAAAACATATATACAAAAACAGGTACATTTTGCACTTATCAACTCTCCCCAACTTACATAATTGTTTGTCCTCAAACAAAGCCAACAAACTAAAGGAACAAAAGTGAAATCCAAGAAATCACGCAACAACAAGTTTTGAAAACGGAAAACAAATGCAATGGTTCAATCGAAAATGGTACACACAAAGTAAATAGTTACCACTAAACTACAACGATAACATAATCACGAAGCAAATGCTAAATACAAAAGTCATGCCAAACATTCTAAAACAACACAAGTTCAAATGTGAATCACACCTAGCAAAAATAATCATCGGTAGATGAAAAACATAAAATGAGGTACTTTCACTCACACAACAATCTTACAAACAAAAGACTAAATTATGCATCCATCCAAAAATTCACATTGAACATACAAAGGCAAGAATCACAAGGACTTTTCAAGGTTGTAATGTGGTCGGGTAAATAAACAAGGGGAAATTCCTAAAGCTAATCGAAACAAAAACTTGCTGAAACCTAAGGGAGTGATCAACTCACAAAAGTTCAAACACAAAATTTCAATGAAACTTCTTCCACACACCCAAGTGTTACACAACAACACACAACTTATTTAGCACAATTATTGAAACTCTTTTTGTTTCCTTTTTCAAGGATTTTCTTTTTCTCCCTTTTTTTCTTTCTTTTTCTCTTTCACAAATTTTTTTCTTTTTTCTTTTTTTTTTCAATCCTCATAGAATCCAACCAATGAGTATACAATCATCCTCTCCCCAACTTGAATTCAACCGCACCATCATGTGAATACTCCCTACTTTCTAAGGCAAGGAAAAAATCCATACAACAACACAAAATTGAGGTCCAAGAAAAAACAAAATCCATTCAAAAATAAGTGAACTAAATACTCATAGACAAGCATTAAGTTCAAATAAAAACATGGATCAAAAAGCTCAAAGGGGTTACAAATTCTCACACACTCACAAGGTGAATTGACTATTTGGCTAAGGTGGTTGTGCTCAAAATGAAACAAATGCCTTGATCCTTTTCATGCATTCATATACACAACATAAACAACAGATTCAACATAATAAAATCCAGTAAAACAAAATTGTCGGTACTCCGAGCATATAACAATGGAAGGCTTCCTCACAAAAAGGTTGGGAACTAAAGTGATTCACACAAGAACAAGTATACAAAAGAATAAATGGCATGAAAGTTTGTAAAAAGCCTAAGTATCATGAATATGCTAAAGTCAAGAAAGCGATAAACACATACCTTGAACGTGTACAAAACTTTAAACACTATCATTACCACGCATTCGCAAGTTAAAACACTCAAAACGGAAAAATCACCGAATGCGACTTCAAGCAATCGGGCAAAAATTTGAGTCCAAACAATCAACAAAAGAATTAGAAAAATTACTAATAATTACTAATATATAAGGCCTTGGTGGAAGTGGGAAGAAGGGAGAGCAAGTGAACAATTAAAAGAATTCACTAGCTCAGTACAGCAGAGCGCGCTCAGCGCGCAGGTCCGCGCTCAGCGCGCTACACCAGAACCAGAAAAATCAGTATAGCAACAAGGTTCTGGTGTAGGCCTCCACTTAACACCTACACAATCTCATATACAATGAAAAAGTAATAACGGAACAAAAAACGATAAAACACGCTTGTTTTACGTCGTAAGCTCGACGCCTATTATTTATACACACTTCTCCAAGTTGCCTCTTTACACGGTTAGCGCTCACCGACGACGAAACCTAACCAAACACTTAGTAAACGTGAAGAGAAACAAATATATACACTATATTTACAATTATGCAAAACATCTAAAATTCACAAATATGGTAAACATATACAAGTATCAATATAAACAAGTGAAAATAGACAATATATACGATATCTACAAAACTCAAAAACAAAGAAACTATCGCAATGCGATTCAATAAAAACACCAATCCCCGGCAACGGCGCCATTTTGTTGGTTGCAGAATAGGGCAAGCAAGAAAAAATATTTGGAAGTATTTTTCCGGGAATTTATCGTGTCCACAGAGATCGGTGCTACTGAACTGCCGTTCAACAATCTCTAAGTTTATGAGTTTGGGTTTAAAATGGTTTAAAGCGTAAATGTGGAAAAGTAAATAAAAACATAAAAACAATTCATTCTTCGAAGAGAAAAGACGTATCAAGCATGTATATATTCCACTCGTCACAAACTTAAACCAATCGACTAGTTACACTCAACTTACAATACTCCTCAATATCACTCGGTATCGCTCATAATAGTGTTCATCTCTGACACACCGAGTTGAGAAACAACCGTATCACTCTCTTCGTCACTCTCGCGCACGAAGCCTCGAAATACGGAAGGCATTTAAGTTCCGACACCCATACGGATTGTTAGCTCTAAATCTATCTCTAGCATCCAGAAACTAACAGATAATCATCCCTAATCAAGATTTGTGATGTTTATCTCTAACACAACCCAAACCCCGCGCATAAAGCAAAAATCAGAAATAATCATCGATAAAGATTTGTAAAGCAAATTAAATATAACACCATGATCAACAAATATACATGAGATCTAAGTAAGACATATACAAACCCAACATAGAAGAAAAACATGAAGAAAATCAGAAATGAACCAAACACTTCACGGTTTGTCGGCGCCGATCGATGAGAAATCCACCCCGGATCATCCAAATGTAAGCTCCAATGATGTTTCCTAAGCTAATCTACAAGAAAAATGAAGTTTGATGGAGTTGGGAGCAAAAAATACCCAAAACCATCCCTAAAAATGTGTTTTTGTCACTATATTTATTGCCGTCAAAGTCGCAGAGCGCGCTCAGCGCGCGTTTTTGAAGTTAAACCGCCTTAAAAAGCGCGCTCAGCGGGCTTGGAGCGCGCTCAGCGCGCAACTCCCTGTAAGTAGCTCTTTCTGGTGGCTTGGAGCGCGCTCAGCGCGCTCCAAGCATGCTTTCTGGGGCTTGGAGCGCGCTCAGCGCGCTCAAAGCATGCTCGAAAATCCAAAGCTTATTTTCTTCATAACTCTTGAACCGTAATTCCGTTTTTCGCCCAGTTCGAAGCGTTGGAAAGCTTATTCAATGCTCTATACAACAATGGCAAAATCCCACTGCTTGAATACCTACAAAAATGAGATAAAATCAATTAAACTCAATGATATATAAACGAAATGCAATATATACACTAAAATGTAACTATACGCATTTATAAACAAAACAGGGTTTATTCATATGATATTTAACAAAAAGCAACGATAAGTGCAACAAAACATATATACAAAAACAGGTACATTTTGCACTTATCAACTCTCCCCAACTTACATAATTGTTTGTCCTCAAACAAAGCCAACAAACTAAAGGAACAAAAGTGAAATCCAAGAAATCACGCAACAACAAGTTTTGAAAACGGAAAACAAATGCAATGGTTCAATCGAAAATGGTACACACAAAGTAAATACTTACCACTAAACTACAACGATAACATAATCACGAAGCAAATGCTAAATACAAAAGTCATGCCAAACATTCTAAAACAACACAAGTTCAAATGTGAATCACACCTAGCAAAAATAATCATCGGTAGATGAAAAACATAAAATGAGGTACTTTCACTCACACAACAATCTTACAAACAAAAGACTAAATTATGCATCCATCCAAAAATTCACATTGAACATACAAAGGCAAGAATCACAAGGACTTTTCAAGGTTGTAATGTGGTCGGGTAAATAAACAAGGGGAAATTCCTAAAGCTAATCGAAACAAAAACTTGCTGAAACCTAAGGGAGTGATCAACTCACAAAAGTTCAAACACAAAATTTCAATGAAACTTCTTCCACACACCCAAGTGTTACACAACAACACACAACTTATTTAGCACAATTATTGAAACTCTTTTTGTTTTCTTTTTCAAGGATTTTCTTTTTCTCCCTTTTTTTCTTTCTTTTTCTCTTTCACAAATTTTTTTCTTTTTTCTTTTTTTTTTCAATCCTCATAGAATCCAACCAATGAGTATACAATCATCCTCTCCCCAACTTGAATTCAACCGCACCATCATGTGAATACTCCCTACTTTCTAAGGCAAGGAAAAAATCCATACAACAACACAAAATTGAGGTCCAAGAAAAACAAAATCCATTCAAAAATAAGTGAACTAAATACTCATAGACAAGCATTAAGTTCAAATAAAAACATGGATCAAAAAGCTCAAAGGGGTTACAAATTCTCACACACTCACAAGGTGAAATGACTATTTGGCTAAGGTGGTTGTGCTCAAAATGAAACAAATGCCTTGATCCTTTTCATGCATTCATATACACAACATAAACAACAGATTCAACATAATAAAATCCAGTAAAACAAAATTGTCGGTACTCCGAGCATATAACAATGGAAGGCTTCCTCACAAAAAGGTTGGGAACTAAAGTGATTCACACAAGAACAAGTATACAAAAGAATAAATGGCATGAAAGTTTGTAAAAAGCCTAAGTATCATGAATATGCTAAAGTCAAGAAAGCGATAAACACATACCTTGAACGTGTACAAAACTTTAAACACTATTATTACCACGCATTCGCAAGTTAAAACACTCAAAACGGAAAAATCACCGAATGCGACTTCAAGCAATCAGGCAAAAATTTGAGTCCAAACAATCAACAAAAGAATTAGAAAAATTACTAATAATTACTAATATATAAGGCCTTGGTGGAAGTGGGAAGAAGGGAGAGCAAGTGAACAATTAAAAGAATTCACTAGCTCAGTACAGCAGAGCGCGCTCAGCGCGCAGGCCCGCGCTCAGCGCGCTACACCAGAACCAGAAAAATCAGTATAGCAACAAGGTTCTGGTGTAGGCCTCCACTTAACACCTACACAATCTCATATACAATGAAAAAGTAATAACGGAACAAAAAACGATAAAACACGCTTTTTTTACGTCGTAAGCTTGACGCCTATTATTTATACACACTTCTCCAAGTTGCCTCTTTACACGGTTAGCGCTCACCGACGACGAAACCTAACCAAACACTTAGTAAACGTGAAGAGAAACAAATATATACACTATATTTACAATTATGCAAAACATCTAAAATTCACAAATATGGTAAACATATACAAGTATCAATATAAACAAGTGAAAATAGACAATATATACGATATCTACAAAACTCAAAAACAAAGAAACTATCGCAATGCGATTCAATAAAAACACCAATCCCCGGCAACGGCGCCATTTTGTTGGTTGCAGAATAGGGCAAGCAAGAAAAAAGATTTGGAAGTATTTTTCCGGAAATTTATCGTGTCCATAGAGATCGGTGCTACTGAACTGCCGTTCGACAATCTCTAAGTTTATGAGTTTGGGTTTAAAATGGTTTAAAGCGTAAATGTGGAAAAGTAAATAAAAACATAAAAACAATTCATTCTTCGAAGAGAAAAGACGTATCAAGCATGTAGATATTCCACTCGTCACGAACTTAAACCAATCGACTAGTTACACTCAACTTACAATACTCCTCAATATCACTCGGTATCGCTCACAATAGTGTTCATCTCTGACACACCGAGTTGAGAAACAACCGTATCACTCTCTTCGTCACTCTCGCGCACGAAGCCTCGAAATACGGAAGGCATTTAAGTTCCGACACCCATACGGATTGTTAGCTCTAAATCTATCTCTAGCATCCAGAAACTAACAGATAATCATCCCTAATCAAGATTTGTGATGTTTATCTCTAACACAACCCAAACCCCGCGCATAAAGCAAAAATCAGAAATAATCATCGATAAAGATTTGTAAAGCAAATTAAATATAACACCATGATCAACAAATATACATGAGATCTAAGTAAGACATATACAAACCCAACATAGAAGAAAAACATGAAGAAAATCAGAAATGAACCAAACACTTCACGGTTTGTCGGCGCCGATCGATGAGAAATCCACCCCGGATCATCCAAATGTAAGCTCCAATGATGTTTCCTAAGCTAATCTACAAGAAAAATGAAGTTTGATGGAGTTGGGAGCAAAAAATACCCAAAACCATCCCAAAAAATGTGTTTTTTTCACTATATTTATTGCCGTCAAAGTCGCAGAGCGCGCTCAGCGCGCGTTTTTGAAGTTAAACCGCCTTAAAAAGCGCGCTCAGCGGGCTTGGAGCGCGCTCAGCGCGCAACTCCCTGTAAGTAGCTCTTTCTGGTGAGCGCGCTCCAAGCATGCTTCCTGGGGCTTGGAGCGCGCTCAGCGCGCTCAAAGCATGCTCGAAAATCCAAAGCTTATTTTCTTCATAACTCTTGAACCGTAATTCCGTTTTTCGCCCGGTTCGAAGCGTTGGAAAGCTTATTCAATGCTCTATACAACAATGGCAAAATCCCACTGCTTGAATACCTACAAAAATGAGATAAAATCAATTAAACTCAATGATATATAAACGAAATGCAATATATACACTAAAATGTAACTATACGCATTCATAAACAAAACAGGGTTTATTCATATGATATTTAACAAAAAGCAACGATAAGTGCAATAAAACATATATACAAAAACAGGTACATTTTGCACTTATCAACTCTCCCCAACTTACATAATTGTTTGTCCTCAAACAAAGCCAACAAACTAAAGGAACAAAAGTGAAATCCAAGAAATCACGCAACAACAAGTTTTGAAAACGGAAAACAAATGCAATGGTTCAATCGAAAATGGTACACACAAAGTAAATACTTACCACTAAACTACAACGATAACATAATCACGAAGCAAATGCTAAATACAAAAGTCATGCCAAACATTCTAAAACAACACAAGTTCAAATGTGAATCACACCTAGCAAAAATAATCATCGGTAGATGAAAAACATAAAATGAGGTACTTTCACTCACACAACAATCTTACAAACAAAAGACTAAATTATGCATCCATCCAAAAATTCACATTGAACATACAAAGGCAAGAATCACAAGGACTTTTCAAGGTTGTAATGTGGTCGGGTAAATAAACAAGGGGAAATTCCTAAAGCTAATCGAAACAAAAACTTGCTGAAACCTAAGGGAGTGATCAACTCACAAAAGTTCAAACACAAAATTTCAATGAAACTTCTTCCACACACCCAAGTGTTACACAACAACACACAACTTATTTAGCACAATTATTGAAACTCTTTTTGTTTCCTTTTTCAAGGATTTTCTTTTTCTCCCTTTTTTTCTTTCTTTTTCTCTTTCACAAATTTTTTTCTTTTTTCTTTTTTTTTTTCAATCCTCATAGAATCCAACCAATGAGTATACAATCATCCTCTCCCCAACTTGAATTCAACCGCACCATCATGTGAATACTCCCTACTTTCTAAGGCAAGGAAAAAATCCATACAACAACACAAAATTGAGGTCCAAGAAAAACAAAATCCATTCAAAAATAAGTGAACTAAATACTCATAGACAAGCATTAAGTTCAAATAAAAACATGGATCAAAAAGCTCAAAGGGGTTACAAATTCTCACACACTCACAAGGTGAAATGACTATTTGGCTAAGGTGGTTGTGCTCAAAATGAAACAAATGCCTTGATCCTTTTCATGCATTCATATACACAACATAAACAACAAATTCAACATAATAAAATCCAGTAAAACAAAATTGTCGGTACTCCGAGCATATAACAATGGAAGGCTTCCTCACAAAAAGGTTGGGAACTAAAGTGATTCACACAAGAACAAGTATACAAAAGAATAAATGGCATGAAAGTTTGTAAAAAGCCTAAGTATCATGAATATGCTAAAGTCAAGAAAGCGATAAACACATACCTTGAACGTGTACAAAACTTTAAACACTATTATTACCACGCATTCGCAAGTTAAAACACTCAAAACGGAAAAATCACCGAATGCGACTTCAAGCAATCAGGCAAAAATTTGAGTCCAAACAATCAACAAAAGAATTAGAAAAATTACTAATAATTACTAATATATAAGGCCTTGGTGGAAGTGGGAAGAAGGGAGAGCAAGTGAACAATTAAAAGAATTCACTAGCTCAGTACAGCAGAGCGCGCTCAGCGCGCAGGCCCGCGCTCAGCGCGCTACACCAGAACCAGAAAAATCAGTATAGCAACAAGGTTCTGGTGTAGGCCTCCACTTAACACCTACACAATCTCATATACAATGAAAAAGTAATAACGGAACAAAAAACGATAAAACACGCTTTTTTTACGTCGTAAGCTTGACGCCTATTATTTATACACACTTCTCCAAGTTGCCTCTTTACACGGTTAGCGCTCACCGACGACGAAACCTAACCAAACACTTAGTAAACGTGAAGAGAAACAAATATATACACTATATTTACAATTATGCAAAACATCTAAAATTCACAAATATGGTAAACATATACAAGTATCAATATAAACAAGTGAAAATAGACAATATATACGATATCTACAAAACTCAAAAACAAAGAAACTATCGCAATGCGATTCAATAAAAACACCAATCCCCGGCAACGGCGCCATTTTGTTGGTTGCAGAATAGGGCAAGCAAGAAAAAAGATTTGGAAGTATTTTTCCGGAAATTTATCGTGTCCACAGAGATCGGTGCTACTGAACTGCCGTTCGACAATCTCTAAGTTTATGAGTTTGGGTTTAAAATGGTTTAAAGCGTAAATGTGGAAAAGTAAATAAAAACATAAAAACAATTCATTCTTCGAAGAGAAAAGACGTATCAAGCATGTATATATTCCACTCGTCACGAACTTAAACCAATCGACTAGTTACACTCAACTTACAATACTCCTCAATATCACTCGGTATCGCTCACAATAGTGTTCATCTCTGACACACCGAGTTGAGAAACAACCGTATCACTCTCTTCGTCACTCTCGCGCACGAAGCCTCGAAATACGGAAGGCATTTAAGTTCCGACACCCATACGGATTGTTAGCTCTAAATCTATCTCTAGCATCCAGAAACTAACAGATAATCATCCCTAATCAAGATTTGTGATGTTTATCTCTAACACAACCCAAACCCCGCGCATAAAGCAAAAATCAGAAATAATCATCGATAAAGATTTGTAAAGCAAATTAAATATAACACCATGATCAACAAATATACATGAGATCTAAGTAAGACATATACAAACCCAACATAGAAGAAAAACATGAAGAAAATCAGAAATGAACCAAACACTTCACGGTTTGTCGGCGCCGATCGATGAGAAATCCACCCCGGATCATCCAAATGTAAGCTCCAATGATGTTTCCTAAGCTAATCTACAAGAAAAATGAAGTTTGATGGAGTTGGGAGCAAAAAATACCCAAAACCATCCCAAAAAATGTGTTTTTTTTCACTATATTTATTGCCGTCAAAGTCGCAGAGCGCGCTCAGCGCGCGTTTTTGAAGTTAAACCGCCTTAAAAAGCGCGCTCAGCGGGCTTGGAGCGCGCTCAGCGTGCAACTCCCTGTAAGTAGCTCTTTCTGGTGGCTTGGAGCGCGCTCAGCGCGCTCCAAGCATGCTTCCTGGGGCTTGGAGCGCGCTCAGCGCGCTCAAAGCATGCTCGAAAATCCAAAGCTTATTTTCTTCATAACTCTTGAACCGTAATTCCGTTTTTCGCCCGGTTCGAAGCGTTGGAAAGCTTATTCAATGCTCTATACAACAATGGCAAAATCCCACTGCTTGAATACCTACAAAAATGAGATAAAATCAATTAAACTCAATGATATATAAACGAAATGCAATATATACACTAAAATGTAACTATACGCATTCATAAACAAAACAGGGTTTATTCATATGATATTTAACAAAAAGCAACGATAAGTGCAACAAAACATATATACAAAAACAGGTACATTTTGCACTTATCAACTCTCCCCAACTTACATAATTGTTTGTCCTCAAACAAAGCCAACAAACTAAAGGAACAAAAGTGAAATCCAAGAAATCACGCAACAACAAGTTTTGAAAACGGAAAACAAATGCAATGGTTCAATCGAAAATGGTACACACAAAGTAAATAGTTACCACTAAACTACAACGATAACATAATCACGAAGCAAATGCTAAATACAAAAGTCATGCCAAACATTCTAAAACAACACAAGTTCAAATGTGAATCACACCTAGCAAAAATAATCATCGGTAGATGAAAAACATAAAATGAGGTATTTCACTCACACAACAATCTTACAAACAAAAGACTAAATTATGCATCCATCCAAAAATTCACATTGAACATACAAAGGCAAGAATCACAAGGACTTTTCAAGGTTGTAATGTGGTCGGGTAAATAAACAAGGGGAAATTCCTAAAGCTAATCGAAACAAAAACTTGCTGAAACCTAAGGGAGTGATCAACTCACAAAAGTTCAAACACAAAATTTCAATGAAACTTCTTCCACACACCCAAGTGTTACACAACAACACACAACTTATTTAGCAAAATTATTGAAACTCTTTTTGTTTCCTTTTTCAAGGATTTTCTTTTTCTCAATTTTTTTCTTTCTTTTTCTCTTTCACAAATTTTTTTCTTTTTTCTTTTTTTTTTCAATCCTCATAGAATCCAACCAATGAGTATACCATCATCCTTTCCCCAACTTGAATTCAACCGCACCATCATGTGAATACTCCCTACTTTCTAAGGCAAGGAAAAAATCCATACAACAACACAAAATTGAGGTCCAAGAAAAAATAAAATCCATTCAAAAATAAGTGAACTAAATACTCATAGACAAGCATTAAGTTCAAATAAAAACATGGATCAAAAAGCTCAAAGGGGTTACAAATTCTCACACACTCACAAGGTGAATTGACTATTTGGCTAAGGTGGTTGTGCTCAAAATGAAACAAATGCCTTGATCCTTTTCATGCATTCATATACACAACATAAACAACAGATTCAACATAATAAAATCCAGTAAAACAAAATTGTCGGTACTCCGAGCATATAACAATGGAAGGCTTCCTCACAAAAAGGTTGGGAACTAAAGTGATTCACACAAGAACAAGTATACAAAAGAATAAATGGCATGAAAGTTTGTAAAAAGCCTAAGTATCATGAATATGCTAAAGTCAAGAAAGCGATAAACACATACCTTGAACGTGTACAAAACTTTAAACACTATTATTACCACGCATTCGCAAGTTAAAACACTCAAAACGGAAAAATCACCGAATGCGACTTCAAGCAATCAGGCAAAAATTTGAGTCCAAACAATCAACAAAAGAATTAGAAAAATTACTAATAATTACTAATATATAAGGCCTTGGTGGAAGTGGGAAGAAGGGAGAGCAAGTGAACAATTAAAAGAATTCACTAGCTCAGTACAGCAGAGCGCGCTCAGCGCGCAGGCCCGCGCTCAGCGCGCTACACCAGAACCAGAAAAATCAGTATAGCAACAAGGTTCTGGTGTAGGCCTCCACTTAACACCTACACAATCTCATATACAATGAAAAAGTAATAACGGAACAAAAAACGATAAAACACGCTTTTTTTACGTCGTAAGCTTGACGCCTATTATTTATACACACTTCTCCAAGTTGCCTCTTTACACGGTTAGCGCTCACCGACGACGAAACCTAACCAAACACTTAGTAAACGTGAAGAGAAACAAATATATACACTATATTTACAATTATGCAAAACATCTAAAATTCACAAATATGGTAAACATATACAAGTATCAATATAAACAAGTGAAAATAGACAATATATACGATATCTACAAAACTCAAAAACAAAGAAACTATCGCAATGCGATTCAATAAAAACACCAATCCCCGGCAACGGCGCCATTTTGTTGGTTGCAGAATAGGGCAAGCAAGAAAAAAGATTTGGAAGTATTTTTCCGGAAATTTATCGTGTCCACAGAGATCGGTGCTACTGAACTGCCGTTCGACAATCTCTAAGTTTATGAGTTTGGGTTTAAAATGGTTTAAAGCGTAAATGTGGAAAAGTAAATAAAAACATAAAAACAATTCATTCTTCGAAGAGAAAAGACGTATCAAGCATGTATATATTCCACTCGTCACGAACTTAAACCAATCGACTAGTTACACTCAACTTACAATACTCCTCAATATCACTCGGTATCGCTCACAATAGTGTTCATCTCTGACACACCGAGTTGAGAAACAACCGTATCACTCTCTTCGTCACTCTCGCGCACGAAGCCTCGAAATACGGAAGGCATTTAAGTTCCGACACCCATACGGATTGTTAGCTCTAAATCTATCTCTAGCATCCAGAAACTAACAGATAATCATCCCTAATCAAGATTTGTGATGTTTATCTCTAACACAACCCAAACCCCGCGCATAAAGCAAAAATCAGAAATAATCATCGATAAAGATTTGTAAAGCAAATTAAATATAACACCATGATCAACAAATATACATGAGATCTAAGTAAGACATATACAAACCCAACATAGAAGAAAAACATGAAGAAAATCAGAAATGAACCAAACACTTCACGGTTTGTCGGCGCCGATCGATGAGAAATCCACCCCGGATCATCCAAATGTAAGCTCCAATGATGTTTCCTAAGCTAATCTACAAGAAAAATGAAGTTTGATGGAGTTGGGAGCAAAAAATACCCAAAACCATCCCAAAAAATGTGTTTTTTTCACTATATTTATTGCCGTCAAAGTCGCAGAGCGCGCTCAGCGCGCGTTTTTGAAGTTAAACCGCCTTAAAAAGCGCGCTCAGCGGGCTTGGAGCGCGCTCAGCGTGCAACTCCCTGTAAGTAGCTCTTTCTGGTGGCTTGGAGCGCGCTCAGCGCGCTCCAAGCATGCTTCCTGGGGCTTGGAGCGCGCTCAGCGCGCTCAAAGCATGCTCGAAAATCCAAAGCTTATTTTCTTCATAACTCTTGAACCGTAATTCCGTTTTTCGCCCGGTTCGAAGCGTTGGAAAGCTTATTCAATGCTCTATACAACAATGGCAAAATCCCACTGCTTGAATACCTACAAAAATGAGATAAAATCAATTAAACTCAATGATATATAAACGAAATGCAATATATACACTAAAATGTAACTATACGCATTCATAAACAAAACAGGGTTTATTCATATGATATTTAACAAAAAGCAACGATAAGTGCAACAAAACATATATACAAAAACAGGTACATTTTGCACTTATCAACTCTCCCCAACTTACATAATTGTTTGTCCTCAAACAAAGCCAACAAACTAAAGGAACAAAAGTGAAATCCAAGAAATCACGCAACAACAAGTTTTGAAAACGGAAAACAAATGCAATGGTTCAATCGAAAATGGTACACACAAAGTAAATAGTTACCACTAAACTACAACGATAACATAATCACGAAGCAAATGCTAAATACAAAAGTCATGCCAAACATTCTAAAACAACACAAGTTCAAATGTGAATCACACCTAGCAAAAATAATCATCGGTAGATGAAAAACATAAAATGAGGTATTTCACTCACACAACAATCTTACAAACAAAAGACTAAATTATGCATCCATCCAAAAATTCACATTGAACATACAAAGGCAAGAATCACAAGGACTTTTCAAGGTTGTAATGTGGTCGGGTAAATAAACAAGGGGAAATTCCTAAAGCTAATCGAAACAAAAACTTGCTGAAACCTAAGGGAGTGATCAACTCACAAAAGTTCAAACACAAAATTTCAATGAAACTTCTTCCACACACCCAAGTGTTACACAACAACACACAACTTATTTAGCAAAATTATTGAAACTCTTTTTGTTTCCTTTTTCAAGGATTTTCTTTTTCTCAATTTTTTTCTTTCTTTTTCTCTTTCACAAATTTTTTTCTTTTTTCTTTTTTTTTTCAATCCTCATAGAATCCAACCAATGAGTATACCATCATCCTTTCCCCAACTTGAATTCAACCGCACCATCATGTGAATACTCCCTACTTTCTAAGGCAAGGAAAAAATCCATACAACAACACAAAATTGAGGTCCAAGAAAAAATAAAATCCATTCAAAAATAAGTGAACTAAATACTCATAGACAAGCATTAAGTTCAAATAAAAACATGGATCAAAAAGCTCAAAGGGGTTACAAATTCTCACACACTCACAAGGTGAATTGACTATTTGGCTAAGGTGGTTGTGCTCAAAATGAAACAAATGCCTTGATCCTTTTCATGCATTCATATACACAACATAAACAACAGATTCAACATAATAAAATCCAGTAAAACAAAATTGTCGGTACTCCGAGCATATAACAATGGAAGGCTTCCTCACAAAAAGGTTGGGAACTAAAGTGATTCACACAAGAACAAGTATACAAAAGAATAAATGGCATGAAAGTTTGTAAAAAGCCTAAGTATCATGAATATGCTAAAGTCAAGAAAGCGATAAACACATACCTTGAACGTGTACAAAACTTTAAACACTATCATTACCACGCATTCGCAAGTTAAAACACTCAAAACGGAAAAATCACCGAATGCGACTTCAAGCAATCGGGCAAAAATTTGAGTCCAAACAATCAACAAAAGAATTAGAAAAATTACTAATAATTACTAATATATAAGGCCTTGGTGGAAGTGGGAAGAAGGGAGAGCAAGTGAACAATTAAAAGAATTCACTAGCTCAGTACAGCAGAGCGCGCTCAGCGCGCAGGCCCGCGCTCAGCGTGCTACACCAGAACCAGAAAAATCAGTATAGCAACAAGGTTCTGGTGTAGGCCTCCACTTAACACCTACACAATCTCATATACAATGAAAAAGTAATAACGGAACAAAAAACGATAAAACACGCTTGTTTTACGTCGTAAGCTCGACGCCTATTATTTATACACACTTCTCCAAGTTGCCTCTTTACACGGTTAGCGCTCACCGACGACGAAACCTAACCAAACACTTAGTAAACGTGAAGAGAAACAAATATATACACTATATTTACAATTATGCAAAACATCTAAAATTCACAAATATGGTAAACATATACAAGTATCAATATAAACAAGTGAAAATAGACAATATATACGATATCTACAAAACTCAAAAACAAAGAAACTATCGCAATGCGATTCAATAAAAACACCAATCCCCGGCAACGGCGCCATTTTGTTGGTTGCAGAATAGGGCAAGCAAGCAAAAAGATTTGGAAGTATTTTTCCGGGAATTTATCGTGTCCACAGAGATCGGTGCTACTGAACTGCCGTTCGACAATCTCTAAGTTTATGAGTTTGGGTTTAAAATGGTTTAAAGCGTAAATGTGGAAAAGTAAATAAAAACATAAAAACAATTCATTCTTCGAAGAGAAAAGACGTATCAAGCATGTATATATTCCACTCGTCACAAACTTAAACCAATCGACTAGTTACACTCAACTTACAATACTCCTCAATATCACCCGGTATCGCTCACAATAGTGTTCATCTCTGACACACCGAGTTGAGAAACAACCGTATCACTCTCTTTGTCACTCTCGCGCACGAAGCCTCGAAATACGGAAGGCATTTAAGTTCCGACACCCATACGGATTGTTAGCTCTAAATCTATCTCTAGCATCCAGAAACTAACAGATAATCATCCCTAATCAAGATTTGTGATGTTTATCTCTAACACAACCCAAACCCCGCGCATAAAGCAAAAATCAGAAATAATCATCGATAAAGATTTGTAAAGCAAATTAAATATAACACCATGATCAACAAATATACATGAGATCTAAGTAAGACATATACAAACCCAACATAGAAGAAAAACATGAAGAAAATCAGAAATGAACCAAACACTTCACGGTTTGTCGGCGCCGATCGATGAGAAATCCACCCAGGATCATCCAAATGTAAGCTCCAATGATGTTTCCTAAGCTAATCTACAAGAAAAATGAAGTTTGATGGAGTTGGGAGCAAAAAATACCCAAAACCATCCCTAAAAATGTGTTTTTTTCACTATATTTATTGCTGTCAAAGTCGCAGAGCGCGCTCAGCGCGCTACGGGCGCTCAGCGCGCTACGGGCGCTCAGCGCGCGTTTTTGAAGTTAAACTGCCTTAAAAAGCGCGCTCAGCGGGCTTGGAGTGCGCTCAGCGCGCAACTCCCTGTAAGTAGCTCTTTCTGGTGGCTTGGAGCGCGCTCCAAGCATGCTTCCTAGGGCTTGGAGCGCGCTCAGCGCGCTCAAAGCATGCTCGAAAATCCAAAGCTTATTTTCTTCATAACTCTTGAACCGTAATTCCGTTTTTCGCCCGGTTCGAAGCGTTGGAAAGCTTATTCAATGCTCTATACAACAATGGCAAAATACCACTGCTTGAATACCTACAAAAATGAGATAAAATCAATTAAACTCAATGATATATAAACGAAATGCAATATATACACTAAAATGTAACTATACGCATTCATAAACAAAACAGGGTTTATTCATATGATATTTAACAAAAAGCAACGATAAGTGCAACAAAACATATATACAAAAACAGGTACATTTTGCACTTATCAACTCTCCCCAACTTACATAATTGTTTGTCCTCAAACAAAGCCAACAAACTAAAGGAACAAAAGTGAAATCCAAGAAATCACGCAACAACAAGTTTTGAAAACGGAAAACAAATGCAATGGTTCAATCGAAAATGGTACACACAAAGTAAATACTTACCACTAAACTACAACGATAACATAATCACGAAGCAAATGCTAAATACAAAAGTCATGCCAAACATTCTAAAACAACACAAGTTCAAATGTGAATCACACCTAGCAAAAATAATCATCGGTAGATGAAAAACATAAAATGAGGTACTTTCACTCACACAACAATCTTACAAACAAAAGACTAAATTATGCATCCATCCAAAAATTCACATTGAACATACAAAGGCAAGAATCACAAGGACTTTTCAAGGTTGTAATGTGGTCGGGTAAATAAACAAGGGGAAATTCCTAAAGCTAATCGAAACAAAAACTTGCTGAAACCTAAGGGAGTGATCAACTCACAAAAGTTCAAACACAAAATTTCAATGAAACTTCTTCCACACACCCAAGTGTTACACAACAACACACAACTTATTTAGCACAATTATTGAAACTCTTTTTGTTTCCTTTTTCAAGGATTTTCTTTTTCTCAATTTTTTCTTTCTTTTTCTCTTTCACAAATTTTTTTCTTTTTTCTTTTTTTTTTCAATCCTCATAGAATCCAACCAATGAGTATACAATCATCCTCTCCCCAACTTGAATTCAACCGCACCATCATGTGAATACTCCCTACTTTCTAAGGCAAGGAAAAAATCCATACAACAACACAAAATTGAGGTCCAAGAAAAAACAAAATCCATTCAAAAATAAGTGAACTAAATACTCATAGACAAGCATTAAGTTCAAATAAAAACATGGATCAAAAAGCTCAAAGGGGTTACAAATTCTCACACACTCACAAGGTGAATTGACTATTTGGCTAAGGTGGTTGTGCTCAAAATGAAACAAATGCCTTGATCCTTTTCATGCATTCATATACACAATATAAACAACAGATTCAACATAATAAAATCCAGTAAAACAAAATTGTCGGTACTCCGAGCATATAACAATGGAAGGCTTCCTCACAAAAAGGTTGGGAACTAAAGTGATTCACACAAGAACAAGTATACAAAAGAATAAATGGCATGAAAGTTTGTAAAAAGCCTAAGTATCATGAATATGCTAAAGTCAAGAAAGCGATAAACACATACCTTGAACGTGTACAAAACTTTAAACACTATCATTACCACGCATTCGCAAGTTAAAACACTCAAAACGGAAAAATCACCGAATGCGACTTCAAGCAATCGGGCAAAAATTTGAGTCCAAACAATCACCAAAAGAATTAGAAAAATTACTAATAATTACTAATATATAAGGCCTTGGTGGAAGTGGGAAGAAGGGAGAGCAAGTGAACAATTAAAAGAATTCACTAGCTCAGTACAGCAGAGCGCGCTCAGCGCGCAGGCCCGCGCTCAGCGCGCTACACCAGAACCAGAAAAATCAGTATAGCAACAAGGTTCTGGTGTAGGCCTCCACTTAACACCTACACAATCTCATATACAATGAAAAAGTAATAACGGAACAAAAAACGATAAAACACGCTTGTTTTACGTCGTAAGCTCGACGCCTATTATTTATACACACTTCTCCAAGTTGCCTCTTTACACGGTTAGCGCTCACCGACGACGAAACCTAACCAAACACTTAGTAAACGTGAAGAGAAACAAATATATACACTATATTTACAATTATGCAAAACATCTAAAATTCACAAATATGGTAAACATATACAAGTATCAATATAAACAAGTGAAAATAGACAATATATACGATATCTACAAAACTCAAAAACAAAGAAACTATCGCAATGCGATTCAATAAAAACACCAATCCCCGGCAACGGCGCCATTTTGTTGGTTGCAGAATAGGGCAAGCAAGCAAAAAGATTTGGAAGTATTTTTCCGGGAATTTATCGTGTCCACAGAGATCGGTGCTACTGAACTGCCGTTCGACAATCTCTAAGTTTATGAGTTTGGGTTTAAAATGGTTTAAAGCGTAAATGTGGAAAAGTAAATAAAAACATAAAAACAATTCATTCTTCGAAGAGAAAAGACGTATCAAGCATGTATATATTCCACTCGTCACAAACTTAAACCAATCGACTAGTTACACTCAACTTACAATACTCCTCAATATCACCCGGTATCGCTCACAATAGTGTTCATCTCTGACACACCGAGTTGAGAAACAACCGTATCACTCTCTTTGTCACTCTCGCGCACGAAGCCTCGAAATACGGAAGGCATTTAAGTTCCGACACCCATACGGATTGTTAGCTCTAAATCTATCTCTAGCATCCAGAAACTAACAGATAATCATCCCTAATCAAGATTTGTGATGTTTATCTCTAACACAACCCAAACCCCGCGCATAAAGCAAAAATCAGAAATAATCATCGATAAAGATTTGTAAAGCAAATTAAATATAACACCATGATCAACAAATATACATGAGATCTAAGTAAGACATATACAAACCCAACATAGAAGAAAAACATGAAGAAAATCAGAAATGAACCAAACACTTCACGGTTTGTCGGCGCCGATCGATGAGAAATCCACCCCGGATCATCCAAATGTAAGCTCCAATGATGTTTCCTAAGCTAATCTACAAGAAAAATGAAGTTTGAAGGAGTTGGGAGCAAAAAATACCCAAAACCATCCCTAAAAATGTGTTTTTTTCACTATATTTATTGCTGTCAAAGTCGCAGAGCGCGCTCAGCGCGCTACGGGCGCTCAACGCGCGTTTTTGAAGTTAAACTGCCTTAAAAAGCGCGCTCAGCGGGCTTGGAGTGCGCTCAGCGCGCAACTCCCTGTAAGTAGCTCTTTCTGGTGGCTTGAAGCGCGCTCCAAGCATGCTTCCTAGGGCTTGGAGCGCGCTCAGCGCGCTCAAAGCATGCTCGAAAATCCAAAGCTTATTTTCTTCATAACTCTTGAACCGTAATTCCGTTTTTCGCCCGGTTCGAAGCGTTGGAAAGCTTATTCAATGCTCTATACAACAATGGCAAAATCCCACTGCTTGAATACCTACAAAAATGAGATAAAATCAATTAAACTCAATGATATATAAACGAAATGCAATATATACACTAAAATGTAACTATACGCATTCATAAACAAAACAGGGTTTATTCATATGATATTTAACAAAAAGCAACGATAAGTGCAACAAAACATATATACAAAAACAGGTACATTTTGCACTTATCAACTCTCCCCAACTTACATAATTGTTTGTCCTCAAACAAAGCCAACAAACTAAAGGAACAAAAGTGAAATCCAAGAAATCACGCAACAACAAGTTTTGAAAACGGAAAACAAATGCAATGGTTCAATCGAAAATGGTACACACAAAGTAAATACTTACCACTAAACTACAACGATAACATAATCACGAAGCAAATGCTAAATACAAAAGTCATGCCAAACATTCTAAAACAACACAAGTTCAAATGTGAATCACACCTAGCAAAAATAATCATCGGTAGATGAAAAACATAAAATGAGGTACTTTCACTCACACAACAATCTTACAAACAAAAGACTAAATTATGCATCCATCCAAAAATTCACATTGAACATACAAAGGCAAGAATCACAAGGACTTTTCAAGGTTGTAATGTGGTCGGGTAAATAAACAAGGGGAAATTCCTAAAGCTAATCGAAACAAAAACTTGCTGAAACCTAAGGGAGTGATCAACTCACAAAAGTTCAAACACAAAATTTCAATGAAACTTCTTCCACACACCCAAGTGTTACACAACAACACACAACTTATTTAGCACAATTATTGAAACTCTTTTTGTTTCCTTTTTCAAGGATTTTCTTTTTCTCCCTTTTTTTCTTTCTTTTTCTCTTTCACAAATTTTTTTCTTTTTTCTTTTTTTTTTCAATCCTCATAGAATCCAACCAATGAGTATACAATCATCCTCTCCCCAACTTGAATTCAACCGCACCATCATGTGAATACTCCCTACTTTCTAAGGCAAGGAAAAAATCCATACAACAACACAAAATTTAGGTCCAAGAAAAAACAAAATCCATTCAAAAATAAGTGAACTAAATACTCATAGACAAGCATTAAGTTCAAATAAAAACATGGATCAAAAAGCTCAAAGGGGTTACAAATTCTCACACACTCACAAGGTGAATTGACTATTTGGCTAAGGTGGTTGTGCTCAAAATGAAACAAATGCCTTGATCCTTTTCATGCATTCATATACACAACATAAACAACAGATTCAACATAATAAAATCCAGTAAAACAAAATTGTCGGTACTCCGAGCATATAACAATGGAAGGCTTCCTCACAAAAAGGTTGGGAACTAAAGTGATTCACACAAGAACAAGTATACAAAAGAATAAATGGCATGAAAGTTTGTAAAAAGCCTAAGTATCATGAATATGCTAAAGTCAAGAAAGCGATAAACACATACCTTGAACGTGTACAAAACTTTAAACACTATCATTACCACGCATTCGCAAGTTAAAACACTCAAAACGGAAAAATCACCGAATGCGACTTCAAGCAATCGGGCAAAAATTTGAGTCCAAACAATCAACAAAAGAATTAGAAAAATTACTAATAATTACTAATATATAAGGCCTTGGTGGAAGTGGGAAGAAGGGAGAGCAAGTGAACAATTAAAAGAATTCACTAGCTCAGTACAGCAGAGCGCGCTCAGCGCGCAGGCCCGCGCTCAGCGCGCTACACCAGAACCAGAAAAATCAGTATAGCAACAAGGTTCTGGTGTAGGCCTCCACTTAACACCTACACAATCTCATATACAATGAAAAAGTAATAACGGAACAAAAAACGATAAAACACGCTTGTTTTACGTCGTAAGCTCGACGCCTATTATTTATACACACTTCTCCAAGTTGCCTCTTTACACGGTTAGCGCTCACCGACGACGAAACCTAACCAAACACTTAGTAAACGTGAAGAGAAACAAATATATACACTATATTTACAATTATGCAAAACATCTAAAATTCACAAATATGGTAAACATATACAAGTATCAATATAAACAAGTGAAAATAGACAATATATACGATATCTACAAAACTCAAAAACAAAGAAACTATCGCAATGCGATTCAATAAAAACACCAATCCCCGGCAACGGCGCCATTTTGTTGGTTGCAGAATAGGGCAAGCAAGCAAAAAGATTTGGAAGTATTTTTCCGGGAATTTATCGTGTCCACAGAGATCGGTGCTACTGAACTGCCGTTCGACAATCTCTAAGTTTATGAGTTTGGGTTTAAAATGGTTTAAAGCGTAAATGTGGAAAAGTAAATAAAAACATAAAAACAATTCATTCTTCGAAGAGAAAAGACGTATCAAGCATGTATATATTCCACTCGTCACAAACTTAAACCAATCGACTAGTTACACTCAACTTACAATACTCCTCAATATTACCCGGTATCGCTCACAATAGTGTTCATCTCTGACACACCGAGTTGAGAAACAACCGTATCACTCTCTTCGTCACTCTCACGCACGAAGCCTCGAAATACGGAAGGCATTTAAGTTCCGACACCCATACGGATTGTTAGCTCTAAATCTATCTCTAGCATCCAGAAACTAACAGATAATCATCCCTAATCAAGATTTGTGATGTTTATCTCTAACACAACCCAAACCCCGCGCATAAAGCAAAAATCAGAAATAATCATCGATAAAGATTTGTAAAGCAAATTAAATATAACACCATGATCAACAAATATACATGAGATCTAAGTAAGACATATACAAACCCAACATAGAAGAAAAACATGAAGAAAATCAGAAATGAACCAAACACTTCACGGTTTGTCGGCGCCGATCGATGAGAAATCCACCCCGGATCATCCAAATGTAAGCTCCAATGATGTTTCCTAAGCTAATCTACAAGAAAAATGAAGTTTGATGGAGTTGGGAGCAAAAAATACCCAAAACCATCCCTAAAAATGTGTTTTTTTCACTATATTTATTGCTGTCAAAGTCGCAGAGTGCGCTACGGGCGCTCAGCGCGCGTTTTTGAAGTTAAACCGCCTTAAAAAGCGCGCTCAGCGGGCTTGGAGCGTGCTCAGCGCGCAACTCCCTGTAAGTAGCTCTTTCTGGTGGCTTGGAGCGCGCTCAGCGCGCTCCAAGCATGCTTCCTGGGGCTTGGAGCTCGCTCAGCGCGCTCAAAGCATGCTCGAAAATCCAAAGCTTATTTTCTTCATAACTCTTGAACCGTAATTCCGTTTTTCGCCCGGTTCGAAGCGTTGGAAAGCTTATTCAATGCTCTATACAACAATGGAAAAATCCCACTGCTTGAATACCTACAAAAATGAGATAAAATCAATTAAACTCAATGATATATAAACGAAATGCAATATATACACTAAAATGTAACTATACGCATTCATAAACAAAACAGGGTTTATTCATATGATATTTAACAAAAAGCAACGATAAGTGCAACAAAACATATATACAAAAACAGGTACATTTTGCACTTATCAGTTATCTCACACACCAGGCACAAGTCTCTGAACTGCTCAAATAATTCTAACTCCCTGACCATCAAAACAGACATGTATAGAAACTTCCAACTTAACTCATCACGCACAACATTAACTTCACCAATAGGATAATTCTAGCTAAAGTCATAACTCATCATAAATTCCAACCATCCTCGCTGTCTCATACTCTATTCCTTCAGACCAAACAAGTACTCTAAACTCTTGTGATTACCAAACACCTCGAACCTAGAACCATAAGGATAATACCTCCAAATATTCCAACACAATACAACCGCAACCAATTCCAAATCCATAATAGTATAGATCCTTTTATGAATCCTCAAATGTCGTAAAGCATAAGCCACGACTTTACCCTATTGCATTAACACATAGACTAAACTCATCAAAGACACATCTCAATACCTCACAACCGATTTATTAGGATCGCACAGAATCAAAACTGGAGCCATAGACAACTTCTACTTCAGCTCACCAAAACTTACTCACAACGAACATCCAAAACAAACGACTCACCCTTTGCAAGTCCACTGAGATAACAGAAGTACAAACTTAGCAAAGTCTCCCCTAGCCGACAGTAACAACCAACTAAGCCCAAAAGTTTCTAATCTCCTTAACCGACTTTGGAATCTCTCAATGTAGAACTGCATCTACTTCCGATGGATCCATTAACCATACTCTCATCTGAAATAACATATCCAAGAAAACTAACCCTTTTCAACCCAAATTCTCACTTGAATAACTTAGCATAAAACTTCGTCTCTTTTCAACACTTGTAATTCAAATCTCAAACACTCTACCTGTTCTTCCTCTGAGTTTATAACAGATCCGAATATCCTCAATCAAAGCCATTACGAACTTATCCAAATAAATATGGAAGATACGATTCATCTACTCCATAAACATTACAGACGCATTACTAACACCAAATAACATCACTGTACGTTGTAATGCCCAACCAAATTCCAAAAGATATAAATTCTTAAAGCTTCTGCAAAAATTTTCACTGGGTAACTGGTTACTCACATATAAGCTTAACAGAGTAAATAATAGCTTATCCCGATGATAACAAACATAACCAGTCACATGAAATCGATCAAAGCCTCAACTCACACAAATTCACCACTCTTATCAAACATTCCAACCAATTTTAATTTCACTCAAACTCAACCAAACCCTTCCAGTCATCTAGTCATGAAAGTGGACACTTATTCTCAATCGTTACCTTATTCAACTGTTAATAATCCATACACAATTTCTTCTCTTAACAGTCCAAATTCCATGAATCCCAACATGTAGCAACAACCAACCAAAAAGAACCCTCAAATATTACATCTACGCCTAAGGGTTTTCTCAAGATTTCCATTAATGCCCTAAAACTCCAAACCTCACCAGAACTCTACGTTTTGCTTTCCAAAGTCTCAATACCATTATACATATCATGCTTATTATTCTGTTCGATCATCCATCCTTTTTGTTACTAACAATACTGGAGCCCTCCAAGACGACACACTTGGCCTCACAATTCTCCTTTCCAGTAAATCTTCCAACTGCTCTATCAGTCCGGGTACTTCTAATGCTAACATCCAATATTCCATCCGGAAATACATCTGAAAATCACGCACCACTGACAACCCAACACTGTGGCCTTTCTGCCAATTTCCAGAACATTATCATCACAAACATAACAAACATCTTAGTTTCACTTCCTAAAAGTTCCTCTACTTACTTAGCAGATCCAAACCTCAAATCTTCCCCTTCGTCAAATTTGAGTTCACACTCTACTCTATGAGAACAACCTTTAACAATACCCAATCGTTCTCTCTCAATGACTTCCCAACTTGACCAACATACCAAAACCTTTAATCCGCCTCATCTTCCGATATTAGAATCTTCATCGACTCAACAAAACAATCTGTAATCATTTTCTCAATTCCAACCAATTCATTGCACACACTATCAAAGCCGGAAAGACACGTCTATTCCATCCAACATAATTCCGTCTACTATCAACAAGAGATTAAGGGTGATCAGTTCCTCAATTTGTCAATAGACAGCCGACAATCATGATGGGGCATAAACCGTCTTTACCAAACTATAATAGCATTCCTTGCATCTTGTGCACAAAACTACCGAATGCACAAATCCTTAGTTGACATAAACCTTACCTCCGCATTCCCTTCGGAACCGGGAATAACACTGTCCAAACAACACTTACACTCTTGCAACCAACGGCACACTGAGCCAACACTCCACAACTGAAGCAACTTGGAGAAGCACCAGCTTCTCCCCTACTTATCTCATTCTCAATCCTGCAGACAAAGGATTAAAAGAACCAGAAAGTACTGACAGTGTTTCACACACATATCACATACTAAGGAACAAACAACATCGACAATATTCAACTGTCACACCAACGGACTCAACTTGGCCGGACGGACCGACCTGCTCTGATACCACTATTGTAACACCCCAATTCCCATAGCGAATAAATAATACATAATTAAATCAGAGTAAATAAAAATTTATTTTTCCGACAGAAACAAGGATGCCACATTTAATGAAAGAAAACACAATCCCTGCTCATAAATTTGATACATAACACAAAATGGAATAAACCTAAAAGGGAAACTGTTTCCAACAAAAGGAAAGTTCAATTATAGAATAAAGCGGAAAGATCCATAACTGACTTGTTTTGCAAAATAAATTGTTTTATAACATCAAAATATTTATACAAAGTTAATACAAAATAGATCCAACAAATGTATACATATATAACAAAAGCGTTCCCAGACTCCCGTGTTACGTATCACAGCAGACAGACCGACAAAAGGATGGAGAACTAATCTTCACAAAAGCCTCCAAGACACAGATCTGCAATTGCCTCATAGAGCAACAAACCACAGCAGAAGGGTGAGAAATAACAACTAAATCAAGATTGCATAATAATATGTAACACATATAAATTCACATGCATAATTATTCTCACCACAAGCATCACATACTAATACACATAGCATATATCAATTACACCAACATAATCACATATTCACACATAAGACACACCAAAGTCATAACATATGGAAACACCCCACCACATCACATAACATATGTCTATGCATAAAACATATTATCCACAACCAATGCATTTATCACATATGCACATCAATTCACCAATTCAAACATAAATCTCAACACATACTCAATTAATTCATGATTTTCCACACATAATCAATCCATTCATGATTTATGCAAATGCAAAGAGACCGACACAACGACTCTATGCAAATGCGGTACCATCCATCCATCATTCTCATCATTAGTTCACTCAGGAACTATTGGAATCATCGCTTGTTACTTAGTGTAACTCCCCGTCGGGAAAACGATGTTCCCCGTCGCTCACACCTCTTTGTATAAGGCACACAATGTTTATGGATCGCTCACACCTCTTTGTATAAGGCACACGACCCGATCGCTCACACCTCTTTGTATAAGGCACACGATCGTCTATAATCATCGCTCACACCTATTTGTATAAGGCACACGATGTTATAGCAGATTCCCTCTGGAACCGTTTCGTCGCTCACACCCACTAGAGCACACGACATCACAAGATGCATATCATGATGCTTGGCATACAAGGACTCATGACTATCAAATGCATCTTCACAAATCAACAATATGGATTATCTCATCATCATTATTCATGCATTGGAACTCAATTCAAACAATTCATTTACTTGCCATAAGGCCACCAAATAACACACATTGAATTTCACATAAACAATGCATTTCATCATAATCCACAAGCAACAACAATTCCACAAAACTTCATAACAACATACATTGATATTCAACCAAACAATGTATTTTACGATACAACAACATCATTATCACATGCGTTCACATCATATAACATCACACAAGTCCTACGATATATATATGAAGCATATGGCACGATAACACATCAAATACACTCAATTAAAACGGTAAAAGTTGACAAAACGACACATTTCCAAATTCCCGACATAATTAAATCGGCCAAAAATCCCAAAACCATTTTTATAAGAAGGAACATTTTATTAGCTTTTTAACGGTACCAAGAAAGCCTCGATCCGAGTTACGGATCAAAAGTTATGAATTTTCAAAGAAAAGAATTTATTGAGACACAGCCAGATTCGCCTGGCGACTTAGGAATTCGCTTGGCGGATCCCCCTTCGCCAGCACTTCACCTGGCGGACTAGTGACGAACCATAATTTTTAGAAAAACCCCAAGAGTTACAGAAGCTAACCCATTTCTGTCTCTCCGTTTTCGCCTGGCGACTTACGATTTCGCCTGGCGAATCCCCCTTCGCCAGCACTTCGCCTGGCGGACTAGTGGCAAGACCTAATTTGCCTGGCGAATCGCACCAGAACCAGAATTTCCTGCTGTGGGTTATATGGTTCCAAAACCCCCAAAAATCCCATTTTTCATCCCAAATCAATTCCTACGGCAAAACAAGTATCAACGATTGTTCATAAACACAGTGTGATCATACAACGCAATTTATATCAAATTCCGACCGTAAAAACATCGATTTCCAATCATTTGTTCATCAATTTATCAAATGGGAAAAAGTTGTAAAACAACCAAAACAATTACCACGAACAACACATATACATACACAAGCAAGATATAATTGAAACTTCTCACCCTTACCCGATTAATCGTGATTGAAACGGAGATTTCCTCGATTTTCCTCTTTCTCCTCCTCTCTCTTTCTTTCTTCTCGATTTTCCTCTTTCTCCTCCTCTCTCTTTCTTTCTTCTCCTTTTCCTTCTTTTTTTCTTTTCTTTCTCTTCTTTTTCTTTTCTCTCTATTTCTCTCTAATCTCTATTTATATAAAAATATCTAAACCCCGAAAAGACTATTTTACCCCTCAGCTCAAATATCTCGCAACCGCTCTCAAAACGCGATAAAACATAATAACGATGAAAAATAATATATTGTCAAATAAAAGTCAAGAATAAAATGATATAAAAACAAAAATAATTAAATCGACTCGATTAAATAAATAAGACAAAACGGGGCGTTACAGCAAGCATAAAGAAGAAAGGCGGGAACAAATCCGTCCTACAAGAAGTGCTTTCCCAGCCGAGCATCGACAAACCCGCTCCTGTGACGGACGTAAACGCCATTGGTGACAGCAATTGCTGGATGACCCCTGTGTACGAGTACCTCACGACGGGAAAACTGCCCGAAGATCCCAAGGAAGCAGGAATGGTCAAGCGGCGGGCATGGTCATACACGATAGTCGAGGACAAGCTATACCGGCGAGCGTTCTCTATCGCCCTCCTCAGGTGCGTCGAGGAGACCAAGGTCCCCGGTATCCTCCAAGAAATCCACGAGGGAATCAATGCACAGCACCTCGACGGGCGATCGTTAGCCCGTAAGGCGCTTCGAGCAGGGTATTACTGGCCCACCATGCAACAGGACGCCAAGGAACACGTCAAGAAGTGCGATAGATGCCAATGACATGGGGACATGCACCTCGCTCCTCCTAACGAGCTCAAAACACTGTCCTCCCCGTGGCCGTTTGCATGGTGGGGGATGGATATCCTCGGACCTTTCGTCCAGGGGTCGTATCAAAACAAATACCTCATCGTCGGGGTGGACTACTTCACGAAGTGGATGAGGCGGAAGCATTGGCCAAAATCACGGCCTTCAACATACTGCGTTTTTATAAAAGAAACATCCTCGCCCGATTTGGCGTCCCTCAAGCTATTATCACCGACAACAGAACACAGTTCACTGACAGGAACTTCCAAGACTTCGTCTCCAAACTAGGCACGAAGCAGCACTTCACATCGGTCGAGCACCCTCAAACGAACGGACAGGCTGAGGCGGCGAACAGAGTAATCCTTCAAGGATTGAAACGTCGATTAGGCAATGCCAAACAACAGTGGGTTGAGGAGCTGCACAACATCCTCTGGGCCTACCGAACGACCCCACATTCCACGACCGGGGATACCCCCTTTCGTCTGACCTACGGAACGGAAGCGGTGATCCCCGTGGAAATCAGGGAACCCTCGAGGAGGACAGAAGCCCCCCTCGACGGGGACGCGAATGACGAAGCCCTGAAGGAAGAACTCGGTTTCGTCGAGGAGACACGTTCGGGCGCTTCTCTCCCAGAAGCCTCACTTAAGCAGAAAATAACACTACGTTATAACGACAAAGTTATCAAACGTGATTTTTAGGTGGGTACCCTCGTCCTACGAAGGAACTAGAAAGACTCGCGAGAAGGAAAACTCGCCGCGAACTGGGAGGGCCCGTACCGTATCCGCGCGAAAACGGGGACATGAGCCTACTTCCTCGAAAATCTACATGGGGAAGAACTTGCTCGACCATGGAACGCTGAGAAGCTCAAACAGTACTACAGTTAAGCACTGCCCACGACTTACTAGCACCGCGATCACGGGGACGCACTAAGGTACGAGCGCGACACCCCTATACAGAACACGATGATCAAAGGTCGCGTTGTGTGTACGCGAGGACTTCTGATCCGACGGGGATACCTCGATTGAGCTCCGCCGTCGTTGTACAAATTAGGAAGAACACCCAGCTCACGATGGGAAGTTCACGCCACGAAGCTAAGACCTCGACCGAGCTCTTAGCCTCGTTGAACGTCGGACCACATCTCCGACCACCCGACCAGCTCTCCACGCGGTCAGGGGCTATCAAAGTCGAGCAAGTCCCCAAAGTCTATTACTTAGACAAAAACAAACAAAGTACAGCAAATACAATAACATCACACACAATTAAAACCATACAAACAACACACTAGCAGATAAACAAAAATGCATTAAAGAGGGCAGAGGCCCAGTGTACAGGTATTACAAAGGTATCAAAAGCCCCTAGCACACAGGCCGGGCACAAATCATTACAAAGAAAAAATGGCATGCAGGCCAAACAAGCAAAAGAACTAGACGACGATCTCATCCTCGACCCGGTTTCCATCTTCCTCTTCCTCCTCCTCTGACAGGTCCAACTTGCCATCGACCACACGAAGGAACGGGCTGATTCTGTCGAGTACAAGCTGAACACCTGGATTCTCGGCACCGACCTACTCCACTGCATTCTTAAATCCTATCTCTAGGGCCTCCAGACTATCTTGCTGAAGTTCCCGAAGTTTGGAGACCAAGGCTGCGCGGTCGGCGAGATTTTTCTCTGCGGCAGATTCGCTCTTTGCGGGACGGACAACAGCTTCCAATTCTCCAACCCTAGTCTGAAAGCGATCACGCTCCTCTTGAGTCACCTTCAGCGAAGCCTTGGCCTCATTTAAGTCGCGGAGGGTGTTGGCGTAGTCCTCGCACTTAGCCTGGGCCTTTTGCAGATCAGCCGCGACCTCGTCCTTCTCCCTCTTGAGGGCAGTGCATTCATCCTTTAGCTTCTGTAGCTCGGAGGCAGAGGGGTCTCCTCGTTCAAAATCAGGGCAGTCTCGAAGACTCGCATCATAGCCGCAAGGTCTTCGACAAGTGCCTCTCTCCTGGCCGCACCGTCCATTCCCAAAACTGCCTTCACCTCGGCCTCAGCAATGACATGGGGGTTTCCCCCGAAGAAATTCCGCTGAAGGTGACAGGCGGGCATCAGAAACTTCTCCGGGGAGGTAGGGTCCATGAGATCCACGAGGACAGGTCCCTCGATCCTCGCTTTCTTGGCAGGGGTGCCCTCCGGAGGGGGAGACTGGCTACACTGTGGAGAGGCAGAGCCACTCGTCGTCCCAGCCGACGCCGCGGTCTGAATAACTTCTCGAATGCGGCTCTTGGTTCGCTTGGGTGCCCGTTCAGCGGCCAACTTCATGATATGCTCGGTGGCGTTCAACATTTGAGCTGCAAGAGAAAACATGGAAAAAGTTAGCGTAAAGAAACAAAACTAAATGGATGCCCGAACAGGACAAGGAGCTCCTACCTAAGAACCTCTTGGCCTCCTCGGGGGACTTGCACTCGAGGAGACCCCGGGTGTTTATGTAACGGGCCGTGGTCACAACCCTTCCTCGAGAGTCGAGGAGGTATTTTCCATCCCTACCAACGCACTCTGCCCAGTTAAAACCGTTGACATACTCGACCAGCGTGGCATACGCTCCTTTGTCCTCCTCCGACAGCTCGTCAGGCTTCACGAGGTAGTCCTCCGTACCGAGCGCAAAGTGCGCATCCTCCCACTCCTTTTTGATGGCAAAATCACCTTGGCGGGTGGACTGAATTAACTTTGTTAACAGTGAACCAGGATAAAATGTTTGTGTTCTTTATCTTCATTCACTTGATTATCTATGGTGCATAAAAGTTTGAAAAGTTTATTATCGGTGAAACCCAATTCAAACCCTCTTTCTTGTGTTTCTCGCACCTTCAATTGGTATCAAAGTCTGATTCTGTTATTGATCTATATAAAATACTTAACCATGTCAGATAAAGATCCAGATGATTTTTTTAAACACTGATTGATTCTGCACCTTCTCCTGTTATTCTAGTTTAAACTGATAGAAACATCCAAATGCTATTTCTCATTCGTGTTAATGAATAGTTTGTATACTGGAAAGATTATCAATAAGTGTCCTTCAAACTTCTATTATTAATATTTGGATATGGGATTTAATGGATACACATTTTTCACTAATGACATTGACAAGATGCCTTATTGGAGAACTCTGTGTGATCAGTCGTAAAAGGATTATAAGAGTTACCATTTAACAAGATTTATCTTACTGAATGTTACTTCTGTTGGTTGCAGAATAGCAGAAAGCAGCAAAAATATTTATTTTTGGAAGAATTCCCTCCGGGATTTATGTCGTGTCCACAGAGATCGGTTCGAGGGAAAGAATGTCGTTCGACAATCTCTCGTGTTAATGAGTTTGGATTAAAATGGTTTAAACATAGAAACAGAAAAGTAAAAATTAACATAAAAAGAATTCATTAATCAGAGAAAAAAGACTTATCAAGCATGTATATATTCCACTCATCACAACCTTAAACCTATCGACCAGTTACACTCAACTTACAATACTCCTCAATGTCACCCGGTATCATTCACAGCACATGTCCATCTCTGGCACACTCAACCATGCTACCCTCATCGGCACTCTCGCACCCGACTCTAGACACAGAGGCATTAAGTTTCGAATCCCTTACGGATTGTTAGCCCTAAATCTATCTCTACAATTCAGAAACTAACAAATAATTATCCTTAATTGAAGTTTGTGAAGTTTATCTCTAACACGACCCAAACCCCGCGCATTTAAGCAAAAATCAAGAACAATCACCAATAGAGATTTGTAAAGCAAATTAAATATAATGCCATGGGTGACAAATGTACATAAGATCAAAGTAAAAATATATACAAACCCAACAAAGAAGAAAGACATGAAGAAAATCAGAAATGAACTAAACACTTCACGAATTGTCAGAGCCGATCGAAGAGAAATCCACCTCGAATCATCCGCATGCAAGCTTTCATGGTGTTTTCTAATCTAATCTACTGAAAAATGAAGTTTGATGGAGTTGGGATCACAAAACCCCAAAACCATACTCTAAAAATTGAGTTTTTATGCCTTAAATAGTGTTTCTGCCCGTCCAGTTTCGCCCGGCGGATTTCTGGGGCACCCGGTGGCGAAAGGCAGCTTATTTTGTAAGTTCCAGTATTGTTCTGGAGCGCCCGGCACTAGAAGTACCGTCCGGCGCTGCACCGCCCGGCCCTGCTAAGGAGCAACTGACAGTAGACAGCAAAAATCCAGCACTGTTTTATTCGTAACTTTTGAACCGTAACTCCGTTTTTCGCCTGGTTTGAAGCGCTAGAAAGCTTATTCAATGCTCTATAAAATAATGACAAGATATCCTTGATTGAATACCTGCAAAAAATAAATGTAAATCAATTAAACTCAATGATATTTACACGATAACGCAATATATACACTATACGTAAAGTAAACGTATTTACAAACGAAGCGGGGTTTATTCGAACGTTATCAACAAAAAGTATCGATAAGTGCAACAAAACTTATATATAAAAATAGCTACAATTTGCACTTATCAACTTCCAATATTGAGTATGAAAAGATCACAAAACAGAGACTCAGCCAAATATGATTTGATTTCTCAGAATAAATCTTGAAGAAAATAATTAAAATTGAGGAGATCAAAGCTCTTACCTTGATTCAGATATATGAAATATTCAAGATGAAGAAAGATGAAACTGCTGAGATCACGTTACCAAGATCTTAAAATCTCGGCTGCAGAACCTAAGGTTCTGAACAAGGTCACTCAACGTCAGATGGCGGGAAGAAAAGCATCAGAGGCCTGCCATTAAAATTCAAGCATATGTCATGAGATTGAGCTATAACAAGATAAACCTCAGGAGGAGAGACAATATTTGTTACGCTCATATCTGATAAAGCAATGAAGAAAATTAGAAGCTCTTCCAGATGAAAAGATCAAGATCTCAAAAGAAAATGCTGATGAAAATGAAGTGATTTGTCATTCCTGTTAAGAAGGGTTGATCATCTCTGGAAGAAAGAGCTGATAAGCAACTTGGGATGATTTCTGTAAAGACGACTCAGAATTAGAGCAAGCTTGTATAACGCTGATGGCTAGAGTTAAAATTTATGATGAGAAGATCCCTTCAAAAGATGAAGCAGATTCTAATTCAGACTTAGAAGAGAAAGTGAAGAAGGCATATATTCCAGTCAGGAACTTAAAGATATGAGGTGCATAAATTACGGAGGAAGACAGAAAGAAAGAATTTAAAGATCTGAAGAGTTGGTAACGAATTTCTTCTCTATATTTATAATGTACTTCTTATTGAAAGTCAAATTTGTATTGTTATCAATAAGTCAATTATGAGATAATAATTATGACATTATCTTTTATTAAAAAATGTGGAAAGCTGTAAGTCAGAAAGATGGAACAATTCTCTTCACTGGAAAGAGGGAAAACAACATTTACAAGATTAAGCTTTCTGATCTTAAAAAACCAAGATGTTAAATGCTTAATGCCTGTTAACGAAGAGTAGTGTGCGTGGCATAGATGCTTGGATCGTATTAGCATGTGGAGGATTTCTCAGCTAAATAAACTTGAGTTAGTTAGAGGTCTACCTAAAATGAGGTTCACTTTAGATTCTCTTTGTGAAGCATTTCAAAAAGGGAAGTTTTCAAAAACATCTTTTAAATCTAAGAATGTTTTTTCCACCTCTAGACCACTGGAGCTTCTACACATTGACTTGTTTGGTTATGTGAAAACAGCGTCAGTCAATGGTAAGAAGTATGGACTTGTCATTGTTGATGATTACAGTCATTGGACATGGGTTAAATTCATAAGGCACAAGAATGAGTCACATTCTGTGTTTACTATTTTCTGTTCTAAAGTGCAAAATGAATTTAACTCTAAGATCGTTAGAGTCAGAAGTAATCATGGTGGCGAATTTGAGAATCAATGGTTTGAAGAGTTATTTGACTCTAATGGCATATCCCATGATTTCTCCTACCCTATAACTCCATACCATAACGGATTTGTAGAGAGGAAGCATAGGACGTTGCAAGAAATGGCCAGAACCATGATCAATGAAACAAATGTGGCTAAGCACTTTTAGGCAGATGTTGTGAATACAACGTGTTACATTCAGAATAGAATCTCTATCATACCTATTCTGGAGAAGACTCCTTATGAATTGTATAAGGGAAGAAAACCCAACATTTTTTATTTTCATCCTTTTGGATGTTCTTGTTTTATTCTGAACACTAAAGAGAATCTGAACAAGTTTGACTTTAAAGCACATAAATGCATTATATTAGGATACTATGAACTCTCTAAAGGCTACAAAGTATACAATACAGAAACACGTATTATGGAAGAGTCAATTCATGTTAGATTCGATGATAAGCTTGACTTAGACAAGTCAAAGCTAGTTAAGGATTTTGCAGATCTAGAAATAACACTTGCAGGCTCTAGAGAAAGGGCAAAAGACTTTGAGGATAAATATTCAAAGAACGCTGATAAAAATACATCTAAAGTAAATGAATGTCCTCCAACTCAGAAAAGGCAAAGGAATAGACAATCCATTTCTGAAGAATTGATTCTTGGAGACAAAGTTGAACCTGTCAGAACAAGATCCACCTTCAAACAAACTGAGGAAATACTTCTGGGATTGGAGTCTGTGATAGAACCAACTTCGTGTGATGAAGCACTTCAGGACAATGAATGGATTCTGGCAATGCAAGAAGAACTGAATTAGTTCTCCAGAAATGATGTCTGGGATCTGGTACCCAAGCCAAAGGGAATTCATGTTATTGGAACCAAGTGGGTATTCAGAAATAAATTAAATGAGAAGGGAGAAGTCGTCAGAAAACAAAGCACGACTGGTTGCACAAGGTTACAGTCAACAAGAAGGTATTGACTATTCTGAAACCTTTGCTCCAGTCGCCAGGTTAGAATCTATCTGTCTTTTAATTTCTTTTGCGGTAAATCATGGTATTATTTTATATCAAATGGATATCAAAAGTGTGTTTCTGAACGGATGCATTTCTGAAGAAGTATATTTTCACCAACCTCCAGGTTTTGAAAACTTCAAGCTTCCAGAACATGTTTTTAAACTTAAAAAGTCATTGTATGGTTTGAAACAAGCTCCCAGAGCTTGGTATGAAAGACTTAGTGTTGCGGTGAGAATCAAATATCAAGCTATTAATTAACTTGCATCACACATCTTTGAAATTCACCACCGAGCTTTGATTTATCCAAAGGAAAGGGTAAAGAACGAAAACCCTAATAAGAGAATCTAGGTTCGGGGGTTGGTTATACTAAGGGAAGGTATAAGCACCCTAAGTATATGTAGTACTCTACAGGAACCTCTTGTTTATGTTTGTGTTATGTTATGTTTGCTTGCTAAAGGAATCTGTTAAGGGTAAATACCTAAAGGTATGCACACTAAGTTTGCTCGCCAAGACGTCGCGTCTTGTGCCTACGTATCTGACTAAAGAATCATAGCAACTGTAGTTCACCTAACTAAGGGTGAAAGAGGAACCATTGACTATGGCCAAAGTTCCAAGGGGAATGAGTATGAGCTCATGTAGAGAGTAAGAAACTCTCTAAGTCTAAGTTGTGATGGGTGAGGTGGATACTCAAAGTGATAGTCCACATAGAGTCCAAGAACTCTACTTAATTCTAAGTTGTAAGATAAGTGGCTCTTATGAGGCCAAAAGGAAAGTATCCCATGATTATGAGGTCAAAGAGAAGGTGACGACTCGATTTCGTATAGGTTATTTCGATTCATTTCGTGCATGTTTAGTTGTATTTTTTATTGAGTATTTATCGTATTTTGTATTATGTGCTTGTGTTTTCCTTTACTTTGTGATTTCAGGACCACTATTAGCCATATTGAGGAAAAGGACAAGAAGTGTGGCAAAAGAGTTGAAAAAGAGCAGAACTGGAGCATTCTGCCTCCCTCTAGCAGAATGGCGTTCGCCATTCCCTAAGGGGAACCAAATGGCGTTCGCCATTGCCCCAAAGTGCCCAGATTTTTCCTTTTAGCCAAATGTCGTTCGCCATTGGCATATGGTGCTCGCCATGCATCGCGGGAGCAGTTTTTCCAGAGGAAGTTGCACACAGTTTGAATTCAAATCCTTCCAACCGTTTTGGAGCCAGATCCTGTCTATAAATAGGACTTCCCAGCCCAGCATTCACCGTCCAATTTACACCCTGCGGAAGCTCTGCCAAATTTTCTCCAACACTAGAAATATTTAGCCACAATGATAGTTGCTCACACTGAGTGATTATCACGACCTTTGTTTGTTTTATTTTTACTCCGTTGCTGTATTTGGATCAACCTTCAGATTAATACAAGTTTCTCTTTGTTTATTTCATCGCACTTTTAGGTTATTGCTCTATTGTTCCATTTATAGTTTATTGCATTATACTTACTATTATATTTACTGTTGTCTCAAAAAGCTTTTCTTAAAAACCAAAGAACATAAATTTTATTAAAAACCCTAAGTAAAGTAATATGTATGTTTTCAAATTCAGCGCTGTTAGCATTGCAATATTAAGTTTAACCATGTCTGACTAATTTTGCATGAGCCTGTAGTTTGAGGACCGCCGTCTCGACAGGACTCTGTAGGATATCCAACACTGTCGTATGATCGAAATTCTGGTTTTGTTATCTAAGTTAACTTTAAGTAGACTAGTCGCGACGGCGAGAGGTTGCTCAACAGCATTTCGTCACGAGAGTGAGAAATGCACTAAGACGAGTCCAACAGAGCCAGAGTTTGAGGCACTCGTCAGATAGTAGGCACAAAACACTGGATCCTAAACACAGCGAGAGCGCTTTAGGTATTCTTTTCGGTCTTGCCTGTTTTCAAAAAGCGCCTTTTAATTACCGAGCGAGCGAGAGCAAAATCTTGGGGTTATCAGGCGTGGCTCGATCAATAGTGCGAGAGTGTGAGGTTAGGCCTTTAGATTGGTATTTCCTTCAGAACAACTTCAACATCCACTTCAGCCTCGGAACCTATAGAGTCCCTAAGAACCCCGAAAATCATTCTACGGTCTCAGTTTCCTTATTTGCTCTAAATCCTTTTATTTTTGTTATTTTTCTTTAATACTTTTAATCGTGACAACTTCCTGCCTCAGCCTTGCACCGCAATTTCAGGACACTGCCTTTTGACTATCAATCCCTGTGGGTTCGACAATCTTTTAAAACTACGCGATACCCTGTATGCTTGCAGTATCTATCCGACCAAACACGTAAAGTCGCGACCAAGTTTTTGGCGCCGTTGCCGGGGATTGAATTAGTCTTGTTTTGTCTCTTTTGTTGCACAGTAACGACTAAGGCAATTTTTCTTTATTTTTAATTTGTCAATCGTATGCCCAGCACTCTCTCACAAAGCGAAGAGCCAGTGGAACCGATTGCCGAAATCGGGCATTTTCTTTTGTTGAGGCGCCGAATCAACGATTACTGCTTAAGATATCTCCTTCCAGATCCTATCGTTCCTTATTCTGATTCCGAAACCGAAACCGAATCAGAACAAAACATGGCCCAACCACCGCAAAACCGTCCTCTCAAGGATTTCGTTGTCCCATCGCAAGATGAACCGCATAGCAGCATTGCTGCCCCTGAAATTGAAAGACGCGATTTCGAGTTGAAGCCTTCGCTATTACAAGCCGTTCAGCAAAACCAATTTTCAGGAAGTCCTACGGACGATCCTAACTTACATTTATCTGTTTTCGTGCAATATGCCGACACTGTGAAAGCAAATGGTGTTAGCCAAGAAGCAATTAGACTCCATCTTTTCCCATTTTCTTTAAGAGATAGAGCTAGAGCTTGGCTCCAGTCTCTGCCTGCGAATTCTGCTACTTCATGGGATGATCTAAAAAGAGTCTTTTTGACCCACTATTTTCCTCCAAGTAAGACAGCTATGCTAAGGGCGGAAATTAACGGATTCAAACAAAAAGATAATGAATCTCTTTTTGACGCGTGGGAAAGATATAAGGACATGATGAGGCTCTGCCCACATCACGGACTCGAAAAATGGCTGATAATCCATACTTTCTATAATGGTCTGTTGTACAACACGAAAATGAACCTAAGCGCTGCTGGTGGTGGCGTTTTAATGGATAAACCGTACGAGGAAGCCGTTGAACTCATAGAGAACATGGTTCAAAATCACTTCCAATGGGGAGGAGAACATGCTTCTACAGAGAAACCAACTTTGAAAGGCAGAATGTATGAAGTTAGTGCAATAGACCGCATCAATGCTAAAATGGATGCATTAACTCAAAAAATCGAAAGTTTGGCCGTAACACAACCAGCCTCTACCGTGGCTGCTGTGTCTCCTAACTGTGAAGTATGTGGTACCCCTGGACATACAAATGCCGAATGTCAGGTGTTAACCGGTGTTTCCACAAACCAAGGCTCAAATACTTATAATCCTGGTTGGAGAAGTCACCCGAACTTCTCTTACAAAAACAATAATTCTTTGCAACCACCAAGTTCGACACCTGCTGTACCACCTGGTTTTCATAAGGTAGGACCACCAGCTCCACAAGCACCTAGAAAGTCAAATCTGGAGATTATGATGGAAAATTTCATGAACGCCCAGATACAGCAGAATAAGGAATTTGCGAACCAAAACGCTCATGCAAGCGAATTGATGAGGCAAATGACTAGCAAACTTGATGCAATGGCTACGCATAACAAAATGTTAGAAACCCATATTACTCAAGTAGCCCAACAACAACCAACAATACCATCCCCGTCTGGAACTTTTCCTGGCCAACCTCAACCTAATCCAAAAGGGCAAGCAAATACCGTAACCTTGCAAAGCGGAACCGAATATGATGGACCAGTTGACCCGAGACTTACAAAACCAGCCATGTATCAAAGTCCAAAGAAAGGAACTGAGAAGGAAGATAAACCAAAAACCAATGATGCGGATGATAAGAGTAACGAAGTCACGGAGAAGGAAACACCTTATGTGCCTCCACCACCATATAAACCACCTATACCTTATCCGCAAAGACTAGCCAAAAATAAGAATGAAGGGCAATTTAAGAAATTCGTGGAACTTCTGAAACAACTAAATGTTACTATACCATTCACGGAAGCCATAACCCAAATGCCTTCATATGCGAAATTTCTCAAGGAAATTCTATCTAACAAGAAAAGGCTCGAAGATAACGAAACGGTTATGCTCACTGCCGAGTGTAGCGCTATACTTCAAAATAACATGCCACCTAAGCTTAAAGATTCAGGGAGTTTCTCAGTACCCTGTGTAATAGGAAAATACGCTATAGACAACGGTCTATGCGATTTAGGGGCCAGTGTTAGTTTGATGCCGTTATCTACATGCAAGAGACTCGAGTTAGGAGAATTGAGACCAACCAAAATGTCTCTGCAACTTGCGGACCGTTCTGTCAAATATTATGTAGGTATGCTGGAGAACATCCCTGTTCGAATTGGTCAATTCTTCATTCCTACTGATTTTGTGATAATGGACATAAAGGAGGACTACAATGTCCCGATTATATTAGGAAGACCATTTTTAGCAACAGCCGGAGCTATAATTGATGTTAAGAAAGGAAAGCTGACTTTCGAAGTAGGAGAAGAAAAAGTCGAATTCATTTTAGCTCAATTCTTGAAAGCCCCAGCTATCAATGACTCGTGTTGTTTGCTAGATATCATTGACGAATGCGTAAAAGAAGTGGAAGTGAAATCACCTGAATTCACCGAATCTTCTCTATTCAAAAATGATAATTGTAACGAACCATTCGTCGACGACTAATCAAAAGAATGTCTTGCATTAGCACCCGAACCATCATCCGATGAACAAAAACCTGCTATAGAATTAAAATCGCTACCCAAAAATCTAAGGTACGAATTCTTGGATACAAAGCTTGAAAAACCAGTCATAGTTAACGCTGACTTGGGACAGACAGAAACTGAGAAGTTACTCCATGTTCTAAGGAAGTATCCGACTGCACTGGGATATAATATCTCTGATCTCAAGGGGATAAGCCCATCTATTTGTATGCATCGCATTATGCTAGAAGACGATAGTAAGACTTCTAGGGAACATCAAAGAAGGATAAACCCTATCATAGGAGATGCAGTCAAGAAAGAAGTACAAAAACTCTTAGAAGCTGGTATCATATATCCGATATCAGATAGCAGCCGGGTCAGTCCAGTACATGCCGTACCTAAGAAAGGAGGAGTGACGGTTGTCAGTAATGAAAAAGGAGAGTCTGTAGCAAAACGTATTCAAACTGGACGGAGGATGTGCATAGACTACCGAAAATTGAATAAAGCCACTCGAAAAGATCATTTTCCTTTGCCCTTTATAGATCAAATGCTTGAGCGACTGGCTAAACATTCATATTTCTGCTATTTAGATGGATACTCAGGATTCTTTCAAATTCCTATTCATCCCAACGATCAAGAAAAGACTACATTCACTTGTCCCTATGGAACGTTTGCATATAGACGGATGCCGTTTGAACTATGCAATGCCCCTGCAACATTTCAAAGATGTATGATGGCCGTATTTGCCGACTTTATAGATAATATAATGGAGGTGTTTATGGACAATTTCTCTGTTTATGGGCAAAGTTTCGAGGGATGTTTATCGAACTTAGAATTGGTTCTCGAGAGATGCGTCAGGGTCAATCTGGTGCTGAATTGGGAAAAATGCCATTTCATGGTTCGAGAAGGGATTGTGTTAGGACATGTTGTATCCGAAAGAGGGATTGAAGTAGACAAAGCCAAAATAGAAATAATAGAAAACCTTCAGCCTCCGAAAACCATTAAAGAAATCCGCAGTTTTCTTGGACATGCCGGTTTCTACCGACGATTCATTAAAGACTTCTCTAAGATCACTAAACCGCTGACTGGATTGCTAATGAAAAATGCTGAATTTATATTTGATGACGATTGTTTGAAAGCCTTTGAGCTACTCAAGAATGCCTTAATTACCGCACCTATTATGCAGCCACCAGATTGGAATGAACCGTTTGAAATAATGTGCGATGCTAGTGATTTTTCCGTTGGCGCTGTCTTAGGTCAAAGAAAGGACAAAAAGTTTCATGCTATCTACTATGCAAGTAGGACCTTGGACAGTGCACAACTGAACTATGCAACCACAGAAAAAGAACTTCTAGCTGTTGTTTTCGCATTAGATAAATTTCGTTCCTATTTGGTAGGAGCAAAAATAGTTGTCTACACCGATCACGCTGCAATTAGATACTTATTGAATAAGAAGGATGCTAAGCCTAGACTTTTGAGATGGATCCTGCTTCTAAAAGAGTTCGATTTGGAAATAAGGGATAAAAAAGGAGCCAAAAATGTAGTGACGGATCACCTTTCTAAGATAGAACATCAAGAACCGAAACCAGTTCCCATCAATGATGATTCTCCGTATGATAGACTTATAGCCCATATGGAGGAAGAAAGTGAGAACCAAGAAGACCCTTTGGAGTTTCAAGAACCCAACGAAGTTTCATGTCGTGTAGAAGCCCCACTGCCTTGGTACGCTGATCTTGTCAACTACCTAGCGGCAGAAGCGCTTCCACCTGATTTAACCTACCAGCAAAAGAAGAAATTCTTTCACGATCTAAAAAATTACTATTGGGATGAGCCCTTACTTTTTAGAAGAGGCGCCGATGGAATATTCCGTCGATGTGTCCCTGAATCTGAAATAGAAGATGTCATATCTCATTGTCACGCCGCACCGTACGGAGGGCATGCGAGCACCTCTAAGACTTGCGCAAGAATTCTGCAATCAGGGCTATTTTGGCCTAACCTTTGGAAGGACGTCCATATCGCTGTCTTAAACTGCGACCGGTGCCAACGCACAGGTAACATTTCTAGACGCGATGAGATGCCGCAAAAAGGTATTCTAGAAGTGGAAGTTTTTGACGTGTGGGGTATTGACTTCATGGGCCCTTTTCCCTCCTCCTGTGGAAACAAGTATATACTCGTTGCAGTAGATTATGTATCGAAATGGATCGAGGCCATAACTTCTCCCACCAATGACGCACGAGTAGTTATTAGATTGTTTAAAAACACTATTTTTCCTAGATTCGGAGTGCCAAGAGTTGTTATAAGTGATGGAGGATCTCATTTTATTTCAAACATATTTGAAAAATTATTGCTCAAATATGGGGTCTGACATCGAATAGCGACACCTTACCATCCTCAAACCAGCGGACAAGTCGAAGTTTCCAATAGAGAAATTAAACAGATACTTGAGAAAACCGTTGCAACATCTAGGAAAGATTGGTCGATTAAACTTCATGAGGCTTTTTGGGCATATAAAACTGCTTACAAAACTCCTATAGGAACCACCCCGTTTAAACTGGTTTATGGAAAGTCGTGTCATCTGCCCGTAGAACTTGAGCATAAGGCGTACTGGGCCATAAGGGCCATAAACACCAATTACATGGCAGCTGGCGAGAAAAGGATTCTAGACATCCATGAACTTGAAGAACTGAGACTTGATGCCTATGAAAATGCCCGCATTTACAAAGAAAGAACCAAAAAGTGGCATGACAAAAGAATAGCAAGAAAAGAGTTTAGAGAGGGGGACATAGTTCTTCTTTTCAACTCTCGACTTAAACTTTTCCCAAGAAAGTTACGTTCTAGATGGTCTGGACCATTCAAAGTTACTAGGATTCTAAACAGCGGTGCAGTCGAAATCGAAGGAAGTTCATGTGAACCATTCATAGTAAATGGGCAAAGACTTAAGCATTACCATTCGATGGAAAACAAAGAATTCTACTCTAGTTGCAAGTTGGAAGAGGTTCCGCTCCTCCAGACGACTGAAATTCTTCTCTATTTCTAATGTCGAGCTTCCGACATTAAACAGAGCGCTCAGTGAGAGCTTAAATCACAAATCTTAGTAGTAGTATTTATTTTTGTTTGCTCATGCATAGTTGTTATTGCTTTAGTTCATGATTGCATTTCATTATTAGTATTATCATTATTAGTATTAGCTTGTTAGTTAATATTTTCATGAATTGTGTTTTCGTTACTGTATTACCATACCATTTACATTGTGTTTGTTGTGACTATTATTAGCACTAACCCCTGTATGTAGTGTATTTTCCCTAACAATATATTTTTCTCTTTCTTATTTTTTCAGGTTCGCAGTCTTTAGGATAGATCCATCATGCAAACTTTTGAAAACCACGTCGTTGTGTTCAGAAAGGACCTTCAGAGGAGTCGCTTTGAGGCTCTTTCTCAAAGAGATTTTGCTCTGTAGATTTATCCTGATGACGCAGCTATGGTTACCCTTGGTATTAGGGACAGTGTTGTTTACTTCTTTAACCAGCTTGATTGGACTAATTCTGCATTAACAAAAAATTTCAGCACCTACCATAACCTGACCTTGGAGTTCCTAAGTTCCCTATACTATGAACCAACTCGAGGGTATGGATTTGGCCGTGGATTGGCTACCTTCCGTTTGTTTGGAAACAAATACCACTTCACTCACCATGAGATGGATGAATTGTTGGGTCTTCCCAATGATCCCAATGCTGTCACTAAAACCCCTGAAGATGCTTTTACTGGTTATGACCTTGAACAATTTTGGGGTACTATCACAGGTAACTACCATCCTGACCTAAATGCCATGTCCTCTGAGAGTATTCACAATCCTGGAATTAGGTATTTCCACAAGATCCTTGCTCACACTCTTTTCGGGAAGGAAGAGAATATTTATGCTGTATCCCGAGATGAGCTTTATATCATGCTTTGTGCCTCACAAGGAAGGCCGATCAATGCTGCCCCGTTTATGTTAGCTACTTTTCTAAAGCTGGCTCGTGACTCATTTCACCCCATTATCATTGGAGGGTTAGTGACTATGATCGCTGATGCCATTGGCTTGCGAGACCATCTGAACTGTTTTGTTATTTTCGGTAGTATTCGGCCGATGGATATCAACTTCTATTTTAACCGTGGAATCATAGCCAATTTAGGACCGGAAGAATTTGAGTTACTAATTGATAATGTTGTTGTCCATCCCTTCACCTTGCCAAATCATGAGAGAACAAGTGTACACAACAAGGATAAATGGTTGTATGACTTGGATGTGTTGAACAAAACATTTACTCCACCAGATTCATCTCAGCCTGATAAACACATGGATCCCATTGTACCTTAGGAAGCCACAAATAGTTCTACCACTGATGGACCTGATACTTACCATACCACAATAGCTATTCCCGATGCCATTTACACATTGCAAGTTGGAGTAGATGATCTCCGTACTGATTTGTCCTCACTTCGAGTAGATCACATTCAGTTTGTGGATGTCGTGAATGAGCAATTTGATCACCTTTACCAGATCGTGTTCTCACTCCGCGGATGATTCTAGTTTGGTTAACCTTTTTCCCTATTTTTCTTAGGATAGTTTGCATTTTTCCTTGTACTGTTTTTCCCTTTCCCGTACTGTAAGTTCTTCCTTTTTAATTAGTATTATGTTATTTCCCTTTTTAGTTCATTTCAGTTTCAGTTTATTGAAATAAAACAAAAAACAAAAAAACTTTACAGCAGGCCAATGGCGTTCGCCATTTACCTTCAGGAGGCAGAAGGCATGCGTCTTTTGGATTGATCGCCCTTTGAAATCTTTTCACCGTTTTTCTCATTTCACACTCGTTTTCATTTACTCCTTCGCCACTCATATTCCACCTCCCTCTTTATTTAAACCCCGTATCACCATCCATTCCACTCATTATCAAAAAAACCCATTTCCTCTCATAACCCATTTCTCAAAGTATCTCTCTTTTCTCTCTAACCAAAAATGGCAGCAAACCAAGAGTTTGACTACATGGGTATTGTGTTCCCTGAGGGAGAAAACGGAAACAACATGCGTGAGGATTTCCACCACATATCTAAGCGAGAAGTCGAAGCTACGAGGTATCCCGACTCGGAAGCTCTTCGCACTTTAGGTCTCATGCAAAGCGTTGCTTGGATGTTGAGGAACTTAGGTATGACTCGTTTTTGTACTCTTTGTAAAGCAATTTCTATTAGAGCTACCTATGAGTTCCTTAGTACTCTTCGCTATGTCGTTGACACCACTCGCACCTTCGGAACCTTACACTTTAGACTGCTCAACCGAGACTTTTCACTGACCTTCGAGAGAATTCGACAGATTTTTGATTTCCCTACTCCCGTTGCGGGAGCCGCAACCATTGCACCCCTGGAGAGTCAGTGGCAGGGCAGTGCCTTCGAGTTTTGGAAAGATATTACGGGTAACACCACTGACACTTGGGAAGGCCTTAAGGCCACCTCTATTCAAAACCCCGCCATTCGTGTTCTTCACCGTATCCTTGCCTCTACCATCTTTGGTCGAAAGAACACAGGAAATGTGAATTCAAAGGATCTATACTTCCTTCACTGTGCTCTAAACCAAACCCCTGTAGACCCCGTGCCTTTCTTCCTTGCCCACCTTGTGAGTGTCTCTAACAGAGTCGGAGGAGCCATCTGTATCGGCAGCATGATTACCGCCATTGCTGAGGCTCTTGATCTTGATATTATATTGGATGCAGATGAGTGCTTTCCCAATATTTTCGCCGACCTAGACTTCTGGAAGAGCACGCATCTTGTCAAAGGTCTACCTAATGGCAGGTACCACGTCTTGATGCGTGACCGTGAGCACCGTAGTTTTTCTTTTCCAGCCCCCGATCGTATTGATGTGCGCTACCACACTAATTGGTTACTTGTTTCTAAACAAGAGGATGTGGCTGCTGCTCAACCTCGTGTTTCTGACACACCCGGTCCTAGTACCGCACCATACATTGCACCTTTATCTGATGATTTTACAGGTATGCGAGGATCGCTTAATGAGATTTTGTCCGAGCTCCGACAGCAGAGAGAGCGAGATGAGCAGCGTAGAGAGGAGTACTACGAGTTTCAAAATAGGCAAGTGGAATTCATGAACCGGACCGAGCTTAGCCTTCAAGATCTTACTTCCGAGGTACTAGGTCTGCGCAGGACAATGTTCGATTTAAGTGTGGGGGAGGAGTCATTTATAGCTTTTCATTTATTGCTTTATGTTATTTCCCGTTTTCCTAGTTTAGTTTGTTTCTTTTGTATCGTTATTGAGTCATATGCACGTTTGAGTCGTTATTTACCTTATGTTTTCGCATAGTCTGTAATTTCCCCATTTTTTTTAAAAATTCGACTCAAGGGCAGGACACACTTAGTATAGGTTGTTATATTTTGATTTAGGCTAAGTAGGCGGACTTGGGAAAGTTTTGTTAACATCAGTACCGTTTTTGCACCTTAGAGTTCCTAAGTATGCAATATTAGTTTAAATACATATTATGCCGAGACCTTGTTCTTAGTTTCTTTAATAGTAGCCTCTTGACTAGTTTATTTTAGCAGTCAGCACCGTCCTAGTTTGCGAACTAAGTGACGTACCGATGCAAATATGTGTTGATCTCAAATTGTGAGTTATGTGCTTTTATAGAAAATGTGAATCAAAGGCCTGTTCTCACTAAGTTAGGTGGTCCTCACCCGATCATTTAGCTCAAAGGATCAGAACCTTGAAATTCATAAGAAAAAAAAAAGAAGAAAAAAATTGTTGAATAAGAGATCACACTAACAGGTACGATTACCATGTAAGCAAAAGGATAACAGACTTAATGTGATTGCGCGAGAATGAAAGAGAGGTGAATAAGAACAAAGTCCGTAGGTCAAGGTATGTTATCATGATTTGAACCGATATTGCATAGGAAGGAATTCTTTGTCCGTTTTTGTGGAGTCGTGTCGTTACGATACTCTTGTTTGCACTATTCAGTACCTATCTGTCTGCTTTAGCCTAGAAACCTTATGCTTAATCATTTCCGGTGTGCCTACGAGTCGAAATACCATGCTTACATGTTTTTATTCGCATTGAGAGTTTGCTTGAGGACAAGCAAAAGTCTTAGTGTGGGGGAGTTTGACGACTCGATTTTGTATAGGTTATTTCGATTCATTTCGTGCATGTTTAGTCGTATTTTTTATCGAGTCTTTATCGTATTTTGTATTATGTGCTTATGTTTTCCTTTACTTTGTGATTTCAGGACCAGTATCAGCCATATTGAGGAAAAGGACAAGAAGTGTGGCAAAAGAGTTGAAAAAGAGCAGAACTTGAGCATTCTGCCTCCCTCTAGCAGAATGGCGTTCGCCATTCCCTAAGGGGAACCAAATGGCATTCGCCATTTCCCAAAAGTGCCCAGATTTTTCCTTTTAGCCAAATGACGTTCGCCATTGGCATATGGCGCTCGCCATGCATCGCAGGAGCAGTTTTTCCAGAGGCAGTTGCACACAGTTTGAATTCAAATCCTTCCAACTATTTTGGAGCCAGATCCTGTCTATAAATAGGACTTCCCAGCCCAGCATTCACCGTCCAATTTACACCCTGCGAAAGCTCTGCCAAATTTTCTCCAGAACTAGAAATATTTAGCCACAGTGATAATTGCTCACACTGAGTGATTATCACGACCTTTGTTTGTTTTCTTTTTACTCCGTTGCTGTATTTAGATCTACCTTCAGATTAATACAAGTTTCTCTTTATTTATTTCATCACACTTTCAGGTTATTGCTCTATTGTTCCATTTATAGTTTATTGCATTATACTTACTATTATATTTACTGTTGTCTCAAAAAGCTTTTCTTAAAAACCAAAGAATAGAAATTTTATAAAAAACCCTAAGTAAAGTAATATGTATGTTTTCAAATTCAGCGCTGTTAGCATTGCAATATTAAGTTTAACCATGTCTAACTAATTTTGCATGAGCCCGTAGTTTGAGGACCGCCGTCTCGACGGGACTCTGTAGGATATCCAACACTGTCATATGATCAAAATTCTGGTTTTGTTGTCTAAGTTAACTTTAAGTAGACTAGTCGCGACGGCGAGAGGCTGCTCAACAGCATTTTGTCACGAGAGTGAGAAATGCACTAAGACAAGTCCAACAGAGCGAGAGTTTGAGGCACTCGTCAGATAGTAGACACAAAACACTGGATCCTAAACACAGCGAGAGCGTTTTAGGTATTCTTTTCGGTCTTGCCTGTTTTCAAAAAGTGCCTTTTAATTACCGAGAGAGCAAGAGCAAAATCTTGGGGTTATCAGGCGTGGCTCGATCAATAGCGCGAGAGTGTGAGGTTAGGCCTTTAGATCGGTATTTCCTTCAGAACAACTTCAACATCCACTTCAGCCTCGGAACCTATAGAGTCCCTAAGAACCCCGAAAATCATTCTACAGTCTCAGTTTCCTTATTTGCTCTTAAACCTTTTATTTTAGTTATTTTTCTTTAATACTTTTAATCGTGATAACTTCCTGCCTCAGCCTTGCACCGCAATTTCAGGACACTGCCTTTTGACTATCAATCCCTGTGGGTTCGACAATCTTTTAAAACTACGCGATACCCTGTATGCTTGCAGTATCTATCCGACCAAACACGTAAAGTCGCGACCAGAAGGTGGCCATGACTATAGGTCAAAGCTGGTATCCTATGACTATGAGGTCAAGGAGGGAGGTGGCTATGACTATGAGGTCAAAGCTGGTATCCTATGACTATGAGGTCAAGGAGGGAGGTGGCTATGACTATGTGGTCAAAGCTGGTATCCTATGAGTATGAGGTCAAGGAGGGAGGTGGCTATGACTATGAGGTCAAAGCTGGTAATGAGCTATCTATGACTTTGAGGTCAATAGAGAGACTTTCCTTTGGAAAGAAGGGAATATAACCTCTTGTAAACAAGAGTTGAATGAACAATATGATTTCAATGGTTCAAAGACAGTAAACATGGCAAACATGGGTAAAGCAAAGATAACATTTTCCAAGTTTGAAATCAGAAACAAGGTGAGTGATGCAACTTATCAACAGGGATCAAAACGTACCGACAATATCTTAACAGAATGTTTTCATCCAAGTCAAAGAACAAACTCTTCAAACAAACACAGAATACTCAAAAGAGTTCTTAAAAGTTTTCCAGAAATAATTGATGACTTTCACAAGAAAGTTCAGGAGTTAAACAGAAGAATATGCATATTTTTTGGTTTTGAAGTTTTTAGAAAGAAAATGAAAATACCATAAAAAAATGAAAATAAAAAACTAAGGTGACAATATGGCAGTCACCATAAAAAGCATGGCAACTGCTACACTTTATGGCCAGTGCCACAAAACTAGTGGCATGCACCACTCTTGCCAATGGCATGCGCCATAGGTGCTTTAGGAATTGTGGCAGGATCTACCTTTGTTGAATGGTGGCAGGCGCCACACTTTTGTTTTTTATTTTATTTTATTTTATTTTGTTCTTCCTTTTAAACAACATCCATAAAATAAAATTACAACAAAATCAAACATAATATTTATTCAAGAATCAAACATTAATATGATAGCAAAATATAATAATAACATGAAGCAAATGATTATGATATTGTGAAAACGAAATGAAACGGAGGTGTTAGTGTTACCTAGTGGAGATGGTCCACTGCCTCTTCACGAGTACGTATTCTAAAAAATGGACGAACTTCTTCTTCCTCAAAATATCAGCTACTGCAAAGTTGGACGGTGGAAAACTCGAACCGAAAAACTCTTGCCATAATATTCAGAATTATAAGAGTAACTGGGAGAAGGAAAATGAGGGGATTATTCAGGCTCTTTTGGGGTGAATCTAGTGTACATTTTACTGAAGACTAACGTCCTATTTATAGGAAAAGATGGAGAACTTTGAAGCATTGCTAAGATTGCCCTTTTTTTACATTTTTGTGCAAGTGCAAGTGGTTGGTTTGAAAAGTCTTCAATTGATCATAATAGGATCAGAATAGGTTTTGCTTTTGTGTGCTGATGAGACGTGGAACCATACTTTTACAGAAAATCCTTTTCTTTCTTCATGATTACATGGATCCACTTGCATTGTCTTGTTTAAAATATTTTATTTTAATTAAAACAAAGTTTATCTGAAGTGCATATTTGGAAAGGTGGCAAACGCCACATTTTTTTTATGGCAAGTGCCACAAATTAACATGGCAGGCGCCATGCCTTATATGGCAAGTGCCACCAAACTTTTCATGGCAGGCGCCATGCTTCTTGTGGTGGTGGGCGCCATGTATTTTCATGGTGGTGGGCACCATGTATCTCATGGCCAGTGCCACCAAAGTGTGGCCAGTGCCATAAGATACTTTTCCTTTTTTTTCCCTTTTTTTTCATTGCTTTCTTTTTTTTTCAAATAAAATTCACAAATGCCTTGATGATTTCTCATGCCCTCAGTCCATGGTTGAATATATTAAGAAGAGACATGACTTGAATACTTCATTTTGGTCTAATAACATCAGAGTCGGAGGCTCGATTTTCGGTAAAAACCCTAATTTCCTCAAGAATTCCACTGGAAGGTCTTTGAGGATGTTGCTTCTTCACTCTCTTCCAAGGTCCATAGATGGCTTCGATGGATGTCCAGTATCATGTGGAATCATGTCCCAAAGCTTGAAAACATGTCTTGATCAAAATCAAAGGCACTGGTTGACTGATGCTAATAAAACCCTAGTTTGAGCATGCTGGATCTTGTGGCTCAAGGCACTTGTAATAGGAACCGAACACACTTGATTTCTTGTTGAATAAGACCTCTTGAAAGTACGTGAGCTTAAATGGTTGATGAACCCTTTAAGATACTGCCTGATCACAACAAGGTTCTTCAATGATTCTTCAGGTTAAAACCCTAATTCCACAACTCTTGACCAGATGATCTTCTCTTGATTTCTCTTGACCCAATCTCATTAAGATCATAGCACATGATTTGAGGACTTCATAAATAGCCTCCAAGACCAAATAGTTGCACCTTGGATCCTCAGCTATCTTTCTTGAACAAATGGCTTCTCATAAGAATCTCACCCAAACTGGTGAACATTTGTGATGATTGTATGGAGCCAAAGAATGTCTTAGGAGACCTTGAATCACATGAGAGCCTAGCTTATTGACTTTTGTTCTCTTTCCTATGCAAATCCTGGTTCACAAAAGAAACAAGCTAGCAAGATACGGTGGTTAGTTAACAATGCACAGATGATTGATCCCTAAATGTAAGTGCAAGATGTTATGACATCTAAGGGGTAAAATTTGGGGTACAACACTAAGTTCTTTTCTTCTAGAAAATGACTTTACCAGAGGTCGGGTGGACACTACTCTTTTCTGTAATAACTTTGAAAACGATATGATGATATGATAACTTTATGTAAATAATATAATTTTTGGTTCTGCTAATCCATCTATGTATCAAGATTTTTCTAAGCTAGTGTAGGCAGAGTTTGAAATGAGTCTGATGCAAGAGTTAAAATAATTTCTAGGGATACAAATAAATCAAACTTCAGATGTCACGTACATTCATCAAAGCAAGTACACAAAAGAGCTCCTAAAGAAATTTGACATGTCAGATAGTAAACCAGCAAAGACTTTCATGCATCCTACATGCATTCTAGAGAAAGACGAGGTAAGTAAAAAGGTTTGTCAGAAGCTCTATTGTGGTATGATAATCTCTCTTCTCTATCCGAATACTTCTCGTCCAGATATTTTATTTATTGTATGTCTTTGTGCTCGATTTCAATCAGATCTAAGGGAAACTTATTTAACAGATGTTAAAAAAATCCTAAGGTATCTGAAGGGAACATCTAACCTTGGCTTTAGGGGTGGCAAAACGGGAAGCCCGCCTCGCCCCGCCTTATGCCCACCAAAAAAAAGGCGGGGTGGGCAAGCCCGCTAAGTGGAAATGGGCATAAAAATCTAGCTCGCCCCGCCAAGGTGGCAGGTTGGCGGGCGGTGGGCTTGCCCGCCTACTTTTTAATTTATTTTTTCATTTTTTAATAGATTAATAGGTTTGTTTTTACATTTCAATTAGATTTTTTACTTATTTTTTAGAACAATTTTTGTAAAGCATCTTTTTAACAAATTTTACTTCATAAAATATTGCATATATTCTCAAATAAATGTATAAAATAAAATCATCAAGAATTGGAATTACTATAATTAACTAAAAAATGACGGGTTTAAGGTGGAACAAGCTGAACGAATATGTGCAGCAGGCTTTCACAGGCGGCGAGTTTTGGCGGGGCGGGCTTTGGCGGGTGGAGGTCTTAAGCGAGGCGGGTTTTGGTGGGCGGCAGGCCCAAAATCCCAACCCAACCCGCCATTTTTTGGCGGGTGAGCGGGGCGGCCCGGCGGGCCATGGCCCGTTTTGCCACCCCTAGGCTTGATGTATGAGAAAAAATCAGAATACAAGCTATAAAGTTTTTAATTTGTAGATTACGTTGAAGACAGATTAGAATGAAAAAGCATCTCTGGATATTGCCAAGCTTCTTGGTGACAAATTTGTTTCGTGGTTTACGACACTCTGGATAAAGAATCATCTGAAGGACCATCAAATTATGGGAAAGTAACATTTCTACTCCTGTATATAGTTTTGCATGTTTTGTTGACTTCTGAAATGTGATATTTCTGAATGGTGAAATTTTCATATCTCAGAAGTATCCTTAGTCAGAGTATTATCTTAAGAATGCTTATGTATGATGGGCTTGTAAAGTTTATCTCTCATAAGTTGTCAGGGTAGCATAGAGCGCGTAACTAAAAAATAAGGCAGTTATCTATTCTAAGTTATACTAAGTATCTGCTGTGACACTTAGGGTAGATAAGAGATCCATGAGATTAGATAATAAATCTTCTCACTTTATCCCTTGTCAGAATTCTTTTCCGTTTACAAGTATATCTTTATTAATTTAAGTGACTATTGTCAGTTATTGAATAACGTATATTTGTTAATGGTCATTTTGGATATTTAAAATATAAACTTTTAGCACGACCTATCTATTCTTGTCTCTTGTGTCTTTTGGTTTTTCTTTGTCATTCATTTATTATTTGTCTTTTCATCTTAATTACTTTGCGTGTCTCGAGTCTTGATTACTCTTCTATCAATAGGTTTCTTTCCTCCTATTTATACTTTGTCATTCCATTCACATTTCTCATCTCTTATTTCATCTCTCTTTGTTTCCACTTTATTTCCCTCTTTCACCATGTTTATCAAAACTTTCTGCGGCAACGAAGACATCATGGAAGTTATCAATGAAAAATGTCCAAATCTTCCTCGCCTGAGATCTACTGATCGTAATATCACTGTTAGCATGGCTATACAAGGGTGGACTAGTTATTATGCAAAGTTGCACGAACCTGTATACCCAAATCTTGTAAAAGAGTTTTGGAAGTATGCCTCAGTGTGTGGCGATGGTAGTTCCATTTTTTCTAGCGTGTATGGTATCTCTGTTATCATCACTCTGTCTTCTATTGCTGAAGCCATTAGATGTGTTGAAAACGGAATCACTGTAGACTAGTTTCACTTCACTTACCATTTTGTTGAAAACCCCATCTCCATTCATGACATCTCCTCGTCTCGATATGAACCCACCAATCGAAAAAAACTTATTCCTGTTGCCAAAGTTTGGTTCGATCTTCTCCTCACAAACTTTCGACCACGTGAATTGGACAAGGACATTTTGTCCTATGATGATAGTTTATTCATCTACTTCATGGTGAATCACGTCAGGGTCAACTTGCCTCAAACCATCTTCAACTATCTAAAGGAATCAATTGTTGTATCTAGAACTCAACATAAGACATACATACCTTTTGGAAGAGTTATGTCTGAACTTTTCTATAAAGCTGAGGTCGTTGGGTTGGTTCGCAGGACTGGACTAGAGAATGCTCTTTTGGAAGAGAGATGTGAAGGTTTTGATGTTTAGTTGTGTAGTACTAGTGGCTAGTTCTGTTTGGACAAGAGTAGTAGTTGTTGTTGCTGTTGTTTTTCCTTGTGTTTGATTTTGATAATGTGTTCCTTGTATATCTTTTGTTTTTGCTGTTGTACTCCTTTATCTTTGTAGTCCTCTAATCATTGAATGAAAATGTTCCTTCCTTGTTCCTTGCATTTATTGTCTTCTCCTCATTTTATTTATTTATGTTCCTTTCTATTCGCATTCCCTTAGAAAAGCGTGCTAAAATTTTTTTTTGACAAAGGGGGAGAAGTTGTATAATTTTGATTATATCTATTCTCATAATCTTAAACCTAAAAATAATTATAAGCCTTTGCTTCTAATCCTTGTTGATGTTTGATTCATGAACTTTGTAAAAGTTCACTAATTCTTCTTAGACAGGTTAATTGAAGATTATAACATTTGATCAAAATGCACGACGTCTGTTCTGATAAGCCAAATCTTGAATGCAACACATTCTTCAGAAGTTACAAATTTGACCAAAACATGGTCATCTGGACTTCAACAAAAGCTTAAAATTTTCAAATGACATAATACTTTGCACCTTCTGGCGGCATGATCGAGGATCTGAAGAATCACATTATGAAACTTGATGCGAAGCTTTTAGTCTGTTACTAATCAGGTTCTGATACGTCATAACATTTTGATAGTCTGTCGGGCTCTGAGATGAAAACCGAGTAGTGCTAGTCAAACTCTAATGAGACGTCAACAATGATGTTTTCCCTCTCTAACTCATCTACTGTAAGTAAACAAAATATTTTATGAGTCTTGAACTCAGGGGGAGACTCTGAACAAGCATAAATAATTTTTGAGCTTGACAGATTTAGGGGAAGCTGGTTAGCTTAACTTTTGATCTTGTGATTTTCGGTTATTACCCATATAAATTGTTCTATCAAAATACATGGGTTTGTTATCATCAAAAAAGGGGAGATTGTAAGAACAAGATCTGGTTCTACATCTGGCTTTATGTTTTGATGATAACTTCACATATTATTTTAGAGATCAAATTTATACTCTAATTGTTTTTCTGTCTAGTGCAGAACTTTTAATTAAACAGGTTTTGACTCTGATAGAAAGACGTGTGACGTCATCAGACTCTGAACTTAACAATTCTAGAAGAATACATACGGTGATTACAAAACTCAAGTCAAGACTCTGAAATACTTCTGATACAACGGTTCTAAAAGAATGACAGTACTAGAGGTTCTGATCAAGTTTTGGTATGATAGTTCTCAAGCTCTGAAGATTCAAGATGACAGTTATGAAGATTAAAATTCTGAAGACTTAAGTTCTGATGACTCTGAAGAAATTAGTTCCAAAGTTCCGATTCTGGAGATAACCTTACTTCTAGTAACTTAGTATTTGAGGACTAAGTTTTCTGATCCTTCTGCAACAAGCTTCATCAACACATATCAGAAACCTCTGAAGATTAGAAGTTAAAGATCAGAAATGTCTTACGTGAAAGGATAAACATAAAAGTACAAGTACACTGTCTACTTTCCTGCTAAAGTAACTTTTGATACGATGATGAATGACACTTCCATATTGACCGTTGAAGACATAACAACTGGAATTCTACTTCCCATTCTACCCCTCAACAAATCTATTTTTTAAACTATAAAAAGAAGACTTGGAAGAACTAAGAAGACAACGAAGAAGAGAGATATATACAAGGAGGATAGCAGAAGCATTATGCTCAACAAAACTTATACCAAAACGCTGCACAATTGAGATTTACTCAATGTAGTTTTTTTTGTTGTATATTTGCAAGGAACTTTTGTTCATATCTTGAAATTAACACTGTTGTGTTATTAAGCTTAAAATCTGTGTAATTTGCTTATGTAGAAGCATTCTTGTATACACATATGTAATCACTTTTGAGTAAATATTTCCTCAAGTGACTATGTGTTAGTCTGTATACTTGAGAGGGCTAAGATGTTTTTCTAAACACTTAGACGATCGTTTGTAATATTTCAAGATTATTGGATTAAGTCCTTTTTGAAGGCAAAATCACCTTGGCGGGTGGACTGGAGTAACTTTATTAACAGTCAACTAGGATAAAATGTTTGTGTTATTTATCTTTATTAACTTGATTATTTATGGTGCATAAAAGTTTGAAAAGTTTTTATCGGTGAAACCCAATTCAAACCCCCTTTCTTGTGTTTCTCGCACCTTCACCCATTGCATTTCCATGTTTAATAAGTGGAATCATATTGAAGCAACCGCCCAAAATACTGCAAACAAATGAAATCAAGCACAAAAAGCCAGGCCCGCTGATTTTGACTACAAACTCTTTGTTGGATCTCATGTTGCGGACATTGAAGTGCCAAAAAGTCATAGTCAAGCTGCTAGTAGAAGTTACTCTGCGATCAAAGTGGAATTTCTGCATGAACTAATGGAAATGTCAAAGACTATTCAATCAATAATCACTTAAAGTTCCATCAGAAAGAATAAGGTGAAGGAATAGAGCAAACTATTGTCGAATGAGGAGGAAGGAGAAGAAGAAGCTGAAGAGGAGCAGGTCAACTCTGAAGAATAAGCGACATGTCGTTGTCAACCAGGATGTGCCAAACATATTGTCTGACATGTGAAATCTGATGTAGTTGGCTTCTGTTTGAACTACATCTTTTGTGTTTATTTTCATTTGTTATCTTTTTGGACCCTTCATGGGTATTTTGTTGAATTGGAATGGTGATGTAACCTTAATTTCTAAACTTTGTATCACTAATTGTTAAATGTCAAGGTCTAATGTTCAAACATCAGGTTTAACATCTTGTTGCTTACTCCTGACTTGTGTGTATGCACTAACATACTAACCTCTGAGTTGACTGTCTGACTAACTTTTTGAGGAATATCTTTGCCAAATTATGGTAAAAAGGGGGAGTAATGGTGTATGTAGTGGAGTGGTGTCTATTGACTTGACTATTAACCACATGGTGTATAAGAATCTTCTACTGATTTGTATGTTACTAACTAATTTTTTGTGTGCTCACTTGCTGAAGCATATGGCCTAGCATCTGGCCTCAACCTTGTGTACTGATGTGTTATAGTAGTATCTTATGATATCTTACTACTGAATACTAACCTATGTGTACATGCATGACTAACTCATATTAAATTATTACATATCTATGTTTATGGAGCATTTTGTGTAGCAAAATCATAATATTGTGTGTGTGTGTGTGTAACTGCCTAATAATTTATAAATTGTGCTCTAGTTTGTGCTTCTTCTGTTGTTGCTGTTGTATGCTCTAATGGATAGTCTTCTACTGCTGCTATTGTTGGTCTAAGTATGTATTTGATACTTAGCTATATTTGTGCTTGAAGAGTTGTTTTGCCAAAATTTTCCAAAGGGGAAATTGTTGGTCCTTTTGGGATTGGTTGTGTTACCTAAAACAACATGGAGTTTGCTCTTTGGTGCCGAAGGGACACATGTTGAACACGATGTTCCAACATGTGGGCGACAACATTTGATCTCTTGGAAATAGACATATAGGAATTGCAGTTGGTTTAGATTTCGCCTATCCAAGATTCTCTCCACAATAGAAGATATGCAAGTCTAGGCGAAAAGTTAATTTGGATGTTCTGGTGATTCATGTGAAACACAACGTTCCAGCATGTGTCGTACAACATATGGCGTTGACAACAGCCCATGTTGGATATTGTTTGATGCGTATTTTCTGATTGGTTTTTAATTAGATTTGATGTAGTTATTTTAGCAATGTTTGGTTGATTTGTTTGACAACTGGAGATGTTCAAATCATATTTAAATGTGATTTTAATTTGAATTTCAAATGTAAAAAATCATGTCTTTTGGAGAGATTTGAGGAGAAAATAATATCCAACTAATTCAGCTATTTTCTAGACGAATTAAATGCAGATTCACAAGGAGAAAAGGCCCATAAAATATTACTATATAAGGAGACTCAACTCTCATTGTTAGATAAGAGTTTTGGTGCGCGAGAACTAGGTTCTTTGTGATAGGGTTTAAGTCTTTGTTACTTGTATTCCTTGCTAATGCCATAACTAGATTAATGTTGAATCTACTGTTGTACACCTCTAGAATGTTTGTCTTAGTTTAGTTTCAATTTCAACATTGTTTATTGAGTTGTAAACACCAATAACAAGTTATGTGATTGCGAATAAAGTGAGTAGGTTCTCATATTTAGGGGGATCCCTTAAATATAAAGACATTAGGATTATGAAAAGGCTTTGAACAACATAGGGTTTATTGGTTCTTGTAAGACTAAGTTGTTGTTCGTTTTGGATTGGCTGTATTTTGCAAAATAATAACATGGAGAAGTATTCAAAGTGTTCAAGATTAATTTAGCTTGCTTAAACTGTATAGAGAAGTAGAAGGGACACATGTTAGACGTGATGTCACATCATGTTGGTACGACATCTGGGCCTTGCACAACAGATAATTGTTGTTATGTTCTGGAAGACTTTTTGGTCAAAGATTTTATCATATTTTATTGCTAATTGGCTTAGCAATACGATTAGGTGATTTTTTTAACAGTTTGATGAAGATTAATTCAAGCTTAAATTAAGATTTAAATTTGAATTTAAATTGAAACAAATCATATCTTGTTGGAGAGATTTATGGAACAGATAATATCCAACAGATTATGTATTAATTATAGACGAAATTAAAGCTAATATCCAAGGACAAAAATCCATAGTTATTATGTTATATAAGGAGCTCAACCCTACATTGGAAAGAAAACATTCACACTGATGGTTTTAGAGTGTTTGGGTTTACAAGAGTCCTTGTTATTTTTACGTACACCACATTATGTTTCAGTAACTTGGCATAGTTGTAGGTTTTTCTAGTTGAATTGTAAATTCAACATCTTTATGTACACCTCTATGTTTCAGTAACTTGTCATAGAAGGGTTGTCTAGTTGAGTTGTAATATTTGACATTGAAAATTGGGTGAATCACCAATCACTAGGGTTTAGTGATTGAGAGAAAGTGAGAGGGGTTCTCATATTTAGGGGGAGTCCTAAATACAAAGTCATTGGGTAGTGTTAGGAAGAGGTATTGAATAATATAAGGTTTGTTATTGCCTGTAAGAATAATTTTAATAAGATACTAATAGTGAATTCCCTTCTTGGGTTGGAAGCCAACCCTCTAGACATAAGTGTTGTTCGCATCGATTTAGGTTACCAATTATTGTGTTCTTTAATGATTTTCTAATCCATCATCTTGTACAACTTAATATGTATTATTTATGGTGTTTCTGGTTCAACTTGTCGAACTAGTTATCTAGGACATCGTGTTCGACATTTGTCCCATGAGGAAAAAAATCAATTAGCATCAGAGCAGGCACCCTAGTCTATTAGATGATCTCAAGGGATGATAAATTATGCTCAAATGGAGACAATTAAAGATGGAGGATCAGTAAAAAAATCACCTATCTTGGATGTCAGAAATTATGATTATTGGAAGGCTATGATAGTTTCCTTTCTAAAATCCATGGGGAACAAAGCTTGGAAATTTGTGATAAAAGGGTGGAAACATCCAGTGGTTACTTCTGAAGATAATGAATATCTTGCAAACTCCAAGGCTTTAAACTCCATTTTCAATGGTGTGGACAAGAACATGTTCAGGTTGATGAACACATGTTCATAAGCAAAAGAAGCATGAGAGATTCTCAAAATTGCACATTAAGGCACCTCAAATGTTAGTATGTCAAGGTTGCATCTCCCAACTAAGTTTGAGAACTTGAGGATTAATGAAAATAAATCTATATGTGAATTCCACATCAGATTGCATGATATTGCCAACACTTTCTTTTCCTTAGGAGAAAAGATGTATGAAGAAAATTTGACCAGAAAAATTCTCAGATCATTACCTAAGAGGTTTGATATGAAAGTTACTGCTATTGAAGAAGCTTAGGACTTGAGTAGCATTAAGGTTGATGAAATCATTAATTCCCTACAAACCTTTGAGATGTTAATAAATGAAAGGTATGAAAAGAACAAAGGGATAACCTTTGTTTCCAATACTAAAGAGAGTCAATGGAATATAGAAGAGAACTTGTTATATGATATAGATTTCCTTAATACAAAGTGTGAGAACAAGATTTGGTTCTACAATTTTATCTCTAAGTTTTGATGATACCAAATGAGTATTTTTGTATGAACAATTTTGTACAACTAATGTTTGTTATTTGTGAGAATGTAACAAACAGGTTATGCTTCCGTAAATTGGCGCGAACACAATGCTTAAAGTAAAATACTCCTCCTACACACTCTGATATAAAAGGAAAAGAGAACGGGTTCTGAAGATCTGAAGACATAGGTTCTGATTGAACGAAGTCCAGATGCTAAAGTCCTAAGCTCTCTGAATCAAGGTTCTGAAGACCTAAATCAAGTCAATACTCATGCTTCAACCAAATACTATCAGAAGCCTCTGAAGAAATGAAGACAACACACCAAGCGATCGAGGTTCTGAAAACCAAGTACTAGAGACTCTGAAGATTCGAAGACTTGATAATCTCAAGAACCAAGCAATGTTTTCCCTTCCTACTCATGCTCGTGAAAAGCCTCTGAAGTTGAGAAGCCAAGAAGACAAAGCTACATAATACAGCTGTACCTTAATTCAAGTGAAAATATCTTGGTAACTGTGCAACGGTACAATCAAAGATATTCTGACAAAAACAGGACGCGCGGCACGCAAAAGCTATTATCTGTCCTCATGCTTCTAGCCGCCAGCCTAGTTAAGCTATCATGATTACATTTCAATCTTTCTACACGGCTATAAAAGGAAGCAAAATACTTGAAGAAAGACACACACGAACGCCATTGCAATACTCTTTCTATCTGAAATATTTCTTAAGTCATTCCGGTCGAAAACTTGTTTACGTTATCAGCTTATATAAAAGCACTTATTTGTAAACAGAATTTTATTCAAACTTAGGTTTGTGTTCCTTGAGAAAGACCAGTGAGGTTGTATTTCTTGAGAAGTCTAAGTCGCGTGTCTTAGAGGTTGTTCCTTAAGTAAGACCTACGAGGTTGTATTACTTGAGAAGTCTAAAACTTGTGAGTTTTAGAGGTTGTGTTAGTCACCAGCGGTTTGGCTCGTGCATTGTACTGATTTGATTGAATAGTGGATTAAGACCTCGTTGAGAGAGGCAAAATCACCTTGGCGAGTGGACTAGACTAACTTGAGGGTTTCTCAAGTGAACTAGTATAAATATAACATGTTCATCACTTGATTCTCAACAAAGGTCATTACATTAAAAGGAAGGGTTTTATGAAAAGAATTTATTTTTAAAACAAGTTTAGTTTGAAAAACCAATTCAAACCCCCCTTTCTTGAGTTTTTCACACCTTCAATTGGCATCAGAGCTCCGGTTCTGAGGTGATAAAAAGATTGAATTTTTATCAAGCACTTAAGAGTTTTCAGTACCGATCCAAGTGTGAAAAACAATGTCTATACCAAATGCTGAGAGAAGTGTTATTGTAAATGAAAGAGATTCTTATAGTGCAAAACCTCCTATATTTGATGGAGAAAATTTTGACTATTGGAAAGATAGAATTGAAAGTTACTTTTTATCATTTGACTTAGATCTATGGGATCTGATAGTAAATGGCTACAGTCACCCTGTAGATTCTGTAGGTAAGAAGATTGAAAGGAGTGCATTTACAGATGCACAAAAGAAAAATTATAAAAATCATCACAGAGCAAGAACTATTCTATTAAGTGCAATTTCCTATACAGAATATGAAAAAATTATGAACAAAGAAACTGCAAAGTCTATCTTTGACTCTCTTCGTATGACTCACGAAGGCACTGCTCAAGTCAAGGAAACGAAGGCTCTTGCACTAGTTCAAAAATATGAGGTCTTCAAGATGGAAGATGACGAAACTGTGGAAAGCATGTTCTCAAGATTTCAGATGCTTGTTGCAGGACTCAGAGTTCTGGACAAAGGCTACTCTAATGCACACCATGTCAAGAAAATTATCAGAAGTCTACCTGTCAAATAGAGACCCATGGTGACCGCCTTGAAACTAACAAAGGATCTGAACAGTATAAGTCTTGAGGAACTAATCAGTTCTTTAAGAAGTCATGAAATAGAGCTCCAAGAAGATGAACCCCAAAAGAAAAGCAAATCCATTACTCTAAAAGCTAAACCTGAGAAGAAAAAGGTGTATCAAGCAGAGGAGGAAGTGGAAGAATCTGAAGAAGAATCAGACGAAGATGACATATCTCTCATATCAAGAAAAATTAGTCAACTATGGAAATACAGAAGAAATAAGTTCAGAGGACAAAGAAGAAGATCTGAATCAACATATGGTCAAAAGAGAACTTATGGAAGAGATGTTACGTGCTTTGAATGCAAGGAACCTAGACATATTAAAAATGACTATCCAAAGGTTAGGAAAGATGAAAGACCTAAGAAAGCTAAAAAGGGTCTTATGGCAACTTGGGATTATTCAGAGCCCGAAGATGATTCTGATGAAGAACGTGCCAACGTAGCATTCATGGCTAATACCAACGATGTTCTATCAGAAGGAGAACCTTCAGACTCCAACAACGAAAGAGAGGTACTTTCTTCCTGTAGCGAGCGATTTTGGACGTGGTTGCGAAGCACTATCGCTTTGGTACTACAGTTCGATTCATTTTTTATCCTATTGATGCTGAAGAAGGAAGGGAAATAGTTGTCTCCAATTAACCCTGCTTGCAAACTGAGTTTGAATAGATGACTGTTGGTTTACAGATGCTACAAAGATTGTGGGTCTCTCTTAGGTTATTTTGTTAAAATAGTGCTCAGGCGATTGGTGGGAGGTTAAGACTGATGCTTTTCGATTGATGTATGAAGGTACAGGATTTTTGGTTTTTGTTTAGTGTGCTCGCTAAGATTTTTCTTTCAATCTTATGCCTACGTATTCCCGTTTTTCCGAAACAGGGAAATCAGAGCGATCGTAGTTCCTCCTATTCTATGGGAGGAAATGGTGTTTTGGTGTCTTGTTCAAAGCCCAAGACGTGAAGCGAAAGGTAATCTATATCTTGTTCAAAGCCCAAGATGTGAAGCTAAAGGTAGTTTGTATCTTGTTCAAAGCCCAAGATGTGAAGCTAAAAGGGTTTGACTTTAGAGAGAATTTTTCATCTCTAAAGAGGGGTTTGCTTGTCACAACTGTTTATAAAGGAGAATTACTTTAACTGGGATTTGCGAATCCGGCAATGCCATAATTTCCTTTATAGGGGATTTCCAACCTGAAGGAGAAGACTTTAACTCAGTGTAGAGCAATGCCATCTTTCCTTAGGAATTTCTCATGCTAAAAGAGGGACAGTGGCATGGATGTAGATGATCCAGAGGCTTGCCGCTTACAGCGATTAGATGAAGGGGAAGGAGTTGTTGATGTTTGTGTATTGTGAACGAGACACAACTTTGATGCTAAAAGGTTGATTGGATCAACCAGTGGTTTTCTTATACAAAGCCTAAGAGGAGGCTAAAAGGTTTTCCTTATACAAAGCCTAAGAGGAGGCTATTGGCCCAACAAGAGGGTGTTTTTTATGTGTCTCGTACGAAGCCCGAGAGAGAGGCTAAAAGGTGTTTGACTCAACAAGGGAGTGATTTGTGTCTTGTACAAAGCCCAAGACGGAGGCTAAAGTGTTGTTGACTCAACAAGAGAGTCTTTTTTCTTTTGGTATCTCGTATAAAGCCCGAGATGGAGGCTAAAGTGTTGATTCAATAAGAACCTTTTTGTATCTCGTACAAAGCCCGAGATGGAGGTGAAAGAGGGTACTGTTTCAGTTGAGTGACCAGTATATGGGTTCAAAGAGAAAATTAGTTCTTATATGAGTCACACTGTACTCAGGGATTTTGATTCGAGGATCAGGGATATTTCCTTTTCTTTGAGGAAATGGGAAATCCAAAGGGTATTGAGACTGTCCGAGTCTACGGGGTTCCTTGCTATTCTTGAAAGGGTGCTTGAGAATGTCTTTGAGACTCAAGGAAATTAGACTGTCCAAGTCTAGAGTTTCATCTTTTGTACTATGCTTTAAGAAACAGTAGTAGACTCTTGGAAAGACTGTTCTATTAAGATGACTGATTTCTGTTCCTATACCTCTAGGAGGTCGTCGGGACAATTTGTGCGAAGCCCAAGAGGAGGCTGGAAACTTTTAAGAAGCCGAGGGATAATTTGTACTAAGCCCAAGAGGAGGCTATCATTCCCGGAGGAAGAAATCATTTATACGAAGCCTAAGAGGAGGTTGTGAATACTTCTAAGAAGCCGACGGGTGCTTGTACAACGCCCAAGAGGAGGCGGGGATGCTTTTAGGAAGTCTGTGGGTCCCCAAACCCCGAGAAGTTCAAGACAGGCTATTCGCAAAGAATAGATCAAGCCAGGAAAGTTTGAGAATTTGGAAGAAACTCAAGGGATGCAATTCACGGAGAAGAGATCATCTCTGTGGAATAGAGTTTCTTGACAATTCCTAAGCTGCTTTTAAGAAGCCAGTGGGTCCCCAAACCCCGAGAAGTTCAAGACAGGCTATTCACAAAGAATAGATCAAGCCAGGAAAGTTCGAGAATTTGGAAGAAACTCAAGGGATACAATTCACGGAGAAGAGATCATCTCTGGGGAATAGAGTTTCTTTGACAACTTCTACAAGTGACTGTAATACCCCAAAATTTGCTCTCCCTCTTTGTCATCATAGCATGGCATTATCATTTATCATATCATATCCACCTCATTAACATTACATTGCATTTAACATAGAAAAATGAAGCATGGCATCCTTCTTACCATCAGGGCATGTGATCAGGTGGAAGGTGGACAATCAAGGAATCATTCAAAGCACAAAAAGGTCAATCAAGTTGCCTCAAGGCAAGCCAAGAGTCTCTCATGTCTCATACCATCTCAATTGATCATCCACAATCTCAAGGAAGTGAGATCCAATGGGAGATTGAAGCAATACATACTTCAACATGCAAGAGGTTCAAAAACTGAAGGAAAACCCTCAAAAGAGATAGCTTATTGATCCAAAATCATCCTCAAATGGCATATCCCATCATCCTTTAAAAGGATACACAACATACTCTGAGGAATTTGAAATTGAAGACTGCACTTTTCCCTCCTAACCAGAGGGGGTCAAAATTAGGGTTTCTAATAAAATCAGGATATCTCTGATTTTTTGGACAAATCTTGTTGTCATGGTATTCTACATGTCCTTAAGTGTATGTATGTGGAAAATTGCCTCTCAATTGGTTTTAGAAGTGGTTCAATTGGAAGAAAGATCAGAAATCAGGAAAATTGGGGCCAAGTCAAATAATCAGAGGAAAAAGTCAACTCTTGACTTTTTGAGGCCAAATTCATGAAATTCATGTTATATGTGTCCAATGTGCAAAATTTGATCAAGAAACTCCAAAGGAATCATGAAAAAATCAAGATGTGGAAAGTTGCCATTTTTGGGTGAAGTAGGGTTACTAAAAATAGTAAGTTTTGGCCATTTTGCATCAGAGTTTGAACCAAGGCCATTTAAAATTGAAGCATCAAGTGGAAATTCCACTCGGCCACAACAAAAGACCTTCTTTTAAGCTTCAAATCCATGTGTAGAACATCTCCATTGGATAAAAATTGAGAGAGTTATGGATGATCAAAGTTGAGGGAAACTTGGGCAAAATGCAAGTCAGCTTGGGCAAGTTTCAGGTCACGCGCATGTCATTTCTACAAACACCTGGTGTGCCAAATGTCAAGCTCAATTTCTCCAAGAAGAAGGCTCCAAATGAAAAACTTTTCAACATAAAAAATGTTCCTTGTAGTGCCCTCTCCAATGTTCATGTTGGGCAAAATTTCGTCTGATCAAGTTATGATGGAGAAATAGTGGCCTCAAGTCATGGTGATTGTGCTGAAAACCCAGGTGCCAAGGTGCCAGGTCGAACGACCACATGCCACACCCTTATACCATTTCCCAATGTGGATGTTCTAAGTCATTTTTCAACCTGTTCCAAACCTCATTTCACTTCAATTTTCACATCAACATTGTGCTCCAATGTGTCCTCTTTCCAAAGACTCCAAAATCTCATCAAATTGTTCAATGGTTAGAAAGTATTTCACCTACAAATAGCCCTATGTTGGCACTGATGCTTTGACAGCTTGGTGCACGATTTTGGTTCACACACACCACAAACACTTCATAACATCTGCTTTCCACATTAAACTAAGCATACTTGATACAAATATCATACACCAGCACGTGCCATGCATGAAAATGGAAAGGGCAAACTTATGAAGCAAGTTTCTGCCACAGCAGCTTTGTTGTTTTACCCTCACTTCCACCATAGCACACCATGAATCACCATCACCACATCATAGCCAACCTCACTCGCCCCTAACTAACTTGACTCAGTTAGTTAGGGTGCACTCAGTTAACCAAGCATAGACTCACTTAACTGACTCACTAAACCATGGTTAACTCACATTATAAATAGAAATCTCACCTCACAATTTTTTTTTTCAACTTCATTTTCACACGTTCACTTCAGAAACACTCTCTTTTTCTCTCTCAAATCCACCATTGCCACTGATTCTCGAGCTCTACCTTGTTCATTTCACTTCAACACTCTCTCTGATTTTCTCTCAAGTTCTTCACAGTTCTACTTGTTTGGAGTTTGGTTTCAATCTCTCCTCCATTGAATCATCATCAGTTTTGCATCACAGCCTTTATTTGGCCAAGTGAAGATTGTAGAAGAAGCAAGACCTCTAGTTTTCTGAAGAACACTTCAAGAGCTCAAAACCTCAGGTACCAATCTCCACCATTATAGACCTAATGTGAAGGAATTTTTAGGTTCTTGCAGCTTCTTATAAGCTCAAGAATTGGTCTGGCTAGTTGATAGGCCTTTAGAGGCGTAGTGGAAATGTTAGGGCAAATCTTCCTTTGTTCGATTCTCTCATTTCATGGACTTTTTGTATGTTTTGTCACGGGAATCATGATGTGTGTTACTTCCTCTTCATTTTGACATATTGATTGTGAAATTATGGAGAATTGGAGGTTGCAGACGGTGGTAGTTCGCCGGAGAAGGTGACCGGAGGTCCCTCTCCGGCCGGTGTTCTTGTGTTAGGGTTTTGTTCTCAGTTTGAACGTGGACCATTGGATGTTCACCATCGTGTGGCTTATGTGATGACAGCACATTAAAATTCATGTGCATATCACGTGTGATTTTCTGAATTTATTTTTAAACATTGTGTGGTATGGTACATGGTAGTGTGTATGGACATTCAAGTGTGCGCGTTGATCTTAATTACTTTGACTATAGCTTGACTATGACTTGATCCAACGGCTTGTATGGTTTTGACTTGGTTTGACTGAATTCCATGATAGTTAGGGTGTTATGCGCACTTATTGGACCTAATCAGATTGCTACCCACACCCCCATGTTTTCAAGCCCAATTAATTTGAACTGCATGATTGCTATGTTCACACCTCCCCTTCCCTTTGTATTTCATTTTATTTTTTTTATTTTTCATACACGTTTGCTTTTTAATTTTTAAAAATACTAAATAGCATCATAAAATTCCACAAAAATTCATGAGTATCATTAAAACATTTAGAAAATTTTTGATGATTTTATTTTCTGATTTTATGACCTTTTTACCCCTGTTCTATATTTTTCTTTGAATTTCTTTGATGTGCATTCTTAATATGGTACATGATCTTGTTTAATTTTGTTCTTGATCATTAAAAATTGTTTTGATGCTCTTCTTTTTGCATTGAGACATTATCATCTTGAGGTATGTTAAGTGATTTTTATTTGATTTTTTAGGTTAGTTTATGGCATGTTTGGTGTTTATTTTTGTGCTACTTTGTATGATATGTCTATTTGACCTAAGTGCATTGTTTGACTTCATTTTTCCTTGGTTCCTTGCATGCTACTTTGATATGTGATTCATCTCTGATTGGTGAACTTCAATACCATGTTTTCATAATTTTCATGAGGCCATTTGATTTTTGTTTGATGCATTTCATTTAAAGCATTATAACATGTCATATCATTGTAATCTTTTGTGCATGTTGACATGTTTTCTTTTGTGTATACTTGCATGATCATTTGCCTATTGGGTGAGTTACAATCTTGACATTATAGGTCATTGGTACATATTATATGTCATCTTTGCTTGTTGATTATCATTTGAACCTTGTGCACCTTTAACATGTTGTGTTTGCACTTTCCTTTGTTTGGAACTTCCATTTCAATCCTACTTCTTCTATCACTTCTTAAATGTCTTGATGTGCTTCATGAATACTTGTGAGAGGTTTGTGAATCATTTTTCATTTCATTTCAATTCTGATCCATGGATTACATGTTCCATTTATGCACATTTCTTCTTTTTCCCTTCATCTTTCATTCTCCCTTTTCTTATGGTGGCATGTTCTAATGCCATGGATGATGTTTGTTGCCTATCCACTTGGACTTGCATGATAATAACCATTTGTTTTCCATATGATGTACATTCTGGTTGTGGCTCTAGGATTTGGTTTCTCATTTAATTCTTTTGAGTTTTATGATGCATTACATGTTCCTTTACTTCTTATACTTCTTATACATGTTTACTAACCATGTAGGGGCTTTGGTAAGTTTCAATTGAGTGTGGATAAAGAATCCACATTCAACTTCTATCCTTTCTCTTTTACAATTCCATTTTATGTTTTGTTAAGCACTTATGTGCTTTCTTTTAATAACTCATTACTTTCCCTTTTTGAATTACAATTCATCTTCTACTTTAGAAGTGAATTGTTTAATTCTTTCTTTCTTTAGACTTTAGGTTGAAACCTCACAAACCTCTAGGATCACTCCCTTTAATCTTCAATTAGGATTGAGTCTTAGTCCACATAGGTTTTACCTTTTCTCCTCTCTTGAGTCTCTTTTCTCATCTCTTAAAGGAAACTCAAAACATCTAATAAAGGTAGGCATTTATTGCATTTAGGCCCTTCATATAAAGAAAAGGTTATAAGGGGTCTTCTCTTATAATCTTAGAATGTATAGCATATAGCCCATCTTGGGTCAATGTGTTAAACATTTGATCTTGTATGAGGGACTTAAATGCAATACTTGTTGAAGGAACAAATAAAAAAACATTTCTTCATTTCTTAATTAACAAAAACACTTAATAAACACAAGTATGCTAGTGTGTTTGAACCTTGACAATTGGAACTAAGTGTGGGGGTCTTCTTCACCCTTAGTGTGCTTTCTTACCCATTCCATCTTGGAATGTGAGAATGTACACATTCCAATGACTAAGATCCGGATACACTGTCATATGCAAACAAATCCAAAACACTTCCTTCTAAAAGACAAAAACAAACAATAACGTCTTTCCTTCGGGAATTCTTTTCTCACCTCATTCACTCTTAGCGTACGAACGCGCTTCTACTCGTTCTCTTGCAAGATGGTAACGCACTCGGACCAGCGAGCCTGCAACACCTGAGCTAGGACGTAAGCCGTTCTCTAAAAAACACAATCCATCCCTAGTGAGGGGAACTACGTCGCTCTGATTCTCATGCTCCCGATGAGATACGTAGGCAGTGGGGTAGGGCCCATGCGAGCACTTCTTTTATTTTCCCTACATTTGTTTGTCTTTCTCTTTCCATTCCTTTTCTAGTTCCTCTTCCAGTATTCTTTTCTATCACCCTTTGATCGAAACAAGCAAGCGTGGATCCCATCGGGTACGATGGACGCGAGGGGGTTCTAATACCTTCCTCTCGCGTAACCGACTCCCGAATCCAGTTCTCTTGGTCGCAAGACCATGCTCTATCCTTTCCTTCAGGTTTATGCGGTGTTTCCTTTCCCTCTCATGGGATAAATACACATTGCTGGCGACTCTGTTTGGTGCCACTTTCGCGTTTGTACTAGGATGAAAATCCCGGGAGCGACAGTGACAGTCTAAGAAAGGGTTCAAAAAGAATCTGCCTTTCACATCTCCATATTATTTAACCCCAAGAGGAGGGAAGACAGTGTCTGGTAATCCTATGGGGATCTAGTTTTGACTATTTAACAGTGATTAACGGGCTTAATGCTAGACGTAGTTACCGGGGAAACTCTAAATATCTATACTATTATTACACAGTCGATATGAGTTTATGAAAGAAGACTTACAGCGAAACAGCCCCACAATACTGTTATATATATATGAAAGCATTAAATGAAAGTGGATAAACACTTACTCGGTTGTAGAGTTTCCATGCTGTTTGGTTAGTTGTTCAACAAAGAAAGATTGAAAACAATAGTATAATTCAAAATCAAAGGAGAAAGTGCTTTGAAAAAGAAAGATTTGGGGCTTACAGCTCAAGGAGAGGCCCAGGGTTTTATCAGTGATTGCACTGTTGAATTTGTACAGGGGGACTTATACGAGTGACTGAGGCCCAAAAAATTTGTTTTCTGTACAAAGGGATGGGTCTTACACTCTCTCAAGAGGCCCAAAAGGTTTAAAGAAAAAGAGTGGGGCTTATAACACGAGGGTAGGCCCAGATGATTTTTCGTTTGAAATGGCGATCGCTCCGAGATTTTTGAAAATGTAGTGGTTCTTATACAATGACTGAGGCCCAAAATGGTTTGGTTTTCAAAGGGGGTTGGGTCTTACACTCTAATAGAGGCCCAAAAGTTTTTAATGGGTCTTATAGCTCGAGGAGAGGCCCAGTTGATTTTTTTTAAAAGGCGACGATCGCGCCGTTTACTTGTACAGAGGGACTTATACAATAAGTGAGGCCCAAAATTGTTTGTACAAGGGGGTTTGGGTCTTACACTCTATCAAGAGGCCTAAAGAGTTTAAAGAAAAGAAATGAGTCTTACTACTCGAGGGTAGGCCCAGATGACTTTTTTTTCTGAAATGGCGATCGCGCCGAGATTTTGAAAACATCGGGGGTCTTATACAAAGACTGAGGCCCAAGAATGACTTGGTTTTCAAAGGGGTTGGGTCTTACACTCTAATAGAGGCCCAAAGAGTTTTGAAAATGATTTATGAGGGTTGAATTAATCAAAAACCCTAATTTATTTTCAAAATGTGTTTTAATTGAATAAAATATTCAATTAAAATGATCAAAATTGTTTAACATGTGGAAACAAATTGTGATCTTGGATTAATGCTTCATAAATCAAGTTTTGCCCTACAAAATGATTAGAAATCATTAAAATTTGCAAAATCAATAAGGAAAAAATATTTTAAATGTCAAAAACAATTAAAACATTAATTCTTTGCAAAAATATTAATTATATGAAATAAATAATATTTTTGGGATTTTTTGGGAAAATAAAATATTTTAACATTTTTGTGAATTATTAAAAAAAGAATCAACTCAAAATCATTAAAACCCAGAGAGAAATTAATTTTTGAATCAATTAAATAAAATCACAAAATTCAAATCTTTGAATTTGAGAGAAATGGCGCCAAGAACAGCTGAAGAACACGCGTGTTTTTTAGTTTTGCCCAGATTTGCATTTTCTATCCAATCTCACTGAATACTTGACTATATCATGCAATCCACATATCAAATTGCTCGCTTTCACCTCACGATCATGTTTATGACAATTAATTGCATTTAAATTAAGCATAAAACAAGAGATCACGACAAATCCTCAAGAACCCTAAATTCTGCATGAAGGCTGGGATTTTTGATACACGATTCAAACAAAGCAATTACTTAAGGGGAAACATTCCATGCATGATTATGAACATTTGGTAAAAGTATTGTGCGAGGAAATATGCATAGATTGAGAGATGACCAAGTTTAGGCTTACCTCTAGGTTGTGACAGCAAGAGCAAATTGATTTCTGAGTTTGAGGTGTTACAGATGAGTTGTGATGATCTGAACAGCTTCCCTACACCCTATGAAGTGTGTTTGAATGCTTGGACTTGATGGAAATTGGCTGGATCACTTCATGGCATCTCAACTGCAACTTGGTTAAAACCTTGAGCAATTGACTGGTGATTCTGAGAAATCAGTGTTCCATGTGTTGTTTAAGTGTTTGATCAGCTCCCATATGATGTATGTGAGGTGTGTGTGTGATTGGTTTGAGTGGAATTGCCCTCTATTGAAAAACCCGATAGTGACTTACTAAGAAAGGCATTTTTGAGAGTGAGAAGTGGATTTTGAGAAAGGCAAGTGTTGTAGGCCTTTGGTGTACTTAAACTGATCACAATTGAGCTCTATTTATAGTAGAGCAAGTTTGTTTTGCAAGGAATAGTGAATGGCAACTGCTGAGTAGGGTTGGCCAATGTTGGCAAATGAAAATCCAAGTCTCCTCTAGCCATTGACTAGAGGTTAGGGCACAGGCTGCTGGTCCCCTTGGTCTTGGATAAGTCTTGACTGAATTCAGTTGCTAATAGCTCAGTCCATGCCACCTTGGTGCTTCCATTGAATGCTCCAATCCAAAATTGGAGTCTTGTCCCTATTTTGGGCAATTCTAGGTTTGGCATGCTCTTTCTTGTTCCAAGGACTTTGGAGGCATGGCTCAGTGATTGTCCCCTTTAGATTCAATCCTGAGATGTGTCCAAAGTGATGACAAGGCTTGGAATTGGCTTATTTTGGCAAATCGACCAAAAGTACAAAAATCTGTCTTGCCTTGGCAGTTTTCAGCAAGGCAACTTGCCAATGTCATATCTCATGGCTCAAATTGAATTTGGTGATGTTCTTGGCCATTTTGGAAAGCCCTTATATGATACAACAACTGTTTGATCATATTTGGTTTTGATACCTTTTGGATCCAAGTGAAAAATCCCCCTACATTTGGAAAAAAGTAAGGCAAATTCGGACTTAGTGAAATTTTCACTAAGTGTTGGAACAAAGTGACTTTTCTTGATTTTGATCACTCCATAACTCAAAATCCATGAGGAATTTGGACATAGGTCATTATGAAGCTTTTGTAGAGGGCAATGAGATCTACAAATCAAGCTTTGGATGGGAAAAATGGCTTTGTGGTTTAGGAGTTATGATCCTCCAAAGTTGGTACCTTTGTCACTTTATTTCATAACTTAGAAATTTTTCTAAGTTTTCATGGTTACCCCTTTTACAAGTTATCCCACTTTCTTTGATTTTTCTTGATGAATGATGATTCAAATCATACATTAACATCATTTTAGGGTTAAAAATCCATTTTTGTGAAAAATCTCAAAAAGTCAAAGTTGACTTTTGTGCACAATTGACTTTTTGTCAAATGAATTCCAAACTGTACGATCCTTTAGGAAATCATGTCCTTGACCTAAATCAAACTTGATGTACATGTTCCATGGGTGTTATAGGGTGTATTAAATCATGTCCTAGGGTTTGGGAGCATGTCCTGGTCAAAAGTCAAAGCTACAGTTGAGTTTTCTCGCAAAACCCTAATTGTGGTTCAGATGAAATTGAAACTTGTTGCTCAAGCTTCTTGGATCAATCCATTGTTCCAAATGGATCAATATGGTATATTAGAAACCCTCAAATCATGCCTTGAGGTCTTGGTTCATGATTTGTCCCAAAAGTCAACTTAGGGGTGAATTAGGTCAAGAAACCCTAATTCCTGATTTTTGATGTATGCATCCCTTGAGGCTAAATTGACTTGATGATTGGGTCCATGAGGTTCCATGGAGTATATTAGGATATGCTTTGAAGCATTGGCTCATGCCCAGATGAAAATTTCCATCTGGAGGCCCTGGTCGACTAAAACCCTAATTTGGCGACACTGGCGATCTTGAAGCTTGATCCACCTAGAAGGGAGCAACCTTGTGCTTAATCCTTGAAGTGGGAGTCCTCTTGATCCATTGTGGATGTTTGAGAGGTTAGACAAGTTGAATATTATGTCATTCCTTGATTGGTCCTTTCTCTAAAGCTCATAGAGGGCTTGAAACCCTAATTTTGATTGAGGTGAATGCTCAACAATTCCTTGAGGAGATTGATGAGGCATAAAGGTACATCCATATTGTGATGATGATTTGCACAATGATGGGAAATCTTAGTGGTCAAATTTTGGGGTATGACAGATGCCTCTATTTAATCTTCTTGGACCCGAAGGTGTGAATGGCGAAGGTATTCGGGCATTCGAGGTGCAAGAGGATTAAATATCAGAATACCCAAAATTTTGATGGTGGTTATGAAAGGTAGCTTACGCATTCATCTTCTTTAGCTAAGCAATGATGCTTAGAAAAGGTAAACTTTCCCTCGATCCTGGTGTTCAGCCAAGGAGCTGGTCTCAGTTTTCTGATTTAAATTTCCCCTCGATCCTGGTTTCCTACCAAGGAACTGCTCTTAGTTTCTGATTTAAACTTCCCCTCGATCCTGGTTTCCTACCAAGGAACTGGTCTTAGTTTCTGATTTAAACTTCCCCTCGATCCTGGTTTCCTACCAAGGAATTTGTCTTAGTTTCTTTTGTCAATAAACTTTCTTGACAAGGGACGCTATTCGTAGCGGTTTTCCTTTAAACTTCTCGCCGAATTTTCCTGGGGAGATGCCATTTGATGGACAAAGTTGACGTCAGACTTGCTGGGGAGCCCAATCGTCTGAGTTGTAGAGGTGCACAAACTTCTCTGTTGGAGACGCCATTTGTTTCTACTGGGGAAGACGAGTCTCCTGAAAGACTGCTTTTATTTGGGGTCTTACATCATACTTTTCTCGGGGTCTTCCCGGAGAAATGCCATATGATGGGATCCAATTTGAGGTGCCGATGACCTTTTCATCAGTGGTTTTTTCGGAGAAAAACTCCCGTACCACCGGATCTCTGATTAGGAGGCTTTCTCTCGGGATTTTCCTTAATCTGGGAAAGTAAGGATATCATCTTCAATGGCGAAGAGTGATGTTGACTGAGGGCTCTCTGGTTTTTCAGAGGTTCAAGTTATCAAAGTGGTCGAGGAGCCAACTTCATTCCAGAAATAAACTGGAGGAGAGAGATTTTTCAGACGCAGCATTTCCTGACGAGGAAAAAACTTGACAACTCGATTGAGAGGACTTTTTATCACCAGGGGATAAGACCGACTAGAGTGATAGTGATGCCATATGAAATGTGAATGTAAATCAATAATGCATGATGTATGTATGTTTACGCTGACAAAACTGACGCGACATACAAACTAATGGATGAACACGACTGGATACTCGGCCATCGCGGGGCGAAGAAGTACCGTTGGTCCAAAAGTAGCAATTCTTCCTTGCTTAGGAGAAGTAGTCCTCGTGGGGAACTATGTTGGTCGGGCTTAGGAGATAAGAACTCGGCCGAAGCGTGTCAGACGAAACAAGGTCTCTGACACAGTTGATCCCTTCATTCACGCGTACTGGGTTAGAAGGATTATTTTGATTCTGCACTTTGAGGCTCGAACACCTTTAGAGAAGCGATCAATGTTCTTTCGATGTTCAACAGTCAAAAGAACATGCCATATTTATTTTAAAAGCAGAAAAAGTTTTGACAAGTAAATTCATTTTTGTTTTATTTCAAGAATCGTTAATCATATTAAAATGTCGTTTTGTAAAGCTAAAACAAATGAGAATTACAAACAAAAGCACAAGGGCTCAAATTTTATTGATAGGATGGAAATCAGCCAAACTCGTGATTCCATAGAGTATTTACAAAGTTAGAAAATGGTAATTTACATGGAAAAAGGGCTACGTTCAAACATAACGACCACTATCCTTCTACCAACTTAGAATTCGGGACATCCGGAGCTTCTGTCGAAGATGACCTTGACTGGAGTTTTCCTCCGATGGATGGTGTAACTGCTGTTGAGGGACTTGCCTCTGTTGAACATAGTTACTTGCCATTATCCCTAACTTTTTCCTAGATTGTACTGTGATGTTTCCAATCCACCGGGATGATTTTTTTTTATTTTGTCTCTAACTTTTGCCTGGACCGCCCTTTCGGGTTTTCAATCCACCGAAACATTTTCTTTTTAGGCGAAGTATTTCTTGACTACATCAACATTTGTGGTGTAGGAAAATTCCTCTCCGTCCATGGTTGCAAGTCTCAAGGCGCCGCCTGAGAAAGCTTTCTTGACCACATAGGGGCCGTCATAGTTTGGGGTCCATTTGCCCCGAGAATCAGTGAGAAATGATTGTATCTTCTTGAACACAAGGTCTCCTTTCCTGAAGATGCGAGGTCGGACCTTTTTGTCGAACGCCTTCTTTATTCTCTGCTGATACAACTGACTGTGGCATAGTGTCGTTATTCGTTTTTCTTCAATCAGATTTAGTTCATCGTGTCGACTTTGACACCACTCAGCTTCGGTAAGCTTAGCTTCCATCAATACTCGGATTGACAGGATCTCTACTTCTATGGGGAGCACTGCTTCCATGCCATATACTAGAGAGAAAGGGGTAGCCCCTGTTGAAGTGCGGACAGACGTGCGATAACCGTGAAGCGCAAATGGCAGCATCTCGTGCCAATCTTTGTAGGTTACAACCATCTTTTGAACAATATTCTTGATGCTCTTGTTAGCCGCTTCTATCGCTCCGTTCATCTTGGGTCGGTAGGGAGATGAGTTATGGTGTTCGATCTTGAACTCTGCGCACAACTCTTTCATCATCTTATTGTTCAAGTTAGATCCATTATCAGTAATGATCTAGCTCGGAACACCATAACGGCAGATGATATTGTTTTTGATAAATCGGACCACCACTTGTCGGGTTACATTAGCGTATGACGCTGCTTAGACCCACTTGGTGAAGTAATCAATGGCTACCAGAATGAACCGATGTCCGTTTGTAGCTTTGGGCTCAATCAAGCCCATCATGTCGATTCCCCATATGGAAAAAGGCCGTGGGGAAGAGAGAACTTTGAGATGCGTTGGCGGTACATGGATTTTGTCGGAGTGTATCTGACACTTGTGACACCTCCTCATGTACTTATAGCAGTCGGATTCCATTGTCAACCAATAGTACCCTGCTCTTAGAATTTTTCTCGCCATTGTATGTCCGTTGGCATGAGTGCCAAAGGATCCTTCATGAATTTCTTTTATCAGCATGTCTGCTTCTAGTTTGTCGACGCATCGAAGCAAAACCATGTCAAAATTTCTCTTATACAGCGTATCACCGCTCAGGAAGAAACTACTTGCTAGCCTTCTGAGGGTCTTTCTATCCTTTTTGAATGCCCCAGGAGGGTACTCTTGTTTTTGAAGGAAGCATTTGATATCGTGATACCAAGGTTTGTCATCTATGACTACTTCAATCGTGAAGATGTAAGCGGGCCGTTCTAGGCGCATTATGTCGATCTTAGGTATGTCATTCTTTTGACCTACACTAATCATAGAAGAGAGGGTGGCTAAAGCATCAGCCATGTGATTCTCATCACGAGGGATGTGATGAAACTCAATTCTATTAAAGAAAGGTAACAACCTTCTTGCATAATCTTTGTAAGGAATCAGTCCTGATTGGTATGTGTTCCAATCTCCTTTTATCTGATTGATAACCAGGGCTGAGTCGCGATATACGTCCAAGTTTTTGATCCTTAAATCAATCGCTTCTTCGAGACCCATGATACAAGCTTCGTATTCGGCCTCGTTGTTTGTACATTTAAACGTAAGTCGAGCGGTGAAAGGAATGTGGGTACCCTGAGGGGTAATAATTATTGCCCCAATTCCGTTTCCATAATGATTAATTGCTCTGTCAAAGATAAGTCCCCACTGGGAACCTGGTTCTGGCCCTTCACTAGGTAACGGTTCGTCACAGTCTTTCATCTTTAGATACATGACATCTTCGTCTGGGAAGTCAAACCCGATTGATTCTTGATCGTCAATTGGTTGATGAGCCAAATGATCGGCTAAAATACTCCCCTTAACGGCTTTTTGAGCATGGTACTCTATGTCATATTCTGATAGCAATATCTGCCAACGGGCATCCTTCCCGTGAGAGAAGGTTTTTCAAATACATACTTGATTGGGTCCATCTCGGAGACCAACCAAGTAGTGTGACGAATCATGTACTGGCGAAGACGTTTGGCTGCCCAAGCCAAAGCACAACAAGTTTTCTCGAGCATCGTGTACCGAGTTTCATAGTCAGTGAACTTCTTGCTTAGATAGTAAATGGCAGACTCTTTCCGTTTAGTTTCGTCTTTTTGGCCAAGTACACACCCCATTGAGTCTTCCAAGACTGTGAGGTAGATGATCAGTGGTCTTCTTTCCACTGGAGGTGATAGAATCGGAGGATTCAATAGATATTCCTTGATACTGTCGAAGGCGATTTGGAAATCTTCTGTCCAAACGCAATCCTGGTTCTTTTTGAGTAATTTGAAAATCGGCACACATGTGGCAGTCATGAGGAATATAAATCTGGAGATGTAGTTCAAACGTCCCAAGAATCCTCTGACTTGTTTTTCAGTTTTCGGAGAAGGCATTTCTTGAATGGCCTTGACCTTGTCAAGATCAACCTCAATTCCTTTCTGGCTGACGATGAACCCTAAGAGTTTCCCTGAACGGACACCAAAGGTGCATTTGTTGGGATTCAAGCGGAGTTTGTACTTTCTCAACCGCTCGAATAGCTTTGACAGGTGGGTCACATGCTCCTCCTCTGTCTTAGATTTTGCAATCATGTCATCGACATACACTTCGATTTCCTTGTGTATCATGTCATGAAACAGAGTAGCCATGGCCCTTTGATAGGTTGCCCCGGCGTTCTTCAAACCGAACGGCATCACCTTGTAACAAAAGGTACCCCATGGGGTAATGAACGAAGTTTTCTCCATGTCTTTCGGTGCCATTTTGATCTGATTATAGCCCGAGAATCCATCCATGAAGGAGAAAACTTTGAACTTTGCTGTACTGTCAACCAGCATGTCAATGTGCGGTAAAAGAAAGTCGTCCTTTGGACTTGCCTTATTCAGATCCCTGTAATCGACATACATTCTGACCTTTCTGTCCTTTTTTGGAACGGGTATGATATTTGCTAACCATTGAGGATATTCTGATGTGGCGAGGAAACCCGAATCAATCTGTTTTTGTACCTCCTCTTTGATTTTGATGGCCATGTCCGGGTGAGTGCGTCTCAACCTCTGTTTTACTGGCGGACATTCTGATCCCAACGCTAAGTGATGTTCCATGATGCTGGTATCCAACCCTGGCATATCCTGATAGGACCAAGCGAATACATCGGGGAGTTCTTTGAGAAGCTTTATCAAACTCTCTTTGGCAGTTGGACTGAGCAGTGCCCCAATCCTAATTTTCTTTTCTCTCTTTTTCTGAACCCAAGTTTACCGTTTCCAACGGCTCTTTGTGAGGTTCAATAGACCTTTCCTCTTGTCTGAGTAATCGGGAGATCTCTTCTGGAATTTCGTTCTCAACTTCTTCTTCAGCCCCAAATACCGGGAACTCAAAGTCAGGAGAAGGCATCGGATCGTATGTTTCAACGGGGTTTAAAACAAGCAATCTGCATGACGTGATGATTTGTGTTTAGAAGAGATAGAGAAAATGCAAAAGTGTGTGCAGTGTATTTTTTTTTATTACTGCTTGTTTTTGAATTGTTTTTTAGAATTACCATTTTCTGAGAAAAGCAAAAAGAGAAAATAACAATTAATGTGGAAATTACAGAGCGACGTTATTTTATTAATGAACATGTCGATTCTTGAAACTACAGCCCTATAAAACAAAACTTTGTCGCTTTGGGCGAAGCGAAGAGGGAAAATTTACAGAAAGCGAGCCCTATCAAAACATCTGGTTCACCTGGGCAGGGTGAAAGGTTAAAGACATCAATTACTTCGACTTATGAACAATCTTCGAAACATCGACAGCAACCCATTGGCGGCGAACTCCTCGGTGAATCACAAAGTCTGGCACCTTCCTCGATTTGTCTTCAGAAATAACGCTGATTTCTGGTGGAGCAGGATCATTGGAATCTGTCTCCCAGGCAGAGTTGTCGTAGGAGGATTCCTCTGTTGCATTTTACGTAGTATTTGTACTCTCTGCTGTATCTCCCCATCCAGTTGGTTGGATATCTTCGAGCCTGATACGAGAGCTTTCGGGAGCGGTGTACTTGACCATATAGTCGTATTTTCCACTTGGTTGTCCCAAGGTGTCTCACACTTCTTTGGAACTGGAGGAGTCATCCCTCTCGATGACGTTGACCTCGGGAAAAGCTTAGTTGATGAACTCTAGTCCTGCAAACGTTGCGAATTCATCGTCATGTTGAGTAGTTTCTGAATGACCTAAGTGTTGATCCCATGACATGGTGGGGACACAGGTATTCTGTTCAATGATACTCAGCTGAGTTTCATTACTTGGCTGACTTTCTTGCCCCAAGTTTCCTGGGTAAGGCTGCCACATTGGCAGACCGTCCATCGGGCCATAGTAATTATGGTTAAAGTTGTCTTTCATCAGAGTGTCCTTCTCTAATGAATTTGGCGGAGCACAACATCCTTCGGGATCACAACCTCCATATATCATTTCGACATCTGACCGTGGTATAAATCTCAGACTCTGTGCGGGATAGAAAAATGGCGTAGACACCTCTTCCTGAGACACATAACCGTCCTTGTTAAGATAAGACTCCCATTCTTCCTCCATATCAGATGAATCATCTTTATTGATGGTATGTACCTCTTGAGTCACTGGTTGAAGGAAGCCTCCACTGTGGAAGAAGTTTTTAATGGGATGAAGACTTTCATCGTTAGCAGCTGTCTGGGTATAGGTTGCAGAAAAACCAAGACCCTTCTTTGTTTTATTGCTAGTAGGAATGATAAGCTGTCCCCATCCTGTTGTATCGGTACCCTCGACTTCTTTAATAGCATCTTTGTATGAGGAAATCAAAGTTCCTCCTTCGGATTGATCGTCCTTGTGTAGCGAAAGTGCTTGGAAATGGGTTCCGATTATCCCTTCTGGTTCCACATAAGTGGATGACGATAAATTGCTGACGAGCAAGGCCTGTTCCCCACAGACTTTGATGAGTTTTCCGTTCTGGACGAACTTTAGCTTTTGGTGGAGGGTTGAAGTGACCGCCCCAGCCTGATGTATCCAAGGTCTTCCTAATAAACAACTGTACGTTGCTCGAATGTCCATGACCTAGAAGGTGACTTGGAAAGTGTGAGGACCAATAGTTATGGGAAGGTCAACTTCGCCGATAACCATTTTTCTGGATCCGTCGAACGCTTTGACGATGACCTCGCTGGTTCTCATCGGAGGGCCCTTGAATGATAATTGCATCAAAGTGGACTTCGCCATAACACTCAGGGCTGACCCTGTGTCTACCAGTACACTGGCTAAAGCATCGTCCTGGCAGTTGACTATGATATTGAGCGCCATGTTATGACGGAGACCCTCTTCAGGTAATTCCTCATCACTAAATCCCAAATTATTGCAAGAAGTGATGTTAGAGACAATACTATCGAACTGTCTGATTGTTACATCCTGTTTCACAAAGGCTTGCTCCAAGACTTTTTGTAGAGCCTCCTTGTGCGTTTCTGAACTGAGTAACAGTGATAATACCGAGATCTTTGAAGGAGTTTGTAACAGTTGATCGACAATGTTGTATTCACTCCTTTGGATGAGCTTCAGCATCTCATCATCGTTTTTCGAAAGGTCGGGATTACTAAATTGACCGACTGATGGATCAGGAGCTTCTGTCTGAAGTTCCTTTTCTTTGTTGGACTCTCCAACTCCTCTGTTGAAGATTCTACCACTCCTTGTTACACGACTGATGTCTGCAATATTCACGACGGAGGGTAATGGAATTTCCTTTCCATTTTCAATTATCGTTGCACTGTATTTGTAAGGGATTGCCTTAGCTGATTCATACGGAAGTAGTCCCGGCAGATAGATGACTATGAGAACCTTCTGGTTTTTCTGACCATTGTACGTAATCTTGATCTGTTCCCGGTTGGGAATTCTTGATTCGTCAAGCAGAGGGATAATGGCAAAAACATTCTTGGTCCTCTGATGATCAGAGATGACGACAACGTCCTCAATTTGATTGGCAAGGTAGTTCGGCGACCAATTGATGGGTCCAGAACCTGGATATGGGCAGATCTCTCCACGATCCACCTGCCCCTGGAGAGCTGCTCGCACAAGGTAGCACCCTTGGTTACTTTTCGAACAGACTCTACAACGTTCATAATTGTGTGGTGGCACCTGGCCACACCCACTTTAAATACAATGTAACCTCACTAGGTTAGCTTCCACAGATCGGATATCCTGACTTTGACGCCGAGTGGGGTTTCTGTTATTGATACTAATTTGCTGAGTATCTTCATCCATGTAGAATGGCATCCACCAATGATTTAACAAGTGCTGAAGTGCCTCCTGGACAAGGGCACATCCCTGATCGTTTTCGTAACCCGCTTTACAGCTGTGATAATTATGTGATATCAGGAATCCGAGTCGGACCTGCTCAGCATACAGCTCTACCAAGTTGGTATTCATCAAGCGAATGTCGAAGATTTGAACCATATTGATCTGATAGGGATTCCTATCATGGTAGTCCTGGATCCATCCAAGATCCATCTGACGTTGGAGGGCTTCCTGTATGAAAGAGCATCCCTATTTGTTTACCGAGCAAGTCAGACAAGAACTATAATCGTGCCGCGGTAGATTATGATACTGGCTTTGCCTTGAGTGCATTGCCACCAAGTTGGCATTCATCACACGAATGTCATGGTTCTGAATGACGTTGGAATTCATGTAAACCATGTTAACTCCACGAACTCGGTGCTCTTGGATCCATCCGATATCCAACTGTTCCTGTAGAGCTGCTTGCACCACAGAACACCCTCGATTTCTTTTAGAGCAGATATCACACTGATGATAATTATGAGGTGGCACATGGTCGTACCCACTCTGTCTACAATGCATCTTGACCAGATTGGCCCTTAAATTCTTTCTCAATCAGGTTGACTGCGGCTTTCTTATGTTGAGGCAGCGGGTTCGTGAGAACATTGGGATTCGTATCTTTGAAAGATAAGAGCCCGCTCCTAACAAGCTTTTCCACGTCGGATTTGAAATTGAGACAAATCTCTATGTTATGCCCTGGTTCTCCTTGATGATAAGGGCATGTCTGATCCACCTTAAACCAAAAAGGCAGATTTTCTGGTACTGTAAGAGGATACTTAATCTGGATGTGCCCCTTAGCCAGTAGTAACAAAAATAGTTCTGCGTACAACATGGGTATAGGATCAAACCCTGGTGGCCGCATTGTACGGTTGTTGTTGTATTGAGGACGAGCCTGCTGAAGAGGCTGTTGTGTCCTTTGCTGATTAGGTTGGCTCTGCGCAACCTGAGGTTGATACGTAGGAATAGGCGCAGGGCTGATAGCAGGAGTTACAGCTACTACCGGTTGATAGCGTCGCCTTTGCTTTCCGAGTGAGATATTCCCAATACCTTGCTCTTTTTTCTTAGGGAGAGCACTACCGTATCGTTTTGTACTACTTGATGATCCAGCATCTTTTACCAAACGTCCTTCTCGGACGACTTCCTCAAGATGAACTCCCATACCGACCATCTCGGTGAAATCACTGGGCGCACTGGCAACCATTCTATCATAGTAAAATGAGCTTAAGGTATTTAAGAAGATCTTTGTCATCTCTTTTTCCTCAAGAGGTGGAAAAATCTGAGCGACAATTTCACGCCATCTCTGAGCATACTCCTTAAAGGTTTCCTTGTCCTTTTGTGACATTGATCGAAGCTGATCTCTGTCCAGTGCCATGTCCAAATTATATTTGTATTGTTGGACGAAGGCAGTGCCAAGATCTTTGAAAGTGTTGATCGTAGCACGGTTTAAACCCATGTACCATTTGAGTGCGGCACCGGTTAAACTATCCTGGAAGTAGTGAATCAGTAGGTCCTGATTCTCCGTCTGAGCTAACATTTGCCGAGCGTATATCACCAAGTGACTCTGAGGGCAAGAGTTACCCTTGTACTTTTCAAAGTCGGGCACTTGAAATTTATGCGGAACTTTCACATTGGGGACCAGACAAAGGTTTGCGGCGTCCTTTCCAAATAAATCCTGACCGCGGATGGCTTGCAGTTCCTTCTGCATTTTCAGGAACTGTTCCTGGAACTCATCCATTCTATCGAACATAGTTTCCTTCTTACCAGAAGGTATCAGTGGAACCTGTCCTTTCGGGACAGTGTGCACCACAGGGAGTGGTACCATGACTACGACAGTGAATCTTGGCGTTTCCCGAAGTTTGTAACCTTCAGGAGTCTTCAGTATGCCCCTGGCATCTTCGCTTTCCCGAAGTTTGTAACCTTTAGGCCCAGCGGCTTCTGTCATGATTCCCTGATCTTCAGTGATCGGCAGAACATATCCTTCCGGGATATAGTTAACAGGCATGCCCCAAGGACGATCTTTCGGCATTTGATACCTAGGATCATACTTCTCCACTATAGGCGTTGAGGTGATCTCTGAGATCACAGTCCTTTGTAGCTGAGCTTCTACCATGGCTAGCATGTCATTACGAAGCTTTCTCATATCCTCTCTCAGAGCGTCGATCTCTTCTTTCAACTCTATGTTCTCTTCCTCAAGATCATCCATCTTTTTCTGACGATTGGCCCGAGTATTGTACGAATGAGACAGTTTGACTCTAGAACTGAGACACAAACGTGAGATTCGTAGGTAAGAAGAATACGTGATGTGAGAATGATGAATGCAATGATTATATTAATTGTTTTTTGGTTTAATCAAAATAAACTTCGACAATTAGATTGCAAATATCAAACAGTGGGGAAACCCCGTTTTATTGAATTCAAAGGATTACAGAAATGGAAATACAGTAGATTACAAGGTGAAGAAACAAAAACCTAAGCTAATAGGTCCTGAGTCCTCTCTGAAGAGAAATCGGGTGCTGATTCTGGTACTTTCCTTTTCTTTGACCGGGGCTCTTGGGCCGTTGTCGGGTTGTCATTCCTTTGCCAGGTGAAAGGAGTGAGCAAATTCCTTTGGTCATCTTGATTCTCTACAGCATGTTGCTCCAAAATTTCAATCAGAGCATCCTTTTCTTTCGGTAGTTGCTGTATTTTGATGCACTCTACGTTGAGGGTGCGGTACTTGTTCTTCCAAGACCTCTTCTCCCGTTGAACTTTGTTGAGAGTAACCTGAAGCTTTTCAGTCTCAGTCATGAAGTACATGACAGACTTCCTCGGTGGAAGAACTCCGTGACGAGGATAATGCATTTTTAGCTTGAGAGCTCTAGTTTGTACCCAGTGGAGATAAGGCTCCATCGAGACACAGTCGGGTTTTCCTAGAGACTATCGTCCTTTCTTATGAACATGTTTCCAAGCGTGCACTATTTCTGTCTTTAGTGCTCTGTCATTTTCTCCTTCCTTGAAGAAAATACCTTCCAGATGAACACTTCGCGGGACGTGCCTCATCGGGTATCCAAATTGACGACGAACGAGAACTGGATGGTAATTGATTCCTCCCTTAGTTCCTATAAGGGGTACGTTGGGGAAGTTTCCACAACGGTCAATGATCTTGATCCCATCATAAATCCTATTACACCAATCAATGTCAGAGTTGGTGAGAGACATGATTTTCTGCGACCAACGTAAGGCACTCTTGTGATCCCAAAAAGCAGCAGACTTAGGGAAGTGGGAGATAAACCATTTGTAAAGCAAAGGTACGCAGCACGTGATCTCCCCTTCGCTGTACAAATTTTCTAAGTGTACAGAATGATACGCATCCACGAGGAAATTTGGCACAGGGTTCCCAATGAGGAAAACCTTAATGGAGTTGATATCGACGAAGTTATTAATGTTGGGCAACAAAAATAACCTGTAGGTGAGTAAAACAAAGATGCTTTCAAAAGCAGTCACGTTCCCAATACTGGCGAAGTACAGGGCTTTCTTTGTCAAGAACTGGGCTGGCAAACCTTGTATGCCACCCTTAGTGGTCATGTGAGTCCTAACCTCAGACTCGTCCAAATGAATTGCTCTTGCAATAGTTTGATTCTTTGGAATTTCTTCCAGTCTAGAAAATGGAGCTTGATCGGTAATGCGTAGATCGATCAGATGAGAATATTCCTCCAGCGTTGGTGCTAGCTGGTAATCCGGGAATGTGAAACAATGATATACCGGATCGTAGAACTGAACGAGCGCATCCATGATTCCCTCAATCACATGGACTCTTAGCAGAGATAGCAAACCTCCGTACTTGGCTCTGAAAGCCTCTTGGTTTGTGATCATCCTCGCCAAACCTCTTAAATCCTCTAGTTTTGGAATCCTGAAGGTGTACTTATGAGTTCTCCTTCTACCGAAATCTATTAGCGCAATCCTTTTCTCTGATATTTGCAATCACAGTCTTAGTTTATTTTGAAAAGACAGAGAGACTAGAAGAGAAATTTTTTGAATGTTTTAATGTTTTTTAAATGAATGCATGAATGCAGCACACAAAAACATAGAAAAAACAAGGGGTCAAAGGGTCGTTGTCATGGAGTCAAGGCTCTACCCATCCCCAAAGGTTTATACTAGGGTGATTTTTTGTACCTGTACTCAAAATCATCAGCTCTTCCCAGGATAAGAAACAGCAAGCGGATCGCTAGCGAGCTGTATGAAATCTTAGAGTAAATGCTATTCACCGAGAATAGATCATCAGCCTCAAATGAGGGTAGTATCGCGTGACAACTATTTATGATAGTTTCCGCACTACAAAAGGGTTGGCTCCTCAGCTTCTCAGACGTCACAATCGGCCCATTTCCTGTGAGAGGGAATGGGTTGCATTGGGAAGCCTCCACTGAGGTTGATGGTCGACCTCGTCGCCATCACTTATCTTAAGTGTATACTCAATCTTTCCACATGCGGAATTATACGCATTCCCATTAGTAGAAAAATAAACACAGATATCAATTAGGAAAAGCAGTATATATATTTGTCCTAATGTCCTAGACTTTTTAAAAGCTAAGAATCTTATGTTCCTGACAGAAAATGGCTCCCCGACGGAGTCGCCATTCTGTGGTTCCTTCCCCACTTAAAGGGTTTTGACCTAAGATCCTAGTGAAGTCAACAAAAAGTCCTATCCCAGAAAAGAAAGAAAGAAAGACCGGCCCCACGGTGAGCGCCATATTTCCTGTTGTGGCACTCTTTTTAAGGTTTCTACCTAAGAGATGGGAAGAGAACAAGATCTCGTCGCTCCCCAGTGAAGTCGCCATTTTTCTGTAGCGAGCGATTTTGGATGTGGTTGTGAAGCACTATCGATTTGGTACTACAGTTCGATTCATTTTTTATCCTATTGAAGCTGATGAAGGAAGGGAAATAGATGTGTCCAATTAACCCTGCTTGCAAACTGAGTTTGAACAGATGACTGTTGGTTTACAGATGCTACAAAGATTGTGGGTCTCTCTTAGGTTATTTTGTTAAAATAGTGCCCGGGCGATTGGTGGGAGGTTAAGACTGATGCTTTTCGATTGATGTATGAAGGTACAGGATTTTAGGTTTTTGTTTAGTGTGCTCGCTAAGATTTTTCTTTCAATCTTATGCCTACGTATTCCCGTTTTTCCGAAATAGAGAAATCAGAGCGATCGTAGTTCCTCCTATTCTACGGGAGGAAATGGTGTTTTGGTGTCTTGTTCAAAGCCCAAGACGTGAATTGAAAGGTAATCTATATCTTGTTCAAAGCCCAAGATGTGAAGCTAAAGGTAGTTTGTATCTTGTTCAAAGCCCAAGATGTGAAGCTAAAAGGGTTTGAATTTAGAGAGAATTTGTCATCTCTAAAGAGGGGTTTGTTTGTCACAACTGTTTATAAAGGAGAATTACTTTAACCGGGATGTGAGAATCCGGCAATGCCATAATTTCCTTTATAGGGGATTTCCAACCTGAAAGAGAACACTTTAACTCAGTGTAGAGCAATGCCATATTTCCTTAGTAATTTCTCATGCTAAAAGAGGGACAATGGCATGGATGTAGATGATTCAGAGGCTTGCTGCTTACAGCCATTAGATGAAGGGGAAGGAGTTGTTGATGTTTGTGTACTGTGAACGAGGCACAACTTTGATGCTAAAAGGTTGATTGGATCAACCAGTGGTTTTCTTATACAAAGCCTAAGAGGAGGCTAAAAGGTTTTCCTTATACAAAGCCTAAGAGGAGGCTATTGGCCCAACAAAAGGGTGTTTTTTATGTGTCTCGTACGAAGCCCGAGAGAGAGGCTAAAAGGTGTTTGACTAAACAAAGGAGTGATTTGTGTCTTGTACAAAGCCCAAGACGGAGGCTAAAGTGTTGTTGACTCAACAAGAGAGTCTTTTTTCTTTTGGTATCTCGTATAAAGCCCGAGATGGAGGCTAAAGTGTTGATTCAATAAGAACCTTTTTATATCTCGTACAAAGCCCGAGATGGAGGCGTAAGAGGGTACTGTTTCAGTTGAGTGACCAGTATATGGGTTCAAAGAGAAAATCAGTTCTTATATGAGTCACACTGTACTCAGGGATTTTGATTCGAGGATCAGGGATATTTCCTTTTCTTTGAGGAAATGGGAAATCCAAAGGGTATTGAAACTGTCAGAGTCTACGGGGTTCCTTCCTATTCTTGAAAGGGTGCTTGAGAATGTCTCTGAGACTCAAGGAAATTAGACTGTCCAAGTCTAGAGTTTCATCTTTTATACTATGCTTTGAGAAACAGTAGTTGACTCTTGGAAAGACTGTTCTATTAAGATGACTGATTTCTGTTCCTATACCTCTAGGAGGTCGCCGGGACAATTTGTACGAAGCCCAAGAGGAGGCTGGAAACTTTTAAGAAGCCGAGGGACAATTTGTACTAAGCCCAAGAGGAGGCTATCATTCCCGGAGGAAGAAATCATTTATACGAAGCCTAAGAGGAGGCTGTGAATACTTCTAAGAATCTGACGGGTCCTTGTACAACACCCAAGAGGAGGCGGGGATGCTTTTAGGAAGCCTGTGGGTCCCCAAACCCCGATAAGTTCAAGACAGGCTATTCACAAAGAATAGATCAAGCCAGGAAAGTTCGAGAATTTGGAAGAAACTCAAGGGATGCAATTCTCGGAGAAGAGATCATCTATGGGGAATAGAGTTTCTTGACAATTCCTAAGGTGCTTTTAAGAAGACTGTGGGTTCCCAAACCTCGAGAAGTTCAAGACAGGCTATTCACAAAGAATAGATCAAGCCAGGAAAGTTCGAGAATTTAGAAGAAACTCAAGGGATGCAATTCACGGAGAAGAGATCATCTCTGGGGAATAGAGTTTCGTTGACAACTTCTACGAGTGACAGTCTAAGAAAGGGTTCAAAAAGAATCTGCCTTTCACATCTCCATATTGTTTAACCCCAAGAGGAGGGAAGACTGTGTCTGGTAATCCTATGGGGATCTAGTTTTGACTATTTAAGAGTGATCAACGGGCTTAATGCTAGACGTAGTTGCCGGGGAAACTCTAAATATCTATACTATTATTACACATTCGATATGAGTTTATGAAAGAAGACTTACAGTGAAACAGCCCCCACAATACAGTTATATGTATATGAAAGTAGTAAATGAAAGCGGATAAACACTTACTCGGTTGTAGAGCTTCCATGCTGTTTGGTTAGTTGTTCAACAAAGAAAGATTGAAAACAACAGTATAATTCAAAATCAAAGGAGAAAGTGCTTTGAAAAAGAAAGATTTGGGGCTTACAGCTCAAGGAGAGGCCCAGGGTTTTATCAGTGATTGCACTGTTGAATTTGTACAGGGGGACTTATACGAGTGACTAAGGCCAAAAAAAATTGTTTTCTGTACAAAGGGATGGGTCTTACACTCTCTCAAGAGGCCCAAAAGGTTTAAAGAAAAAGAGTGGGGCTTATAACACGAGGGTAGGCCCAGATGATTTTACGTTTGAAATGGCGATCGCGCCGAGATTTTTGAAAATGTAGTGGATCTTATACAATGACTGAGGCCCAAAATGGTTTGGTTTTCAAAGGGGGTTGGGTCTTACACTCTAATAGAGGCCCAAAAGTTTTTAATGGATCTTATAGCTCGAGGCGAGGCCCAGTTGATTTATTTTAAAAGGCGACGATCGCGCCGTTTACTTGTACAGAGGGACTTATACAATAAGTGAGGCCCAAAATTATTTGTACAATGGGGTTTGCGTCTTACACTCTATCAAGAGGCCCAAAGAGTTTAAAGAAAAGAAATGGGTCTTACTACTCGAGGGTAGGCCTCGATATTTTTTTTCTGAAATGGCGATCGCGCCGAGATTTTGAAAACACCGGGGGTCTTATACAAAGACTGAGGCCCAAGAATGACTTGGTTTTCAAAGGGGTTGGGTCTTACACTCTAATAGGGGCCCAAAGAGTTTTGAAAATAATTTAGGAGGGTTGAATTAATCAAAAACCCTAATTTGTTTTCAAAATGTGTTTTAATTGAATAAAATATTCAATTAAAATGATCAAAATTGTTTAACATGTGGAAACAAATTGTGATCTTGGATTAATGCTTCATAAATCAAGTTTTGCCCTAAAAAATGATTAGAAAACATTAAAATTTGCAAAATCAATAAGGAAAACATATTTTAAATGTCAAAAACAATTAAAACATTAATTCTTTGCAAAAATATCAATTATATGAAATAAATAATATTTTTCGGATTTTTCAGGAAAATAAAATATTTTAACATTTTTGTGAATTATTAAAAAAAGAATCAACTCAAAATCATTAAAACTCAGAGAGAAATTAATTTTTGAATCAATTAAATAAAATCACAAAATTCAAATATTTGAATTTGAGAGAAATGGCGCCAAGAACAGCTGAAGAACACGCACGTTTTTCAGTTTTGCCCAGATTTGCATTTTCTATCCAATCTCACTAAATACTTGACTATATCATGCAATCCACATATCAAATTGCTCGCTTTCACCTCACGATCATGTTTATGACAATTAATTGCATTTAAATTAAGCATAAAACAAGAAATCACGACAAATCCTCAAGAACCCTAAATTCTGCATGAAGGCTGGGGTTTTTGATACACGATTCAAACAAAGCAATTACTTGAGGGGAAACATTCCATGCATGATTATGAACATTTGGCAAAAGTATTGTGCGAGGAAATATGCATAGATTGAGAGATGACCAAGTTTAGGCTTACCTCTAGGTCGTGACAGCAAGAGCAAATTGATTTTTGAGTTGGAGGTGTTACAGATGAGTTATGATGATCTGAACAGCTTCCCTACACCCTATGGAGTGTGTTTGAATGCTTGGACTTGATGGAAATTGGCTGGATCACTTCATGGCATCTCAATTGCAACTTGGTTAAAACCTTGAGCAATTGACTGGTGATTCTGAGAAATCAGTGTTCCAGGTGTTGTTTAAGTGTTTGATCAGCTCCCATATGATGTATGTGAGGTGTGTATGTGTGATTGGTTTGAGTGGAATTGCCCTCTATTGAAAAACCCGATAGTGACTTGCTAAGAAAGGCATTTTTGAGAGTGAGAAGTGAATTTTGAGAAAGGCAAGTGTTGTAGGCCTTTGGTGTACTTAAACTGATCACAATTAAGCTCTATTTATAGTAGAGCAAGTTTGTTTTGCAAGGAATAGTGAATGGCAACTGCTGAGTAGGGTTGGCCAATGTTGGCAAATGAAAATCCAAGTCTCGTCTAGCCATTGACTAGAGGTTAGGGCACAGGCTGCTGGTCCCCTTGGTCTTGGATAAGTCTTGACTAAATTCAATTGCTAATAGCTCAGTCCATGCCACCTTGGTGCTTCCATTGAATGCTCCAATCCAAAATTGGAGTCTTGTCCCTATTTTGGGCAATTCTAGGTGTGGCATGTGTTCCCTATTGATTTTGGCGAACAACCTCTGCTTTACCAATTTCTTATAAAACTAGGTTACTTGCAGGATCAACCACACAAATCCTGGGATACATGTGCAAATTTATCTAACTCTTAGGATAATGGTGTTTTGATGGTTTGTTTTGTTATATCTTTTATGGATGAATGGTTTGGTTAAAAAAAAACTAAATAACAACTTCTGGCGAAAAGGTAAATTGAATGAAATTAAAACTTGCATAAAGTAAATGACAAAGGATAAATGACTGGGAAAAGTAAAGGCAATTATAAAAGACTTTGAATTTCTATAAACTTAAAAAGATGGTGTTTCACACGTACATTTCCAGATAATAAACTCTTTTCTCTCACACGAGTACTTTGAGTATTTACAGGAATTTAGTACAAGTTTTCACACGCTAAAATTCTACAACAACTATCCTATTTATATACAAATACAATAACTGCCTAATAACGGAAAAATTCTAAATCTTTGACACTTGGCCTTCTGCATGTCTTCTTTTCTTCTAAAGTTTTCACGCGTCTTATGCCAAACGTTATAACTCTTGAATTTGAATTTTCCCTTTGTGTCGAAACGTTGTGCCTCTTCACTTTGTCGAATTGTCGAAAAGTAATAAATGTCCCTCTTAAACTTTAAATTTCAAAACCTCCGTCGAAAGAAAACATTCTTTCCTTTTGAACATATTTTTGTACTTAGAAGAATCTGGCCAACTTTCCTTGAGTGCCATTGATCTTCGACCAGCTTCCTACATCATGAAATCCTCCCGTCGATTGATCCTGTCGAATCATCCTATTGAAAAATCCAATTTCCTCTGAACCATTTCCTTGGCGTCGAAATTAGCTATCTACAAATTGCCCCCCAAAAATTGTGTTTTCGACTGAAGGAAAAAAAACCATTTTTTGTCAGTGCCTTTCGACGCCATGGACTATTCGACTAGTGATTGTTCATATGATTTAGACATTGGAAGCGTCAGAATCATCATTGCGCTTTTCCCAAAATGTCATTTCAGCCCACATTTTTGAGATCTCATCATTCCTACCCTACTCCTATCACATCGTGGGTCAAACCCTAACTGCCACCGTCAGCATTATCCACTTCACACTCACCACGTGTCCCTTAACTTTCCACTACTTTTCCATTTCCACTTTCAGAATACCAACCGCTCCTCTTTCCCAACTTATATATAAGCTGAAAACTTCCTTTCTCCCTCTTTTACATTATTTTTCAAACTTCATCTTCCTCGTTTCCACTCCAAGAGCTCTTTCAAAACTTCATCTTCCTCGTTTCCGCTTTCTCTGTAACCAGCAATGGCTTTTTCCACTTCTCAAAAGGTCACCGGCAAAGACTCTCGGAAGTCCAACAGTCTAGCACCAATGGAGATGATTCTTGGGCCCAAAGTGGTGGGGAATCACGAGTACGTTCCAGAACCTCCCTATGAAGAAGAAAAGTGTTCCATTTACCAATCTCAGGTACTTATTCCCATTTTAATTTCTGGAAAATCTCATGCAATTTTAGGACCGCTACCAGACTTAACGCTAGACCCAGTTAAGGTGCGAGAATTTTTTCCCACCTACCATCGCTACAAACCCATAGCGAATGGTGTTAGGCCTAGGACGGAGAAGGAGAAGATTATAGATGAAAAATCCAAAATAGATGGCCAAGGGACTCCTTCTGACGAAATAATAAACCTAGAATACATGAACAATTTTAGGATTTTTAGGTCTTGTACTCTGTCGAAAGATCCCTCTGACTATTTGGCATGGTTGGAAAAGGTAGAAAGGTTTAAGAGTAATGATTGGAAAGCCATGGGCATTTACGATCTTATTCAATTGTCGAAGGTAGGGCCAGGATATTGCCCTTCCATGCTTTTGGCCTCTCTCTATTTCTGGGATAGTACCTACAACAATTTCCATATTCCCTGTGGGATGATTACTCCTACGCTTTTCAACATAGCTGTTATCACTGGATTAAGCCCCCTAGGAATTGACTATGACCCCAACTTGCTTGCTGACGATTCAATAGGTTTCGACACCAATAAGGCCACTTTCACAGCCTATATTGCCAATTACCATGACAAGGAAACCAAGGAAGTTTCTGACCAAGAACATGTAGCTTTCCTGGCCCTTTGGCTGTCGAGGTGCGTTTTCTGCTCCAGATCTCTCCAGGTGGCGAAGCACTATATCACTATAGCGAATCAGCTTCATGCTGGGCACAAGCTATGTCTTAGCGAGATGATCCTGGCGAATCTATATGAATCCCTTGGCGAAGGAGTCACCACATTAAAGAACATCAAAGAAAAGAAGACTTTGCTGCTATCAGGGCCTTTTTGGCTTTTACAATTGTGGCTCAATGCCACTTTCGAAGCTTCTCTTCCCAACAAATCCACTGTGGACCCAACCGTTCTAGGGGACAAACATGTCGAAGGTCTTCGTTTGGCGCAGCTGACACCTCATGACGAAGGGCTAAGTCTTCAATAAACCTTTACTAGTTATGTCATGATGTTTGCGAAACGTTATAGTTTTACACCCAACATGGCTCCTTTTGCTGAAAGGAAAGTTGGACCCTCATGGTTCACCAGAAAACTTCCCCTAGAATCGAAATCGCTGGAAGACGAATTTCTTAACGTCTGGGAATCCTTCCTTACTCCAAGACTTTTAGTATCCAGACTTGGACCTTCAAAACTCAAGGTTTCCCTTGTCAACTATCAGCCCAACCTGGTTTCTCGACAGTTTGGGTTGATACAGATCATACCAAAACCTCTTTTCTCCAGGAAAGGTTCTCTGATCCTTTACAACATGACCCACACTGAAGATGAATACGCTGAACAGCTGGCGAAGTATTCGAACCTGGTCAAAATCCAACCAGTGGTTTTTCGACCTATCTTCCTTTGTACTCAAGAGTTCGATGAATGGTGGAGAGCTTACTATGAGTCTCAGATGTTTAACGTGGATTCTTTTACCACCCAACTGACTAGAGCTTTTGCCCTTGTGCAGGACAGGACCAAGAAAGGTACGTCTCGACACATCAAAGAAATCCAAGCTTTCCAGAAATACTTTGAAACTGCCTACAGGCCTGATGATCTTAGTCGAACCATACGCGAAGCAGCTGTTACTTTGAAACGAAAGTTTACAGAAAAACTTGATGAGTTAAAACTACCCTCGTATGTTCGACCAGAACAACATTATGAGGTAGCTTTTAAACTTTATCGCCCAAAATTTCCCCCTCTACCATCTGCTGCATTTGGCGTGGCTTTTAGCCCTCCATTCCCAGATTGGTTCATTTGTGGGGAGCATTTAAAAGTTCTTCGCCAGGACAACCAAAAACGTGCCAAGCGAGTGGTTCCGACTAAGTACACCCTGGACAATTTCAAAGGTCACCTTCATATTGGCCTAGAACACGTTCGCGTGGAAACCCCTATATATGATGGTGTGGAAAACGGGAAGCAGTTCAAACTCACATTTTTATTTATTCGAATATATGTTTTTATGTTTGAATCTTTTCCTTTTTTTCTTTTCTAGCTATTAAGATTCCAATCAAGAAACCTGCCACAGTCGAAGCAACAATCGTAGGAGAAGCAGAGCCTCAGAAAGATACTGCCAAGACACCTTTGGCAAAGGTATCAATTTACCCTCTTTTTCTCTATAGTCCAAGTGTTTCATTTTCTTGAACTAACTAATGAAATTTCTTTGATCCACAGGGCAGTCGAAAACCCCCACCAATGCCAAAGAAAAGAAAAGCAAAAACAGTCAAAGCTAACTAAATTGATGATGGTGATGAGTCACCAGATCAGGTAAAACCCACCAAAAAGAAGAAAAAGGCAACCAAACCTCTCCCGCAGAAACCTCCTACTCCCAAAGTTTTAGAGAAAATTCTATCAAAGGAACCAGGTGATGAAATCACTCCTGCTCCAGCGAAAAGTGAAAGTTCTAGCCTGAAGACCAAAATTCCAAAGGTATGATTTTTCTTTTTCCTTTCGATGCTAACAAGCTGTTTTACCTGTGTTTGCTTTTTTGACCTATTTATCCTTCAGGTGTCTGTCGATATTCATGGACAACCTATGGTCCAAGTTCTTCCCAAGACCAGCAGTGATCCTACTTATAACCCAGCCAGCGCCTCCAAATCCTCTCCCAAGAATTCAGCGAAGGAATCAGCCACCGAAGTAGATCAACCCGTTGCCATTTCTATACGAATTCCAAAAGTAGTGGAAGAAGAGACTGGTCCTGATACTGAAGACTTCGTCGAAACTGATGGGGATACCGTGATGCCTACTGCAGCGGCTGCTACTAGAAATGAAGCTGAAGATCAATCTCCCCCCCATTCAGAATTTGCTAATGAAGAGAAAGATGAGGAGGCTGCAAGTGATGCCGAAGAAGAAGAAGAAGAAGAACATGAAAGGCCACCAACTCCTGCTGCTGATACTGGCGAAAATACAGAAGACGTCGAAGAAAATCTTGGTAAAACAGCTAAAGCTGCTTCGACCGGGACGACTTCGACCCAGTTCTCTCATGAGGAGCTAGAAAGTATGAAGGTGCAAAGACCCTTTGAGTACCTAAAAGCCATGCTCAGTTCCCGCTACAACTTTGCTGATACTACCATCAATAGTTCAACCACCTCAGGAACTACTTCTGATGCCAAATCAATGGACGAATCGCTTGCAAACATTCGACAGAAGGTCCTTGATATTGACTTATTTCAACTTTTGGAGAATGACTCCTCTGCTCAATTCGACTTGAAGAAAATCCTAAAGAAAGTCAACGTCCTGGAGGCTCCTCCTGAAGTCACTGATGTGGTGCTGGACCTTACTACCTTGATAGATCTTGTGGCAACTGACTTTAATCGACTTCGTGAGTACTCCAAGAAGCTTGAAAACAAAACAGAGACCCAGCTTGCTGAGTGGGAAGCTGCGTCGAATTCGTCCAACAAGGTAACTGAAATGGAGCAAGTTTCTGAGCAAAATAAGCAGGAAGCAGCTTTGTGTGGCGAAAACATTCTAAAATGGAAAAAACAAATTGCTGTCCTCCAAGGCAAAATTTCGCAGGCGGAAAAACGTCAAGCAGAACTGCAGAAGAATGACCAGGAAGAAATCCGCAAAGAGCTAGAAGTTGGTATGCACCATGTCGACAGGGCCTGTAAGCTTGGCGAGGAGATTGAGGAGATTTCTAAAAACAAGACACTTTGTGAGCGACGCCTTCAAATCCAGAAATCGAAATTTGAGAAGCTGAAAGCATCATTTCCTGTTTGAATACTTGTAATTTTTGTTTGGCTTTTAAAGCCCTTTTTGTAATGACAATGGATCTGTATTATTTGGCGAGAAAGATTTTTTATCAGCCATATTGCTTTTCTTTCTACAATTATTCGACTGCTATTTTAATTTCTTGCAATGTTGGCTTATATTTTTTCAAATACTTGCCATTTATCTTCAGTATTCTTTTATCTTTATCTATCTCTTCGACCTCATATGCGCCATTTGAAAAAAAATTTAAAATTTGGAAAGGTCCTTCCCACTTAGGAGACCATTTTCCCATTAATCTATCTTTTTGATCCATAGGAAGAATTACTTTCCAAACAAGATCCCCTACTGAAAGGGTCTTAAACTTCACTTTCTTATTGTAAAACTTTTCGACTCTTTCTTTTTGTCTCTTTATCAGATCTAACGCACGCAATCTCTCTTCATCCAAATCAACTAGTTCATCCATCATCATGCTCCAATACGTTTCTGATGGAATCTCATGATGCCGTTGAACTCGTATTGACTGTAAATAAATCTCGACTGGTAAAACTGCATCATGTCCATAAGTCAATTTGAATGGAGTGGAATCTGTCGCTTCCTTAGGAGACGTTCGACAAGCCCATAAAATTTGATCCAAAGTCTTATGCCAGTTTCTGGGTTTTCTACCCACGTGCTTTTTGATCAAATTTATCACAACCTTATTTGCTGCTTCGACTTGTCCATTTGCCTGGGCATAATAAGGTGTCGAAGTTAAGAGTTTAAAACCTGTGTCTTTTGCAAACATTTGCATGTTTTTCCCAGTAAACACGGATCCCTGATCAGTAGTTATTGTTTCTGGTATACCAAATCTGTAAATTATATGTTTCTGGATAAACTCTATAACTGTCTCTTGATCCACATTTACCAGTGGTATAGCTTCAATCCACTTAGTGAAATAATCTATTCCAACTAAAATGTACTTCTGCCCTTTTGAAGAAACTGGTCGAATTTCACCAATTAAATCCAAAGCCCAACCCCTGAATGGCCAAGGTTTTATAATTGAATGCAACTCACTTGCAGGGACATGTGGTATACCTGCATGCACTTGGCATTCCTGACAACCTTTTGCAAATTCGACACAATCTTTCAACATTGTTGGCCAGTACATTCCTTGTCGAAATAATAACCATTTCATTTTGTGGCCTGCTTGGTGTGCGCCACATGCACCACTGTGCACGTTCGACAAAGCTATGTAAGCTTCATCTTCGCCCAAACATTTCAGCAAGACTCCTTCTGCAGTCTTTTTAAATAATTCATTTCCAAAAAGTACATAACTTAAAGCTCTGTACTTTACTTTTCTTTCGACTTTCTGATTTGGGTCTTGTAGATAATCCTTGATAGGTTTTCTCCAATCTTCAATTTCTGAATCATCTACATTGAAAATTTCAAAATTTTCCTCATCCCCATAACCTAATTTTATTGTCTCCAAATCTGAGGGAGCCAATTTTGTGGATATGACTCTTCCCCTTACTTCAATAGCTTTCTCCAAGTTTTCTTTTGACACTTTGTAGCCTGACGCAAGTTGAGCCAGATCATTTGCTTCTTGATTCTTCAATCTAGGAAGGTGTCTAATGGCCACATTGTCGAATTTTTTGAGAAGTCTGTTAGCTATTACGAAGTACATAATCAGATTCTCTTTGACACATTTATATTCTTTTGTCAATTGTTTTATCACCAGCTCAGAGTCACCCATTATTTCGACTCTTATTGCCCCCAATTCCAACAATATTTCAAGTCCGGCAATCAAAGCTTAATATTCTGCTTCATTATTTGAACATAAGCCTTCGACTTTGTACTTGAATTTTGTTGGAATTCTGTCAGGAGAAATAATTAGTATTCCGACACCAGTTCCATTCTTATGACTGGAACCGTCGAAATATAACTTCCATGGCTCTAATTCGACATATTCTACTTCATTTTCATTTATTGAGTGGCCAGCTATAAAATCAGCAACCACTTGTCCCTTAACAGCCTTCAAAGGTAAATATTTTAAGGAATATTCTGTCAATGCCAAAGCCCATTTCCCAATTCGACTATGTAAAATGGATTTAGATAACATATACTTTATTACGTCGAAATGAGAAGAAACATATACATCAACAGGTTTTATATAGTGCTTTAACTTTGTACAAGAGAAATATACACACAAACATAATTTTTCTATCACACTATATCTAGTTTCAGCATCATTTAGGACTCAGCTGAGATAATAGATGGCCCTTTCGACGCCATTTTCATCTTCTTGACACATCATGCTTCCCAAAGTCTTGTCTGATGCCGAAATGTATAACCTCATACTTCTTTTCCTACAAGGAGACATCAAAACTGGAGGACTAGCCAGATACTCTTTGATCTTGTCAAAGGCATCTTGTTGTTCTTGCCCCCGTGTGAAATCCTCCTTCTTTAGTCGAAGTAGGGGTGAAAAGGCTTGTGTCTTCCCACTAAGGTTAGAAATGAACCTTCTGAGAAAGTTGATTTTCCCTAGTAGAGACTGCAATCCCTTCTTTGTCGATGGCGCTTTCGCTTCCATTATGGCTTTGGCTTTGTTTTCATTTATTTCGATCCCTTTCTTGTGGACCACAAAACCTAAGAAATCACCCGCCTGCACACCAAAAGCACATTTAAGGGGATTCATTTTTAAACCAAACTTTCTCATCCTTTCAAAGGACTGTCGAAGATGGTCTATATGACTTGTTCTTGAAATGGACTTAACCACAATATCATCAATGTATATTTGCATAAAAGTGTCAATAAAGTCATGAAAAATTGAATTCATGGCTCTTTGATAAGTTGCCCCAGCATTTTTTAAACCAAAGGGCATTACTACCCATTCATAGGTTCCTATTGCTCCAGGGCAACGAAAAGCTGTTTTAGGAACATCTTCTTCAGCTATAAAAATTTGATTATAGCCAGAGTATCCATCAAGCATACTCAAATACTCATGGCCTGCTGCAGAATCTATGAGCATTTCTGCCACTGGCATAGGATATTCATCCTTATGGGTAGCTGAATTTAAATCTCTAAAATCAATGCATACCCTCAGCTTACTATTTTTCTTAATTACAGGGACTATGTTTGCAATCCATTCGACATACCTGGTGGTGCGGATGAATCTGCATTTTAGAAGTCTTTCGACCTCTTCTTTTATTTTTGACAAGATTTCTGGTGCGAAGCGTCTGGGAGTCTGCTTTACTGGCTTCTTTCCCTCCATTATTGGCAGCTTCAATTCGACCAAACTCCTGTCTAATCCTGGCATCTCGTCGTAATCCCATGCAAAACAGTCTTTGTACTCATTTAGCAATTGGATTATTTCGACTTTGAACTGAGGATCTATCTTGGCGCTGATGTAAGTTGGCCTTCTTTCTGCCCCCAGTCCTAAATTGATTTCTTCTAATGGATCTTGTGCCACCATCTTCATGTTAGTCGATGCTGGATCCTTTTCGAACCCCAAGGGTTCGTCATCATAGATGGCGTCAAGCTTCTGATTCTGCCATTCGCCAGTCTGATTGTTGTCATAACCTTTTTCAATGTCCCTTTGGGGACATTGCTCTTCAAAATCTCCTTTGTTGGCTTCGACAGCCATGTATTTTACTTCGGCCTCTAGGGCCGCTTTGAGTTTATTTTCGGCTATATAAGCCATAATTCTTTCCATCGCTGAGGCTTCACTCATCATAATCATCAAATTCACTTCCCCAACCGGTTCGCTCAATATTAGAAGTCCCCCATACGTGACTTGGTTCGCCAATTACTTCTTTGTCCCATTGAAAACCATGTGTTGGGTGAAGGTACATGGAACAATAGGCGTTGTCAGTCGCCTTTAAGTCGAATTGTGCTGGGTTGCAGGGGGGTATGTGAGCCAAATTCTTGTCGAAACTTTGACTATTCACATTATTTACTTCAGTCATAAAATAGCTTTGATCTGCTTCAATATTCTCGACAATCCCATCTGGCCTCCAAATGGCTATTCGTTGGTGCATGGATGATGGTACAGCTCTTATCCCATGAATCCACTCTCTTCCAAGCAGCAAGTTATAATTCACCATTGAAGCTATCACTATAAACATTGTTGGCCTTGTTATGGTTCCAACAGTTAAGTTCACCTGGATCACTCCCATGGTATTTCCTACTTTTCCCTCATAATTTGACAACACCATGTTGTGGGGTTTTGTGTCTGAGTCATCTTTTCCAATCTTTTTATCATGAAATGGGGCATTAAATTCACAGCAGCTCCACCATCTACTAATATCTTGTTGACACCAACGTTCTCCACTTTTCCTTTTATGAACAAAGGCTTCAAGTGTGCCTTCATTGCATCATCTGGTCTCTCAAAGAAAGCGTTCTGCTCTTCGACACAGCCATTGTTCATTATATAATAACACACAGGCCTGAGCCCCATGTTGTCGTCTTCAACATCATCTTCTTTGTCTTCGATCTCCATTACTCTATCATAGTCTCTAGGCAGCACTGAAACCACATTGCATGTGACATCGAAAGATGCTTCTGAGTCTGACCTAAAATCATCAGTCACTTCATCGTCTTCTGGCACCTTATTGTTAGGCTTCGACATCTCTACCATGTCGCTTGGCTTGTCCTTTTGAGAGGGCTCGTTTTTGGGAACAGACTCTTCTTTGTTCATTATCTGCATGTTCTTGCTTGACTCAGATTTATTTTTATCAACAGTGTTTTCTTTGATTTTGTTCTTTTCTGCAGCCTCCTTTTCTGCTCTTTTCTGTCTTTGGAACCTTCTCCACTGAGACCTTGATATGGGATTCTTTCCTTTATAGTTCTCTGATGGGTATGGTCTTGGTTTCTATTTTTCGACCTCCCTTTTTCCTTCCATGGAGGAACCTCTCTGTATTTCAAAATTCTTCCATCTTTTCTGCCCTTGAGCATCTCTGATTGGTTGGACCCACTTATCATCCTCAGCTTTGACAGATGGCTTGTAAGTTCTATGACGTCCTTCGCCAAACCTTTGGTTGTGATGCTCACTCCTCCTTGGATCGAACCTTCCATTTCTGGCTGCTGGGATTGCCCCCCAGTTTCCTCTTCTTTTGGCTTTCTCTACCCCCTCCAGATTGCTTGCTGCTTTCTTGTCGAACACCGCACTACAACGTCGGCACAACATGACTTCAGCCTTCTTACTCTGGCATCTTTGGATGAATTCGACTAAGTTCTCCTCCTCCTTAGGGTAAGCCAACTTCTGATACTCTTCTCGACGGCGTTCTTCGTCAGTTTCTGTTTGTTTCTTCTGAGAAATTTCCACCATGTTGATATCCACATTCTGGTCATCAGTGATACTTAATTTATTCATTCTTTCAATAAGTCTTGCCTCCTCTTCAGCATTCCCTTTCGCCTGGTCGAAGCTTCCTCCTGAGGGTAGGTCCCTGGAGATGAGTTTGCAGCATTGCTCGACTGAGTTTCCTTTAGGGTCTTCCATTGTTCTACACAAAATCCCGTAAGGAGCAGGCTTCACAAGGCCTTCAGCAGCCTCTGCCTTGATTCTGGTGACGTTCTTATTGACTGGTTCCATAGTGTTGATCTTGTCAGCAACTCTCATTGTCTCTATTTTGTCATGATTAAGGCCTTCAGTAGCCTCCTTTTTTATGATAGGGGCATTATCATTTGCTCCTTCATTAGTATTTTCAAACAAATCTCCCCAACCAGTTGGCTGGATCTTGTTGATGTCAATACGAGAACTTGGGGGTGCAGAGTATTTCACGAGATAGTCAAATTTTCCACTGGGCTCCCCTAAAGTATCCCAAATTACTCCAACTTCAGCAATTTTGTTGTTATTCTCTTCATCGAAACCTTCAGTAATTCCAACTGCGTTCTGGTTGTTGAAACCTTCAGTAGTTTCCTCCTTCTTCTGACTGTCGAAGACTTCAGTATCTCCAACTTTGTTCTTACTGTCGAAACCTTCAGTAGTCTCAACTTTGCTGATTTCGTTATTCAAATTTCCTACATCAAGATTTTCAGTAATCTTGATCAACACTGGCTGGTCTACAAAGTCCTTGGATATTTTTTCCACCTCAGGTTCGTCTAGGAGATCATCAGCAACCTCCACCATGTTGATATTATTGTCGAAGCCCTCCGCAGCTTCCACCATTTCAAAACTACAATCAGAGGCTACTTCGACTTCCACCATATTCACAGTGGAAGGTTCAGCATAATTGGCTTCGACCACCAGCATGGGGTTTGAGTCAATCCTCATCTGTTGTTTTGATTTGTCTCCAAACTTCAGTCTTCCATCACGGATTGCATTCTGAACAAGATCCCTGAAAAGGAAACATTGAGAAGTTTTATGACCCAAAAAGTTATGGTATTTGCAAAAACCTCTCTTTTTCTGTTGGTCCACAGGAGGCTCTTTAGTGCCTGCTGGTTTTATTAATTGACCATCTTTGACTAATAAGTCGAAAATTTCGTCACACTTGGTGACGTTGAACGTATAAGTTCTTTTAGGAAACCTATCATTCTTTTCAGGTTCGACTGGATTTTTCCCATTCGACGGAGCTAGTACTTTACAGGCGTATGGTGGGCCTGACTTTAGTTCTGCCAGATCAATTTCCTGTTCGTCGAACAAAATTAGTTCATTTTCGTCACTATCATTATCCTGGCATACTCCTACATAGGCCACTCTTTCCTTTTTATTCTTATTTGATCTAAATTTCTCAGCTTTTAGCCTTTCAATTTGTCTTACCCTATCTGCTAATTGTGCCATATCTCTCAAATATTGAGTGTCTAATTTCTTTCTTATAGAATAATCTAGACCCCCTACAGCCATTTCGACTAACTCTTGCTCTGGCACTTGTGTGAAACATCTTGCCTTAAGTAACCTAAACCTATTTAGGTAATCATCTATAGGCTCTGAAAATTTCCTCTTAACACTGGCTAATTCCTTCAAACTTATTTTAGTCTGACCCATATAAAATTGTTCATGGAACAATCTTTCTAATTGGGTCCAAGTGAATATAGAGTTTGCAGGCAAGGATGTAAACCAGGTAAACGCATTTTTTGTCAAAGAACTTGGGAAGTAGTTCATTTTCAAATTTTCATTATGGGCTATTTCTCCTGCTTCGATCAAATAACGCGCTATATGTTCTATGGTGGATTCGCTAGTGTCCCCTGAAAATTTGGTAAATTTGGGTACTTTCCACCTTGGGGGTAATTCCTGTCGTAGAACATATTCAGACAATGGGGAAGCATAACTAGGCCTTTGTAATCATACATTTACCCCATTTTGCGCCATTATCCTTTCGACCATGGCTGCTAAATTGTTTTCGGCAGGCAGGTTATTATATCGTATTTGCTGTTGCAACACATCATCAGCATCTTGGCCTCTCGGGACTTTTATCCTCCTAGGTTCTTGTTGAACGGGGATTTCGACACGCGGCTGTTCGACCACTGCCTCTTGGTTTCTAGGGTTTGCCTGAGGATTCTCTAAAGGCCTTTGATTTATTGTGGGTTCCTCTTCGACATTCACTACTGGGTTTTGAATTACTTGTTCTCTTTGTCGCGTTTGAGGAACACCAAAAAAGTCAGCAATATGTGTCATTTGCGCAGCCAACAATTGGTTGGTTTGGGTAGTGTTTTGTATTAAAGGGTTAAACACTGCTCCCATTTGTTGTGTCAACATTTGGACCATATCATGATTACTTTCGTCCATTTGTTGTTGAATTACTTGCGCAGAATTATTTGTAATTGCTGGCATTTGGAAATTTGGTAGGGGTTGGTTTAATCTACTCGTATTTCCACCATATCCCAACCCTTGTAGTGGTGAAGATACGTGGACCATGGCATCAGAATACAAGGATGGTGCATTTTTCAAGTTCGCCATCACTGAAGTTGGCATTCCATATGGTTGTTCTCTACCAAACATAGGCATGGAAAAATTTGTCTGAAATGGCCTATAATTATGTCCTCTAGGAGGAGGCGTTCCCATGGGCATCGAATGTCCCATTGTGGAAGAACTAGGCATATTTTGAGAGAGCGAAACCGCTGGTATAGACCTTGTTGATGAAGGCATAACCTCCTCCAGAACAGGGTTTGAATCCACATTTCCCCCTGTTGAAGGGGTAGGGTTGGAAACTGAAATGTTTTCATTTGGATTTGGATTATTTGGCTAATTTGCCATTCTTCTTACTCTTGTTCTTTTAGGTCTTTCTACGTCGGTTACGGCTAATTTACCACTTATCAAAATCATACGACGAAGTAGAAACTATTTGGCTAAGAGTTATTTTGTAAAAATTTTAAACTTTTGCACTGGTCCCACCAGGTGTGCCAATTTGTTCGCTGTTGATTTTGGCGAACAACCTCTGGTTTACCATTTCTTATAAAACTGGGTTACTTGCAGGATCAACCACACAAATCCTGGGATACATGTGCAAATTTATCTAACTCTTAGGATAATGATGTTTTGATGGTTTGTTTTGTTATATCTTTTATGGATGAATGGTTTGGTTAAAAAAAACTAAATAACAACTTCTGGCGAAAAGGTAAATTGAATGAAATTAAAACTTGCATAAAGTAAATGACAAAGGATAAATGACTGGGAAAAGTAAAGGCAATTATAAAAGACTTTGAATTTCTATAAACTTAAAAAGATGGTGTTTCACACGTACATTTCCAGATAATAAACTCTTTTCTCTCACACGAGTACTTTGAGTATTTACAGGAATTTAGTACAAGTTTTCACACGCTAAAATTCTACAACAACTATCCTATTTATATACAAATACAATAACTGCCTAATAACGGAAAAATTCTAAATCTTTGACACTTGGCCTTCTGCATGTCTTCTTTTCTTCTAAAGTTTCCACGCGTCTTATGCCAAACGTTATAACTCTTGAATTTGAATTTTCCCTTTGTGTCGAAACGTTGTGCCTCTTCACTTTGTCGAATTGTCGAAAAGTAATAAATGTCCCTCTTAAAATTTAAATTTCAAAACCTCCGTCGAAATAAAACATTCTTTCCTTTTGAACATATTTTTGTACTTAGAAGAATCTGGCCAACTTTCCTTGAGTGCCATTGATCTTCGACCAGCTTCCTACATCATGAAATCTTCTCGTCGAATCATCCTGTCGAATCATCCTATTGAAAAATCCAATTTCCTCTGAACCATTTCCTTGGCGTCGAAATTAGCCATCTACAGCATGCTATTTCTTGTTCCAAGGACTTTGGAGGCTTGGCTCAGTGATTGTCCCCTTTAGATTCAATCCTCAGATGTGTCCAAAGTGATGACAAGGCTTGGAATTGGCTGATTTTGGCAAATCGACCAAAAGTACAAAAATCTGCCTTGCCTTGGCAGTTTTCAGCAAGGCAACTTGCCAATGTCATATCTCATGGCTCAAGTTGAATTTGGTGATGTTCTTGGCCATTTTGGAAAGCCCTTATATGATACAACAACTGTTTGATCATATTTGGTTTTGATACCTTTTAGATCCAAGTGAAAAATCCCCCTACATTTGGAAAAAAGTAAGGTAAATTCTGACTTAGTGAAATTTTCACTAAGTGTTGGAACAAAGTGACTTTTCTTGATTTTGATCACTCCATAACTCAAAATCCATGAGGAATTTGGACATAGGTCAGTATGAAGCTTTTGTAGAGGGCAATGAGATCTACAAATCAAGCTTTGGATGGGAAAAATGGCTTTGTGGTTTAGGAGTTATGATCCTCCAAAGTTGGTACCTTTGTCACTTTATTTCATAACTTAGAAAATTTTCTAAGTTTTTATGGTTACCCCTTTTACAAGTTATCCCACTTTCTTTGATTTTTCTTGATGAATGATGATTCAAATCATACATTAACATCATTTTAGGGTTAAAAATGCATTTTTGTGAAAAATCTCAAAAAGTCAAAGTTGACTTTTGTGCACAGTTGACTTTTTGTTAGATGAATTCCAAACTGCGCGATCCTTTAGGAAATCATGTCCTTGACCTAAATCAAACTTGATGGACATGTTCCATGGGTGTTATAGGGTGTATTGAATCATGTCCTAGGGTTTTGGAGCATGTCCTGGTCAAAAGTCAAAGCTACAGTTGACTTTTCTCGCAAAACCCTAACCGTGGTTCAGATGAAATTGAAACTTGTTCTCAAGCTTCTTGGATCAATCCATTATTCCAAATGGATCAATATGGTATATTAGAAACCCTCAAATCATGCCTTGAGGTCTTGGTTCATGATTTGTCCCAAAAGTCAACTTAGGGGTGAATTAGGTCAAGAAACCCTAATTCCTGATTTTTGATGTATGCATCCCCTGAGGCTAAATTGACTTGATGATTGGGTCCATGAGGTTCCATGGAGTATATTAGGATATGCTTTGAAGCATTGGCTCATGCCCAGATGAAAATTTCCATCTGGAGGCCCTGGTCGACCAAAACCCTAATTTGGCGACACTGGCGATCTTGAAGCTTGATCCACCTAGAAGGGAGCAACCTTGTGCTTAATCCTTGAAGTGGGAGTCCTCTTGATCCATTGTGGATGTTTGAGAGGTTAAAAAAGTTTAAGATCATGTCATTCCTTGATTGATCCTTTGTCTAAAGCTCAGAGAGGGCTTGAAACCCTAATTTTGATTGAGGTGAATGCTCAACAATTCCTTAAGGAGATTGATGAGGCATAAAGGTACATCCATATTGTGATGATGATTTGCACAATGATGGGAAATCTTAGTGGTCAAAATTTGGGGTATGACACTTCCCTATCTCGCTCTGAACTTGAAATAGGATTATATGAACTTATGGAAAGATATCAAACTCTTCGAAGAAAACACAAAACTCTGAAAAAGACTCTTGTGATTCCTTCAGAAGATCTTACTAAAAGCAAACAAACCATTCTTGAATTAAATGAAAAACTACTTTCTCTAGAAAATTCAAATACTGCATTAAAAAACTAAAATCTCTAGGTTAGAAGAAGAAATCATCTCTAACAAAACCAATACTAATGAGGTAGTTAAGTATGATAGAGCTTTCCAACGCTTTCTCGCTAAAAGCATAGACAGAAGCAAAATGGCTTAAATGATATATGGAGTCAGCAGAAATGGTAACAGAGGTCTAGGATATTTAGGACCATCACAACCATATGATGAGACCAAAAGTATCAAGATAATACCTCTGTCCAAACGTTTTGTACCCTCTGGCACTATCTTAAAATGTTCTGAACAAAAAGGTTCAAAACCGATCACAACACAAACATATACACAGAAGAAAACTCCTAAACTTCAACATTATGCACAAGTTCCACACTATTATTCCGATATAAGGAAGTCCAAAGGTGTCAGAATCTCTGGAAAGGCTAATGTGAAAGGACCCACAAAATGGGTACCTAAGAATAAGATAATTTATGTTGCAGACATCCTTAATGGCACCATTGAAACACCAATCATGGTACCTGGACAGTGGATGCTCATGACACATGACGGGAGAAAGGCGTATGTTCCAAGATTTGAAACTTAAACCCGGAGGTGTCGTAGGTTTCGGAGGAAATCATAAAGGAAGAATCATTGGCTCCAGAACTATTGGAAATGGTAAGCTTCCCTCTATTAATAATGTTCTGTTAGTTGAAGGTCTTATGCATAATCTATTGTCAATCATTCAGCTTAGTGATAATGGTTATGACGTTATTTTTAATCAAACATCCTGTAAAGCTGTAAGTCAAAAGGATGGATATGTCCTGTTCAATGGAAAGACGAAGAACAATACTTACAAAATTAAATTATCAGATTTGAAACACCAAAATGTAAAATGTCTTCTTTTTGTAAATGAAGAGCAATGGGTCTGGCACAGATGCCTTGGTCATGTTAGCTTGAGAAAAATTTCTCAGCTGAACAAGCTAGGTCTTGTCAGAGGCTTTCCAAATCTGAAGTACTCTTCAGATGCTCTTTGTGAAGCATGTCAGAAAGGCAAGTTTTCAAAACCTCTTTTAAAGAAAAGAATATTTTTTCCACCTCCAGACCGTTAGAACTTCTTCACATTGATCTCTTTGGACCAGTGAAAACTGCTTCGATCAATGGTAAGAAATACAGACTAGTCATTGTTGATGATTACAGTCGTTGGACATGGGTGAAATTCTTAAAACACAAGGATGAGTCACATTCTGTGTTTGCTTCCTTCTGTGCCCAAGTACAAAATGAGAAAAATTGCAAAATCATCAAAGTCAGAAGTGATCATGGTGGAGAATTTGAAAACAAAGACTTTGAAAACCTTTTTGATTCACATGGGATATCCCATGACTTTTCTTGTCCTAGAACTCTACAATAAAATGGAGTTGTAGAGAGAAAGAACATAACTTTACAAGAAATGGCTCGCACCATGATCCAAGAAACTAACATGGCTAAGCATTTTGGGGCAGAAGCAATCAACACTGCGTGTTATATTCAAAATAGAATCTTTATTAGACCTATCTTGAATAAAAATCCTTATGAATTGTGGAAGAATAAAATTCCCAATATTTCTTATTTTCATCCATTTGGATGTACTTGTTTTATGCTAAATACTAAAGAGAATCTTGGCAAGTTTGATTCCAAAGCACAGAAGTGTGTGCTGTTAGGATACTCTGAACGCTCAAAGGGATACAGAGTTTATAACACAGAATCACGGATTGTGGAAGAATCAATTCATGTTAGATTCGATGGCAAGCCTGACTCTGAAAAGTCAGAGCTAGTTGAAAAGCTTGCAGATTTGGAAATTAGCTTCTCAGAACCTAAAGAAAAAGCAGATGAAGTCAAAGACCAACAAGATCCTACATCTGATACCACTGATATAACTCCTAATACTCCTCAACAAAAGAAAAGAAGAATGTCTATGATCAGTGGTTTTCATACGTCATTTCGCTATTTGTTTTAATTACCATTTTGTATTGTTTATTTGTTTTACGTCTCTTTTACCGTACTTTATGCCTTGGTTGTGTTCTTTAGTGTTTTCAGGATCACATAAACATTCAGGAAGAATCGGAGCGAAACATCGAGAAAAATTGCAAAATTTGGAATGAAATTGGAATGAGGACAGTGGGCTGACACGGGTGCCCCTGTCACCTGACACAGCCCGTGTCAGGAGGCCTGGGAAAGTGGAAGTTGGAGCACAAAAATGTGGAAGGAAAAGATCAACCAGAAGCCTGACACGGATGCTAGTGTCACAGGACACGACCCGTGTCAGGGCCCCTGTAGAAGTTGGCTTGGTGCATGAGAGTCAACAGCCTGACACGGCTGCCCGTGTCATGGGACACGGCCCGTGTCAGGGCCACTGGAGGGGAATTTTATGATTTTTGTATTTATTCCATTTAAGTGTCCTCTGAGGGTATTCTGGGAATTTCGTACTATTTTAGTGATTTGGAACTAGTTAGGCTGTGTGAAGAGAGAAAGATGGACACTTTTGGATCGTACGAAAGAATTACAGAAGAAAGAATAGAGTTCTGGAGGATTGGGAAAAGAGGAGATTTTCATGATCGGGAGAAATTGAAGATCAACTTTTATCACCAATTCTTGTAATGTCTTTATTTTGTATTTTGTTTTCTTTGAATATTATGGGTAGCTAAACCCCCCAATGCTAGGGGGTTGTCCCTGAATTGTGATGTAACGAACCGTTGTTGAATTATTTGATGAGTTTATGCTTTCTTACCTTAATCTTTTGTTATGCAAATAAATTAATACTTTTTTCGATCGTACAAATTGGGAACGATTTAAGGTTAGGGATTTGGCCTGAAAACCCAATCTATTGTTTTTGCATAATACCTTACGGTAGATATTGCCTAGGAATAGGGATACCCCGTAGTGACTTAAAGACCTTGTCAGAACTATTTCTTGATGTTCTCTCTTGACTGCTAAGGAATTAGGGGCAGGGGGAAATATCAAAGGTTTTTCGGTTAAGGACTTTAAGAAAAATATTTGAAGATCAGTAAAATTAAGGTTTGGAGGAATATCTCTTTGAGGATAATTTAGGGTTCTTGGTGAGCAATTCATACACCTTTCCTAGCATAATTTCTCATAATTGTTAAAGTCATTTTATTATTCAGCTTATTTCTTTCTGTCATTAGAATTAGTTTGAAAATCAAAACCCCCAAAAGGAACTTTTGTCTAATTGAAATAACATCTGCACTTACAAATTATACGCAATCCTCGAGAGATCGATTCTGGGGATAACCCCACTTATTACTACATCGTTAAAATAGTACACTTGCTATTTTTCCGATCAAGTTTTTGGCGCCGTTGCCGGGGACTGCCAAATTTTAAGTGTTTGTTAGTTCAATTGGAATTTTGTCACTCTGTGACTAAAATTTTTAATTTTATTTTTCTGTTATTTTTATTATTACTATTATTTGTCTAACCTGTATATGCGAGGCAATCCCTCAGCAGAATTTTCTTTTGACGCAGAACCCGAAAAATCATTGCACGCTAGACGTCGGCAAGCTAAGCTAAAAAGGCTGGCAGCATCGATTTCAGAACCAATTATCCCTGAGCTCGAGAAAGAAGAGTCAGTTTTAGGCTACTCTCAGTACACAGATTCCGGTACAGACTCCGAGTCAGAAACTAGTATCATGGCTGCAGATACACCTGCCGAAAGACTTCTCGGTGATTACGGTCGAGCAAACGCTCGAGCAGTATGGTTGACAATCGTTAATCAACCATTTACTATTGCACAGTTCCAGCTGCATCCATCTATCATCCGACAGCTTCAGAGTAGGCCGTTTTCAAGAAGAATCAATGAAGATGCCAACAAGCACTTGCAAAGGTTCCTTACCATGAGCACGTCCTTGAAAGTTGAGGGACACTCTGAAGATGCAAAGAAGTTGGTGATGTTCCCGTTTACTTTATCCGAGGACGCCGAAGAGTGGTTTTATTCACTACCCGCTGGGAGTATTACTACTTGGCAAGAGATGGAGACTACATTTCTGAACGAGTATTTTCCTGCATCTGTATACATTCGGAAAAGATATGACATTGTTAATTTCATGAAGAAAGAAGGAGAATCACTTGGAGATGCTTACAAGAGATTTAAAAGGTGTTTGGTTGCATGTCCCACTCATAATATGGACGCAACCGAACAAATGCAGAATTTTGTGAATGGGTTAAAGATGAAGACAAAGCAACTTATTGATACAGCTGCCGGTGGCTCTACAAACTTTTTAACAGCCATTGGCATTAAAAAGATAATTGAAGCGATAGCAGCAAATGAGCACCTTGAGTTGTATGATCGCAGTGTTAGTCAACCTGAGAAGATAATTGATTTGAAGCTAATAGAACAGGTTGTAAAAATGGAGGATCAAATTGCAGTCGAGGTTGAGAGAAGGTTAAAGAAAATGAGTCTTGAAACACAAACCATAGCACAGGTTCATCCGGTTCAAGCGGTAAAGTGTGAGATTTGTAGTGGACCTCATTCTACTGCACATTGTGTTGCAACTCCGCAACAAATTGAAGAGATAAAATTCTTGAAGCAGAATAATCCCTATGCTCAAACTTATAATCCAGGGTGGAAGAATCATCCTAACTTCTCCTGGAAAGATCAGAATCAGCAACAATATCCATAGCAGCAGCAAGCTCCCCAAAAATCACAATGGGAGATTTCCATTGAGAAGATGGTAGCTCATAACCTGCAATTTCAGGAAGAGACTCGGAATAGCTATAGGAATACCACAGCCTCCATAAAAAATCTTGAAGTTCAGATGAGCCAGATAGCTCAACAACTAGCACATTCCCAAACACCAGGTGCCTTACCGAGTGCAACAGTGACAAACCCAAGAGATAACTAGAATGTGAATGCCATCATGGCTGGAAGTGGTGAGTCAAGTGAGAATTACGGAGAGAAAAGAAAAGAAGCGGTCAATCCTAAGATCAAGTTACCGTACTCCTCAAGAGCGACAAAGAAGGAGACACAAGAGAAAGACTTTGAGAAATTTGTCAAATTGTTCAAAAAGTTGGAGGTTCATATGCCATTCTTTGAGGCACTAGAGCAAATGTCGGTGTATTAGAAATTCATGAAAGAGATGATCACTAAAAAGAAACCTATGGAGGAAGAGCTGAAAAATGGAAATGAGAAGTCTAGTGAAATACTCCAAAATAGGAGAATCCCTGCCAAGCAGAAGGATCCCGGATCTGTGGCAATACCGTGCACTATAAAAGACAGAAATTTCAAAAAAGTTCTGATTGATTCAGGTGCTAGTGTTAGTCTTATGCCATTGTCCATTTATAAAAACTTGGGAATTGGAAGGGTGAGCGATACGGGAACAAATTTAAAATTTGCAAACCACACAACTGAAAAATCTTATGGGGTAGCTGAGGGGTGAATTAGTTTTTCCAGTTGACTTTGAGATCATGGATATTCCAGAAGATGAAGACACCCCTGTCATCCTCGGTAGACCTTTCCTGCTCACTAGTCGGTGCAATCTCGATATTGACAAAGGCACTGTGACTTTTAAATATTTTGATGAGGAAATCACTTTGAATGTTTTGGAAATCAAGAAGCAAAATGAAGGTAAGGGTAAGCAAGCTTCAATTGGAATGATCGGAATGGTGGAAAAAAGCAGAAGTGCAAGACCACCTCCTAAAAAAGTCTCGGGCATAATCTCCAAAAATGCAGAGTCTCGGTCATCTATTGCACATGGCAACAATACGCCAAGGTCTACTCATGAAATCAAGAAAAGAAAGAAAAAGAAACTTCGAAGGAAGGATATGGAAGTGGGTGTTGACTTGAGGCAACAAGTAACTCGTATCTCTACATCAGGTCAGTTCTTGGTAGCGGAAAGGTCACACAACAAGATAGGGAAGCTGAAGTATCCCCATAACTATGGGGAGTGGACCATCGAGCCATGCGACGTTAAATGAAGTGCTACGTGGGAGGCAACCCACGCTTGTCTGATTAATTTCTTTCTTTTTGCTGTTTGTTTTGGTTTGGTTGCAGTGAATAATCTGGATCCTACATGTGCAAACGGTGATGTAGCAGTGGTGTTGCATTACCGTCAGCATCCTGAGAAGGATCTCTGTGAGTGACCTCTCTCGCTCTTGTTCTAACACATTGGGGCCAATGTGTAGTTCAAGTTTGGGGGAGGATTTACTGCTTTTAGTTTTTCCTTTTTATACGGGTCATGTCTGTTTTGTGTGTTGAAAACCATTCTGATTTCTCCCCAAATTTGAACCGTTAAAATTTTTCTTGTGAATATTGTGATTTTGAGGTGGTCAAGAAAGTATATAGAGTTTGAGGGAAGAGGAGTTAGAATTAGGGACATTGGGAAAGTTTGAAAACTTAGGAATGACTCGAACACCCTAGATTCCCTGGAGTAAGGAAACGAGTCCAACGTGTAGATTTGTGCCATAGTACTTGGATTTGTGAAGTATTCCCCGATTAGTTCATAGTGATAGTCCGGCATGACTAAAAAGAATTGCATGTACAGGGTTGATTGAGAGAATGACCTAAGGCACCGAAAAAAAATGAATAATGGCAAAAAAGACAACTTGTCCTTCTAAGTTGGGTAACCCTTACCCGGTTACTTAGCCTAACGGCGGTTGAGTCTCAATTGTCGTCCCAAAGTGGACTAATAAACGCAAATGAGCGAGAAAAAGAGATAATTGTGCCTAGAAAAACTTTCGATCAATTTTGTACATGTGAGGGAAAACGAAAAAATGCCTTAATCTGATTATCCAAATGAAAGGGGTAGAGAATCGACGAAAAGACTTAAGCCCAAAGCATAGTTGGAGACGTAACCGAAAAGGGGGATGTAGGTCCGTGGTTTTATCGCGGTTTGTGTTTGTGGAATACCTTCGTTAATGGACGATTACCAAGAGAACTAGTTTTAACCGATCGGAACAAAGGCTCACGTATGAGTATCGACACACCTTATCTTCTCAAGTCTTTCATTGGATTTGTACCGTTTGATCTGATAATTTTTATGCAAGCTTATTGCTTGAGGTCAAGCAACGGTTTAAGTTTGGGGGAGTTTGATCAGTGGTTTTCATACGTCATTTCGCTATTTGTTTTAATTACCATTTTGTATTGTTTATTTGTTTTACGTCTCTTTTACCACACTTTATGCCTTGGTTGTGTTCTTTAGTGTTTTCAGGATCACATAAACATTCAGGAAGAATCGGAGCGAAACATCGAGAAAAATCGCAAAATTTGGAATGAAATTGGAATGAGGACAGTGGGCTGACACGGGTGCCCGTGTCACCTGACACGGCACATGTCAGGAGGCCTGGGAAAGTGGAAGTTGGAGCACAAAAATGTGGAAGGAAAAGATCAACCAGAAGCCTGACACGGCTGCCAGTGTCACAGGACACGGCTGCCAGTGTCACAGAACACGACCCGTGTCAGGGCCCCTGTAGAAGTTGGCTTGGCGCATGAGAGTCAACAGCCTGACACGGCTGCCCGTGTCATGGGACACGGCCCATGTTAGGGCCACTGGAGGGGAATTTTATGATTTTTGTATTTATTCCATTTAATTGTCCTCTAAGGGTATTCTGGGAATTTCATGTTGTTTTAGTGATTTGGAACTACTTAGGTTGTATGAAGAGAGAAAGATGGACACTTTTGGATCGTACGAAAGAATTACAGAAGAAAGAATAGAGTTCTGGAGGATTGGGAAAAGAGGAGATTTTCATGATCGGAAGAAATTAAAGATCAACATTTATCACCAATTCTTGTAATGTCTTTATTTTGTATTTTGTTTTCTTTGAATATTAGGAGTAGCTAAACCCCAAAATGCTAGGGGGTGTCCCTGAATTGTGATGTAATGAACCGTTGTTGAATTATTTGATGTGTTTATGCTTTCTTACCTTAATCTTTTGTTATGCAAATAAATTAATACTTTTTTCGATCGTACAAATTGGGAACGATTTACGGTTAGGGATTTGGCCTGAAAAACCAATCTATTATTTTTGCATAATACCTTACGGTAGATATTGCCTAGGAATAGGGATACCCCGTAGTGACTCAAAGACCTTGTCAAAACTATTGCTTGATGTTCTCTCTTGACTGCTAAGGAATTAGGGTCAGGGGGAAATATCAAAGGTTTTTCGGTTAAGGAATTTAAGAAAAATATTTGAGGGTCAGTAAAATTAAGGTTTGGAGGAATATCTCTTTGAGGATAATTTAGGGTTCTTGTTGAGCAATTCATACACCTTTCCTAGCATAATTTCTCATAATTGTTAAAGTCATTTTATTATTCAGCTTATTTCTTTCTGTCATTAGAATTAGTTTGAAAATCAAAACCCCCAAAAGGAACTTTTGTCTAATTGAAATAACATCTGCACTTACAAATTATACGCAGTCCTCGAGAGATCGATTCTGGGGATAACCCCACTTATTACTACATCGTTAAAATAGTACACTTGCTATGTTTCCGATCAGTCTACTTCTCATCCCGAGGAACTAATTCTGGGTAGCAAGGATGCTCCAATCAGAACCAGATCAACTTTCAGACCATCAGAAGAAACACTCTTAGGACTGGTGTCGTTAATTAAACCAGCTACGGTTGAAGAAGCTCTTCTGGACAAATACTGGGTTCTGGCTGTAACGCCCCAGTTTTTGTGTGAGTTTTATTTAATCGAGTTGTTTGATTATTTTATTATTATTTTATTTTATTTTCGACTTTTATCTGAAATTATATTATTTTTCGATGTTGTGATATTTTATCGGGTTTTGGGAACGTTTGTGAGATATTTGAGTGTGGGGGTATTTTGGACATTTCACAATATTTTGTTAAGTTAGAATAGAAGGGGAAATAGGAAGAGAGAAAAAGAGAAAGAAAGAAAAGGAGAAGAAAGAAAAAGAGGAGAAAAAAGAAGAAGAAGAGAAATAGTAAGAAAACTTGGAAAATCAAAGAAATCAACTTCTAGAATCGATTTAATCGGGTAAGGGTGCGAAACTCAATTATTGTATGATTATGTATGCGTATTTGTGATGTTTTTTGGATTGAAATGAAAATATTTAGTAAAACCCATATTGTGTCAAAGTGATTAGAAATTGATTAAAGGTGCTGGAAATTATGTCTTTAGTGTTCATTCTTGTTGGTACATGATAGATACATGTTGCAATGCATTGTATTGGTAATTTTCTGAGTGTAGGTGGAAATTGGGATGAATTTGGGTAAAGAAATTTTTCTGGTTTTTCCAGGTCATACGCGTATGGGGCATGTTCATACGCGTATGGACCTTGGCAATACGCGTATCGTGGGCGTGTTTTGGGGCCAATACGCGTATGGGATGGTATTTTGGTCGGCCATCTGCCCATTTGCATAGTGTACGCGTAACATTTCAGGGCAATACGCGTATGGACAGGACAATTGCAAAATGGGACTTTTCAAAATATCGTTTTTCGTTTTCTTTCGTAACTTGGGTTCCGTTTGTCCGATTTTTACATTCTTGGTATCGTTGTGTAGCTATTGAACTGTACTTTCTTATTATGATGGGTTGGGAATTGTTAGCTGATTTAATTATGTCGGAAAATCGGGAATAGTGTCAGTTGTCGACTTTTGTCGTTATGACTGTGCGTAATTGATATGTATTAAGCAAGGTGCTGTTGTATGATGTAAATGTATGTGTTTAGATGGTGTTGAGATGATTTGTGGTCGTATGGCAATTAAATGCATTGTTTTGGGCATAACTGCAAAGTGTGATTTTGTTGATTGGGATGAATGCATATATGTGTGCATATTAAATGTCATGAGTCATTGTATGCCAAGCATCATGATATGCATTGTTGAGACGTCTTGAGTGACGGTTTGGATTCCAGAGGGAATTCGCTATAACGTCGTGTGCCCGTGTGGGGTGTGAACGATGATTATAGACGATCGTGTGCCCATGTGGGGTGTGAGCGATCGGGTCGTGTGCCCGTGTGGGGTGTGAGCGATCCATAAACGTCGTGTGCCCATGTGGGGTGTGAGTGACGGGGAACATCGTATGCCCGACGGGGAGTTACATTGATGTAACGAGCGATGATTCCAGCAGAGTTCCTGAGTGAAGTAATGATGAGAAACAATGGAAGTCGGTACCGCATGTGCATATGCATGGAGTCGTTGTGTCGGTCTCTTGCATTGCATAAATCATTATGGTTGTTTTATTTGTGGAATTGGGGATAGAATTGATATATAGATATGTGTTGGTGATGGAAATATAAATTATACCTTGTGTTGCATTGTGTTGGAATTATGGTGTGAGTTGTGGTGAGAAACGTATATATGTGTATTTTTGTGTTATATATGATTGTATGCAATTATATTATGGTTGTTTTTCTCACCCTTTTGTTGTTTTATAATGCTCTATGAGGCATTGCAGATTAGAGTTGCTAGAGGTATTTTTGTGAGGCTTTGCGTCTTCATTCTTTTGTCGGTCGGCTCTGATATGTGACACCGGGTAGTTAGGGAGGCCGTTTGTGATTATTGTGTATTATGTATATATATCCTCTGACTGTGCATGTACAACTTGATGTATGAAAAACTTTGCATGATATATATATATATATATATATATATATATATATATATATATATATATATATATATATATATATGTTATTCAGTTTTAGATTTTCCGCTTTTATTCTAAATTCTGAAATGTGGGTGTAAGGAACTGAGTTCCTATGTTGATTGCTACCCCACTGTTGCATATCTTTATGAGCAGGTGTTGTATGTTTTGTTTCAATTTGATGTGACCCCTCGGTCTATGCCATGATAAATTCAATATACTCTGATGAAATATTGAATTTTCTTTTACTATTTTAATTAATTGGGGGTATAGATTGGGGGTGTTACATTAAGTGGTATTAGAACCGGTCCGTGTCAGTTTGTGTCAGTCCTGGTCTGTGTGGCGTGTGGAGTGAGTTGTTTGTTTAACCATAGTTTCTGTTATTGGAAATGAACAGAATATGGCTGGTAGGAAAGATGCTGCTTTGGCTGCTGCTATGCAAGCTATGGCTCGGGCTGTGCAGGGTGCACCTAATGATGTTGGTAATGATGAGTTCAGGAAGAACAAACCGCCTATCTTCAAAGGAAGGTATGATCCAGATGGTGCACAGATTTGGCTGAAAGAGATTGAAAGGATTTTCCGAGTGATGGATTATGCTGAAGATCAAAAGGTGAGACTGGGTACTCACATGTTATTGGAAGAAGCTGATGATTGGTGGGTTAGTACTCATCGTGTCTTAGAAGCTGCAGAGGAGGAGATTACTTGGGCTGTATTTAGTATGGGGTTTCTGAGAAGGTATTTTCCTGAAGATGTAAGAGGAAAGAAGGAAATTGAGTTTCTGGAACTGAAACAAGGTAATATATCTGTAGTTGATTATACTGCTAAGTTTGTGGAACTTGTGCAGTTTTATCCTCATTATGCTGAAGCGACTGCTGAATTTTCAAAATGTGTTAAGTATGAGAATGGCTTGCGTCCTGAGATAAAGCAGGCGATTGGATATCAGAGGATTTGGAGGTTTTCTAATTTGGTGGATTGTTGTAGGATTTATGAGGAAGATAGTAAGGCTCGTGCTACTCACTACAAAAGTGTAAGTGACAGAAAAGGGAAGCAACAGTTTCGTGGTGGTCCGTATGTGACACCAGCTGATAAAGGTAAACAGAAGGGAAATTTTGAGAAAAGGTCAAGTGTAGGAGGAATGTATGGTCCTATGAGGTGTTATAAATGTGGTAAGTTGGGGCATCGTCAGTTTGAGTGCAGGAAAGATTTGAGGAAGTGTACTAATTGTGGAGGTGTAGGGCATGTTGCAGCTGATTGTGCAAGGAAGAATGTGGTGAAATGTTACAACTGTGGGGAACTTGGTCATATTAGTACCAAGTGTCCGAAACCGAAGCAGGCTCAGTCTGGTGGGAAGGTATTTGCTTTAGTGGGGACTCAGACTTCAAGTGCAGATCGTCTGATCAGAGGTACTTATTTTATTAATAGTACGCCTTTAGTTGCTATTATTGATACTGGAGCGACTCATTCGTTTATTTCTTCTGAGTGCTCGAACCGTTTGAATCTTGTGTTGTCTTTGATGGGTGGTGAGATGGTTATTGATACTCCAGCAATGGGGTCAGTAACTACTTCCTTGGTTTGTCTAAGATGTCCTTTGACCATTTATGGTAAAGACTTTGAGATGGATTTGGTGTGTTTGCCGTTGGAGGGTTTAGATGTGGTTCTTCGTATGAATTGGTTGCAATTCAATCGGGTTCATATTGATTGCTATCATAAGATGGTAAGGTTTCCTTCTCTTGAGGAAGACGAAGACTCGAGTTTCTTATCTATCAAGTAGTTGAAGAGACTTTTGGCGGATGAAGCTAAGTTGTTTGGATTGTTTGCATCCTTAACTGTGGATAGTCAAGTTTCACTTGATGTGTTTCCTGTTGTGTGTGAATTTCTGGAAGTGTTTCCTGAGGATATTTCAGACTTGCCGCCAGAGAGAGAAGTGGAGTTTTCTATAGATCTAGTTCCTGGTAATAGACCTGTTTCTATGGCACCTTATCGTATGCCGGCATCTGAGTTGGTTGAGTTAAAGAAATAGTTGAGTGAGTTGTTGGAAAAGAGGTTTGTGAGACCTAGTGTTTCTCCTTGGGGTGCTCCAGTTTTATTGGTGAAAAAGAAGGATGGAAGCATGCGGTTGTGTATTGATTATCGTCAGTTGAATAAGGTGACGATCAAGAATAAATATCCTCTTCCAAGGATTGATGATCTGATGGATCAGTTAGTTGGTGCTTGTGTGTTCAGTAAGATTGACTTGAGGTCGGGGTATCATCAGATTAGGGTGAAGGAAGAAGATATTCAGAAGACGGCTTTTAGGACACGATACGGTCATTATGAATATTCTGTGATGTCGTTCGGGGTTTCTAATGCGCCAGGTGTGTTTATGGAGTACATGAATCATATTTTTCACGAGTATCTGGATCGATTTGTCATTGTGTTTATTGATGACATTTTGATTTATTCTAAGTCTCGGGAGGAGCATGCAGAACATTTACGTATTGTTTTGCAGGTTTTGAAGGAAAGGAAGCTTTTTGCCAAATTGTCCAAGTGCGAATTCTGGTTGTCGGAAGTGAGTTTTCTTGGACACGTGATTTCAGGTAATGGTATTTATGTGGATCCATCTAAAGTAGAAGCAGTTCTACAATGGGAGGCTCCGAGATCTGTTACGGAAATTCGAAGCTTTTTGGGTTTGGCCGGTTATTATCGAAGGTTTATAGAAGGTTTTTCTAAGCTAGCACTTCCTTTGACCCAGTTGACTTGTAAAGGGCAAGTGTTCATTTGGGATATTCGGTGCGAGGAAAGTTTTAATGAGCTGAAGAGAAGGTTGACGACAACTCCGATTTTGATTTTGTCGAATCCTAATGAACCATTTGTGGTTTATTGTGATGCTTCTTTGATTGGTCTAGGTGGTGTTCGGATGCAAGAAGTTAAGGTCGTGGCTTATGCTTCGAGGCAGTTAAGAGTTCATGAGAAGAATTATCCTACTCATGATCTTGAATTAGCGGCTGTGGTTTTTGTGTTGAAGATTTGGAGGCATTATCTCTACGGTGCAAGGTTTGAAGTCTTTAGTGATCATAAAAGTTTGAAATATTTGTTTGATCAGAAAGAGCTAAATATGAGGCAACGTAGATGGTTGGAATTCTTGAAGGACTACGACTTTGGCTTGAATTACCATCCTGGTAAAGCTAATGTGGTAGCTGATGCTTTGAGCCGGAAATCATTACATATGTCCGCTTTAATGGTTAAGGAGTGGGAACTTTTGGAATCGTTTAGAGACTTGAGTTTGGTATGTGAAGTGACGTCGGATAGCGTTAGGCTTGGAATGTTAACGATTACTAATGATTTTCTGAAGACGGTTAGTGAGAAGCAAAAGCTGGATGTGAAATTTGTGGATTTGATGTTGGTGGGAGGAAAAGATGCGGATAGGGATTTTCAAATGGATATTAATGGTGTTTTGAGATTCCGAGGTAGAATTTGTATTCCTGATGATGCAGAGTTGAAAAAGATGATTTTGGAGGAAGGGCACCGGAGTAATTTGAGTATATATCCGGGAGCGAATAAGATGTATCAGGATTTGAAGAAGATTTTCTGGTGGTCTGGATTGAAAAGAGATGTGGCTCAGTTTGTTTATGCATGTTTGACTTGTCAGAAATCGAAGGTGGAACATCTGAGGCCTAGTGGTTTGTTGCAACCGTTGGATATTCCTGAGTGGAAGTGGGATAGCATTTCCATGGATTTTGTAACAGGGTTACCGAATACTCAGCGAAGGCATAACGCTATTTGGGTGATTGTTGATAGGCTGACTAAATCGGCTCATTTTATTCCGATTGACATCAGTTTTACTTTGGAGAGGTTGGCAGAGATTTACATCAGTGTGATTGTGAAGTTGCATGGGGTTCCATTGAGTATTGTTTCTGATCGAGATCCTAGATTTACCTCGAGATTTTGGGAAAGTTTGCAGAAGGCATTGGGTTCTAAATTGAGATTGAGTTCAGCTTATCATCCGCAAACGGATGGTCAGACGGAGAGGACGATTCAGTCGTTGGAAGATTTGTTGAGAGCGTGTGTTTTGGAACAAGGTGGTGCGTGGGATAGTTATCTTGCATTGATTGAATTTACGTATAATAACAGTTTCCATTCTAGTATTGGAATGGCACCGTTTGAAGCATTATATAGACGAAGGTGTCGAACACCCTTGTGTTGGCACGAATCTGGTGAGAGAACGGTGGTTGGACCAGAGTTGGTGCAACAGACGACGGAGAAAGTGAAGCTTATTCGAGAGAAAATGAAGGCTTCTCAGAGTAGGCAAAAGAGTTATCATGATCGGAGACGGAAAGATCTTGAGTTTCAAGAGGGCGATCATGTATTTTTGAGGGTTACGCCGGTAATGGGTGTGGGTCGTGCATTGAAATCGAAGAAACTTACTTCTCGGTTTATTGGTCCTTACCAGATATCCACGAGAGTGGGTGCTATGGCTTATAGGGTGGCGTTGCCACCGAATCTGTCAAATTTACACGATGTGTTTCATGTTTCACAGCTTCGGAAGTATGTTCTGGATCCGTCGCATGTGATCCCGATGGATGAGGTCGAGGTAAGGGAGATCCTTACAATTGAGGCATTACCAGTTAGGGTTTTGGATCGCGAGGTGAAGAGGTTGAGAGGCAAGGACATTGCACTTGTGAAAGTGGCGTGGAGAGGCGCTGCTGAGGGCAATTTGACGTGGGAGTTGGAGAGTCGGATGCGGGAGTCTATCCAGATTTGTTCGTCTCAGGTATATTTTCGAGGACGAAAATTTCTAAGTGGGGGAGAGTTGTAACGCCCCAGTTTTTGTGTGAGTTTTATTTAATCGAGTCGTTTGATTATTTTATTATTATTTTTTTTTATTTTCGACTTTTATCTGAAATTATATTATTTTTCGATGTTGTGATATTTTATCGGGTTTTGGGAACGTTTGTGAGATATTTGAGTGTGGGGGTATTTTGGACATTTCACAATATTTTGTTAAGTTAGAATAGAAGGGGAAATAGGAAGAGAGAAAAAGAGAAAGAAAGAAAAGGAGAAGAAAGAAAAAGAGGAGAAAAGAGAAGAAAAAGAGAAATAGTAAGAAAACTTGGAAAATCAAAGAAATCAACTTCTAGAATCGATTTAATCGGGTAAGGGTGCGAAACTCAATTATTGTATGATTGTGTATGATTATGTATGTGTATTTGTGATGTTTGTTGGATTGAAATGAAAATATTTAGTAAAACCCATATTGTGTCAAAGTGATTAGAAATTGATTAAAGGTGTTGGAAATTATGTTTTTAGTGTTCATTCTTGTTGGTACATGATAGATACATGTTGCTATGCATTGTATTGGTAATTTTCTGAGTGTAGGTGGAAATTAGGATGAATTTGGGTAAGAAAATGCAGAACTTCGTTCTGCATAAATTTTTCTGGTTTTTCCAGGTCATACGCGTATGGGGCATGTTCATACGCGTATGGACCTTGGCAATACGCGTATCGTGGGCGTGTTTTGGGGCCAATACGCGTATGGGATGGTATTTTGCTCGGTCATCTGCCCATTTGCGTAGTGTACGCGTAACATTTCAGGGCAATACGCGTACGAAGTTGGGCATTACGCGTACGGACTTTTACACGTGAACTTTAGGAGGAATGAGTCTCTGTCCATACGCGTATGGCTCAGAGCAATACGCGTATGGACATGACAATTGCAAAATGGGACTTTTCAAAATATCGTTTTTCGTTTTCTTTCGTAACTTGGGTTCCGTTTGTCCGATTTTTACATTCTTAGTATCATTGTGTAGCTATTTAACTGTACTTTCTTATTATGATGGGTTGGGAATTGTTAGCAGATTTAATTATGTCGGAAAATCGAGAATAGTGTCGGTTGTTGACTTTTGTCGTTATGACTGTGCGTAATTGATATGTATTAAGCAAGGTGTTATTGTATGATGTAAATGTATGTGTTTAGATGGTGTTGAGATGATTTGTGGCCGTATGGCAATTAAATGCATTGTTTTGGGCATAAGTGCAAAGTGTGATTTTGTTGATTGGGATGAATGCATATATGTGTGCATATTAAATGTCATGAGTCATTGTATGCCAAGCATCATGATATGCATTGTTGAGACGTCCTGAGTGACGGTTTGGATTCCAGAGGGAATTCGCTATAACGTCGTGTGCCCGTGTGGGGTGTGAGCGATGATTATAGACGATCGTGTGCCCATGTGGGGTGTGAGCGATCGGGTCGTGTACCCGTGTAGGGTGTGAACGATCCATAAACGTCGTGTGCCCATGTGGGGTGTGAGCGACGGGGAACATCGTATGCTCGACGGGGAGTTACAGTGATGTAACGAGCGATGATTCCAGCAGAGTTCCTGAGTGAAGTAGTGATGAGAAACAATGGAAGTCGGTACCGCATGTGCATATGCATGGAGTCGTTGTGTCGGTCTCTTGCATTGCATAAATCATTATGGTTGTTTTATGTGTGGAATTGGGGATAGAATTGATATATGGATATGTGTTGGTGATGGAAATATAAATTATACCTTGTGTTGCATTGTGTTGGAATTATGGTGTGAGTTGTGGTGAGAAACGTATATATGTGTATTTTTGTGTTATATATGATTGTATGCAATTATATTATGGTTGTTTTTCTCACCCTTCTGCTGTTTTATAATGCTCTATGAGGCATTGCAGATTAGAGTTGCTGGAGGTATTTTTGTGAAGCTTTGCGTCTTCATTCTTTTGTCGGTCGGCTCTGATATGTGACACCGGGTAGTTAGGGAGGCCGTTTGTGATTATTGTGTATTATGTATATATATCCTTTGACTGTGCATGTACAACTTGATGTATGAAAAACTTTGCATGATATATATATATGTTATTCAGTTTTAGATTTTCCGCTTTTATTCTAAATTCTGAAATGTGGGTGTAAGGAACTGAGTTCCTCTGTTGATTACTACCCCACTGTTGCATATCTTTATGAGCAGGTGTTTTATGTTTTGTTTCAATTTGATGTGACCCCTCGGTCTATCCCATGATAATTTCAATATACTCTGACGAAATTTTGAATTTTCTTTTACTGTTTTAATTAATTAGGGGTATAGATTGGGGGTGTTACACTGGCTATGGAAGAAGAACTGAATCAATTCAAAAAGAATGATGTTTGGGATCTAGTTCCAAAACCTAAGAATATTCATGTTATTGGAACCAATTTGGTATTCAGGAACAAGCTAAATGAGAAAGGCGAAGTTGTCAGAAACAAAGCACGACTTGTTGCTCAAGGATACAATCAACAAGAAGGAATTGATTACAAAGAAACTTTTGCTCCAGTCGCCAGACTTGAAGCAATTCGGTTATTAATTTCATTCTCAGTAAACCATAACATCACCCTATATCAGATGGATATTAAGAGTACATTCTTAAATGGTTATATATCAGAAGAAGTCTATGTCAAACAACCTCCTAGTTTTGAAAATTCAGAAAAATCAAATTTTGTCTTTAAACTCAAAAAGTCTCTCTATGGCTTAAAGCAAGCTCCCAGAGCTTGGTATGATAGATTGAGCAAATTTCTTTTAGAAAATCAGTTCACCAGAGGAAAGGTTAACACAACTCTCTTCTGTAAAATATATAAGAATGATATTCTTATAGTTCAAATCTATGTTGATGATATTATTTTTGGTTCTGCTAACTCCTCTTTATGTGAAGAATTTTCAAAGTTAATGCAAGCCGAATTCGAAATGAGTCTGATGGGTGAGTTAAGGTACTTCCTGGGAATTCAAATAGATCAGAAACCAGAAGCCACTTACATTCATCAAAGCAAATACACAAAAGAACTTCTGAAGAAATTCAACATGATGGACTGTAATACAGCTAAAACACCAATGCATCCAACATGTGTCATGAGAAAAGAAGAAACAGAAGATAAGGTTTGTCATAAGCTTTATCGTGGTATGATAGGCTCTCTCTTATATCTAACTGCTTCTAGACCTGATATATTATTCAGTGTACATTTATGTGCTAGATTCCAATCAGATCCAAGAGAATCTCATTTAACTGCAGTTAAACGAATTCTAAGGTATCTGAAAGGTACTACTAACCTGGGCTTGATGTATGAGAAAACATCAGAGTATACTCTTTCTGGTTACTGTGACGCACACTATGCTGGAGACAGATTGGAAAGAAAGAGCACATCAGGAAACTGTCAGTTCCTAGGAAATAATCTAATCTCATGGTCAAGCAAGAGGCAATCTACAATTGTTCTCTCTACAGCAGAAGCAGAATACATCACCGCTTCTCTATGCAGTACACAAATGCTTTGGATGAAAAATCAGCTAGAAGACCATCAGATATATGAGAGTAACATTCCTATTTTCTGCGATAATACTGATGCTATTTGTTTAAGTAAAAATCCAATTCTTCATTCTAGGGCTAAACACATTGAAATAAAACACCATTTTATCATAGACTATGTTCAGAAGGGAACCTTATGCTTAAAATTTATTGATATAGACCATCAATGGGCTGATATTTTTACAAAACCCTTACCTGAAGATAGATTTCTATATATTTTAAAACATCTGAAAATGGTGTACTGCTCAGAATAAGATTATTTCAGAACCAAATGTGTTAAGTCAGAGGAAATAAGTATTTTTAAATCATCAAAACCACTTCTGTGAAAAGTATCTCAGTTCTGATTAATTTTTCTTCTGAGTCAGTTTTGACGCATCATTTAATTAGAAAATGACTTTTTGCATGTGATTAGATTACATCTAATTCACTATATTTACCCAAATCAAACGAACAGTAATTTTCTTGGGATTGACTCAAAACTTAATTACATTTATTTACTTATCCCCTGTAAGTGTCTGTCTCTTCAAGTTTTCAAAAACCATTCCTATTCCCTCTTTCACTCAAAAGGAACCCTAAAACCCTAAATTTCTCTCTCTCACAACGAACTCAATCCCTGTTCTCATCCTCTCCGTTCTTAACCATCATCATGACAAACATCGATCAACAAGAAATTGTTCTCCTCTCCAAAGAAGTTGAAACGTCACTGAATGTCTCCCAAGAGCTGCCGTCTTAATCTATCGCACCATCTGCCACCTCTACAACCACCGCGACGATCGCCTCGACTCCATTATCTCTTCCCACGATCGATGCAACCCATGTCACACAGAGAAATTCCTCTGTTACCTGTGTTATGCATACAAATGAACTAATTATTCTGAAAGAGCTGTCTGTCGACTTCGACAATCTTTGAGATAATGGGTTTAACCTAATTGATCAACTTAATACTCAAGGATGGAAAAGTTACTTTGAAAGACTTAGAGGTCCAACCTTTGATGACCTAGTAAAGGAATTCTTGAGGCACGCTGAAACAGACGATCTTTATGTTGTATCTTTTGTTATGGATCAAAAGATCATTATAACTGAAAAATCTATTTTAGACCTACTAGGGATGGAACTCTTGGAAGGAAAAAGAGTTTATGGAAAAACTGAAATATCTGACTCCGTCATCAACATAGCAATCTTCAAAAATTGTCAAGCTGGGACTACAGAATACAAAAGCAAGAATCTGCGTGACAATTTAAGAATCTGGCATAAAATCATTCTTGGATGTATCAATCCAAGACCTCCAAAAAGTGCTGCAGATTTCTTCAACACAAATCAAAAGTACATGTTGTACTACTTGCACAAGAATGAGAAATTATGTCTTCCATCCATTCTTTTCGACTACCTGAGAGATATGGTGCGCAAGACGAGAACAACAACTTTACCAGATAGGAAGATTGTAAACTATATTCTGTTTGGAGGACTTCTCTCTGACATCTTCGTTGAAAGTGGCCTAGTGGAGTATCTAATCAAAGAAGCTAAGTACACAAACTATCTGACTAGCAAAGTAGGAGAAACTTTCAATACTGTGAACCTTAAGCATATGAAAATGATTACTAATGTTGATGTGAAACCCATACCTAACCCTCACGACACTACGATCAAACGTTCAGTATCGAACTACCCCTGCTATCGTAAAGAAGATAATCCAACAACAAATTGCTTCGTTTGTGGCTATAATGAGAGAAGAAGGGCATGACATGCCAAAATCTAGAGTTGAAGAGGTTGCTTCCAAATCTAAATACATCACGAGGAGTAAGAGGAAGCAAACTGAAGAGGATGCTGAGCCTAAAAAGAAGAAAAAGGATAAAACTGAAACATCCAAAACTTCTAGACCCGAAACTCTTCTTCTTGAGAAAATAAATAAATCGACTGTCAATTCTTCTGGATCTATGAATGTCACCGACACTGTTACTGCACCATCATCATCTCAAACCACCATCATTCCTACCTCCAATCCACAGGTGAAGTTTAAACCACCATCTTTCTCAATTCCTCCTTCAACTACCATTATCCAATCTTCACCCAACTCATCAATCAGTACCCCTATCTCGACTGAAGCCATTCCTACCTACATCTCGTCAATAACCTCGTCAATCATTCAGCCAAATGAACAAAGTTCCATGAACCTAATCTCCGATTCTCAAGTCCTCAGTATTAAGTCTATCTATGAGGAGACAACCTCTGAATCTCTAGAAATCGTCACCCCTGAATTTCTCATGGTTTCAAACACGAAGTGGCATCTCCTACTGATCAACTAAGCAATCAACATCCTTCTACTGAGATTGTTCCATCTCAGCAAACAACACCTGAAACAAATTCTGCCAAGCCTGACATTGCCTTAGTCATCTACACTAAACCATCTCTAACATCTTTTGAAGAATGCGCAAGCCAATTTTATAACAAGGCATTAAGGAAGTTTGCGAACCTAAGAGCAGAACTTAACACAAGTACCAAGCCTTTGGAACTTGAAAGATTTTGTCAAAACTTCCAGAAATGGTTGAGCAGTGAGCTTGCAAGAATTGTAAGCTTCTCAGATGCAACCATCATAGATGGAATTCAACGGGCAAAGGAAAGAGCAGAAGCTGAAGAGCGGATCAGGATACTTAAGTTCCTGGCTGCAAAGAAGAAAGAAGTTGAAGAAAAGGATGTTGAGGAAGCAAGACTTCTTGCAGAAAAAGCTGTTGAAGAAGCCAGAATAGCACAAGTAGCTGAAGCCATGGAAAAGGCCAAGCAAGCTGCTACAGTTGTTTCTACATCTGATCCGGCTATAAAGCGTTTGGAAGACGCAATTGGAGATATCAGAGAAGAACAACAAAAGTTCAGAGAAACCCTTGAGGAACTAAAGACTGTCAATGCTACTCTTTAGGGCATGCTTCAGAAGATATGGGACAAGATGTCCTCTGGAAGCACCTAATTCTTGTGTCTCTTTTGTCCTTATGACTTTAGATCCTTGTTTTTCACCCTTGCACCACTAGTCTTTTTTTTCAATGACAAAAGGGGGGAGAAGTAATATAAATGTGATATTTTGATTCCATAGTCAAATCTCTGGAAAACGCTGTTTACATGCTAACAGATAAAACTGTTATTTCTATTAGAGTGTTTTTCTTTTTGAGGTATTCTGATCCAAATCAAGCTTTATTAAGAAAAGAAAATCAGAACTCTGCTGAAAGAAGAATAAAGACTAAGAGCTCATGATCTAGTAAAATCAGGGGGAGCCCCAAGCTCAGAAATTCATCAAGTCTAAGACTCAGGGGGAGCACTTCATACGAAGGATAAGCTATCTTTAGAATCGCTTATTCTCCTGCACTATATATATATATATATCAAAATTGTGTCATCAAAATACATAGTTTTGTCATCATCAAAAAGGGGGAGATTGTGGGAACAAGATTTGGTTCTGCAATTTTATCTCTAAGTTTTGATGATACCAAATGAGTATTTTTGTATGAATAATTTTGTACAACTAATGTTTGTTATTTGTGAGAATGTAACAAACAGGTTATGCTTCCGTAAATTGGCGTGAACACAATGCTTAAAGTAAAATACTCTGCCTACACACTCTGATATAAAAGGAAAAGAGAACGGGTTCTGAAGCTCTGAAGACATAGGTTCTGATCGAACGAAGTCCAGATGCTAAAGTCCTAAGCTCTCTGAATCAAGGTTCTGAAGACCTAAATCAAGTCTACACTCATGCTTCAACCAAATACTATTAGAAGCCTCTGAAGAAATGAAGACAACACACCAAGCGATCGAGGTTCTGGAAACCAAGTACTAGAGACTTTGAAGATTCGAAGACTTGATAATCTCAAGAACCAAGTGATGTTTTCCCTTCCTACTCATGCTCGTGAAAAGCCTCTGAAGTTGAGAATCCAAGAAGACAAAGCTACATAATACAGTTGTACCTTAATTCAAGTGAAAATATCTTGGTAACTGTGCAACGGTACAATCAAAGATATTCTGACAAAAACAGGACGCGCAGCACGCAAAAGCTATTATCTGTCCTCATGCTTTTAGCCGCCAGCCTAGTTAAGCTATCATGATTACATTTCAATGGCTCTTTCTACACGGCTATAAAAGGAATTCTATCTGAAATCTTTCTTAAGTCATTCCGGTCGAAAACTTGTTTACGTTATCAGCTTGTATAGAAGCACTTATTTGTAAACAGAATTTTATTCAAACTTAGGTTTGTGTTCCTTGAGAAAGACCTGTGAGGTTGTATTTCTTGAGAAGTCTAAGTCGTGTGTCTTAGAGGTTGTTCCTTGAGTAAGACCTGCGAGGTTGTATTACTTGAGAAGTCTAAAACTTGTGAGTTTTAGAGGTTGTGTTAGTCACCAGCGGTTTGGCTCGTGCATTGTACTGATTTGATTGAATAGTGGATTAAGACCTCGTTAAGAGAGGCAAAATCACCTTGGCGGGTGGACTAGACTAACTTGAGGGTTTCTCAAGTGAACTAGTATAAATATAACGTGTTCATCACTTGATTATCAACAAAGGTCATTACATTAAAAGTGAAATTCTGGTATAACAGATCCCAGATGTCCTACATGATGTCGAGACATCTGGTCTGACATAAACAGCAAGGCAATTATAGACATTTAAAAAAGTTGCTGAAAAGTAAAGTGCACACAGAATTTGTTCACCCAGTTCGGTCTAACAACCTACATCTGGGGGCATACCAAGCCAGGAAGGAAGTCCACTATTAGCAGTATCAAATTACAGACTCAACAAACCAGTTGACAATCCACTAACTTAATCACTACCCAATGACCCTTCTATCTAAGTCCTCCCTAGATAAGAGACTCCATCTCACTCCCAATCTTTGCAATAATGCCTAGCAGTCAACATCTCAGTAACTGCATCAACAACTTGATTTCCAAAAACTCTCCAAACACATAGAAGACACACTCCTATAACAATACCTAGACATGACCCTCATGACTAAGAATAATACTTAGAGTTACTTAACAGCTTCCTCTAAGAACAATGACCATCTCACAATCCGAGTGGTTCACACATACCAACTCTCCTAGAGAGTGGTTCACAAACTCAGCCCTTAGAATTTACATGATGGCTGGCTTAACTTCAACTAGGTTACAATGCTTCTATTTATAACCTTTTTCCCAACTGGATTTGGGCTTTAAATCTCAGCATATTAACTGCTACAAATCTGCAGAAGATTCTTCTACTAAATAGATCTTCAATTAAATCTTCAATCAAATCTTCAATTAAATCTTCATATCTTTTAGCCTTAAAAACAGCAACAAGATCTGCTCCAAATCTGATTGTAACTGAATATATCTTTACCAAGATATTCGCCTACAATCTCTCACTCTCTTCAGCAGAATATCTCTCCAATAACAGAAACACGCAGCCCTAATAAAATAACTCAGACTAATGTTTTATCAATTGATGTCTTAACATCGGGTTTGACATCAGCACAGAATCTGCAACCATTTACAACTTAACACAACCAGAATGTTAGAAACTCATGTTGAAACATCAACCATGACATCCACATTGTTTTACCAAAATTCTAGCCAACTACAAGAACTAACAATCTCCCCCTTTGGCTAATTTTGGCTAAAACACTTTCAGCTTGCAGCGGAAAAACACTTACTAACATTCACAGCACAACCTGCAGCAATACCAACCAGCTGCAACAACTAGTAACTCAGCACAAAACAAATTCCCCCTCAAAGCAAGAACCATCATACCAGCTGTTCAAACACGATTACTCCCCCTCAAGCCTATACCAACAAAACTAGGCAACGCATGGGCTAACTCTCCCCCTTTTTAGCCATAATTAGACACCCTCTGAATCTGACAACTAACATACTCAGAATAAAATCCAGACTCAATAGTTGAACAAACATTGGGGTAAATGTATACTGCTTATTCAATCCATTGACATCTTGTCTGACACCATGAAACCAGGTCTAAACTGTCAAGTACACCATGAACTTCACCAGTAACACAATGTCACGACATCTTGTCTGACATTACAATATTGATAAACAACTTCTTCAACAAAAGATCAACTCCCCCTATCTAAGATAACCAGTGCTCATTTGCAAGAAGAACGCCTTAAATGAATGAAAAACATAAGACTCGTCTTCATGTCTTCAAGAGCGCACCCTCTGTTCAACACACCTGTTGAACGCATTCACATAATGCTTAATCCTCAAACAATCCAAGTACCACACTAGTACAGACAGAAGTTCTCCCATTATATTTCACAAATGGTGCTCCTTGACCAGTATATCATAACATTTGGAAAATCCAGACATAGTCTTCATTCATCCAGTCAGGAATGCTTCACACAATCATCCACAAGTTCTGAAGCACACACACAATGCCTTCCACTGAACTCTAAATAAACTCCTCTTACACACGCCAAGACAAGTGTGACATCTCCCATCAACAAGGACCCTCACAAAGCTCTTCCAAAATCTGCAGAGAAAAATAAATTCTCCCATACACAACCAAAGTTGTCCTTCAGACTTCTCCTCAGAAGCATGTGCGCATATGATTCAAACAATTAGCTTCACATGGCTAAAACCATTCATGTCCACACCAACATGTCATCCAACAGCCTAATGTCATAACATGTTATTTGACATTATATCCTCATAAGATTCAACCAATCTTCACAATCTTGATCAGCATGCAATCTTCACAATATATGTACCTTTGCAGCAAAATCCATAGACAAGTACTCCCCCAGTCATGGTTAACTAATGCTCTAGATGAAGATGAACATTTGAGCACACTTGCTAAGCACATGCATTTTGGTACCATTGTCCCTTTCTCCAAAGGCAGTCATTCCCTATCATACTCTTCATCTTCAAACTTCCAATCAATCAATACCTGATCTACTTCAGTATTCTCTACATTCTCCATCCAAGGCAGACCTTCTACTTCATTATTCTCCCGTATGACTATGTAGACGCTCCTTAGGCATAATGTATGCACCAAGCTTCAGAACCAGAACAAAATAATCCTTCACTAAGGATATTCAACCAGATAATGTCCCAACACAAGTTAGAACATTTGCCACACACAAAGATATCATCACCATGATTCTTGATATGCTCCACCAACTGGACTTACTATTGCATAGTAATCCAAAGAACTAGAGAATTAAACTCTCATCCACCTTCAAGAAGAATAATCTCATTGAGTCTTCAACTCATCACCCTTCTGCCCAAGAGTAACTTGTTCCAAGACAATCCTCAATAATAATCAGCTGCCACACTTTGATTATCTTGATTCTTCGAATCCACTTCTGAGATCAACCAAATGCCACAGTTTGATCACCTCATTCATGAATCCTCATATGAAAACAACCAAATGCCACATTTTGACCTTTTTCACGTTTGTGAGAACTCTCACAAAGATATCTTGATCCACCAAGGAAACTTGATCTTCAAGTCACATGTTCCACTTGCTCAAAAGCAAACACACTTAGACTCCCTAAGCCATGGTCATGTAACATCTTCTCCTTCCTGCAGCTCCCGCAAACTGCCATGAGAACGATCTCTTTGAAGCATCCTATTATTCATTCCTGTAGATCACCCTATCATTAGCTGATGTGCCACATCACCAGCTGAGACTCCTGATGTTAAGCTAGATGTCAGAACATTATGTCATCCAACTGTTGAATTCAGCTCTACCTTCTGCCACTCAGAAGAACCTCCTCCCTTTGCAGAAACAGATTTCCATGCTCTCATAGACTTGATTCAACAATCAAGTTTGAGTAGACAACCTCCATCCTGCTTATAAATTCCAAAGACTTCAAACCTACCACATCTGAATCTTCAGAAAATAAGTAGTCCAAGACTACCCCATAGCAATACTAAAGAAAGTCACTTCCCTTAGTAGAGCCGTCAGTAGAAAGCCAGATATAACTGCCACTTATCCTCGACCTTCACAACTAGAGCAAACACCATGCTCCAAACCACTTAGATCATAAATAAACTGATCCAAGCTGTAACCAACAAGATTATGATGTCTACATAGTCTTCCGTCTTCATCTTCAACAGCACCACCATCTGGACAAGTCATTCACAATACTTTATAGGAACAGATGCTAAATCATAATCCCATGTCAACACCTAGGCGACTTGTGAGCGAATGTAGAACCCCTCCCATGATTCTCCAAACCTCTGATGAAAAGATGTTAAAACAATTGACAGAACATCCTTAATCTTGTCTTTCAAGGATAATCAATTAAATACTTGTGAATATCACAAATAGCAATTGATCTTAAATCCCTGTGGTTTAACCCTTCTTCAGATTCTAGCATCTTCTGAATCTTCTTCATGACAACTATTATGACAACCATTCATACCACAAAAGCCTTCCAGGTTAGGTCAGTGTCTTGATCTTTCACTCCACCCTGAGCAAAGAACAGAAGTGATGTTTCAACATCAGTTCCGACATCAGTCTAAATCACATTAAACATCTACTAGGATTTGGAGACTACAACCATAGTAATCCACACATATCTCTTACAGCGAACACACGAGAACATATCAACATCTGATCAACTTCCAAGATCAGACCAACAAAACTGTAGTAACTTGCATAACACACTCTTCCAGAAGCTTCTTCTTATAAGCACAAGGTTCAGACCTCTTGTCTAACTTAAGAGTGATAACATACCATAGACAATCTGCTACTTCCAATCCTTCAAGCCACAAAATTGAAAGAGCTCAGCATACACCAATTGACCACAGGCTGATTTACACTGCTACTGCACACAAACTCTTGGATGCATTTTCCCTATAAAGTTGTCCTCAGACATTTTAGCTTAAACAGGGATCATCTCATTCTCTTCTGCTATCAAGATTACTACCTTTTCTTCAACCAGCTCCAGCTGAGATGCTATGACATTATGAACAGCATCTCAAAAATTGTTCAACTTCATAACTTCAGTGGTCCTTCAAAACAGCTACAATCTAATAGGACTTTGACTCGGCATTTACCATAAACTGCTGATGTGTAGCGCGATGTCAGACATTAGGATTGACATATCAAGCTCAACTTCTTTCTTGATGAAACTTCCTCCAGTTCATGATTTTGAAAATCAGAAACATGTATCTTCACAAGAGAATTCATCTTCAGATATACCAGAAAGAACTACATTGGACACCATAAATACGCTTAAGAGATACCTTATCAAGATCTTCACTCCCGCATGAAAGATTTGACAGTGATACTCTTTTGCTTTGGCTCCACCCTCTTCTTTCATCATCAAGAAAATTGAGAAGGAAGGAATTAGTGTTCTGGACAGATTGGTCTTCAATACATGGTTTGAAATATATTCTTCTTCTGCTGAGGAGACCAAACTCTAAAGTCTTTCCAAGAAAATACCTTCCTAAAGTCTCACCACCAGAGACACAAGAAACAACCAGGGTTACATCAGATACCATGCAGCGGAACACACAACAACTCCTCAACACTCTTCAGGCACTACTCAATAATCCTTGCACACCATCACCATAATCCAAGTTCCAAACTCACAACAGCAGTTCTCCACCAAAGCTACACACCTGATAACAACAGACAGGTCCAATACATACCCTGTCATGAATAGTCCATCCTTCACTTCAAGGGATCAAACAAACAACTATATGAACTGACCAAGTCCATAACTCAGTAAAACTATCTTCCTTGCTCATGAACCAGAAAGTATCTTCCCTAGATCTCATCCAGAAACAGACAGGATGCCTGCTCTGATACCACTCAATAGAAACAACTATATAAATCCAACAATCTCCCCCCTGTGTCAGCCGGGGGATTCGAACCCATGACCTGGCTCTGATACCACTCAATAGGATCAAGCACTTACCACTTCGATAAAAGCAATTGTTGTTAGTGAAGGCACAACTTTATTTCCTCATAGTATAGAGACCTCTAGAGTCTACGCCTGTTAAGCGTTATGGGTTGGGATGTTAAGCCCAATGAATCCGAAGGGTGACACTGGATTAATAAATCCAACACAAAGTTCAACAATTCCTTGAAATATATGAACAGAAAGTGGAGGAAAAATGTCCAAGACAAAAAGTCTGACATCAGTCCCCAGATCAAAGGCAGAAGTGAAGACAAACACAATGGTGACAAAGGTACTCAATGTTTTGAGTGGGAATGCTTTGAAAACATTATAGAAGAATGTCTTACCTTTCTAAAGAAACATAAAAAGGGACTTTCCGACACTTGGTCTGATTATGACAATGATGGCTTATTCTGGTCGATGTAAGTCTGAAGGTGAATCTAGTACTGAAGACCTGTCTGAAGAATATCTTGATACATCATATACGCCCCTACTCTCCAAATGGGAAGAAGCGCGCTTAACCATAAATAACCAAAAGAAAACTATAAGAGTGCTTCAGGAGGAAATATATAAGCTTGTTTCAACCATCATAAGTGTAGAAAATGAGATTTCCTCTCTAAACTCCAAGCTAGGAGACTTCATTCAATCTGAAAGGAATATGCATAATGGAATGGTACTATGTGGAAAAGTGTCTAAAGATATGAAGATGATAAATCTTAGGACAAGCATACAAGAACAATGCATGAAGATTCCCTCAACGAAGGTTGTTCTACCTAAAATGAAGACTGATGTTCAAAGGCCGGACCACATGTCACAGCTTCGTGTGAAACATGTGTCACCTCTTCATAGTATTAACAGGAAACTGCCTCTAAAATGTCACCACTGTGGTAAATTTGGATATATAAAGTCTTATTGTAGCAATTTGCATAGATATCCTCGGCTTGATAGTCAATCTAAGATGATGAATAAAAGATGCAATAAAGTCCGAGAAAATAAGAAGTTATCATCCGATGCTACTTCAACTAGCCACATAACTCATACAACACAAAAAGGTTCGTCAAGTGAAGGACGCTATTATAATTGTAGGGGTACCAATGACACGTCTAAAGAAAAGATAGTTCATGTCACTCCTAGTAATAGAGAAAATGGAAGAATCAAGGACGTAGGGAAATTGGCCAATCCTAGTCAGTCGTTACTGAGAAAAGGACCATCTACCAAAAGGATCAGCATAAACCACATAAGTGATCTAAGGTGGAATATGAACTTTTACAATTCCAAAAGTGATATCACCAACAAAGGTAAAGAAGTTCTTATTAAGAAGGTCATATCTAAGGAAGAAATTAGGAGCTTATAGGGATTCAAGATTGATGAAGAAAAATCATCTAAGATGTCAGACAAGATGTCTAAGCATCGTACTCAGGATTCTGAATTATCTCATGAGGATTGTTTCGTTAAAGGAAAGATTGTTGGTAAGGCTGAAGGTCCTCCCAATTTTTAACAGCCTAAAGTGGTCAAAATAATAGTATATATGACTCAAGAATTCCTTCTCATATGATAAGTAAAAATCATGATAAGGTGGGTGGTAAAGCTGGAACGACTAATTCTCTCCAAAATATTCCTCATGTTGTTAAATATGATATTACTGCTGGTAAAGATGTGAGTAATGTTCCACTCAAGTTTGGATTTATAAGAAATCATCAAGACATTCAAATGTCATATGGAGAAGATTCCTAGGAAACAACATTGAGTAGCCCAAATGGTGATAGCAGTGTTCCAGACATCATGTCAGACATGTTGATAAAGTTTCAAGGGCATAAGAAGAATGGTGATCATGTTCATGAAGATGTTGAGGCTGATAATGGTGGTATTAATAACCATGATCATACTTTATAAGATGGGTAGACATTAGGTGAAAGATTGATAAGCAAGGATGAAAGCATTCTTCTAGTATGTTCTACAAAGATCAAAGAGTATAGATTGGTTACTCCAAAGGATATGTCTGCACATATTGAAGAGAATGTTGATGTGGAGCAAATTGCTGCTTTCAAATAAAAAAACTCAATGATATTTGCTAATGTAGATAAGAGTATCCATGATTCCCTTTCCCTTATTGGAACCATCAGATTAAGTCCAAGAATGTCAGTTTTTCTGAAGTTCAAACTTTATCAAGTTCATATTTGTGTGGGCTTCAATTGTGTAACTCCTGGTACCTTATGAATCTCTAAATACTTTTATATATATATATATATATATATATATATATATATATATATATATATATATATATATATATATATATATTGTTTGTGTTGGCCAAAGGCCCAAATTGGTACTAATCCACTCCAAATGAACTAGGAATAAATGGCATACACGAGTTATCCGAGGTTCATTTTTTTTATCTCGATTTTTATTATACTCATCTTGAATTCCAAACTGACTTGGGGTTAGAGTGCTAACCTTTCAGGTCCACCCCTCACGCCACTATATTGGAGATCAGCAACGCTAGTTCAGGATTCCTTATCACCATCTTACACTTAATTCTGATTTTAGAATAAAACAATGACGCCGTCTGTGAGAATTGACTCCTAATTCTCAGAAAATTCTACGACTAAATCATCTAAAATCTAAAACCTGATATGTACCAAAAGTAATGGATATGGTTGCAATAACTCCTATTTCAACATTGAAGAGATCCGTCGAACCTTCCGATCCAGTATCACACCAATTGTCATCTATTGACAAGATATGTAGTTTCATGGTATCCAATGTAGATCCACCGTCAAAATGCCTCTCTTTAATGATGGTTACCGCCGAAAACGAAGATTGGCTAGCGATATGATTTCTAGATCGTGAAAAGATTAATGGAGCTCCAAACTTTGGCATGCCTATAATCTTAGCCAACATTGTTGGGAAAAGTACTCTGACAGGATTCCTCGTAGATGACGAAAGGTCCTGTAACCTCCCCTGCATCAACATTTTGGAGCAAATAGACCCCCATCTATCATATCTGAGTCTGTATATGTGTGGAGATTTGTCAGCCTTCAATGATTCGACAACTTGCCACTGAGGAGCGATAGATCTGACTTTATCATTGGGAGAATAAGTGTGTGAAGGAAAGGTAACACTCAACTTCCTTATAATTCCGTGTAGAAGTGTATTCAGAAGCTTTTTGGGGGAAGCCATTCATAGCAAAATTAGACGCAATAGCTTCATTGATTCACCTGAAAATAACATATCATGATATGGAAGAAAACTCAATCGTCGTCAATGCCAACCTCAAAGAAACAAGGTGAATCAAAGAAATCATCCTAAAAGACTCCCTCGTGTTGTCGGCAAAAGCAAAGGAAGGTTTTGGATAACATCACATGAACTAATGAATTAATGCAACACGAGGAAGTCTTCCTTTTCAAAAATAAGTTAAAATAATTTAAAATTTTAAATATAAAAAAAAATTACAAGAAAAATTAAACATTTTTTTTAAATAAAATATATTGTAGAATACGGCGAGTAATATTTTATTCAATACATTTTTCTTGCAACAAACTTCTGCTTGGAATAAAAAATAAAATAAATCTATCATAAATAAGGGGTTTGTTGTAGAGTGGACAAGGCTCACATGCTATTAATAATGAAATGTACTATGCATTTAAATAATTTATGAGTAAATCTTTAATTAGGAATTTAAATAACAATAGTTTTTTATTTTATATTTTGTATATAAATTTTAGGGTTAAATATTTTTTTTATTCTCATAAATATTGCAATTTTAATTTTTAGTCTCTAAAAATATTTCTTTAAATGATCCTCATAATAGTTTCCGTCCACACTTTTGGTATTTCGTGTCAACGTCTATTAACAGAAGTTGACGTGGCACATCACATAAAAGTTTTTTGGTGACTAAATGCATACATGGTTGTGCCAAAACATAATAAAGATGTTGAAATGACATTGCCACATGACTAAAGTCAACACCATATTTGAATCCATAAAAAATTATAGTTAATTGATAGCTAAGCTTGTAGATAATCTCTAGCAAATTTTTAATGCAAACTATTTCATTTTTCTCAGCAAAAATAATTTACATAGAACATCATTATTTCTGGCTTGGTGAACTAGATAATTGATAATAGATAAATTTCAATCATGCTAACTTCTTCGCCCTTACGAACAGGTTTTTCAATACTATTTCAACCAATAACATACAGCAACGAAAATATCATCAAAAGTGTATCTAACATTTTTTTTATTGGGGTACATAAATGAAATTTGTGCTTTTTGAATTAAACTGACGAAACAACAATGGGTTTTTTTCAAGAAATTTATTTTTTGATTTGATATGCAATAACTTGGGGTATTTGAAATATGCGGAATCAAATTATTTTTGAAGATGTATTTTGTAATCCGACAGAGTTGGTGAATAGGATCATTGTTTTATCTTGAACTTAGTTGGTGATTAGGTCAACCTTGTCGTTTTATTGTAATTTGTATGAATGATTTAAAACCCAATCTAGTTCTTGTAGGATATTGTTGTGTTACTTATGTGATTTTGGTCTAAAAACCCAATCCCATAGCTTTTTAAGCATCACTTTGCTTTGGCACAAATTCCAATGTCAATAAAAATAATAAATAAAAGAAAAAAAGTATTTCCTCCGTCCTATAATGAGTGACCCAGTTAACTTTTCACACAGATTAAAAAAAAAAAAATAAATGAAAGAGAGAGAATGATATTTTTACTAAAGAACCCTTATGCTATATTGGAAATGATGAAAGTAATATTAATTAGAGGATAAAATATGAAAAATTGTATTGAAAATTAAAATGAGTCATATATTTTAGGATACCATTTTATTTCAAATGAGTCACTCATTATAAAAGGAGTATACATTATGATAATTATCGTATGGATGTACGGTGTAAATGTAAAACTGAGTTAAACATATCACACAATCAATATGCTCACTTCTTGTTTGATAGAACAATGTCTTACTTGTGTTTGTTCATCCCTAACAAATTGAAGAACGTGGGAGTACCACACTTCACCTTAATCTGCAACATAGTAACACTCTTCCAACCGGTATATGGATCCAATGTGATGCTACTAATGGATTTCACATCAGCATTAATTTGAACACGTGTGTATATATATATATATATATATATATATATATATATATATATATATGAAAAGAGATCATTTGATACCAGTGTCAAAATATTAACTTTAACACCAAATTCTACTTCTTTATTATTATCCATTCAATGGCTACGATATATTTACTTAAAACTAACACATGAGTGTTTTAAGGGAATTTATCTTAACCATTGAATTGATAATAATATAGGGGTACGATTTGGTGTCAAAGTTAATATTTTGACACCGGTGTCAAATGATCCCCTCCCTATATATATATATATATATATATATATATATATATAATCGTGAAGGCTGGATCAGATCCTGTAAAAGTGGGTCATCAAGTATGTCTGAGGTGCTGGTCGTATGAGGAGGAGGAGGGGGTGTACCTGCAAGGTACTCTGACGCTCAAGTAAGAAAGGGTCAGAGAAAAAGGGCAAGTAAAAAGTATGAGTTCGTAGGGTGAATATTGGATACCTGACCCTCTCAAGCGAGAGGGTTTATATAGAGCCCCCAGCGCGTGAACAACGGTCCTATTTTCGGGGCGAAATAACCGTTTTCCCGAAGAATAGGTAACTACCCGAATTAGCCGTTATGTCGGGCAGGGTGCCTAAAACTAGCCGTTATGTCGGGCATAGGCACAGTTTCGGGCACCTGCCCATAGATGTTCGGGGAGTGGACGAGCCAGGCATTGTTTCCGGGGGGGGGGCGATGCAGTCCCTGCCCGGTTGGAGGGGCAGAAAGGTAACTTTTGCCCCTTTGTGGATTGGACTTAGGCAATTTGGACCGTTCTGGAGCAGAAGCGGATTGGGCCATGTCTAGCCATTGGTCCAGTCCAGAACAGGACCCCCCAAGTCGTTGCTCCCGAGCATGGGAGTGATGACTTAATGACAGCTCGTTGCTCCGGGGAGCTACCGTGAAGTCGTCATTCGGTGACGAGGAAGACCGCATTGGGACGCCCGCGACTGGTGGTGTTCGTGACCCCTGGTGTCCATGGCATTCATGACCGTGACCGTGTTGCCCGTCGTCCGGGGAGACTAACGGTTAGTCAGAATTGGAAACGTTAGGGCGCCACGTGTGCTTGGAGCTCTGTGTAGCAGCTACTAGGCAATGATGGCTAGTTAATAGCCATCATGACCTACGAGTGTGTCCACTGCACGTGCCCCCCTGTATAAAAGGGGAAAGTCCGTCTCATTTTGGACTTTTTACTCTCGCTTTCCTTCGTCTTCTTCAGAGCGTTTGCCCGTCACCGTCGTCTACTACTCCGACCACCGCACCAAGCTTCGAGCAACCACTTTTGTCTTCTTAAATCAAGTAAGTTTTCGATTCTGTGCTTGTTTTAACTCTTTTTGGGTGGTCAATGGTAGATTGCATGCGGTTAAGGCTAGGTTTAGAGGATTAAATAGATTAGTCTCCGGTGATTGTTGGTGGTGGACGGTGGTCGTGCCATTTTTCCACTTCTGACATGTCGTCGGATGTGTTAGTTTGTAATGGTGAGGAGGGTGGTTCACGGTGTTGTTACGACGGCGATGCAAGTGTAACCGTCGTGATTGTTCATCTTCTGAGTGGGTGATGAATTTTCCGGTCGAATTTTCCCAGATTCCAGTGAAGCTTTGCGGTTTTCTTCGAAGCTTCAAACGGAATCTGGGTATGAGTGTGGGGAAGCTCCTCGCTTGGGGATGATTTGTTTCGAGCGTCTCCTCGCGGGGAGGTTTCAGTTTTTCTTCTGATGTTAGGGCATAGGTCGGGGGCGTTGTCCTCAGCCCTCTGCGCGCCCTTTCACTTGGTTAGCGGTGGAAGGGTGGATTTGATTTATTGTCGAATTCATTTTTTCTCTGCTTTTCAGGTGATCGATTAGGCGACGGGGCCAGACGGAGAGATTATCTTAGATTCGTCCGAGGAAGAAACAAGTTCTTCGGATAGTAGTAGTTCGACGGCTTCGAGTACCCCCAGTGAGGTCGGGGAGGAAGAGGAGTTGAAAGATATGGATGAGGACGTCGTCGGGGGTTCCGTGAAGGAATGGGAGGCGGCCGAACCTGCTGAACATGTGTTTACTTTTGCAAAGTACTTGGGGGACGTCTTTACAGAGGTCGGTCCAGAGGGGGAGTGGAAGGTGCACTTTCCCTCTGAAGATGACCGGGTCTGCACGAATTACGGGGACCGCTTTGCGATGTATGAGTATGCCTTCAAGGAGATGGGGTTGAGGTTGCCGTTCACCGATTTTCAGCAGTTGGTGTTCGTGCAGTTGAAGTTGGCCCCCACGCAACTGAACCCTAACTCGTTGGCCTTCATCCAGGCGTTCGAGCTGGTGTGCGAGTACCTCACCATAGGGGCTACTCTTCCTCTGTTTTTCACCATCTTCCATCTTCAAAGGCAGCTGTCGGGGAGGCAGTATGGTTGGGTCCCTTTGAAGCAGCCTCGCAAATTGTTTAAACCATTTTCGGAGTCGATACGAACGTTTAAGGAGCGGTACTATGTCATCGATCCCGTGTCCGAAGCTGCCCAAGATAGTACATATGTCTGGGAGATCGAGGTTGATGAGGATGGAAATGACCTGCGCGACGAGAAGGGGAAATTTATTGGGCAGAGAATCTACAGGTTCTCAATCCATTGGGCACCTGACCATTTCGCCAAGAGGCTCGGTGACTACGTTCTCCAATCGCACGAGCTACACGGGCAGGATGTCGTGGCGTACGAGGAGTTGGTGAAGTACGTTAACTCCTTCTGGCTTGCGGAATACTGGACGAATAAGGGTAACCCGGTATTCGAGGAGGACGGTAGTCAGAGGGTTGAGTACCGGTTTATTAACATCAAGGCACTCCTGGAGTGCAAGACTCCTGCGGAAGTCGAGTAGCTACTTGGTAGTCTTAGTTATTTTATATTTGCTTTGTATTATTTCTTTTCCTCGTAACTAACGTGTTCGACTTTTGTTTGTGCAGGTGAGATGCCTCAGGCCCATGAGAGGGTTGTAAAGAATGCTCTTGCGAGGAACAAGGCCGGAGCGGTTCCTCTGAGGTCTCGATTTGCTGGTGCGCATGCTCCCACTCCGGTTCAGTCTACTACGGGGACCTCTTCTCCCACTTCTGCTCCTCGGGGATCTGCCCTGCCTTTGACCGGACGATCCAAGCGGCCAAGGGTTACTGACGCTGTGGATCTCACCCGGGTATCGGAGAAAGGGAAGTTCGAGCTTCCTCCTTGCATCCTTGATAGGAGATTCTTTGAGGGGAACTCTTTGGTCGTGCCTTGGGCGGAATCTCTTCGTTTGGAAAGCATGGACCGCCCGAGCAAGAGGGCGTTGGTGGCTCAAGATGCTTCAACTTTGGTTAGGATGCTGGATATAGCAGCCGTTTATGCTGAAGGGGACTCTGCAACTGAGTCCGAACTTAATGCTACCCGGGCTACCATGGCATCCCTCAAAGAAGAGGTCAAGAGTGCAGGTGATGCTCAGAAGAAGGCTAAAGAGGAGGTGGCCAGGTTGAAGAAAGAGAATTCTACGCTGGCTGCGGAGAAGAAGGCGGCCGAGGAGCTGGTCAGCAGCTGAGGGCGGCCAATGCTCTGGGTGACGATGAACCTGAAGATGTGAAGGAATTAAAGACAATGTCCGAGCTGGTCGCCCGTATGCTGATGGTCGAGGATGACAATATTGCCGTCGCGGATGAATCCTTTAGAAACGCCGTGTCTCAACTGCGGGTGGTGAACCCCGAGCTTGACTTCACTGTCGAGGGTACCCATTATCTGGCGCATGTTGAGGACAGCTGAATCGTCATGCCTGCTGCCCTCCTTGAAGAGAATGTCGAGGACCAGTCTGCGGAGAACCAGGATTCTCAGCCAGATCCCGCCGCGCAGATGGACGAGTGAGGGATTTTCTTTATGTTGTTGTAATTTGTCCGGCCTGCGTGCCGCGTAATTGTTGTAACTTATTTTGGGGGCATGGCCCCCGTTTTATGTAATCTGGCAGAATCATGGTCCTAGTGGCCACTTATTATATTAACTTATATGCCCGGTCTTGGTGGCCGGCTCTGTTATTTGCATGGTTTTACTTGCTTTTATTTTCTGCTAAGTGTTGTACTCATGCTCGTTGTGGATGTATGTTTGCCCGTGATAGGGAGTATTTGACTCATGTGAAGTTTTAGCGGATTGCTCATTGTAGATGTGTTCGGCAGTGAGGGGTACTGGTCGAACGGCTGGGGAATGTCCAGGCGGGGATGCAGAGCTCAGGTCGCGTTTGAGGCCTGAGTTCGCGGCGTGAACGTCCCATCATGAGCTGGGGTTCTGCCAGTCATGGTACTTTGACGACGGCGATGCTCGATTGAGGACCTTCGTCGAGCAGTTACTCGGCTCGTTCCTAAGCGCGGTTCTGCTTTATCGGTATGCGACGCTTGTAGAGTGCATAGTGGTCGGTAGCTGACGTTCGTCGTCATGACGGGTCGAACCGAGAATTAGGGCCTTAGATATAGTATTGTTTTAGCTTTTCAGAGTTCCATGGTCGAGCAAGTTCTTCCCCGTTGAGATGTTCTAGGTAGTAGGCCCCATTCTCCATTTTTGCTCGGACGCGATAGGGTCCTTCCCAGTTGGCTGCTAGTTTGCCTTCGTGAGAGTCTTTGTGGTTTCTCCTTAGAACAAGGCTTCCCACGTCGAACTCTTGTCGTATCACCTTGGCGTTGTGCCTGACGGTAATTTTTTGTTTTAGCGAGGCTTCGCGGAGGGCCGCCCCAGTTCGGATTTCCTCGACGAGGTCGAGTTCTTCCCTTAATGATTCGTCGTTCATCTCCTCGTCTAGGGGCGACTCTATTCGCTTGGAGGGTACGTGAACTTCGACGAGGATTACAGCCTCGGTCCCGTACGCTAGACGGAAAGGTGTTTCCCCGGTTGTAGAGTGTGGAGTTGTACGATATGCCCATAGCACACTGTGCAGCTCCTCGACCCAAGCCTTCTTCGTTTCGTCCAGCCTTCGTTTGAGGCCTCGAAGGATGATCCGGTTCGCCGCTTCGGCTTGCCCGTTTGTCTGGGGATGTTTGACGGATGCGAAGTGTTGCTTCGTACCTAGCTGGGCGACGAAGTCCTGGAACTTCCTGTCCGTGAATTGTGTTCCATTGTCCGTGACTATCACCTAGGGGACGCCAAAACGTGCAAGGATGTTTCGTTTGTAGAAACGCAGTATGTTGAGGGCAGTTATTTTGGCCAGAGCCTCTGCTTCTATCCATTTTGTGAAGTAGTCTACGCCCACTATTAGGTATTTGTTCTGATTCGATCCCACTACGAAGGGTCCAAGGATGTCTAGGCCCCACCAAGAAAATGGCCACGGGGAGGACATTGCCTTGAGCTCGTTAGGTGGAGCCAGGCGCATGTCCCTGTGTCGTTGGCATTTATCGCATTTCTTCACGTGTTCTTTCACGTCGTGCTGCATGGTCGGCCAGTAATACGCTGCTCGGAGGGCCTTTCGAGCAAGGGACTTTCCACTGAGATGTTGGGCGTTGATCCCCTCGTGGATTTCGCGCAAGATGTGTGCGACCATTTCTTCCTCGACACACTTGAGCAGCGGAATGGAGAATCCTCGCCTGAAGAGTTTATCCTTGACCAGGATGTAGGAGCAAGCTCTTCGCCTAACTACGCTGGCCTCTTTTGGGTCAGACGGAAGTTCGTCTTTAGCAAAATAGTTGTAAACAGGGGTCATCCAGCAGTTGTTGTCGCCGATCACCTGTACGTCGAGGGTCGGGGAGGTCTTCTCGATACTGGGTCGAGGAAGTATTTCCTGTATGACGGATTTTTTTCCGCCTTTCTTCTTTGTGCTGGCTAGTTTGGATAGAACGTCTGCTCGCACGTTATGTTCGCGGGGAACATGTTTCACTTCTACTGTTGCGAACTTCGCCATTTCCTTTTTGACCAGGGCTAAGTATTCGGTCAGGTTGTCGTTTTTGGCTTGATATTCTCCTCAGACCTGAAGGGCCACGAGTTGTGAATCTGTGCAAATGACGACCTCTTATGCGCCCAGGTCCTCGGCTAGGCGTAACCCTGCGAGGAAGGCCTCGTATTCAGCCTGGTTGTTGGAGGTTGGGAAGGACAGGGTGAGTGATACTTCAACGATGATTCCTTCATTGCTTTCCAATATGATGCCCGCACCGCTCCCTGCAGAGCTTGAGGCACCGTCCACAAAAATGGTCCATTTACGCGCTTCGCTCGCGAGGGAATCTGCGAATGTCATTTCTGAGACGAAGTCGGCCAGAGCCTGGGCTTTGAGAGCTTTCCTGCCTTCATACCGGATATCAAATTCGGATAGTTCAAGCGACCATTTGAGCATTCGACCGGCCATGTCTGGTCATCCCAGTAGCTGTTTTATGGGTTGATCTGTTCAAACCATGATCGGGTGGGCCAGGAAGTTGTGTCTTAATCTTTTGGCTGCATTGATGAGGGCTAGAGCCACTTTCTCTATCTGTTGGTATCTTAACTCTGGTCCTTGTAGTGCTTTGCTCGTGAAATATATGGGCTTCTGTCCTTCAGGAGTCTCGCGGATGAGAGCGGCGCTCACTGCTTCAGTTGCTACGGCGAGGTATAGGTACAAAGTTTCACCATTGTCTGGGCGAGAGAGGACTGGTGGTTCTGAGATTGCCTGTTTCAGATGTAAAAGAGCCTTGTCATATTCCTCGGTCCATTCGAACGCTGCCTCCTTGCGGAGGAGTTTGAAGAATGGTAGGGCGTGCTGGGCAGATTTGGCCACGAAACGAGATAGTGACGCGAGCATCCTGTTGAGGGACTGGATGGATTTCTTTGACTTGGGCATTGCAAACTCGGAGAATGCTCGGCATTTATCGGGATTGGCCTCGATTCCCCGTTCTGTTAGATAGAAGCCGAGGAACTTCCCTGCCCGGACACTGAACGTACAATTCTCCGGGTTGAAACACATTTTGTATTTTCTGGCCTGTTCGAAGACCTTCCTTAAATGGGCAGTGTGATCGGTTTCCTCGTAGGATTTTATGATCATGTCGTCCATATAGACTTCGAGCATGTCGCCTATCTCTCCCTGGAAGACCTTGTTCATCATTCTTTGATAGGTCGCTCCGGCGTTCTTCAGGCTGAAGGGCATTACGTTGTAGTAATAGTTACCTGATTCGGTCATGAAGGCCGTGTATTTTTTGTCGGCCATCACCATTGGGATTTGATTATAGCCTGAGTAGGCGTCCATGAACGATAAAAGTTTAAAACCGACAGAATTATCAACAAGTTTATCAATATTGGGGAGGGGATAAGCATCCTTCGGCCATGCCTTGTTAAGATCGGTGTAATCAATGCACATTCGCCATTTTCCATTAGATTTTTTCACGAGTACAATGTTGGACAGCCAAGTGGTGTACTTGGCCTCCGAAATAAATTTGGCCTCGAGGAGGTCCTTTACAGCTTTTTTTGCAACCTCCGTTTTCTCGGGAGACTGCTTTCTCCTATGTTATGCTACGGCCTTGACGGCCGGGCCAATTGTAAGTTGGTGGCAGGCGACGGACGGGTCCAAGCCGGGCATCTCGGTGGCGCTCCAGGCGAAGAGGTCGGCGTTCTCATGGAGGCAGGCTTTGAGCTGCTTCCTTGCAATGTCGGGCAGGTCTGCTCCAATCTTCACTCCCCGTTGAGGGTCATCGCCGAACAGAACGATATCGAAATTGCCATCCGGGATTGGGCGCATCGGATGGGAGCTGCTGCTAGACAATGTAGGCGAGTTGGCTGAAGCTGCTCATTCCTCTTGTTGGTCTTCTTCGGGGAAGCGGCTGTCGAGGTCGATGGAGTCGACCTGGGGCAGAGGCTTGGCTTCCTCGGAGCTGCTTGGCAATGCTGGATTGCTCGACGCTTTTGGTTTTGACGCAATGGCGTTGAGCCCCTTTGCAGCTGCTTCGAAACACCATCGCACAGCCTCGATATTGCCTTAGAGGGTGGCGACCATCCCTTTTGTAGTGTAATACTTCATCTTGAGGTGGACTTTTGAAGGCACTACTACCAACTCAGCCAAAGTTGGTCTCCCGAATATGCACTTGTAAAGTGACGGGCAGTCGATTACCAGAAATTATACCTTGACGGATCTGGCCGTCTCAGCTGATTCGAAGATTACGATCAGTTCGACGTATCCCCATGGTTTGGTCATTGATCCGTTGAATCCCTGCAAATCAGACCCCACGTATGGGGTAAGGTGTGATTCGTCCAGCTGAAGTGTTGAAAACAGCTGGGAGTACATGATGTCGACCGAGCTGTCCTGGTCGACGAGGATTCTGCGAACGTCAAAGTTCGCCATTCGGGCTCTGATGAGCAAAGGTATGCTTGAGTTTGGAGACCCCCCGAGGAGCTTTTCCTGGTAGAAGGAGATGAGGATAGAGCCCCTCTGGGTCTGATCGAGCATGGTCACCTTATTGGAGCTTGTGTTGATCAGATGCTCGAATTTTCGTTTCACGGAGCCCACCGTGACTTTGTTGAAGCCCCCGCCGGAGATAACCATGGCGGAGGGAAACGTCTCCCACGGGCTGTGGGCCGCGAAATAAGTAGGGGCGCTGAACCCGTCCGGGACGTGGAAGTCTTCTGGTCGTGATATGGACATAGCGACCTGGATGTTGGCTTCTTCCGAGGAGGGTACTTCTTCCTCTATCTTTTTGGACTCCTGGGCGTCCTGCCGAGGAGTGTCCTTCTTCTTTGGAAACTGTTTCAGGTGGCCGTCCCTGATCAGTATCTCAATAGCATCCTTCAGATGGATGCAATCTTCATTAGTGTGGCCGTGACTGTGACGCCCCTGATCTATACCCCCAAATAACACGCAATTAAAGCGGTAAAAAGGAAATTTGAAAATTAATCAGAGTATAATTGAATCATCGGCATAGAAAGGAGACATCACATCAATTTGAAACCAAACACATAACATGCAACACCTGCTCATTTAGATATGCAACCGTGGGGTAACAATCATACAAAGAAAACTCTGTTCCTTACACCCACTTTTCAGAAATTAGAATTAAAGCGGAAAAATCTAAAATCTAAACACATATATATCTATATACATATAAACATGCCTATCATACATCAAGTTATACATGTACAACCAAAATATGTCATCAGATATACAAAACAATCATAAACGGCCACCCTATGCTACCCGGAGTCACATATCAGAGCCGACCGACCAAAATAATGAAGACGCAACGCTTCACAAAAGAATACCTCCAGCAACCTAATCTGCAACGCCTCATAGAGCGTTATAAAATAGCAGAAGGGTGAGAAAAACAACCATAATATAATTGCATAAAATTATATATTAACACAACATTCACAAGTAACCACATTCCTCACCACAGTTGCACCACAATTCCTCAAAGATCAAACATAACATAATACAGCACAATTCTCAAGCATTGATACCACTACACCTCAAACATACAACATACAAGTAATCACCAACACAATCACACATATTTCATCCCATCAATCACATTTACAATTTCATGCACAAATAATTCATGATTTATGCAAATGCACAGAGACCGACACAACGACTCTATGCACATGCCATGCGGTACCGACTTCCAATGTCACATCATCAGTTCACTCAGGAACTATTGGAACCATCGCTCGTTACTGAGGATCTCAAGTAACACCCCGTCGGGCCTACGATGTTCACCCGTCGCTTTAGGTCCTCAGGCATCGCCTCATATTTTCGAGGCACACGACGTTATGGATTACTTTAGGTCCTATCAAAGGCACACAATCCGATCGCTTTAAGTACACGATCGTCTATAACCACCGCTTTAAGTCCTCAGGCATCGCCTCATATTTTTGAGGCACACGATGTTATAGCAGATTCCCTCTGGAACCAAACCGCCACTCAGGACGTTTCAACAATGCATATCATGATGCTTGGCATACAATGACTCATGACATTCTCATTGCATACATACACACATTCACAATTATGCATATATCATCAAATACCACACTTAGCATTTGCTTGCCTTACGGCCACAAATCATCATCACAACAGCACATAAGTCATACCACATTCAAAGCAACACCATAAAGCATAATACAAGTCAAATAAGCACCATTAAAACGACAAAAGTCGACCATTGACACTATTCACATTTCCCGACAAAATAAAATCGGCTAACAAATTCTAAACCATCATAATAAGAAAGTACAGCTCAATGGCTTTCCAATGCATCAAACCACGTCTCAAACCGAATCACAGATCAAAAGTTATGCAGAAAACAAAATTACACGAACAGCACTGTTCGCTGGGTGAATCTCCCTCGCGAGCATTCGCTAGCTCCTTCGCTAGGCGAACATCCCTCGCGAGCATTCGCTAGCTCCTTCGCTAGGCGAATGTTCCAGCGAACCAACTGTTAGATAAAAACAGACACTAAGTTCGCTAGGCGAACCCCCTGGCGAACCAAGGCAGCAACTACCAACATTTAAAACACCCAAACTTCGCTAGGCGAACACTCTAGCGAACCTTCGCTCACGCCTTCGCTAGGCGAATACCCGTAGCAAACCTTCGCTACCCTTCGCTGAATGGTTCGCTAGGCGAACCTGCGAAAACTCAGAATCCTTCAGCGCTGTTGAAAACCCAAAAATGATATTTTTCAACCCAAACCATTTCCAAATCAACATATTTCAATCAGAACCTATTCTAGTCATGTCAACAAGCAAACTACCAACTTTACATCGATTTCCAACCGCTAAACCATCGATTCTACTCATTTTATCGTTTTCGACCTAAAAGTGAAAAACATGGAAAGCAAGAGAATCATCCAAACACATTCATACATAATCATATACAAGCATAGTATAATCGAGTTTCGCACCCTTACCCGATTAAATCGACTCTAGAACTTGATCTTGATGATTTTTCCACACTATCCCAATTTTTCTCTCTTCTCCTCTTTTCTTCTCTTTTTCCTTCTTTCTTCTTTCTTTCTCTCTATTTTTCTTTCTTTCCCTTTTCTATTTTCTATTTTCTTTTCTTACTAACTTAATGAAAAACATTATAAAATGACCAAAATACCCCCACACTCAAATATCTCGCAAACGATCCCAAAACCCGATAAAATATCACAACAATGAAAAATGACATATTTTCACATAAAAGTCAAAAATAAAATAACATAATAATAAAATAATAAAAAACGACTCAATTAAATAAAAATACAAAAACTGGGGCGTTACAATTCTCCCCCACTTAGAAATTTTCGTCCTCGAAAATCTTACCTGATACAAACAACTCTGGATACGACTCCCGCATCCTACTCTCCAACTCCCACGTCAAATTACCCTCAGCAGCGCCTCCCCACGCCACTTTCACAAGTGTAATCTCTTTACCCCTCAACCGCTTCACCTCGCGATCCAAAATACTAATCGGTAATGCCTCGACCGTAAGGTTATCTCTTACCTCAACCTCGTCCATCGGAATCACATGTGACGGATCCGGAACATACTTCCGAAGCTGTGAAACATGAAACACATCATGCAAATTCGACAGATTCGGTGGTAACGCCACAAGATACGCCACAGCACCAACTCTCGCAGATATCTGGTAAGGACCAATAAGTCGAGAAGTAAGCTTCTTAGATTTCAAAGCATGACCAACACCCGTTACCGGCGTAACTCTCAGAAATACGTGATCACCCTCTTGAAACTCAAGATCCTTCCGTCTCCGATCATGATAACTCTTTTGTCTACTCTGAGAAGCCTTCATTTTCTCACGAATAAACTTTACCTTTTCTGTCGTCTGTTGCACCAATTCTGGTCCAACTACAGAACTCTCACCTGTTTCGTGCCAACACAACGACGTTCGACATCTTCGCCCATATAAAGCCTCAAAAGGTGTCATTCCAATACTAGAATGGAAACTATTATTATACGTGAACTCAATCAAAGCAAGATAACTATCCCACGCACCACCTTGTTCCAAAACACACGACCTCAACAAATCCTCCAACGACTGAATAGTTCTTTCGGTCTGACCATCTGTCTGCGGATGATAAGCCGAACTCAACCTCAATTTAGAACCCAATGCCTTCTGTAAACTTTCCCAAAATCTCGATGTAAACCTCGGATCACGATCAGAAACAATACTCAAAGGAACCCCATGCAATTTCACCACCACACTGATGTAGATCTCAGCTAACCTCTCCAAAGAAAAACTGATGTCAATCGGAATAAAATGCGCCGATTTAGTCAGCCTGTCCACAATCACCTAAATAGCATTATACCCTCGCTGAGTGTTTGGTAATCCCGTTACAAAATCCATCGAAATGCTATCCCATTTCCACTCAGGAATATCCAACGGTTGCAACAAACCACTAGGCCTCAAATGTTCCACTTTCGATTTCTGACAAGTCAAACAAGCATACACAAACTGAGCCACATCCCTTTTCAAACCAGACCACCAGAAAATCTTCTTCAAATCTTGGTACATCTTATTCGCTCCCGGATGAATACTTAAGTTACTCCTGTGTCCTTCCTCCAAAATCATTCTTTTCAACTCCGCGTCATCAGGAATGCAAATACGACCACGAAATCTCAAAACACCAAAATTATCCACCTTGAAATCCACATTCTCATTCCTCATCAAATCAACGAACTTCAAATCCAACTTTTGTTTCTCACTAACCGACAACATAAATTCATTAGTAACTTTCAACATACCAAGTCTCACACTCGCCGATGTTACTTCACAAACCAAACTCAAATCTCTGAACGATTCCAAAAGTTCCCACTCTTTCACCATCAATGCGGACATATGCAACGATTTCCGGCTCAATGCATCGGCTACCACATTAGCTTTACCAGGATGGTAATTCAAGCCAAAGTCGTAGTCTTTCAAAAATTCCAACCATCTCCGTTGCCTCATGTTCAACTCTTTCTAATCAAATAAATATTTCAAGCTTTTATGATCGCTGAATACTTCAAACCTCGCACCATAGAGATAGTGCCTCCAAATCTTCAACACAAAAACCACAGCCGCTAATTCAAGATCATGAGTAGGATAATTTTTCTCATGAACCCTTAACTGCCTTGAAGCATAAGCTACAACCTTACCTTCCTGCATCAAAACACCACCCAAGCCAATTAAAGAAGCATCACAATACACAACAAATGGCGCATTAGGATTAGGTAAAATAAGAATCGGAGCTGTCGTCAATCTTCTCTTCAGCTCACAAAAACTTTCTTCACACTGAATATCCCAAATGAACGCTTTGCCCTTACAAGTCAACTGCGTCAAAGGTAATGCTAGCTTAGAAAAACCTTCAATGAACCTCCGGTAATAACCAGCCAAACCTAGAAAGCTTCGAATTTCAGTAACGGATCTAGGAGCCTCCCATTGTAGAACTGCTTCTACTTTAGATGGATCCACTGCAATACCATTACCTGAAATTACGTGCCCAAGAAAACTCACCTCAGACAACCAAAATTCGCACTTGGACAATTTGGCAAAAAGCTTCCTTTCCTTCAAAACCTGCAAAACAATACGCAAATGCTCTGCATGTTCCTCACGAGACTTAGAATAGATTAAAATGTCATCAATAAACACCACCACAAAATGATCCAAATGCTCGTGGAAAATACGATTCATGTATTCCATAAACACACCAGGCGCATTATAAACCCCGAACGGCATCACAGAATATTCATAATGACCGTAACGTGTTCTAAAGGCCGTCTTCTGAATATCCTCTTCTTTCACTCTTATCTGATGATACCCCGATCTCAAATCAATCTTACTAAATACACAAGCACCAACCAACTGATCCATCAGGTCTTCAATCCTTGGAAGCGGATACTTATTCTTAATCATCACTTTGTTCAACTGGCGATAATCAATACATAATCGCATACTCCCATCCTTCTTTTTCACCAACAACACTAGAGCACCCCAAGGAGAAACACTTGGCCTCACGAACCTCTTTTCCAACAACTCATTCAACTGCTTTTTCAGCTCCACCAATTCAGATGCCGACATTCTATAAGGTGCCATAAAAACAGGTCTAGTACCAGGAACTAGATCTATCGAAAATTCCACTTCTCTCTCCGGCGGTACATCTGAAATATCCTCAGGAAACACCTCAGGAAAATCACACACAACAGGAAACACATCAAGAGAAACTTGACTATCCACAGATAATGATGCAAACAATCCAAACAACTGAGCTTCATCTGCCAAAAGTCTCTTCAACTCTTTGGTAGATAAGAAACTCGAGTCTTCGTCTTCCTCAAGAGAAGGAGACCTTACTAGCTTATGATAACAATCAATGTGAACCCGATTGAATTGCAACCAATTCATTCCCAACACCACATCTAAACCTTCCAATGGCAAACACACCAAATCCATCACAAAGTCTTTACCATAAATGGCTAAAGGACAACTTAGACAAACCAAAGAAGTAGTTACTGACCCCATCGCTGGAGTATCAATAACCATCTCAAAATCCATCACAGACAACACGAGATTCAAACTCTTCGCGGACTCAGACGAAATAAATGAATGAGTCGCTCTAGTATCAATAATAGCAATTAAAGGCGTATTATTAATAAAGCAAGTACCTCTTATCAGACGATCTGCCTTTGAGGTCCGAGTTCCCGCCAATGAAAACACTTTCCCACTAGTCTGACCTTTCTTCAGATTAGGACACTTCGAACTAATGTGACCAGGTTCCCCACAATTATAACACTTCACGACATTCTTCCTTTTACAATCAGCTAAGACATGTCCAATACCACCACAATTGGAACACTTATCCAACTTCTTCCTACATTCATGCTGGCGATGACCCAATTCACCATATTTAAAACACCTTGGAGAATTAGACATACCTCCTCCACCTGACCTCCGATCAAAAGTTCCCCTTTGTTTACCTTTATCAGCCGGTGACACATACGGACCACCACGAAACTGTTGTTTCCCATTCCTGTCACTCACGCTTTTATAGTGAGCAGAACGAGCCTTACTATCTTCATCATAAATCCTACAGCATTCAACCAAATCAGTAAACCTTCGAATTCTCTGATAACCAATCGCCTGCTTTATCTCAGGACGCAAACCACTTTCATACTTCACACACTTTGAAAATTCAGCTGTCGCTTCCACATAGTGAGGATAAAACTGTACAAGCTCCACAAACTTAGCAGTATACTCAACGACAGATAAATTACCTTGTTTCAGTTCCAAAAACTCAATCTTATTCTTTCCTCGGACATCTTTCGGAAAATACTTCCTTAGAAACTCTCGACTAAACACCTCCCAAGTAATCTCTTCTTCCTCCTCATCAGCTTCTAACACTTGACGAATACTGATCCACCAGTCGTCCGCCTCTTCATGCAACATGTGAGTGCCCAGCCTCACCTTATCCTCCTCGTCACAATCCATTACCCTGAAAATCCTCTCAATCTCTTTCAACCACATTTGTGCACCCTCCGGATCATGTTTCCCTTTAAAGACCGGCGGCTTATTCTTTCTAAACTCATTATTTCCTGCCGCATTCGGTGCACCCTGCACAGCTCGTGCCATTGCCTCCATCGCCGCAGCCAACGCAGCATCATTACGACCAGCCATATTCTGTTCGTCCAAATACAGAAACTATGTTTAAACAACAACTCTTCCAACACAACTCGCCCAATATGCCAGACACAACAGACACAAACGACACAACTGACACAGACTGGCTCTGATACCACTTAATGTGACGCCCCCGATCTATACCCCCAAATAACACGCAATTAAAGCGGTAAAAAGGAAATTCGAAAATTGATCAGAGTATAATTGAATCATCGGCATAGAAAGGAGACATCACATCAATTTGAAACCAAACACATAACATGCAACACCTGCTCATTTAGATATGCAACCGTGGGGTAACAATCATACAAAGGAAACTCTGTTCCTTACACCCACTTTTCAGAAATTAGAATTAAAGCGGAAAAATCTAAAATCTGAACACATATATATCTATATACATATAAACATGCCTATCATACATCAAGTTATACATGTACAACCAAAATATGTCATCAGATATACAAAACAATCATAAACGGCCACCCTATGCTACCCGGAGTCACATATCAGAGCCGACCGACCAAAATAATGAAGACGCAACGCTTCACAAAAGAATACCTCCAGCAACCTAATCTGCAACGCCTCATAGAGCGTTATAAAACAGCAGAAGGGTGAGAAAAACAACCATAATATAATTGCATAAAATTATATATTAACACAACATTCACAAGTAACCACATTCCTCACCACAGTTGCACCACAATTCCTCAAAGATCAAACATAACATAATACAGCACAATTCTCAAGCATTGATACCACTACACCTCAAACATACAACATACAAGTAATCACCAACACAATCACACATATTTCATCCCATCAATCACATTTACAATTTCATGCACAAATAATTCATGATTTATGCAAATGCACAGAGACCGACACAACGACTCTATGCACATGCCATGCGGTACCGACTTCCAATGTCACATCATCAGTTCACTCAGGAACTATTGGAACCATCGCTCGTTACTGAGGATCTCAAGTAACACCCCGTCGGGCCTACGATGTTCACCCGTCGCTTTAGGTCCTCAGGCATCGCCTCATATTTTCGAGGCACACGACGTTATGGATTGCTTTAGGTCCTATCCAAGGCACACAATCCGATCGCTCTAAGTACACGATTGTCAATAACCACCGCTTTAAGTCCTCAGGCATCGCCTCATATTTTCGAGGCACGCGATGTTATAGCAGATTCCCTCTGGAACCAAACCGCCACTCAGGACGTTTCAACAATGCATATCATGATGCTTGGCATACAATGACTCATGACATTCTCATTGCATACATACACACATTCACAATTATGCATATATCATCAAATACCACACTTAGCATTTTCTTGCCTTACGGCCACAAATCATCATCACAACAGCACATAAGTCATACCACATTCAAAGCAACACCATAAAGCATAATACAAGTCAAATACGCACCATTAAAACGACAAAATTCGACCATTGACACTATTCACATTTCTCGACAAAATAAAATCGGCTAACAAATTCTAAACCATCATAATAAGAAAGTACAACTCAATGGCTTTCCAATGCATCAAACCACGCCTCAAACCGAATCACAGATCAAAAGTTATGCAGAAAACGAAATTACACGAACAACACTGTTCGCTGGGCGAATCTCCCTCGCGAGCATTCGCTAGCTCCTTTGCTAGGCGAACATCCCTCGCGAGCATTCGCTAGCTCCTTCGCTAGGCGAATGTTCCAGCGAACCAACTGTTAGATAAAAACAGACACTAAGTTCGCTAGGCGAACCCCCTGGCGAACCAAGGCAGCAACTACCAACATTTAAAACACCCAAACTTCGCTAGGCGAACACTCTAGCGAACCTTCGCTCACGCCTTCGCTAGGCGAATACCCGTAGCAAACCTTCGCTACCCTTCGCTGAATGGTTCGCTAGGCGAACCTGCGAAAACTCAGAATCCTTCAGCGCTGTTGAAAACCCAAAAATGATATTTTTCAACCCAAACCATTTCCAAATCAACATATTTCAATCAGAACCTATTCTAATCATGTCAACAAGCAAACTACCAACTTTACATCGATTTCTAACCGCTAAACCATCGATTCTACTCATTTTATCGTTTTCGACCTAAAAGTGAAAAACATGGAAAGCAAGAGAATCATCCAAACACATTCATACATAACCATATACAAGCATAGTATAATCGAGTTTCGCACCCTTACCCGATTAAATCGACTCTAGAACTTGATCTTGATGATTTTTCCACACTATCCCAATTTTTCTCTCTTCTCCTCTTTTCTTCTCTTTTTCCTTCTTTCTTCTTTCTTTCTCTCTATTTTTCTTTCTTTCCCTTTTCTATTTTCTATTTTCTTTTCTTACAAACTTAATGAAAAACATTATAAAATGACCAAAATACCCCCACACTCAAATATCTCGCAAACGATCCCAAAACCCGATAAAATATCACAACAATGAAAAATGACATATTTTCACATAAAAGTCGAAAATAAAATAACATAATAATAAAATAATCAAAAACGACTCAATTAAATAAAAATACAAAAACTGGGGCGTTACAGTGACTCTTGTAGAAACGATAGTACTTTGATTTGTCCGCGTTGGGTCTGGCCGACAGTTGTTTGGGGAAGCGGACCCCTGCCTGCTTGAATTTTGAGTTCGCACACTCGGACAGTATCTTCTCCCTGGAGACGGTCAGAGGGGTATAGTCATGGAATCGCCTGGAGGGTCCCTTGTTGTCGCGGGATTCCCGAGGACGGTCCTCGCGCCTCTGTTCGCCACGACGAGATGTTAAGGCTTCCTCGCCTCTGGAGGTCCGAGCGTTCTCCTGATGGCGTGATGCTCGAACGTTGTTGGCTGCAACCTTCTCTTTGTACTGAATGTGCGACTGGGTTTTGAGGAGGAGGGCATCTAGGTTCCTCGGTGGTGCGAGACCGACGACTTTAGAGAACTCGGAGCCCGGGCGGAGTCCTTGCTCGAGCATAAACTTTTTCATCTCGTCCATTGTAGGGACCTGTACTGCTTCTTTGTTGAACCTCTCGATATATGCACGGAGAGGTTCGTCTTTCCCTTGGATTATGGCTCCAAGGGAGGCCTCAGTCTTGGGGTGACGGCGAGAAGCTGTGAAATGCCGCGAGAACATTCTGCCCAGTTGCCTCCAGGAGGTAATGGACTCTTCGGGCAGCTGCTTGTACCATGCCATTGCCCCTTTCTGGAGCATGGTCGGAAATAGCCGGCACTTGATGGCGCCCCGTACGCCACGGTAGTCCAATAGCGCATTGATGTTCTCGATGTGTTCGTCGGGGTCAGTAGTGTCGTCGTACGTGCCCAGTGACGGGGGCTTCTCCAGACCTTTAGGGAGACGGGTAGCCAAGATTTCCTGGGACAATGGGCCGCGAGGCTCATCGTCGCTGCTAGAAGTGGTGAATAACGGGGACCGAAGGGTATGCTCGCGGCGGCGGTTCCTTCGGGGAGAAGGTGAGCGGTTCCTTCGAGGAGAAGACGTGCGGTTCCTTCGAGGAGAAAATGAGTGGTTTATTCGGGGAGAAGGTGAATGGGCCCGACCTTTAGACTTGACCGGGGGAGACTGCTCGTTCCTTCGAGTCCTCTTGTGGCCGGGAGAGTGCTGGTCACGCGGGGAAACCTGGTCGCGCTTACGGATGGAGCGAGGGTCAGGTTCTTGGCGCAGTCTTCGGTCAATATCTCTCAGGGGCTTCGGGCTCCTTGATCGTCGCTGGTTCCTCGAAGGAGGAGGGGATCTTGGACAGTTTGACTCCTCTAATGCCCCGATCCTCTCGTTCTGCTGCAGGATCAGGGTGTTGGTTTTGTTGATCGTCTCCAGGAGGGCTGCCACTGCCGGGTCGGTGTTGGGCAAAACAGGAATGGGTTGGACGTCCAGCAAGGGCTGATCGTTGTTGCGGTCAGTAGGGGTAGGGGAAAGAGAAGTCGTGGCTCCGTCCCTCAGAAAACGGGCATCTCGGAGAAGAGATGAGGGGCCGTCAATGTCAGTCTTGTTGACAGGGAGGACAACGGTTTGGAGAGCACCTTTGACGTGATCTTGAGAGGCCATGATGATGATCTAGAAAGTTGCTTTGATCTTCGATTTCCGGGGAAAGAAAGATGGGGAAAACAATGTCTCCCACAGACAGCGCCACTGATCGTGAAGGCTGGATCAGATCCTATAAAAGTGGGCCACCAAGTACGTCTGAGGTGCTGGTCGTATGAGGAGGAGGAAGGGGTGTACCTGCAAGGTACTCCGACGCTCAAGTAAGAAAGGGTCAGAGAAAAGGGGCAAGTACAAAGTATGAGTTCATAGGGTGAATATTGGATACATGACCCTCTCAAGCGAGAGGGTTTATATAGAGCCCCCAGCGCATGGCAAACGGTCATATTTTCGGGGCGAAATAACCATTTTCCCGAAGAATAGGTAACTACCCGAATTAGCCGTTATGTCGGACAGGGTGCCCAAAACTAGTTGTTATGTCGGGAATATGCACAGTTTCGGGCACCTTCCCATAAATGTTCGAGGAGTGGACGAGCGACGCGTAACGGGCATTGTTTCCGGGGGGAACGATGCAGTCCCTGCCTGGTTGGAGGGACAGAAAGGTAACTTTTGCCCTTTTGTGGATTGGACTTAGGCAATTTGGGTCGTTCTGGAGTAGAAGCGGATTGAGCCATGTCTAGCCAATGGTCCAGTCCAGAACTATATATATATATATATATATATATATATATACTCCCTCCGTCCCATATTATAAGAGAAATTTACTTTTTAGATTCATTGAATAATTAATGTATCTGGTCTATATATAGACCAGATACATTAATTATTTAATGAATCTAAAAAGTGAATTTCTCTTATAATATGGGACAGAGGGAGTATATATATATATATATATATATATATATATATATATATATATATATATATATATATATATATATATATATATATATATATCAGGTGAATCCACATAAGACCCAAAATAAAGAGTTGATCAATATATGCTTAATGAGGTTAGAGAGCTAATATACATAATTAAAAATGCTTCAAAACTCAAAGCTGCAAAAAGGTTCAATACCAAAGTTTCACCTATAAACATCAATGAAATAGATTTAGTCTTATGAAAGACTAGGGCCCAAAGAAAGAAACATTGCACGAAAAACTACTAGCTAGATGGAAAGGGTCATATCATATCAGTTATGTACTTGTTTAGAAGACCTACTTGAAAACATCTATCAAAGGTCGTGGAATGACACACCTCAAATTTTACTTTAACTACAATCATGTAATAATATAGGGTGCTATTTTCCTATTTTGACATTTGCCCCTAAAAAATGTTTTTCCTCTTTACTTTCTTAATGTCAAACTCGCCCAATTCTTTTTCTGACTCATTCATATCTTTAATAAATTGTTTGTGTATCAAAGATTCCCAACTAATAATCAAACAAGAGTCATCTATGTCTTCATGCATTGAGAATATTGAACATTATTTGTTGTCCATTATTTTTTATTGTGAGTTCTTCGTCTTCAACATCAATTAAGGTTCATCCAGCTACAAGGAATGGTCTTTTCAATAGAATATGTGCGTCTTCATCAACATTGAAGTATATGAAAATAAAGTCAGAAGGGAACACAAACTTGTCAATTCTTACAAACACGTCTTAAATTTTTCCTTGAGGGTATCAAATGCTTTTGTCAACAAATTTAAGTGTGATAGTGGTTGTTGGTCTTGCAACTCCAATTCCTAGCATTTTAAGATGGATAAAGGCATAAGGTTGATACTAGCCCCTAAGTCACATAAGGCTCTTCCACAAAATGTTTCACTTATGTTGAAGGAATAGTGGAACTTTCTGAATCCTTTAACTTAGGAGGTAGTTTTTCTTGAACAAATTGGTTGCATTATTGAGTCAATGCTATTGTAGCAAATTCTCCTAATTCTCTTCATTTTTGTCAACACATCTTTCATGAATTTGGAGTAGTTTGACATTTGTTATATTGTCTCAATGGTATGTTGATGTGAAGTTGCTTTAGGATCTCCATTAATTTTTCAAATTGCTCTTCTTCTTTTGCCTTTCTAATCCCTTTTTAAAAAGGCGGTGGTAACATTTCTTGTACAAATTTCTTTGGGTGCTGACATCTTGCATCTAAGGAGACATATCTATTGTCATGCCAAAATTATTCACAATATTTTTCATAGATTGCGGTCCTTCATTACTTATCTTTTCAACCAATGGGGTTTCTTGCTTAGCTTCTGGCTCTTCCTCTCCTTGCAGCTCAAATTCCTAGCTTTTTTAAAGATGGATAAAGGAATGAGATTGATGTTATCCCCTAAATCACATATGATTCTCTCATAAAATGTTTCTCCTATGTTGCAAGGAGTAATGTAACTTCATGGACCCTCTAACTTGGGATGTAGCTTTCCCTGAACAAATTAGTTGCATTCTTGAGTCAATGCTATTATAGAAAATTCCCCAACTCTATTCTTTTTTGTCAACCCATCTTTCATGGACTTGGAGTAGTTTGGCATTTGTTATATTGATTTGATAAATGGTATATTGATGCAAATATACTTTAGGATCTCTATGAATTACTCAAATTGTTCTTCTTCTTTTGCTTTTCTGATCCTTTGTGGAAATGGTGGTGGTGACCTTTCTCGTACAAATTTATTTAAGGGTACTAATTTCTGGCATGTAAGGAGACACATTTGTTGTGGTGCCATAAGTAATCATAGTATTTTTCATAATGAATAATGAATAATGTCATTCTTTTAAGGATCATTATACCATAGTATAATATCTTGAGTAAGAATGAATGAACCTGTCTAATTTATTTCTACTCTAGAACACTCATCAAATTAAAAAGAAGATCATAATCTTAATTTTATTTACGCATGAAATTGCTATCTTTAAAACATAAAAAAAAATCTCCAACAATCTTCCCCTTTTTTATGATGACAAACTCTTTGTCATTAAGATTTTGATTTTTCAATTTGGAGAAATTTCGTGCTCCATCTCAATTTATGCATCAATAAAAAGATTGAGCTCCCCCTCAATTTAGGCATAAATTTTTTATGATTTTTATAAATTTTAATTTTAAACAATTTCTCCATTAGTCATTCTTCCCCTTTGTCATCATTCAAAAAGAAATAGACAAGACATGCAATTAATATAATGGAGAAAGAGAAAAATCGTCCAAAAATTTGAGATAAATTCATATAAATAAAACATATAAAAATAATATGTACCTCCTTTAGTGATGTTTCCCAGTTTTAGTCTTAATTGTGAAAACACATTTAAGTTGTATTTTAGTCTTTCTCGATGCTCATTTTTTGATCTTAGCTCAAATGAGAGATAATGACCAAGTTGTTTGGATCTCCATTAAAAGATTGTATTTTTTTGACTCCATAAGAAATAGTTCCAATAATTTGATCTTGAAGATGATATTTTACTATTTTTCAAATTTGAGTGTGACTTGAGTCTAATTTCTTCGGCAAACAATTCATTAAAAACTGAATCAACACTGGGAAGAGGATTACATTGCAAAATACCCCTATGAAGGCCCTCAAAATCACCCATAAGCGCCATTAGAAATTGAATCGAACATTGCTATTCTCTTTAATAAGTGTACACTTTAACAACTTTAATTCAGTCAATAGCATAAGAGCTAACCGATCTCACAAATTACTCATCAGTGAATACACTTTCTGAATGGTCATATTATTCTGTCTAAGAGCTCTAATATCACTCTTACATTGATATCGTTTTGTAAAATTAGATCGAAAAACATAATTATTGATCCAAGTAAGGATCTTCGAATTATTAACATCTCATCTTTCCAACTCTTTTGCATATTTTGCTTCATCTTTTTTATCTGTAGGTTTAACCGAGATTCCATCAACATAACTCCACATCCTTTTTCCTTTCAATTTTTTTCATTACATGACTCCAATAAGGATATTTTTCTCCACTGAGTTGGACACTAACCGACTGAAGATAGTCATCTTTATCATTACTCTTTGTAATCAACTATGAGATACCCAAAACACCACAATCGAGCAAAATGTCAAATAAAATTGATCCAAAAAAATAATTTGTCATTGTATCAAAAGATAATAATGATAATGTTTCTCCCAATTGTCAATTGTTGTACCAACCATAAAAATAGAAAGTATCCAAGATATTTCTTCCAAGGAGAGCAACAAGGAACAACAATGTAAGGCAAAGGAAATAACCAACAAACAGTAACGGAAAAAACCAATAAATAGCAACAAACCTCCAAAGAATTAGCCAATACCCTAACTAATGAAAAAATACCTTCAGATTCCAATGAATTATCACTGTAAAGAACCTTCAAAATCTAATGAATTGAAACACTGAACGACAAATTGGAGAATTTTTAATTGAGATCACACAAAAAATTGTTGCTCCAAGTCGTAAAAATATGTGGACCATTTTATGGTAGTTTACAAAGCGCTTTGATCCCATGTTAATAATAGTGAACATATAGAAACACAGAGAAGAAGAAAGACCTTTGAAATTGGGTTTTAATAGAATGAACAAAACTAGAAGAGTAAGAGTTACACTAGAGTATAAATACTATATGTTAGGAAAAACCGAACTACCATTAGAAAAATAAAATAATAATAATAATAACAACAACAACAACAATATCAACAACAACAACAATAACAACAACAACAACAACAACAACAAACATGACCAATATTGCAAGAAGAAAAAAACTTGGAGGTGGTCTTTAATGGAAACAGATTGTCTAACTTTAACCCGCGAATTGCACTCTGTCTTTCACTTATTTCAACCAGTTGGATGAATCAAGCTATTAATATGCTGCCATATGGAAACTGTTGTTTTCTAAAAGAAATAAAAGTTAAACAAAGAAAATAACATCATCGTCTTCGTCTTCACCATGCCGCTTGTGAACCTTCGACGTCGTCGTCGCCACACCACTACCAGCCTTCATGTTCGTCTTCCATATTGTCCTTCTGATACGACGCCGCAGCCTCATCCTAAGTTTTGCTGCCATGGCTTCCTTACCATATCATCTCATTTTTCCTAACCCATTTTCTTAACTCCAAGTCAACATTCTGAGTGGATATGGATATGGGTGACCTTGGAAATGTAAGTAAACAGAAACATTTTTTCATAACACATACGTTTGCAGCAACAAAATGGAGAAATGATATTTATGTTAGGCGATGCAACAAGGCCAAAGTTCTTTATTAAACTTTGCATTTTAAACATAAAAGAAGAAGAACAACTAGTTCATGATGGCAATTGGTTTTCACACAACATTTCCTATAAACTGGACAATGGAAGATCTATCTAATTTTGGAACAATAAATGGTTGGGGTCGACACCTTTTCACACTTTATTCCCTCTAATTTTTGCACGTATGGAGAGTTCTAATTTTAAAGTGGTAGATATGGGATTTTGGGAGGATAATAAGTGGTGCTGGGATGTTAATGGTGCAGCTGAATTGCAACTCTAGGAGGACTAACAAAATGAATTGAATGCACTAGTAAATATTTTGCAGGAAACAAAGCTTCAGAGGCCGATTGAAAACAACTTCGTATGGTGGAGGAACAAAGCAGGATTTTCAGTTTGAAGACTCTAAATATTTGAGCAAATTTTGGTAAAACAGGTTGCTATACAAGATGTTCCAATAACAAAGAAGAATTCTGCTAAAAAAAGACATGTCAGATAAGATGTCCCAACACGATGTTAAGACATTGTGTCTGTTACTAACAACAGGATATTTGCAGATCAGTTGAAAGATTTAAGGAGCATTCAGAACGTGGATCAAGGAATCAGCCAACAGAAGATTGAAAGCCTAACACAGAAGAAGGCTATAAAAGAAGAGCAAGACCTAGGTAGAAAAGAGAGAGAGACGAAATAGACTTAGGAATCCTATTTTGTAAAGTAGGGTTTACGTTTTGAGAGTCGTAGATTTCTCTTGTAAGTCTCCCTCTGTATCGATTTGATACATTGTGGTAGACATATGTACTTGTACAGATTCAGAAACCCATAGGTAATGAATCGTGTATTGTTCTTGGATGAAGCTTTTAAGCTAATCCAAGTTAACTTGTTAGTCAAGGATGCTTGACTGAACTTTGTATTGAAAGGGGTGTCTTTCAATAGGACAATACAATTATTGTGTTTATAACTATTAGATAATCACAGGTTATGATTTAAGGAGTGAGATGGGTTTCTCTTATCTAGGATGGAGTTCTTAGATAAAGTTTTTATTGGGTAGTGATAGGTAAACTAGGGGTGTTTACTGTAAACCAGCGGTTGTTTACATAAAACTATACTATTGATAATGGACTCTTCTTCCTGGCTTGGTATGCCCCCAGATGTAGGTGATTTGCATCGAACCGGGTTATCATATTTTTTGTTGTTTATCATTCTGCATTTACAGTTCAGTTTTGATTAACATGTTGTAACAGATGTCGAAACATTTGTCTTGCTGTAGTTACTGATATTTTGAATATCAGTTTGCTGTTCTGTTCCTATTTTAAAGATTGTGCAGAGAATAATGTCTTGACATGTGTTAGGACATCTGCTATCTGCTATGACAGAATTTCAGTTGGTATCAGAGCAGGCATCCTGTCTGTTTCTGGATGAGATCTTAGGAGATACTTTCTGGCACTTTAAACAAGGAGGAGTTTTGAAGATCAGATCATTAACTCAGACATGCTCAAGGGTATTAATGGATGGGATAGAAGTCCTGGATCGAATGTAACAACTATTGTTGGTTGTTCATGTTTTCTGAGGAGCTACTACAACAACTGCAGGAGAAGTGGCTAGTTCTCTTGTTGGAGTGTCTTATAAGATATTTTGATATCTTATTACGGCATGTTGAAGATGTTCCTTGGTGGTTCCGCTGCATATGTTTCTGATGGAAGAACTTTGGTATTTATGGGATTCTGGAGTTGTGACTAACGACAGATGGTGGAAGATCTCAATGGTCAACCTCTACTTTTGAAGATATCTACATCTTTTCATTCCAAAGTCGGGAGCGATGGAACGGAGAGAGTTGTTGGTTGATGTCTGTCATGCTGAGTTGGTACTTGGAAGGATGGTTCTATCTTGTATCCTGAAGTCAGGTTGAAGATAAGGTGAGTTGAGATTGGATTTATCAAGTTCATGCTCTAGGAATTTGATAAATTATTTTTCGGATAAGTTGTCAAAGATACTTGAGATCTCTATCAAGTCCACTCATAAAGTCATCTCAGTCGTGCATCTGGTTCTGACTAGAGGGTGTTTCTATGAAACATAATTCTGAAGAAAGTGGAGGTGATTTATTTTCACCATCCAAAAGTGCAAGGAAGGATTCATCTTTCTTAATCCTAAGGATGAATCCAATCTGAAAGGAGATTTCAGATCTGTTGAGGTAAATAGGGTTCATTCAGAGAGAATCTTAGTTATTTGAGTCAAGGGTGGAAGCCTTAGTATCTCAACACTTTGTTTGTCAAGAAAGATACTTGCAAAGATTGAATACTTGATAAGTGTTCATGAAGTGATCTATTGGAGTATGGCTTCAACAGTGAAACAGGGTTATTGAACAAGGATTTAAGATCAATTGTTATTTGTGAAATTCACAAGTATTTAATTGATTATTCTTGTATTTGAAGTTCAAGATTGCTGATGTTCAACAAGATGTTGAAACATCTCTTCATCAGAGTTTGTACAGAATCATGGGAGGGGTACTGCATACGCTTTTGTCTGGTGTGACAGAAGCATCTGATCTCTGGAGAGTTTCATGGCAAGAAACTGGTCTAGACAATGGTGTTGTTGAAGATGAAGATGAAGACACCATAATCTTGATGGATATTTCTTGGATAATTTTATTTCTGGTCCAGGTGCATTGGAGCATTTTGTGGTGCTCATCATGGAGGTCAAGAATAGGTGGAAATATTCTTGATATCGTGAAGATTTCTCTACTTAAGGAAAGTGGCATTCCTTTGGTATAGTTGTGGTGTAGTCTATGATTACTTCTTTTCTGAAGAATCAGACTTGGGACGTTTGAGTTCTTTGGAGATGTGAAGCAGATATTCATCAAGGTGTGAGCTTGAATTGAATACCCGTGATATAATTAAGTAGGATGGAGGTTGTATACTCAAACTTGGTTGTTGAATCAAGTCTATGAGAACATGGAACTCTTGTTCTATTATAAGGAGGAGATTCTTCTAAGTGGCAGAAGGAAGGGCTAAATTCCTCAGCTAGATGTCTGAACAGATGTTGTGACTTCAAGCAGAAACTTCAGGGTCTTAGTTGATGTTGTGGCGCATCATCGTAAGATAAGTTGATCTTCTCAGAAATAAATGAAATTAATGCTTCAAAAAGATCTATCTCATGCAATTTGTAGGAGCTGCGAGAAGGAGTAGATGTTACTTGTCTGAGGCTTGGTGGATCCAAGATGGCTTGCTATGGAGTAAGTAGACTATGTGACTTGAAGATTAGGTCTCATTGGTGGATCATAAGGTTTTCTGAAACTCTGAAGAAAAGTTAAGATTAACCAAACAGTGGCATTTGGTTGATCTTTATCGTGCATTCAAGCAGGGTGCTTGGAACTAATTACTCTTGGGCAAAAGGGTAGTTAGTTGAAAATCAAAGGAGGTTCTGGTTCTGTTCATATCTTGGAGCTTGTGGTAGAATCCCTAAGTTGTTTATGGAAGATTACCTTCTTTTGGGAGTTGAAGGAGAGTCTATTTCTCTCTTTGGGTATATGAAGTTCTTATTAATCAAGCTGGTGGCGCAGTGTGGTCTGAAGATCTTCAGTTAGATTACTATGCAGATAGTAAGTCCAGTGGTGGACATGTCAAGAACCATGTTGGTTGGTGTCTGTGATATGTGAAGGATGTCCTAACTGATGTTAGAACATCATCTGGGTTTATTGTCCTTGGATAAGGAGTTGAAGTTTTGTGTGTTTGGAACTTGATGTTCACATCTTGGCTAAGAAAAATTTTATCTCGTCATACGGGAGAATGATGAGTAAAGGACTGTCTTGGAAGTCTGATGTGAATGTGGTATCAGATTGAAGTGGATCATGGGTTAATTGCATGAAGGTCTGGATTCTGATGTGTTCAGAATATGGTAGTTGATGTTCACCAGTTAAATTAGAAGTGTTCTATCTTATCATATAGGAGAATGATAGATTGAAGACTATCTTGGATCATGGGGTGTTTATCTGGATGACTGACTCTTGCTGAAGTCAGAATACTTGTGGAGAGGTGGTTTCTTCTGCTACAAGTCATGCTAGAGAGTAGTAGATAAGTTTGGTGCTTGTGGAGCAAATAAGCTGAGGATTTCTGGAGCATGTGTTTGATGTCCTTCAAGTGTGAAGAACATCTGGGCGAGCTAGCAAACTAAGGGGATTTGTATGTCTCTTTGAGGAATGTGAAGCATTCCATATTCAATTGGATTTTATCTCAAGGAACATGGATATCTATACATGAGAATTCAGGAGGAATTCGTATGGTGTATGGATGGGTTCAGGAAAAGAGGGATCAATGGTGATTTTGATCTCAATCCAAGAGTTTGTTGGTTGTGGTACAAGGATGCGTTCCTGGTACTCTCACTATATGATCATGAAGTTGTCATGGGATATCATGTGGTGATTTTGGGATGTTTCTTGCTGAAGAAGCATCTTTTGAGAAAGATAGGGGATAACTTATGTCTGTTGAATGTACTAGTGTGGTACATTGAGTGCTTGAGGATCAAACATTAGGTGAATGCATTCAGCAGGTGTGTTGAACAGAGGGTACGCTCTTGAAGACATGAAGATGCGTCATATGTTTTCCATTCATTTAGGGTTTTCTTCTTACAAGGGAGCACTGGTTATCTATGACAGGGGGAGTTAGACTTCTGTTGTGGATATATTGCTGCAGTAGTACATATTGCTTGTGGTTTCAAGCAGTTTGTGATAAATTGCCTCAGTTGAGGATGATATGTCAGACGAGATGTCATGACATTGCACTACTGGTATAAGTTCTAGGTGGACTTATCAGGTTATTCTGATTCTGTCATTGGGTGTCAATGGTTTGAATCAGAAGTGATACAAGTACCTTGGGAGTGTTCTGGGAGTCATTGCTTGTTTCTGAGAGAATTTATTTTTCTCTGCAGAACCAGATAAGGTCCTTTGTGAGTCTTTGCTACTAACTGAGAGATGTTTGAAGAAATGTCTTAACATCTTGGTCAATTATTCTTGGTCTTCCGGTTGAAAGGAATGTTCTTGGGGACTGTGAAAAGGGACGGTGACAATGCTTCAGATGGACTAAACAGGTCTGACAAAGCATCAGGACATCTTTTAGGACATATGGGTGCGTCCTAATTAGCTGTTTTGGGCGGTGGAGAAAGGGTCTTAGAAAACGTGTGTCAAACACGTGTCTTGAGAAATGCGCATTCCTTGGACGGTTCCCCTTAAAATAAGAAACAGTCAAAAGTGTTTTGGTCGGTGCATATTTTTTTTGGAAGTTTCATTCCTCATTTAATGTTTGACTTGAATTGACTTGCATTATTTTCAGTGGTTTTTGACATCCTATGGAATTTGCTCAGGTATATAAAGGGGGTTATTGGCTTCTTCTTAACTCAAGTTGTTCTTCTGTTGTGTTGAGTATTCATGGGTTTTATCAGCTTGTAGTCTGTTTAAGCTGTGTTTGGTTCTGTCTTGGACATGTTTGTCAATTTTTGGTAAAAAAGGGGGAGAAAAGTACAGGGGTTGAGTCTGTCCTGGCAGTTGGTTTGCAAGGATGTTGGACATAATGTTTTGACATTTTGTCTGAGTCCCAGATTTCCTATATGTTCTGAATCCTTCCTCGTGTCCTGTGATCTGAATTATGAACACAGTCGTGTCCTGTGTTATGAGTTACCTAGAGTAGTAGTCTGCTTCCTCATGAGAAGAGTGTAAGCTGCCGGCTGAAATGACTTCGGGAGTTTCTACTCTCTATGGAGCATCTTGGTTTTATTGTGCAAAAGGAGTTTTAGCCAAAATTTGTCAAAAGGGGGAGATTGAAGACTCTAAATATTTGAGCAAATTTTGGTAAAACAGGTTGCTGTACAAGACGTTCCAACAACAAAGAAGAATTCTGCTAAAAGAAGACATGTCAGATAAGATGTTCTAACACGATGTTAGGACATCGTGTCTATTACTAACAATAGGATATTTGTAGATCATTTGCAAGATTTAAGGAGCAATCAAAATGTGGATCAAGGAATCAGCCAACAGAAGATTGAAAGCCCAACGCAGCAGGAGGCTATAAAAGAAAACCAAGACCTAGGAAGAAAAGAGAGAGAAAACGAGATAGACTTAGGAATCCTATTTTGTAAAGTAGGGTTTAGGTTTTGAGAGTCGTACGTTTCTCTTGTAAGTCCCCCTCTGTATCGATTTGATACATTGTCGTAGACATAGGTACTTGTACAGATTTAGAAATCCGTAGGTAATGAATCATGTATTGTTCTTGGATGTAGCTTTCAAGCAAATCCAAGTTAACTTATTATTCAAGGAAGCTTGACTGAACTTTGTATTGAAAAGGGTGTCTTTCAATAGGATGATACAATTATTGTGCTTATAACTGTTAGATAATCACAGGTTGTGATTTAGAGAGTGAGATGGGTTTCTCTTATCTAGGATGGAGTTCTTAGATAAAGTTTTCATTGGGTAGTGATAGGTAAACCAGGGGTGTTTACTGTAAACCAGTGGTTGTTTACATAAAACTATACTACTGATAGTGGATTCTTCTTCCTGGCTTGGTATGCCCCCAGATGTAGGTGATTTGCACTGAACTGGGTTATCATATTCTGTGTTGTTTATCATTCTGCATTTACAGTTCAGGTTTGATTAACATGTTGTAACAGATGTCAAAACATCTGTCTTGCTGCAGTTACTGATATTCTGAATATCAGTTTGCTGTTCTGTTCCTGTTTTAAAGATTATGCAGGGAACAATGTCTTGACATGTGTTAGGACATCTGCTATCTGCTATGCCAAAATTTCACAGTTCAAAATTGTTACCAGGTTGCTGCTATTGTTATTAATTTTGGATTACAGGTGAAAGATAGTCTAATGCAGAAGTTGAACAAGATGTGGATCACAAACTCTCCTAGTAAAATCTTGATTTTTGGATGGAGGCAGTTGTGGAATCGATTACCTTTTAGAGTCGCTTTGGCTAGAAGAGGAATTATCACCGATAATTGCAAGGTTTGTCCTTTTTGTTTGATCGAAGACGAATTTATTTCCCATCTGTTTGTCGATTGTAGGAAGGTGATTATAGTTTGGGAAAAGATTTTTGCTTGGTTGAATATAGTGTGTCAAAATGAGTTAGATGATTCAAATACAAAATTTTGTAGTTTTTATTCGTCCATAAAAGGTAGGGTCAATAAACAGCTTCGACTTATTGTTTGGTTGGCGGTGTGCTGGACTATTTGGAATAGTAAGAATGGAATGCTTTTCAAGGGACTTTATTTTCGGGTCAAAGATTTGGTGTGTAGGATTAAAATGCTTTCTTAGGAATGGTTTATAGGTAGAAGCAAAATATCAGTTGATTGGTGTTGGGCCGATTAGTGTGCTAATTTGCTGTTTTGCCTTACAAATTAGTTTCGAATTTTCTTATTGTAATTTGTTCGTATTGTAAGGGTTGAGTACTCCTAGTACTGTTGTTAATAATACAACTTTTGTTTATAGAAAAAAACTAGTTCCACATAATTTTTTTTGAACCATGTGATAAATCGAACCACTATTACGGAAAACCCATTTAACAACGGTTGGGAAACATGTATAATCACGCGGGCGGAGACGTTGTTATGTAGAGTGTTGTTGTAAAATGGTACTTACTATGACGGCTCATTAACCGTTGTAATAACCTGGAAACAGCGCGCCTTATCACAAAAATTTTTCAAATGAACCGTTGTGATAAATATAATGGACCTTGGTTTGATTCCCAGCTGGGCCGTTTTGATATTTATTTTTTTCTGGACAACCTGCGAGATATTATAACGATTATGATGTATAACCGTTGTTATATATTCTGCTGGATTAACAAATATCATCCTGCTTTTATATATAATCCCATTTTTTAACATATTTATTATTCATCATATCACAACAGAAAATACAACCCACATATGTCATAAAGTTTTCATTCAAGTTCATATATTCAAGGTTATGTGATAAGTTTACCACATATGTAAATACTTTTAATAAGAATTGTGTGCCATATCGAAGACAACAAAATGTAAGTTTCATATAAAGTTTCATAAGTGCAAGTTTCATATTTAATACATCTAAATTAAACTCCTGAATATTGAAGACAACAGAGACACTTTTAAGTTTTAATTATCAAATCTAAATGCCCTAGCTGACATAAAATTACTCCAACCATACGGTGCTTTGTCATCATCATCTAAATCGATCGTAGCTGTCCTCCTTCTCTTTCTTCTTGATCTCCTTATTCTCCTCATGTTTCGTATTTCTTGCAAGGCGGCCGCCTGTTGGGCTTGTACAACTTGTTCGGGATGGACAACTGGTTGGACCTCTACAACCTCTGCGACCTGGACAACTTCTTGGACATCTACATCATTTATGACCTGGATAACTTCTTGGACATCTACATCATCTTTAACCACACGCGCAATTTGTTGGACTTCTTGGACAATTTCTTGAACATCTACAGTTTGTTGGACTTGGACTGCATTGTTGGAACTCATTTTGATTAATTCTCTTCAATGATGCTGCTTGTGCGATGTTAAGAAAACGAATAATGTATTTATAATGATTTCTCTGATTCTTCATCTTCTCTCTACATTGAAAATCTAATCGTTTTAGTTGAAAGTCATTATTATTTCTTTAATTTAAAAACCATTGCTGATTCTTCATCTTCCCCATTCATTTTTTATTATATTCTTATTTAAGATGGAGTATTGGAAATCAAAACATTAAATAAACTAATATAGGCCCTAATGCTATTTACATAAGAAGTGGTAATCTGTGTTTAAGGAATAATAGGCCCTAAGATGCCACATCACGATGTTCCTATAAATTTTTGTTATGTATAAAACATTACTAAAATAACCTGTCACAAAATATTAAATAATGATGATATAAAAACATTCATTGATGATGCATGTACATGGTTACGATGACAAAATTTAGATTAGAAATTTTAGTACACAAACATCAAACTGGACCAGGTTACGAATAAATTATGTTTGAAGTAGAAGAAAATAGAACTGACATGCTTATTCCCCGGACTGCTACCCAAAAAAGACGCAGGGTCTGCTTTGATGTCATTGTTCCATTCAATCCCTGAATAGCTTCCTCAGCATTCTTTCTGTTACATAAACACCTTGACGGCACTAAAACATAGTGTATATAGCAAGCGAGACATAAATAACACACTACTGATGATATTGGCAATACAACAAGTGTTACCTAACACCAACTTGAACATAATGCCTACCAGATTTCTTGCAAAACTTTGCAGAACCCTGTTCTATATACCTGTAACTTCCATAAGAGAAATCAAAATTCTATCTATGATAACCAACAAATGTCATGTCATAGCCAATAAAATCAGATTATCATGGTATGTATTACGAATTATTAACTTATATCAAAGTACAACCCATCAGACAATCATAACATATAGCATATGAAACATGTACTCTCATACTAACTTGAGCATATACAACATAAACCAAGAAAAAAAGAATGAAGATGTTGAAGAATACCGTACTTCGAAGCTGAGGAATCAAATGAAGGAAGAGGGTGAATATTTGAGCATATACAACATAAACCAAGATAAAAGGAATGAAGATGTTGAATAATATCGTACTTAGAAAGATGAAGATTTGAGCTCCAAATGAATGGATACGAAGAAAGTAAAGATTACACCATTGTTGTCGTCTCTGGCTCGCTTGTTCGCCTAGGGCGTCTTATGAAAGAAATACAGATTACGTTTTGTTTTTAATTTATCAGTAAACCCTTAAATCTCGGTTGTGTAACATAACCGTAGTGGAAATGTAAGTCCTCTAACAACGGTTGACTTTCTTCACCGTTGTAAAATTATTTACAATTTATTTTTTAAATAATGGACTTAAGTGATATAAGAGTATACTAACGGTTGGTTAAACTAACCGTTGTAAAATCATTTACATTTTATTTTTTAAATAATGGACTTAATTAACACAAACGTATAACAACTGTTGTTTCAACTAACCGTTGTAAAATAATTTACATTTTATTTTTTAAATAAAAGACTTAAGTGACACACGCTTAATGTACTATAAAAAATGGAAAAAATGAAGTTGCTGAGAATCGAAACTTGTCACATATCATTTATTACTACGGTTTTTATAGACAACCGTCATTAAATCACTGTTTATAAATCCAGCACCTCGCTGGGCGCAAAAATTTAATATATTACAACAGTCTATATTTCTTCCATTGTAAACCTGCCGTTGTTGTTTGCAAACCGAAAAAATTACTCTAACTTTCCCGCAATATATTAGACGATCCATCTCCTATCTTTAATACTCTAAAATTCTCTTAAGAAACTTTCTCCTAAAAGAATTGTATCATTTGATCTATTCTAATATATCAAAATTTAACTCTCAACTTATTTTTTTTTTAAAAACTTTAATGACTTAATACCTCCTATTCTTATTGATGAAAATTGTCGAATAAAGAACAAGAGTTTAAGATAAATAATTTTTATATAAATCAATATATTATAAGAAATTAATTATTCATTAAAGAATAGTGCCAATATATATATATATATATATATATATATATATATATATATATATATATATATATATATATATATATATATATATATATATATATATATTAAAAAATATATATAATTTTTCTTAAATTTTCTTTTTATTGTTTATGTAGTTACAAAATTAAAATTGAAAAGAAATGATAAGATTAATGAAATCGTGATGAAAGCCCCCTAAATAAATGTCCCTTGTAGATGTTTTTATCAACACTAAAATTATGTAAAATTATGGAGAAAACTCTATACAACATAAATAAAAGAATATATATATATATATATATATATATATATATATATATATATATATATATATATATATATATATATATATATATATATATTATCTTGATAAAAAGATGCATAAATTACTTATTATAACATGGAGCCTTGATGTATTATCATTATTTTCTATATTGTTATAATTTTTATTTTTATTTTCATCGTTGAGATCATTTTTTTATTAAAAATATTATTTTATAAAAATAAAAATAAAAAAAAATAAAAGTAGGTATATTGTTAAAAAAAATATTCTTTATTAAAATAAAAAAGTAGAATAAAAATAAAACTAATTATATGATTATAAAAAAAACTACAAATAAAAAATAAAATTATTCTTAAATTAATAAAATAATATAAAATAGATTATCCATGTTTTTTTTATGGGGCAATCTAGACGTCATTTTTAAATAAAGTTGGTTTGACGGTTGAATGCACGAAGGATGTCTAAATCATTCTTTTATAATGCAATACCTGAACTGCCACAATGGGAGTGGACGAATGGCAAAAGGTGACATGCTTAGATAGCATCTGTTTAGCTTAATCTACGTATCTAAAAAGTGACATGTTTGAGATATATTAATAATTTAATATATTTAAAAATTGATTTGTTTTTATAATTGATATTACAGAGTATGAAAATATGAGAACGATATGATATTGGTTGTTGATATTTGTAAGTAAGAAAACCTTAGGAAATGGAGCTTTCTTATTCTATCAGCATTTGAAAATAAGTTGCATAATAAGGTAAAATAAGTTGACATCCTGTTCAATGTGGCGAGAAATATGGTTGTTGTATGGCAAATCTGTAAACGCATCAAAGGATGTTAGGTGAGAATTTTATGAATGCAATCTAGCATAGTGGAAGTAGGTTTTCATGATTTCATTACATCCATACACACTGAACGTGGGGCCATTGCATGGAAGAAGCTATTGTATTTGACTATTTGTATCCATATTCAAAACAAAATTAGTCGCAAAAATCAACTTCCAAAACATGCGAGTTGTCAAACATAGATAATAATCAAATTACTACTATAGTTTCTTTTGACTTTGGTCCCTTTCTAAGCCCACCACAATAGAAACATGAAAATTCCATCAAGAGTGATCACATATTGTCAAACAATGACAGGATAATAATTACCGCATTGAGTTGAAACTATTAAAACATAGAATATTTTAGAAAAATAGTACTATGTTCATAATTGTGTTTCTCTCATTTTATGAGATAGAACATTCAATTTATTGTACCAAACAAGTCAATTTATATTAAAGATAAATATTTTCAATTTTTTAAAAATAAAATACAAATTTGCGGCTAGTTCTGAAAAAAAAGTAACAAAGGTTTGTAATGAAAATGGATTTGTGAACTTCATTTCATATTGATTAATTGAAGTTAGTTTCTTACAATGCCATAGGTTATATATATAGTTTCTCATGTGCATGTTTGATTACTACACACATGATGAGTGCTCCACATACTCATGACTTTCATGAGTTCTAGGCATGGTATACTATGTCATACTTACAATGACTTTCATGAGTTTCATGCATGTTATACTATGTCATGCTTACAAGAGTTTCATGTTATACTATGCCATGATGCACTACACTCTATTACTCTCCCACAAGCTCAAGGAGGATTGAATTGCATGACTTTGAGCTTGGTATGCAGCTCTTGAAATGCCGATGTACCAAGTGGCTTCGTAAGTGTATCAACCACCTAAAGAGAGCTAGAAACATGTTGTATCTTCATGTGCATGTCAATCACACCTTCACATGTAAAATGAATATCAAGTTCAAAGTGTTTTGTGCGAGCATGAAGAATAAGGTTATGTGAGATAAGGACTGCACTAAGATTGTCGCATAAAAGTGTTGGAGGAAAGAATGTCAAACCAAGTTCTTTAAGTAGAGACTCGAGCCATAATAATTTAGAGGTTGTGGGTGCTAAGGCATGATATTCGGCCTCAGTACTCGACCTTGCAACCAATGGTTGTTTCTTAGAACTCCATGACGGGAGATTGGGACCAACAACGATGCACGAGCCAAATGTGGAACGGAGGTAATCAAGATCACTCTCCCAATCAGAGTCATTGTAGGCATGAAGAGAGAATTTTCTTGAAGAGGGAGTTGGGTAAAGCAGGAAGCCATGATGAATGGTGACACTCAGATAGCGTAAAATACGTTTTATGACATACTAATGAGTTTGCAGAGGTAGAGCCATGAATTGGCACACCTTGTTGACACTAAAGGCAATATCTAGCCGTGTAATAGTCACATATTGAAGTGCTCCAATCATGGATCAATAGTGGTGAGGCTCAGAGAGAGGTGTGGCACCAAGTCTGCTTAACTTGCAACCAGTTAACATAGGTGTGGCGACACTATTAGCGTTGCTCATGTTGGCACGATTCAAGAGGTCATGAATGTACTCTGATTGTGTTACAATGAGAGACCCAATAGACAAACGTTTTATTTCAATGTCCAAGAAATACTCAGGATATCCTAGTTTCTTGAGAGCAAACTTTGCATGAAGAGAATCAATGAGTTTATGAACCAACAAAGAATAAAAGTCAATGATTAGAATGCCATCCACATAAACTAATGCATAAAGAGTTACACCTTGATGTGAGTACGTAAACAATGAGTGATCACACTTGCTATGTGAGGATTCAAAATGAACAAGGGCCTAAGTGAGTTTTTCGTACCATGTACGAAGTTCCTGTTGTCGCAGTGAAGAATCAGAGACCAAACTATTGACTAACTTGACTCGCAAAACAAAGTGCCACCACCAAACTTTTATTTTTCCAAGGGAAGGGGAAAAGATCAAATAAACCCACAATAAACATACAAAGCAAAAAGCAAGGCTAGGAGCAAAAGCAATAAAGAGATCAATAGGTACGGGGGTTGGTTATGCAAAAGGAAGGTACTAGCACCCTAAGCATCTGTAGTACTCTACATGAACCTCTTGAAATATTTGTGTTTTGGATAAAAATTGTTTGCTGAAAAAAGATTGGGGAGATGAGATAAGAAGTGTTTTTTTTATCGTTTTTTGATTTGGAAAGACATGAAGTTTTGTGCCTACGTACCAATAAAGGATCAAAACCTGGTATTTCGGGGTACAAATAAAAAAGGATTTGTTGTGATTGATTTTTTAGAAGAAGAGACAAGTTGTCTTCTTAAAGGAGAATACTCAACTAATCCACCACAAACATGTGGAAGATGGATCTTTGCATCACTATGAGAGAAGGGCTCTAACTTGGATATAGAATCAACAAGTATGCCTCATAGCTCCCTCAAGTGGAAAAGAATCAACATCATTCTCAACAATGTTATGGGGTAGGAGAATTATATCTCAACAACAGAGATGACTCATGTCTAATCCTTTTGAGAAAAGGTTTTAAAGTGAAAAAAACCAAGTGGCAAAAGTTTTGAATGAGATTGGTGTTTTTTTAGTCTTATGAAAAGAGTTTGATAAGTTTTAAGGTGTTTTAAAACATTTTGTTGTGAATTAGGATGCCTTTTAACAAAATATACTCGGTTTCTTTATAGGCAAGAAACACACAAGGGTTAGGGTTAACAAGGGAAAAGGAAAAAAAACAACAAGGATTGGTTATAACTGCTATCTTTACTTTCTCTATAAAACATATTACAAGTACTCAAGAATAACAAATACCCTTCTCACCCTAATTAGGTTTTGTCACACCACACTTATGATGAGAGACTAGTATGCTATTTATAATAAAACCTAACATACTAAACTATTGGGCTTTTTAACAATTACCCATTACAAGCTAACTTAAGGTACAAGCTAACTTAAACAATTGGATCCTTAACACAAGGCCCAATTCGACAACTACATACCAGAACACAATTCGACTACAGCATGTTGGTCTTCGACAATAACATGTGAGCAGACTTCGACGGTATGCTAACTAGAGTTCGATCCAATATCTCACAAATCTCCACCTTGGATCTAACTCTAACATCAAGAAACATAATAGTTTTCTTCATGCAATTTTATTAACTGCATACAGTGGAAAAACTTGCAATTGGGCAACGTCTTAATAATCATATCAGCAGCATTATCATCTATCGAAACCTTCAACACTTAGACTTCTCCATGCTCGATTACCCCTCTCACGAAATGAAGCCTCACATCAATGTGCTTGGTTCACTCATGATAGGCTGAATTCTTCGACATGTGTATTGCACTTTAACTATCACATTTAACAGTGACAACTCGACTTTGAAGTTTCAGCTCCATTGTGAAACCTTCAAGCCACGATGCTTCCTTCACAGCTTCAGTTAGGGCGATATATTCCACTTCAGTGGTTGATAAGGCAACAACCTTCTGAAGAGTTGCTTTTCAACTGATTGTTGTGCCAAACATAGTGAACACTTATCTAGAAATAGATTTTCTAGAATCCATACAACCTGCATAATCAGAGTCGACATATCCTTCGATTACTGCTTTACTATCTTAACCCAAGGCTCCACCATAAATTAGGATTCTATTCAGAGACCCATTTATGTACCTCAGAATCCACTTCAATGCTTGCCAGTGAGCCTTTCCAGGATTCACCATGTACCTGCTTACAAGACTTACTGCATATGCTATGTCAGGTATAATACATACCATATCATACATCAAAGAACCCATTATATTAGCATATGAAATGCTATTCATATAAGTTATTTCTACATCAGTACTGGGACATTGATCTATACTCAGCTTGAATTGAGGGTTTTTCGGAGTCACAACAGGCTTTGAATTCTACATACCATACTTTTCGAGAATCTTTCGTAGGTATGCCTCTTGAGATAAGCATAATTTTGACTGCTTTCTATCTCTTCAGATGTCAATCTGTTGCGGTGAGAATCGGATAACAAGCTATTAATTAACTTGCATCACACATCTTTGAAATTCACCACCGAGCTTTGATTTATCCAAAGGAAAGGGTAAAGAACGCAAACCCTAAGTTAAGAGAATCTAAGGTTCGGGGGTTGGTTATACTAAGGGAAGGTATTAGCACCCTAAGTATCTGTAGTACTCTACAGGAACCTTTTGTTTATATTTGTGTTATATTATGTTTGTTTGCTAAAGGAAATGTGCTAAGGTAAAGACCTAGGGGTATATACACTAAGTATGCTCGCCAAGACATCGCATCTCGTGCCTACGTATCTGACTAAAGAATCAGAGCAATCGTAGTTCACCTTAATACGGGGTAAAAGGGTGTAAAAAGAAATTGTGGAATCCGACAAGGCATCGGATGTAAAGGTAAAAAAGGGTGGAATCCAAGAAGGCATTGGATGCGAAGGAACAAGGTGGAAAAAAGAAAAGGTGGAATCCAAGAAAGCATTGGATGTAAAGGGAGAAGGTAGAAAAACAAAAAGGTGGCTCGCTAGGATCTCGCAATCCTATACCTACGTATTCTTAAAAGTTACTTTGAGAAATCAGAGCGCTCGTAGTTCCCCTAGCTAAGGGGTGAGGAACTTCTTGACTGTGGTCAAGGTTCCAAGGGAAAGTAGGGTGAAAAGCTTGAAAGTAAAGCTTGTGAGGATTGATTGTTTAGGAGAAGAGATTAATGGCTATCTCTTATGAAGGGATTGTGAAGGGTTAGACCGTCGTGAAAGAGAAGAGATTAATGGCTATCTCATGTGAAGGTTAAAGAGAGGTTTTAAGAGTTATAAGGGATTAATAGTTATCTCTTGCGAAAGGTTAGGTTAAAATTGAATGAAGTGTTCACGGGAAAGTAGGGTGACAGTAAGACACCTACGTGGAGTGCGACAACTCCAAACCTAAGGCTAGGTTAAAAGGGTAATGAGCTATCTATGACCTTGCGGTCAATAGAGAGACTTTCCTTTGGAAGAAAGGGAGAATAATAATTCTTATGGGCAAGAAGTTTGTAAAGATATCGACTTTCTGAGTCTAACGGTTACTAACTGCAAGCGCACAGCCTATCGCATAATAATAAAGATATCGATCCCACAGGAACTTGATAATCAACCTAGTGCTACGGTTTGCTACTATGTTTAGCTAAGGCAAAGATATTTTAGTTTTAAGTTCAAACGGGAAACTAAAGGGAATCTAAAATTTAAAATAAACTAGTTGATATTAGGATATCGGTACATAACTTAGTGTACCATCGTGGATTCAATAAAACCTAAGCGTATAAAAATAAGTCACATTATATTTCTGTAGAAAATATCAGTTTAAAAGCCCTCACCTCACACTCTCGTGGTTATTGCTTCGAACTATACTCTTAAATCATAATGTCTGCTCTCAGTAGCCCATTTGAGTTTAAAAATACTTTTTGAAAATCAATACAATCTAATTAACCTTAAAGCGCTCTCGCTGTTTTTAAAACCAATGCCCGATTTCAGCTATCCGGTTAAAATCTCACACTCTCGTGGTCTTAATCCTATCCTTTGCTACCTTTTTACTCTCGTAATAAAAGTCCAATTTTAATTAAGAAATCGAAGCCAAAAATTAAGTTGTTTATGGTTTTAGCTTATTTTTATCGAATCCATTCCGGTTAACTTAATTACATACCGATAAATCGGATTTAGCTAGACATATTAATTAAAACAAACAGGGATAAATATAAAATACAAAACAATAAATTAGACATGGCAGTGGGAAAACAATAATGCTATTATTAAAGTAATGATAAGAACTTGATAAACAAGCGATAATTCGGTTCTAGCAATTCCTCCACAAGTCGGTAGGCTTTTGCTCGATCGTACAGGAATAATGAATGATGAAGGCAAGATTAAAAATAAATTCTAACTACGGTGCAATAGCTCCTCGATGTGAGAAACTATCACTATTTCAGGTAATGGTGAACAAGGAATGAAAAAGGGAACAAACAAGAACGAAAATAAATTCTGCAGCAATTCGGGGTAAAATTCTCTAAGTCGTGTGTCCTCTTGTTGTTCTATCAATGCTGTATTTATAGCCCAAGCTTTGCTTTACGTTGGAGAGAATATAGGAGCATAACTTTCAGTTGTTGAGAAATCCATGGGAGACTGGGCTCACGTACTGAAGTTGAGAGAATTTAGGAGGAAATGTTGAACGTGCGTGACTGCATTGGTCTTCCGTGTCCACGTCTGTGTTCTGGACGTTATAACCATTTGGGGCGTGTGACGGTCGTGGTGAGTGTGTGACGAGCGTGGTAGCATTTGGAATTGTGTGACGGTCGTGGTGAGTGTGTGACGGTCGTCACGCACACCACTTTCCATTTTATGCTTTTTTTCTTAGTCATTTCTTCCTGTTTTCTTCTCATTTCTTCATGTCTTTCTACTTTGCTCCTTTTTAGCTTGGACAATGAAATACCTGCAAAAACACTAGAATACTCGCGGAATAATCGGAACTTAAGCCAAAATAACGTAATTATTAGTAATAAATCAAGGAAAATATATGATACATTTTCGTGTTATCAAACTCCCCTACACTTGAATCTTTGCTTGTCCTCAAGCAAATAGTCAGTAAGAACGAGGACAAGTTTCATCAAACGCACACACATGACATACCATTTGTCTTGAAAATGTTTGTAAGGCACTTTGTTAAGATGAAGGATACTCAAGTAAAACACTAAAGATACATTAGTGACACAAGCAACAAGCATAATCATAGACCTCCCCTCTATACAAGCCAGTTCTAATCGTTCTATTATAGCTCAACCTAAAGTTTCTCGTAGCTATTTCACCCGGTGTCATTCTAGCGCAATCACATTAAGCCCTTAGCCTTTACACGTACGTAGTGGAGTAGCCGGTTAGTGATTTTGATCCTTTCTAGCATGGGGTCTGGTACACAAGTGTGGTAACCCTTTATATATATCCTAATCGTAAGTTGTGGGGGATCGAACTGTGGTTTGCCCTACCGAGTTCAGAACCAGGTACCTCTGAACCATCCAACAATGGATTCATTCTTTTTGTAATACTTTTGCAACCGTAGGTTTGGTGCATTTTTTCAATTTTTCACAGCATCAAGGAATGCGAAAGATATTTAAGGATTCGGCATCAAACACTTATCTTCATCGGCTCTCCACGTGGTTTGTGTTTAAGACGGTGCTGACTGCTAATATAAATTACTTGGGGTTACTCTAGAACTAGAACTAAAGGTATCGGTACAACGGGTATTGAAACTGATCTTGCATATGCAATAGGTCTAAGGTGTCAAGACGGTATCAATCTCGTTAGATTTTTCTCGATTTCCCAACATAGCCTATGTTTTGGTATGTTAAGTTATGCATTGGTCATAAATTTTTTTTTTGTTATAGCTAAATAAAGTGGGGAAATTTGACATGAACGAAAATTTCATATAAAAGCTAGTTAATTTGCAAGGAAATGCGGAAAGGGAAAATAAAGTACCTCTCCCACACTATATCGGACATTGTCCTCAATGTTGCGATATAAATGCGGATAGAAACTACAAAAAGAAATGAAAACTAAAACAAACTAAAACTAAATCTAATGAGGTCCACGTCCTCTGCCTCGGGTACGAGCGCGTCCATTCTGTGCTACATGATCTAGAATGCCTACGTGATGGATATAGTCATGTAGGTCTTGCACTCGTAGCGTTAGGGCACCCATCTCTTCTATCACATTGTTCATCCGCTGGCTTTGGTTGACTTTCCCCTGTTGGATTTGACGCATTAGGTTCATTATTTCATTATACTACGTCTGTTGTTGTACCTCTCTCTGGGCAGCCAATTGGTTTTGGTGCCATATGCCCCTTTAGATTTCTTCATTAGTGATGGGCTCTTGTTCTGGTTCAGCGCGGCGACGACGTCCGGTGGATGTTGAGGCATCTTGGGCAGGAGGTGGTGGGTTCTCAGGAGGTAGCTGATCCATCTCTTGCTTCATTTCATCGACTGCTTCGTTATTTTGATTTTCTTGAACAACCACATTAGGCTCAGGAGCACGGAGATCAAAAAGCCAATTTACTTGTCTTTGAGGGTCAATGCGGTCTCGGCATGGCATGATGATGCTCCTGATGATACCGGTATGGACCACTGGATGGTATCGTCCATCCGCCCTTGCTTTAATTAGGTGGGAGGAGTGACAATACTCGATATCCAGGGACTCAGGTGGTATGAAAGGTAAATTAGCGAGGTTGTCTCCCAGACCAAGGCCGAGTGCGATAGAAGTTACAATACCTTCGAAGTAGAAAGGTTTAGAACCTCTAGCACAGTTGGCGTAGATATGAGCTAGTAGGAACGAAGCTGTATTGATTGGTTCGGGAAGGAGCACACAGCGAAGGAAAAAGAGCTCCTTGGAGTTGACTTTGTGGTTGCTGTCCCTCGCAAAGATTGTGTGTCCTAGAACTCTGTGAAAATATTGTATCGCTGGGTTATGAATATAAATTGCGTTGAGGCTGCCCCAGCTTGTAGCAGCTACACCTGTAAGTTGATTCCAAAGGTCGAAAGCTTCCTGGAACCAGGCATCGTTAGGCAAACGGCAGTGGACATTCTCGCCATGATGGAATCCAAGCATTTGGGCAAGTCGGTTTCGGCCCACCGAATACTCAGAACCAAACATTCGGAATGTAGCTACACCAGAAAGTTGGTTTGTATCTCCCGGAGGTGTAACATAAGCGAATGAACTCAGAAATTCCAGAGTTAGAGCTTCGTAGGTAGGATTCCGTTGTGTATAGAGCTGTCATAAACCGGCATTTTGAAGCACCCAACGTACACCCTCGAGCATACCCAACTCTTCAAGGCTGGCAGTGTTGACGTACCTCGTCGGTTGGAATGAGCGTTGGTAGAAGCTGATGCAATTTGCCCTTTGGCTATCACCGGATTCTCCCTCTCTGAATGTAACAGCAGAAAGGTCAGGAGCTTGTCTGGTGCGTCTATCCATGGTGCATGCAAAGTGAAATAGGTTGAATGGAGGAAGTGGGTATGAGTAAGAGTTGTTATGTGAGAATGAGAATGCTTCGTGTGGTTTAAATAAGAGAGTTTGGGAATATGAAGTGGTGGAAAGAAATTGTGATTTAATGTGAGGGTTTTATGGAGAGTAATGGGTAGTGGGATGGTTAAGGAAGTGAAAAAAGATTGGGGCGTTTGAAGAGAAAATGAAGAGAAAAGAAGATGAAGAGGAAGGGTCTCTGTTTAAAACAGATGGCGCGTTAAAATAAGTGAGACGTTCGTCACGGACCTGTCACGGTCGTAAGCCGTGTGACGGTCGTGACAAGGGCGTTACGCCCGTCATGCTCACAAAATTGGCATTCTCATAGAAAGCTTAACATAAGCTGGCACATAACATATATTGGAAAATGACAATTATTAATAGCAGTAAAATACTTGATAAATGTCAGAATAAATATAAAATGACAGAAATAAATTAAAATAAGCAGGAACATTATATCAACAACACAACCACTAGCAGTGAATACAAATTGAATACTTTATTAAAGAAATTGGAAATTGATAACAGTGTACTCAAAGTAAAATTGCAGTAGTATATTAAAGTTGAAATTGAACTGAAATAAACTTGTTCCTTGACATTAAAAATGACAGTAAAGTAAATGGTTCTAAAAACATTAAAAGCAAAGCAATAAAATGGAAAAATGCAGTGTGATAGTATTAGCCACGTTGTTTCTTCAAGGATTCCACAACCTGGTTTAGATGATCAAATTGCTCCACAGAGATGTCCATTAGGTTAATGACATCAAGGCGCATAGTTTTGAGTTCATCCTTTACCTCAGCAATCTCAGTTTTGAATCCATCCATAGTGCCAAGGATGGTTGTCAAAATTTCAGCATATGTACTAGTGTCAGGCTCAGTAAAATTATGGTAGTTCGGAGGGGTTTCAGGGTCGGTTTCAGCTTCGAAGATAATATCATCATAATACTCATAATCTTGTGGTGTCTCAGGAGGTGATAATGGAGTGTTCTTAAGTTCACTCAACTCATAAAGCCAATTATTACAGTTATGGACACTTGTTCGCTCATGGTTCGGTAGAGTGAATAGGTGGACAACCTTATTAGCAATTAAGTAGTCAAAGGGAGCAGGTTCTAAGTTTCCAACGATGCGTCGGTTAAAACAGAATTCCAAGTTCATAGGACGAATGATACCTAAGGGTGTAAGTCTGTTTAGCGGGTACCTAAGTCCAATGGCGTTCGCAATCATAGTAATTAAGCCTCCTATTATGATTGGGGTATTAGGTTCCTGTGCAATGCAAATAAAGGTTTCCATCATGAAGGTGATTGCATTAACATGACGGCCTTGGAAAGCACAATATAAGATGAATAGTTCATCCTTTGACACTAAAGTATTGTTCTCTTCTTTTCCAAATAAGGTGTGGGCTAGAATGTTGTGAAAATAGCGAATGGCAGGGTTGTGTATTTCATCAGAATGCATGTCATTTGTCTCAGGGTGGTTATTTCCAGTTAGACTAGCCCAAAAGTAATTCAGTTCAATATCCATGAGTTCTTCTTGGGTGGCTGTAAAGACAGATGGGCCACTAGGAAATCCTAAAAGGTCAGCTAAGTCTCTATGGTTATAAGTGTAATCAATACCAAACAACCTAAAACAAATCATCCCCTTATTAGCTCTGAAACAATGATCAGGTAGGTAAACTAGGGAGCTAAGAAACTCAAGTGTAAGCTCACGGTAGGTAACAAATCTCCTTCTAATAGCAGCATTCTCCCAACCCAATTGGCATAATAAAAACAAAACACTGTCGTGGATACCTAGGTTGTCCATGGTAGGTCCATCATAATACAAAGTCATTGCCATGCTTTTCTTGGCCAAAACTTCAAATTTCTCTCTCTAAGCTCTACCTCTGAATATAGTTTCCATAAAATCTACTTGTTGCATGATGAATACTATTGGAGAAAATCAAATCAGAGGGAAAAGGAGAAGGTAGAAAGACTTTAAAATCCTGTAGCATGTAATTATAAGATCAGCACAGCAGTTTCCATAAAAAATTTTAAATTTTTGAGAAAATAAATGAAAATGAAAAAGTAATGAAAATAAGATTAAGAAAGTAAAAGGAAACGAAAAAATGAAAATAGAGTTAAGAAAAATGTAAAGAAATTTAAAAAGAAATGAAAATAAAAGAAAGTTAAAGGGAAAGAAAAAAAATCTCGTGGGTTGCCTCCCACTAAGCTTTGTTTTTAACGTCGTAAGCCTGACGAAAGCTTAGTGATAATTCAGTTATAGGGATGAGCGGGCAGCTCTAGAAGTCTTACGCTATTCAAATAGTCTTTGTTTGCAATATTATGATAATGGGTAGTGGGATGGTTAAGGAAGTGAAAAGAGAGTGGCATCGAAAACCGAGAAATAGAAATCGAAAACAAAGCTGACGGGACTCGAACCCGCAGCTTCCGCCTTGACAGGGTGGTGCTCTGACCAATTGAACTACAATCCCAGGGAAAAAGTCGTATAGTATACATATATATTCTTACAATTTAATCCAAACTCTTTGTTTTTCTATTTGAGATTAGAACCCCTGTATAAATAAAGGGGCTTACGTCTATATATATATTCCTATTTAGATGGGTCTGCACTTTATCGACATGGATGACTCGCATCGCAATCCGTTCATTATTGCCAACTTGATTTAAAAATAAATGAATCAAGGAAACAAAAAAGACTCTTTTTTGTTTTTTAACTTTAACCCTTTCCTTAGACTTTAAAGTTACAGATCCCGATAGGAATTTTACAAAATCCTAATTTGTGGAAAAAATATGTAAGTAATATGGAAAAAAGACATAGGACTCGAGATTCTAATCTTCTGTATCCGAACCCATTGGTGATTTTAAGAGAACACCAAATGGGTTCTATCATTTCATGGTGGATCCGTAAATATTTTCTTTTTGGGCTGAGCTGGATTTGAACCAGCGTAGACATATTGCCAACGAATTTACAGTCCGTCCCCATTAACCGTTCGGGCATCGACCCAGGAAGAATCCAATTTAGTCTTTATTGATAATCCCTTATCCATTTCCTTTCGTAGTACCCTACCCCCAGGGGAAGTCGAATCCCCGTTGCCTCCATGAAAGAGAGATGTCCTAAACCGCTAGACGATGGGGGCAGCCTTGCCCGACCTCCATTCTACTATGTTCATAGTATGAACAGTTTTTTGAAATTGTCAATAGAATTATTCGATCAGAAGGATCTTCCCATATTTAAGAATTCCTTACAATTTTTGGTTTCATCCTTTCGATTTCGAAATGGTTCATTCCAATCACTAATCTAGAATTCAACAACATACAAAATAAAACGAAGTAATGCGAAAGAAACCAAAATAAACATCGAATCCTTTCTGTGAATAATTGATTTGCTGGAATAGGGGGGCATTAACACCTTATTTCTTTCACTTTCATTCAGTGTTAAGAAGATTGAATTAGGTATATTTCTATTTAACACTAAAGTCGGGAAATAAAAAAACGAGAATGAATCCGGAAATGGAGTAAAAAAGGATGAAGATCAATAAGAATTGAGTTGAGGGACAGGATAGAATCCATTTATCAAAGATTCAGAAATATTGGAAATAGATGTACTAAATCATTCTCTCCAACGTAAAGCAAAGCTTGGGCTATAAATACAGCATTGATAGAACAACAAGACGACACATGACTTAGAAAATTTTACCCCGAATTGCTGTAGAATTTATTTTCGTTCTTGTTTGTTCCCTTTTCCATTCGTTGTTTACCCCGAATTGCTGTAGAATTTATTTTTAATCTTGCCTTCATCATTCATTGTTCCTGTACGATCGAGCAAAAGCCTACCAACTTGTGGAGGAATTGCTAGAACCGAATTATCGCTTGTTTATCAGGTTCTTATCATTACTTTAATAATAGCATTATTGTTTTCCCACTGCCATGTCTAATTTATTGTTTTGTAGTTTATATTAATGCATGTTTGTTTTAATTAATATGTCTAGCTAAATCTGATTTATCGGTATGTAATTAAGTTAACCGGAATGGATTCGATAAAAATAAGCTAAAACCATAAACAACTTAGGAGTAGAATCCACCTCAGAAGCCTTGGTTTGGCGTCCTTTTTGCTTAATAGGTACCTGATTGCGGCGTGATCGGTGTAGATGATTATTTTTGCTCCTACTAGGTAGGAACGAAATTTATCCAATGTGAACACGACAGCCCAGAGTTCCTTTTCTGTGGTAGCGTAGTTCATTTGTGCATGATCCAAGGTTCTACTGGCATAGTAGATTGCGTGAAGCTTTTTGTCCTTTCTTTGTCCTAGGACTGCACCTACAGCATAATCACTCGCGTCGCATATGATTTCGAATGGTTCATTCCAATCTGGGGGTTGCATAATGGGTGCTGATATTACAGCTTGCTTGAGTGTTTGAAATGCGTCCAAGCATTTGTCATTAAAGACGAATTCAACATCTTTCATTAACAGCTCAGTTAGGGGTTTGGTTATCTTAGAGAAATCTTTAATGAAACGTCGATAAAAACCGGCGTGTCCTAAGAAACTTCTTATCTCTCTAACGGTTTTCGGTGGCTGGAGATTTTCTATAACTTTGATTTTTGCTTTGTCGACTTCGATTCCTCTGTCGGATACTATATGTCCTAGCACGATTCCTTGTCGGACCATGAAATGGCATTTTTCCCAATTGAGCACTAAGTTGACACTTACACATCATTCGAGCACCATTTCGAGGTTTGATAGACATCCTTCAAAACTTTCCCCACAGACAGAGAAATCGTCCATAAAGACTTCCATTATACCGTCTAAGAAGTCAGAGAAGATGAACATCATGCATCTCTGAAATGTTGCGGGTGCGTTACATAATCCGAAAGGCATTCGCCGGTAGGCAAAGGTTCCATAGGGACATGTGAAAGTAGTCTTTTCTTGGTCGTCAGGATGGATAGGAATTTGGAAGAATCCTGAATATCCGTCTAAATAGCAAAAATGGGAGTGTTTAGCCAGGCGTTCAAGCATTTGATCTATGAAGGGTAAAGGGAAATGATCTTTACGAGTGGCTTTGTTTAGTTTCCTATAGTCGATACACATTCTCCATCCGGTTTGAGTACGTTGTGCTACAGATTCGCCTTTTTCATTATTGATGACTGTAACACCTCCTTTCTTGGGTACCACGTGAACTGGCCTAATCCATTCATTATCTGATATTGGGTATATGATTCCTGCTTCTAACAACTTTTGCACTTCTCTCTTAACGACATCACTCAGAATGGGATTGATTCTCCTTTGATGTTCTCTAAAGGTTTTACAGTCTTCCTCAAGCATGATGTGATGCATACAGATAGAGGGACTTATTCCTTTCAAATCTGAGATGTTATAGCCTAAGGCAGTCGGGTACTTTCTCAGGACATGCAATAATTTCTCAGTTTCTATTTGTCCTAAATCTGCGTTGACTATAACTGGTCGTTCGAGTTCTGTATCTAGGAATTCATACCTTAGATCTTTGGGCAATGTCTTTAGTTCTACAATTGGTTTCTTTGGGAAAGGCATAGGGTCAGGAGTGAGTGCGAGACATTCACTTAGATTATTATCTTGGTATTCACCACGCCAATTATCATCTTCAAAAATTGATGGCATCAGAATTATCAGCACTTCAGAATACATGTTTTGGTGTTTTTCCATTTCTTTAACGCATTCATCAATTACATCTAGGAAGCAGCACGAGTCTTCTATAGCAGGTGCTTTGAAGAATTGTGAGAGGATAAATTCTACTTTTTCTTCACCAACCTCGAAAGTCAGTTTTCCTTTTTTCACATCTATGATGGCTCCGGCAGTAGCTAGGAATGGTCTTCCTAAAATGATAGGGATGTTTGAGTCTTCCTTGATGGCCATGATTATGAAATCTGTAGGAATATAGAATTGTCCTATACGTACTGGAACGTTTTCTAGCATTCCTAGAGGAAATTTCACCGATCTATCAGCTAGTTGTACAGACATTCTTGTTGGTCTCAGTTCTCCCATGTTGAGCCTTTTACAAATAGACAAGGGCATTAAGCTGATGCTGGCTCCTAAATCGCATAGGGCTTTGTCTATGACAGACTTTCCAATCACACATGGTATAGAGAAACTACTAGGATCTTTTAGCTTAGGAGGCACGTTGTTTTGGATTATAGCGCTACATTCTGCAGTAAGCATAACGGTTTCAGTATCCTCAAGCTTTTTCTTGTTAGTTAATATTTCTTTTAAAAACTTAGCGTATGAGGGCATTTGTGTGATTGCTTCTGTAAAAGGTATTGTGACATTCAATTGTTTCAGAAGTTCAACAAATTTCTTAAATTGCCCTATGTTTTTAGATTTAGTGAATCTTTGGGGATACGGGATAGGTGGTTTATAAGGTGGCGGAGGCACATATGGTTCTTCTTTCTCTTCGAACTCTTTGCCATTATCTTCCTTCTCGTTTTCCTTTGGTTCACCTTCCTTTTCAGACTCCTTACTAGGTTTTTGGTACATGGCTGGATTTTCGATCCTTGGGTCAGTGGGTCCTTCTAGTTCTGTTCCACTCCAAAGTGTTATAGCATTTGCATGTCCCTTCGGATTAATTTGAGTTTGACCTGGAAGGTTCCCAGCTGGAGTAGCGGTAACTGCTTGTTGTTGTGCCACTTGTGAGATTTGTGTTTCTAACATTTTGTTGTGAGTGGCTAGAGCGTCAACCTTGTTGGCTAATTGTTTGATTTGCTCACCGGTGTGAACATTCTGGTTAAGGAACTCCTTGTTTTGTTGAGCTTGTGCATCAATGAAGTTCTCCATCATAATTTCAAGGTTTGACTTCCTAGGAACGTTGGGAACGTTAGCAGCAGGTTTTTAATATCCTGGTGGCACAGCAGGCGCTTATCTAGAAAAGAATTTTGTTTGGGAGACGTCGTGCTCCTATTTAATTCGAGACTTAATCTTTTTCCAGGAAAACTTAGATCTAGGTGGTCTGGACCCTTTGAAATTTCTAAAGTTTTCCAAAGTGGAGCGATAGAAATAAAAGGAAGTGTTAGTTTTTGTATTGGCTGGAATTTTGGTAAAACAAAGTTGAACAATGTTGATGTCATATGTCTGATGTCTTAACATTGGTTCCTAACATTAGTTGTTGCAGGGTTGAAGTTTTATATGCTGATGTTAAACTTGATGTCTTGACATCAGTTATCAGAACATCAGGTTGTGATGTTTTAGGGCTGCGCCTGTTAGTTTGTTTTGAGGAGATTTGTTAGAGAGATTAGATACGAATTTCTTGGAGAAAATATTTTCAATCAGATATGGAGCAGATCATGTAACTACATTAGGGCTGATTTGAAAAGATTTAAAAAGATTAGAAGATCAAATCTGTTTTAAATTCTGTTTAATAACAAATCAAATCAGATATTTGGAAGAGGTCCTAGCCCAAGTCAGAATGATATTTAAAGCAGCCTCAACCCTATAGTGGAAGATAATGAAGACAGAGAGCATAGACTGAGAGTCAATTTGATTTTTCGTGTGTGTTTTTGTAAATCATTCATGTTTGAATTGGTGTTACTATTTTGAGTTGTAATTGGTTTCTCTAGAGCTGTTACGCAAGAGAGAGTTGTTCTTGATCAAAGCTTGTAAGCAAGATCAAGTTGTGGTTTCAATTTGTAATCTTTGAATTATATCATTAAGGTGATTTAGGGAGTGAGTGGTTTCTCATATCTAAGTGGTCTCTTAGGTAGAAGTGTCATTGGGTAGTGATTAAGATTAGTAGATGTCAACTGGGATTGTTGAGTCTGTAATTTAATACTACTAATAGTGAATTTCCTCCCTGGCTTGGTAGCCCCCAGACGTAGGTAGTTAGACCGAACTGGGTGAATAATTCATTGTGTTGATTTGCTGTTGTCATAGCCTTATTCATATTAGTAGATTGTGTTGTTGTGACATCACACTTAACATCACACATCTGATACCAGAATTTCAATTGGCATCAGAGCAGGCATCCTGCTCTGCATCTGGGTGAAATCTAGGGCTGATACTTTCTGGTGCAATGGACAAGGAGAGTGGTGGATTTGTGAATAGATCCCCTATTCTAGATGGCTCTAATTATGACTATTGGAAACCACGGATGGTTACCTTCTTGAAGTCATTAGACAGCAGGGCTTGGAAGGCTGTCTTAAAAGAATGGAAAGCACCTGTTATTGTTGAAAAGGATGGTACAACAAAGCTGAAACCTGAGGAAGATTGGACCAAGGAAGAAGATGAGCTTGCACTTAGAAATTCAAAAGCCTTGAATGCCATCTTTAATGGTATTGACAAGAACATCTTTAGGCTGGTAAACACTTGTGAAGTAGCTAAGGAAGCTTATGATGTCTTGAAAACTACTCATGAAGGAACTTCCAAGGTCAAGATGTCAAGACTTCAACTGTTGACTACTAAGTTTGAAAATCTGAAGATGAAGGAGGATGAAACCATTCATGATTTTCACATGAATATTCTTGAGCTATCCAATGCTTCTAGCGCTTTAGGAGAAAGAATGACTGAAGAGAAGCTAGTAAGGAAGATTCTCAGATCCCTTCCCAAGAAATATAAAATGAAGGTGTCTGCTATTGAAGAAGCTCAAGACATCAGCAAGATGAGATTTGATGAGTTGATTGGTTCTCTTCAAACTTTTGAGTTGGGATTGAATGAGGAGCCTGAAAAGAAGACCAAAAGCATAACTTTGGTGTCTAATACTGAAGATGGTAAGAAGGAAACTCAGGAGGAACTGTCAAAAGCTATTGTTCTGCTGGGAAGACAGTTTAACAAGGTTCTAAAAAGGATAGACAGGAGCTACAAACCTAATGTCAAGAACATCACATCTGACACCAACAGATCAGGAGATCAGGGGAAGAAAACTAGAGATGAAGAAAAGACCAATAATGACAAAGGAGTTCAATACTTTGAGTGTAAAGGGTATGGTCATGTCAAGAAAAAATGTCCTACTTATCTCAAAATGCAGAAAAAGGGGTTATCTGCTTCCTGGTCTGATACTGATAGTGAGAGTGAATCTGAAGAAGAATCAGCTAAGCTTGTTAGAGCTATGATTGGGGTTTGTGAGTCAGATGATGATTCATGTGATGATGAGGTTTCTTATGAAGAGCTTGCTGCCTCTTATAAAGAACTGTGCATGAGAAGTGAACAAGTTTGTCTTGAAGGAGAAAAGCTAAAGAAAATCATAGTGCAGTTAGAAGCTGAAAAAACTGAACTAGAAAAATGAAGTCAGTATGCTTAACTCTAAACTGGACTCTATGACCAAAACTGTCAGAATGTTGAACAATGGTACTGATGCTCTAGACAACATTCTTAGTATTGGAAAAACTGCTGGAGACAAAAGTGGTTTGGGATTCAACAATGGAGCAGTTTCTAATGATGTTATTACCAGTTCCAAACCAGTGATGTTAAAACAGATGTTTAAACATCCTGACAGGATACCTTCTAGGAAGAAATTCAGGCGCTGGAGATGTCATCACTGTGGGCGTTTTGGACACATAAAGGCTTACTGTTATAAGCTACATGGGTATCCTCAGAAGACACATCAGTATACTCCTAGACAGAAATTTCACAAAGGTAATAAGGCCTTCAATTATAAGAAGCAATGGGTTCCAAAAGGTAAAGTTACCAGCTTAATAGCTCATACCTCTCTTAGGGTTTCTACCAAAGAAGACTGGTACTTTGATAGTGGGTGTTCAAGACACATGACAGGAGTTAAGAATTTGTTGGTAGATGTTAAGCTTCAGTCTTCAGGTCATGTAACCTTTGGTGATGGTGTCAAAGGAGAAATCAAGGGGATGGGAAAGCTGAATTGTGTTGGTGCTCCTAGACTGGATGATGTTCTACTTGTTAAAGGGTTGACAGCGAATTTGATCAGTATTAGTCAACTTTGTGATCAAGGATTCAAAGTAGACTTTACAAAATCTGAGTGCAATGTCACAAATGAGAAAGGAGAAGTCATCATGAAGGGTGTTAGGTCTAAGGACAACTGTTATCTATGGGTGCAACAAGACTTAAGTACCTCAACATGTGTGTTTGCTAGAGATGATGAAGTCAAAATCTGGCATCATAAGTTGGGACATCTTTATCTGAAGGGAATGAAGAGAATCATATCTTCAGAAGCTGTCAGGGGAATTCCTAAACTCAATATTGAAGAAGGAAGAGTTTGTGGAGATTGTCAAATAGGGAAGCAGATCAAGATGTCACATCAGAAGCTTTAACATAACACCACCTCCAAAGTTTTGGAACTTCTTCATATGGACTTGATGGGACCTATGCAGGTAGAAAGTCTAGGTGGGAAGAAGTATGCTTATGTTATTGTAGATGACTATTCTAGGTACACCTGGGTAAGCTTCATCAAAGACAAAACAGAGGTGTTTGATGTATTTAAAGATTTATGTCAAAGACTCCAAAGAGAGAAATAGAGCAATGTCATCAGAATAAGGAGTGATCATGGGAGGGAATTTGAAAATACAAAGTTTGCTGATTACTGCTCTGCTGAAGGCATCAATCATGAGTTTTCCTCTCCTATTACTCCTCAGCAAAATGGAGTTGTTGAAAGGAAGAACATAACTCTCCAAGAATCTGCTAGAGCAATGATTCATGACAAAAAGCTTCCTTACCATTTCTGGGCTGAAGCCATGAACACTGCTTGCTATATTCATAACAGAGTTACTTTAAGAAGGGGCACTTCAGCTACTCTGTATGAACTGTGGAAAGGGAGAAAGCCAACTGTGAAGTACTTTCATGTTTTTGGAAGTAAATGTTACATTTTGTCAGATCGTGAACAGAGGAGAAAATTGGATCCTAAAAGTGATGAGGGAATCTTTCTAGGATACTCTACAAATAACAGAGCTTACAGGGTTTTCAACTCCAGAACAAAGGTTATGATGGAGTCTATAAATGTGGTGATTGATGACATTGATAAGCAGGAAGATGCTAATGTCCTGGATGATGTTGAAACATCAGTTGAAGAAGTCGCAGCAGAAACTGAAGACAGAAGTGGGTCTCTCAGTCCTGTTGATGCTGAGCCTGAACCTGAACAATCTAATAAAGAACCATCTATTAGAGTGCAAAAGGACCATCCAAAGGAGCTTATCATAGGTGATCCTAAATCAGGGGTTAGCATTAGATCAAGAGAGGTTATGTCAAATTCTTGTTTTGTTTCCAAAATTGAGCCCAAGAATGTCAAAGAAGCTCTGACTGATGAATTCTGGATTGATGCCATGCATGAAGAGCTGGAGCAATTCAAGAGGAATGAAGTGTGGGATCTTGTTCCAAGGCCTGATGGAGCTAATGTGATAGGCACCAAGTGGATTTACAAGAATAAATCTGATGAACAAGGAGTGGTCACCAGAAACAATGCCAGATTAGTTGCTCAGGGATACACTCAGGTTGAAGGAATTGATTATGATGAAACCTTTGCTCCTGTGGCAAGACTGGAATCTATCAGATTACTTTTAGGGGTGGCTTGTAATTTCAAGTTCAAGCTTTTTCAGATGGATGTTAAGAGTGCCTTCTTGAATGGTTACTTAAATGAAGAGGTGTATGTTGATCAACCAAAAGGATTTATTGATCCAACATTTCCTGACCATGTTTACAAACTAAGGAAAGCTCTCTATGGTTTGAAGCAAGCACCAAGAGCTTGGTATGAAAGGCTTACTGAATTCCTGGCTGTAAATGGCTACAGAAAAGGAGGGATTAATAAGACTTTGTTTGTTAAAGAGGAAGGAGGAAAACTGATGATAGCTCAAATATATGTTGATGACATAGTATTTGGTGGGATGTCAGATGCAATGGTGAAACATTTTGTGGAACAGATGCAGTCTGAGTTTGAAATGAGTCTTGTTGGAGAGCTCAACTATTTTCTAGGTCTACAAGTTAGACAAATGGAAGACTCCATATTCATATCTCAGAGCAAGTATGCAAAGAACATTGTTAAGAAGTTTGGTCTGGAAAATGCTAATCACAAGAGGACACCTGCTCCTACTCACTTAAAGTTGTCCAAAGATGAACATGGTGTGAGTGTGGATCAAAGTCTATACAGAAGCATGATTGGTAGCCTATTGTATCTCACAGCTAGCAGACCTGATATTTATTTTGCTGTTGGAGTGTGTGCCAGATATTAATCTGAGCCTAAAGTTAGTCACTTGAATCAAGTGAAGAGGATTCTGAAATATGTGAATGGGACTAGTGACTATGGAATGCTTTACAGTCATGGATCAGGTACTGAGTTATGTGGTTTTTGTGATGCTGATTGGGCAGGGAGTGCTGATGATAGAAAAAGTACTTCAGGAGGTTGCTTCTTCTTAGGGAATAATTTGATATTATGGTTTAGTAAAAAGCAAAACTGTGTGTCTCTTTCTACTGCTGAAGCTGAGTACATAGCAGCAGGGAGTAGTTATTCTCAACTTGTTTGGATGAAGCAAATGTTAACAGAATACAATGTCAAGCAAGATGTCATGACATTGTACTGTGATAATCTGAGTGCTATCAATATCTCTAAGAACCCTATTCAACATAGCAGAACTAAGCATATTGATATACGTCATCATTTTATAAGAGATTTGGTTGAAGACAAAGTAGTTGCTCTGGAACATGTTGCTACTGAAAAGCAGTTAGCAGATATTTTTACCAAGGCCTTAGATGCAAATCAATTTGAAAAATAAAGAAGCAAATTAGGAATTTGCATATATGAGGATTAAATGTGCTGGGAAGTGTCTTGTGCAGTTGTGATCTTTATTGCATATGTTTAGGAAACAAAATTTTATTCAACTGCTGAAAGCATACAAGATTAGATTTTAGTACATCAAAAGCAACATATAAAGGGTCTAAACATTATCCCAACCCCCTGCATCAAGAAAAGTTTTCCAATCTTCATCCCATTCATCATCAGAAGCATGAAGTTGCACTCGATGTTTTTTGATGTTTTTCATCCTTGTCTCTGATGTTTTTCTTGTTCTTGTTGCTCCTGAAGAAGTCCCAGCTGTTGTCATTGTTTTGTTCTTATTCTTCAGTGGATCTGGTTTCTTGACCTCCTGCATGTGTTTCTTCCCTGCATCTTTGTTAGACTGACTCATACTTGTTTGTTGTCTGGTGCTGTTAGAAGGAAGAAGGCTTGGATTTTATAGTTCTATAAGAATCCATTGGTTGTATCGCCTGACCAGTCAAAGTTTTTGGAAATTATGTTCCTTGGGAAGCTTGCTGTTTGACCATGTCTTAATGGATGTCAGATCTTTGTGTTTGATGTAGAAGTTGTCCAGTTGTGGCTAAAAAGGGGGAGAGTTAGCCTGTGTGCCTATGTGTTGCCTAGTTGTCTGATGTGGTTCTAGGCTTGAGGGGGAGTGTGCATGTTTGAACAGCTGGTATGCTGGTTCTTTTTTTGAGGGGGAGTTTAGCTTTGTGCAGGTTTTGGATGTGATTGCTGCTGGTTGTGTTTTGGAATGTTAGGAGTATGAAGTTTTTCCGCTGCAGGTATCTCAGATGTTGGCAGAGATTGTTTTAGCCAAAATTAGCCAAAGGGGGAGATTGATAGTTTTTGTATTGGCTGGAATTTTGGTAAAACAAAGTTGAACAATGTTGATGTCATATGTCTGATGTCTTAACATTGGTTCCTAACATTAGTTGTTGCAGGGTTGAAGTTTTATATGCAGATGTTAAACTTGATGTCTTGACATCAGTTATCAGATCATCAGAACATCAGGTTGTGATGTTTTAGGGCTGCACGTGTTAGTTTGTTTTGAGGAGATCTGTTAGAGAGATTGGATGCGAATTTCTTGGAGAAGATATTTTCAATTAGATATGTAGCAGATCATGTAAAAAGATTTAAAAAGATTAGGGCTGATTTTCATTAGGGCTGATTTGAAAAGATTTAAAAAGATTAGTAGATCAAATCTGTTTTAAATTCTGTTTAATAACAAATCAAATCAGATATTTGGAAGAGGTCCAAGCCCAAGTCAGAATGATATTTAAAGCAGCCTCAACCCTATAGTGGAAGATAACAAAGACAGAGAGCATAGACTGAGAGTCAATTTGAGTTTTCGTGTGTGTTTTTGTAAACCATTCATGTTTGAATTGGTGTTACTATTTTGGGTTGTAATTGGTTTCTCTAGAGCTGTTACGCAAGAGAGAGTTGTTCTTGATCAAAGCTTGTAAGCAAGATCAAGTTGTGGTTTCAATTTGTAATCTTTGAATTGTATCACTGAGGTGATTTAGGGAGTGAGTGGTTTCTCATATCTAAGTGGTCTCTTAGGTAGAAGTGTCATTGGGTAGTGATTAAGACTAGTAGATGTCAACTGGGGTTGCTGAGTCTGTAATTTAATACTACTAATAGTGAATTTCCTCCCCGGCTTGGTAGCCCCCAGACGTAGGTAGTTAGACCGAACTGGGTGAACAATTCATTGTGTTGATTTACTGTTGTTATAGCCTTGTTCATATTAGCAGATTGTGTTGTTGTGACATCACACTTAACATCACACATCTGATACCAGAATTTCAGGAAGAAATAGTGAACCATTAATAGTAAACGGGCAACGCTTAAAACATTATCATAATATTGCAAACAGAGACTATTTGAATAGCCTAAGACTTCTAGAGCTGCCCGCTCATGCCTATAACTAAATTATCACTAAGCTTTCGTCAGGCTTACGACGTTAAAAACAGCGCTTAGTGGGAGGCAACCCACGAGATTGTTTTTCTTTCCCTTTAACTTTCTTTTATTTTCATTTCTTTTTAAATTTCTTTACATTTTTCTTAACTCTATTTTCATTTTTTCGTTTCCTTTTACTTTCTTAATCTTATTTTCATTACTTTTTCATTTTCATTTATTTTCTCAAAAATTTAAATTTTTTTATGGAAATTGCTGTGCTGATCTTATAATTACATGATACAGGATTTTAAAGTCTTTCTACCTTCTTCCTTCTTCATCTGCTTTACTTTTCCGACTAACTGTTAAGATGGATAATGAAGACACCATGGTTGTGCTATTCAGGGACGCTGTCCAATGGCACCGCCGCTATGAGGTTCTCTCTCGCAGACTTATGGCCTTAACCAAATTCCCCTATGGATCTACCATGACTGCTTTAGGTATAGGAGATAGCATAGACTTTATGTTTAGCCAGATAGGATGAGAAGGTTTTGCTAGAAAGAAGTATCCAACTTACCACAGGCTGACCCTAGAATTTCTAAGCTCATTTTCCTACAACCCTGACTATGGCATGGGATTTAATAGGGGTAATATAACCTTTAGGTTATTTGGATACACGTGTCGCTTCAACATCAGAGAGATTGCGGACCTGTTGGATTTCCCCAATGGACCCGATGTTTTTACCATGGCACAGGAGGATTTAGTAATGGAAGATGAACTGGACCTTTTCTGGAGTAGTGTTTCAGGACTACCTCATCATGACCCACACCCTATGGTGTCCACTAAAATTCACAACCCGGCCATAAGATACTTTCATATGAACTTAGCCTACACCCTTTTTGGAAAAGCCGAGAATGACACCCAAATCTCTACAGATGAGCTTTTTATCATGTTTTGTGTGTTTCAATCCCGACCCGTTAACGGAGCTACTTTTATGCTTGACAATCTCCGCAGGATTTCTCAAACTGATCACGGTCCCATTTTGATAGGTGGCCTTGTAACAAAAATTGTTGATGCCATGGGATTTAGAACACAGCTTTCTCGAGTGAACCCTCTAGGCGGATATAGGCCAATGAACATCACTTTCTGTTTTAACCGAGGACTCATTAGAAATCGTGGACCACCCCCGTTTCAATTCCTGATCAATAATGAAGTTGTTTCACATTTTACACTGCATGATCACGAGCGAACAAGTGTCCATAACCGTAATAATTGGCTTTATGAGTTGAGTGAACTTAAGAACACTCCATTATCACCTCCTGAGACACCACAAGATTATGAGTATTATGATGATATTATCTCCGAAGCTAAAACCGACCCTGAAACCCCTCCGAACTACCATAATTTTACTGAGCCTGACACTAGTGCATATGCTGAAATTTTGACAACCATCCTTGGCACTATGGATGGATTCAAAACTGAGATTGCTGAGGTAAAGGAAGAACTCAAAACTATGCGCCTTGATGTCATTAACCTAATGGACATCTCTGTGGAGCAATTTGATCATCTAAACCAGGCTGTGGAATCCTTGAAGAAACAACGTGGCTAATACTATCACACTGCATTTTTCCATTTTATTGCTTTGCTTTTAATGTTTTTAGAACCATTTACTTTACTGTCATTTTTAATGTCAAGGAACAAGTTTATTTCAGTTCAATTTCAAAATTAATATACTACTGCAATTTTACTTTGAGTACACTGTTATCAATTTCCAATTTCTTTAATAAAGTATTCAATTCGTATTCACTGCTAGTGGTTGTGTTGTTGATATAATGTTCCTGCTTATTTTAATTTATTTATGTCATTTTATATATATTCTTACATTTATCAAGTATTTTACTGCTATTAATAATTACCATTTTCCAATATATGTTATGTGCCAGCTTATGTTAAGCTTTCTGTGAGAATGCCAATTTTGTGAGCATGACGGGCGTAACACCCTTGTCACGACCGTCACACGGCTTACGACCGTGACAGGTCCGTGACGAACGTCTCACTTATTTTAACGCGCCCTCTGTTTTAAACAGAGACCCTTCCTCTTCATCTTATTTTCTCTTCATTTTCTCTTCAAACGCCCCACTCTCTTTTCACTTCCTTAACCATCCCACTACCCATTACTCTGCATAAAACCCTCACATTAAATCCTAATTTCTTTCCACCACTTCATATTCCCAAAGCAAAACTCTCTTATTTAAACCACACGAAGCATTCTCATTCTCACATAACAACTCTTACTCATACCCACTTCCTCCATTCAACCTATTTCACTTTGCATGCACCATGGCTAGATGCACCAGACAAGCTTCTGACCTTTCCGTTGTTACATTCAGAGAGGGAGAATCCGGTGACCGCCAAAGGGCGAGTTACATCAGCTTCTACCAACGCTCATTCCAACCGACGAGGTACTTCAACACTGCCAGCCTTGAAGAGTTAGGTATGCTCGAGGGTGTACGTTGGATGCTTCAAAATGCCGGTTTATGGCAGCTCTGTACACAAGGGCAGCCTACCTACGAAGCTCTAACTCTGGAATTTCTGAGTTCATTCCCTTATGTTACACCTCCGGGAGATACAAACTAACTTTCTGGTGTAGCTACATTCCGAATGTTTGGTTTTGAGTATTCGGTGGGCCAAAACCGACTTGCCCAAATGCTTGGATTCCATCATGGCGAGAATGTCCACTGCCGTTTGCCTAACAATGCTTGGTTCCAGGAAGCTTTCGACCTTTGGAATCAACTTACAGGTGTAGCTGCTATAAGCTGGGACAACCTCAACGCAACTTATATTCATAACCCAACGATACGATATTTTCACAGAGTTCTATGACACACAATCTTCGCGAGGGACAGCAACCACAAAGTCAACTCCAAGATGCTCTTTTTCCTTCGCTGTGTGCTCCTTCCCGAACCAATCAATGCAGCTCCGTTCCTACTAGCTCACATCCACGCCAACTGTGCTAGAGGTTCTAAACCTTTCTACTTCGGAGGTATTGTAACTTCTATCGCACTTGGCCTTGGTCTGGGAGACAACCTCCCTAATTTACCTTTCATACCACCTGAGTCCCTGGATATCGAGTATTGTCGCTCCTCCCACCTAATTAAAGCAAGGGCGGATGGACGATACCATCCAGTGGTCCATACCGGTATCATCAGGAGCATCATCATGCCATGTCGAGACCGCATCCTCCATTTAAGTTAGTCTATGGAAAATCTTGTCATCTGCCGGTAGAAATAGAGCTCAAAGCCTATTGGGCTATAAAACCCTCAATTTAAATTACACTGCCGCTGGAGAAAACCGAATCTTAGATTTGCACGAATTAGAAGAACTAAGACTAGATGCTTATGAGAACGCCCACATATATAAAGAAAGAACTAAGAGATGGCACGATAAGCGCTTATCTAGAAAAGAATTTAGTGTGGGAGACGTCGTGCTCCTATTTAATTCGAGACTTAATCTTTTTCCAGGAAAACTTAGATCTAGGTGGTCTGGACCCTTTGAAATTTCTAAAGTTTTTCAAAGTGGAGCGATAGAAATAAAAGGAAGAAATAGTGAACCATTCATAGTAAACGGGCAACGCTTAAAAAATTATCATAATATTGCAAATAGAGACTATTTGAATAGCCTAAGACTTCTAGAGCTGCCCGCTCATCCCTATAACTGAATTATCACTAAGCTTTCGTCAGGCTTACGATGTTAAAAACAGCGCTTAGTAGGAGGCAACCCACGAGATTGTTTTTCTTTCCCTTTAACTTTCTTTTATTTTCATTTCTTTTTAAATTTCTTTACATTTTTCTTAAATCTATTTTCATTTTTTCGTTTCCTTTTACTTTCTTAATCTTATTTTCATTACTTTTTCATTTTCATTTATTTTCTCAAAAATTTAAAATTTTTTAATGGAAACTGCTGTGCTGATCTTATAATTACATGCTACAGGATTTTAAAGTCTTTCTACCTTCTTCCTTCTTCATCTGCTTTACTTTTCCAACTAACTGTTAAGATGGATAATGAAGACACCATGGTTGTGCTATTCAGGGACGCTGTCCAATGGCACCGCTATGAGGTTCTCTCTCGCAGACCTATGGCCTTAACCAAATTCCCCTATGGACCTACCATGACTGCTTTAGGTATAGGAGATAGCATAAACTTTATTTTTAGCCAGATAGGATGGGAAGGTTTTGCTAGAAAGAAGTATCCAACTTACCACAGGTTGGCCCTATAATTTCTAAGCTCATTGTCCTACAACCCTAACTACGGCATGGGATTTAATAGGGGTAATATAACCTTTAGGCTATTTGGATACATGTGCCGCTTCAACATCAGAAAGATTGCGGACCTGTTGGATTTCCCCAATGACCCGGTGTTTTTACCATTGCACATGAGGATTTAGTAATGGAAGATGAACTTGACCTTTTCTGGAGTAGTATTTCAGGACGACCTCATCATGACCCGCACCCTATGGTGTCTGAAAGACCAATGCGTTAAATCCAATGAAATGCATAGGAAACCGAGAAAAGGAACTACTCCAGAGAGAGGTACAATAACAGACGCAGTATAATGAAATGATGAACCTAATGCGTCAAATCTAACAGGGGCAAGTCAACCAAAGCCAGCGGATGGACGATGTGATAGAAGAGATGGGTGCCCTAACGCTAGAGTGCAAGACCTACATGACTATATCCATCACGTAGGAATTCTAGATCATGTAGCACATAATGGACGCGCTCGTACCCGAGGCAGAGGACGTGGACCTCATTAGATATAGTTTTAGTTTGTTTTTGTTTTCGTTTCTTTTTGTAGTTTCTATCTGCATTTATATCGCAACATTGAGGACAATGCCCGATATAGTGTGGGAGAGGTACTTTATTTTCCCTTTTGTATTCCCTTTCCGTATTTCCTTGCAAATAAACTAGCTTTTATATGAAATTTTCATTCATGTCAAATTTCCCCACTTTATTTAGCTATAACAAAATCTTTTTTTATGATCAATGGATAACTTAACATACCAAAACATAGGCTATGTTGGGAAATCGAGAAAAATCTAACAAGATTGATACCGTCTTGACACCTTAGACCTCTTGCATATGCAAGATCAGTTTCAATACCCGTTGTAACGATACCTTCAGTTCTAGTTCTAGAGCAACCCCAAGTAGTTTATATTAGCAGTCAGCACCGTCTTAAACACAAACCACGTGGAGAGCTAATGAAGATAAGTGTTTGATGCTGAATCCTTAAATATCTTTCGCATTCCTTGATGCTGTGAAAAATTGAAAAAATGCACCAAACCTACGGTTGCAAAAGTATTACAAAAAGAATGAATCCATTGTTGGTTGGTTCAGAGGTACCTGGTTTTGAACTCGGAAGGGCAAACTACGGTTCGATCCCCCACAACTTACGATTAGGATATATATAAAGGGTTACCACACTTGTGTACTAGACCCCATGCTAGAAAGGATCAAAATCACTAACTGGCTACTCCACTACGTACGTGTAAAGGCAAAGGGCTTAATGTGATTGCGCTAGAATGAAACCGGGTGAAATAGCTACGAGAAACTTTAGGTTGAGCTATAATAGAACGATTAGAACTGGCTTGTATAGAGGGGAGGTCTATGATTATGCTTGTTGCTTGTGTCACTAATGTATCTTTAGTGTTTTACTTGAGTATCCGTCATCTTAACAAAGTGCCTTACAAACATTTTCAAGACAAATGGTATGTCATGTGTGTGCGTTTGATGAAACTTGTCCTCATTCTTACTGACTATTTGCTTGAGGACAAGCAAAGATTCAAGTGTAGGGGAGTTTGATAACACAAAAATGTATCATATATTTGCCTTGATTTATTACTAATAATTACGTTATTTCGGCTTAAGTTCTGATTATTCCGCGAGTATTCTAGTGTTTTCGCAGGTATTTCATTGTCCAAGCTAAAAAGGAGCAAAGTAGAAAGACATGAAGAAATGAGAAGAAAATAGGAAGAAATGACTAAGAAAAAAAAGCAGAAAATGGAAAGTGGTGTGCGTGACGACCGTCACACACTCACCACGACCGTCACACAATTCCAAAGGCTACCACGCTCGTCACACACTCACCACGACCGTCACACGCCCCCAAATGGTTATAACGTCCAGAACACAAACGTGGACACGGAATACCAATGCAGTCACGCACGTTCAACATTTCCTCCTAAATTCTCTCAACTTAAGTACGTGAGCCCAGCCACCCATGGATTTCTCAACAACTGAAATTTATGCTCATATATTCTCTCCAACGTAAAGCAAAGCTTGGGCTATAAATACATCATTGGTAGAACAACAAGACGACACACGACTTAGAGAATTTTACCCCGAATTGCTGCAGAATTTATTTTTGTTCTTGTTTGTTCCCTTTTCATTCGTTGTTCACCATTACCTGAAATAGTGATAGTTTCTCACATCGAGGAGCTATTGCACCGTAGTTAGAATTTATTTTTAATCTTGCCTTCATCATTCATTGTTCCTGTACGATCGAGCAAAAGCCTACCGACTTGTGGAGAAATTGCTAGAACCGAATTATCGCTTGTTTATCAGGTTCTTATTATTACTTTAATAATAGCATTATTGTTTTCCCACTGCCATGTCTAATTTATTGTTTTGTAGTTTATATTTATGCGTGTTTGTTTTAATTAATATGTCTAGCTAAATCCGATTTATCGGTATGTAATTAAGTTAACCGGAATGGATTCGATAAAAATAAGCTAAAACCATAAACAGCTTAATTTCTGGCTGTGATTTCTTAATTAAAATTGGACTTTTATTACGAGAGTAAAAAGGTAGCAAAGGTTAGGATTAAGACTACGAGAGTATGAGATTTTAACCGAATAGCTGAAATCGGGCATTGGGTTTAAAAACAACGAGAGCGCTTTAAGGTTAATTAGATTGTATTGATTTTCAAAAAGTATTTTTAAACTCAAATGGGCTAGCGAGAGCAGACATTATGATTTAAGAGTATAGTCCAAAGCAATAACCACGAGAGTGTGAGGTGAGGGATTTTACACTGATATTTTCTACAGAAATATAATGTGACTTATTTTTATACGCTTAGGTTTTATTGAATCCATGATGGTACACTAAGTTACGTACCGATATCCTAATATCAACTAGTTTATTTTAAATTTTAGATTCCCTTTAGTTTCCCGTTTGAACTTAAAACTAAAATATCTTCGCCTTAGCTAAACACAGTAGCAAACCGTAGCACCAGGTTGATTATCAAGTCCCAGTGGGATCGATATCTTTATTACTACACGATAGGCTGTACGCTTGCAGTTAGTAACCGTTTGGCGTGGATGTGAGCTAGTAGGAACGGAGCTGCATTGATTGGTTCGGGAAGGAGATTACAGCGAAGGAAAAAGAGCTCCTTGGAGTTGACTTTGTGGTTGCTGTCCCTCGCGAAGATTGTGTGTCCTAGAACTCTGTGAAAATATCGTATTGCTGGGTTATGAATATAAGTTGCGTTGAGGCTGTCCCAGCTTGTAGCAGCTACACCTGTGAGTTGATTCCAAAGTTAGAAAGCTTCCTGGAACCAGGCATCGTAAGGCAAACGACAATGGACATTCTCGCCATGATGGAATCCAAGCATTTGGGCAAGTCGGTTTTGGACCACCGAATACTCTGAACCAAACATTCGGAATGTAGCTACACCAGAAAGTTGATTTGTATCTCTCGAAGGTGTAACATAAGTGAATGAACTAAGAAATTCCAGAGTCAGAGCTTCATAGGTAGGCTGCCCTTGTGTACAGAGTTGCCATAAACCGGCATTTTGAAGCATCCAACGGACACCCTCGAGCATACCCAACTCTTCAAGGCTGGCAGTGTTGATGTACCTCGTCGGTTGGAATGAGCGTTGGTAGAAGATAATGTAATTCGCACTTTGGCAGTCACCAGATTCTCCCTCTCTGAATGTAACAACGGAAAGGTCAGGAGCTTGTCTGGTGTGTCTAGCCATGGTGCATGCAAAGTGAAATAGATTGAATGGAGGAAGTGGGTATGAGTAAGAGTTGTTATGTGAGAATGAGAATGCTTTGTGTGGTTTAAATAAGAGAGTTTGGGAATATGAAGTGGTGGAAAGAAATTGGGATTTAATGTGAGGGTTTTATGGAGAGTAATGGGTAGTGGGATGGTTAAGGAAGTGAAAAGAGAGTGGGGTGTTTGAAGAGAAAATGAAGAGAAAAGAAGATGAAGAGGAAGGGTCCCTATTTAAAACAGAGGGCGCGTTAAAATAAGTGAGACGTTCGTCACGGACCTGTCACGGTCGTAAGACGTGTAACGGCCGTTACAAGGGCGTTACGCCCGTCAAGCTCACAAAATTGGCATTCTCACAGAAAGCTTAACATAAGCTGGCACATAACATATATTGGAAAATGGTAATTATTAATAGCAGTAAAATACTTGATAAATGTAAGAATATATATAAAATGACATAAATAAATTAAAATCAGCAGGAACATTATATCAACAACACAACCACTAGCAGTGAATACGAATTGAATACTTTATTAAAGAAATTGGAAATTGATAACAGTGTACTCAAAGTAAAATTGCAGTAGTATATTAAAGTTGAAATTGGACTGAAATAAACTTGTTCCTTGACATTAAAAATGACAGTAAAGTAAATGGTTCTAAAAACATTAAAAGCAAAGCAATAAAATGGAAAAATGCAGTGTGACAGTATTAGCCACGTTGTTTCTTCAAGGATTCCACAGCCTAGTTTTGATGATCAAATTGCTCCACATAGATGTCCATTAGGGTAATGACATCAAGGCACATAGTTTTGAGTTCATCCTTTACCTCAGCAATCTCAGTTTTGAATCCATCCATAGTGTCAAGGATGGTTGTCAAAATTTTAGCATATGCACTAGTGTCAGGCTCAATAAAATTATGGTAGTTCGGAGGGGTTTCAGGGTCGGTTTCAGCTTTGGAGATAATATCATCATAATACTCATAATCTTGTGGTGTCTCAGGAGGTGATAATGGAGTGTTCTTAAGTTCACTCAACTCATAAAGCCAATTATTACGGTTATGGACACTTGTTCGCTCATGGTTCGGTAGAGTGAATAAGTGGACAACCTTATTAGTAATTAAGTAGTCAAAGGGAGCAGGTCCTAAGTTTCCAACGGTGCGTCGGTTAAAACAGAATTCCAAGTTCATAGGACGAATCGTAACTAAGGGTGTAAGTCTGTTTAGCCGGTACCTAAGTCCAATGACGTTCGCAATTATAGTAACTAAGCCTCCTATTATGATTGGGGTATTAGGTTCCTGTGCAATGCAAATAAAGGTTTCCATCATGAAGGTGACTGCATTAACATGACGGCCTTGGGAAGCACAGTATAAGATGAATAGTTCATCCTTTGACACTAAAGTATTGTTCTCTTCTTTTCCAAATAAGGTGTGGGCTAGAATGATGTGAAAATAATGAATGGCAGGGTTGTGTATTTCATCAGAATGCATGTCATTTGGCTCAGGGTGGTTATTTCCAGTTAGACTACCCCAAAAGTAATTCAGTTCAATATCCATGAGTTCTTCTTGGGTGGCTGTAAAGACAGATGGGCCACTAGGAAATCCTAAAAGGTCAGCTAAGTCTCTTTGGTTATAAGTGTAATCAATACCAAACAACCTAAAACAAATCAGCCCCTTATTAGCTCTGAAACCATGATCAGGTAGGTAAACTAGGGAGCTAAGAAACTCAAGTGTAAGCTCACAGTAGGTAACAAATCTCTTTCTAGTAGCAGCATTCTCCCAACCCAATTGGATGAATAAAAACAAAACACTATCATGGATACCTAGGCTGTCCATGGTAGGTCCATCATAATACAAAGTCATTGCCATGCTTTTCTTGGCCAACACGTCAAATTTCTCTCTCTGAGCTCTACCTCTGAATATAGTTTCCATAAAATCTACTTGTTGCATGATGAATACTAGTGGAGAAAATAAAATCAGAGGGAAAAGGAGAAGGTAGAAAAACTTTAAAATCCTGTAGCATGTAATTATAAGATCAGCACAACAATTTCCATAAAAAATTTTAAATTTTTGAGAAAATAAATGCAAATGAAAAAGTAATGAAAATAAGATTAAGAAAGTAAAAGGAAACAAAAAAATGAAAATAGAGTTAAGAAAAATGTAAAGAAATTTAAAAAGAAATGAAAATAAAAGAAAGTTAAAGGGAAAGAAAAACAATCTCGTGAGTTGCCTCCCACTAAGCGCTGTTTTTAACGTCGTAAGCCTGACGAAAGCTTAGTGATAATTCAGTTATAGGGATGAGCGGGCAGCTCTGGAAGTCTTAGGCTATTCAAATAGTCTTTGTTTGCAATATTATGATAATGTTTTAAACGTTGCCCGTTTACTATGAATGGTTCACTATTTCTTCCTTTTATTTCTATCGCTCCACTTTGAAAAACTTTAGAAATTTCAAAGGGTCCAGACCACCTAGATCTAAGTTTTCCTGGAAAAAGCTTAAGTCTCGAATTAAATAGGAGCACGACGTCTCCCACACTAAATTCTTTTCTAAATAAGCGCTTATCGTGCCATCTCTTAGTTCTTTCTTTATATATGCGGGCGTTCTCATAAGCATCTAGTCTTAGTTCTTCTAATTCATGCAAATCTAAGATTCGTTTTTCTCCTGCGGCAGCGTAATTTAAATTGAGGGTTTTAATAGCCCAATAGGCTTTGTGCTCTATTTCTACCGGTAGATGACAAGATTTTCCATAGACTAACTTAAATGGAGTGGTTCCTATGGGGGTTTTGTAGGCTGTCCTATAAGCCCATAAAGCTTCATTAAGTTTAGCTGACCAATCTTTCCTAGAGGTAGCGATAGTCTTTTCTAAAATTTGTTTTATTTCTCTATTTGAAACCTCGACTTGTCCACTGGTTTGTGGATGATATGGTGTTGCCACACGATGTTTGACTCTGTATTTTGATAGCAGTTTATCGAATATTTTAGATATGAAATGGGAGCCACCGTCACTAATGACGAGTCTTGGCACACCAAATCTAGGGAAGATTATGTTCTTAAAGAGCTTTATCACTAATCGTGTGTCATTTGTAGGATAAGCTACAGCCTCGATCCATTTGGAAACGTAATCGACAGCGACGACTATGTACTTGTTACCAAAAGAGGACGGAAATGGTCCCATGAAATCTATTCCCCATGCATCAAAGACTTCTACTTCTAGAATGCCCCTTTGAGGCATTTCATTGCGTCTAGAGACGTTACCAGTGCGTTGACATCGGTCACAATTTATAACTGCGATATGGACATCTTTCCATAGAGTAGGCCAAAAGAGGCCAGCTTGCAAAATCTTAGCACAAGTCTTTGAAGTGCTCGCGTGCCCACCATAGGGCACGGAATGACAATGAGAAATTATGTCTTCCACCTCGTCTTCGGGTACACAACGACGAAAAATACCATCGGCGCCCCTCTTGAAGAGAAGTGGTTCGTCCCAATAATAGTGTTTAAGGACGTGGAAGAATTTCTTCTTTTGTTGATAGGTTAGATCAGGTGGTAGTACTCCAGCTGCTAGATAGTTGACAAAGTCAGCATACCATGGCAGCGTGGTCTTAGTGTAAACAGATTCTACCACTTCATTAGTTTCTGTATCAGTATAAGTCAGGGATTGTTCAATTATATTACCTTATAACTGGGCTAAGAGTCTTTCATAAGGGAAATCGTCATTAATTGGTACTTGTTCTGGTTGGATATTCTCCATTCTTGACAGGTGGTCAGCTACTACATTTTTAGTGCCTTTCTTGTCCTTGATTTCTAAGTCGAATTCTTGTAGGAGTAGAATCCACCTCAGAAGCCTTGGTTTGGCATCCTTTTTGCTTAATAGGTGCCTGATTGCGGCGTGATCGGTGTAGATGATTATTTTTGCTCCTACTAGTTAGGAACGAAATTTATCCAATGCGAACACGACAGCCAAGAGTTCCTTTTCTGTGGTAGCGTAGTTCATTTGTGCATGATCCAAGGTTCTACTGGCATAGTAGATTGCGTGAAGCTTTTTGTCCTTTCTTTGTCCTAGGACTGCACCTACAGCATAATCACTCGCGTCGCACATGATTTCGAATGGTTCATTCTAATTTGGGGGTTGCATAATGGGTTGCTTGAGTGTTTGAAATGCATCCAAGCATTTGTCATTAAAGATGAATTCAGCATCTTTCATTAACAGCTCAGTTAGGGGTTTGGTTATCTTAGAGAAATCTTTAATGAAACGTCGATAAAAACCGGCGTGTCCTAAGAAACTTCTTATCTCTCTAACAGTTTTCGGTGGCTGGAGATTTACTATAACTTTGATTTTTACTTTGTCGACTTCGATTCCTCTGTCGGATACTATATGTCTTAGCACGATTCCTTGTCAGACCATGAAATGGCATTTTTCCCAATTGAGCACTAAGTTGACACTTACACATCGTTCGAGCACCATTTCGAGGTTTGATAGACATCCTTCAAAACTTTCCCCACAGACAGAGAAATCGTCCATAAAGACTTCCATTATACCGTCTAAGAAGTCAGAGAAGATGGACATCATGCATCTCTGAAATGTTGCGGGTGCGTTACATAATCCGAAAGGCATTCGCCGGTAGGCAAAGGTTCCATAGGGACATGTGAAAGTAGTCTTTTCTTGGTCGTCAGGATGGATAGGAATTTGGAAGAATCCTGAATATCCGTCTAAATAGCAAAAATGGGTGTGTTTAGCCAGGCGTTCAAGCATTTGATCTATGAAGGGTAAAGGGAAATTATCTTTACGAGTGGCTTTGTTTAGTTTCCTGTAGTCGATACATATTCTCTATCCGATTTGAGTACGTTGTGCTACAGATTCGCCTTTTTCATTATTGATGATTGTAACACCTCCTTTCTTGGGTACCACGTGAACTGGGCTAACCCATTCACTATCTGATATTGGGTATATGATTCCTGCTTCTAACAGCTTTTGCACTTCTCTCTTAACGACATCACTCAGAATGGGGTTGATTCTCCTTTGATGTTCTCTAGAGGTTTTACAGTCTTCCTCAAGCATGATGCGATGCATACAGATAGAGGGACCTATTCCTTTCAAATCTGAGATGTTATAGCCTAAGGCAGTCGGGTACTTTCTCAGGATATGCAATAATTTCTCAGTTTCTATTTGTCCTAAATCTGCGTTAACTATAACTGGTCGTTCGAGTTCTGTATCTAGGAATTCATACCTTAGATCTTTGGGCAATGTCTTTAGTTCTACAGTTGGTTTCTTTGGGCAAGGCATAGGGTCAGGAGTGAGTGCGAGACATTCACTTAGACTATTATCTTGGTATTCACCACGCCAATTATCATCTTCAAAAATTGGTGGCATCAGAATTCTCAGCACTTCAGAATACGTGTTTTGGTGTTTTTCCATTTCTTTAACGCATTCATCAATTACATCTAGGAAGCAGCACGAGTCTTCTATAGCAGGTGCTTTGAATAATTGTGAGAGGATAAATTCTACTTTTTCTTCACCAACCTCGAAAGTCAGTTTTCCGTTTTTCACATCTATGATGGCTCCGGCAGTAGCTAGGAATGGTCTTCCTAAAATGATAGGGATGTTTGAGTCTTCCTTGATGTCCATGATTATGAAATCTGTAGGAATATAGAATTGTCCTATACGTACTGGAACGTTTTCTAGCATTCCTAGAGGAAATTTCACTGATCTATCAGCTAGTTGTACAGACATTCTTGTTGGTCTCAGTTCTCCCATGTTGAGCCTATTACAAATAGACAAGGGCATTAAGCTGATGCTGGCTCCTAAATTGCATAGGGCTTTGTCTATGACGGACTTTCCAATCACACATGGTATAGAGAAACTACCAGGATCTTTTAGCTTAGGAGGCATGTTGTTTTGGATTATAGCGCTACATTCTGCAGTAAGCATAACGGTTTCAGTATCCTCGAGCTTTTTCTTGTTAGTTAATATTTCTTTTAAAAACTTAGCGTATGAGGGCATTTGTGTGATTGCTTCTGTAAAAGGTATTGTGACATTCAATTGTTTCAGAAATTCAACAAATTTCTTAAATTGCCCTATGTTTTTAGATTTACCGAATCTTTGGGGATACGGGATAGGTGGTTTATAAGGTGGCGGAGGCACATATGGTTCTTCTTTCTCTTCGGCCTCTTTGCCATTATCTTCCTTCTCGTTTTCCTTTGGTTCGCCTTCCTTTTCAGACTCCTTACTAGGTTTTTGGTACATGGTTGGATTTTCGATCCTTGGGTCAGTGGATCCTTCTAGTTCTGTTCCACTCCGAAGTGTTATAGCATTTGCATGTCCCTTCGGATTAATTTGAGTTTGACCTGGAAGGTTCCCAGTTGGAGTAGCGGTAACTGCTTGTTGTTGAGCCACTTGTGAGATTTGTGTTTCTAACATTTTGTTGTGAGTGGCTAGAGCATCAACCTTGTTGGCTAATTGTTTGATTTGCTCACCGGTGTGAACATTCTGGTTAAGGAACTCCTTGTTTTGTTGAGCTTGTGTAGCAATGAAGTTCTCCATCATAATTTCAAGGTTTGACTTCCTAGGAACGTTGGGAATGTTAGCAGCAGGTTTTTGATATCCTGGTGGCACAGCAGGCGCTTGGCCAGGTGCATACAGAGCGTTATTATTCTTGTACGAAAAGTTTGGATGGTTCTTCCAACCAGGATTGTAGGTATTTGCATATGGGTTTCCTTGAGCATAATTCACTTGATCAGCAGAGACTCCTGCTAAAATTTGGCATTCGGGGGCAGCATGTCTGGGTACTCCGTATAATTCGTAGTTTGGTGCTATGGCAGCCATGGTGGCTGCGGGTGTTATGGTCAAGTTGTCTATCTTTTGAGCAAGGGCATCTACCTTAGCATGGACATGATCAAGACTACTAAGTTCGTACATTCCACCTTTCATTTGAGCTTTTTCCACTGGCGTTCTTTCACCTCCCCATTGGTAATGGTTTTGAGCCATGCGTTCGATGAGTTGATAGGCTTCGGTATAGGGTTTATCCATAAGTGTACCACCATCGGCGGCATCTATTGTCATTCTTGTATTGTACAAGAGACCATTGTAAAACGTATGGATGACTAACCAATCTTCAAGACCGTGATGCGGACACATCCTCATCATATCTTTGTATATCTCCCATGCATCGTAAAGAGACTCAGTATCTTTTTGTCGAAATCCATTAATTTGGGCTCTCAGCATAGCTGTCTTGCTTGGTGGGAAATATCGTGCTAAGAACACCTTTTTTAACTCATCCAACGTAGTGACGGAATTTGACGGCAAGGATTGCAACCAAGCCCAAGCTCTGTCTCTTAATGAGAAAGAAAAAAGACGTAGTCTTATCGCGTCTGTAGTCACACCATTTGCCTTCACTGTGTCTGCGTGCTACAGGAATTTGGTCAAATGTTCATTAGGATCGTCCGTAGGATTTCTAGAGAATTGATGTTGTTGTACGACTGACAGCAATGAGGGTTTCAACTCGAAATCGTTTCGGTTGATAGCGGGGGAAGCAATGTTGTTATGTGGTTCTTGCTTAGATGGGGTAGCATAATACTTAAGAGGACGGTTCTGTAATCCTTCGGCCATGTTTCGTTCTTTAACTGGTTCAGGAGTATTAGCAAGAAGATCGGGAATATTATACTCGCGTTGATACTCTAGTATTCTGCGTCTTAAATGTAAGAAACGCTCTAATTCGGTGATTGGTGGTTGCAAGTCTTCGCTTTGTGAGCGAGTACTTGGTATTCAATCGAGAAAAAGAAAAGGAAATAAAATTTGTTACCTTAGTCTATACTGCGCAACAAAGAATTGCACTATTGACTAAATCAAAGTCCCCAGCAACGGCGCCAAAAACTTGATCGCGACTTCCTGAGTTTAACGGTTATTAACTGCAAGCGCACAGCCTATCACGTAGTAATAAAGATATTAATCCCACAGGGACTTGATAATCAACCTAGTGCTACGGTTTGCTACTGTGTTTAGCTAAGACGAAGATATTTTAGTTTTAAGTTCAAACGGGAAACTAAAGGGAATCTAAAATTTAAAATAAACTAGTTGATATTAGGATATCGGTACGTAACTTAGTGTACCATCGTGGATTCAATAAAACCTAAGCGTATAAAAATAAGTCACATTATATTTCTGTAGAAAATATCAGTTTAAAAGCCCTCACCTCACACTCTCGTGGTTATTGCTTCGGACTATACTCTTAAATCATAATGTCTGCTCTCGCTAGCCCATTTGAGTTTAAAATTACTTTTTGAAAATCAATACAATCTAATTAACCTTAAAGCGCTCTCGCTGTTTTTAAAACCAATGCCCGATTTCAGCTATCCGATTAAAATCTCACACTCTCGTTGTCTTAATCCTAACCTTTGCTACCTTTTTACTCTCGTAATAAAAGTCCAATTTTAATTAAGAAATCGCAGCCAGAAATTAAGTTGTTTCTGGTTTTAGCTTATTTTTATCGAATCCATTCCGGTTAACTTAATTACATACCGATAAATCGGATTTAGATAGACATATTAATTAAAACAAACATGCATAAATATAAACTACAAAACAATAAATTAGACATGGCAGTGGGAAAACAATAATTCTATTATTAAAGTAATGATAAGAACCTGATAAACAAGCGATAATTCGGTTCTAGTAATTCCTCCACAAGTCGGTAGGCTTTTGCTCGATCGTACAGGAACAATGAATGATGAAGGCAAGATTAAAAATAAATTCTAACTACGATGCAATAACTCCTCGATGTGAGAAACTATCACTATTTCAGGTAATGGTGAACAAGGAATGAAAAAGGGAACAAACAAGAACGAAAATAAATTCTGCAGCAATTTGGGGTAAAATTCTCTAAGTCGTGTGTCCTCATGTTGTTCTATCAATGTTGTATTTATAGCCCAAGCTTTGCTTTACGTTGGAGAGAATATAGGAGCATAACTTTCAGTTGTTGAGAAATCCATGGGAGACTGGGCTCACGTACTGAAGTTGAGTGAATTTAGGAGGAAATGTTGAACGTGCGTGACTGCATTGGTCTTCCGTGTCCACGTATGTGTTCTGGACGTTATAACCATTTGGGGCGTGTGACAGTCGTGGTGAGTGTTTGACGAGCGTGGTAGCCTTTGGAATTGTGTGACGGTCGTGGTGAGTGTGTGATGGTCGTCACGCACACCACTTTCCATTTTCTGCTTTTTTTCTTAGTCATTTCTTCCTGTTTTCTTCTCATTTCTTCATGTCTTTCTACTTTGCTCCTTTTTAGCTTGGACAATGAAATACCTGCGAAAACACTAGAATACTCGCGGAATAATCGGAACTTAAGCCAAAATAACGTAATTATTAGTAATGGATCAAGGCAAATATATGATACATTTTCGTGTTATCAAACTCCCCTACACTTGAATCTTTGCTTGTCCTCAAGCAAATAGTCAGTAAGAACGAGGACAATATTTCTGAATCTTTGATAAATGGATTCTATCTCTGGAGTAGTATTTCCGAAAGCACCGTGAAGAGCAACCAAAGTCCACAGACCACCTAATTGACACCAACGGGTCAAATCTCCCTGTGCTTCAGGACCCCACGGTAACAACAAAGAATGTGCTAAACTATTAGCAGGAGTAAAGACTGCTGCAGTTAAGAAGTTACAACCTTCCAAATAGGAACTTGCCAATCCATGAGTATACCATGAAGTTACAAAGGTGGTACCTGTGAACCAACCCCCGACGGCAAAATAGGCGCAAGGAAAGAGCAATAGACCGGACCAACCCACAAAAACAAAACGGTCCCTCCGTAACCAGTCATCCATAATATCAAATAAATCATTTTGATCTTTGGTAAATTTACCAAGAGCTATAGTCATAGTAATCCTCCTATTCAACTACTTCAAACCATTTCCGAACACCTCCTAGCATTTTCAGCGATGGAGCCTTCCAGGCTTTTTTCATTTTATATATAATATGATTTCTCGTAGACTGTCCCTTCTTTTCTACTGGGGTTCGAATAGAAAAATTCTTTTTTTGTCCATTGATATCTAATCTAGGGCAAATCCATTAACTTAATTAATTGGCTTATTCCTTTCTATTCTAACAAAATTCAATAAGTCATGACTCGAAAATTGTCTTATGACTCATAAATCATCCTAGAAATACATTTTTAAAAGAACTATTCCATAAACAAATGATCGATCGCTTTTATTACTCTCGTTACCAGCGGATCCCCAGACATACTATTCTGCTTTTATCAAATAAGATTTTTTTTGAATCTTGTTCGTGAAATAAAAAAAATAGTTTTCTATATTATTCGAATTTGTATGTCTAGAAAACTACTAGAGGATCCTATTTTTACTTTCTATTTTACATTGATTTCTTTTATTGTATTCTTTGTTCTATTTTGATGTCATTCAGATGAATCTAATTCCGACGTATACCCTTTCTTGCGGATCGAGGTAATAATTTGGACTATTTTTCTCTATTTATTTTTTTTATCTATCTGTCCTATTTTTGAATATTCTAGGGAATTGGATTAATAATAATATATTCTAAGTGAAAGTTTCGTCCAATAATTTCCTTCTAAATCTCGTATACATCATAGATATGAAAACTAAATGTTTGATACTCGAAGTCATGATTGGATGAATTTTTCTATTCTTTTTATAGACATATCTTCTATTTTTATAGACATATCTTAAAGAAATAATAGAAATCAATTTGGATCTTTTCTTGTATTCGGAAAAAAGATATTTGGAAGTCAAATGAGTTGTCTGTTGGAACTTAGAATAAGCCCTCCCATTGGAGGAGAGGAGTAGCAATTGATTCCTATGAACAATAAGATTTTATCCAAAATATCGACGGATTCTTGTAGAGTTAGAACCAAAAAGGTATTAAAAACTGTAATACCCCAAATTTTGACCACTTAGATTTCCCATCATTGTGAAAGTCATCATCACAATATGGATGAACCATCATGCTTCATTAGTCTCCCCAAGGATGGGTGAGCATCCACTACAATCAAAATTAGGGTTTCAAGCCCTCTCTGAGTGCTTAGACAAAGGATCAATCAAGAAATGACATGATCTTCAACTTGTCTAATCTCTCAAACATCCACAATGGATCAAAAAGGACTTCCACTTCAAGGATTAAGCACAAGGCTGCTCCCTTCTAGGTGGATCAAGTCTCAAGATCGACAGTGTCACCAAATTAGGGTTTTGGTCGACCAGGGCCTCCAGATGGAAATTTTCATCCGGGCACAAGGCAATGATCCAAAACATAACCTAATATACTTCATGGAACCTCATGAACCCATGCATCAAGTCAATTTTGCCTCAGGGGATGCATTCATCAAAAATCAGGAATTAGGGTTTCTTGACCTAATTCACCCCTAAGTTGACTTTTGGGACAGACCATGAGCCAAGACCTCAAGAGATGATTTGAGGGTCTCTAATATACCATATTGATCCATTTGGAACAATGGATTGATCCAAGAAGTTTGAGCAACAAGTCTCAATTTCATCTGTACCACAATTAGGGTTTTAAGAGAAAAGTCAACTGTAACTTTGACTTTTGACCAAGACATGCTCCCAAACCCTAATACATGATTGAATATACCCTATGACACCCATGGAACATGTCCATCAAGTTTGATTTAGGTCAAGGACATGATTTCCTGAAGAATTGCACAGTTTGGAATTCATCTGATAAAAAGTCAACTGTGCACAAAAGTCAACTTTGACTTTTTGAGATTTTTCACCAAAATGGATTTTTAACCCTAAAATGATGTTAATGTATGATTTGAATCATCATTCATCAAGAAAAATCAAGAAAAGTGAGATAACTTGTAAAAGGGGTAACCATAAAACTTAGAAATTTTTCTAAGTTAAAAATAAAGTGGCAAAGGTACCAACTTTGGAGGACCATAACTCCTAAACCACAAGGCCATTTTTTCTCATCCAAATATGGATTTGTAGCCCTCATTATCACCTACAAAAACTTTAACTACAATTCATTCCAATTCATTAAGGATTTTGAGTTATGGAGTAATCAAAGTGGCTGAAAAGTGAAAATGTCACTTTTTCCAACACTTAGTGAAATTTTCACTAAGTCAGATTCTGCCTCACTTTTTGCCAAATGTAGGGGGATTTTTCACTTGGAATCAAAAGAGATCAAAACCAAACTTGTTCAAACATTTGTTGTATCATGTAAGAGCTTTCCAAAATGGCCAAGAACATTGCCAAATTCAACATACACCATGAGATACAACATTGCCAAGTTGCCTTGCTGAAATCTATCAAGGCAAGGCAGAATTTGCAACTTTGGTCGATTTGCCAAAATCAGCCAAATTCAATTGCTCCTATCCACTTGGACAAATTAGAGGATTGAATCTAAAGGGGACAATCACTGAGCCAAGCCTCCAAAGTCTATGGGACAAGAAATAGCATGTTGAACCTAGAATGGCCAAAATAGGGACAAGACTTCAAATTTGGAATGAGGCATTCAATGGAACCATCAAGGTGGCATGGACTGAGCCATTCTCATCTGAAATCAGTTAAGACTTATCCAAGACCAAGGGGACCAAAGCTCTGTGCCCTAACCTCTTGTCAATGGCTAGAGGAGACTTGGATTTTCATTTACCAACATTGGCCAAACCTACTTACCAGCTGCCATTCACTATTCCTTGCAAAACAAACTTGCTCTACTATAAATAGAGCTCAATTGTGATTAGTTTGAGTACACCAAAGCCATCTAACAGATGCTTTCCTCAAAATCTCTTCTTTCACTCCAATTTTGCCTTCTAAGGCAAGTCACTATCGGGTTTTGAGTTTAAGAGCAATTCCAATCAAACCAATCACTCACACTCCTCACATACATCACATATGAGCTGATCAAACACTTAGATTACTTCTGAAACATCAATTTCACAAAATCACTAGCTGGTTGCTCAAGGTTTTAACCAAAGTGCAGCTGAGGTACCACAAAATGATCCAGCCAATTTCAATCAAGTCCAACCATCCAAACACAATCCATAGGGTGTAGGGAAGCTGTTCAGATCATCACCACTCATCTGTAACACCTCCAAATCAAAAATCACTTTGATCTTGCTGTCACGACTTGGAGGTAAGCACATACTTGGTCATCTCTCAATCTATGCATATTTCCTCGCACAATAATTTGGCCATATGTTCATAATCATGCATGGAATGTTTTCACTCAATTAATTACATTGTTTGAATCGTGTATCAAAAATCCTAGCCTTCATGCAGAAATTAGGGTTCTTGAGGTCTCTTCGTGATTTCTTGTTGTATGTTTAATTTAAATGAAATTAAAGTACATAGACATGATCGTGAGGTTGAGACGAGCATAATGATATGTGGATTGCATAATATGATTGTGTATTCATGGAGATTGGATAGAAAATGCAAATCTGAGAAACCAAGAACACGCGCGTGTTCTTCAGCTTGTTCTTGGCGCCATTTTTGAATAATTCAAATATTTGAATTTTGTGATTTTGTTTAATTGATTCAAAAATTAATTTCTCTCTGAGTTTTAATGATTTTGAGTTTATTCTTTTTTTAATAATTCACAAAAATGTCAAAATATTTTATTTTAAAAAAAAATCCCAAAAATATTGTTTATTTCATATAATTGATATTTTTGTAAAGAATTAATATTTTAATTGTTTTTGGCATTTTAAATATTTTTTCTACATTGATTTTGCAACTTTTAATGCTTTCTAATTATTTTGTAGGTCAATACTTAATTTTTGAAGCATTAATCCAAGATCACAATTTGTTTTCCATGTGTTAAACAATTTTTGATCATTTTAATTGAATTTTTATTCAATTAAATACATTTTGAAAACAAATTAGGGTTTTGGATTAATTCAACCCTCATAAATCATTTTCAAAACTTCTTGGGCCTCTTGAGAGAGTGTAAGACCCATCCCCCTTGTACAAAAACTTTTTGGACCTCATCCATTGTATAAGTCCCTCTGTACAAGTAAACGGCGCGATCGTCGCCCGTTTAAAAATAAAAACCATCTGGGCCTACCCTCGAGTAGTAAGACCCATTTATTTTTTCTTAAACCTTTTTGGGCCTCTAATAGAGTGTAAGACCCAATCCTTTTTTTTGACCAAATCATTTTTGGGCCTCAGTATATTGTATAAGTCCCGATACCGTCAAAAACAAACGGCGCGATCGTCGCCTTTTCAAAATAACCCTTGGGCCTCTCCTTGAGCTATAAGACCCATTCAAAACACTTTGGGCCTTTATTAGAGTGTAAGACCCAATCCCCCTTTTGACCAAAACATTTTTGGGCCTCACTTATTGTATAAGTCCCTCTGCGTTAAAAGAAAACCTCGGCGCGATCGCCATTTTAAACGGAAAAATCATTTGGGCCTACCCTCGTGTTATAAGCCCCACTCTTTTTCTTTAAACCTTTTTGGGCCTCTTGAGAGAGTGTAAGACCCATCCCTTTGTACAGAAAACCTTTTTGGGCCCCAGTCACTTGTATAAGTCCCGCTGTACAAAGTCAAACAGTGCGCTCACTGATAAAACCCTGGGCCTCTCCTTGAGCTGTAAGCCCCAAATCTTTCCTTTTCAAAGCACATTCTCCTTTGATTTTGAATATACTGTTGTTTTCAATATTTCTTTGTTGAACAACTAACCAAACAGCATGGAAGCACTCCAACTGAGTAAGTGGTTATCGCTTTCGTTTACCGCTTTCATATTATAAACTGTATTGTGGGGCTGCTCACTGTAAGTCTCCTTTCATAAACTCATATCTACTGTGTAATAATAGTATAGATATTTCGAGTTTCCCCGGCTACTACGTCTAGAACTAGGTGACGCCGTTTCATTTATTCGTAGAAATAGACGCCTAGACCCCCAATAGGAGCACCAGATACAGTCTTCTCTTCGACTGTCCTCCTTAGGAATCGTCAAGAAGCTCTACTCCCCAAGATGAATGTATTCTCCGTGAATGGCATCTTTGAGTTTCTTCCCAATTCTCGAACTTTCCTAACTTGATCTATTCCTTGTGGATAGCTTGCCTTGAATGTCTCAGGATTTGGGTACCCACTACGGTCATAATCTTGGACCTTAACTAAGGAACCCTCTTTAAAAGCTAAAAGTCGCTGGATAGTAAACCTCGCACGTTTACCAGTGGTTTTTATCTTTAAAAGAGTTATCTCTCCTAATGGAAAGGAGATGATAGACCCACGGGCTTCTTAAAAGCATCGGCCTCCTCTTGGGCATTATACAAGGACCCTACGGCTTCTTAGAAGTATTCACAGCCTCCTCTTAGGCTTCGTATAATGATCTCTTCCTCCGGGAATGATAGCCTCCTCTTGGGCTTCGTACAAGGACCCGTCGGCTTCTTAAAAGTTTCCAGCCTCCTCTTGGGCTTCGTACAAATTGTCCCGACGACCTCCTAGAGGTATAGGAACAGAACATAGTCATCCTCATAGAACAGTCCTTTCATAGAGTCTACTACTGTTTCTCAAAGCATAGTACAAAAGATAAAACTCTAGACACGGACAGTCTAACTTCCTTGAGTCTCAAAGACATTCTCAAGCACCCTTCGTTAAATAGGAAGGAAACCCGCAGACTCGGATAGTCTCAATACCCTTTGGATTTCCCGTTTCCTCAAAGAGAAGGAAATATCCCTGATCCTCAAATTAAATCCATGTGTACAGTGTTACTCATATAAGAACTGATTTTCTCTTTTAAAATCAGTATATTGGATCTGTCACTCAACTGAAACAGTTACAATAGCCTCCATCTTGGGCTTCGTACGAGATACCAAAATTCTCCCCAGCGGAGTCAAACAACGTTTCAGCCTCTCTCTCGGGCTTTGTACGAGACACATAAGAGACTCCCTCGTTGAGTCAATCCCCCTTTCGCCTCCATCTCGGGCTTTATACAAGATACAAAAAGGTTCTTATTGAGCCAAACAAGCAACAGCCTCCATCTCGGGCTTCGTACGAGATACAAAAAACTCTCTTGTTGAGTCAAATAGCCTCCATCTCGGGCTTTATACGAGATACCAAAAGATTCCCACGTTGAGTCAAAACCTTTTTCGCCTCTCTCTCGGGCTTTGTACGAGACACAAATTAGCCTCCTCTTAGGCTTTGTATAAGAAAACCACTGGTTAATCCAATTAACCTTTTAGCATCAAAGCTGTGCCTCGTTCACAGTACACAAACATCAACAACTCCTTTCCCTTCATCTAATCGCTGTAAGCGGCAAGCCTCTGGATCATCTACATCCATGCCACTGTCCCTCTTTTAGCATGAGAAATTCCTAAGGAAAGATGGCATTGCTCTACACTGAGTTAAAGTCTTCTCCTTCAGGTTAAAACCCTTTCTTCAGAAATTATGGCATTGCTCGGATCCGCGTATCCTAGTTAAAGTAATTCTCCTTCCCCCCTCTTTAGAGATTACAAATTCTCTCTAAAGTCAAGGTCATTCAGCTTGACGTCTTGGGCTTTGAACAAGACACAAATAGACCTTCAGCTTCACATCTTGGGCTTTGAACAAGATACAAATCACCTTTTGCTTCACGTCTTGGGCTTTGAACAAGACACCAAAAACCAATTTCCTCCCATAGAATAGGAGGAACTACGAACGCTCTGATTTCCCTGTTTCGGTAAACGAGAATACGTAGGCATAAGATCGAAAGAAAAGATCTTAGCGAGCGCAATCAACAAAAAAAACAAATCCCATATCTCCGTCAATCAAAAGCAGTAATTCAAAAGCACCAGTCCTAACATCCTAATCCTTGTTCCCCGCCAGAAACCTTCTGCCCAAGTAAAAAAGAAAGAAAACAGTATTGGCGAAAATACAAATAACCAGTACAAAGGCCCCCCCACATTGATAGCATCCGTAACCTAACAGACCGTTGTTTAAACTCAGTATGCAAGCAGGGTTAATTGGAGACATCTATTTCCCTTCCTTATTCAGCTCACAATAGGATAAAAAATGAATCGACCTGTAGTTAAAGCTCAAACCGCAGAGAGCGACCAGCGCTTAAAAACCGCGTCCAAAATCGCTTGCTACAGAAAAAATGGTGCCCACCGTGGGGCCTTTCAAAGTTAGATCTAGGCACGGTCTTCCTTCTCTTCACTTGTGTGAATACCACAGATTGGGGCTTCCGCCGGGGAACCCATTTCTGTCAGGAACTTAGGAATCATAGCTTCATTAGGTCTAGGATGATTAGGACAAATATATATACTGCTTTTCCTAATTGCTATACGTGTTTATTTTTCTGCTACTGGGAATGCGTGTGATGCCGCATGTGGTGAGAATGAGTATACAGCTAGAAAAGCCAAACCCTTTCGTAGTGCGGAAGCTATCGGAAATAGCTGTTACGTGATACTACCCTCATTTGAGGCTGGTGATCTATTCTCGGTGAATAGCACTTACTCTAAGATTGCTCTACAACTCACTAGCGATCCGCTTGTTGTTTTGCTTTCCTGGGAGGAGCTGATGATAATGAGTACAGGTACAAAAATCACCCTAGTATAAACCTTTGGGGATGGGTAGAGCCTTGACTTCATGACAATGACCCTCTGACCCCATGTTTTTTCTATGTTTTTGTGTGCTGCATTCATGCATTCATTTAATAAAACATTAAAAAATTCAAAAAAAAACTTCTCTTCTAGTCTCTCTGTTTTTCAAATTAAACTAAGACTGTGATTGCAAATATCAGAGAAGAGGATTACGCTGATGGATTTTGGTAGAAGGAGAACTCACCAGTATACCTTCAAGGTTCCAAAGCTAGCGGATTTGAGAAAGTTAGCGAGGATGATCGTTAACCCAGAGGCTTTCAGAGCCAAGCACGGTGGTTTGCTACCCCTGTTAAGAGTCCATGTGATTAAGGGGATCATGGACGCGCTCATTCAGTTCTACGATCCGGTTTATCACTGTTTCACATTCCCGGATTACCAGCTATCACCAACGCTGGAGGAGTATTCTCATCTGACTGATTTACATATCACTGATCGAGCTCCATTTTCTGGACTGGAAGAAATTCCAAAGAATCAGACTATTGCAATAGCAATTCATTTGGACGAGTCTGAGGTCAGGACTCACATGACCACTAAGGGTGGCATCCAAGGTTTGCCAGCCCAGTTCTTGACAAAGAAAGGCTATGTACTTCGCTAGTATAGGGAACGGGACTGCTTTTGAAAGCATCTTTGTCTTGCTCACCTACGGGTTATTTTTGTTTCCCAACATCAATAACTTCGTCGATATCAACGCTATTAAGGTTTTTCTCATTGGAAACCCTGTGCCGACTTTGCTCGCAGATGCGTATCATTCTGTACACTTGGGGAATTTGTACAGCGGAGGGGAGATCACATGCTGTGTACCTTTGCTTTACAAATGGTTTATCTCTCACTTGCCCAAGTCTGCTGCTTTTTGGGATTGCAAGAGTGTCTTACGTTGGTCGTAGAAGATCATGTCTCTTACCAACTCCGATATAGATTGGTGTAATAGGATTTATGAGGGAATCAGAATCATTGACCGTTGTGGAAACTTCCCCAGCGTACCCCTCATAGGAACTAAAGGAGGAATCAACTATCATCAGATATTAGTTCTTCGTCAATTTGGATACCCGATGAGACACATCCCACTAGGTGTTCATCTGGAAGGTCTTTTCTTCAAGGAAGGAGAAAATGACAGAGCACTAAAGATGGAAATAGTGCAAGCTTGGAAACATGTTCATAAGAAAGGACGAGAGTCTCTGGGAAAACCGGACTGTGTCTCGGTGGAGCCTTATCTCCATTGGGTACAAACTAGAGCTCTCAAGCTAAAGATGCCTTATCCTCGTTACGGAATTCTTCCACCGAGGGAAACTGTCATGTACTTCATGACGGAAACTGAAAAGCTTCAGGTTACTCTCAACAAAGTTCAAAAGGAAAGAAGATCTTGGAAGAACAAGTACCGCACCCTCGACGTAGAGTGTATCCAAATACAACAATTACTGAAAGAGAAAGATGCTCTGATTGAAATTTTGGAGCAGCATGCTGTGGAGAATCAAGATGACCAAAGGAATTTGCTCGCTCCTTTCACCTGGCAAAGGAATGACAACCCGACAACGGCCCAAGCGCCCCGGTCAAAGAAGAGGACTCGGGACCCATTAGTTTAGGTTTCTGTTTCTGCACTTTGTAATCTACTGTATTTCCATTTCTGTAATCCTTTGGAATTCAATAAAAAGGGGTTTCCCCACTGTTTGATATTTGCAATCTAATTGTCGAAGTTTATTTTGATTAAACCAAAAGAACAATTAATATAATCATTGCATTCATCATTCTCACATCGCGTATTCTTCTTCCCTATGAATCTCACGTTTGTGTCTCGGTTCTAGAGTCAAACTATCTCATTCGTATAATACTCGGGCCAATCGTCAGGAAAAGATGGATGATCTTGAGGAAGAAAACAGAGAGTTGAAAGAAGAGATCGACGCTCTAAGAGAGGATATGAGAAAGCTTCGTAACGACATGCAAGCCATGGCAGAAGCTCAGCTACAAAGAACTGTGATCTCAGAGATCACCTCAACGCCCATCATAGAAAAGCATGATCCTAGGTATCAGATGCCGAAAGATCGTCCTTGGGGCATGCCTGTTAACTATATCCCGGAAGGATATGTTCCGCCGATCACTGAAGATCAGGGAATCGCAACAGAAGCCGCTGGGCCTGAAGGTTACAGACTTCGGGAAAGCGAAGATGCCAGGGGCATACTCAAGACTCCTGAAGGTTACAAACTTCGGGAGGCGCCAAGACTTACTGCCGTAGTCACGGTACCACCCCCTGTGGTGCACACTGTCCCGGAAGGACAGATTCCACAGACACCTTCTGGTAAGAAGGACACTATGTTTGACAGAATGGATGAATTCCAGGGGCAGTTCTTGGAAATGCAGAAAGAGCTGCAAGCCATTCGCGGTCAGGATCTATTTGGAAAGGACGCCGCAGACCTCTGCTTGGTCCCCAATGTGAAAGTCCCGCACAAGTTCCAAGTGTCCGACTTTGAAAAATACAAGGGTAACTCTTGCCCTCAGAGCCATCTGGTGATGTACGCTCGGCGGATGTCAGCTCAGATGGAGAATCAGGACCTACTGATTCACTACTTCCAGGATAGTTTAACCGGTGCCGCACTCAAATGGTACATGGGTTTAAACCGTACTACGATCAGTACATTCAGAGATCTTGGTACTGCCTTCGTCCAACAATACAAATACAATTTGGACATGGCACCCGACAGAGATCAACTCAGATCAATGTCGCAAAAGGAAAAGGAAACCTTTAAGGAGTATGCTCAAAGGTGGCGTGAAATTGCCGCTCAGATTTGTCCACCTCTTGAGGAAAAAGAGATGACAAAGATCTTCTTAAAGACCTTAAGCTCATTTTACTATGACCGAATGGTTAGCATGGGTGTACGTCTTGAGGAAGCCGTCCGAGAAGGACGTTTGGTGAAAGACACTGGATCAACGAGCGGTACTAAAAAATACGGTAGTGCTCTCCCTAAGAAAAAAGAGCAAGATATTGGGAATATCTCTCTCGGAAAGCAAAGGCGACGTTATCAGCCAGTAGCAGCTGTTACTCCTGCTATCGGCCCCGCGCCTGTTCCTATGTATCAACCTCAGGTTGCGCAGAGCCAACCTAACCAACAAAGGACACAACAACCTCTTCAGCAGGCTCGTCCTCCATATAACAACAATCGTACATCACGGCCACCAGGATTTGATCCTATACCCGTAACGTACGCAGAGCTGTTTCCGTTACTGCTGGCTAAGGGGCACATTCAGACTAAGTCTCCCCTTTCAGTTCCGGAAAATCCGCCTTTTTGGTTTAAGGTGGACCAGACATGCCCTTACCATCAAGGAGGTTCAGGGCATAACATTGAGACTTGTCTCAATTTCAAATCCGACGTGCAAAAGCTTGTTAGGAGCGGGCTCTTATCTTTCAAAGATACGAATCCTAATGTTCTTACGAACCCGCTGCCTCAACATGAGAAAACTGCAGTCAATCTGATTGAGAAAGAGACTAACAATGTCTATCAAATTCACGATGTACTCTTATTGGGGACCAATCTGGTCAAGATACATTGTAGACAAAGTGGATATGGCCATGTGCCACCTCATAATTATCACCAGTGTGATATCTGCTCTAAAGACAACCAGGGATGTTCTATGGTGCAAGCAGCTCTACAGGAGCAAATGGATCTTGGATGGATCCAAGAGCACCGAGTTCGTGGAGTTAACATGGTTTACACGAATTCCAACGTCATTCAAAACCACGATATCTGTGCAATGAATGTCAACTTGGTGGCAATGCACTCAAGGCAAAGCCAGTATCATAATCTGCCACGGCACGATTATAGTTCCTGTCTGATTTGCTCGGTAAACAAACAGGGATGCTCTTTCATACAAGAGGCCCTCCAGCATCAGATGGATCTTGGATGGATCCAAGACTACCATGATAGGAACTCCTATCAAATCAACATGGTTCAGATCTTTGACATTCGCGTGATGAATACCAACCTGGTAGAGTTACATGCTGAGCAGGTCCGACTCGGATTCTTAATATCACATGATTATCAAAACTGTAAAGTGGGTTGCGAAAATGATCGAGGTTGTACCCTTGTCCAGGAGGCACTTCAGCACTTGTTAAATCACTGGTGGATGCCAATCTATATGGACGAAGATACTCAGCAGATTAGTATCAATCACAGGAATCCTACTCGTCGTCAAAGTCAGGGTGTCCGATCAATGGAAGATAACCTAGTGAGGTTACATTGCATTCAAAGTGGGCGTGGCCAGGTGCCACCACACAACTATGACAGTTGTAGTGTCTGTTCGGAAAGTAACCAAGGGTGTTACCTTGTGAGAGCAGCTCTTCAGGGTCAGGTCGATCATGGAGAAATTCATCCATGTCCAGGTTCAGGACCCATCATTTGGTCGTTGAACTACCTTGCCGAGCAAGTTGAGGATGTTGTCACGATCTCTGGTCATCATAGGACCAGGGATGTTTTTGCCATCATCCCTCTATTTGATGAATCTAAAGTTCCCAACCAAGAACGGATCGAGGTTACTTATGATGGTCAGAAAAATCAGAAGGTTCCCATAGTCATCTATCTACCGGGGCCACTACCGTATGAATCAGCTAAGGCAATCCCTTACAAATACGGTGCAACAATAATCGAGAATGGAAAGGAAATTCCATTACCCTCCGTCGTGAATATTGCAGACATCAGTCGTGTAACACGGAGCGGTCGAATCTTTAACCGAGGGGTTGGAGAATCCAACAAAGAAAAGGAACTTCAGGCAGAAATTCCTGATCCACCAGTCGGTCAATCTAGTAATCCCGACCTTTCGAAAAATGATGATGAGATGCTGAAGCTCATCCAAAGGAGTGAATACAACATTGTAGATCAACTGTTACAGACTCCTTCAAAGATCTCAGTATTATCACTGTTACTCAGTTCAGAAGCACACAGAGAGGCTCTACAGAAAGTCTTGGAGCAAGCCTTTGTGGAACAGGATGTAATAATCAAACAGTTCGATAGTATTGTCTCTAACATCACTTCCTGCAACAATTTGGGATTTAGTGATGAGGAACTACCTGAAGAGGGTCGTCGTCATAACATGGTGCTCAATATCACAGTTAACTGCCAGGGCGATGCTTTAGCCAGCGTACTGGTAGACACAGGGTCAGCCCTGAATGTTATGCCGAAGTCCACTTTGATGCAATTATCATTCAAGGGCCCTACGATGAGAGTCAGCGAGGTCGTCGTCAAAGCATTCGACGGATCCAGAAAAATAGTTATCGGCGAAGTGGATCTTCCCATAACTATTGGTCCTCATACTTTCCAAGTCACTTTCCAGGTCATGGACATCCGGGCAACATACAGTTGTTTATTAGGAAGACCTTGGATATATCAGGCTGGAGCGGTTACTTCAACCCTCCACCAGAAGCTAAAGTTCGTCAAGAATGATCAACTTGTCATGGTTTGTGGGGAACAAGCCTTACTTGTGAGTAACTTATCATCATCTACTTGTGTGGAACCCGAGGAGGTTATTGGAACTCAGTTCCAAGCACTATCGGTGAGCAAGAACGATCAATCTGAAGAAGGAACCTCGATTTCTTCATACAAAGATGCTATCAAAGCGGTCGAGAGTACCGATACGACAGGATGGGGACGGCTTGTCATTCCTATTGACAATAAAACAAAGAAGGGTCTTGGTTTTTCTACGACCTGTACCCAGACGGCCGCCAATGATGAAAGTCTTCATCCCCTTCAAAACTTCTTCCACAGTGGAGGTTTCCTTCACCCAGTGTCTCAGACAGTTCATGCTATCAATGAGGAAGATCCCTCTGATGCAGATGAAGAGTGGAAGTCCTATCTTAACAAGGACGGTTATATGTCTCAGGAAGAGGTGCCTATGCCTTTTTGCTTTCCTACAGAAAGTCCGAGATTTATACCAAGATCAGATGTCGAAATGATATACGGGGATTGTGATCCGGAAGGATGCCGTGCTCCGCCAAATTCATTAGAGGAAGACACTCTGATGAAAGAAAACTTTGATCACAATTACTATGGCCCAATGGATGGTCTGCCAATGTGGCAACCTTACCCAGGAAACTTGGGGCAAGAAAGTCAGCCGAACAATGAAAATCAGCTGACCATCATTGAACAGAATACGTGTGTCCCCACCATGTCATGGGATCAACGCTCAGGTCATTCAGAAACTACTCAACATGAAGATGAATTCGCAACGTTCGCAGGACTAAAATTCATCAACTATGCTTTTCCCGAGGTTAACGTCATCGAGAAAGATGACTCCTCCAGTTCCAAAGAAGTTTGGGACACTCTGGGACAATCAAGTGGAAAATACGACTATATGGTCAAGTACACTGCTCCCGAAAGCTCTCGTATCAGGCTCGAAGACATCCAGTCAACTGGATGGGGAGATACAGCTGAGAGCACCAATGCTATGCAAAATGCAACAGAGGAATCCTCCTACGACAATGTTGCCTAGGAGACAGATTCCAATGATCCTGCTCCACCAGAAATCAGCGTCATTTCTGAAGACAAATCAAGGAAGGGGCCAGACTTTGTGATTCACCGAGGAGTTCGCCGCCAATGGGTTGCCGTCGAGGTTCCGAAGGTCGTTCGTCAGTCAAAGTAATTGCCATCTTTAAACCTTTCACCCTGCCCAGGTGAAACGGATATTTTGATAGGGCTCGTTTTCTGTAAATTTCCCTCTTCGCTTTGTCCAAAGCGACAGAATTTTGTTTTATAGGGCTGTAGTTTCAAGATTCGACTTGTTCATTAATAAAATAACGTCGTTCTGTAATTTCCGCATTAATTGCTGTTTTCTCTTTTTGCTTTTTTAGAAAATGGTAATCCTAAAAAACATTCAATAATAAAAACAAGCAGTAAAATCAAAACACTGCACACACTTACATTGTCTCTATCTCTTCTAAAAACGAATCATCACGTCATACAGATTGTTTGTTTTATACCCCGTTGAAACATACGATCCGATGCCTTCTCCCAACTTTGAGTTCCCGGTATTCGAGGCTGAAGAAGAAAATGACGACCAAATTCCAGAAGAGATCTCCCGACTACTCAGACAGGAGGAAAGGTCCATTAAACCTCACAAAGAGCCGTTGGAAACGGTAAACTTGGGTTCAGAAAAAGAGAGAAAAGAAATCAGGATCGGAGCACTGCTCAGTCCAACTGCGAGAGAAGGTTTGATAAAGCTTCTCAAAGAATTTCCCAATGTATTCGCTTGGTCCTATCAGGATATGCCAAGGTTGGATACCAGCATCGTGGAGCATTACTTACCGTTAAGATCGGAATGTCCGCCAGTAAAGCAAAGGTTGAGACGGACTCACCCGGACATGGCAATCAAAATCAAGGAGGAGGTACAGAAACAGATTGACGCGGGTTTCCTTGCTACATCTGAATATCCTCAATGGTTAGCCAACATCGTACCCGTTCCGAAAAAGGATGGAAAGGTCAGAATGTGTGTCGACTACAGAGATCTGAACAAGGCAAGTCAAAAGGACGACTTTCCTTTACCACACATTGACATGCTGGTAGACAGTACAGCAAAGTTCAAAGTTTTCTCCTTCATGGATGGATTCTCGGGCTATAACCAGATCAAAATGGCGCCGAAATACATGGAGAAAACTTCGTTCATTACCCCATGGGGCACCTTTTGTTACAAGGTAATGCCATTCGGTTTGAAGAACGCCGGGGCAACCTATCAAAGGGCCATGACTACTCTATTTCATGACATGATACATAAAGAAATCGAGGTATATGTCGATGATTTGATTGCAAAATCAAGAACAGAGGATGAGCACGTTGAACATCTGTCAAAATTGTTCGAACGTCTAAGAAAATTCAAGCTCCGCTTGAATCCCAACAAGTGCACCTTCGGTGTCCGTTCGGGGAAACTACTAGGGTTCATCGTCAGCCAGAAAGGAATTGAAGTTGATCCTGACAAGGTCAAGGCCATTCAAGAAATGCCTTCTCCGAAAACTGAAAAACAAGTCAGAGGATTCCTGGGACGTTTGAACTACATCTCCAGATTCATATTCCTTATGACCGCGACGTGTGCGCCGATTTTCAAATTACTCAAAAAGAACCAGGATTGCGTTTGGTCAGAAGATTGCCAAACCGCCTTCGACAGTATCAAGGAATATCTGTTGAATCCTCCGATTCTATCACCTCCAGTGGAAGGAAGACCACTGATCATTTACCTCACAGTCCTAGAGGACTCAATGGGATGTGTACTTGGCCAACAAGACGAAACTAAAAAAAAAAAAAAAAAAAAAAAAAAACGTCTCCGTGGATTGAAAACCCGAAAGGGCGGTCCAGGTAAAAGTTAGAGACATGAAAAAAATCATCCCGATGGATTGGAAATCTCATAGTACAATCCAGGCAAAAGTTAGGGATAATGGCAAGTAACTATGTTCAACAGAGGCAAGTCCCTCAGCAGCAGTTACATCATCAATCAGAGGAAATCTCCAGTCAAAGGTCATCTTCGACAGAAGCTCAGGATGCCCCGAATTCAAAGTTGGTAGAAGGATAGTGGTCGTTATGTTTCAACGTAGCCCTTTTCCCTGTAAATTACCATTTTCTAACTTTGTAAATACTCTTTGGAATCACGCGTTTGGCTGATCTCCATCTTATCAATAAAATTTGAGCCCTTGTGCTTTTGTTTGTAATTCTTTACTTGTTTTAGCTTTACAGAACGATGTTGTTTAAACTTAATCAGCGATTCTTGAAATAAAACAAAAATGAATTTACTTGTTAAACTTTTTCTGCTTTTAAATTAAAGATGGCATTTCTTTTGACTGTTGAACATCAGAAGAACATCGATCGCTTCTCCCGAAGTAAGTGGACTTCAAAGTGCAGAATCAAAGTACTCCTTCTAAGCCAGTATGCCTGAATGAAGGGATCAACTGTGTCAGAGACCTTGTTTCGTCTGACACGCCTCGGCCGAGTTCTCATCTCCTAAGCCCGATCAACATAGCTCCTAACGGGACTATCTCTCCTAAGCAAGGTGGAATTGCTATCAACGGTACTTCTTCGCCCCGCGCTGGCCGAGTATCCAATTGTGTTCATCCATTAGTCTGTATGTCGCGTCTGTTTTGTCAGCATAAACATACATACATCATGCATTATTGATTTGCATTCACATTCATATTGCATCACTATCACTCTAGTCGGTCTTGTCCCCTAGTGGTAGAAGTCCTCTCAATCGAGTTGTCAGTTCTTGCCTCGTCAGGAAATACTGTGTCGGAACAACCTCGCTTCCAGTTTAATTCTGGAAAGAAGTTGGTCCTTGGCCACTTTGATAATTTGAACCTCTGAAAGATCAGAGAACTTTCAATAAACATCACTCTTCGCCATTGAAGATGATATCCTTGCTTTCCCGGATTAAGGAAAATCCACAGAGAAAGCCTCGTGATCAGAGATTCGGCAGCACGCCAGTTTTGCTCCGAAAAACCACTGATGAAAAGGTCATCGGCACCTCAAAATTGGACCCCATCATATGGCGTTTCTCTGGGAAGATCCCGAGAAAAGTATGATGAAAGATCCCAAATGAAAACAGTCTCTCAAGAGACTCATTTTCCCCAGATAGAGTCGACAAATGGCGTCTCCAACAGAGAAGTTTGTGCACCTCTACAATTCAGACGACTGGGTTCTCCAGCAAGTCTGACATCAAACCTTTTTCCGTCAAATGGCATCTCCCCAGAAAATTTGGCGAGAAGTTTGAAGGAAAACCGCTACACATAGCGTCCCTTGTCAATAAATTTTATTGACAAAAGAAACTAAGACCAGTTCTTGGTAGGAAACCAGGATCGAGGGGAAGTTTAAATTAGAAACTAAGACCAGTTCTTGGTAGGAAACCAGGATCGAGGGGAAGTTTAAATCAGAAACTAAGACCATTTCTTGGTAGGAAACCAGGATCGAGGGGAAGTTTAAATCAGAAACTAAGACCAGTTCTTGGTAGGAAACCAGGATCGAGGGGAAGTTTAAATCAAAAACTAAGACCAGTTCCTTGGTAGGAAACCAGGATCGAGGGGAAGTTTACCTTTTCTAAGCATCATTGCTTAGCTAAAGAAGATGAATGCGTAAGCTACCATTCATAACCACCATCAAAATTTTGGGTATTCCGATATTTAATCCTCTTGCACCCCGAATGCCCGAATCCCTTCGTCATTCACACCTTCGGGTCCAAGAAGATTAAATAGGGGCATCTGTAATACCCCAAATTTTGACCACTTAGATTTCCCATCATTGTGAAAATCATCATCACAATATGGATGAACCATCATGCTTCATTAGTCTCCCCAAGGATGGGTAAGCATCCACTACAATCAAAATTAGGGTTCCAAGCCCTCTCTGAGTGCTTAGACAAAGGATCAATCAAGAAATGACATGATCTTTAACTTGTCTAATCTCTCAAACATCTACAATGGATCAAAAAGGACTTCCACTTCCAGGATTAAGCATAAGGCTGCTCCCTTCTAGGTGGATCAAGTCTCAAGATCGACAGTGTCACCAAATTAGGGTTTTGGTCGACCAGGGCCTCCAGATGGAAATTTTCATCTGGGCACAAGGCAATGATCCAAAACATAACCTAATATACTTCATGGAACCTCATGAACCCATGCATCAAGTCAATTTTGCCTCAGGGGATGCATTCATCAAAAATCAGGAATTAGGGTTTCTTGACCTAATTCACCCCTAAGTTGACTTTTGGGACAAACCATGAGCCAAGACCTCAAGAGATGATTTGAGGGTCTCTAATATACCATATTGATCCATTTGGAACAATGGATTGATCCAAGAAGTTTGAGCAACAAGTTTCAATTTCATCTGCACCACAATTAGGGTTTTAAGAGAAAAGTCAACTGTAACTTTGACTTTTGACCAAGACATGCTCCCAAACCCTAATACATGATTGAATATACCCTATGACACCCATGGAACATGTCCATCAAGATTGATTTAGGTCAAGGACATGATTTCCTGAAGAATTGCACAGTTTGGAATTCATCTGATAAAAAGTCAACTGTGCACAAAAGTCAACTTTGACTTTTTGAGATTTTTCACCAAAATGGATTTTTAACCCTAAAATGATGTTAATGTATGATTTGAATAATCATTCATCAAGAAAAATCAAGAAAAGTGAGATAACTTGTAAAAGGGGTAACCATAAAACTTAGAAATTTTTTAGAGTTAAAAATAAAGTGGCAAAGGTACCAACTTTGGAGGACCATAACTCCTAAACCACAAGGCCATTTTTTCTCATCCAAAGATGGATTTGTAGCCCTCATTATCACCTACAAAAACTTCAACTACAAGTCATTCCAATTCATTAAGGATTTTGAGTTATGGAGTGATCAAAGTGGCTAAAAAGTGAAAATGTCACTTTTTCCAACACTTAGTGAAATTTTCACTAAGTCAGATTCTGCCTCACTTTTTGCCAAATGTAGGGGGATTTTTCACTTGGAATCAAAAGAGATCAAAACCAAACTTGTTCAAACAGTTGTTGTATCATGTAAGAGCTTTCCAAAATGGCCAAGAACATTGCCAAATTCAACCTACACCATGAGATACAACATTGCCAAGTTGCCTTTCTGAAATCTGTCAAGGCAAGGCAGAATTTGCAACTTTGGTCGATTTGCCAAAATCAGCCAAATTCAATTGCTCCTATCCACTTGGACACCTCAGAGGATTGAATCTAAAGGGGACAATCACTGAGCCAAGCCTCCAAAGTCCATGGAACAAGGAATAGCATGTTGAACCTAGAATGGCCAAAATAGGGACAAGACTTCAAATTTGGAATGAGGCATTCAATGGAACCATCAAGGTGGCATGGACTGAGCCATTCTCATCTGAAATCAGTCAAGACTTATCCAAGACCAAGGGGACCAAAGCTCTGTGCCCTAACCTCTAGTCAATGGCTAGAGGAGACTTGGATTTTCATTTGCCAACATTGGCCAAACCTACTTACCAGCTGCCATTCACTATTCCTTGCAAAACAAACTTGCTCTACTATAAATAGAGCTCAATTGTGATCAGTTTGAGTACACCAAAGCCATCTAACAGATGCTTTCCTCAAAATCTCTTCTTTCACTCCAATTTTGCCTTCTAAGGCAAGTCACTATCGGGTTTTGAGTTTGAGAGCAATTCCAATCAAACCAATCACTCACACACCTCACATACATCACATATGAGCTGATCAAACACTTAGATTACTTCTAAAACATCAATTTCACAAAATCACCAGCTGGTTGCTCAAGGTTTTAACCAAAGTGCAGCTGAGGTACCACAAAATGATCCAGCCAATTTCAATCAAGTCCAACCATCCAAACACAATCCATAGGGTGTAGGGAAGTTGTTCAGATCATCACCACTCATCTGTAACACCTCCAAATCAAAAATCACTTTGAACTTGCTGTCACGACTTGGAGGTAAGCACATACTTGGTCATCTCTCAATCTATGCATATTTCCTCGCACAATAATTTGGCCATATGTTCATAATCATGCATGGAATGTTTTCCCTCAATTAATTGCATTGTTTGAATAGTGTATAAAAAATCCTAGCCTTCATGCAGAAATTAGGGTTCTTGAGGTCTCTTCGTGATTTCTTGTTGTATGTTTAATTTAAATGAAATTAAAGTACATAGACATGATCGTGAGGTTGAGACGAGCATAATGATATGTGGATTGCATAATATGATTACGTATTCATGGAGATTGGATAGAAAATGCAAATCTGAGAAACCAAGAACACGCGCGTGTTCTTCAGCTTGTTCTTGGCGCCATTTTTGAATAATTCAAATATTTGAATTTTGTGATTTTGTTTAATTGATTCAAAAATTAATTTCTCTCTGAGTTTTAATGATTTTGAGTTGATTCTTTTTTTAATAATTCACAAAAATGTCAAAATATTTTATTTTCACAAAAAATCCCAAAAATATTGTTTATTTCATATAATTGATATTTTTGTAAAGAATTAATATTTTAATTGTTTTTGGCATTTTAAATATTTTTTCTACATTGATTTTGCAACTTTTAATGCTTTCTAATTATTTTGTAGGTCAATACTTAATTTTTGAAGCATTAATCCAAGATCACAATTTGTTTTCCATGTGTTAAACAATTTTTGATCATTTTAATTGAATTTTTATTCAATTAAATACATTTTGAAAACAAATTAGGGTTTTGGATTAATTCAACCCTCATAAATTATTTTCAAAACTTCTTGGGCCTCTTGAGAGAGTGTAAGACCCATCCCCCCTTGTACAAAAACTTTTTGGGCCTCATCCATTGTATAAGTCCCTCTGTACAAGTAAACGGCGCGATCGTCGCCCGTTTAAAAATAAAAACCATCTGGGCCTACCCTCGAGTAGTAAGACCCATTTCTTTTTTATTAAACCTTTTTGGGTCTCTAATAGAGTGTAAGACCCAATCCTTTTTTTTTGACCAAATCATTTTTGGGCCTCAGTATATTGTATAAGTCCCGATACCGTCAAAAACAAACGGCGCGATCGTCGCCTTTTCAAAATAACCCTTGGGCCTCTCCTTGAGCTATAAGACCCATTCAAAACACTTTGGGCCTCTATTAGAGTGTAAGACCCAATCCCCCTTTTGACCAAAACATTTTTGGGCCTCACTTATTGTATAAGTCCCTCTGCGTTAAAAGAAAACCTCGGCGCGATCGCCATTTTAAACGGAAAAATCATTTGGGCCTACCCTCGTGTTATAAGCCCCACTCTTTTTCTTTAAACCTTTTTGGGCCTCTTGAGAGAGTGTAAGACCCATCCCTTTGTACAGAAAACCTTTTTGGGCCTCAGTCACTTGTATAAGTCCCGCTGTACAAAGTCAAACAGTGCGCTCACTGATAAAACCCTGGGCCTCTCCTTGAGCTGTAAGCCCCAAATCTTTCTTTTTCAAAGCACTTTCTCCTTTGATTTTGAATATACTGTTGTTTTCAATCTTTCTTTGTTGAACAACTAACCAAACAGCATGGAAGCACTCCAACCGAGTAAGTGGTTATCGCTTTTGTTTACCGCTTTCATATTATAAACTGTATTGTGGGGTTGCTCACTGTAAGTCTCCTTTCATAAACTCATATCTACTGTGTAATAATAGTATAGATATTTCGAGTTTCCCCGGCTACTACGTCTAGAACTAGGTGACGCCGTTTCATTTATTCGTAGAAATAGACGCCTAGACCCCCAATAGGAGCACCAGATACAGTCTTCTCTTCGGCTGTCCTCCTTAGGAATCGTCAAGAAGCTCTACTCCCCAAGATGAATGTATTCTCCGTGAATGGCATCTTTGAGTTTCTTCCCAATTCTCGAACTTTCCTGACTTGATCTATTCCTTGTGGATAGTTTACCTTGAATGTCTCAGGATTTGGGTACCCACTACGGTCATAATCTTGGACCTTAACTAAGGAACCCTCTTTAAAAGCTAAAAGTCGCTGGATAGTAACCCTCGCACGTTTACCAGTGGTTTTTATCTTTAAAAGAGTTATCTCTCCTAATGGAAAGGAGATGATAGACCCACGGGCTTCTTAAAAGCATCGGCCTCCTCTTGGGCATTATACAAGGATCCTACGGCTTCTTAGAAGTATTCACAGCCTCCTCTTAGGCTTCGTATAATGATCTCTTCCTCCTGGAATGATAGCCTCCTCTTGGGCTTCGTACAAGGACCCGTCGGCTTCTTAAAAGTTTCCAGCCTCCTCTTGGGCTTCGTACAAATTGTCCCGACGACCTCCTAGAGGTATAGGAACAGAACATAGTCATCCTCATAGAACAGTCCTTTCATAGAGTCTACTACTGTTTCTCAAAGCATAGTACAAAAGATAAAACTCTAGACACAGACAGTCTAACTTCCTTGAGTCTCAAAGACATTCTCAAGCACCCTTCGTTAAATAGGAAGGAAACCCGCAGACTCGGATAGTCTCAATACCCTTTGGATTTCCCGTTTCCTCAAAGAGAAGGAAATATCCCTGATCCTTAAATTAAATCCCTATGTACAGTGTTACTCATATAAGAACTGATTTTCTCTTTTAAAATCAGTATATTGGATCTGTCACTCAACTGAAACAGTTACAATAGCCTCCATCTCGGGCTTCGTACGAGATACCAAAATTCTCCCCCAGCGGAGTCAAACAACGTTTCAGCCTCTCTCTCGGGCTTTGTACGAGACACATAAGAGACTCCCTCGTTGAGTCAATCCCCCTTTCGCCTCCATCTCGGGCTTTATACGAGATACAAAAAGGTTCTTATTGAGCCAAACAAGCAACAGCCTCCATCTCGGGCTTCGTACGAGATACAAAAAACTCTCTTGTTGAGTCAAATAGCCTCCATCTCGGGCTTTATACGAGATACCAAAAGATTCCCACGTTGAGTCAAAACCTTTTTCGCCTCTCTCTCGGGCTTTGTACGAGACACAAATTAGCCTCCTTTTAGGCTTTGTATAAGAAAACCACTGGTTAATCCAATTAACCTTTTAGCATCAAAGCTGTGCCTGGTTCACAGTACACAAACATCAACAACTCCTTTCCCTTCATCTAATCGCTGTAAGCGGCAAGCCTCTGGATCATCTACATCCATGCCACTGTCCCTCTTTTAGCATGAGAAATTCCTAAGGAAAGATGGCATTTCTCTACACTGAGTTAAAGCCTTCTCCTTCAGGTTAAAACCCTTTCTTCGAAAATTATGGCATTGCTCGGATCCGCGTATCCCAGTTAAAGTAATTCTCCTTCCCCCTCTTTAGAGATGACAAATTCTCTCTAAACTCAAGGTCATTCAGCTTCACGTCTTGGGCTTTGAACAAGACACAAATAGACCTTCAGCTTCACATCTTGGGCTTTAAACAAGATACAAATCACCTTTCGCTTCACGTCTTGGGCTTTGAACAAGACACCAAAAACCAATTTCCTCCCATAGAATAGGAGGAACTACGAACGCTCTGATTTCCCTGTTTCGGTAAACGGGAATACGTAGGCATAAGATCGAAAGAAAAGATCTTAGCGAGCGCAATCAACAAAAAAACCAAATCCCATATCTCCGTCAATCAAAAGCAGTAATTCAAAAGCACCAGTCCTAACATCCTAATCCTTGTTCCCCGCCAGAAACCTTCTGCCCAAGTAAAAAAGAAAGAAAACAGTATTGGCGAAAATACAAATAACCAGTACAAAGGCCCCCCCATTGATAGCATCCGTAACCTAACAGACCGTTGTTTAAACTCAGTATGCAAGCAGGGTTAATTGGAGACATCTATTTCCCTTCCTTATTCAGCTCACAATAGGATAAAAAATGAATCGACCTGTAGTTAAAGCTCAAACCGCAGAGAGCGACCAGCGCTTAAGAACCGCGTCCAAAATCGCTCGCTACAAAAACAAAAAAAGATACACTGTTCGAATTTCATTTCTATCCAATTTGAATATCAGAATAGTGGATATAGTTCTGATTCAATAGGTTAGGTCCACTTACTTTTTTGAGAATCTTTCCCTTTATTCGATTGGAATAATCGAAAATAGGAGTATCTTACAATTGAAGCAAATATCACATTCTAAAAAAAGAAATATATATATATATATATATATATATATATATATATATATATATATATAGAAAAGAATACTATTTCCCTTTCTAACTAGAATGAGTTTACTCTATTCGAATGATAACAATAACTTAATAGAGTTTAAATTCTAAATTTGATTTTTTATAATGAAACTCCACTATTCCTTAGTTTTTTTATTTTATTACAAACAGAAACTTCTTACAAATATCAAGAATATTTGTATATCTTCCTTCAAATAGGAATACTACTGTTATCGTTTTTGGATAAAAAAAAAAAGCCCTTTATATGAAATTTTCGTTAATGTCAAATTTCCCCACTTTATTTAGCTATAACAAAAACTTTTTTTATGATCAATGCATAACTTAACATACCAAAACATAGGCTATGTTGGGAAATCGAGAAAAATCTAACAAGATTGATACTGTCTTGACACCTTAGACCTCTTGCATATGCAAGATCAGTTTTAATACTCGTTGTACCGATACCTTCAGTTCTAGTTCTAGAGTAACCCCAAGTAGTTTATATTAGCAGTCAGCACCGTCTTAAACACAAACCACGTGGAGAGCCGATGAAGATAAGTGTTTGATGCCGAATCCTTAAATATCTTTCGTATTCCTTGATGCTGTGAAAAATTGAAAAAATGCACCAAACCTACGGTTGCAAAAGTATTACAAAAAGAATGAATCCATTGTTGGTTGGTTCAGAGGTACCTGGTTCTGAACTCGGTAGGGCGAACCATGGTTCGATCCCCCACAACTTACGATTAGGATATATATAAAGGGTTACCACACTTGCGTACCAGACCCCATGCTAGAAAGGATCAAAATCACTAACCGGCTACTCCACTACGTACGTGTAAAGGCAAAGGGCTTAATGTGATTGCGCTATAATGAAACCGGGTGAAATAGCTATGAGAAACTTTAGGTTGAGCTATAATAGAACGATTAGAACTGGCTTGTATAGAGAGGAGGCCTATGATTATACTTGTTGCTTGTGTAACTAATGTATCTTTAGTGTTTTACTTGAGTATCTGTCATCTTAACAAAGTGCCTTACAAACATTTTCAAGACATATGGTATGTCATGTGTGTGCATTTGATGAAACTTGTCCTTGTTCTTACTGACTATTTGCTTGAGGACAAGCGAAGATTCAAGTGTAGGGGAGTTTGATAACACAAAAATGTATCATATATTTTCCTTGATTTATTACTAATAATTACGTTATTTCGGCTTAAGTTCCGATTATTCCGCGAGTATTCTAGTGTTTTCGCAGGTATTTCATTGTCCAAGCTAAAAAGGAGCAAAGTAGAAAGACATGAAGAAATGAGAAGAAAACAGGAAGAAATGACTAAGAAAAAAAGCAGAAAATGGAAAGTGGTGTGCGTGACGACAGTCACACACTCACCACGACCGTCACACAATTCCAAAGGCTACCACACTCGTCATACACTCACCACGACTGTCACACGCCCCAAATGGTTATAACGTCCAGAACACAGACGTGGACACGGAAGACCAATGCACTCACGCACGTTCAACATTTCCTCCTAAATTCTCTCAACTTCACTACGTGAGCCCAGTCTCCCATGGATTTCTCAACAACTGAAAGTTATGCTCCTATATTCTCTCCACTGTAAAGCAAAGCTTGGGCTATAAATACAACATTGATAAAACAACGAGACGACACACGACTTAGAGAATTTTACCCCGAATTGCTGCAGAATTTATTTTCGTTCTTGTTTGTTCCCTTTTTCATTCCTTGTTCACCATTACCTGAAATAGTGATAGTTTCTCACATCGAGGAGCTATTGCATCGTAGTTAGAATTTATTTTTAATCTTGCCTTCATCATTCATTGTGGCTGCGATTTCTTAATTAAAATTGGACTTTTATTACGAGAGTAAAAAGGTAGCAAAGGTTAGGATTAAGACCACGAGAGTGTGAGATTTTAACCGGATAGCTGAAATCGGGCATTGGTTTTAAAAACAGCGAGAGCGCTTTTTAAGAGTATAGTCCGAAGCAATAACCATGAGAGTGTGAGGTGAGGGCTTTTAAACTGATATTTTCTACAGAAATATAATGTGACTTATTTTTATACGCTTAGGTTTTATTGAATCCACGATGGTACACTAAGTTACGTACCGATATCCTAATATCAACTAGTTTATTTTAAATTTTAGATTCCCTTTAGTTTCCCGTTTGAACTTAAAACTAAAATATCTTCGCCTTAGCTAAACACAGTAGCAAACCGTAGCACTAGGTTGATTATCAAGTCCCTGTGGGATCGATATCTTTATTACTACGCGATAGGCTTGTCATACCCCAAATTTTGACCACTAAGATTTCCCATCATTGTGCAAATCATCATCACAATATGGATGTACCTTTATGCCTCATCAATCTCCTCAAGGAATTGTTGAGCATTCACCACAATCAAAATTAGTGTTTCAAGCCCTCTCTGAGTGCTTAGACAAAGGATCAATCAAGGAATGACATGATCTTCAACTTGTCTAACCCCTCAAACATCCACAATGGATCAAGAGGACTCCCACTTCAAGGATTAAGCATAAGGTTGCTCCCTTCTAGGTGGATCAAGCTTCAAGATCGCCAGTGTCGCCAAATTAGAGTTTTGGTCGACCAGGGCCTCCAGATGGAAATTTTCATCTAGGCATGATCCAATGCTTCATAGCATATCCTAATATACTCCATGGAACCTCATGGACCCAATCATCAAGTCAATTTGGCCTCAAGGGATGCATATATAAAAAATCAGGAATTAGGGTTTCTTGACCTAATTCACCCCTAAGTTGACTTTTGGGACAAATCATGAACCAAGACCTCAAGACATGATTTTAGGGTCTCTAATATACCATATTTATCCATTTGGAACAATGGATTAATCCAATAAGCTTGAGCAACAAGTTTCAATTTCATCTGAACCACAGTTAGGGTTTTGCGAGAAAAGTCAACTGTAGCTTTGACTTTTGACCAGGACATGCTCCCAAACCCTAGGACATGATTCAATATACCCTATAACACCCATGGAACATGTCCATCAAGTTTGATTTAGGTCAAGGACATGATTTCCTAAAGGATCGCACAGTTTGGAATTCATCTGACAAAAAGTCAACTGTGCACAAAAGTCAACTTTGACTTTTTGAGATTTTTCACAAAAAATGGATTTTTAACCCTAAAATGATGTTAATGTATGATTTGAATCATCATTCATCAAGAAAAATCAAAGAAAGTGGGATAACTTGTAAAAGGGGTAACCATAAAAACTTAGAAAATTTTCTAAGTTATGAAAAAAAGTGACAAAGGTACCAACTTTGGAGGATCATAACTCCTAAACCACAAAGCCATTTTTCCCATCCAAGGCTTGATTTGTAGATCTCATTGCCCTCTACAAAAGCTTCATACTGACCTATGTCCAAATTCCTCATGGATTTTGAGTTATGGAGTGATCAAAATCAAGAAAAGTCACTTTGTTCCAACACTTAGTGAAAATTTCACTAAGTCAGAATTTGCCTTACTTTTTTCCAAATGTAGGGGGGTTTTTCACTTGGATCCAAAAAGTATCAAAACCAAATATGATCAGACAGTTGTTGTATCATATAAGGGCATTCCAAAATGGCCAAGTACATCACCAAATTCAATTTGAGCTTTGAGATATGATAGTGGCAAGATGCCTTGCTGAAATCTGCCAAGGCAAGGCAGATTTTTGCACTTTTGGTCGATTTGCCAAAATCAGCCAATTCCAAGCCTTCTCATCACGTTGGACACATCTGAGGATTGAATCTAAAGGGGACATTCACTGAGCCAAGCCTCCAAAGTCCTTGGAACAAGAAATAGCATGCCAAACTTAGAATTGCCAAAAATAGGGACAAGACTCCAATTTTGGATTGGAGCATTCAATAGAAGCACCAAGGTGGCATGGACTGAGCTATTAGCAACTGAATTCAGTCAAGACCTATCCAAGACCAAGGGGACCAACAGTTGTGCCCTAACCTCTAGTCAATGGCTAGAGGAGACTTGGATTTTCATTTGCCAACATTGGCCAACCCTACTCAGCAGTTGCCATTCACTATTCCTTGCAAAACAAACTTGCTCTACTATAAATAGAGCTCAATTGTGATCAGTTTAAGTACACCAAAGGCCTACAACACTTGCCTTTCTCAAAATCCACTTCTCACTCTCAAAAATGCCTTTCTTAGCAAGTCACTATCGGGTTTTTCATTTGAGATCAATTCCACTCAAACCAATCACACACACACCTCACATACATCATATGGGAGCTGATCAAACACTTAAACAACACCTGGAACACTGATTTCTCATAATCACCAGTCAATTGCTCAAGGTTTTAACCAAGTTGCAGTTGAGATGCCATGAAGTGATCCTGCCAATTTCCATCAAGTCCAGGCATTCAAACACACTCCATAGGGTGTAGAGAAGCTGTTCAGATCATCACAACTCATCTGCAACACCTCCAACTCAGAAATCAATTTACTCTTCCTGTCACGACCTAAAGGTAAGTCTAAACTTGGTCATCTCTCAATCTATGCATATTTCCTCGCACAATACTTTTGCCAAATGTTCATAATCATGCATGGAATGTTTCCCCTCAATTAATTGCTTTGTTTGAATGGTGTATAAAAAATCCCAGCCTTCATGCAGAATTTAGGGTTCTTGAGGATTTGTCGTGATTTCTTGTTTTATGCTTAATTTAAATCAATTAATTGTCATAAGCATGATCGTGAGGTGAAAACGAGCAAATTGATATGTGGATTGCATGATATAGTCAAGTATTTAGTGAGATTGGATAGAAAACGCAAATCTGGGCAAAACTGAGAAACGCGCGTGTTCTTCAGCTGTTCTTGGCGCCATTTCTCTCAAATTCAAATATTTGAATTTTGTGATTTTGTTTAATTGATTCAAAAATTAATTTCTCTCCGAATTTTAATGATTTTGAGTTGATTCTTTTTTTAATAATTCACAAAAATGTTAAAATATTTTATATTCCCAAAAAATCCCAAAAAATATTATTATTTCATATAATTGATATTTTTGCAAAGAATTAATTTTTAATTGTTTTTTACATTTAAAATATTTTTTCCTTATTGATTTTGCAAATTTTAATGATTTCTAATCATTTTGTAGGGCAAAACTTGATTTATGAAGCATTAATCCAAGATCACAATTTGTTTTCCACATGTTAAACAATTTTGATCATTTTAATTGAATATTTTATTCAATTAAAACACATTTTGAAAACAAATTAGGGTTTTTGATTAATTCAACCCTCATAAATCATTTTCAAACATCTTTGGGCCTCTATTAGAGTGTAAGACCCAACCTCTTTGAAAACCAAGTCATTCTTGGGCCTCAGTCCTTGTATAAGACCCCCGGTGTTTTCAAAATCTCGGCGCGATCGCCACTTCAGAAAAAAAAAGTCATCTGGGCCTACCCTCGAGTAGTAAGACCCATTTCTTTTCTTTAAACTCTTTGAGCCTCTTGATAGAGTGTAAGACCCAAACCCCCTTGTACAAACAATTTTGGGCCTCACTTATTGTATAAGTCCCTTTGTACAAGTAAACGGCGAAATCGTCGCCTTTTAAAACAATCAATTGGGCCTCTCCTCGAGCTATAAGACCCATTCAAAACTTTTGGGCCTCTAATAGAGTGTAAGACCCAACCCCTTTTTAACCAAAACAATCTTTGGGCCTCAGATATTGTATAAGCCCCTTTGCGTTAAAAGAAAACCTCGGCGCGATCGCCATTTCAAACGAAAAATCATCAGGGCCTACCCTCGTGTTATAAGCCCTACTCTTTTTCTTTAAACCTTTTTTGGGCCTCTTGAGAGAGTGTAAGACCCATCCCTTTGTACAGAAAACAATTTTTTGGGCCTCAGTCACTTGTATAAGTCCCTCTGTACAAATTCAACAGTTCGATCACTGATAAAACCCTGGGCCTCTCCTTGAGCTGTAAGCCCCAAATCTTTTTCAAAGCACTTTCTTCTTTGATTTTGAATTATACTGTTGTCTTCAATCTTTCTTTGTTGAACAACTAACCAAACAGCATGGAAGCTCTACAACAGAGTAAGTGTTTATCCGCTTTCATTTACCGCTTTCATATACATATAACTGTATTGTGGGGCTGTTTCGCTGTAAGTCTTCTTTCATAAACTCATATCAACTGTGTAATAATAGTATACATATTTAGAGTTTCCCCGGCAACTACGTCTAGCATTAAGCCCGTTGGTCGCTCTTAAATAGATAAAAGTAGATCCCCATAGGATTAACAGACACAATCTTCCCTCCTCTTGGGGTTAAACAATATGGAGATGTGAAAGGCAGATTCTTTTTGAACCCTTTCTCAGACTGTCACTCGTAGAAGTTGTCAAAGGAACTCTATTCCCCAGAGATGATCTCTTCTCCGTGAATTACATCTCTTGAGTTTCTTCCAAATTCTCGAACATTCCTGGCTTGATCTATTCTTTATGAATAGCCTGTCTTGAACTTCTCGGGGTTTGGGGACCCACAGGCTTCTTAAAAGCACCCCTTAAGAATTGTCAAGGAACTCTACTCCCCAGAGATGATCTCTTCTCCGTGAATTGCATCCCTTGAGTTTCTTCCAAATTCCCGAACTTTCCTGGCTTGATCTATTCTTTGTGAATAGCCTGTCTTGAACTTCTCCGGGTTTGGGGACCCACAGGCTTCCTAAAAGCATCCCTGCCTCCTCTTGGGCGTTGTACAAGGACCCGTCGGCTTCTTAGAAGTATTCACAGCCTCCTCTTAGGCTTCGTATAAATGATTTCTTCCTCCGGGAATGATAGCCTCCTCTTGGGCTTAGTACAAATTATCCCTCGGCTTCTTAAAAGTTTCCAGCCTCCTCTTGGGCTTCGTACAAATTGTCCCGACGACCTCCTAAAGGTATAGGAACAGAATCAGTCATCTTAATAGAACAATCTTTCCAAGAGTCTACTACTGTTTCTCAAAGCATAGTACAAAAGATGAAACTCTAGACTTGGACAGTCTAATTTCCTTGAGTCTCAAAGATATTCTCAAGCACCCTTCAAGAATAGGAAGGAACCCCGTAGACTCGGACAGTCTCGATACCCTTTGGATTTCCCATTTCCTCAAAGAAAAGGGAATATCCCTGATCCTCGAATCAAAATCCCTGAGTACAGCGTTACTCATATAAGAACTAATTTTCTCTTTGAACCCATATACTGGTCACTCAACTGAAACAGTACCCTCTTTCGCCTCCATCTCGGGCTTTGTACGAGATACAAAAAGGTTTTTATTGAATCAACACTTTAGCCTCCATCTTGAGCTTTATACGAGATACCAAAAGAAAAAAGACTCTCTTGTTGAGTCAACAACATTTTAGCCTCCGTCTTGGGCTTTGTACAAGACACAAATCACTCCCTTGTTGAGTCAAACACCCTTTTAGCCTCTCTCTCGGGCTTCGTACGAGACACATAAAAACCACCCTCTTGTTTGGCCAATAGCCTCCTCTTAGGCTTTGTACAAGAAAACCACTGGTTGATCCAATCAACCTTTTAGCATCAAAGCTGTGCCTCGTTCACAGTACACAAACATCAACAACTCCTTTCCCTTCATCTAATCGCTGTAAGCGGCAAGCCTCTGGATCATCTACATCCATGCCACTGTCCCTCTTTTAGCATGAGAGATTCCTAAGGAAAGATGGCATTGCTCTACACTGAGTTAAAGTCTTCTCCTTCAAGTTGGAAATCCCATATAAAGGAAATTATGGCATTGCCGGATTCACACATCCCAGTTAAAGTAATTCTCCTTTATAAACAGTTGTGACAGACAGACCCCTCTTTAGAGATGACAAATTGTCTCTAAAGTCAAACCCTTTTAGCTTCACATCTTGGGCTTTTACAAGATACAAATCACCTTCAGCTTCACGTCTTGGGATTTGAACCAGACCCCAAAACACCATTTCCTCCCGTAGAATAAGAGGAACTACGATCGCTCTGATTTCCCTGTTTCAGAAAAACAGGAATACGTAGGCATAAGATTGAAAGAAAAATCTTAGCGAGCACGCTAAACAAAAACCCAAAATCCCATATATCATTCAAAACATCCTAGTCCGTATTCCCCGCTAAAAGTTGAAATTCCCTAAAAGTAAGAAGAAAGAGGCCCCCCACATTGATAACATTCGTAACCTAACAGACCGCTGTTTAAACTCAGTATGCAAGCAGGGTTAATTGGAGACATCTATTTCCCTTCCTTAGTCAGCTCACAATAGGATAAAAAATGAATCGACCTGTAGTAAACCCCAAGGAGCGACAGTGCTTAAGAAACACATCCAGTTTCGCTCGCTACAGAAAAATGGCGCCCACCGTGGGGCCGATCTTTCTTTCTTTCTTTTCAGGGATAGGACTTTTTATTGACTTCACTAGGATCTTAGGTCAGAACCTTTAAGTGGGGAAGGAACCACAGAATGGCGACTCCGTCGGGGAACCATTTTCTGTCAGGAACATAAGATTCATAGCTCTTAAAAAAGTCTAGGACATTAGGACAAATATATATATACTGCTTTTCCTAATTGATATCTGTGTTTATTTTTCTGCTAATGGGAATGCGTGTGATGCCTCATGTGGAAAGATTGAGTATACACTTAAGATAAGTGATGGCGACGAGGTCGACCATCAACCTCAGTGGAGGCTTGCCAATGTAACCCATTCCCTCTCATAGGCAATGGGTCGATTGTGACGTCTGAGAAGCTGAGGAGCCAACCCTTTTGTAGTGCGAAAACTATCAGAAATAGTTGTCACGCGATACTACCCTCATTTGAGGCTGATGATCTATTCTCGGTGAATAGAATTTACTCTAAGATTTCATATAGCTCGCTGGAGATCCGCTTGCTGTTTGTTATCCTGGGAGGAGCTGCTGATTTTGAGTACAGGTACAAAAATCACCCTAGTATAAACCTTTGGGGATGGGTAGAGCCTTAACTCCATGACAACGACCCTTTGACCCCATGTTTTTTCCTATGTTTTTGTGTGCTGCATTCATGCATTCATTTAAAAAAAACATTAAAACATTCAAAAAATTTCTCTTCTAGTCTCTCTGTCTTTTCAAAATAAACTAAGACTGTGATTGCAAATATCAGAGAAAAGGATTGCGCTAATGGATTTCGGTAGAAGGAGAACTCATAAGTACACCTTCAGGATTCCAAAACTGGAGGATTTAAGAGGTTTGGCAAGGATGATCACAAACCAAGAGGCTTTCAGAGCCAAGTACGGAGGTTTGTTATCTCTGCTAAGAGTCCATGTGATTGAGGAAATCATGGATGCACTCGTTCAGTTCTACGATCCGATCTATCATTGTTTCACATTCTCGGATTACCAGCTAGTACCAATGCTGGAGGAATATTCTCATCTGATTGACCTACACATTACCGATCAAGCTCCATTTTCTGGACTGGAAGAAATTCCAAAGAATCAGACCATTGCAAGAGTCATTCATTTGGACTAGTCTGAGGTCAGGACTCACATGACCACTAAGGGTGACATACAAGGTTTGCCAGCCCAGTTCTTGACAAAGAAAGCCCTGTACTTCGCCAGTATCGGGAATGTGACTGATTTTGAAAGCATCTTTGTTTTACTCACCTACGGGTTATTTCTGTTGCCCAACATTAATAACTTCGTCGATATCAACGCCATTAAGGTTTTTCTCATTGGAAACCCTGTGCCAACTTTGCTTGCAGATGCGTATCATTCTGTACACTTAGGGAATTTGTACAGTGGAGGGGAGATCACATGTTGTGTACCTCTGCTTTATAAATGGTTTATCTCCTATTTGCCTAAGTCTGCTGCTTTTTGGGATCACAAGAGTGCCTTACGTTGGTCGCAGAAAATCATGTCTCTTACCAACTCTGACATTGATTGGTGTAATAGGATCTATGATGGGATCAGGATCATTGACCGTTGTGGAAACTTCCCCAACATACCCCTTATAGGAACTAAGGGAGGAATCAATTACCATCCAGTTCTCGTTCGTCGTCAATTTGGATACCCGATGAGGCACGTCCCACGGAGTGCTCATCTGGAAGGCCTTTTCTTCAAGGAAGGAGAAAATGACAGAGCACTAAAGACAAAAATAGTGCACGCTTGGAAACATGTTCATAAGAAAGGACGGGAGTCTCTAGGAAAACCGGACTGTGTCTCAGTGGAGCCTTATCTCCACTGGGTACAAACTAGAGCTCTCAAGCTAAAGATGCCTTATCCTCGTCACGGAGTTCTTCCACCGAGGGAGTCTGTCATGTACTTCATGACTGAGACTGAAAAGCTTCAGGTTACTCTCAACGAAGTTCAACGGGAGAAGAGGTCTTGGAAAAACAAGTACTGCACCCTCAACGTAGAGTGCGTCAAAATACAGCGACTACTGAAAGATAAAGATGCTCTGATTGAAATTTTGGAGCAACATGCTATAGAGAATCAAGATGACCAAAGGAATTTGCTCACTCCTTTCACCTGGCAAAGGAATGACAACCCGACAACGGCCCAAGAGCCCCGGCCAAAGAAAAGGAAAGTACCAGAATCAGCACCCGAGTTCTCCTCAGAGAGGACTCTGGGCCCATTAGCTTAGGTTTCTGTTTCTGCACCTTGTAATTTACTGTATTTCCATTTCTGTAATCCTTTGAATTCTATAAAAGGGGTTTCCCCGCTGTTTGATATTTGCAATCTAATTGTTGAAGTTTATTTTGATTAAACCAAAAAACAATTAATATAATCATTGCATTCATCATTCTCACATCGCGTATTCTTCTTACCTACGAATCTCACGTTTGTGTCTCGGTTCTAGAGTCAAACTGTCTCATTCGTACAATACTCGGGCCAATCGTCAGAAAAGGATGGATGATCTTGAAGAAGAGAACAGAGAGTTGAAAGAAGAGATCGACGCTCTGAGAGAGGATATGAGAAAGCTTCATAACGACATGCAAGCCATGGCAGAAGCTCAGCTACAAAGGACTGTGATCTCAGAGATCACCTCAACGCCCATAGTGGAGAAGTATGATCCTAGGTATCAAATGCCGAAAGATCGTCCTTGGGGCATGCCTGTTAACTATATCCTAGAAGGATATGTTCCGCCGATCAATGAAGACCAGGGAATCATAACAGATACCGCTGGGCCTGAAGGTTACAAACTTCGGGAAAGCGAAGATGCCAGGGGCATACTGAAGATTCCTGAAGGTTACAAACTTTGGGAAACGCCAAGATTCACTGTCGTAGTCACGGTACCACCCCCTGTGGTGCACACTGTCCCGAAAGGACAGATTTCACCAATACCTTCTGGTAAGAAGGAAACTATGTTCGATAGAATGGATGAATTCCAGGAACAGTTCTTGGAAATGCAGAAGGAACTGCAAGCCATCCGCGGTCAGGATTTATTTGGAAAGGACGCCGCAGACCTTTGTCTGGTCCCCAATGTAAAAGTTCCGCACAAATTTCAAGTGCCCAACTTTGAAAAACACAAGGGTAACTCTTGCCCTCAGAGCCATCTGGTGATGTACGCTCGGCGAATGTCAGCTCAGATGGAGAATCAGGACCTACTGATTCACTACTTTCAAGATAGTTTAACCGGTGCCGCACTCAAATGGTACATGGGTTTAAACCGTACTACAATTAGCACATTCATAGATTTTGGTACTGCCTTCGTCCAACAATACAAATACAATTTGGACATGGCACCGGACAGAGATCAACTCAGATCAATGTCACAAAAGGACAAGGAAACCTTTAAGGAGTACGCTCAGAGATGGCGTGAAATTGCCGCTCATATTTGTCCACCTCTTGAGGAAAAAGAGATGACAAAGATCTTCTTAAAGACCTTAAGCTCATTTTACTATGACAGTATGGTTGCCAGTGCGCCCAGTGATTTCACCGAGATGGTGGGCATGGGAGTTCTTCTTGAGGAAGCCGTCTGAGAACGACGTTTGGTAAAAGATGCTGGATCATCAAGTAGTACAAAATGATATGGTAGTGCTCTCCCTAAAAAAAAAGAGCAAGATATTGGGAATATCTCTCTCAGAAAGCAAAGGCGACGGTACCAACCGGAAGCAACTGTAACTCCTGCTATCAGCCCTGCGCCTATTCCTATGTATCAACCTCAGGTTGTGCAGAGCCAACCTAATCAGCAAAGGACACAACAGCCTCTTCAGCAGGCTCGTCCTCCATATAGCAACAACCGTACAACGCGGCCACCAGGGTTTGATCCTATACCCCTGTGGTACGCATAACTATTTTCGTTACTACTAGCTAAGGGGCACATCCAGACTAAGTCTCCTCTTACAGTACCGGAAAATCCACCTTTTTGGTTTAAGGTGGATCAGACATGCCCTTATCATCAAGGAGGTCCAGGGCATAACATAGAGAACTGTCTCAATTTCAAATCTGACGTGCAAAAGCTTGTTAGGAGCGGGCTCTTATCTTTCAAAGATACGAATCCCAATGTTCTCACGAACCCGCTGCCTCAACATGAGAAAGCTGCAGTTAACCTGATTGAGAAAGAATTTAACAACATCTATCAAATTCATGATGTACTCTTGTTAAGGACCAATCTGGTCAAGATGCATTATAGACAGAGTGGATATGGCCATGTGCCACCTCATAATTATCATCAGTGCGATATCTGCTCTAAAAGAAATCAAGGGTGTTCTGTGGTGCAATCAGCTCTATAGTGTAATACCCCAAAATTTGCTCTCCCCTTTTGTCATCATAGCATGGCATTATCATTTATCATATCATATCCACCTCATTAACATTACATTGCATTTAACATAGAAAAATGAAGCATGGCATCCTTCTTACCATCAGGGCATGTGATCAGGTGGAAGGTGGACAATCAAGGAATCATTCAAAGCACAAAAAGGTCAATCAAGTTGGCTCTAGGCAAGCCAAGAGGTCTCTCATGTCTCATACTATCTCAATTGATCTTCCAAAACCTCAAGGAAGTGAGATTCAATGGGAGATTGAAGCACTACATCTTTCACTATGCAAGAGGTTCAAAAATTGAAGGAAAATCCTCAAAAGAGATAGCTCATTGATTCAAAATCATTCTCAAGTGGCATTTCTCATCATCCTTTAAGAGGATACACAACATACTCTGAGGAATTTGGATTTGGAAGATGTGCAATTTCCTCCTAACCAGAGAGGGTCAAAATTAGGGTTTCTAATAAAATCAGGATATCTCTGATTTTTTGGACAAAGCTTGTTGTCATGATATTCTACATGTTCTTAAGTGTATGTGTATGGAAAATTGCCTCTCAATTGGTTTTGGAAGTGTTTCAATTGGAAGAAAGATAAAAAATCAGGGAATTTGGGGCCAAGTCAAATAATCAGAGGAAAAAGTCAACTCTTGACTTTTTGAGGCCAAATTCATGAAATTCATGTTACATATGTCCAATATACAAAATTTGGTCAAGAAACTCCAAAGGAATCATGAAAAAATCAAGATGTGGAAAGTTGCCATTTTTGGAAGAGGAAGGGTTACTAAAAATAGCAAGTTTTGGCCATTTTGCATCAGAATTTGAACCAAGGCCATTCAAATTTGGAGTACCAAATGAAAATTCCACTCTGCCTCAATGAAAGGCCTTGCTTTAAGCTTCAAATCCATGTGTGGAACATCTCCATTGGATAAAAAATGAGGGAGATATGATTGATCAAAGTTGGAGGAAAGTAGGCCAAAAACCATGTCATGACCAAGTTTGGCCAGGTACGCGCGCAGTCATTTTCTCAAACAGTTGGTGGGCAAAATGTAGGGATCAATTACTCATGGTTAAAGGCTTCAAATGAAAAATCTTGCAACATCAAAGTTGTTCCCCTATGTGAGATCTTCAAGATTGATGTTCATGATTTTTTCATTTGATCAAAGGACAAGGAGTTATGATAGCTCAAAGATTGGTCAGCACAACTGAAAATCCATGCCATGCACACCTTGCCAACCAACCTCATTTCCTCGCCCATAACCAGTTTCCAAACCTTATTGTTCTAAGTCATTTTCAACCTCTCCCAAGCATCATTTCTATTCAATTTTCATGCCAAAGTAGTTCTACTACAATCCCTCTTGCCAATAACTCTAAGAACTCATCAAATCATCCACAATGCAAAGAGAAAATCACCATTAAACACCCATGTCTGCAAACTGTTATAAAAAACCAGAAAAAAACCAATGTTGTTGATGTTGTTGGTACAAGCTTGCACGTGCTTTATTCATACCAGCTATCCATTGCCTTTTTAAACCAAACACATTGCATACACACCATAGCACGTGCTATGCATGAAAGTAGAAATGACAAGCTTGCTGAACAAGTTTTGTGTTACACAGCCTTGCCATTCCATTTCTCTCGTCACCATCACCATAGCTTACCATGAACTATCATCACCTTATCATTGCTCTCCCTAACTAACTTGACTCAGTTAGTTAGGGATGACTCACCTAAACCACCATGACTCAGTTGATTCACCCAGTTAACCATGGTTAAGCTCAACATATAAAACAAATCTTCCCTTCACGAATTGGCAGAGCTTCAGTTTTCTGATATTCAATTGAGAAACTCTTTCCATTCTCTCTCAATTCCTCCACATTTCAACTGATTTTCGAGCTCCACTTCATCTCCCTCATCTTCTTCTCAGAATCTCTCTGATTCTCTCTCCCATTTTCATCACATTGCAACTGTTTTGAATCTTGGATTTCAGCTCTCCTTCACTGAAGTATCATCCACTCTTGTATCTAAGCCTTTATTTGGCCACATTGGAGCTCAAGAACTCAAGGCAACATCTCTGGTTTTCTTTTGAACAAAGAATCTTCAAGTTTCAGGTTTGGAATTTCTTAACTCATCTGGTGCGATTCATTGATTTTTAAGCTTGTTTCATGTTGATTATGGCTTATTAGAAGCAATGAAACATTTCTGGCTAGTTGATAGACCTCTCAGAGGTGTAGATCTAAACTTAGGGCAAAATGTTTGTGATCATTTCTTGCTGTGTGTGCATTGTTTGGTGATTTCAGTGCTAAATTCTTGATGTACGTAAGTTTAGCTTTCATTTGGTATGTGGATTGTGAATTTCTGGAAGAATTGAGGTTGCAGACGGTGGCGGTGTGACCGGAGAAGGTGACCGGAGGTCACCTCCGGCCGGTGACTGTAATTGCTAGGGTTTGTCTTGTTTTAATCATGCCCGTCCATTTTCTAAGATCGTAAGGCTTGTATGATGACAGCACATTAAAATCCATGTGCTCCTCACGTGCGTTTTTCTGATTTCACTTAAGCATTTTGTGGTGTGGTGCATTGTATGTTGTGTGGTCATTCACATGTGCGCGTTGATTTGGTTTACTTTGACCTTCGTTTGACTATGACTTAATCTGATGGCTTGGAATGTATTGACTCTCGTTGACTGAAGTGCATGCTTGCTATTGTGTTATGCGCTGAATTGGACCTAAGCCAGATTGATATCCACACCCCATGTTTTCAAGGCCCAATGATTTTGAACTGTTAATTTGCTATGCATACACCCCCTTCTTTAGTTCCATTTCATTTTATTTCTCATTTTTGCTACACGTTTCATAATTAATTTTTAAAAATACCAAAACATATTGGAAAATTCTACAAAAATTCATGCGTATTCTTAAAACATTTAGGAAATTTTTGATGATTTTATTTTCTGATTTTATGACCTTTTTACCCCTGTTCCATAATTTTCTTTGAATTTCCACTTAGATGCATTCTAAGCATGATACATGAATTTGTTTAATTTTGTTCTTGCTCATTACCAACTATTTTGACATGATTCTTTTTGCATTGATTCACTAATACATTGAAGCATGTTAGATGATTTTTGTTTGATTTTTTAGGTCACTTTATCATATGTCTTGGTGCCTATATTTGCTCCACTTTGCATGATGTTTCAATTTGACCTAATTGCTTTGTTTGAAGTCATTTTGCTCTGAATTTTTACATGCTATCTTGATGTATGATGCATTTCTGACCTAGGCATTCCAATAATATGCTGGCATAATTTTCATGAATCCATTTGGTCTTTGTTTGATGCATTACATTGGAAGCATAATCCATGGCATGTCATGACAATTTTAGTGCATGTTTACATGAATTCTTTTGTGCACATTTGTATGAGCATTTGCATATGTTATGAGCCATTCATATGATATTATAGGTCTTTGATACACATTATATGTCATCCTTGCACGTTGACTTTCAATTTGAACTTTGTGCATCATTAACATGTATTGTTTGCACTTTCTTTTTGAACTTTCATTTCAATTCTTCTTATATTACTTCTTGAATGCCTTGAAGTTGATTCATAAATACTTTTGAGATGTTTATAAACCATTTTCCATTTAGTTTCAATTCTGGTTGTTGATTTACATGTTCCATTTATGCATGTCCTCTTCATTTCTTTCCATCTTTCATCTACCCCTTCTTCTTGTAACATGTTTAAATGCTAATGGGTGATGATTGTTGCTTATTCACTTGCACTTGTATGATAATAACCATTGGTTTCCATATGATGTAAATTCTGATTGTGGCTCTAGGATTTGGTTTCTCATTTAATTCTTTTGAGTTTTATGATGCATTACATGTTCTTTTACTTCTTATACTTCTTATACATGTTTACTAACCATGTAGGGGCTTTGGTAAGTTTCAATTGAGTGTGGATAAGGAATCCACATTCAACTTCTATCCTTTCTTTTTTACAATTCCATTTTGTGTTTTGTTAAGCACTTATGTGCTTTCTTTTAATACATCACTTTCCCCTTGTGAATTACAATTCATCTTCTACTTTAGAAGTGAATTGTTTAATTCATTCTTTCTTTAGACTTTAGGTTGAAACCTCACAAACTTTAGGATCACTCCCTTAACTAATCAATTAGGATTGAGTCTTAGTCCATATAGATTTTTACCTTTACCCTCTCTTGAGTCTTTCATCTTCTCATCTCAAAGAAAATTCAAAACATATAATAAAGGTAGGCATTTATTGCATTTAGGCCTTTCATATAAAGAAAAGATTATAAGGGGTCTTCTCTTGTAATCTCAGAATGTGTAGCATATAGCCCATCTTGGGTCAATGTGTTAAACATTTGATCTTGTATGAGGGACTTAAATGCAATACTTGTTGAAGGTGCAAATAATAAAAAACACTTCTTCACTTCATAATTTACAAAAACACTTAATAAACACAAGTATGCTAGTGTGTTTGAACCTTGACAATTGGAGCTAAGTGTGGAGGTCTTCTTCACTCTTAGTGTGCTTTCTTACCCATTCCATCTTGGAATGTGAGAATGTACACATTCCAATGACTAAGATTCAGATACACTGTCATATGCAAACAAATCCAAAACACTTCCTTCTAAAAGACAAAAACAAACAATAACGTCTTTCCTTCGGGAATTCTTTTCTCACCTCATTCACTCTTAGCGTACGAACGCGCTTCTACTCGTTCTCTTGCAAGACGGTAACGCACTCGGACCAGCGAGCCTGCAACACCTGAGCTAGAACGTAAGCCGTTCTCTAAAAAACACAAACAATTCATCCCTAGTGAGGGGAACTACGTCGCTCTGATTCTCATGCTCCCGATGAGATACGTAGGCAGTGGGGTAGGGCCCATGCGAGCACTTCTTTTATTTTCCCTACATTTGTTTTTCTTTCTCTTTCCTTTCTTTTTCCATTCCTTTTCCAGTTCTCTTTTCGTTCCTTTTCCAGTATCTTTTCTTTACACCCTTTGATCGAGACAAGCAAGCGTGGATCCCATCGGGTACGATGGACGCGTGGGGGTGCTAATACCTTCCCCGCGCGTAACCGACTCCCGAACCCAGTTCTCTTGGTCGTAAGACCATGCTTTTCCTTTCTCTCAGGTTTACGCGGTGTTTCCTTTCCCTCTCTTGGGATAAATACACATTGCTGGCGACTCTGTTTGGTGCCACTTTCGCGTTTGTACTAGGATGAAAATCCCGGGAGCGACAGCTGGCGACTCTGCTGGGGAAAATGAGGTTGACCTATTGCTGGTCCATCCCTAAGCGAGTCAATCCTAGCGCCTGTCTGCTTTTCTTTCATTGGGTGTTTACTGTTGTGTTGTATTTACTGTTTTATTGTATGGTTATTTACTGCTTTACTGTACATTACTGTATTTACCGTATTTTAGCATTTTCATTTCATATGATATATTATGCTATACTGGACTGTGTTGTTTTCTGTTTGGCGGGCGGGATTTCTGAGAGATAAGCCCATTACACAGGCTTGAGTATACACTTAGAATTAGAGTGGAGAGTAGTGGGACCTACGTGCCGTTTGGAGTGCGTTGGGTGTTCACGAAATTCACAGCTAGACGAGGCTATCTTGGGACACATCATGGCATACGCATCTTGCGTATTCCAGGATGTAGATCTAGAGAGCTGTCGACTCTAGTGACCGATCATGAGGACCTTAGTGGAAATATCCCTCTTTAGTGGTGACAATGGCAGACCACATTCTGTGGCAAACCCATTCGCACCCGAGGGCCCACTTCGGAACTTGCATAGGATGACCTTTATTTTCTAAGGGGAGTCAGTGGACGACCTCTTTGATTGGCATAGCATTGTATCCTACGGGCTGAATGTGCTATTGCTTCTCAAACCTCCGAAGCTGACAAGCCTTATTTTCTAAGAACCACATGTGAGTATGGACGGGATGTTTACAGGTTTGCAGGAAACCCAGCCTCCTACCTACCTTACTCGTGATTCTATGATGATTTCAGACATTGTATCCTATGACAGTGATTTAAGTGTTCATCTCAGATATTGCCAGATTCAGTACAGAGACACAGTGCACACGGTTTAATACAGACACCGACACTTGATTACCTGATCACATGCCCTTTTGCATTGCATTATCATATCATAACAGTTATGTTTGTCATTTTCAGGTGCATAATACATTTCTGATTCCAATCCATGGGTTCAACAGAGATCGTCGCCGAGAGAAAGAACAATGTGTCTTACAAGTTTCCAGATCCTGTCTTGGATTCATTGCTCAAAGTTATAGATATGGCTGGTCCGGGTATTCTTGATAGGTTTCAGAAGAGCTACGGGAATTTGGTTGGGATGGTCCGTACAATCACCAAGTATGAGCATGATGCTTTGCACACTCTGCTGCAGTTCTACGAGCCTTCGTTGAGGTGCTTTCTTTTTTCAGATTACATTTTGATGCCAACACTGGAAGAATTCTCATTTATTTTGGGAATTCCGATCACGTCGGCAATACCATTCTTCTCTGGTAGTTCTCTCAGCGTAAAAGAAATTGCTGCTGCTTTACAAATGGATCAGGCAGTGATAAAGAGTGGTGTGAGCAGTAAAAATGGAGTTAGCGGATTTCATTTAGAATTTCTGTCTGGACAGGCCCAGGAGGCTGCAAGTGCTAAAAATTGGACGGTTTACAATTCCATTCTGGCTCTCTGCATATATGGCCTAGTTTTCTTTCCCAATCAGCAAGACTTTGTGGATATGCAAGCGACAAGAGTTTTCGTTCTTAAAAATCCAGTCCCTACTTTGTTAGGAGATTTTTATCATTCCGTGCACTATAAGAATGAGAAAAGGAGGGGAGGATCTGTTAGTTGTTGTACTCCACTGCTGAGTCATTGGTTTTTCAAACATCTGCCTCAGACAGGTGCCTTTGTGGAAACCAAAGATGTGGCGAAATGGTCTAAACGATTGATGAGTTTAACTGCTGATAACATTGTATGGTTTGACCACCGGTTATTGAGAATAGAGCTGGTCACAAGATGCGGAAATTTTCCAAATGTGCCTTTGATTGGCAGAAAAGGAGGGATCAATTATAATCCAGTTTTGGCCATCCGACAGTTTGGGTATGCTTCCAGGGATCCTCCTACAGAGCAAGATGTGGAAGAATCTTTATTCTTTACAGGAACTAAAGATGCGAAGGTGGTAGAAGTAGTGAATGCTTGGAAAGATAAGCACAAAATTGGAAAAGCAGTTTTTGGAAAAGGAGATTGTAGATCTTATCCTGAATATGACAGGTGGATTGAGACGAAAGTAAAGGAATTGCTTTTACCCTTTTCAAGGGGACCTCTTTTATGTTCAGTACAGCCAGAACAACCCACTATGGTGGCTATTGAAGAATGTGAGAAGTGGAAGAAAATGGTCAGAGAGTTGCAGATAGAGAATTCTGGAATGAGCAGATGTCTTCAGAAAGCTCTAGCTGACAACAAAGAGTTGGAAAAGAGAGCCTTGAAAGCGGAAAGAACCTTGGCTGACAAAGAGGAAGATTTTGATGACCGAGCTCGGTACTTTCGGAAACTTACTTTGGGAGCAGATGACACTAGTCAGGCTCACAAGATTACAAAACAGGCTTTAGCCCGAAGCAAGGATTCATTAGCTCAACTTCGTCAAGCTTGGGATGAAGTCAGAATTGAAAATGCCGAGTTAAAGGATCAGTCGAAGACTAAAGACGAGGAGCTTAAAAAGGCACATGAGCAGAGGAGAAAGTATCGGGAAGGTCTCGATAAAAGTCAAGAGCAGTTAGAAGAAGTTAGAAGCCAGTTGAAGAATACCAAGAAAGAGCTTGAAGAAGCCATGATAGAAAGAGAGATACTCAAGACGCAAGCTGGCATAAAGAGACACAAAGGAGTGCATGATGACGAAGCTCTTATGCTGCATATGGGTTCTTTAACTGAAGCTCTTGAAAAAAGGGATGTCTTGATCAAAGAAATGATTGAAAAGCCGAATCACCAGCGTACCCGTATACTTTTTGAGGAGATCAAGTATTCAAGTGATAGGCTGAAGGATGTGGAATTGTCAGATTGATGTTCTTTTCCCTGTATTTTGTTGTTAATGGATACCATCAGGCTTGTTGATGGATCCATTTTTTTCCTTATATTGCATTTGCGGTTGAACCTTTCTTGAATGTACTTGAATATTTCGTTGAATGAGTATGAACAGTTTTATTCAGAATTATTCCTTATCAGATAGCTGCACACAAGCACATGACCACGACACGTCCCTTTATATCACGATTTCTGGTCTTCAGATTTCTGTGGATCGGATTGGAATCAGGGTATAAAAGCACCTAGGAAATGACAAACATGGCATTGCATGGCATTGCATATCATTTTGCATTTTTGTTACTTGCTTTTCAGGTACTCGTTGCAGGGTCTCTAACCTTTATTTGGTTTCAGGCAGTATAGCGGAGAATCATATTCACCGATATTCGACGCGAAGAAATCAAGTAAGAATCATGGATCAAGTGCAAAGTGATTTGGCGGAAATGAGGGCGCGTATGGACCAGTTCATGACCCTCATGACTGGCATGGCGCAAAATCAGGAGAGGTTGAGGCTTCTGGTCGAGCGTCCAGACAATGGGCCCGAAGGTGATCAACATGACAATTCACAGGGACATGGCATCCCTCCTCCCGGTGGCAACCCTCCTCCTGGTGGTAACAATCGGGGTAATGGAAATGGTAGGCATGCTGGTGTTACCCTTGAAGATACTCTGGAAGACCAATTTACTCTACTAGATGCTGATGTGGGTAATCAAGGTGATCGAAGGTATGAGGAGTTAGCAGAAAAGATCAGGGCCATAGAATGCAAGAACTCTATGGGTATTGATGTTACCAGCTTGGGGCTGGTCTCAGGAGTCAGAATTCCCCCTAAATTCAAACCTCCCACTTTTGATAAGTATCACGGCAATGCGTGTCCCCAAACGCATCTTCAAGCTTACTTTGGGAAGATTTCAGCCCATACGGATGACGAGAAGCTATGGATGCACTATTTTCAGGACAGTCTGGCTGGGGCGTCCTTGACCTGGTACATGAAGTTGAATAGAGCTGCTGTGAAGAATTGGAAAGATCTGGCAGAAGCGTTCCTGAAGCAATACCAATATAATATTGACATGGCGCCCAACCGCACCCAATTGCAGGGATTGTCCCAGAATGCCAAGGAGAGTTTCAAAGAATATGCACAGAGGTGGAGGGAAATGGCTGCCCAGGTCCAACCTCCCTTGTCAGACAGAGAAATGGCAGATATGTTCATGGGCACCTTGCAAGGGGCCTATCTTGACAGATTAGCTGCTTGTCCGTCGACTGGATTTGCTGATATTGTGATTGCGGGAGAAAGAATAGAAAGTCTGCTAAAGCTTGGAAAGATCCAGGATGTGAGTGGGGCTGGCTCTTCGGGGACGAAGAAACCATTTGCTAGTAACCAGAAAAGAAGAGAAGGTGATACGAATGCTGTGTTTAGAGGACGAGGCAGAGGGCGTTCTCGAGCTTATTATCAGGTAGATGCTGTAACAATCCCCACACCGTCTGTTCAGAAACAACAATCCCAACAACAAGTTCAACAGCAACAACCTTTTTTCCAGCAAAGGTCTAGACAGAGGGATCGTAAGATGGATCCTCTCCCTATGACTTATGTCGCGCTGTTGCCCCGGCTACTCGAGTTAAAGTTGGTAGAACTCCGTACTATGAAAGCTCCGGTTGCTGGAAACCTGCCACCTAACTTCGATGCTAATGCTCGTTGTGAGTTCCACTCAGGTGCTCAGGGACACTCCATTGAAAAATGCTGGGCTTTCCATCATAAAGTACAAGATTTAATTGATGCTAAAGCCATCAATTTCTCTCCCGCTCCTAATATTACTCAGCATCCCATGCCTGATCATAGTGCAGCAAGTGTGTACGCTATTGAAGATGGGAGGAGATTGAATTTGGTGTTAGACGTTCATCAAGTGAAAACTTCTTTGTTGGTAGTAAAAGATCGTTTATTGAAGGGACAGGTGTTCCCGGGCTGTAATCAAGATTGCTCTGAGTGTATGAATCAGGAAAACGGCTGTGATAAGTTGAAGATGGGTTTACAGAATCTGATCGATGAAGGATGTCTACAGTTCGACAGAGTCGTGAAAGACACTGATGAGATATCAACCGTGACCATCTATTACACTCCCGCTGAGATTCAAATGCCGGTCAATGCAGCTCCCGTGGCGAGTGTTGTGCCAGAAAGGCCCAGTCCTGTCACTATCACGGTGCCAGGACCAATTCCGTTCACGTCTACGAAGGCTATCCCATGGCACTATGGGGCAGATGTATATTACGAAGGTAAAAAGCAGGAAGTTGAGCCGTCCGTCAGCCCAAATATTGATAATGTAGGGGGTGTAGGGGGCTTTACAAGGAGTGGAAGGTTGTTCGCTCCCCAAACCTTGAGAAGTGATAAGGAGGTAGAAGCTGCAGCAAAGGCTAAGGGTAAACAGGTGGTTGAAAATGCGCCTACACCTGAAGCAGAGACAAAGATTATTTTTGATAAGGAAATGGAAGAATTTATGAAGATAATCAAGAAAAGTGATTATAAGATCGTGGACCAACTGAATCAGACCCCTTCAAAGATTTCAATCTTGTCACTATTGATGTGCTCTGATGCGCACCGGCAGGCGTTGTTGAAAGTGTTGAAGAGTGCGTACGTGCCACAAGAAATTACTGTTAATCAGCTCGAGGGCGTAATCTCCAATGTTAATGTTAGCCATGGCTTGGGCTTTACAAGTAGAGATTTGACGGTTGAAGGAAGAAACCATAATAAGGCTTTGCATATCACGATGGAGTGTAAGGGCGCAGTGTTATCTCATGTACTGGTAGACACTGGTTCATCACTCAATGTCTTGCCCAAGAAGGCATTAATGAAGCTGGAAGTTGACGGTTTGATCTTAAGGCCTAGTGAATTGGTGGTTAGAGCATTCGATGGAACTAGACGATCTGTGTTTGGTGAGGTGGAATTGCCCGTACAAATTGGGCCACAGGTATTCAAATCCACGTTCCATGTAATGGACATACAACCTGCATATAGCTGCCTATTGGGACGCCCTTGGATTCACGGAGCCGGGGCTGTTACTTCTACTCTACATCAAAAGCTGAAGTATGAGTTTGAAGGGCAGGTTGTGACAGTGTGTGGGGAAGAAGACATCTTTGTGAGTCACTTGTCTACGTTCAAGTACATTGAAATGGATGGGGAAATTCATGAGATGCTGTGCCAATCATTTGAAGCAGTCAATATTGACGATGCACCTGAGTCTTCTTCTGTACCAGTTGGGGCTGGTACCTCCATTTCATCTTACAAACAAGCTGTCGAAGTCGTCAGGGCAGGCAACGCCCAAGGTTGGGGCAGGTTGATAGAGACCCCAATGAAGGAAGACAAATTTGGTATTGGTTATCATCCCTCTACAACTTCAGATGCGGGGAGCAGGGGACCCATTACTTTCAATAGTGGGGGAATTATCTACACGGACCAGTCTTGTGCAGCCACAGAGGATAGTGTTGACAGTGATTGTGACCTGGACAACTGGGTACGCCCTCAGCTCCGGGACAACAAGTGCAGAACTGGTCCGTTGAAGAAGTCATCCGGGTTACTCTTCAGACAGAGTAATTTTTCTTTGTTTTTTCTAACCATAATGCATGACAAAATCTTGCGCTCTGCCCAAGGCGTATAGATTCATTTGTAGGGCCACCATGGTTGCATTTGCAATGTTTAATCATTAATAAAGGACGTTTTGCAATCAAATTTTGTTCTCTGTCTTTCAGTTTTTATTTTTGCACAAAATATAAAATGGCAATGTTTCATTTTCTTTTGTTTTGCTTAAAAATAAATTCTAAAATAAGGCATGAACCCGTTCATGCAGACTTGATCCTCCGGATACCACTGATAACGATTTTGATATGGCCATGTATGACTTTGACAATCCGATTTATCAAGCCGAAGAAGGGGATGAGAAAGATTGTGAACTTTCTGAAGAACTGGCCAGATTGTTGAAACAAGAGGAAAGGGTCATCCAGCCTCATCAGGAGACTGTAGAAATCATCAATATTGGTACCAAGGACGCCCAAAAAGAGATCAGGATTGGTGCCAGCTTGCAAGCAGATGTGAAGCAAACTTTGACGGAAATGTTGCGCGAGTATGTTGACGTCTTCGCCTGGTCGTATCAAGACATGCCGGGGTTGGATACGGATATTGTCGTGCACAGGCTACCATTGAGAGAAGAATGTCCGCCAGTCAAGCAGAAACTTCGTCGGACTCACCCCGACATGGCTTTAAAGATTAAGGAGGAAGTCCAGAAGCAGTGGGACGCTGGTTTTCTTGCTGTGACAAAGTATCCTCCGTGGGTAGCCAACATCGTGCCAGTACCGAAGAAGGATGGAAAAGTGAGAATGTGTGTGGATTATCGAGATCTTAATAAAGCTAGCCCGAAAGATGATTTTCCACTACCTCATATTGATGTGCTGGTCGATAATACAGCTCAATTTTCAGTGTTCTCATTTATGGACGGGTTCTCCGGGTACAACCAGATCAAGATGGCACCTGAAGATATGGAAAAGACCACGTTCATTACTCCGTGGGGTACTTATTGTTATAAAGTAATGCCTTTTGGGTTGAAAAACGCAGGGGCAACGTACCAGCGGGCGATGGTGACATTGTTTCATGACTTGATTCATAAGGAGATCGAATGTTATGTAGATGATATGATTGCCAAGTCGAGAACAGAAGAGGAACATCTGGTTAACCTGAAAAAGCTGTTTGAAAGGTTGAGAAAGTTTCGTCTGAGATTAAATCCAAACAAGTGCACGTTTGGGGTGCGTTCTGGAAAGTTGCTAGGTTTCATTGTGAGCGAAAGAGGAATCGAGGTTGATCCTGCCAAGGTGAAAGCAATACAAGAAATGCCTGAACCGAGAACAGAAAAAGAGGTTCGTGGTTTCTTGGGTAGATTGAACTACATTGCAAGGTTCATATCTCACCTAACAGCCACGTGTGAGCCAATATTTAAATTGTTAAGGAAAGATCAAACGGTCAGGTGGAATGACGATTGCCAATTGGCATTCGATAAGATAAAAGAATACTTGCAGGAACCTCCGATTCTAATGCCTCCAGTTGAAGGGAGACCGCTGATAATGTATCTGACAGTGCTTGAAGGTTCCATGGGTTGTGTTCTCGGTCAACATGACGAGACAGGTAGGAAGGAGCATGCTATTTACTACCTGAGCAAAAAGTTCAATGATTGTGAGTCCCGATACTCAATGCTTGAAAAGACATGCTGTGCGCTTGCATGGGCCGCTAAGCGATTGAGGCAATATATGGTTAGGCACACGACCTTGTTGATTTCAAAAATGGATCCTATCAAGTACATTTTCGAGAAACCAGCATTGACAGGCAGAGTTGCACGGTGGCAAATGGTCTTGACAGAGTATGATATTCAGTACACTTCACAAAAGGCCATCAAAGGAAGTATCTTGTCCGACTATCTCGCGCAACAGCCGATTGATGATTACCAACCCATGAAATTTGACTTCCCTGATGAGGACATCATGTTTCTCAAAGCTAAAGACTGCGAGGAACCACTCCCGGAGGAGGGGCCAGACCCTGAATCCAAATGGAGTCTGATGTTTGATGGGGCTGTCAATATGAATGGGTGCGGAGTTGGAGCAGTTCTTATCACGCCGGAAGGTGTTCATATGCCTTTCACTGCCCGAATAACTTTCGGATGCACCAACAATGAAGCAGAGTACGAAGCTTGTATAATGGGGATCGAGGAGGCGATTAATCTACGGATTAAGACCCTTGATATATTTGGTGATTCAGCTTTGGTAATCAATCAAGTGAAAGGGAGTTGGTACACGCACCAAGCAAATCTAGTGCCGTATAGAGATTATACAAGGAGGTTGCTGACGTTTTTCACAACAGTGAAACTGTACCATATTCCTCGAGATGAGAATAGGTTCGCTGATGCCTTGGCCACTTTGTCTTCCATGATAAAAGTGCAAGGATGGAACCATGTACCTAAGATTGAGGTATCCCGCCTTGACAGACCAGCATTTGTGTTTGCGGTCGATGCAGTGTCTGATGACAAGCCATGGTTTTATGACATTAAGTGTTTCTTGAAAAGTCAAGAGTACCCGCCCGGGGCATCGTCCAAAGATAGGAAGACGTTGAGAAGGTTAGCCGGTAGTTTCTTCTTGAACAAAGATGGCGTGCTGTATAAAAGAAATTTTGACACGGTCCTGCTTAGATGTGTGGATAGACATGAAGCAGACTTGTTGATGATTGAAGTGCACGAAGGCTCTTTCGGTACCCATGCCGGAGGACATGCAATGGCTAAAAAGTTGTTAAGATCGGGATATTATTGGTTGACTATGGAGTCAGATTGTTGCAAATATGCCCGCAAATGCCATAAATGCCAGATCTATGTAGACAAGGTGCATGTGCCTCCAAATCCGTTGAGTATCATGTCGTCGCCATGGCCGTTTGCCATGTGGGGCATTGATATGATCGGAAAGATTGAGCCTACAGCTTCCAATGGTCATCGTTTCATATTGGTGGCAATTGATTACTTCACCAAATGGGTTGAAGCCGCATCCTATGCCAATGTTACAAAACAGGTGGTCGCTCGTTTCTTAAAACGGGATATCATTTGCCGATATGGAGTTCCCGAAAGAATCATTACTGATAATGGTTCTAATTTGAACAATAAGATGATGGCTGAGTTATGTCGGGACTTCAAAATCGAACATCACAATTCTTCTCCGTACCGCCCAAAGATGAATGGCGCGGTCGAAGCGGCCAACAAAAATATCAAGAAGATTGTGCAGAAAATGGTTGTCACGTACAAAGATTGGCATGAGATGTTACCATTTGCTTTGCATGGGTATCGAACGTCGGTACGCACGTCCACTGGGGCAACCCCATTCTCACTTGTGTATGGTATGGAGGCAGTGCTACCAGTTGAAGTAGAAATTCCGTCCCTCAGAGTTATGATGGATGTTAAGCTAGATGAAGCTGAATGGGTACGAGCCAGATTTGATCAGCTGAGCCTTATTGAGGAAAAGCGATTGGCGGCTGTATGTCATGGGCAACTATATCAGCGCAGAATGAAACAGGCATTTGACCAGAAGGTGCGTCCTCGGGTTTATAAAGTCGGAGATGTGGTACTCAAAAGGATCCTTCCTCCTAATACAGATCACAGGGGCAAATGGACTCCTAATTATGAAGGTCCATTCGTGGTTAAAAAGGTCTTTTCGGGCGGAGCTTTATTGCTTACAACCATGGATGGCGAAGACTTTTCATCCCCTGTCAACTCGGACGTAGTCAAAAAATACTTCGCATGAATAGACCCGCTGGATAATAAAAATAAAAAAATCCAGGCAGAAAAGGGCATCCCGGCGAACCAAAAACAGAATAAGGTTCGGGCAAAAATTAGGGATATAATTGAAAAAATTTGTACACCCGGTAAGTTGAAAACCCGAAAGGGCAACTTAGGCAAAAAGGGGTATCCTGGTGGATCGAAAACCTGCAAGGGCGGTCCACACAAAAGAGGGATTTGAGCGAATGACTACGGTTTGAGTTATCTGTACCCATTACCGTTTGAACAACTGACGTTCTGAAGGATAGGAATCGGTCCGATCATTCCTCAGAAGGCAAGGTCGGGGAGTTTTGAAGACATACTGGTCATAACAGAATGGAAACTCAGTGGAATTCCGTTTTCACATTGCCATTAGGATAGTTTCTTTTCTCAATTTTCAGCGATCACCTCTTTCTAGGGATTGCTTCCAGATGTAATTGCCTATTCTGGGCTCTCAGTCAATAAATTGAATTTCAATAAAAAGCTTTCTATTTTTGTTTTATTGCTTTGTTTGCAAAAACGTCCTAATTGTTGATAAAACATTGCATTTGAAAACATGGCAGCCTTGCAATAACATGCGCAGAAAAAAAACATTTGAAATTACTTCGAATGTTGAATATTCCCGGATGGTGGATTCTAGCCACGCAATATTCGGGGCATGTGGGCATATTCTTTTGTTGCAGGTAGCAGGTGCAGATGATTTTAAGCACAAGACTAGCAATAAATCACCCCACGCAAAAGACTGGGGCAATTATGGGTAAGGAGATCGGCGTTCATCGGGTCGATCTCGGTGAATTAAGTTCAACTGGGTACCGTTGTATCTTATTAAGTCGATTCTCTCATTCAGTACTTCCAACAACTACAAGCTTTTCTGTGTCGATAACGGTCACAGGTTCCCCAAAAGAGTGGGCTCGTCGACACCGAAACAGATGGTCATTATCCCCAGCGAAGTCACAAGAGTTTGAAGAGGCTAGATCTTCTGTAAAATCCTCTTATGACATCCTCTCCGGGGACAAATTGTTGGTTTTCTTAAGCATGGGGCATGTTGTTTCCCCAGCATGAAGTGTTGATCACCCCCCAGTAGAGTTTGATGGTCATTATCCCCAGCGAAGTCGCAGGAGTTTGAAGAAGTTAAATCTCCTGTAAAATCCTCTTATGACATCCTCTTCGGGGACAAATTGTTTGGTTCCCCAGCATGAAGTGTTGATCATCCCCAGTAGAGTTTGAGGACAGTTGGTCTTCTGTAAAATCCTCTCAAAAGGCATTCCCCAGCACGAGACGCTTTAAAGCAGTTTTCTCCAGCAGAGTTTGTTATAAACTCGTCATCCCCAACGGAATTGTCTAAAGGAAAGCTCGCCTAACATGGGGCATTGTAGTACTTATCCTAAGCTCGACAGTCATATTCTTTAGCAGACTCCTGTGGATTTGCTTTGGGTTTCCCCAACAGATCTCTAAGGACTCTTTCTAGCAAGTTGCAGTGGAATGTTCTAACCAGGATTTGCATATCCCTGGCAGAGTAGCCATGATCCCCAACAAGATTGTGTCTCTGGTAATGATCCCCCACAGAGGTCAGCATCGAATCTTGTCAGCAATACTCCCCAGCCGAGTTATAAGGTTGATAATCCCTATAAAGGATCTTGGGTTGAATAAATCCCCAAGCAGAGTTTTAATGGCTCATTTCCCCAGCAGGACGTCATTTAAAAATTCTCATCCCCAGCGGAGTTGCTGTGACCAGAATCCAGCCCCAAACAGATGGAATAATTCCTGGCAGAGTCATCATTCCCTCATATCTTAAAGTCCAATTTATTGTTGGCAAGCTTGACAATTCGAAGCAGACGGATTGTTCATCCATTCGCCAGCAGAGATATTATCCTCTCAGGAACCTCTAAAGTCAAGTCATTGACCATTATTCCTCAGCAGAGTCAGCAGAGATGTCTGGCGCAGAGGCAGAGAGTAATTCAATTTTGAAATTCTAAAAGTCCAACAGTGGATTGGCAAAAGTCCGTCTTCGGGTGGCAAAAGTCCAACAGTGGATTGGCAAAAGTCCATCTTCGGGTGGCAAAAGTCCAACAGTGGATTGGCAAAAGTCCATCTTCGGGTGGCAAAAGTCCAACAGTGGATTGGCAAAAGTCCGTCTTTGGGTGGCAAAAGTCCAACAGTGGATTGGCAAAAGTCCATCTTCGGGTGGCAAAGCAGCTAAAAGTCCAACAGTGGATTGGCAAAAGTCCGTCTTCGGGTGGCAAAAGTCCAACAGTGGATTGGCAAAAGTCCGTCTTCGGGTGGCAAAAGTCCAACAGTGGATTGGCAAAAGTCCGTCTTCGGGTGGCAAAAGTCCAACAGTGGATTGGCAAAAGTCCGTCTTCGGGTGGCAAAAGTCCAACAGTGGATTGGCAAAAGTCCGTCTTCGGGTGGCAAAAGTCCAACAGTGGATTGGCAAAAGTCCGTCTTCGGGTGGCAAAAGTCCAACAGTGGATTGGCAAAAGTCCGTCTTCGGGTGGCAAAAGTCCAACAGTGGATTGGCAAAAGTCCGTCTTCGGGTGGCAAAAGTCCAACAGTGGATTGGCAAAAGTCCGTCTTCGGGTGGCAAAAGTCCAACAGTGGATTGGCAAAAGTCCGTCTTCGGGTGGCAAAAGTCCAACAGTGGATTGGCAAAAGTCCGTCTTCGGGTGGCAAAAGTCCAACAGTGGATTGGCAAAAGTCCGTCTTCGGGTGGCAAAAGTCCAACAGTGGATTGGCAAAAGTCCGTCTTCGGGTGGCAAAAGTCCAACAGTGGATTGGCAGAAGTCCATCTTCGGGTGGCACGAAGCTGCAAAGTCCACCAGTAGCGTGGCAGGCCAGTAGTCGTCTGGAATTGCATAAAAGACATTATCAAAGTCCACCAGTAGTGTGGCAGGCCAGTAGTCGTCTGGAATTGCATAAAAGACATTATTAAAGTCCACCAGTAGTGTGGCAAGCCAGTAGTCGTCTGGCGTCGTTCAAAAGACATTTCCAAAGTCCACCAGTAGTGTGGCAGGCCAGTAGTCGTCTGGAATTGCATAAAAGATAGTATTAAAGTCCACCATCAGCGTGGCAAGCCAGTAGTCGTCTGGCATCGTTCAAAAGACAGATCTCTCCGACGTTTCATCGAGGATTCAATCCAGCAGTCTCGTTGGGTTTATATCCCTTTTCTTCTTCACCCAGAGCAAATTTTTGGTTTTTTTTGGTTTTCAATCACTATATACCTTGAAAGTCCGAAAGCATTTGCTTTCAGGCATTCAGGTCTACAACGCTTGAATAGGGGCAGCTGTAATACCCCAAAATTTGCTCTCCCCTTTTGTCATCATAGCATGGCATTATCATTTATCATATCATATCCACCTCATTAACATTACATTGCATTTAACATAGAAAAATGAAGCATGGCATCCTTCTTACCATCAGGGCATGTGATCAGGTGGAAGGTGGACAATCAAGGAATCATTCAAAGCACAAAAAGGTCAATCAAGTTGGCTCTAGGCAAGCCAAGAGGTCTCTCATGTCTCATACTATCTCAATTGATCTTCCAAAACCTCAAGGAAGTGAGATTCAATGGGAGATTGAAGCACTACATCTTTCACTATGCAAGAGGTTCAAAAATTGAAGGAAAATCCTCAAAAGAGATAGCTCATTGATTCAAAATCATTCTCAAGTGGCATTTCTCATCATCCTTTAAGAGGATACACAACATACTCTGAGGAATTTGGATTTGGAAGATGTGCAATTTCCTCCTAACCAGAGAGGGTCAAAATTAGGGTTTCTAATAAAATCAGGATATCTCTGATTTTTTGGACAAAGCTTGTTGTCATGATATTCTACATGTTCTTAAGTGTATGTGTATGGAAAATTGCCTCTCAATTGGTTTTGGAAGTGTTTCAATTGGAAGAAAGATAAAAAATCAGGGAATTTGGGGCCAAGTCAAATAATCAGAGGAAAAAGTCAACTCTTGACTTTTTGAGGCCAAATTCATGAAATTCATGTTACATATGTCCAATATACAAAATTTGGTCAAGAAACTCCAAAGGAATCATGAAAAAATCAAGATGTGGAAAGTTGCCATTTTTGGAAGAGGAAGGGTTACTAAAAATAGCAAGTTTTGGCCATTTTGCATCAGAATTTGAACCAAGGCCATTCAAATTTGGAGTACCAAATGAAAATTCCACTCTGCCTCAATGAAAGGCCTTGCTTTAAGCTTCAAATCCATGTGTGGAACATCTCCATTGGATAAAAAATGAGGGAGATATGATTGATCAAAGTTGGAGGAAAGTAGGCCAAAAACCATGTCATGACCAAGTTTGGCCAGGCACGCGCGCAGTCATTTTCTCAAACAGTTGGTGGGCAAAATGTAGGGATCAATTACTCATGGTTAAAGGCTTCAAATGAAAAATCTTGCAACATCAAAGTTGTTCCCCTATGTGAGATCTTCAAGATTGATGTTCATGATTTTTTCATTTGATCAAAGGACAAGGAGTTATGATAGCTCAAAGATTGGTCAGCACAACTGAAAATCCATGCCATGCACACCTTGCCAACCAACCTCATTTCCTCGCCCATAACCAGTTTCCAAACCTTATTGTTCTAAGTCATTTTCAACCTCTCCCAAGCATCATTTCTATTCAATTTTCATGCCAAAGTAGTTCTACTACAATCCCTCTTGCCAATAACTCTAAGAACTCATCAAATCATCCACAATGCAAAGAGAAAATCACCATTAAACACCCATGTCTGCAAACTGTTATAAAAAACCAGAAAAAAACCAATGTTGTTGATGTTGTTGGTACAAGCTTGCACGTGCTTTATTCATACCAGCTATCCATTGCCTTTTTAAACCAAACACATTGCATACACACCATAGCACGTGCTATGCATGAAAGTAGAAATGACAAGCTTGCTGAACAAGTTTTGTGTTACACAGCCTTGCCATTCCATTTCTCTCGTCACCATCACCATAGCTTACCATGAACTATCATCACCTTATCATTGCTCTCCCTAACTAACTTGACTCAGTTAGTTAGGGATGACTCACCTAAACCACCATGACTCAGTTGATTCACCCAGTTAACCATGGTTAAGCTCAACATATAAAACAAATCTTCCCTTCACGAATTGGCAGAGCTTCATTTTTCTGATATTCAATTGAGAAACTCTTTCCATTCTCTCTCAATTCCTCCACATTTCAACTGATTTTCGAGCTCCACTTCATCTCCCTCATCTTCTTCTCAGAATCTCTCTGATTCTCTCTCCCATTTTCATCACATTGCAACTGTTTTGAATCTTGGATTTCAGCTCTCCTTCACTGAAGTATCATCCACTCTTGTATCTAAGCCTTTATTTGGCCACATTGGAGCTCAAGAACTCAAGGCAACATCTCTGGTTTTCTTTTGAACAAAGAATCTTCAAGTTTCAGGTTTGGAATTTCTTAACTCATCTGGTGCGATTCATTGATTTTTAAGCTTGTTTCATGTTGATTATGGCTTATTAGAAGCAATGAAACATTTCTGGCTAGTTGATAGACCTCTCAGAGGTGTAGATCTAAACTTAGGGCAAAATGTTTGTGATCATTTCTTGCTGTGTGTGCATTGTTTGGTGATTTCAGTGCTAAATTCTTGATGTACGTAAGTTTAGCTTTCATTTGGTATGTGGATTGTGAATTTCTGGAAGAATTGAGGTTGCAGACGGTGGCGGTGTGACCGGAGAAGGTGACCGGAGGTCACCTCCGGCCGGTGACTGTAATTGCTAGGGTTTGTCTTGTTTTAATCATGCCCGTCCATTTTCTAAGATCGTAAGGCTTGTATGATGACAGCACATTAAAATCCATGTGCTCCTCACGTGCGTTTTTCTGATTTCACTTAAGCATTTTGTGGTGTGGTGCATTGTATGTTGTGTGGTCATTCACATGTGCGCGTTGATTTGGTTTACTTTGACCTTCGTTTGACTATGACTTAATCTGATGGCTTGGAATGTATTGACTCTCGTTGACTGAAGTGCATGCTTGCTATTGTGTTATGCGCTGAATTGGACCTAAGCCAGATTGATATCCACACCCCATGTTTTCAAGGCCCAATGATTTTGAACTGTTAATTTGCTATGCATACACCCCCTTCTTTAGTTCCATTTCATTTTATTTCTCATTTTTGCTACACGTTTCATAATTAATTTTTAAAAATACCAAAACATATTGGAAAATTCTACAAAAATTCATGCGTATTCTTAAAACATTTAGGAAATTTTTGATGATTTTATTTTCTGATTTTATGACCTTTTTACCCCTGTTCCATAATTTTCTTTGAATTTCCACTTAGATGCATTCTAAGCATGATACATGAATTTGTTTAATTTTGTTCTTGCTCATTACCAACTATTTTGACATGATTCTTTTTGCATTGATTCACTAATACATTGAAGCATGTTAGATGATTTTTGTTTGATTTTTTAGGTCACTTTATCATATGTCTTGGTGCCTATATTTGCTCCACTTTGCATGATGTTTCAATTTGACCTAATTGCTTTGTTTGAAGTCATTTTGCTCTGAATTTTTACATGCTATCTTGATGTATGATGCATTTCTGACCTAGGCATTCCAATAATATGCTGGCATAATTTTCATGAATCCATTTGGTCTTTGTTTGATGCATTACATTGGAAGCATAATCCATGGCATGTCATGACAATTTTAGTGCATGTTTACATGAATTCTTTTGTGCACATTTGTATGAGCATTTGCATATGTTATGAGCCATTCATATGATATTATAGGTCTTTGATACACATTATATGTCATCCTTGCACGTTGACTTTCAATTTGAACTTTGTGCATCATTAACATGTATTGTTTGCACTTTCTTTTTGAACTTTCATTTCAATTCTTCTTATATTACTTCTTGAATGCCTTGAAGTTGATTCATAAATACTTTTGAGATGTTTATAAACCATTTTCCATTTAGTTTCAATTCTGGTTGTTGATTTACATGTTCCATTTATGCATGTCCTCTTCATTTCTTTCCATCTTTCATCTACCCCTTCTTCTTGTAACATGTTTAAATGCTAATGGGTGATGATTGTTGCTTATTCACTTGCACTTGTATGATAATAACCATTGGTTTCCATATGATGTAAATTCTGATTGTGGCTCTAGGATTTGGTTTCTCATTTAATTCTTTTGAGTTTTATGATGCATTACATGTTCTTTTACTTCTTATACTTCTTATACATGTTTACTAACAATGTAGGGGCTTTGGTAAGTTTCAATTGAGTGTGGATAAGGAATCCACATTCAACTTCTATCCTTTCTTTTTTACAATTCCATTTTGTGTTTTGTTAAGCACTTATGTGCTTTCTTTTAATACATCACTTTCCCCTTGTGAATTACAATTCATCTTCTACTTTAGAAGTGAATTGTTTAATTCATTCTTTCTTTAGACTTTAGGTTGAAACCTCACAAACTTTAGGATCACTCCCTTAACTAATCAATTAGGATTGAGTCTTAGTCCATATAGATTTTTACCTTTACCCTCTCTTGAGTCTTTCATCTTCTCATCTCAAAGAAAATTCAAAACATATAATAAAGGTAGGCATTTATTGCATTTAGGCCTTTCATATAAAGAAAAGATTATAAGGGGTCTTCTCTTGTAATCTCAGAATGTGTAGCATATAGCCCATCTTGGGTCAATGTGTTAAACATTTGATCTTGTATGAGGGACTTAAATGCAATACTTGTTGAAGGTGCAAATAATAAAAAACACTTCTTCACTTCATAATTTACAAAAACACTTAATAAACACAAGTATGCTAGTGTGTTTGAACCTTGACAATTGGAGCTAAGTGTGGAGGTCTTCTTCACTCTTAGTGTGCTTTCTTACCCATTCCATCTTGGAATGTGAGAATGTACACATTCCAATGACTAAGATTCAGATACACTGTCATATGCAAACAAATCCAAAACACTTCCTTCTAAAAGACAAAAACAAACAATAACGTCTTTCCTTCGGGAATTCTTTTCTCACCTCATTCACTCTTAGCGTACGAACGCGCTTCTACTCGTTCTCTTGCAAGACGGTAACGCACTCGGACCAGCGAGCCTGCAACACCTGAGCTAGAACGTAAGCCGTTCTCTAAAAAACACAAACAATTCATCCCTAGTGAGGGGAACTACGTCGCTCTGATTCTCATGCTCCCGATGAGATACGTAGGCAGTGGGGTAGGGCCCATGCGAGCACTTCTTTTATTTTCCCTACATTTGTTTTTCTTTCTCTTTCCTTTCTTTTTCCATTCCTTTTCCAGTTCTCTTTTCGTTCCTTTTCCAGTATCTTTTCTTTACACCCTTTGATCGAGACAAGCAAGCGTGGATCCCATCGGGTACGATGGACGCGTGGGGGTGCTAATACCTTCCCCGCGCGTAACCGACTCCCGAACCCAGTTCTCTTGGTCGTAAGACCATGCTTTTCCTTTCTCTCAGGTTTACACGGTGTTTCCTTTCCCTCTCTTGGGATAAATACACATTGCTGGCGACTCTGTTTGGTGCCACTTTCGCGTTTGTACTAGGATGAAAATCCCGGGAGCGACATATAGGAACAGATGGATCTCGGATAGATCCAAGAGCACCGAGTTCGTGGAGTTAACATGGTCTATACGAATTCCAACGTCATTCAGAACCACGACATCCGTGCGATGAATGTCAATCTGGTGGCAATGCATTTAAGGCAAAGCCAGTATCATAATCTTCCGCAACACGATTACAGTTCTTGTCTGACTTGTTCGGTAAACAAACATGGATGCTCTTTCATACAGGAGGCCCTCCAGCGTCAGATGGATCTTGGATGGATCCAAGACTACCATGATAGGAATCTCTATCAGATCAATATGGTTCAAATCTTCGACATTCGCTTGATGAATACCAACTTGGTAGAGTTGCATGCTGAGCAGGTCCGACTCGGATTCCTGATATCACATAATTATCACAGCTGTAAAGCGGGTTGCGAAAACGATCAGGGATGTGCCCTTGTCCAGGAGGCACTTCAGCACTTGTTAAATCATTGGTGGATGCCAATCTACATGGATGAAGATACTCAGTAAATTAGTATCAATAACAGAAACCCCACTCGGCGTCAAATTCAGGATGTCCGACTCGTGGAAGCTAACCTAGTGAGGTTACATTGTATTCAAAGTGGGCATGGCCAGGTGCCACCACACAATTATGAACGTTGTGGAGTCTGTTCAGAAAGTAACCAAGGGTGCTACCTTGTGCGAGCAGCTCTCCAGGGGCAGGTGGATCGTTGAGAGATTCGCCCATATCCAGGCTCCAGACCCATCAATTGGTCGCCGAACTACCTTGCCAATCAAATGGAGGGCGTTGTCGTCATCTCTGATCATCAGAGGACCAGAAATGTTTTTGCCATTACCCCTCTGCTTGACGAATCAAGAATTCCCAACCGGGAACGGATCGAGATTACGTATGATGGTCAGAAAAACCAGAAGGTTCCTATAGTCATCTATCTGCCGGGACCACTACCATATGAATCAGCTAAGGCAATCCCTTACAAATACGATGCAACAACAATTGAGAATGGAAAGGAAATTCCGTTACCCTCCGTCATGAATATTGCAGACATCAGTCGAGTAACACGGAGTGGTAGAATCTTCAACAGAGGAGTTGGAGAGTCCAACAAAGAAAAGAAACTTCAGACAGAAGCTCCCGATCCATCAGTCGGTTAATCCAGTAATTCTGACCTTTCGAAAAACAATGATGAGATGCTGAAGCTCATCCAAAGGAGTGAATACAACATTGTCGATCAACTGTTACAAACTCCTTCAAAGATCTCAGTATTATCACTGTTACTCAGTTCAGAAGCGCACAGGGAGGCTCTACATAAAGTCTTGGAGCAAGCCTTAGTGGAACAGGATGTAACAATCAGACAGTTCGATAGTATTGTCTCTAACATCACTTCTTGCAATAATTTGGGATTTAGTGATGAGGAATTACCTGAAGAGGGTCGCCATCATAACATGGCACTCAATATCACAGTCAACTTCCAGGACGATGCTTTAGCCAGCGTACTGGTAGACACAGGGTCAGCCCTGAATGTTATGCCGAAGTCCACTTTGATGCAATTGTCATTCAAAGGCCCTCCGATGAGAACCAGCGAGGTCGTCGTCAAAGCGTCCGACGGATCCAGAAAAACGGTTATCGGCGAAGTTGACCTTCCCATAACTATCGGTCCTCACACTTTCTATGTCACCTTCCAGGTCATGGACATCTGAGAAACGTACAGTTGTTTATTAGGAAGACCTTGGATACATCAGGCTGGGGCAGTCACTTCAACCCTCCACCAAAAGCTAAAGTTCGTCCAGAACGGCCAACTCATCACAGTCTGTGAGGAACAGGCCTTGCTCGTCAGCAATTTATCGTCATCCACTTATGTGGAACCGGAAGGGATAATCGGAACCCAGTTCCAAGCGCTTTCGCTACACAAGGACAATCAATCCGGAGGAGGAACTTCGATTTCCTCATACAAAGATGCTATTAAAGCAGTCGAGAGTATCGATACAACAGGATGGGGATAGCTAGTCATTCCTACTGACAATAAAACAAAGAAGGGTCATGGTTTTTCTGAAACCTGCACCCAGACAGCTGCCAGCGATGAAAGTCTTCATCCTATTCAAAACTTCTTCCATAGTGGAGGATTCCTTCACCCAGTGCCTCAGGCAATCCATGCTATTAATGAGGAGGATCCCTCCGACACAGATGAAGAATGGAAGTCCTATCTTAACAAGGACGGTTATATGTCTCACGAAGAGGTGCTTACGCCATTTTGCTATCCCGCACAGAGTTCGAGATTTATACCACGGTCAGATGTCGAAATGATACACGGAGGTTGTGATCTGGAAGGATGTCGTGCTCCGCCAAATTCATTAGAGGAAGACACTCTGATGAAAGACAACTTTGACCATAATTACTATGGCCCGATGGATGGCTTGCCAATGTGGCAGCCTTACCCAGGAGACTTGGGGCCAGAAAGTCAGCCGAGTGATGAAACTCAGCTGAGCATCATTGAACAGAATACCTGTGTCCCCACCATGTCATGGGATCAACACTCAAATCATTCAAAAACTACTCAACATGACGATGAATTTGCAACGTTTGCAGGACTAGAATTCATTAATTATGCCTTTCCCGAGGTCAACGTCATCGAGAGGGATGACTCCTCCAGTTCCAAAGAAGTGTGGGACACCTTGGGATAACCGAGTGGAAAATACGACTATATGGTTTAGTACACCGCTCTCGTATCAGGCTCGAAGATATCCAGCCAACTAGATAGGGAGATATAGCTGAGAGCACAAATGCTATACAAAATACAATTGAGGAATCCTCCTACGACAACTCTGCCTGGGAGACAGATTCCAATGATCCTGCTCCACCAGAAATCAGCGTTATTTCTGAAGACAAATCAAGGAAGGTGCCAGACTTTGTGATTCACCGAGGAGTTCGCCGCCAGTGGGTTGTTGTCGATGTTCCAAGGATTGTTCATAAGTCAAAGTAATTGCCATCCTTAACCTTTCACCCTGCCCAGGTGAAACGGATGTTTTGATAGGGCTCGCTTTCTGTAAATTTCCCTCTTCGCTTTGCCCAAAGCGACAGAGTTTTGTTTTATAGGGCTGTAGTTTCAAGAGTCGACTTGTTCATTAATAAAATAATGTCGTTCTGTAATTTCCGCATTAATTGCTGTTTTCTCTTTTTGCTTTTTTTTTTCAGAAAATGGTAATCTTAAAAAACAATTCAATAATAAAAGCAAGCAGTAATAAAAAAAATACACTGCACAAACTTTTGCATTCTCTCTATCTCTTCTAAACACGAATCATCACGTCATGCAGATTGCTTGTTTTAAACCCCGTTGAAACATACGATCCGATGCCTTCTCCCAACTTTGAGTTCCCGGTATTTGGGGCTGAAGAAGAAGATGACGATGAAATTCCAGAAGAGATCTCCCGATTACTCAGACAGGAGGAAAGGTCCATTGAACCTCACAAAGAGCCGTTGGAAATGATCAATGTGGTTTCAGAAAAAGAGAGAAAAGAAATCAGGATTAGGGCACTGCTCAGTCCAACTGCTAAAGAGAGTTTGATAAAGCTTCTCAAAGAATTCCCCAATGTATTCGCTTGGTCCTATCAGGACATGCCAGGGTTGGATACCAGCATCGTGGAACATCACTTACCGTTAAGATCGGAATGTCCGCCAGTAAAGCAGAGGTTGAGACGGACTTACTCAGACATGGCCATCAAAATCAAAGAGGAAGTACAGAAACAGATTGACGCGGGTTTCCTCGCCACATCAGAATATCCTCAATGATTAGCCAACAACGTACCTGATCCCAAAAAGGACGGAAAGGTCAGAATGTGTGTTGATTACAGAGATTTAAACAAGGCTAGTCCAAAGGATGACTTTCCTTTACCGCACATTGACATGCTGGTTGACAGTACAACAAAGTTCAAAGTTTTCTCCTTCATGGATGGATTCTCGAGCTATAATCAGATCAAAATGGCACCGAAAGACATGGAGAAAACATCGTTCATTACCCCATGGGGTACCTTTTGTTACAAGGTAATGCCGTTCGGTTTGAAGAATGCCGGGCCAACCTATCAAAGGTATATGTCGATGATATGATTGCAAAATCTAAAACAGAAGAGGAGCATGTGACCCATCTGTCAAAGCTATTTGAGCGATTGAGAAAGTACAAGCTCCGCTTGAATCCCAACAAATGCACCTTCGGTGTCCATTCAGGGAAACTTTTAGGGTTCATCGTCAGCCAGAGAGGAATTGAGGTTGATCCTAACAAGGTCAAGGCCATTCAAGAGATGCCTTCTCCAAAAACTGAAAAACAAGTCAGAGGATTCTTGGGACGTTTAAACTACATCTCCAAATTCATATTCCTCATGACCGCCACATGTGCGCCGATTTTCAAATTACTAAAAAAGAACCAGGACTGCATTTGGACAGAAGATTGTCAAACTGCCTTCGACAGTATCAAGGAATATCTGTTGAATCCTCTGATTCTATCACCTCCATTGGAAGGAAGACCACTGATCATCTACCTCACAGTCTTGGAAGACTCAATGGGGTGTGTACTTAGCCAAAAAGACGAAACCAAACGGAAAGAGTCTTCCATTTACTATCTAAGCAAGAAGTTCACCGACTGTGAAACTTGGTACACGATGCTCGAGAAAACTTGTTGTGCTTTGGCTTGGGCAGCCAAACGTCTTATCCAGTACATGATTCGTCACACTACTTGGTTGGTCTCCGAGATGGATCCAATCAAGTATGTATTTGAAAAACCTGCTCTCACGGGAAGGATTGCCCGTTGGCAGATGTTGCTATCAGAATATAACATAGAGTACCACGCTCAAAATGCCGTTACAGGAAGTATTTTAGCCGATCATTTGGCTCATCAACTGATTGACGATTAAGAATCAATCGGATTTGACTTCCCAGAAGAAGATATCATGTATTTGAAGATGAAAGACTGCGATGAACCGCTACCCAATGAAGGGCCAGAACCAGGTTCCCAGTGGGGACTTATCTTTGACGGAGCAGTTAATCATTATGGAAACGGAATTGGGGCAATAATTGTGACCCCTCAGGGTACCCACATTCCTTTCACCGCTTGACTTACGTTCAACTGTACAAACAACGAGGCCGAATACGAACCTTGTATCATGGGTCTCGAAGAAGCGATTGATTTAAGGATCAAAAACTTGGATGTATATGGCGACTCAACCCTGGTTATCAATCAGATAAAAGGAGATTGGAACAATACCAATCAGGACTGATTCCTTACAAAGATTATGCAAGAAGGTTGTTACCTTTCTTCAACAGAATCGAGTTTCATCACATCCCTCGTGATGAGAATCACATGGCTGACGCCTTAGCCACTCTCTCTTCCATGATTAGTGTAGGTCAATGGACTGGCCTACCTAAGATCGACATAATGCGCCTTGAACGGCCCGCTTACATCTTCACGATTGAAGCAGTCATAGACGACAAACCTTAGTATCACGATATCAAATCTTCCTTTAAAAACAAGAGTACCCTCCTGGGGCATTCAAAAAGGATAGAAAAACCCTCAGAAGATTAGCAAGTAGTTTCTTCCTGAGCGGTGATACGTTGTATAAGAGAAATTTTGACATGGTTTTGCTTCGATGCGTCAACAAACTAGAAGCAGACATGCTGATAAAAGAAATTCATGAAGGATCCTTTGGCACTCATGCCAACGGGCATACAATGGCGAGAAAAATTCTAAGAGCAGGGTACTATTGGTTGACCATGGAATCCGACTGCTACAAGTACATGAGGAGGTGTCACAAGTGTCGGATATACTCCGACAAAATTCATGTACCGCCAACGCATCCCAAAGTTATTTCTTCCCCGTGGCCTTTTTCCATATGGGGAATCGACATGATTGGCTTGATCGAGCCCAAAGCTACAAACGGACATCGGTTCATCCTGGTGGCCATTGACTACTTCACCAAGTGGGTCGAAGCAGTGTCGTACGCTAATGTAACCCGACAAGTGGTGGTCCGATTTATCAAAAACAATATCATTTGCCGTTATGGTGTTCCGAGCCAGATCATTACTGATAATGGATCTAACTTGAACAATAAGATGATGAAAGAGTTGTGCGCAGAGTTCAAGATCGAACACCATAACTCATCTCCCTACCGACCCAAGATGAATGGAGCAGTAGAAGAGACTAACAAGAATATCAAGAGGATTGTTTAGAAGATGGTCGTAACCTATAAAGACTGGCACGAGATGTTACCCTTTGCGCTTCATGATTATCGCACGTCTGTCCGCACTTCAACAAGGGCTACCCCTTTCTCTCTAGTATATGGCATGGAAGCAGTGCTCCCTATAGAAGTAGAGATCCCGTCAATCCGAGTATTGATGGAAACCAAGCTCACCGAAGCTGAGTGGTGTCAAAGTCGACACGACGAACTGAATCTGATCGAAGAAAAGTGAATAACGGCACTATGCCATGGTCAATTGTATCAACAGAGAATGAAGAAAGCCTTTGACAAAAAGGTTCAACCTCGCATCTTCAGGAAAGGAGACCTTGTGCTCAAGAAGATACAATCATTTCTCACTGATTCTCGGGGCAAATGGACCCCAAACTATGACGGCCCCTATGTGGTCAAGAAAGCTTTCTCAGGCGGCGCCTTGAGACTTGCAACCATGGACGGAGAGGAATTTTCCTACCTCACAAACGTTGATGTAGTCAAGAAATACTTCACCTAAAAAAAACGTCTCGGTGGATTGAAAACCCGAAAGGGCGGTCCAGGCAAAAGTTAGAGACAAAATAAAAAAAAATCATCCCGCTGGATTGGAAACATCACAGTACAATCCAGGCAAAATTTAGGGATAATGGCAAGTAACTATGTTCAACAGAGGCAAGTCCCTCAGTAGCAGTTACACCATCCATCGGAGGAAAACTCCAATCAAGGTCATCTTCGACAGAAGCTCAGGATGTCCCGAATTCAAAGTTGGTAGAAGGATAGTGGTCGTTATGTTTCAACGTAGCCCTTTTCCCTGTAAATTACCATTTTCTAACTTTGTAAATACTCTTTGGAATCACGCGTTTGGCTGATCTCCATCTTATCAATAAAATTTGAGCCCTTGTGCTTTTGTTTGTAATTCTCATTTGTTTTAGCTTTACAGAACGACATTTTAATATGATCAACGATTCTTGAAATGAAACAAAATGAATTTACTTGTCAAAACTTTTTCTGCTTTTAAAATAAAGATGGCATATTCTTTTGACTGTTAAACATCAAAAGAACATCAATCGCTTCTCCAGAAGTAAGCGAACTTCAAAGTGCAGAATCAAAGTACTCCTTCTAACCCAGTACGCCTGAATGAAGGGATCAACTGTGTCAGAGACCTTATTTCGTCTAACATGCCTTGGCCAAGTTCTTATCTCCTAAGCCCGACCAACATAGTTCCCCGCGAGGACTACTTCTCCTAAGCAAGGTAGAATTGCTACTTTTGGACCAACGGTACTTCTTCACCCTGCGACGGCCGAGTATCTAGTCGTGTTCATCCATTAGTTTGTATGTCGCGTCAGTTTTGTCAGCATAAACATACATACATCATGAATTATTGATTTGAATTCACATTTCATATTACATCACTATCACTCTAGTCGGTCTTATCCCCTGGTGATAAAAAGTCCTCTCAATCGAGTTGTCAAGTTTTTTCCTCGTCAGGAAATGCTGCGTCTAAACAATCTCTCTCCTCAAGTTTATTTCTGGAATGAAGTTGGCTCCTCGACCACTTTGATAACTTGAACCTCTGAAAAACCAGAGAGCCCTCAGTCAACATCACTCTTCGCCATTGAAGATGATATCTTCACTTTCCCGGATTAAGGAAAATCCCGAGAGAAAGCCTCCTAATCAGAGATTCGGTGGTACAACAGTTTTTCTCTGAAAAAACCACTGATGAAAAGGTCATCGGCACCTCAAATTGGATCCCATCATATGGCATTTCTCCGGGAAGGTCCAGAGAAAAGTATGATATAAGACCCCAAACGAAAGCAGTCTTTCAGGAGACTCGTTTTCTCCAGTAGAAACAAATGGCGTCTCCAACAGAGAAGTTTGTGCACCTCTACAACTCAGACGATTGGGCTCCCCAGCAAGTCTGACGTCAACTTTTTCTGTCAAATGGCATCTCCCCAGGAAAATTCGGCGAGAAGTTTGAGGAAAACCGCTACGAATAGCGTCCCTTGTCAATAAAGTTTATTGACAAAAGAAACTAGGACCAGTTCCTTGGTAGGAAACCAGGATCGAGGGGAAGTTTAAATCAGAAACTAAGACCAGTTCCTTGGTAGGAAACCAGGATCGAGGGGAAGTTTAAATCAGAAACTGAGACCAGTTCCTTGGCTGAAGACCAGGATCGAGGGGAAGTTTACCTTTTCTAAGTATCATTGCTTAGCGAAAGAAGATGAATGCGTGAATTACCATTCATAGACGCCGTCAAAATTTCGGATATTCTGATATTTAATCCTCTTGCACCTCGAATGCCCGAATACCTTCGCCATTCACACCTTCGTGTCCAAGAAGATTAAATAGGGGCATCTGTCATACCCCAAATTTTGACCACTAAGATTTCCCATCGTTGTTCAAATCATCATCACAATATGGATGTACCTTTATGCCTCATCAATCTCCTCAAGGAATTGTTGAGCATTCACCACAATCAAAATTAGGGTTTCAAGCCCTCTCTGAGTGCTTAGACAAAGGATCAATCAAGGAATGACATGATATTCAACTTGTCTAACCCCTCAAACATCCACAATGGATCAAGAGGGCTCCCACTTCAAGGATTAAGCACAAGGTTGCTCCCTTCTAGGTGGATCAAGCTTCAAGATCGCCAAGATCGCCAGTGTCGCCAAATTAGGGTTTTGGTCGACCAGGGCCTCCAGATGGAAATGTTCATCTGGGCATGAGCCAATGCTTCAAAACATAACCTAATATACTCCATGGAACCTCATGGACCCAATCATCAAGTCAATTTGGCCTCAAGGGATGCATATATCAAAACTCAGGAACTAGGGTTTCTTGACCTAATTCACCACTAAGTTGACTTTTGGGACAAATCATGAACCAAGACCTCAAGACATGATTTGAGGGTCTATAATATACCATATTGATCCATTTGGAATAATGGATTGATCCAAGAAGCTTGAGCAACAAGTTTCAATTTCATCTGAACCACAATTAGGGTTTTGCGAGAAAAGTCAACTATAGCTTTGACTTTTGACCAGGACATGCTCCCAAACCCTAGGACATGATTCAATATACCCTATAACACCCATGGAACATGTCCATCAAGTTTGATTTAGGTCAAGGACATGATTTCCTAAAGGATCGCACAGTTTGGAATTCATCTGACAAAAAGTCAACTATGCACAAAAGTCAACTTTGACTTTTTGAGATTTTTCACAAAAATGGATTTTTAACCCTAAAATGATGTTAATGTATGATTTGAATCATCATTCATCAAGAAAAATCAAAGAAATTGGGATAACTTGTAAAAGGGGTAACCATAAAAACTTAGAAAATTTTCTAAGTTATGAAAAAAAGTGACAAAGGTACCAACTTTGGAGGATCATAACTCCTAAACCACAAAGCCATTTTTTCCCATCCAAGGCTTGATTTGTAGATCTCATTGCCCTCTACAAAAGCTTCATACTGACCTATGTCCAAATTCCTCATGGATTTTGAGTTATGGAGTGATCAAAATCAAGAAAAGTCACTTTGTTCCAACACTTAGTGAAAATTTCACTAAGTCAGAATTTGCCTTACTTTTTTCCAAATGTAGGGGGATTTTTCACTTGGATCCAAAAAGTATCAAAACCAAATATAATCAGACAGTTTTTGTATCATATAATGGCTTTCCAAAATGGCCAAGAACATCACCAAATTCAATTTGAGCTTTGAGATATGATAGTGGCAAGATGCCTTACTGAAATCTGCCAAAGCAAGGCAGATTTTTGCACTTTTGGTCGATTTGCCAAAATCAGCCAATTCCAAGCCTTGTCATCACTTTGGACACATCTGAGGATTGAATCTAAAGGGAACAATCACTGAGCCAAGCCTCCAAAGTCCTTGGAACAAGAAATAGCCTGCCAAACCTAGAATTGCCAAAAATAGGGACAAGACTCCAATTTTGGATTGGAGCATTCAATGGAAGCACCAAGGTGGCATGGACTGAGTTATTAGCAACTGAATTCAGTCAAGACTTATCCAAGACCAAGGGGACCAGTAGCCTGTGCCCAAACCTCTAGTCAATGGCTAGAGGAGACTTAGATTTTCATTTGCCAACATTGGCCAACCCTACTCAGCAGTTGCTATTCACTATTCCTTGAAAAACAAACTTGCTCTACTATAAATAGAGCTCAATTGTGATCAGTTTAAGTACACCAAAGGCCTACAACACTTGCCTTTCTCAAAATCCACTTCTCACTCTCAAAAATGCCTTTCTTAGCAAGTCACTATCAGGTTTTTCATTAGAGAGCAATTCCACTCAAACCAATCACACACACACACACCTCACATACATCATATGGGAGATGATCAAACACTTAAACAACACCTAGAACACTGATTTCTCAGAATCACCAGTCAATTGCTCATGGTTTTAACCAAGTTGCAGTTGAGATGCCATGAAGTGATCCAGCCAATTTCCATCAAGTCCAAGCATTCAAACACACTCCATAGGGTGTAGGGAAGCTGTTCAGATCATCACAACTCATCTGTAACACCTCCAACTCAGAAATCAATTTGCTCTTGCTGTCACGACCTAAAGGTAAGCCTAAACTTGGTCATCTCTCAATCTATGCATATTTCCTCGCACAATACTTTTGCCAAATGTTAATAATCATGCATGGAATGTTTCCCCTTAATTAATTGCTTTGTTTGAATCGTGAATCAAAAATCCCAGCCTTCATGCAGAATTTAGGGTTCTTGAGGATTTGTCGTGATTTCTTGTTTTATGCTTAATTTAAATGCAATTAATTGTCATAAACATGATCATGAGGTGAAAACGAGCAGATTGATATGTGGATTGCATGATATAATCAAGTATTCAGTGAGATTAGATAGAAAACGCAAATCTGGGCAAAACTGAAAAACGCGTGTGTTCTTCAGCTGTTCTTGGCACCATTTCTCTCAAATTCAAATATTTGAATTTTGTGATTTTGTTCAATTGATTTAAAAATTAATTTCTCTCTGAGTTTTAATGATTTTGAGTTGATTCTTTTTTTAATAATTCACAAAAATGTTAAAATATTTTATTTTCCCAAAATATCCCAAAAAATATTATTTATTTCATATAATTGATATTTTTGCAAAGAATTAATGTTTTAATTATTTTTGACATTTAAAATATTTTTTCCTTATTGATTTTGCAAATTTTAATGATTTCTAATCATTTTGTAGGGCAAAACTTGATTTATGAAACATTAATCCAAGATCACAATTTGTTTTCCACATGTTAAACAATTTTGATCATTTTAATTGAATATTTTATTCAATTAAAACACATTTTGAAAACAAATTAGGGTTTTTGATTAATTCAACCCTCATAAATCATTTTCAAAACATCTTTGGGCCTCTATTAGAGTGTAAGACCCAACCCATTTGAAAACCAAGTCATTCTTGGGCCTCGGTCTTTGTATAAGACCCCCGGTGTTTTCAAAATCTCGGCGCGATCGTCACTTCAGAAAAAAAAGTCATCTGGGCCTACCCTCGAGTAGTAAGACCCATTTCTTTTCTTTAAACTTTTGGGCCTCTAGAGAGAGTGTAAGACCCAAACCCCCTTGTACAAATAATTTTGGGCCTCACTTATTGTATAAGTCCCTCTGTACAAGTAAACACCGCGATCGTCGCCTTTTAAAAAAATCAATTGGGCCTCTCCTCGAGCTATAAGACCCATTCAAAACTTTTGGGCCTCTAATAGAGTGTAAGACCCAATCCCCTTTTAACCAAAACAATCTTTGGGCCTCAGATATTGTATAAGCCCCTTTGCGTTAAAAGAAAACCTCGGCGCGATCGCCATTTCAAACGAAAAATCATCTGGGCCTACCCTCGTGTTATAAGCCCCACTCTTTTTCTTTAAACGTTTTTTTTTTGGCCTCTTGAGAGAGTGTAAGACCCATCCCTTTGTATAGAAAACAATTCTTTGGGCCTCAGTCACTTGTATAAGTCTCTCTGTACAAATTCAACAGTGCGATCACTGATAAAACCCTGGGCCTCTCCTTGAGCTGTAAGCCCCAAATCTTTTTCAAAGCACTTTCTCCTTTGATTTTGAATTATACTATTGTCTTCAATCTTTCTTTGTTGAACAACTAACCAAACAGCATGGAAGCTCTACAACCGAGTAAGTGTTTATTTGCTTTCATTTACCGCGTTCATATACATATAACTGTATTGTGGGGCTGTTTCACTGTAAGTCTTCTTTCATAAACTCATATCGACTGTTTAATAATAGTATAGATATTTAGAGTTTCCCCGGCAACTACGTCTAGCATTAAGCCCGTGGTCGCTCTTAAATAGATAAAACTAGATCCCCATAGGATTACCAGACACAGTCTGCCCTCCTCTTGGGGTTAAATAATATGAAGATGTGAAAGGCAGATTCTTTTTGAACCCTTTCTCGGACTGTCACTCGTAGAAGTTGTCAAAGGAACTCTATTCCCCAGATATGATCTCTTCTCCGTGAATTGCATCTCTTGAGTTTCTTCCAAATTCTCGAACTTTCCTGGCTTGATCTATTCTTTGTGAATAATCTGTCTTGAACTTCTCGGGATTTGGGGACCCACAGGCTTCTTAAAAGCACCCCTTAGGAATTGTCAAGGAACTCTACTCCCCAGAGATGATCTCTTCTCCGTGAATTGCATCCCTTGGGTTTCTTCCAAATTCCCGAACTTTCCTGGCTTGATCTATTCTTTGTGAATAGCCTGTCTTGAACTTCTCGGGGTTTGGGGACCCACAGGCTTCCTAAAAGCATCCCCGCCTCCTCTTGAGCATTGTACAAGGACCCGTCGGCTTCTTAGAAGTATTCACAGCCTCCTCTTTGGCTTCGTATAAATGATTTCTTCCTCCGGGAATGATAGCCTCCTCTTGGGCTTAGTACAAATTATCCCTCGGCTTCTTAAAAGTTTCCAGCCTCCTCTTGGGCTTCGTACAAATTGTCCCGACGACCTCCTAAAGGTATAGGAACAGAAATCAATCATCTTAATAGAACAGTCTTTCCAAGAGTCTACTACTGTTTCTCAAAGCATAGTACAAAAGATGAAACTCTAGACTTGAACAGTCTAATTTCCTTGAGTCTCAAAGACATTCTCAAGCACCCTTCAAGAATAGGAAGGAACCCCGTAGACTCGGACAATCTCGATACCCTTTGGATTTCCCATTTCCACAAAGAAAAGGAAATATCCCTGATCCTCGAATCAAAATCCCTGAGTACAGCGTTACTCATATAAGAACTTATTTTCTCTTTGAACCCATATACTGGTCACTCAACTGAAACAGTACCCTCTTTCGCCTCCATCTCGGGCTTTGTACGAGATACAAAAAGGTTCTTATTGAATCAACACTTTAGCCTCCATCTCGGGCTTTATACGAGATACCAAAAGATAAAAGACTCTCTTGTTGAGTCAACAACATTTTAGCCTCCGTCTTGGGCTTTGTACAAGACACAAATCACTCCCTTGTTGAGTCAAACAACCTTTTAGCCTCTCTCTCGGGCTTCGTACGAGACACATAAAAAACACCATCTTGTTGGGCCAATAGCCTCCTCTTAGACTTTGTATAAGAAAACCACTGGTTGATCCAGTAAACCTTTTAGCCTCAAAGTTATGCCTCGTTCATAGTACACAAACATCAACAACTCCTTCCCCTTCATCTAATCGCTGTAAGCGGCAAGCCTCTGGATCATCTACATCCATGCCATTGTCCCTCTTTTAGCATGAGAGATTCCTAAGGAAAGATGGAATTGCTCTACACTGAGTTAAAGTCTTCTCCTTCAAGTTGGAAATCCCCTATAAAGGAAATTATGGCATTGCCGGATTCACACATCCCGGTTAAAGTAATTCTCCTTTATAAACAGTTGTGACAGACAAACCCCTCTTTAGAGATGACAAATTCTCTCTAAAGTCAAACCCTTTTAGCTTCACATCTTGGGCTTTGAACAAGATACAAACCACCTTCAGCTTCACATCTTGGGCTTTGAACAAGATATAGATCACCTTTCGCTTCACGTCTTGGGCTTCAAACAAGACACCAAAACACCCATTTCCCCCCATAGAATAGAAGGAACTACGATCGCTATGATTTCCCTGTTTCAGAAAAATGGGAATACGTAGGCATAAGATTGAAAGAAAAATCTTAGCGAGCACACTAAAAAAAAATCCAAAATCCCGTATATCAGTCAAAACATCCTAGTCCGTATTCCCCGCTAAAAGTTGAAATTCCCTGAAAGTAAGAAGAAAGAGGCCCCTCCACATTGATAGCATCCGTAACCTAACAGACCGCTGTTTAAACTCAGTATGCAAGCAGGTTTAATTGGAGACATCTATTTCCCTTCCTTAGTCAGCTCACAATAGGATAAAAAATGAATCGACTTGTAGTAAACCCCAAGGAGCGACAGTGCTTAAGAAACACGTCCAGTTTCGCTCGCTACACTAAGGAGGAGGGAGGTCTTGGTATATTGGATATTCAGAATTTTAATACGGCATTGGTAAGCAAATGGTATTGGAAATTTCTGAACTGTAATGAAGGTTTATGGAAAGGCATCTTGGTAGAGAGATATGGTCAATACGGTAAAGATTTAGTTCGCGGATCCTTTCTTAAGTACAAGGTTCCACCGTCTCTCTGGTGGCGAGATTTATTCAAGTTATTCAAGTATTTTGGCGAGACATCTATGGCAGATATTATGAATTCGGTTGTGGGTAATGGGAAAATGACTCTGTTTTGGTCTTCGGTTTGGCACGGTTTCAGGCCGCTGTCGTCTCTATTCCCGGAGGATTATTTGTCCACCAATAGGGCTGATAGTCTGGTATCGGATAACAGTTATTGGGAAGGCCCTGTTTGGCATTGGCGGATCTGGTACAAAGATGTTAGCTCGCGGATTCATGTGCTGCAGGAGGAACGAAACCTTTTGCATCTGCTACAAGATGCTGCTGTTTTGGATCAGCGGGAAGATGATTGGGTGTGGCCGCACAGCCCAGATGATTGGGTCAAGTCACCCTGTGATTTTATGTAGGGTGCTTGTGTTAGAGGTTGGTGGTGGTTTTGTATATGGGTTGGATACCCCTACGTATCCGTAATATATAAAATTTTGCCTATTAAAAAAAAATAAAGCAAACAAACCAAGAACAAATTATGTTGAAAGTTGCATTGTACTTTAGAATTCTCAATAACCATCTCAAGATGCAACTACCCACTAGGCTCTTTCACGGTCCATAAGTCAACAATTCGGATTGTCATCTTCCATACATTGGTTCCTTTATGCAAATCTTTGGTCTTGACATATAATAAATGAAATGGTTGATTAGAAAAGTGGTAAAAAGAAGTATATATATATATATATATATATATATATATATATATATATATATATATATATCAGCACTACTACAAATAACATATCTAATGTCGGCTGGAAATGCATTTAATCTCGGCTACACAGCCGAGGTAATGAACGGCAACATGAAAAACAATCACTTGTTATCTCGGTTTTAACAAAACCGAAATTATATATTAAAAGGTCATGAGTTCGATCCTCGTCAAATGCATATTTTTTATTTTCTAAATTTTGTTGCGTGCGCCATTTACCTATCAGATGTACTTAAAAACCGAGGTAATAGGTTATTTATTGACCTCGGTTTTAAGTAATAACGGAGGAATAAAATCTCTTTTTTTTCCTGTATCATTTTCAATGTCTGTATCATTTTCGCTTGCCTGTATCATTTTTGATATATCATTATAAATCTATTAACCTGTCTGTATTATTTTTTACACAGAAACTACAAAATATGCAACAGAATTGGAATTTATCATATCATTTACATTGTTCTGATCATCAAGACAGAACACACATGTTTACAGTTTACACAAAACAAATTAATAAAATTTACACATTTACAACCAAGAAAAAGAATATTGTTTTAGAGAATCAAAATAAGATAAAAATACTATGGCCCAACTTGATCGGATGTCATCCCTATCTTCTTTTGAGTATGGTGGTTTGTGGTTAAACTCTTATAATTAGATCAAAAATTAAATTATGATAAGCTAACAATAACCTGAACTTAAGAAGATATGGATTAATTTAATACCTTATGCTTCATCAATCCCTCTTTACTGTCTGTGGAGACAATATAAAACATATATATCATAACATAGTATCCACATGAATGATCGTCGGGTTGTTTTTGTCACTACAAATAATTTTCATATATTTATATCACACTAATACACACGAATAATATAATATCAATAAATGTACAAGTAACATACTTACTTTTGGGAAAACATAGATAGGCCTTTTACCAAGTACATTATGTTTGAATGCATTATACTCCTCCATCGGTCTACACGTGTCAGTTAAAATTAAACATAAATAAAAACTATTTAACTCTAAAGTTAAAAATAATAACACTTACCAATTCAAAGCGTTAACCGCTTCTTCGGGCAGTTCAGAGTGCAATGAGCAAAACACAACTATAGTATTTCTCTTGGGACATATAACAATTAGTTGTCAATGTTCACTGCATAAACATTTAGAATAATTAATATGTATAAAATTGATTTATAAATGAAAACAAAAATTAATATATACTTACTTGTGGTAAAACGGGACCAAATAACAATCTTTGATGTTCCCTTTCAATTTATCTTTTAAGTAATTACAGATATTGTTTCCTGTCGAATCGCGTATAAGACCAATGTGCGCCGGATCTAAGATACAATACTTGTTTTGAAGTTTCCTTTCAACACATAAGTCATGGATGTACCTGCAATAGAAAATATTTATGTTAAAGTAGAAGAACATATGAATATAAATAGAGATAAACATAAAAACTATAATTACAAGGACAAAATTTATAATACGTAGTTGTCTAGGTACACATTTCCCGACAAAAATTCATGGACAGAAGTCCTAAAAAGCATGATTAATTGTTATGGATCATGACTTAATTTAATACCCATCAATGTGTATGGAAGAGTGTCAGCGATCATTCTTAGTCTCTCAATGTTATCTACTTTTGATTGTGTGGGTTCAATACTGCTCTGGTTGGTAGAAAAACTTTCTTTTGCGTTTATGCCACCCGTAACTTTCTGAACTTCATTCACTCAAATTTCCAACTGATTTGAATTTTTGTAGCTTAATAGACCCAACGAATTCAATTTATACATCATAAAAGCAACATAAATATAATCCAAAATTAAAATACGCAAACAATAATAACAGCAACATATAGCTTATACCTCAAGCACATCGTGGATACACTTCTCGGACACCTTCACCTTAGTCATCCTCTATAGCTCCTCCTGTTGTAACACCCTTCTACCCCACATATAATAAGCTGTAAAATAATCATTTAAAAATCAGAGTACAACATAGAAAGGCATAACATTTTCGTCTTAAAACATCTTGATAACAATCCTGCTCCGTAGTACGGGTTTTTCAACAATTTAATTCAAAACATCGCAGTGGAATAACTTTATTTCAATCAAATCAAACTTCAAACATCTTAAAGAAAATGATAATAGCATCCGTTAAACAAAGTAAAATAGAACTCAGAGGTTCACAATGTTCCCGACCCGATGTTACATAATCAGAGCAAAACACACCCTCTACTCAACTGAAAAGAAAACTGACTCCAAAGCTAACTCTTCACGCACCACGAACTAATTTTGGTTATCTGCACGTTACCCACGTAGAGGTAACATTCAAACAGGTAGGGTGAGTAATCACAATTCAATATAAATCATATAAAGAAAAGACATTAACAAGGCGACAGTTGTTCTTATCAAATACTACAGCGACTCACCCAAAACATCATATAAAACATCACATCACAAATATCACTCATATACAATCATGCAATGCCACCAAGAATGAAATGCAACATCATAAAAATGCATGTGGTACCAAATCGTCATAATAATGGACACTAGGCCATCAACCCTCCACAAGGGAGCACGTCACAAAATACTCCAATCCGCACAATGGGATTGAAGCCACCAAAATAACGGACCGAAGTCCCATCATAGAATGCCATGAAGGCATGATGCAATAACATCGTCATAATCATCATTAAAATCCTCTTTTGTATCCTCATTCATATCAATATTCCTCATACTCATCAATACAACATCTATTCAATCAATCACATAATTCATACTAGCTACAAGTTCTCACGCATCCTACTTTCGTCATCATTTTCATCACCAAATAATCATCATATAACACGTCAACACATAACAGCAATTTACAGCAACGTCACAACATTAATATAATATAAAACAGATATTTTCCATGAATTTTAGGTCAATAAAAACCATATTTTCAGTCCCAGGTCGCGCTAAGCGAGCCCCACCCGCGCTAAGCGCACAGTTCTCTACCTCGAAGAGGCGAAATTCCTCCAGACCGCACTAAGCGCGCTAGGGCGCGCTAAGCACCCTCTGCGATTTTGGCAGAAAAACCCTGTGATAACAGCACTTCTCCATCTGCGATTCAACACCCCTAAGCCAGATTGTATCCTTAAATTACCACAGATTATGTTATTATAACCTATAACTATCATGTATACGTCAATAACAACAATCATCACATAGCAAATCATCAAAATCCATCATCCCTAACCTCCAATTCCTAGGTTTTCCCCCAAAACCCAAATCACCCACCAACACCTAATCTTTATATCAAAATATTGCAAAGTGATACTCCCCATACCTTAGAGTCTTGATTCTTTCGATCTTCTCTTGAAGTTTCACTAGAAATCCCTCTATGCCCTAGCCTCCTCCACTCTTCTTATGTTCTTTAGAGCACTCTTTTCTTTCTTTCAACCAAAATAACACGAATAATGAAAACTCCCCTCACTATTCCTTGTTTTAACTCAAAATACCCCTAAATGTGCTCTTCCCATCTTAACCTCACTTATCCTTCACCAATGACCATCATACCCTCAAGGCTTCTAACACTCTTATTTTAAATAATAATAATAATAATAATAATAATAATATGATACAATTATTCTTACCATCAATATTATTAATATAATTCCACCACAATGCTCATGCAACACAACAACATGTCATCAAATTACCTTATATTCACAAATAATTAACAAATAACTAAATATGAATTTAGGGCGTTACAACTCTCCTCCACTTAAGGAATTTTCGTCCTCGAAAATTTACCTGAAGCAAATAGAGTCGGATACGACTCCCTCATCTGATCTTCAAGTTCCCAAGTCTAGCTTTCACCAGCTGGTCCACCCCACAACACCTTCACCAAAGTTAAGTCTTTACCCCGCAATTGCTTCATCTCTCGACCATCGACACTCACAGGCAATACTTCCACAGTCAGGTTATCCCTCACTTGTACATCATCTATCTGAATCACATGCGACGGATCTAGAATGTACTTCCTCAACTGAGACACATGGAACACGTCATGCAAATTCGCAAGTGACGGCGGTAAAGCAATTCGGTAGGCTACCTCTCCTATCCTCTGTGATATCTGACATGGACCAATAATATGTGGAGTGAGCTTCCTAGACTTCAAAGCTCGACCCATACCAGTCACTGGCGTCACCCTCAAAAACACGTGATCTCCCTCTTGGAATTCAAGTGCTTTCCTCCTCTTATCATGGTAACTCTTCTGACGACTCTGCGAAGCTTTCATTCTCTCTTGTATCATCTTAATCTTCTCAGTAGTCTCTTGCATAATTTCAGGTCCGAGTACAGCACTCTCGCCCGACTCATACCAACACAATGGAGTCCGACATCTCCTACCATATAACGCTTCGTACAGTGTCGTCCCAATACTAGCATGAAAGTTGTTATTGTATGTGAACTCAATCAACGGCAAATGGCTATCCCACGATCCTCCATGATCCAACACACAAGCCCTCAGCAAATCCTCTAAAGATTGGATAGTCCTTTCTGTCTAACCGTCCATCTGCAGATGATAGGGAGAACTCATCCTCAACTTAGTACCCAACACATCTTGCAAACTCTTCCAAAACCTCGATGTAAATCTCGGATCTCGATCCGACACAATACTTGAAGGTACCCCATGTAACTTCACAATTTCTTCAATATACATCTCAACTAACTTTTGCATAGAATGATTAATCTTCATCGGCAAGAAATGAGCCGACTTAGTTAATCTATCCACGATCACCCAAATTGAATCATTTCCCTTAGCAGTCTTCGACAATCCCACCACAAAATCCATGGAAATACTATCTCATTTCCATTATGGAATCCTCAACGGCTGCATCATACCTAAAGGCTTTTGATCCTCAACTTTCAACTTCTAACAAGTAAAACACGCATAAACAAACTCCGCAACATCCTTCTTCATACCTGGCCACCAAAACAGCTTCTTTAGATCCTGATACATCTTCGTAGCACCGGGGTGAATGCTCAACCTACTTCGATGTCCTTCTTCTAGAATACTCTTCTTGATTTCTGGAACATCTGGAACACATACTCTGTCTTGAAATCTCATCACACCATTCTCATCAATTCGGAAGTTACCTCTGTTACCTTGGTTAATCAAAGTCAATCGGTCAACCAACTTTAAATCGGATTTCTGACCCGCTCTGATTTCTTCCAGAATACCACTAGTCAACTTCAACATTCCCAACTTCACACTGTCAGGAGTCGCTTCACATACCAGACTCAAATCTCTGAATTGCTCAATTAGTTCCAACTCTTTCACCATAAGCATCGACATATGCACTGACTTTCTGCTCAACGCATCGGCCACTACATTTGCTTTGCCCGGATGATAACTCAAATCAAAATCGAAATCCTTCAATAGCTCTAACCACCTTCTCTGCCTCATATTCAGTTCTTTCTAATTAAATAAGTACTTCAGACTCTTATGATCACTGAACACCTCAAATTTAGAGCCAAACAAATAATGTCTCCAAATCTTCAACACAAACACCACCGCGGCTAATTCCAAGTCATGCGTAGGATAATTCCTCTCATGAACTCGCAATTGTCTCGAAGCATAAACAACAACTTGTCCATTTTGCATCAATACTCCACCAAGACCCATCTTCGACGCATCACAATACACCACAAAAGATTCACTTGGATTAGGCAAAATCAACACTGGAGCAGTAGTTAATCTCTTCTTCAATTCCAGAAAACTTTCTTCACAAGCTACATCCCACACAAAAGTCTGATCCTTTCGTGTCAACTGAGTCAAAGGTAATGTCAACTTAGAAAAGTCTTCAATAAACTTGCGGTAATAACCTGCTAATCCCAGAAAACTTCGTATCTCAGTAGCAGACTTCAGAGTCTCCCACTGTAACACATCATCAATCTTAGAAGGATCAACAGCAATACCACCACTTGAAATCACATGGCCAAGGAAACTCACTTCCTTCAACCAAAAATCACACTTCGACAGTTTTGCATACAACTTCTTCTCTTTCAACACTTGCAACACAGTCCTCAAATGCTCGGCATGTTCTTTTTCAGATCTAGAATATATCAAGATGTCATCGATAAACACCACCACAAACTTATCCAAATATTCATGACAAATCCGATTCATGTACTCCATGAACACATCAGGTGCATTAGATACACCAAACGGCATCACAGTGTATTCATAGTGTCCATACCTCGTCCTGAAAGCCGTCTTTGGAATATCATTAAGCTTAACTCGAATCTGATGATAACCCGACCTCAAATTAATCTTGCTGAACACATAGGCACCTACTAGCTGATCCATCAAATCGTCGATTCTCGGTAGCGGATACTTATTCTTGATGGTCACTTTATTCAGCTACCGATAATCAACATATAACCTCATACTTCCATCTTTCTTCTTCACTAACAACACAGGAGCACCCCACGGAGAAACACTTGGTCGAACAAACCTCTTCTCAAGCAACTCTTCCAACTGTTTCTTCAATTCACTTAACTCAGAAGCTGACATCCGATAAGAAGCCATCGACACTGGACTAATACCTGGTAATAAGTCCACTGCAAACTCTACTTCACGCTCTGGAGGCAAATCACTGATGTTTTCTGGAAACACATCTGGGAATTCACAGACAACATGCAACTCCACACTCATAGCTTCACGATCAATGTGCAACGATGCAAACATTGCAAACACCAAAGCTTCATCTTCTTGAGGTTCCTCTACTTGCCTCGCAGACAAGAACATCAACTCCCCACTATCCTCAATCTCAGGAAACTCTACAGTCTTGTTATAACAATTGATATGAACCCGGTTGAACTCCAACCAGTTTATTCCAAAGATCACGTCAATTTGGCGCAAGGGTAGGCACACCAAATCCATCACAAAACTCTTCTCAAAAATCGTCACAGGACATCTCAAACACACAAGGGTAGTAGTAACAGAACCATTAGCTAGAGTTTCTATTACCATATTACCATTCATATCAGATAGCTTCAAACCTAATTTATTAGCACATTCAAGCGAGATAAAAGAATGAGTAGCACTAGTATCAATAATAGCAACCAACTCGATATTATTAATAAAACAAGTACCTCGAATCAGGTTGTCCTTCTCTGGCGCCTCTGCACCACTCAAAGAAAACACTCGGCCACTGGTCTGAGCAACAGTAGCAGTCTTCTTCGGCTTCTGACATTGAGTACTGATATGACCTTTCTCACCATAATTGAAATAGGTCGGACCTTCATCTTTGCAGTCAGTAGCTCTATGCCCCTTCTTACCACATCGATAACACCTCACCATATTATTGGTGAACAGATCAGCACGGTGACCTTGATCGCCACACTTATGACACTTTCCAGAAGCGGGAGCTCCTCCCCCACTTGTCTTTTTCCCATATGAAGCCTTCTGCTTCCCTTTGTCAGCTGAAGTTATATAAGGCTTACCCATATACTGCCCTTTCTTCTCACTCAACTGCTTATAGTGAGCAGATCGAGGTCCGCTGTCCTCATCGTAGATTCTGCTCTTGTCAACCAACTCAGCATACCTGCGGATCTGTTGATACCCAATACCCTGCTTAATCTCTGGTCTCAGCCCATTCTCGAACTTGAGACATTTGGACATCTCAGCATTAGCACGATGGTAGTACGGACAGAACTTCACTAACTTCTCAAACTTTGCGGCATACTCCGCCACAGTCATATCTCTTGTTTCAGCTCAAGGAATTCCACTTCTCTCTTGCCACGAGCATCATCTAGAAAATAATTTCCCAGAAACTCTTGCTTAAACACAGCCCAAGTTATCACAGTGCCAACATCCGTAAGTCTTTGACTTGTGTTATCCCACCAGTCCTCAGCTTCCTCTTCCAGCATATGCGTTCCGAACTAAACCTGTTGCTCATCAGAACACCCCATCACTCGGAAAATCTTCTCGATCGCCTTTAGCCACTTGTGTGCACTTTCTGGATCATGCGTACCCACAAAAGTCGGTGGATTGTTCCTCTGAAACTCCCCAACGCACGAAACTCATCAGGAGCTCCACTATTTGGATTCAGCTGCGCCACCACATTAGCAATCGATTCGAACGCATCAGCAATCAGTTAATTGCATAATAGGGCAAGCAAGCAAAAATATTTATTTTCGGAAGAATTCCCTCCAGGATTTATGTCGTGTCCACAAAGATCGGTTCGAGGGAAAGAATGTCGTTCGACAGTCTCTCGCGTTAATGAGTTTGGGTTTAAAATGATTTAAAACAAGAAAATAGAAAAGTAAACATTAAAACATAACAAGAAATTCATTCTTCAGAGACAAGAAACTTATCAGGCGTGCATATAATCGACTCCTCACAAACTTAAACTTACCGACCAATTATACTCCACCTACAATACTCCTCAATATCACCCAGCATCGCTCACAACACAGTTATGTCTAACGCAAAGTTGAGAGAACAATCGTGTTACCATTGCCGATACTTTTGTACGCTAGCTCAAGGCACGGAGGCATTAAGTTTCGACGCCTATTGAATATTGTTAGTCCTAAATCTATCTCTAGAATCTAGAAACTAACAGACAATCATCCCTAATCGAAGTTTGCGATGGTTATCTCTAACGCAACCCAAACCCCGCGCATAAAGCAAAAATTAGAGACAATCACCAATAGAGATTTGTAAAGCAAGTTTCATATAACGCCATGGGCGACAAATATACACGAGTTTACAGCAAATACATATACACAACCCAACCATAAATAAAAACACAAAGAAAAAGAGAAATGAACCAAACATCTCGCGGATTGTCAGAGCCGGTCGACGATCAATCCACCCCGGTTCATCCGTATGCATGCTACACAGTTGTTTTCTAAGCTAATCTACTAAAAAAATGAAGTTTGATGGAGTTGGAGCATGAATCCCCAAAACCATCCCCTAAAAAACTGATGAAAAATGACTAAAATTGGCAAAATTGGCTTTCCAGGTTCGCCTAGCGAGCCCCCGTTCGCCTAGCGAACGTAAACCGCCTTAAAATTGTGCTTTTTCACGCTTCTGGAATTTTTTGTTCGCCCCAGTTCGCCTAGCGAACTCGCCAGCGAATGCGCTCGCCACCTGGTTCGCCTAGCGAACATGACAGCAAACCAGAACTTATTTTCTTCATAACTTTTGAACTGTAACTCCGATTGACGCACGGTTTGAAGCGTTGGAAAGCTTATTCAATGCTCTGTACAACAATGGAAAAATCCCATTGCTGGAATACCTACAAAAAAGAGATAAAATCAATTAAACTCAATGATATTTACAAGAAAACGCAATATACACACGAAAACGTAAAGTAAATGTATTTACACATAAAGTGGGGTTTATTCAACCAATTTTTAACACAAAGTAACGATAAGTGCAAAAAAACCTATATACAAAAATATGTACATTTTGCACTTATCAAACTCTCCCCAACTTACATAATTGTTTGTCCTCTAACAAAGATCAAACAACTCAACGAAACAGAGTGATAACCAAAGAATCACGAATCAACAAGTTTTGAAAAACGAAAAACAAATGTATGGTTCAAATGAAAAATGGTACACACAAAGTAAATACTTACCACTAAACTACAACGATAACATAGTCACGAAACAAATGCAAAATACAAAAATCATGCCAAAAATTCTAAAACAACGCAAATTCAAATGTGAATCACACCTAGCAAAAACAATCATCGGTAGATGAAAAACACAAAATGAGGTACTTTTCACTCACACAACAATCATGCAAACAATATAATAAATTATGCAACCATCCAAAAATTCATATTGAACATACAAAGGCACAAATCACAAAGACAAGGTTGTAGCGTGGTCGAGTAAACAAACAAGGGGCAATTTCTAAAGGTAATTGAAACAAAAACTTGCCTAAACCTAAGGGAGTGATCAACTCACAAAAGTTCAAACACCAAATTCCAATCAACTTCTTCCAAAATCCCAAGTGTTACACAACACACAATACTTATTTTGCACAATTATTTGAACTCTTTTTGTTTCCTTTTTCAAGGATTTTCTGTTTCTTTCTTTTTCACTTTTTTTTTTCTTTTCTTTTTCATATTTCTTTTTCACATTTTTTTTCTTTTCTTTTCTTTTTCATCCTCATAGAAACCAACCAATGAGTAAACAACCATTCTCTCCCTAACTTCAATTCAACCACATCATCATGTGAATACTCCCTACTTTCAAAGGCAAGGTAAAAATTCATACAACAACACAAAGTTGAGGGCTCAAGTAAAAACAAGATCCAATCAAAAATAAGTGAACTAAACACTCATAGACAAGCATTAAGTTCAAATAAAACATGGATCAAAAAGCTCAAAGGGGTTACAAATGATCATACACTCACAAGGTGAATTGACTATTCGGCTAGGTAGTTGTGCTTAAAATGAAACAAAAATGCCTTGATCCTTTTCATGCTTTCATATAATCAACACAAACAAAAGATTAAGCATAATAAAATCCAGTTAAAACAAGAATGTTGGTACTCCGTGCATATATGAACAATAGAAGGCTTCCTCACAAAAAGGGTGGGAACTAAAATGATTCACAATAAGAACAAGTATACAAGAGAATGAATGGCATAAAAGTTTGTAAAAAGCCTAAGTAACATGAATATGCTAAAGTATAGAAAGTGATAAACACATACCTCAGACGTGTACAAAACTTAACAAAATCATTACCATACATCCGCAAGTTGAAACGATGAAACTTGGAACATCACCAAATTTCCTCAAGCTACTCAAAACAAGCTCATTGACAAACGCGAAAATTATTAATATACACAAACTGAAAAACCGGCAGAAATTCATTAAACAAGTTGTAAAGTGAAGATTTGAGAATTTTAAGAAAAATCCGAGTACAACTTATTTGATGAATACTCACCACACTACCTAAACTAAACAACAACAAAAGAAAAGAATACACCATGCTTGTTTTACGTCGTAAGCTCGACGCCTTTACAATGCTTAGCTAGTAACTTCCTTCCTTCATGCCATAGTGATGCCTCACCGCGCAAACCAAAAGCAAGTGCCCTAACCAAACACTTAAACAAACATTACGGGAACAAAATGTATACAACACTTGAACAAACATAATGGAAACAGACAATATATACGATATATACAAAACTCAAAAACAAAGAAACTATCGCAATGGAATTCAATATCAAAACCAATCCCCGTCAACGGCGCCATTTTGTTGATTGCAAAATAGGGCAAGCAAGCAAAAATATTTATTTTCGGAAGAATTCCCTCCGGGATTTATGTCGTGTCCATAGAGATCGGTTCGAGGGAAAGAATGTCATTCGACAGTCTCTCGCGTTAATGAGTTTGGGTTTAAAATGGTTTAAAACAAGAAAACAGAAAAGTAAACATTAAAACATAACAAGAAATTCATTCTTCAGAGACAAGAAACTTATCAGGCGTGCACATAATCGACTCCACACAAACTTAAACTTACCGACCAGTTATACTCCACCTACAATACTCCTCAATATCACCCAGCATCGATCACAACACAGGTTATGTCTAACGCAAAGTTGAGAGAACAACCGTGTTACCATTGCCGATACTTTTGTACGCTAGCTCAAGGCACGGAGGCATTAAGTTTTGACGCCTATTGAAGATTTTTAGCCCTATATCTATCTCTAGAATCTAGAAACTAACAGACAATCATCCTTAATCAAAGTTTGCGACAGTTATCTCTAACGCAACCCAAACCCCGCGCATAAAGCTAAAATTAGAGACTATCAGCAATAGAGATTTGTAAAGCAAGTTTCATATAACGCCATGGGCGACAAATATACATGAGTTTACAACAAATACATATACACAACCCAACCATAAAGAAAAACACAAAGAAAAAGAGAAATGAACTAAACATCTAGCGGATTGTCAGAGCCGGTCGACGATCAATCCACCCCGGTTCATCCGTATGCATGCTCCATAGTTGTTTTCTAAGCTAATCTACTAAAAAAATGAAGTTTGATGGAGTTGGAGCAAGAATCCCAAAACCATCCCCTAAAAAATGATGAAAAATGACTAAAATAAGCAAAATTGGCTTTCCAGGTTCGCCTAGCGAGCCCCCGTTCTCCTAGCGAACGTAAACCGCCTTAAAATTGTGTTTTTTCACGCTTCTGGAACTTTTTGTTCGCCCCAGTTCGCCTAGCGAACTCGCCAGCGAATGCGCTCGCCTCCTGGTTCGCCTAGCGAACATGACAACAAACCAGATCTTATTTTCTTGATAACTTTTGAACCGTAACTCCGATTGACGCACGGTTTGAAGCGTTGGAAAGCTTATTCAATGCTCTATACAACAATGGCAAAATGCCATTGCTGTAATACCTACAAAAATGAGTTAAAATCAATTAAACTCAATGATATTTACAAGAAAACGTAATATACACACGAAAACGTATAGTAAACGTATTTACACATAAAGTGGGGTTTATTCAACCAATTTTTAACACAAAGTAACGATAAGTGCAACAAAAATATGTACATTTTGCACTTATCAAACTCTCCCCAACTTACATAATTGTTTGTCCTCAAACAAAGATCAAACAACTCAACGAAACAGAGTGATAACCAAACAATCACGAATGAACAAGTTTTGAAAAACGAAAAACAAATGTATGGTTCAAATGAAAAATGGTACACACAAAGTAAATACTTACCACTAAACTACAACGATAACAGAGTCACGAAACAAATGCAAAATACAAAAATCATGCCAAAAATTCTAAAACAACGCAAGTTCAAATGTGAATCACACCTAGCAAAAACAATCATCGGTAGATGAAAAACACAAAATGAGGTACTTTTCACTCACACAACAATCATGCAAACAATAGAATAAATTATGCAACCATCCAAAAATTCACATTGAACATACAAAGGCACGAATCACAAGGACAAGGTTGTAGCGTGGTCGAGTAAACAAACAAGGGGCAATTTCTAAAGGTAATTGAAACAAAAACTTGCCTAAACCTAAGGGAGTGATCAACTCACAAAAGTTCAAACGCCAAATTCCAATCAACTTCTTCCAAAATCCCAAGTGTTACACAACACACAATACTTATTTTGCACAATTATTTGAACTCTTTTTGTTTCCTTTTTCAAGGATTTTCTGTTTCTTTCTTTTTCACTTTTTTTTCTTTTCTTTTTCATATTTCTTTTTCACATTTTTTTTCTTTTCTTTTCTTTTCTTTTTCATCCTCATAGAAACCAACCAATGAGTAAACAACCATTCTCTCCCCAACTTGAATTCAACCACATCATCATGTGAATACTCCCTACTTTCAAAGGCAAGGTAAAAATTCATACAACAACACAAAGTTGAGGGCTCAAGTAAAAACAAGATCCAATCAAAAATGAGTGAACTAAACACTCATAGACAAACATTAAGTTCAAATAAAACATAGATCAAGAAGCTCAAAGGGGTTACAAATGATCATACACTCACAAGGTGAATTGACTATTCGGCTAAGTAGTTGTGCTCAAAATGAAACAAAAATGCCTTGATCCTTTTCATGCTTTCATATAATCAACACAAACAAAAGATTAAGCATAATAAAATCCAGTTAAAACAAGAATGTTGGTACTCCGTGCATATATGAACAATAGAAGGCTTCCTCATAAAAAGGGTGGGAACTAAAGTGATTCACAATAAGAACAAGTATACAAAAGAATGAATGGCATAAAAGTTTGTAAAAAGCCTAAGTAACATGAATATGCTAAAGTATAGAAAGAGATAAACACATTCCTCAGACGTGTACAAAACTTAACAAAATCATTACCATACATCCGCAAGTTGAAACGATCAAACTTGGAACATCACCAAATTTCCTCAAGCTACTCAAAACAAGCTCATTGACAAACGCAAAAACTATTAATATACACAAACTGAAAAACCGGCAGAAAATTTATTAAACAAGTTGTAAAGTGAAGATTTGAGAATTTTACGAAAAATCCGAGTACAACTTGTTTGATGAACACTCACCACACCACCTAAACTAAACAACAACAAAAGAAAAGAATACACCATGCTTGTTTTACGTCGTAAGCTCGACGCCTTTACAATGCTTAGCTAGTAACTTCCTTCCTTCATGCCATAGTGATGCCTCACCGCGCAAACCAAAAGCAAGTGCCCTAACCAAATACTTAAACAAACATTACGGGAACAAAATGTATACAACACTTGAACAAACATAATGGAAACAGACAATATATACGATATATACAAAACTCAAAAACAAAGAAACTATTGCAATGCGATTCAATATCAAAACCAATCCCCGGCAACGACGCCATTTTGTTGATTGCAGAATAGGGCAAGCAAGCAAAAATATTTATTTTTTGGAAGAATTCCCTCCGGGATTTATGTCGTGTCCACAAAGATCGGTTCGAGGGAAAGAATGTCGTTCGAAAGTCTCTCGCGTTAATGAGTTTGGGTTTAAAATGGTTTAAATCAAGAAAACAGAAAAGTAAACATTAAAACATAACAAGAAATTCATTCTTCAGAGACAAGAAACTTATCAGGCGTGCACATAATCGACTCCTCACAAACTTAAACTTACCGACCAGTTATACTCCACCTACAATACTCCTCAATATCACCCAACATCGCTCACAACACAAGTTATGTTTAACGCAAAGTTGAGAGAACAACCGTGTTACCATTGCCGATACTTTCGTACGCTAGCTCAAGGCACGGAGGCATTAAGTTTCGACGCCTATTGAAGATTGTTATCCCTAAATCTATCTCTAGAATCTAGAAACTAACAGACAATCATCCCTAATCGAAGTTTGCGACGATTATCTCTAACGCAACCCAAACCCCGCGCATAAAGCAAAAATCAGAGACAATCACCAATAGAGATTTGTAAAGCAAGTTTCATATAACGCCATGGGCGGCAAATATACATGAGTTTACAGCAAATACATATACACAACCCAACCATAAAGAAAAATACAAAGAAAAAGAGAAATGAACCAAACATCTCGCGGATTGTCAGAACCGGTCGACGATCAATCCACCCCGGTTCATCCGTAAGCATGCTCCATCGTAGTTTTCTAAGCTAATCTACTAAAAAAATGAAGTTTGATGGAGTTGGAGCAAGAATCCCCAAAACCATCCCCTAAAAATGATGAAAAATGACTAAAATTGGCAAAATTGGCTTTCCAGGTTCGCCTAGCGAGCCCCCGTTCGCCTAGCGAACGTAAACCACCTTAAAATTGTGTTTTTTCACGCTTCTGGAACTTTTTGTTAGCCCCGGTTCGCCTAGCGAACTCGCCAGCAAATGCGCTCGCCTCCTGGTTCACCTAGCGAACATGACAGCAAACCAGAACTTGTTTTCTTCATAACTTTTGAACCGTAACTCCAATTGAGGCACGGTTTGAAGCGTTGGAAAGCTTATTCAATGCTTTATACAACAATGGCAAAATCCCATTGCTGGAATACCTACAAAAATGAGTTAAAATCAATTAAACTCAATGATATTTACAAGAAAACGTAATATACACACGAAAACGTAAAGTAAACGTATTTACACATAAAGTGGGGTTTATTCAACCAGTTTTTAACACAAAGTAACGATAAGTACAACAAAACTTATATACAAAAATAGGTACATTTTGCACTTATCACAATCGCACGATCATTTTTCCAGCCATCCTGCACACCCCCAACAAGGTTAGATGAACTAAAACATTGACAGTGTACACACACTCGTCGACTGACAGGGACAAACATCAAGTAAAAACCTGGCTTGACTAACCGACCTGCTCTGATACCACTAATGTAACACCCTTCAACCCCACATATAATACGCGGTAAAATAATCATTTAAAAATCAGCGTACAACATAGAAAGGCGTCACATTTTCGTCTTAAAACATCTTGATAACAATCCTGCTCCGTAGTACGGGTTTTTCAACAATTTAATTCAAAACATCGCAGCGGAATAACTTTATTTCAGTCAAATAAAACATCAAACATCTTAAAGAAAACGACAATAGCATCCGTTAAACCAAGTAAAATAGAACTCAGAGGTTCACAATGTTCCCGACCCGATGTTACATAATCAGAGCAAGACACACCCTCTACTCAACTGAAAAGAAAACTGACTCCAAAGCTAACTCTTCACGCACCGCAAACTAATCTTGGTTATCTGCACATTACCCACGTAGAGGCAACATTCAAACAGGCAGGGTGAGTAATCACAATTCAATATAAATCATATAAATAAAAGACATTAACAGGGCGACAATTGTTCTTATCAAATACTACAACGACTCACCCAAAACATCATATAAAACATCATATCCCCAATATCACTCATATGCAATCATGCAATGCCACCAAGAATGAAATGCAACATCATAAAAATGCATGTGGTACCAAATCTTCATAATAATGGACACTAGGCCATCAACCCTCCACAAGGGAGCACGTCACAAAATACTCCAATCCAAACAATGGGATTGAAGCCACCAAAATAACGGACCGAAGTCCCATCATAGAATGCCATGAATGCATGATGCAACAACATCATCATAATCATCATTAAAATCCTCATTTGCATCATCATTTATATCAATATTCCTCGTACTCATCAATACAACATCTATTTAATCAATCACATAATTCATACTAGCTACAAGTTCTCACGCATCCTATTTTCGTCATCATTTTCATCACCAAATAATCATCATATAACACGTCAACACATAGCAGCAATTTACAGCAACGTCACAACATTAATATAATATAAAACATATATTTTCCAGGAATTTTAGGTCAATAAAAACCATATTTTCAGTCCCAGGTCGCGTTAAGCGAGCCCCACCCTCGCTAAGCGCACAGCTCTCTGCCTCGAAGAGGCAAAATTCCTCTAGACTGCACTAAGTTTGCTAGGCCGCGCTAAGCGCCCTATGCGATTTTGGCAGAAAAACCCTGTGATAACAGCACTTCTCCATCTGAGATTCAACACCCCTAAGCCATATTTTATCCTTAAATTACCACAGATTATGTTATTATAACCTATAACTATCACGTATACGTCAATAACAACAATCATCACATAGCAAATCATCAAAATCCATCATCCCTAACCTCCAATTCCTAGGTTTTCCCCCAAAACCCCAATCACCCACCAACACCTAATCTTTATATCAAAATATTGCAAAGTGATACTCCCCATACCTTAGAGTCTTGATTCTTTCGATCTTCTCTTGAAGTTTCATTGGAAATCCCTATATGCCCTAGCCTCCTCCACTCTTCTTATGTTCTTCAGAGCACTCTTTTCTTTCTTTCAACCAAAATAACATGAATAATGAAAACTCCCCTCACTATTCCTTGTTTTAACTCAAAATACCCCTAAATGTGCTCTTCCCATCTTAAACTCACTTATCCTTCACCAATGACCATCACACCCTCAAGGCTTCTAACACTCTTATTTTAAATAATAATAATAATAATATGATACAATTATTCTTACCATCAATATTATTAATATAATTCCACCATAATGCTCATGCAACACAACAACATGTCATCAAATTACCTTATATTCATAAATAATTAATAAATAACTAAATATGAATTTAGGGCGTTACACCTGCTGCTTCTGGACACTCTCCCACACCGTCTGCAACTACCTCTCCCTCTTCTTCTCCAACTTCCTATCCTGCTCCTCCCTCTACCTCTTCTTCTCCTCCTCAAACTTCTTCCTGTCCTCCTCCAACTTCCTATCCTGCTCCTTCCTCCACCTCTTCCTGTCTTCCTCAAACTTCTTCCTATACTCTTCCAACTTCTTATCCTGCTTCTCCCTTTCCTTTACCAACTCAACAGTAACAATCTCTTTAATCTCTCTATTATGGGTTTTCCCACTAGATGATTTAGGTGGTCCAAGAAAAACCTTAAAGCCAAAGCCTCTTCCAACACCACAGACACACCCATGATGCTCCTCGATTCCAATTGCTTCTACCAAGATGTCATGACGGTCTTGTGAAGTGAAGAGGCTGACTTTGGTTTATTTGACTAGATCATCCTACAACACATATGAAATTTCATCTTTAACAAATTGATCTAACTAAAATAAATATTGTTAAAAAAATAATGTACTTACAATCCTTTGAGCCACTTCGCGCGTAACATATGATGTGAACTCATCGTCTTTTCTTTGACATGGCCTCTTCCATTTCTCGTGGCGTGATGGTGGAGATGGAGTGTGATCAAGACTTATACAACCTCCCAGATCTTCCTCCCTTTGTTTTCTTTTTTCTTCGTTCATCGTCTTTTCAAGTTTACGATATCCTCCACGAGACAATCTATAAGAATAGATATTTCTATCTCGATTTTGCTTTGCTTTTTGGCTATTTGCCAAGAATCTTGGAGTACTGCGAGACTCTACAAATTTCTCCCAAACATATTGATAAATAAATGGATACACATCGTATGGAGGTTTTTCTTTATCTTCTCCATGTTTAATATAATCATGGGTGAGTTGTGTCTTAAAGCCCCTCCAACGCTTTCCACAATATGTAATCATCTACTTTTTCACATAATCATTATTTGGACAAACAATGAACACATCTTATATTTGCACAATAGAGATGTTATTAGTAACAATGAACACATCATATGTTTAAACAAAAAATAAATGATCATATATACCCGAACATCTTGCCATATGGTGTCTTTCAATTCATCTTCAACATCGTTCCAACTATCAATCAAAATGCTCACTTTACTTCTACCTTGTAACGCAATGTAACCCATAAAATCATCAGCGTGTTCACCATAAGCCATGTCGGTTCCAACATCCACTGTAACTTGTAACACCCTAAACCCCCACGACAAATATAAACAAAATATCAGAGTAAAAATAACGCACATAGATTTAGGATGCTACTTCAACTGGTCAACTTCTCATGTATACTAAAAGTAATACATCAACATCATAATTAAAACATAGTAATTAAGTATTTCTACAGCAACAGAAATTCAACGAAATTAAATCATGTTCAACACCATATAGACATCATCAAGTACTAAAGTAAACAACTACAACCGTTCCGACAACCCGGTGTTACAATCAGAGCAGACGCGACTCAACGACATAAAAGAGAAGACTTCGTCTTCACTAACTCCAACTCCGCATCAAACCTGTTTATCTGCACGTTACCTACGTGGAGGCAACATTAAAATAGAAGGGGTGAGATTCTCAAAATCACATAAGAAATGCATAATATAAGTATGAAAGAACATAAACCATTATGCAATCTACCCTATCAACATACTACATCAACATAACTAGCATTTCCAACACAAACAGATAATCAACATACCACATCAACACCACTAGCATTTCCAACACAAACCGATAATCAACATAAACATCGACACACATAATGCAATGCAATGAGACCTACTACTCGACTCAATGCATGTGGTACCAATCGACCCCTGTTTCATGGTCACAATCCCCGTTGGGACATCATAGTTGTCGCTCACACCCCACCTGGGCACACGACAGTCGTGATCGCTCGCACCCCACATGGGCACACGATCACCCGTAATGGCTCACACCACACATGGGCACACGATTACCACAACAACAATTCTATTTAAGAATCCGGATAAGACGCTTACACCCCCACATGGGCACACGGCTTATCCCACACTTATGCACATGTCATGCGATGCAGCACTCGTAATCGCTCACACACAACTTGGGCACACGATTACCTCAACAACAACAACATACAACGACAACTACATACGACAGTAACAACATACAACAATAACTACATGCAACAATTACATACATATGACATCAACACGTCAATACATCATAATACAACGATACAACAAGCAGCCTATATCTGCCAACAACAGTAATCTACAAGTATAACCCGCATACACATCAAAGAAACCATCGATCCAACTCATACTATTTACAACCACAACAACCATACAACTAAAATACACCTACCCCCCACCGAGTCTGTCAGTTTGACTCTCAACACATACAACAACAACAACACGGCTATAATACACCTACTCGATTATGCATTTTCTTACCAATCACCCAAAATACATCATTGCACCAATACAACAACTACACATTTTTGCATCATTCAATCATGCATTTCAATTTATCACATCAACATCAACAAAACAAGCACATAACACCTCAATACATGCTCACCATACAACAGCAACAACACAACATTAATATAATATAAAACAGATATTTTCCATGAATTTTAGGTCAATAAAATAATATTTTTCAGTACCAGGTCGCGCTAAGCTCGCTCCACCCATGCTAAGCACGCAACTCTCTGCCTCGAAGAGGCGAAATTTCTCCAGACCGCGTGATGACAGCATTCTCCCCACTGCGATTCTGCACTCTTAAACTAGTTTTTGACTCAGATTTTTCACAGATTATGCCATTATATCCTATACCTAACATTGGCGTTTGAACCAAACAATCAAAACATAACAATTGCATCAATTTCAACCCCTTAATCATGGATTCTCCCCAAAACCCCAATTCAACACAAATACCACATAGGATGATCGTTAATGAGTTATCTACCCTCATACACAAATTATGCAGCCCTTAGAGATTAAAGAACCCCACCCTTACCTTAGTGACGATTCCTCGAAAGATCTCTAAGTCCTAGCTCTGCTTCTCTCTTCCGTTCTTCTTCTCCTTTCTCCAGAATTCGATCGGTTCCCCAAAACTGATTCTTTTCTTTCCAATTTCTCCTTTTTCCAAATATGACCCTTGGTCCCCAACTATGCTTTTCCCTTCCTTCTTATCCTTACTATTCCTCATAAATGGATCATATTGCTCTCCTCCTCTTTCTACTCATATTATCAAATTTTAAACCAATAAAATAATTAATCTAATTATTTTAAATCCAAATAATTCCAAGGTCTCTACTCCATACCAAAGCAACCCAACCTCCACCAACCCACACATAAACATACACAAATTCAACACACCATTCAATTTTAATTACGAAAAATAATTAAAGTAAATCGGGGTGTTACAACTTTCCCCCACTTAGAATATTTTCGTCCTCAAAAATTCACTCGATACGAACAACTCTGGATACGCCCTAAGCATCCTGCTCTCCTACTCCCAAGTCAGGAAAGCAACGCCATGAGGGACACCAAACAACAAACCACTTCATAAATGACAATAACCAGATGCAATATCCACACAATGCACTCGACAACCAACTCAAGACGCAACAAATAACCGAGTCACACACACATGTTCACTCCGAAACCAGAGCACAACACAATCATTACAATCACCACAAGTAACACTTCCTTAATTTCCCATCCCAGGAATTAGCTACTCGCACTCGGCCACCACCATAGGAACCGAGGCAACGACCAAGATAAGAACATAAAGTTCCACAACGCAACATCGTCCTAACCACTTCAACATAACCAAAACACCAACTTCGTAGTCACACCCTCATCAAGACAACAATTCTACGATTTTACCAATCGAATAGGTAACTAGTAGTACATGATTAATATTTAAACCTTTCATCATATCCCTTCCCCTCCTGCAGGTCATAACGTTCCACCTTTGAACTCTTACCGTTCACGCACGCATATCCGAACCGTGCTACATCGTGCTTCTGTTGTGCACTCTGATTACTCACAACTATCAAATCCACGAATTTCACATCCAACTTCTGACTCTCTAATATTCACCAGGAAGTCATCATTCTTCTTTTACATACCCGTCATCTCACTCTACTACGTCAGCTCACACACCAGATACAAGTCTTTGAACTGCTACTCAATTCTAATTCTCTGCCCAACATTCACTTCCCAAATAGGGTACTTCAAGCCAAGGTCACAACTCCTCGAGAATTTCAACCATCCTCATTATCTCATACTCTATTCCTCCTGACCCAGTAGGTGTTCTACACTCCTGTGATTAGTAAACACTTCGAATCTAGATCCACAAAATAATACTTTCGGATCCTCAACACAAATGCAACCGCAGTCACTCCCCAAATCTTGAACAGGATAGACCCTTTCATGAATCCTCAATTGTCGTAAGGCATAAGCTACGACTTCACCATCTTACCTTAGTACACTGTCCAAACTCATCACAGTCACATCCCAAGACCTCACAAACGGTTATTAGGATCAAGGAAAATCAAAACTGGAGCCTTAGTCAACTTCTACTTCAGCTCTCTGAAACTTTCCTCACAACAAACATCTCCACACAATTGACTTACTCTTCGCAAATCAACTGAGATAAAATGCAAACTCAGAAGGGTCTTCTATAATCCTGCGGTAATAACCCACTGAGTCCAAAAATCCTCTAATCTTCTTAACCAACTTCGGAGCCTCCTCATTGTAGAAGTACATCTACTCTGGATGGATCCACGACAACACTCTTATCTGAAATACATAACCAAGAATCTCATCCTTATCAACCAAAAATCATGCTTTGATAGCTTAGCATAAAACTTCATCTCTCTCTTCAATAATGGTAACTCAATTCTCAATTACTCTACACGTCCTTCTTCTGACTTTATAGTAGATCTGCATACACCAACGAACACTACTTTGAACTTATCATATTAGGTACGGAAGATAGGATTCGTACCCCCGATACACACCCCAAGTGTATTACAAGCACCTAACAACATCATCCCCATGTTGCAATACTCCAAACCAAGTTCCAAAGATTCCAAGTCATCTATTCCTGAAAGTGGACACCTATCCTTAAGCACTTTGGATAATTATCAATCTGCATCAAGAACACACTCATCCACTGGAGTGCCTACTCATCAAACCGTACACAGTCTCTTTCATGTCCATCAATAGGATAACTTTTCCCTCCACAAACAATCGCTTACTATGGGTCCAACACTCTCCAATGATAGAGATGCAAGAGTACTACTACTACAACCATAATATATGCAACATTCGAAACTCATCCTGAGTTCGTAACAATTTATCCAAAACAGCTTAACAACCTCTGGTTCTGGTTACCTTATTCCACCTTAATTCTTCTTACGGGGTTTCGACCCACTCAAAGTTTCTATTGGCACGAGATTTCAACCCACAACAAGGTAATACCATCAAGGAACTTCAAATCATCCATGATTCGTCACAATTCAAAACTCAAGCTATCTAGGATACCACTATGGTTTCCATACTACTCAACGATTAACACCCTTGGTATCACAAATCTTCTTTCTAATAAATTATTAACTGCTCCTCCAGTTCTACTAATTCTAACGCCAAGATCATGTATGATGCCATAGAATATGGTACTATGGACAAGATCAACAGAGAATTCCACCTCTATATTTAGCGACACCTCCAACGTATCATCCAAACACGCCTGGAACTCACTCACAACTGGCAGTTCGTCGTCGTGACCTTACTGCTAAACTCCAGAACACCATCATCGCAACTCAGCATACATCTGAGCCCCATCTCCTATGAGTTCTTCAACTTACTTAGCAGATATAACCTTGACTCGTCACTTTAGTCAAGTTAAGTTCACTCTTACTCTCTAAGGAGCAACCATCCACAATCCCAGATCATCCTCTCTTAGAGACACCCCAACTTGGCCGACGTACAAAACCTCAAATCTGCCCCATCTTCAGATACCTCCGAATCTGCATTGGCCCATCAAAACCATCGATGAGCACTTTGCTTAACTCTGAACGATTCCCTGAACACAATATCTAAGCCGATAAGATACGTCCATTCCATCCGCATGATCCCGTCCACTATCAACAAGAGATTGAGGGTGATCAGTTCCTCAATTTATCAATAGACAACTGACAATCATGGTGGAGGCATAAACCATCCTCACCAACTCTAATAGTGGCCCTTGGAGCTTGTGCCCAAGCTATCTAAGGCACAATCCTTAGTTAACACAAGCCTTCCCTCTATGTTTCCTTCCGTTTTAGAAACAACACCCTCTCACAACTCCTACATTCTTGATATGAGCAACACACTACCTTACTTATCCAAACGATTGGTAACTACAGGGTTTAGCTCCTACCAACGCGTCTCAAGAATAACATCATCTTGTTCCAACTGAAGACAAACTGTGCCCATCCTTAGGAAACACGTCGGGTTACTCCACACATCACCAATCAATCTTTAGCCAAAACATCGCATTCCCCCTCACAAGGAAGCGAACAACGAGGACACCTTACTGTCTTCCCTTAAGGATCACACCTTTCTCAACAGATGGATAATCCAAAACTGCACTCCCTCATACAGTAACATGATACCTGATCTCTTCAACAACGGGAACAACATTGTCCCAATCAACAATTGCACTCTTGCCACCAACGACGCTAAGCCAACACTCACGCCCGAAGCATCTTAGAGAAACACAAGCTTCTCCCTCACTTGTCTCACTCTCATTCTGCAGTCAAGGGATTAGAAAACAAGAAAGCGCTGATAGTGTTTCACACACATATCACGTACTAAGAAATAGACAACATCGACAGTATTTAACTGTCACACAACAATGACTCAACAACTTGGCCGGACGGACCGACCGGCTCTGATACCACTTTGTAACACCCTAAACCCCCGCGACAAATATAAACAAAATATCAGAGTAAAAATAACGCACATAGATTTAGGATGCTATTCAACTGGTCAACTTCTCATGTATACTAAAAGTAATACATCAACATCATAATTAAAACATAGTAATTAAGTATTTCTACAGCAACGGAAATTCAACAAAATTAAATCATGTTCAACACCATATACACATCATCCAGTACTAAAGTAGACAACTACAACCGTTCCGACAACCCGGTGTTACAATCAGAGCAGACGCGACTCAACGACATAAAAGAGAAGACTTCGTCTTCACTAACTCCAACTCCGCACCAAACCTGCTTATCTGCACGTTACCCACGTGGAGACAACATTCAAACAGAAGGGGTGAGATTCTCAAAATCACATAAGAAATGCATAATATAGGTATGAAAGAACATAAACCATTATGCAATCTACCCTATCAACATACTACATCAACACAACTAGCATTTCCAACACAAACAAATAATCAACATACCACATCAACACCACTAGCATTTCCAACACAAACCGATAATCAACATAAACATCGACACACATAATGCAATGCAATGAGACCTACTACTCGACTCAATGCATGTGGTACCAAACGAACCCTGTTTCATGGTCACAATCCCCGTCGAGACGTCATAGTTGTCGCTCACACCCCACCTGGGCACACGACAGTCCTGATCGCTCACACCCCACATGGGCACACGATCACCCGTAATCACTCAAACCCCACATGGGCACACGATTACCACAACAACGTTATATTTAAGAATCCGGATAAGAAGCTTACACCTCACATGGACACACGGCTTATCCCACACTTATGCACATGTCATGCGATGCAGCACTCGTAATCGCTCACACCCCACTTGGGCACACGATTACCTCAACAACAACAACATACAACGACAACTACATACGACAACAACCACATACAACAACAACTACATGCAACAATTACATACATATGACATCAACACGTCAATACATCATAATACAACGATACAACCAGCAGCCTATATCTTCCAACAACAGCAATCTACAACTATAACCCGCATACACATCAACGAAACCATCGATCCAACTCATAATATTTACAACCACAACAACCATACAACTAAAATACACCTACCCACACCGAGTCCATCAGTTTGACTCTCAACACATACAATATGACAACAACACGACTATAATACACCTACTCAATTATGCATTTTCTTACCAATCTCCCAAAATACATCATTGCACCAATACAACAACTACACATTTTTGCATCATTCAATCATGTATTTCAATTTATCACATCAACATCAACAAAACAAGCACATAACACCTCAATACATGCTCATCATACAACAGCAACAACACAACATTAATATAATATAAAACAGATATTTTCCATGAATTTTAGGTCAATAAAATAATATTTTTCAGTCCCAGGTTGCGCTAAGCGCGCAGCTCTCTGCCTCGAAGAGGTGAAATTTCTCCAGACCGCGCTAAGCGCGCTACGCGATTTTTCTCACAAAACCCCATGATGACAGCATTCTCCCCACTGCAGTTCTGCACTCTTAAACTAGTTTTTGACTCAGATTTTTCACAGATTATGCCATTATATTCTATACCTAACATAGGCGTTTCAACCAAACAATCAAAACACAACAATTGCATCAATTTCAACTCCTTAATCATGGATTCTCCCCAAAACCCCAATTCAACACAAACACCACATAGGATGATCGTTAATGAGTTATCTACCCTCATACACAAATTATGCAGCCCTTAGAGATTAAAGAACCCCACCCTTTCCTTAGTGACGATTCCTCGAAGGATCTCTAAGTCCTAGCTCTGCTTCTCTTTTCCGTTCTTCTTCTCCTTTCTCCAGAATTCGATCGGTTCCCCAAAACTGATTCTTTTCTTTCCAATTTCTCCTTTTTCCAAATATGACCCTTGGTCCCCAACTATGCTTTTCCCTTCTTATCCTTACTATTCCTCATAAATGGACCATATTGCCCTCCTCCTCTTTCTACTCATATTATCAAATTTTAATCCAATAAAATAATTAATCTTTTTATTTTAAATTCAAATAATTCCAAGGTCTTTACTCCATACCAAAGCAACCCAACCTCCACCAACCCACACATAAACATACACAAATTCACCACACCATTCAATTTTAATTACGAAAATTAATTAAAGTAAATCGGGGTGTTACATAATTGGGTAGCGAATATCGGTTTCTTAGGCTTTTTTCACCTTGGCATACATCGTGGCACCTCTAGTTTTTCTTCTACGATTTGTATTAACAGATGTTGCAGCAGATATTGTATGAGAAGTTCTTGTCGAATTGGCCATGACTATCATGAGATAATTACGTAGAAACAAAATGATCAAGAGATACACAGTAAAAAACAAAATGATATAAACTCATTTCGGTGATATATAATTTGTTTCAGTGATATATATAACTCGTTTCAGTGAAGAACAAATCTGTTGAAAAATGATATCTATTGACGAAATGTCATTTCAATAGTAACTATACTAACTAAACCTCAAAATGATCAAGATAAACTATACTAACTAATGTTTAAAAAAACAAATGGAAAATCATAGAAACAAAATGATCAAAAGACTAACTAACGTAAAACCCTAGACAAAATGATCAATGAAAAGTAAAGTGATATATAACTCGTTTCAGTGAAAAACAAATCTGTTGCGAAAATGGCGTTTGATGAATATCTATTGGAAGAGTTTTATTGAATATGAGCTTGAAAATCTCCTAGGGTTTTTGCGAAATGAGAGTGACGAAATGACGTTTGAGCGTTGATAGGTAAATGGAAAGCTAGAAACTAGTAGGATTGTAGTCTGAAGTATCTCATGCAATAAATATTTCACATCGATTTTATAAACAATCTGACGTGATAGTATTAATTAAAAATATCAAATATAAAAAACACAATAGCGTCATATTCTGGGAATTCAATTAAAATATATAGGCTTAAATAGTTAGTTGGTCTCTGTAAGTTAGCGTGTTTTAGATTTTGGTCCCTGTAATTTTTTTTTTGTGTGTGTCCCTATATCTCACTTTTTGCGTGCAGTTTAGTCCCTAAAGCCAAAATCTACAAGTTTCCTGTGGAATTTCCTTCGAATTTTCCTGCGGATTTTGATTTTATGGACTAAACCGCACGCAAAAACGTAGGATATATGGACTCAGACCAAAAAAATTAAGTTACAGGGACCAAAATAAAAAATGCGCTAACTTACAGGGACCTAAAGTGCATTTAAGCCAAATATATATAACGTCAGTTTTGTAGTATAACCGAGGGATTTGTACATATCAAATAAAAAATTAAAATAAGATTTTGAAAATAGTATATTGAAATTGACTAATGCAAAATATATTACTTCTCAGTTGGACCATGTAGCCAAGGTAAATACAAATAAAAAAATAATATAATATAACAATGATAAAAATGGAACTTGGAAAGGCGCCAAGTGAGAAATACAAACTAAACAACTGAAAAAAAAAACATAAAATGCAAAGACTGGATGTCGAAGCGAGCTTTATTATAGATCTTTTCCCTCCCTTTTTCTGAAAAACCGAGGTAAAGAGTTGTTAATTTAGAAAAAAAAAATAAAATAAAAGTCCGTGCTCCCAGTACCTATTCCCCCGTTTTTCTATTGTTCAAGGTGTTAGTTTCGTCATAAAAAGTGTTATTTGTTGTAGTGCAGTAAACACATCACTATCAAAGCATATCAATATCAAAATCATATCACTATCAAACATATCAACATATCAACATACTAATAAATGGAAACATTAATGGATCATGTATATAACAACTAAGCATGTAGAATAATCAATCATAAAAAATGCACAGAGGAAAGACAAACATAACACAAGCAAACATATCAAAATACAATGATGGTTTAGGTAACAAAAGTAGAAACATATCAAAGCATGTAGAATAAATAATAATAAATAACATAAATGGATCATGTATACATCAGACCAAGTGTGAAGATCAAAAAACCAAACCAAATGTGAAGAGATACTTAGACAGTTTCATGTACAAAAATGATAACCAACGTATAAAAGCCAAAAAGTATGGAATCAAGTACAACGTGTTTTAAATATTGACAACACTTGGGAACTAAAATATAAATGGTCCTTCATTGTATGTTCAACAATCATTCCAAAAACAGATGAAAAAACTTTTGAAAAACAAATGAAATGTAGTAAACAAAGAACAAATGGGTAGTGGTTAAGAAGAAAAACACAACATTGGATGATGAAAGATCAGCGTTAACCTTTAGGATGAAAAAGCAACAAAAAAAAACAAACCTTAGATGATGAAAACGCAATGTAGAAACCAAAGCTAACTGAAAAAATGGAAGAAACCAACTAAAAAAAGAAAAAACAAAAAATTAAGAAATGTTAAAATTTAGGAATAAAAAAAAAAGTGGGGAATGAAAAACAACTGAAAAGAACAAACTTTGGATGCTGAAAATACAGTGTAGAAACCAAAGCCATTTGAAAAAATGATAGAAAAAATTAGAGTAACACATGATGTAAGAAATTCAATGGAATAATAAGCAATGGTTGAGAGGTATAACCTTATATTGATGAAGAAGATGAAATGTATGTTAAATTAAAGCAAGAGGTTGAAGAAGATGAGATACTGAAAATGGAGAGAGAACCTGAGAGAAGAAACTTTTAGTTTAAGTGTGTGGAAGTGAACGGGAGAGAACATTCAAAATGAAAGGAGGAAAATGAGGTAGTAGTAAAAATGGAAAGAGTAAAAATGTGTTGCCACGTGTCTAGCTGATAAGGACTATTGATTTTAATTAATTGGTCCATTTGTGAAATACTCATTTGTCCTTTTTGTAGTGTAATTTGTTTTAGCTATTGAGGGTAAAATAGTAAATTGGTAGTAATACGTTTTCCTAGTTATATTATTGATATGAATTATAAGATATAAGCTGCTCTAACGGTTAGCGGGCCACAGAGTAGTGTAAAAACATATATATATATATATATATATATATATATATATATATATATATATAGAGAGAGAGAGAGAGAGAGAATATTTATAATTAACCTAACTGTGTTGACTCAGCATAATTAGTTATAAGGCTTAAGCATGCGTTATAACTACTTTTCTATAATGGCTAACTTTAAGATTACTGGATTACTCTAATAGCTTCCCCTTAAGAGAAGTGTCATCTTTGTGCAAGAGATGACTTATCTTGAACTTAGAGCTTGTCTTTTAGTTTAAAAAATCTTTGAGGAGAGAGAGATTTTGTAATAAGATCTGCATATTGATCAATGCAGGAATGCGCTGAACAATCAGAGTTTTAATAAGGACCTTCTCCCTAAGGAAAAAAATGTCCAGCTCCGTGTGCTTGGTCTTGTCATGAAGCACTGGATTGTGGGACAAAGCAACTCTACCGAGGTTCTCACAAAACAAAACCAGAGTAGTAAAGGGAACATGAAGCTCAACCAAGAGGGACTGAATCTAAAGAACTTTAGAGGTTGAGTTAGCAAGGCTTCTATACTCAGCCTCATTGCTTGATCTGGCCATTAAGGTTTTCTTTTTGGACCACCATGAGACTAGATTTGGACCAAGAAATGTAGCGTGCGATTTTTTCGGTGACGCGACCACCTTATCGCCATGGATTTTTCCTCACTGCAATGGTAGGGATTGGGTGCTACTTTCTGATTTCTTATTTATCCTATGAAGCTGGAAAGGAAAGGGAAGCTATCTCAAACTAACCTTGCACGTAAATGTTTTCTTTAACAAATGCTTAAGAGATTGGGGGGTCCGGGGTCAGGTTATATAATGGGGAGTTGTCAATTACCCATCCTATATGTGGTTATCCACAGATCGTTAGCAATTATACTGTTTTCTATTTACTGGTGTTTGTTTTTCAATTGGGAAAGTTTCTCCTTTAGGAGTGTTGAGAGAGAGAGTTTTTGTTGATTTTGGGTTTTATTCCGATGTTTTTGGTAAGGTATGAAACCTAAGGTTTTTTATTAGTGTGTGAAGGTACTGGACCTAAAATTTTGATTTGGTGTGGTCGCTAAGATTTCACAATCTTATGCCTACGTATTCCCGTTAAAGGTAAACAGGGAAATCAGAGCAATCATAGTTCCTCCTATTCTATGGGAGGAAAGATGTATTTGGTGTCTTGTTCAAAGCCCAAGATTGAGGCTAAAAGGTTATTTGTGTCTTGTTCAAAGCCCAAGATTGAAGCTAAAAGGTTATTTGTGTCTTGTTCAAAGCCCAAGATTGAAGCTAAAAGGTTATTGAGAGAGAATTTGTCATCTCTAAAGGGAGATATCTTATTTGTCCATCATAGTTGTTGGGTGACTGGTTATAAAAGAGGATTACTTTAACTGGGATGTGAAAATCCAGCAATGCCATAATTTCCTTTATAAGGGATTTGTCCTGAAGGAGGAAACTTTAACTCAGTGTTGAGCAATGCCATTTTTCCTTATGAGCCTTTCATGCTAAGAGAGGGACAATAGCTTGGATGTTTGTAATCCAGAGGCTTGCCACTTACAGCAATTAGATGAGAGAAGGTGATTTACCAGGATAAAAGATGGACTACAGCTTGGATATTTGAATCAATAAGTGTGCCACTTACAGCAGTTATCTGGGATTAGGGTTTTGTTGGATTATTTGTTTTGATATGTGATGTACAGAGAAATGTCTTTCTAGAGAGGAATGTTGATTTTCTCTGAGGATTTTGGTTTTTATGTGTGCCTTGATTAAAGCCCAAGGTTGAAGCTAAAAGGTTGACTCTATTTAGGGAGTTTTATATCTGTCTTGTACAAAGCCCAAGATTGAGGCGGGAAAAAGACTGACTCTTTTGGGGGATATCATTATACAAAGCCTAAGAGGAAGTTGGACATTGACTCTGTTGTGGAAGGTTTTTATCTGTCTTGTGCAAAGCCCAAGATTGAGGCTGAAAAGGAGTTTTATTAACTGGGAATAGTTGTGGGTGTCTTGTACAAAGCCCATGATTGAGGCTAAAAGAAGATTGACTCTGCTGGAGAGTTTTATACAAAGCCTAAGATCGAGGCTAAAAAGAGTTATTGACTATGCTTAGGGAAATTTTATATGTGTCTTGTACAAAGCCCAAGATTGAGGCTAAAAAAGAGGATTGACTCAGCTGAGGACATTTTAGGTGTCTTGTACAAAGCCCAAGATTAAGGCAGAAAGAGGAGACTGACTCAACAAGAGAGTGCTTATTTTTTAACTCAACAAGAGAGTGTTTTTCATTTTGACTCAACAAGAGAGTGTTTATTTATTTTACTCAACAAGAGAGTGTTTTTTATTTGACTTAACAAGAGAGTGTTTTTTATTTGACTCAACAAGAGAGTGTTTTTTATTTGACTCAACAAAAGAGTGTTTTTTTATTTGACTCAACAAGAGAGTGTTTTATATTTTACTCAACAAGAGAGTGTTTTTATTTGTCTTGTACAAAGCCCAAGATTGAGGCTGACTCCGCTGAGGCAAAATCATTATACAAAGCCTAAGAGGAGGCTGGAAAGGGGGATTTCTTATACAAAGCCTAAGAGGAGGCTATCTTCTGCCGAGGATTATTGAGATCCAGAGGCAAGTCCAAAGTGGGGAATCAACTCTTGCTGAGAATTACAGAAGAGTTGAGATATCAGATGCCTTGAGGTTCTGATTTTGGCTAGTGTTGTACTGATGATAAGGTGACCTTAGCTAGGGAAATTTAGGATGAAAGATTGAGTGTTAGAACCTATGGAGATTTTAACTCAGCTGGAGATTGATTGAATGGCCATGGTTCCTCCTATTATTTATAGGGAACTTGAGAATTTCTTTGAGATTCAAGAGGAGATAAGACTGCCCAAGTCTACTGGTATGAAGGGGTTTATCTTTGTATGATGCCCAAGAGGAGGCAGGTGTTTTAAGGGATGAGAATCAACCCTTAAATTTGTCTGAGGTTTTGACTCATAGGAAGACTGCTCTAACAAAGGATGACTAGGTTCTGTCCTATACCTTTAAGAGGTCTCGGGTCTTTGTAGTAAGCCCAATAGGAGACATGAGGACTTCTAAGAAGCCGGAGAGTCCTTGTACAAAGCCCAAGAGGAGGTTGGGGATGCTTTTAGGAAGCCCGCGGGTCTAAACCTAAGAAAAGTTCAAGAAAAGGTTTCACCGGGAATTAATCCTTTAGAGAACAATTCTAGGGTTTGAAGAAATTCAAGAGAGGTTTCACCGGGAATTAATCCTCTCTGGGGAACTGAATTTCTTTGACAAGTTTCTAATATTGACAGTCTAAGAAAAGTTTCACCAGGAATAATGCCTTTCTCTGTGTTCCATATTGTATAAGCCCAAGAGGAGGCAAGACTGTATCTGGAAATTCCTATGGGGAACTAGTTTTGACTGTGTTGAAAGAGTGACCACTGGCTTTATCTAATCCTAGACCTAATTGTTGGGGAAAACTCTAAGCAGATATATACAGGCATATATACAGATGAAATATATAAACGAGTATGTAAAAGAGGGTAGGAGGACTTACAGGTGAGCAAGCTTCCAGCATTACAAACAAATATATATATATATATATATATATATATATATATATGTGTGTGTGTGTGTGTGTGTGTGTGTGTGCAAGTATGTAAAAGAAAGCTGATAAAAACTTACAGGTGAGCAAGCTTCCATTGTAACAGTTGTATGGTTAGTTGTTCAAGAAATTAAAGAATGTTTTGATAACAACTATAAATTTGAACCTAAATCAAAAGGGAAAAATGTTTTATTTACAAAGGGATGGGTCTTACACTCTTTCAAGAGGCCCAAAGTTTATTTTTGCATAAGAAATGGGGCTTACAACTCAAGGAGAGGCCCAAAAATAACAGTGATCGAACCGTTGTTTTGAAAATTGCATCGGGTCTTACACAATGACTGAGGCCCAAATTTTATTTATGTACAAAGGGTTGGGTCTTATACTCTTTCAAGAGGCCCAAAGAGTTTGAAAAAAAGAAAAGAAATGGAACTTACAACACGAGGGTAGGCCCAGATGACTTTTGTTTAAAAGGCGACGATCGCGCTGCGGTTTCAGAAAACACAGTGGGGCTTATAAAATGAACGAGGCCCAAAAAGGTTTATGTACAACAAGAGATGAGACTTACACTCTACTAGAGGCCCAAAAGTTATTTGTGAAGTTTGACAAAATCAAGAATTAGAGAAAAGCCTAATTTTGAATTTAAAATATATTTTTCAAAGGAAATTAAATAATAAAAGATATAAAATACTAAATATATTTAAAAACAAGCTATATACTTTGAAAAACATTTTGAAAAAATCATGTTTAATCACATGAAAGCTTGAAATTCATTTGAAACTGAAAAATCAAGAGAAATAAATATTTTTAAATGTTTAAAAAAACAATTAAAAACATAATTCTTTAAAAAGAATACCAAATATATGAAATAAATAATATTTTTGTGAAATTTTTGTAGATTAAACTATTTTAATATTTTTTTGAATTTTCAAAAAAAGAACCAATAAAAAATAATTAAAATTGAAAGAGAAATTAATTTTGGAATTAATTAATAAAAACCATGAAAAAATGTGAAAAATAGCAAAAATAGGGGAAAATTGCAAAATGGTCTGAGTGGGTGTTGAACCCACGACCTTACTTCCAAACACACATGCGCGCTACCACTGGGGTAGTGATACATCCGTGTATCAAAACCACCCCATGTGTATATGAGGGTGGCAAGATTCTAGGCCTGGCCAAGGCGCCCTGACCTGGCCCTTGCCCAAGGCATGGCCTGATTTTTGCCCTCTAGCATGAAGGCTCTAACTCCCTCAATTCTTCATGGATTTTGACAAACTTTAGATGGATCCTACCTAGAATTTCATGAGGAATTCAATGGTGCTTTTGGAATTTTTTAAAAATGCTTCTATTTTAAAACCCAATAGTGATTTCAAAATAGGCCTAGATTTGCAAGTTCTATGCTATCACATCATACAGGCACTAATAACATGGTAAATTGGTTCAAACACAACACATATGATATGTATGAGATGTTTATGATCAATGGACATCAAAGCAATGCATGATTTAAAGAGTTCAGGTTGTGATGCACTTACCTCTTGAAGCTCCTTATGCTAACTTTCAATATGCTTGTGCCAGAAGTGATCCAATGCTTTAGACACCTTTGATTGATCCCTTATAAGCTTTTAGAATGATCAAGATCAGCTAGAATCCTCAGGAACAAGAATTGGCTCTTTCTTGCAAAAGTGGCAAAAGTGACCAAAATGGTATCTTGCTTAAATGATGTTACAGTTGAGGGAAACTAATTGGGACAGTTTGAGGATGATATTTGGAGTGTATTTGAGGCCTTGTTTGGTTTTGAAAGTGACTAAATCAAGACATGGCTTAAAAAATGCAAAAAAGTCAAAATTTGAGGTTTTGGACATTGACTTTATGAGTTTGGTGTTTCATATCAAGGATGAGTGTTTGAACAGCTTATATATGATACATTGGATGTGTTTGGATCATGAGCTATGGTGGAATTGCTTTCTAACTCAAAAACTCATTGGTGACTTGCAAAAGAAGGCATTTATACATAATGAGAGAGAGTTTGAGGAAAACAAGTGTTGTAGTGCTTTGGGGTACTAAAACTGATCACAATTGATGTTTATTTATAGTGTAAAAAGTTTGTTTTGGCATCAATAGTTAATGGAGGCTTGGACAGTCCTTTGGCCAATGGTGATCAAAAGGAATCTCAAGTCTCCTCTAGACATTGACTTGAGGTTAGGGCACAGGATATGAGTCCTCTAGTTCAAAGTTGAATCTTGACTCAATTCTGTAAGCAATGTCTTGATGCTTGCCACCTTATGAATCCATTAAATGCATTGAAACAAAATTGGAGTCTTTGAGATTTTTAGCCTTTTTAGGTTTGTTATGGCTACATGTAGATTCTTGGACTTGGGAGGCTTGTGGATCAGATCATTTCCCTTTGATGTTATCCCCTGAGGTGTCCAAATGGATGACAAGGCTTGAACTTGTCAGATTTTGCCAAATTGAGCAAAAATACAAAATTCTGTCTTGTACAAGACAGTTGGAAATGGTGATTTTGAGGGAGTCATATCTCCCTGCTCAGGTGGAGTTATGGAAAGCTCTTGTGCTTTTTAGAAAGCCCTCATATGGTAGAATACATGTGTGATCATAGTTGGTCTTGAAACTATTTGAACCCAACTGAAAAAACCTCATGAACTTTGATGTCCAAGGCTGGTACTTAGGCAGATTTGCACTAAGTGTTATATTCTTGATTTTTCACCACTTTGATCCACTCCTAACTAAAAATACATGAAGAATTAGGGTTTGAGGCAGTTGAAGCTTTTGTAGAGTGTAGGAAGATCTACAAATCAGGCTCTGGATCACTCAAAATGGCTGCCTAGATCAAAAGTTATGATCCTTGAAAGTGGGCACCAAAACCATCCAAAGTTAGTAACTTAGAAATTTTTTCAAATTTTCAAGGTTACCCCTTTTACAAGTTATCATGAATTCTTGATCAATTCTTGTTCAAATGACATTATAAGTCATATTTTGTGAAAATATGAGTCATAAGGATCATTTTTGCCAAAAAAGTCATGTTTTGACTTTTGGCTCCGGAGCGGTTCGGCGCATAAAACCCTAATTCCCGACTTTTGGGGAATGCAACCTCTGAGGGTAATTTAATTTTGCAAATGGATTTCTAGGGTTATTTTGAGCATATTGAGTCACATGTTTAAGTCTTGTCTCATCCTCTTGTGAAAATCTCACTCTGAAGGTCTCAGTCGTCCAAAACCCTAATTTGGTGATATCGGGTGTTTCGAGGCTCCTTCCACTTGGAAGGCCACAACTTTGTGCTTGATTTTTGATGTGAGGGTCCTCTTGATCCCTTGTGGATGTTTTTAAGAGGTTATACAAGTTGAAGATCATCTCATTTCTTGATTGATCTTTTGTCTAAGTGTTCTGGGAGGGCTCAAAACCCTAATTCTTGATTGTGGTGAAGGTATTCAGACATTCAGGGTGCAAGAGGATTACATATCGGAATACCCAAAATTTTGATGGTGTTTATGAATGGCAGTTTGCCCGTCCATCTTCTTTTACTAAGCAATGATGCTTAGAAAAGGGTGAAACTTCCCCTCGATCCCGGTCTTCGGCCACAGAACTGATCGTAGTTTCTGAAATAAACTTCCCCTCGATCCTGGTCTTCAGCCAAGGATCTGGTCTCAGTTTCTGAAATAAACTTCCCCTCAATCCTGGTTTTCAGCCATGGAACTGGTCTCAGTTTCTTCTTGTCGAGTTTCTTCCTTGACAAGGAAAAGCTATGTGTAGCGGTCTTCATCAAACTTCTCACCGAGTTTTCTACTGGGGAGATGTCATTTGATGGAAAAGATTTGGGGTCAGACTTGCTGGGGGTACCCATTTGTCTGAGCTGTAGAGGTGTGCAAACTTCTCTGTTGGAGACGCCATTTGTTGACTCTACTGGGAAAAAACGAGTCTCTTGAGAGACTGCTTTTCTGCTTAAGGATATTACATCATACTTTTCTTCGAGATCCTTTCGGAGAAATGCCATGTGATGCAATTCAATTTTTGAGGTGCTGATGACCTTTCTGACAGCAAACTTTTCGGAGAGAAACTGTTGTATTGCCGAGAGTTTTTTAGCGGAGAGGCTTTCTCTGGGGATTTTCCTTAATCCGGGAAAGCAAAAATATCATCTTCAATGGCGAAGAGTGACGTTTGCCGAATGTCTTCTTGCCTTTCAAAGGTTCAGGTTATCAAAGTGGTCAAGGACAGGCTCCAATCTAGAAATAAACTAGGGAGAAATTGCTCAGACTACACACTTCTTGACGAGGAAAGAACTGACAACCTTACAGCGGAAGGATGTTATCACTTAGGGACGAGATTGACTAGAGTGATGGTAATGCAGTATGATTATGAATGTGAATCAAGTATGCATGATGTATGTATGTTTATTCTGACAAAACTGACACGACATACAGACTAGTGGATGAACACGACTGGATACACGGCCACTGTGGGGGATGAAAAGTATCAATGGTTCAAGATAGTAGCCCTTTCCTTGCTTTGGAGAAGTAATCCCTGTGGGGTGAAAGAATCATCAATCGGTCTTAGGAGGTAAGAACTCTACCGGGGATAACAAATGGGACATTCATATCTGAAACAGATGATCCTTCATTCAGGCGTACTGGCTTAGAAGGAGTACTTTGATTCTGCACTTTGAGGTTCAATCGCTTTCGCAGAAACCCTCGATGTTCCTTTCGCGTTTATCAGTCAAAAGGAATTACCATCTTTATTTTAATAGCAGAAAATTTTTTGACAAGTAAATTCATTTTTGTTTTATTTCAAGAATCGTTGATCATGTTAAAATGTCATTCTGTAAAGCTAAAACAAATGAGAATCGCAAACAAAAGCATTAAGGCTCGAATTTTATTGATAAAATGGAAATCAGCAAAGCGCGTGATCCCATAGAGTATTTACAAAGTTTAGAAAATGGTAATTTAAAGGAAAAGGGCTACATCGAAACATAATGTCCGTTATCCTTCTACCAACTTTGATTTCTGGATATCCTTAGCTTCTGTCGAAGATGAACTTGAATTAAAGTTTTTCTGACAGATGGTGTTACTGCTGGGGAATTAACCTTGTCGGGCGTAGTTACTTTCCATGAATCTCTAACTTTTGCCTGGATTATCTTTTGAGGTTTCCAATCCATCAGGATGATTTTTTTGTTATGTCTCTAATTTTTTCCTGGACCGCCCTTTCGGGTTTTCAATCCACTGAGACGTTTTTTTATTTAGGCGAAGTATTTCTTGACTACATCAACATTCGTGGGGTAGGCAAATTCCTCTCCATCCATGGTTGCGAGTCTCAAGGCGCTGCCTGAGAAGGCTTTCTTGACCACATAGGGGCCGTCGTAATTCGGAGTCCAGTTTCCCTGGGAAACAGTGATAAATGATTGTATCTTCTTGAGCACAAGGTCTCCTTTCCTGAAGACGCGAGGTCAGACCTTTTTTTCGAACGCTTTCTTCATTCTTTGCTGATACAACTGACTGTGGCATAGAGCCGTTATTCGCTTTTCTTCAATCAGATTCACTTCATTGTGTCGACTTTGACACCATTCAACCTCTGTTAGCCTGGCTTCCATCAATACCCGATTGATGCGATCTCTACTTCTATGGGGAGCACTGCCTCCATGTCATATACTAGAGAGAAAGGGGTTGCCCCTGTTGAAGTGCAGACGGATGTGCGATAACCGTGAAGAGCAAAGGGTAGCATCTCGTGCCAGTCTTTGTAGGTTACAACCATCTTTTGGACGATCTTCTTGATATTCTTGTTAGCCGCCTTTACCGCTCCATTCATTTTAGGCCGGTAGAGAGATGAGTTATGGTGTTCGATCTTGAACTCAGCGCATAACTCTTTCATCATCTTATTGTTCAAGTTAGATCCATTATCAGTAATGATCTGGCTCGGAATACCATAACGGCAGATGAGGTTGTTTTTGATAAATCAGACCACGACTTGTCGGGTTACATTGGTGTATGACCACTAAAAGGAAAAAGAAGATTTATGACACTTGAGTTGTGACAGTTATCACAAAACCGTCCTTATTCCTGGATTGCGACGGTTGTCACGACAGTTAGGGTTAACTGTCGCATATTTTTTGCGACAGTTATCACAAAACCGGCTTTATTCCTGGACTGCGACGGTTGTCACGACAGTTAGGGACTGGACTACGACGGTTGTCACAACAGTTATCACAAAACCGTCCTTATTATGTTTTTTACTTAACCTTTTTTTTATAAAATAATTTTTTTGATTGAGCAAAGGGGAAAATTTGTTTTTCCCAATTCATAAAAAAAATTCTTATCGACTCCTCAACTGAAACTCAATTTACTTTAATATATTATAAATATCTTTTATATAATTGTTTTGAAAAATACATTATTATATATATATATATATATATATATATATATATATATATATATGTGTGTGTGTGTGTGTGTGTGTGTGTGTGTGTATATATATATATATATATATATTTCACTTTTTTAAATATGATTAAAATGATAAAATATTTTGAATATTTTTCTCAAAATTTTATTTAACAATTTTTAAAAAAATTCCATTATTTTAAATAAATATAAAAAAAATTAATATTATTTTAAAATTATTATAAAATTATTAAAATTATTATTTTAAATTTAATAATTCACAAAAACTATTAAAATTTATTAATAATTGGAGAAATTGGAGGAAAAGGGATGCGACTATTGATGAACTATCGTCCCCCAAATATTGTACCAGCACTACGGTTATTTAACCCTATATATATATATATATATATATATATATATATATATATATATATATATATATATATATATATATAATATTATCATAACATATACTAATATTCAGCAAAAAATAATATTTTTAGGAGATGCAAGGTTTTTGTTAAATCCATGACAAAGAAACAATGAGCACGAGGTCCAAAAACTTGAACTTCGTTTTCTACTCCGATGTCTACCATCCCATTCAAGCTGGAAGTATCGACGACACCGATATTCTTCCTCACGACAACACCATTCTTCAAGCTTAAGTATGTTCCTCTATTGGCATCTGTTCGTATTCAAATCTCCATTTCCCCCTTTTTCACTTTTTTTTCTCTATTAATCTTCATCATTGCTTGTTTATTTTCCAAAATTCAATTTTGCAGATGACCCATTTGGTGATCCTAAGGCCACTGGTGACCCTTATTGTACCCTCTTCGTGGGCCGTCTCTCAAGACTCACCACTGAAGACACTCTCCGCAAGGTAACATTTTTAGGGTTAACTATATTCATATGACATGTTACAATTTCTAGTAGAAAAAAATTGTCTTGCATAAAGTTTATAGGAGTAACACAAGTATGGAGAATATTGTCTCTGATTTATGATTTTAATTCAATTTAATTAGGTTCGTTGTTACTAAGAAATAAGAACTTAGATCACATGGTTCTAACTTAACACTGAAAAATGTGTGTCTGTGTTTATGTCCGACACCGACACCTGTGATTACTCTTATTACGTTAAATTTATCAATTTTTTCATATTATTAGTAATGTCAACGTGTCATTATGGTGTCATATTTCATAGGTTCTAATTTATGTGTTGTAAAGGGGTATCTCAAACTCAGTTATATTTATTGATTTATTGAAGCTTAGGACGCTGCCACTTCTTTTGTTTTGGTTGTTTTTAAGTTCTCTCCCATATCTTCATTTTTGTGATATGGAAAGTTTGGGTTTATCTTTCAGGTTATGAGTCAGTATGGCCGAATTAAGAACTTGCGCTTGGTGAGGGACATTGGTAATTTTCTTTACTCTATCTTAGTTCTTGAACCATCTTTGATTTCAATTTTTGCATGTTGTTTTGTCTCATTGTGTTACATGTTCAAATTGGGTGTTTTCGAAAAAAAATCTAACAGATATTATGTTCCCGTTGAACATGTGTGTCAGTAAGACTGAGGACTTGCTGATTGAGAGCTTGTATGATACTCTTCATTGGATTGTGTTTTTGAAAATTAGCATTTCAAAGGATATATTCTCTTCATCTGTTGTATTTAAGCCACTGCTGTTAACTAACCAGTTTAGCACTACTACACATACCACTGTTACATATTGGGATTTGGAGCAAGCGTGACAAAAGCAGATAAGCTACTGTGATTTTGCTGCCACTACACTAGTGGTGGATTTTTGTATATCGGTAATAGCGATTAGTGGACTTGATGAATTCAACGTTTCAAGCTTGTACTATTTTTATTTCACAACTGAAGTTTACATAAGCAAGTATATGGGATGGATCCATTGAAAAATTGAGAGAATAATTAGGTAGTTATGTGTTGTTACTAGAAAGAGAGAGGAAATTAAAGGTAAAGAGTATGTGTGAGGGGTTTGTTTGAGTTTGAGTCGTTCAATGTGATGTATTATATAGTGTAGAAAACGTAATTAACTAGTTGGAAATGCTTTCTATGAAATTGCTCTTATCCTTTAGCACTAATATTTTCCTATATGATAGAGTAAGTGATCATATATCTCATTTGTTTTTTTTTGTGAATATTTTAATACCAACTGAATCTTAAATATGCACATGAGATTGTGCTGAAGATTATATCTTAATAAAGAAAACGTTTTGAATCTCGAAAGGCTAGATTTTCCAATTTGGCTCATGCAAGTCGCCACATGGTATTGGCTACTAATCAAGAGTATCTTACAGCCAAGGTAGTCAAGCACGGGATCTTAAGTAGGATCGGACGGCCTGCAAAAGATCGTAAAACTAGGATCGTAGCACGGCACTTAAGATCTTACCGAAGGGTAAAATAGTAATTACAAATGGACAAAAACATGAAAAATTATAATAAATGAACAAAATAACCTATAAATCACAACACTCAACCAATTTAATTAATAACTCAACCATCATTTCATAATTTAATAAGTTCAAAAGACCAAGTTCAAAATAAGTAGGAAGAACGGTAGTAGGAAGAAGGTGAACACAGAGGGAGAAGAACGAAGATGATGAGGGAGAAGAATGGCTATGATGATGGTGGAAAGTTGCAGAGAGAAGAAACGTTAAAGGAGAAGGAGTAAAGATGCAGCCGTTTTGTCTTTTGGTGTTTTAGGGTTAGGTCTGAGAACTTAATTAAAAAGCTGGATTCACTTAAAAAAACTGACCCGGTAAAAAAGCCCAACAAAACAGGCCCAGGCGCCCAGCACTGTATTTTTTAGGATCTTACTATGGAAAACTCGATCTTGACTACTAAGATACACAAAAAAAGTTTTTTTCAAGATCGTAGCACTAAAAGGTACATTCGGCACGTAAGATCTTACGATCTTACGATCCAGCACTCGATCTTGACTACCTTGCTTACAGCCATCAAAAAAGCTAAGACTCTCACCTCAGTGGCCATTCTTTTCTAACTCACTCACACAAGTTGTAATCAATTATAAAACATTGCAAAATTAAGAACATGTAACTTAAGAACGGTCCCATAGCTACTCTTTTTGTTTTCGTTATATATGACTTTAATTCGATTGCATTCTTGAGTTTGATGATACCTTTTTGTGCTTATTGCAGGTTCATTCTGGAAATTTCATCACGACAAGCTTTTAGAAGAAACTGCTGACATTTTATTAATCAGGTGCCTCATTTCATTAATTGGAATTGTTAGATTGATGAATTTTTGCTTATTTATTTTTATCTATTTAATACTATTTTATCACTAACTATTAGATGTGGATTTGTTTGTTTGTGAATGATTTCATCACTGTACTCTGTTGTAGTAGAATTCATGTTAAATTGTCCCTAGTTGTGTCTCATGACTTGTGTTTCTTACATTGATAATCTATAGTTTTTATTTTGAATCTATTAGCATAAGGTATATACGGGACATTCAGTTTTAAATTAGACAAGGTGACACAAATTAATATATTCTGAACACACAAACATGATGGCATTGTGTTTGTAGGAGCAGTTTGGTTGACAAAGTTGTCGCTCCCGGGATTTTCATCCAAGTACAAACGCGAAAGTGGCACCGAAACAGAGTCGCCAGCAATGTGTATTTATCCCAAGAGAGGGAAAGGAAACACCGCATAAACCTGAAGGAAGGAAAGAACATGGTTTTGCGACCAAGAGAACTGCATTCGAGAGTCGGTTACGCGAAGGGAAGGTATTAGCACCCCCACGCGTCCATCGTACCCGATGGGATCCATGCTTGCTTGTCTCAATCAAAGGGTGACGTCGTCTGGAGCTCCGCTGCTACTAGAAAGGGAGAGGAACAGGAAAAAGGAAAAGGAAAAGAGAGAGAAAAAGAAACAAATGTAGGGAAAATAAAAGAAGTGCTCGAATGGGCCCTACCCCACTGCCTACGTATCTCATCGGGAACATGAGAATCAGAGCAACGTAGTTCCCCTAACTAGGGATGTTTTGTTTGTGTTTTTTTAGGGAACGACTGACGTTCTAGCTCAGGTGTTGCAGGCTCGCTGGTCCGAGTGCATTACCATCTTGCAAGAGAACGAGTAGAAGCACGTTCGTACGCGGAGAGTGAGTGAGATGAGAAAAGAATTCCCGAAGGAAAGACGTTATTGTTGGTTTGAAGTTTTATAACAAGAAGTGTCTTTTACAATTATTTGAAACTTGCATTGAACCAAAGTCTTAAATACAGGAACGAATAATTCGCGCATCGTCCCCAACAGGACATACACTAGGTATCCTAGAAGAATGAGAGGAAGCCCCTCGTTCTCCACTTCCCACATATAAGGCTCAAGCGCAATACACATTAACCTTTATTAAGTGTTTTTTACTTTTATTTTGAGATGAGAAGAGAGAAAACGCAAAGGAAACTCTAAAGGGAAACTAAGAGCCCTAATGTTATCATGCATGGATGTCCTATGGTTAGTGAGGTTTAGGAGAAAAGACTACCTAAAACCTAATGCTAATCCTACTTCAAGCTTAATAAAAAATTAAGTTGGACTAGGTAGCTCTAAAGGGAAAGAATCCAAGACTTGAACAAGTCTTGAGATTCATGGGATGAGAAAGAGTGAAAGAGAAGAAAAGAGAAGAAGAAAAAGAGAGATGAGACACAATAAATGGCAGCAAGCACATCATATCATAAATTTCTAACTCAAATCAACAATCATGTTTCAAAGACCAATGCAAAACAATTCAAGTAAGCATGCAACGATAAACATGAAAGGATGCAAGCATACTTGTATGAAATGCACAATTAAGCATTCATGGACTTCATAACAAAATGAAATGAGAAAGGTAAGATGAAAATGAAGACAAGTCAGAACCAATATCATATTATCATCAACAATTCATGTGTGCAAAAGTGATTCAAAGCATGAAGCATTATGATCCAAAGAAGATCACAAAAGGAAAGGTAATGATATTCATCATACAATTCAAACCAAATGCATTCAACTATGCTCAAGTAACATGAAAACCAAGTATGGAACTCAAGAGGCAGTAGCATACGCATCAATATCATATCAAAACCAAACTCAAGTCATACAAGTTCAAACATCAATCAACAACTTCAAAACATGCACAAAAGCAAACTACAAAAAGAGGACAAAGTTCCAACACTTAGGCATACTCAAACATGATTCAAACATGATCCACAAATTGTAAAATTAGTCTCAAAAGACCTTAACTAGGGGTAAACATCATGTCAAAAGTTCATTCAAAGAATCACAAAGGAACTTAATCAATTAAACATGGCAAATCAACTTGTGTAAAGAAATGTCAAGCAATGATCATGCATAAGTCACTTAAGCACAAATAAGCAAACATGCATCATATGACATTCAACAATTATGAAATTTAAACTCAAATGATCTAGGTCAGAAGACAACCACATGCTAAAAGATCTCACAAATTTTCACAAGTTAAGCCATTCAAACAATTAAGCAAGGATCAAGTGAGAAACATGTATCAATATGCAAAAGAGGGGGACCAAAATGCAATATGAAAAAGTTTTTAAAAAATAAACAAAAATGTTTTCATGCACTTCAGAATGTCATCTAACAAATGCAAAAAGAATGGATTGAAAATGTGTTATAGATGAAGAGAACTAAAATCTACAATGCAAAGTATGCACATGTGAGACAATTCAAAAAGAAAAACAATTAAACAATTAATTAAGATGCCAAAAATAAAATAAAATAAGAAAATAAAATATGGAAAAATTTTATAAAATGGAAAACATCATTATTTTTTTTATGATTTTTGGATGCATTAAAATGATTTTAGAAAATTACAATGCAAAACAAAAATTAAATGAAATAAAAAAAGAAAATAGAAAACCAAGGGGGTGCATACAGCAATACAAGCACGTTGGAAATGATAAAAGGCCCAAAGGAGGGGGTTCAAATTGCAAAGCCCAGTGCCAAAAGTCCATTAGCGAAGTCAAACAATCGACATAGTCTTCAGTCAAACATTCAGATTTAATCAAGACCACACACTTAATCCAACGCGTATCTTCAGTCAATGAAATTAAAAGGTTAACATGATCAATAGCCCAGATCCACACTCACAACATAGTTATCATACGCGCGTGCATACAAAATCAATCAGAAATTTAAAGAAGCACACGTGAGCCACACATCCCATTTTAATGTGTTGGCATCAAATCTACCACACGAACCATCCTACGCACCAGATTAAGTCCAACTTTTAAAAAGTAATCAAGATGAGAGGTCCAGATTGAGCAGCACACGATAGTAACCATGGGGTGACAAACACGCAGCCATTAAATTAAAAACAGAAATTAAAGATACGTGGCAGCATGTGGGACGTTAGATCAAGCGAACAGACGACCATGATTATCTCTTCTCCACTTAAACCCCTCGCCGGACTAAAACTTACCAGCCGCCGGAGCTAGGGCTCCGGCCACCCTCTCCGGTGAGCTGCAATGCCACACTTTTCCAGAAATGACAAATGAGTACATCACTCGAACCATATTTTCACAAGGAACTCAAATATCAAATTCATTTCATCAGATAACAAACACACATTGAGAATCGAATGAAAACATCTTTAGATCTAAAACTTTAAATCCACATTACACACAATTCACACGTCCAAATTTCAAACAAAATAGATCAGAATGATCAGTGAACATCATAGATCGTTATGCACATCTAAAATTCAAGTTCTATGAGTATGAAATCAGCACCAACCTGAACCTTGAAGAACTTGAAATCCTCCAAGAAATCCCTCCAAAAACTGCTGATCTACTCCTTGGAACCTCTAGTTGCAAAATAAATGCAACTAGATCTTGAAATCGTGCTAGATCTTGAGGTTTGAACTTGAATCCTCTTGAATGGAACTTGGTGAAATCCTCAGTATGAGCTCAAAATTGCAGTTGATTCTTGCTCTATTCTCTTCACTGATCAAGAATGTGAAGAGAAATCTCCAAGAAACTCCAAGGAAAGTGAGATTCGAAGAGAGAAAGTGTGAGAGCAAAAAAATCAAAACTGAGCAAATGAGAGTCTCTGACCTAGCTGTGAGGGTATGAGTTAGCTTATATACTCTCCATTAGTCCACTGATTATGATTAACAAATGGTTAAACCCTTGATTAAGGAGATTGGAGTGGTTTTGCAAATTTGCATTTTGGGTTGCATCCACTCATTCCCACGTGCAAGCTCCTTTCCATAAGCATGATTCACCTCCAATTTACTTATTGATCACCTCTGAATTCAAATTGGGCCTTGTACTTGCTTGGTTTGTGAGTTTTGAATCAATTTGCATAATTGTACTTTGTGAAAATAATGAGAAATAAGTCATGGAATGAATTAATTCAAAGGCCAAAAATGCTCCTCTTGACTTGTATTTTGATGTTGGAATATAACATGAACCAACAAAATCACATACAAGTCCATTTGTGCCAAAATGCCAAAGGTGGAAAAATGGAACCATATGAAAACCTCAAAATATACCTTGCCATCTTTTGACCATAACTAGAGTTCCACAAATGATATGGAGATGTTCTAGTACTTTTTGGAAATGGGAGAGAAAGATCTTCAACTTTCATGTTGGAGGAAAATTCATTTGGAGCTTCCTTGATGATGAAAAGTCAAGTTGAATGTGGTGGAAAAATTGCCAAAAATGGAAAGTTTTCATTATAGGTCATTTTCCAAACTTAGTAACTTTTGCACAAACTCTTGATTTTTTATGAATGATGCCATCCATGCCATTCTTTGACCAAATAAAGGTATATGGACTTGAGAATCATGATTTGAACCTTTGCACACCCATGGTTGACTTTCCTTTTGAACTGTTGCCTTTTGCTTATTTCACAAGTAACTGATCCATTGAACATCTTCCCCAAAGAACCAATGACCAAGATTCCATCCATGAACACTTAAGAACATAAGGAATACCATGAGATCATGTCTTGCCCCAAAAAATCAGAAATAAACTGATTTTAGGTCAAACCCTTATTTTGGCACCCTCTGGTTAGGAGGAAATAACATATCCTCCAAATCTAAATTCCTCTGAATATGATGTGTATCCTCTCAAACAATGATGAGATACGTCCTTTGGAGATGATAGAAACTCAAAGAGCTTGCCCATTTGAGGGTCAGATCCCAACTTTTGACTGCCTTGTGTAGGAGATCATGCACTGTCCAATCTTCTTGATGAATTCTCCTCTTCCCGTGACTTGTGAGATCAAATGGAGATGATACATGATGTAAGAGATCCTTGAGGCTTGTGAGAAACACTTGGTCTTCTTCTTTGGATGATCAACACCTTAGAGAATCACCTAATCACACGCCCTTATGCAAGATGCAATGCTGAATGCTTGATGTTTTATTTCTATGCTTGAATGCAATGCAATGCAATGAAAGCTCATGCTAGAAGATATGAAGAAAAGAGAGGAAAATTTTTAGGGTATTACAGCTGCCCCTATTCAATCACTGTAGACCTGAACGGATGATAGCGATTGCTGTCAGCCTTTCAAGGTATGGAGGGATTGAATACCAGAAATAACCCAAAAATTTGCACTCTGCAGGGATGAAGAAAAGGGGTATAAACCTAACCAAACGAAATCTGCTTGAATAAAACCCTGGTGATGAATAACACTGGAGAGATGTCTTTTATACAACACCAGACGACTACTGGCTTGCCACACTACGGGTGGACCTTAACAACGTCTTTTGTACAACGCTAGACGACTACTGGCTTGCCACACTACGGGTGGACCTTAACAACGTCTTTTGTACAACGCCAGACAACTACTGGCTTGCCACACTACGGGTGGACTTTTGCCAATCTACGGTTGGACTTTGCAGCTGAGATGCCACACTACGGGGGACTTTTTCCAATCTACGGTTGGACTTGCTGAGATGCCACACTACGGGGGACTTTTTCCAATCTACAGTTGGACTTGCTGAGATGCCGCACTACAGGGGACTTTTGCCAATCTACGGTTGGACTTGCTGAGATGCCACACTACGGGGGACTTTTGCCAATCTACGGTTGGACTTAGCTGCGGTCTTTTTAAAGGGAGTCAGACGACTACTGACTTGCCACACTACGGGTGGACTTTTGCCAATCTACAGTTGGACTTTGCCTTACTTTTCCACCCTTCGATGGACCTTTTGCCAATCTACAGTTGGACTTTAAGAATTTTCCACCCTTAGATGGACCTTTTGCCAATCTACGGTTGGACTTTAAGAATTTGCCACCCTTAGATGGACCTTTTGCCAATCTACGGTTGGTCTTTACTGCTTTGCCACCCTTGGATGGACCTTTTGCCAATCTACGGTTGGACTTTAAGAATTTGCCACCCTTAGATGGACATTTTGCCAATCTACGGTTGGTCTTTGATAACGTCTTTTAACAATGCCAGACGACTACTGGCTGCCACTCTACGGGTGAACTTTAGCAATTCCAATATTGGATTACGCTCTACATCCGTGTCAGACATCTCTGCTGACTCTGTTGAGGAACAACGATCAATGGTTTGATCTCGGAGACTCCTGAAAGGATAATATCTCTGCCGGAGAATGAATGAACAATCTGTCTGCTTTGAACTGTTAAGTTTGCCAAAAAGGGGAGTATTGTTGACAAGATTCAAAGCTGAACTCTGTGGGGATACCATTACCAGAGATACGATCTTGCTGGGAATCAAGGCTACTCTGTCGGGGATAAGCAAATCCTGGTTAGAAGACGTTCTGCTGCAATATGCTGGGAGAGAGTCCTTAGATCTGCTGGGGAAACCCAAAGCAACTTCACAGTAGTCTGTTGAGGCATAAGACTGTTGAGCCTAAGATAAGTACCACAATGCCCCATGCTAGGCGAACTTTCCATTTGACGATTCCATTGGGGATGATGAGTTTATAACCAACTCTGCTGGAGAAAACCGCCTCAAAGCGTCTCATGCTGGGGAATGCCCTTTTGAGAGGATTTTACAGAAGACCAAATGTCCTCAAACTCTACTGGGGATAATAGATCTAGAACATCTCCTGCTAGGGAAAATCAAAATGCCCCATGCTTAGGAAGGTCAACAACTTGCTTTTGCCCCATGATACAAGACTGACCTGAAGAAACGTCATAAGAGGATTTTACAAAAGATTAAGCATCTTCAAACTCTTGGCAACTTCGCTGGGGATTGACCATTAACTTCGGTGTCTGCGAAGCAACTCTACTGGGGATTCGCAACCGTTATCGACACAGAAAGCTTGTAACTGTTGAGAGTACTGAATGATAGAATCGACTTAATAAGATACAACACTATCCAGTTAAACTCCATTCACTGATATCGAGACGTCGTGAACGACCGTCGACCGAATGATGGACTCAATCAGTAAACGTTGTGACAAAAGGGTGACAAGTGAACCCTTCCCCGAACATGATTGTCCCAGTCTCCTGCGTGGGAATAAGTGATTACCCGTCTTGTGCTTGAAATCATCTGAATCTGTTACCTGCAAGCAAAAGGATATGCACACGTGCCCCAGGATATGACTTCTGCAACAGAGAACATCTAACGCTGAACCACCACTTATTGGGAGAAAGGTTTCAATACGTCTCTTGCTGGTAACATTATTAATGAAGCCTGCTGAAGACGGGGACCACAAATGCCTTAGGTTGGAATACCCCTTTGTTCAAACCTTTTGGCTGATTGACTGCGTATGCGTGACCAACAATTTTTCCTTCACTTGCCCCAGACCAGCATGGTCCACCAAAAGAATTTGTCTCAAGAGGATTTTACAGAAGACTTGACATCCAAAATGCCTCAATGTCTTCAAACTCTTGGAGAGATTCGTCAGATCTCGACGTAACTTCCCCTGACTGTGTGGCCTACAGAGGAATCTTGAAGTAATTTCCCCAGTTTTCTGAACTCTGAAGAGATTTCTCGACGTGATCAGCCCAAATTGGCTATACCTTAAAGAGATGGTTCGACGTGATTGCCCCAGATCGACTACGTCTTAGCACAACTTGTTGGGAACGCTCCTGCTCAACAAAGTTTCTTGAGGAAGTACCACTGGATGTGGCTGCCCTTCAGGAGTTTCAGGATTCTCAACTCAGCAAGATTAAGCTTCCGGACTGAATTTCCATATGTAAACTTCTTTTGATGTCAAACAAATGTATGCAAGCAGAAAATGTTTTAGTCTGAGAATGAAAATTCTAATGCAACACACATGTTAATCTTGAAGTTTTACTGAAAAGATGTCGCAAACCCTTTGTGAGTGAATCACAGGTTAGGATACGACATTAATCTTTGAATGAAAGAATGCAATGCACATGCAACACCTACAAAGATCTTTTAGCATCACTCATAGGAGTCAGGAATGCTATATCTTGGTAGTGTGCTTTTGAAATAACCCTGTTTCAATTAGGACTTTTGAGGGTTGTATCGTGGCCTGGTTCACGGTTTTGAGAAAAATGGTTTATGGCTCAAAGTTTATTGGTGCCCACCCACTCTTCGTGATGTTCTCCAGACCTACATTCAGCTAATTCGCACAAGTGTTCGCCTCTCAAAAAGATTTTGTGATCCTTAAGGAACCTATGCATCTGATGGTTTGACACCTAATGAGGCTTTGAAGTAACAGTCACCCCTTTGTCTTTTGTTCGTAGACACACGACTTTGTTCTTGCCCGAGGATTTTCTTTTGTAATCCTTTTGTTTTTCACTTTCTCATTCTTTTGCTTATCCCTAATTTTGCCTGGACTGATTCTTTTGAATCTTTAGATTTTGAAGTCCAGCGGGATGCCCTAACTTTTGCCTAAGTCGCTTGTTTTCAAGTTTCGACTTAGCGGGCTTTTTTTTTATATTATTTTTCTTTTTTCTTGAACACGTTGTGTGACACCGGCTTGCCTTGACTTTGTTGAAAGGGGTTATGACTGCCTCACTCTTTGATTGTTGATGGATAACCATTGTGGTTTCACATCTCTTGACCTCTCAGCGGTGGAAAGTAATGGATCCTCAGATGCACACTCCTTTTGAAATTTGAACGCTCAGTCAAATTAACTGACGCCTACCCTACCCCTGGGTTAAATGTGAGGGTTTTTTCGTACAAAAGAAACTCCTACTTCAAGGCTCAAGGGGTTAACGAGGGTCTATCTCCCTTATCTCTTCAATGTTTGGGAATTCGAAACAATGCCTGTACATCCTTAACAGGGTTCTGTTCAAAAGCACACAATTAGAGATTTTTGCATTTACCTCATCATCCTCCCTCATAGAGTTTAAACAAGAAAATTGGTATTGCAGTGCACATTAGCATTAAATGAGTAAACACACACGAAAATCTTCAAGAAAAACATATCCATTGCATTAAAATCATCAAACAAAATATAAACAAGTTTTAACATGCAAACAATGTCTGAATACACAAATAAAGACTACATATGAAAATGCAACAAAGAAACTAAATGGTTGCCCTTGTTAAGGAGGCTTGACTCCGTCTGGACTGGCTGCTTCTGATGATGTTTTTCCCTTTTTACGTGCTTGCTTGAGAAGCTTTAGTTAACATACAGACCATCTGCAGTGAAAATAATGATCCCAGCGTCAATCAGATCTTGTACTTTATGCCTGAACACCTTACAATCTTCAATGGCATGCCCCGGTGCCCCTGAGTGGTACCCGCACCTAGCATTCTTGTCATAACCTGTCGGAAGAGGATATGGGACAGGAGCAACTTCCCTTAACTGAATCAAAGAGTCTTGAAGTAAACGGTCAAGCAGCTGACTGTGAGGAACAGTAATGGGATCAAATTTTCTCTCAGGCCTTCTAGGTCTTTGATATCTCCTCTGGGAGCTAGCCTGCTGCTGATACTGATTCGGGTACTCCTCTTTTCCCAGCACTTTTCTTTTCAAACTTGGCTTAAGATCCGGAACAAGTTGATGATATGGGGATTTTGAGACCAAAGACTGCAAGATATGTCCTTGACTTGATGCCGCTTCAAGAGGGAATGCCAGGGGATTCACATTTCCTGCAGCAGTAGGAGTAGAATTACTCTGTATGCTTACGCTGCCCGGTGCGAAATTTATCTCCTTTGAATCAATCAGATCTTGGACCACATTATGAAAGGCTTTACATCTTTCCACATTGTGCCCCGGCGCACCAGAGTGAAAGTCACAATGGGCACTTGCGTCATAATTGAGTGGGAGCTTTCCACTAGGGCGATTTATCGTCCGAAGTTCAACCAATTGGAGTTGGAGTAGGTGCCTCAACAGCTGAGCATAAGGCATAGGAAGCGGATCAAAAATTCTGTCAGTTTTATCTGACTTTGGTAGGTACTTCCTAGCCTTGGGGCCGTCTTGGGAAACAAGAGGTAACTGCTGGTGAGTAAGTTTCAGAACTCCAGGTGGTGCAGAAAATCCGTGAGACACATCACTCTTGGGAATAGGTTCCACAGGCAAGGGTGGAACGACAACCTCTGTTATAGCCTCAGGTGTGGGATTACCATCCTTTCTGAGCACATTTCTCACAACTTCCATAACAAAACTCATCTGGGTCTTCACTTGATTGACATCCTCCTTCAGCATTTTCTGGCCCTGAATCAAAGCTTGCATGTCTACCATAAAGTGCCCCAGTTGGGCTTTCATCTCAGCCACCTCCGCTCGGAGTTGTTCCAAATCTGAACCTTGATCATGGTGAATGGAGTAGTTGGAAGAAGTCATGTTTGCCATCCTGCAGAGAATACCCAGTCAGAATGAGAAATCCGCTCCGGAACACCTGTTATGCAAAAATGCTTATGATTATGAGGATGCAAATGCAAAATGCAAACAATCATATTTAAACATTTCCAGGCCGAATCTGCTTTGATTCCAGCTTTGGGCAAGGGATCGGACACAACATCGGAAAATAAATCCGAATCCAGAAATATTGCAGAATCAATCAAAAGACAACCCCTTTCAAACAACTGATAGCCATTGAGACAAATGTTGCAAAAACATAGCATAAGAAGTCATACAAATAGGTTCAAATACAATCAAAAGTGATTCCATCAACAATCCTGATGGTAATCACGGCAAAAACAAGTAACAGAATTACTACAAGTTAACTCCAAATAAACCGACTTCAATCTCCTCAAGAAGGTTCACAGTATCTGATGAGTATGTCTTTCTAGCAAACCCTTGATCAGCCTGTTCCTCTTTTCTACATCCTGACTCAGCCTTGCAATCTGCTCTTCAACCTCGTTGCCTTCTTGCTTTAACTTCTTGACTCCCGCTTGCAGTTTGAGCTCTTCAATTTCTTTCTGTGCTTCTTTCCACTTGGCAAAGTAACGATCTTTCCTTGATTTCACTACCTGAAGCACTTCTTTCAGCTCTTCATTCTCAATCTTGGCATCCTTCCACATATCCTGATACGTGGCAAGCTTGTCTTATGCTTTAGTCAAAAGCTTCTTGTTTTTCCTCTTAGCTTTAACTGACGATTCAGCAGCCATACTGATCTTTTTGAAGTGTTGAGGCCTGTCAGCAAAATCCTTCTCTTTTTTCTCTAGATGCGTGGTCATGTCTTGAACCTTCCATTTCAACTCCAAGTTGTCCTGTAGAGCACTCTGTAGTTGACTACTCATGTCAGAGTTTTCCACCCTCAGATCAGATACCAACTTACGTTGCTTATCGAATTCTTCAAATGGTACAGTGAGTCTTTCATCCACACTTTCTGGGTACAGCATAGGTGCTCAATCAAAAGGCAAGTAACACTCCTCAACTCTCTGTTTTATCCAATCCACATAAGGAAGGAAAGCCTGATTGTTAGGTTTGCCTAGAACGGCCTTGCCTTTCTTCAAGATACTACCCCAAGCTTCATAAGCTCTCTGCACCTCCTCATATCCTTCAGATGAGTGAAAATACAATGATTCTTCCACATCTCGCTTAACAGGTGGTCCTACTAGAGCGTAACCAAACTGTCTTACGGCCAAGGAAGGGTTATAGTTAATTCCTCCCTTCCTCCCTATAAAAGGAACATTAGGGTACTTACCACAGCTGTGAATGGTATCCTTGCCAAGCAATCCTTGATTTATCCACACGATGTTTTAACTGACCAATCCCATCAGGCGCTGACTCCACTCTAGAGAATCCTTAGAATCAACAAAAGCACCAGATTGAGGTAGACGACTTGCGAACCATTTATAAAACAATGGAGCGCAACAATGAACCATCCTTCCTCTCTTCTTTTCATTCTTGTTGTATAGGGCATAATGGAGATCTCCCAACAAGGTTGGCACAGGATTCCTCATCATGAATATTCTGATAGCATCTTCATCAACAAAATCAGGCTCATTGGGGAACAACATAATGCCATAAACACAAAGAGCTAACAGTGCATTGAACACGATCCAATCTTTATCCCCTGCTGCTTTCTGAGCCTTCTTCGTTAAATACCCTAACTTGAAACCACAGATCTTTCCTTTGTTGGAGATGTTGGCTTCTAACTCCGATTTGCTCAAATAAAGAGCACCGGCCAATTTCTCACAATCCAGCTCTCCTTTTGAACCAAAGAAGGGCGGAACTTCCTTGATAGCAATCCTTAGCATGTTAGAGTATTCCTCCAAGGTAGGCACCAACAAATAATCCGGGAACAGAAAACATCTCAGCGGAGGGTCATAGAACTGCATCAGAGTATGAAGACCTCGGAACTCATAATCGTCGATGTTGCGAACAAAAGACAGAATCCACCCATACTTCTCTGCAAAAGCATTCAATACCTCAGGACTCGCCATTCCCTTCAGGATTGTGAGAGGACCTATTTCTGGCTTGAGAAATTTGTAGATAATAATATCCTTCTTACCTCTTGGAACGTCCATCCCTAATACTGCCCTCTGACTGGAATCACAGATTCGGATACAACCTGGAAATGCAAAAATATGAATGTCAGAGAAAAAATGAAATGCAATGCAAAACATGTGATCAAGGTGTCCACACAAACTGGCTGCACTGCGCTGACTGAACAAATCAAGGCTCTGTACCAAAACTCAGAACAATAACCACCATAGTGATAAAACCAGAAAACCAGGTAGGTTGAAAGTCACGGTTACCTGCAAACCTGCAAACACCCATCCCTCTAACATGTGGGTACTAAGATCCTCAATATCCCGGGCTCTCAGGTCGAGAAATGATGATATGTTCACCACTTTCTGGTTTGGCATCATCACTGAAATTCTGGCACAGATATCAGATGTCCTACACAGATGTTGAGACACTGATATCCAACAAAATAAACAAGATAACAAAAAAATAGTAGTGTAGAAAGTAAATAACACAGTGATATGTTTACCCAGTTCGGATCAACAATCCTACTCTGGGGGCTACCAAGCCAGGGACGAAACCAATATACGATAGTATCAATTCACAGATCATACAATTACCGAATAATCTGCTCACTTAATCACTACCCTTCCTATGACTTCTACCTAAGACTCACCTAGGTATGAGGCCCTCCTCAAATCCCTCTACAACCACAACCCGTGATTGGTACCTTTCCACACAAGTAACAAACCGAAAGTCACACTTTCAAAACACACAATTCTCAATACTTCAAAGCTTATGAGAATTGACACACAAGAAACTCAATGCTTAAAAGCTTATGAGTAACTGACAGAACTTACAACACAAAAACCAGTCCTTATACTGTTATCAGAATGATACCAGTTAGGCTCACAAAATACACTCGAAAACCCTAACAAAAACACAAGTAAGTTCCACACCTAAACTAGGTTTACATCAGTCAATATATAACATTTAATCTGGACTGAATTGGGCTTCAAAAACGCAGCAAATAGAATGCTCACAAATCTGCAAAATAAACTCCAACAAAATAGGTCTTCAATCCAAAGTTTCCTAATATGTCTCCATAATTAGAAACAGCTGAAAATCCGAAAACCAACATAAAACCACAGTCCAAAAATGCATTGGATGCCACATAGGATAACTAAATATTCACAAAATATTTAGTAACAATTCACAGCAACAGAATCTGCATTAAAAACTGAATCCAAACACGATGTCCTATGAGCAGGTATGGGACATCTTCATTCGACATGTTGAATGCAGCAACTTAGAACTTCATGTTTCAACTTCTTGCTGCTAGAATAGTTTTAGCAAAATAAATGCCAACCTCAAAAGCACAGAAATAACAATCTCCCCCTTTGGCTTATTTTGGCTAAAACTACACAAAAAAACTTGTAAAAAAAACACAACATCCATATCAGACAGCAGCGAAAAACCAACATCACACAGCAAAAAAACATCCATCATAGCAGCACTCCCTTTCAGCTGCATACAACACACAGCACAACAAACAACACATCATAGCAGCATAGCAAAACTCCCCCTCAACAGCAGCAACATTCCACATTCTCCCCCTCAACTACTGCAGCAACATAAGCACGCCCCACACAAACATGCTACTCCCCCTTTTTAGCCATAAATATGACAAAGGCAAGTAGGACAAGTTATAAAAATAAACCAGAGTAAACATCACATGACTAAGTGTCAAGCTCAAACTTCATCATTTTCCCTCCATTCACACACTGCACTACCAGAAACTCCTTTAATCTTTCCAATCTGGCAGCCAGAAGGAACATTAATTGCTATAGTTCTTCATGAATGCAAACCCCAAGTCTGCTCCTCAGGTTTTCAAACTGAACTGCATCCAGAGCCTTGGTAAATATGTCAGCAAGCTGGTTTTCTGTGCTCACATGTTCAAGAGTTATGACTTTGTCCTCCACAAGTTCTCTGATGAAGTGATGCCTGATATCAATGTGCTTAGTCCTGCTATGTTGAATGGGATTTTTGGAAATATTAATAGCGCTCAGGTTGTCACAAAATAGTGTCATGACATCTTGTGTGACATTATACTCAGATAACATCTGCTTCATCCATACCAGTTGAGCACAACTACTACTAGCTGCTATGTACTCAGCTTCAGCAGTAGAAAGGGATACTGAATTTTGCTTCTTACTAAACCATGAAATAAGATTATTTCCCAAAAAGAAACATCCTCCAGAGGTACTCTTCCTATCATCAGCACTTCCAGCCCAATCAGCATCACAGTAACCTACTAAAACAGGACTTGAGTCATGGGAGTACAACAACCCATAATCACATGTACCACTCACATACTTAAGAATTCTCTTTACTTGATTGATGTGACTGACCTTGGGTTCTGCTTGATATCTTGCACACACACCAACAACAAATGTTATGTCTGGCCTACTTGCTGTAAGATACAGCAGACTGCCAATCATACTTCTATACAAACTTTGTTCAACATTCACTCCCTTTTCATCTTTGGATAACTTCAAGTGAGTAGGAGCAGGAGTCCTCTTATGCTTGGCATTATCCAGTCCAAACTTCTTCATAATGTTCCTCGTATATTTGCTCTGACAAATAAAAATGGAATCTTCCATCTGTTTGACTTGTAATCCAAGGAAGTAGGTCAATTCACCTAGCAAGCTCATCTCAAATTCAGACTGCATTTGGTTGACAAAATGTTGGACCATTTCATCCGACATCCCACCAAACACAATATCATCAACGTAAATCTGAGCAATCATTAGTTTCCCATCCTTCTCCTTGACAAAAAGTGTTTTATCAATACCACCCTTCATGTACCCATTGTTGACTAAGAACTCAGTCAGTCTTTCATACCAAGCTCATGGAACTTGTTTCAGCCCATACAAAGCCTTCTTCAGCTTGAAAACGTGATCAGGAAAATTTGGATCCACAAACCCTTTAGGTTGCTCAACATAGACTTCCTCATTAAGATAACCATTCAGAAAGGCACTCTTGACATCCATTTGAAACAATCTGAATTTCAACAAACATCCCACTCCTAGCAGCAATCTGATAGATTCCAATCGAGCCACAGGGGCAAATGTTTCATCGAAGTCTACTCCTTCAATCTGTGTGTATCCTTGAGCAACTAATCTGGCTTTGTTCCTGGTAACAACTCCTTGTTCATCAGACTTATTCTTATAAACCCATTTTGTTCCAATCACATTTGTTCCTGCTGGTCGTGGTACCAGTTCCCAGACTTCATTCCTCTTGAATTGACAAAGTTCATCTTGTATAGCACCTATCCAGAACTCATATGTCAATGCTTCTTTGACATTCTTTAGTTCAATCTTTGAAACAAAGCATGCATTTGACACAGTCTCCCTCGTTCTGGTTCTTACACCTTCATTCAGATCTCCAATAATCAATTCCTTAGGGCGATCCTTCTGAATCCTTATAGAGGGTCCCCTGTTAGCATCCTCTACCTCCTCATTCTCAGGTCTAGTGTTGGTTTCTTGAGCACTATCTTCTACAGACTCAATGTCTTGGGAGGTTTCATTGTTCATGGGCAGACATGCTCCAACATCATCTGGGACATCTTCGTCTTTGCCAGAGTCATCAACCACCACATTTATGGATTCCATCATCACCTTAGTTCTGGAATTAAATACCCTATATGCTTTACTGTTTGTAGAGTATCCCAAAAATATTCCTTCCTCACTCTTAGGATCCATCTTTCGCCTCTGCTCACGATCCGTCAAGATATAGCACTTACTCCCAAACAAATGGAAATACTTCACATTTGGCTTTCTACCTTTCCATAGCTCATAAAGAGTGACAGAAGTACCTGATCTGATAGTCACCCTATTGTGTATATAGCAAGTAGTATTCATGGCTTCAGCCCAAAAATGATATGGAAGCTTTTTGGCATGAATCATGACTCTTGCACACTCTTGTATAGTCCTGTTCTTGCGTTCCACCACACCATTCTGCTGAGGAGTGATCGGTGATGAGAATTCATGAGTGATTCCCTCAGATAAGCAGAACTCTTCAAACCTGCTATTTTCGAATTCTTTCCCATGATCACTTCTGATTCGAATAACACCACAATCCTTTTCTCGTTGAATCCTTTGACACAACTCTTTGAAGGCTGCAAATACTTCAGACTTTTCTTTGATAAAATTAATCCAAGTGAATCTGGAGTAGTCATCTACGACAACATAGACATACTTCTTCCCACCAAGACTTTCAACCTGTATAGGTCCCATTAAGTCCATGTGAAGAAGTTCCAGAACTCTAGAAGTTATGGTAAGATGTTGAAGCCTCTTGTGTGACACATTTGTTTGCTTCCCAACATGACATTCACCGCATATTTTATCCTCATCAATCTTCAGCTTGGGAATACCTCTAACAGCTTCACTTGACATAACTTTCTTCATTCCTTTCAGGTGTAAGTGACCCAATTTCTGATGCTACAGTTTGGTTTCATCTTCCTTTGACATCAAACAAGTAGACAGACTTTCAGGTTCTTGAGGATTCCACAGATAGCAGTTATCCTTAGACCTGGTTCCCTTCATAACAACTTCATCTTTCTCATTGGTTACATGACATTCAGATTTGGTGAAATTTACTTTGAGACCTACATCACACAGTTGGCTTATACTGATTAAATTTGCGGTCAATCCTTTGACAAATAGAACACGATCCAGATTTGGTTGTCCTGTGTAGTCTAGCTTTCCAACACCTTTTATTTCACCCTTTGATCCATCCCCAAAGGTGACATAATTGGTGGAGTGAGGCTTGATATCTGACAAGAATTTCTTCACACCAGTCATGTGTCTTGAACACCCACTGTCAAAGTACCAATCTTCTCTTACAGATGCTCTGAGAGAGGTATGTGCTATGAGACCAGCCATCATTTGTCTAGGAATCCATCTTCTCTTCACTTTACCCCAACTCTGTCCTTTATTTTGTTGCTGAGCAGTTTTGGGATAGCCGTGCAGCTTGTAGCAAAAGGACTTTAAGTGACCAATCTTTCCACAGTAATGGTATCTCCATGGTTTATACTTTGATCTACAAACTCTTTTCTGATGCTTCATCTGATGTTGAAACATGTGATTTGACATCCCCTCTTCTTGCTTTATTTTCTGAGGAACAAACTTCAATACAGGCTTCTTGTAAGTCTCTGCTTAACTGTTGAAACCAAGCCCTTGCACATTTCCAGCTTCTTTCCCAGTCTGAAGAATCTCATCCAGCTGCGTGGTACCATTGTTCAGCATTCTTATAGATTTGGTCATATTGTCAAGTTTTGACTTTTGCCATTCAACCTCCTCTTTCAGATCAGCAATGGTTGATAGATGTTCTTCCTTCTTAGCTTCTAGTTGAGCTATCAGAACCTTATGTTCCAATATTATCTGACACTTTTCTTCATTCTTGACACACAACTCTGAACACCCTGTGAAGACTTCTTCCTTAGTGAGTTCTCCAACATAGGATTCTTTGTCAGAGTCAGACTCACAAGTAGTTTCTCCATCAGACTTACAGATCCCAGTCAAAGTTGTCACCAATTTTGCTGATTCTTCTTCAAGATCACTCTCAGACTCTCCTTCTGACCAAGACACTGATAAGCCCTTCTTCTGCCTTTTGAGATAAGTGGGATACTCAGTCTTTATGTGCCCATATCCCTCACATTCAAAGCATTGAACTCTCTTCCCTTGATTAGAGTCTTCTTCAGTTCTAGATCTTCTGCCTCCATCCTGGTTCTTACTGATGTCGAGTGACTTGTTCTGAGCATTTGCTCTCGACTTCCAGTTAATCCTTTTTAACACTTTGTTAAATTGTTTTCCAAGCAATACCAGATCTTTAGACACCCCTTCATCTCTGACCAGATCACCTTCATCTTCTGAGTCACCAGCATTTGACACAAAAGCTATGTTCTTCTTCTTTTCAGACTTTTCACTGATCCCTAATTCAAATGTTTGAAGAGATCCCACCAGTTCATCCACTTTCATCTTGTCTATATCCTGAGCTTCCTCTATAGCAGTCACTTTCATGTCAAATCTCTTAGGTAGAGATCTGAGGATTTTTCTGACCAGTTTGTTGTCAGACATCTTTTCACCTAGGGCACTAGAGGCATTAGCTATCTCAATAATGTTCATATGAAAATCATGAATGCTCTCATCCTCTTTCATCTTCAAACTCTCAAACTTGCTAGTGAGAAGCTGAAGTTTTGACATCTTCACCTTTGAAGTCCCTTCATGAGCAACCTTCAAGACCTCCCACTCCTCTTTTGCAATGGTGCAATGTTCAATCAACCTGAAGATATTCTTGTTGACACCATTAAACAATGCATTCATGGCTTTGGAGTTTCCCACGGACCCTTTGTAATCTGCATCATCCCAGTTTTTCTCTTCCTTCACCACATCAGTAGGGGTACCTTTTTCATCTTTAACCTTTGGGGGCTCCCATCCTTTTATAACAGCTTTCCATGCTTGATCATCCATGGATTTAATGAATGCTATCATCCTTGGTTTCCAATAGTCATAGTTGGAACCATCAAGCAGAGGTGGTTTGTTCAAAAATCCTCCATCCTTGTCCATTATACCAGAAAGTACCTTCCCTGAATCTCACCCAGAACCAAACAAGGGTGCAAGCTCTTGATGCCAATTGAAATTCTGGCAAAGATATCAGATGTCCTACACAGATGTTGAGACACTGATATCCAACACAATGAACAAGATAACAAAAAAATAGTAGTGCAGAAAGTAAATAACACAGTGATATGTTTACCCAGTTCGGATCAACAATCCTACTCTGGGGGCTACCAAGCCAGGGACGAAACCAATATACGATAGTATCAATTCACAGATCATACAATTATCGAATAATCTGCTCACTTAATCACTACCCTTCCTATGACTTCTACCTAAGACTCACCTAGGTATGAGGCCCTCCTCAAATCCCTCTACAACCACAACCCGTGATTGGTACCTTTCCACACAAGTAACAAACCGAAAGTCACACTTTCAAAACACACAATTCTTAATACTTCAAAGCTTATGAGAATTGACACACAAGAAACTCAATGCTTAAAAGCTTATGAGTAACTGACAGAACTTACAACACAAAAACCAGTCCTTATACTGTTATCAGAATGATACCAGTTAGGCTCACAAAATACACTCGAAAACCCTAACAAAAACACAAGTAAGTTCCACACCTAAACTAGGTTTACATCAGTCAATATATAACATTTAATCTAGACTGAATTGGGCTTCAAAAACGCAGCAAATAGACTGCTCACAAATCTGTAAAATAAACTCCAACAAAATAGGTCTTCAATCCAAAGTTTCCTAATATGTCTCCATAATTAGAAACAGCTGAAAATCCGAAAACCAACATAAAACCACAGTCCAAAAATGCATTGGATGCCACATAGGATAACTAAATATTCACAAAATATTTAGTAACAATTCACAGCAACAGAATCTGCATTAAAAATTGAATCCAAACACGATATCCTATGAGCAGGTATGGGACATCTTCATTCGACATGTTGAATGCAGCAACTTAGAACTTCATGTTTCAACTTCTTGCTGCTAGAATAGTTTTAACAAAATAAATGCCAACCTCAAAAGCACAGAAATAACAATCACCAATCGAGGAGGCCTCAACTGATTCACAAAAATGAAAGATCCTCAGCTTCAGAGGTTTGAGAAGCAATAGCACATTCAGCCTGAAGGATACAATGCTATCGCCAATCATAGAGGTCGTCCGCTGATTCACTTCAAAAGGAAATCCTATAACAAGTTCCCAGCATTGGGTCCTCGGATCGAGAATGTGCAATGGATTTGCCACACAGCGTGGTCTGCCACTGTCACATTTCGGGAATGGTCTCCAGAGTCGACAATCCCTCAAGAGAATACCTACTGGCCTGTACCAACGCACAATAGCAGGTAGCTCCTGATAGAACCTCGTTTGGTTGTGGGTCTCATGAACAACAATACATGGCCACCCCCATGCAAGCATCACGACTATCCACTCTAAAACCTGTGTGTATGCTCGAGCCTGGGTAGTGGGCTCATCTCTCAAAACATCCCAACCCGCCAAACAAAAAACAAGCCAGCACAGCATAGTAATATCCAGTATGATAGTAATAAAATGAAAATGCAATGCAGTAAAAGCTGTAAAATCAGTAAAGCAAATAACATAGCAAATACAGTCATATACAACAAAGCAAAGCACCACAAAATAAGCACCCAAAGAAAATAAACAGACAAGCGCTAGGATCGACTCGCTAAAGGGGAAGGACCAGCAGTAGGTCAACCAGATTCCCCAGCAGAGTCGCCAGCTGTCGCTCCCGGGATTTTCATCCAAGTACAAACGCGAAAGTGGCACTGAAACAGAGTCGCCAGCAATGTGTATTTATCCCAAGAAAGGGAAAGGAAACACCGCATAAACCTGAAGGAAGGAAAGAACATGGTCTTGCGACCAAGAGAACTGGATTCGGGAGTCGGTTATGCGAAGGGAAGGTATTAGCACCCCCACGCATCCATCGTACCCGATGGGATCCACGCTTGCTTGTCTCAATCAAAGGGTGACGACGTCTGGAGCTCCGCTGCTACTGGAAAGGGAAAGGAACAGAAAAAAGGAAAAGGAAAAGAGAGAGAAAAAGAAACAAATGTAGGGAAAATAAAAGAAGTGCTCGAATGGGCCCTACCCCACTGCCGACGTATCTCATCGGGAACATGAGAATCAGAGCGACGTAGTTCCCCTAACTAGGGATGTTTTGTTTGTGTTTTTTTAGGGAACGACTGACGTTCTAGCTCAGGTGTTGCAGGCTCGCTGGTCCGAGTGCGTTACCATCTTGCAAGAGAACGAGTAGAAGCACGTTCGTACGCTGAGAGTGAGTGAGATGAGAAAAGAATTCCCGAAGGAAAGACGTTATTGTTGGTTTGAAGTTTTTTAACAAGAAGTGTATTTTACAGTTATTTGAAACTTGCATTGAACCAAATCTTAAATACAGGAACGAATACTTCGCGCATCGTCCCCAACAGGACATACACTAGGTATCCTGAAGAATGAGAGGAAGCCTCTCGTTCTCCACTTCCCACATATAAGGCTCAAGCGCAATACACGTTAACCTTTATTAAGTGTTTTTTACTTTTATTTTGAGATGAGAAGAGAGAAAACGCAAAGGAAACTCTAAAGGGAAACTAAGAGCCCTAATGTTATCATGCATGGATGTCCTATGGTTAGTGAGGTTTAGGAGAAAATACTACCTAAAACCTAATGCTAATCCTACTCCAAGCTTAATCAAAAATTAAGTTGGACTAGGTAGCTCTAAAGGGAAAGAATCCAAGACTTGAACAAGTCTTGAGATTCATGGGATGAGAAAGAGTGAAAGAGAAGAAAAGAGAAGAAGAAGAAGAGAGATGAGACACAATAAATGGAAGCAAGCACATCATATCATAAATGTCCAACTCAAATCAACAATCATGTTTCAAAGACCAATGCAAAACAATTCAAGTAAGCATGCAAAGATAAACATGAAAGGATGCAAGCATACTTGTATGAAATGCACAATTAAGCATTCATGGACTTCATAACAAAATGAAATGAGAAAGGTAAGATGAAAATGAAGACAAGTCAGAACCAATATCATATTATTATCAACAATTCATGTGTGCAAAAGTGATTCAAAGCATGAAGCATTATGATCCAAAGAAGTTCACAAAAGGAAAGGTAATGATATTCATCATACAATTCAAACCAAATGCATTCAACTATGCTCAAGTAACATGAAAACCAAGTATGGAACTTAAGAGGCAGTAGCATATGCATCAACATCATATCAAAACCAAACTCAAGTCATACAAGTTCAAACATCAATCAACAACTTCAAAACATGCACCAAAGCAAACTACAAAAAGAGGACAAAGTTCCAACACTTAGGCATACTCAAACATGATCCACAAATTGCAAAATTAGTCTCAAAAGACCTTAAACAGGGGTAAACATAATGTCAAAATTTCATTCAAAGAATCACAAAGAAACTCAATCAATTAAACATGGCAAATCAACTTGTGTAAAGAAATGTCAAGCAATGATCATGCATAAGTCACTTAAGCACAAATAAGCAAACATGCATCATATGACATTCAACAATTATGAAATTTAAACTCAAATGATCTAGGTCAGAAGAGAACCACATGCTAAAATATCTCACAAAAATTCACAAGTTAAGCCATTCAAACAATTAAGCAAGGATCAAGTGAGAAACATGTATCAATATGCAAAAGAGGGGGACCAAAATGCAATATGAAAAAGATTTAAAAAAAGAAACAAAACTTTTTTCATGCACTTCAGAATGTCATCTAACAAATGCAAAAAGAATGGATTGAAAATGTGTTATAGATGAAGAGAACTAAAATCTACAATACAAAGTATGCACATGTGAGACAATTCAAAAAGAAAAACAATTAAACAATTAATTAAGATGCCAAAAATAAAATAAAATAAGAAAATAAAATATGGAAAATTTTTATAAAATGGTAAACATACTTCATGATTTTTTTTATGATTTTTGGATGCATTAAAATGATTTTAGAAAATTACAATGCAAAACAAAAATTAAATGAAATAAAAATAGAAAATAGAAAACCAAGGCGGTGCATACAGCAATACAAGCACGTTGGAAATGATAAAAGGCCCAAAGGAGGGGGTTCAAATAGCAAAGCCCAGTGCCAAAAGTCCATTAGCGAAGTTAAACAATCCACATAGTCTTCAGTCAAACATTCAGATTTAATCAAGACCACACACTTAATCCAACGCGTATCATCAGTTAATGAAATTAAAAGGTTAACATGATCAACAGCCCAGATCCACACTCACACCATAGTTATCATACGCGCGCACATACAAAATCAATCAGAAATTAAAAGAAGCACACGTGAGCCACACATGCCATTTTAATGTGTTGGCATCAAATCTACCACACGATCCATCCTATGCACCAGATTAAGTCCAACATTTAAAAAGTAATCAAGATGAGAGGTCCAGATTGAGCAGCACACGATAGTAACCATGGGGTGACAAACACGCAGCCATTAAATTAAAAACAGAAATTAAAGATACGTGGCAGCATGTGGGATGTTAGATCAAGCGAACAGACGGCCATGATTATCTCTTCTCCACTTAAACCCCTCGCCGGACTGAAACTTACCAGCCGCCGGAGCTAGGGCTCCGGCCACCCTCTCTGGTGAGCTGCAACGCCACACTTTTCCAGAAATGACAAATGAGTACACCACTCGAACCAGATTTCCACAAGGAACTCAAATATCAAATTCATTTCATCAGATAACAAACACACATTGAGAATCGAATGAAAACATCTTTAGATCTAAAACTTTAAATCCACATTACACACAATTCACACGTCCAAATTTCAAACAAAATAGATCAGAATGATCAGTGAACATCATAGATCATTATGCACATCTAAAATTCAAGTTCTATGAGTATGAAATCAGCACCAACCTGAACCTTGAAGAGCTTGAAATCCTCCAAGAAATCCCTCCAAAAACTGCAGATCTACTCCTTGGAACCTCTAGTTGAAAAATAAATGCAACTAGATCTTGAAATCGTGCTAGATCTTGAGGTTTGAACTGGAATCCTCTTGAATGGAACTTGGTGAAATCCTCAGTATGAGCTCAAAATTGCAGTTGATTCTTGCTCTATTCTCTTCACTGATCAAGAATGTGAAGAGAAATCTCCAAGAAACTCCAAGGAAAGTGAGATCCGAAGAGAAAAAGTGTGAGAGCAAAAAAATCAAAACTGAGCAAATGAGAGTCTCTGACCTAGCTGTGAGGGTATGAGTTAGCTTATATACTCTCCATTAGTCCACTTATTATGATTAACAAATGGTTAAACCCTTGATTAAGGAGATTGAAGTGGTTTTGCAAATTTGCATTTTGGGTTGCATCCACTCATTCCCATGTGTAAGCTCCTTGCCATAAGCATGATTCACCTCCAATTTACTTATTGATCACCTCTGAATTCAAATTGGGCCTTGTACTTGCTTGGTTTGTGAGTTTTGAATCAATTTGCATAATTGTACTTTGTGAAAATAATGAGAAATAAGTCATGGAATGAATTAATTCAAAGGCCAAAAATGCTCCTCTTGACTTGTATTTTGATGTTGGAATATAACATGAACCAATAAAATCACATACAAGTCCATTTGTGCCAAAATGCCAAAGGTGGAAAAATGGAACCATATGAAAACCTCAAAATACACCTTGCCATCTTTTGGCCATAACTAGAGTTCCAGAAATGATATGGAGATGTTATAGTACTTTTTGGAAATGGGAGAGAAAGATCTTCAACTTTAATGTTGGAGGAAAATTCATTTGGAGCTTCCTTGATGATGAAAAGTCAAGTTGAATGTGGTGGAAAAATTGCCAAAAATGGAAAGTTTTCATTATAGGTCATTTTCCAAATTTAGTAACTTTTGCACAAACTCTTGATTTTTGATGAATGATGCCATCCATGCCATTCTTTGACCAAATAAAGGTATATGGACTTGAGAATCATGATTTGAACCTTTGCACACTCATGGTTGACTTTCCTTTTGAACTGTTGCCTTTTGCTTATTTCACAAGTAACTGATCCATTGAACATCTTCCCCAAAGAACCAATGACCAAGATTCCATCCATGAACACTTAAGAACATAAGGAATACCATGAGATCAAGTCTTGCCCCAAAAAATCAGAAATAAACTGATTTTAGGTCAAACCCTAATTTTGGCACCCTTTGGTTAGGAGGGAATAACATATCCTCCAAATCCAAATTCCTCTGAATATGATGTGTATCCTCTCAAACAATGATGAGATATGTCCTTTGGAGATGATAGAAACTCAAAGAGCTTGCCCATTTGAGGTTCAGATCCCAACTTTTGACTGCCTTGTGTAGGAGATCATGCACTGTCCAATCTTCTTGATGAATTCTCCTCTTCCCATGAATTGTGAGATCAAATGGAAATGATACATGATGTAAGAGATCCTTGAGGCTTGTGAGAAACACTTGGTCTTCTTATTTGGATGATCAACACCTTAGAGAATCACCTGATCATATGCCCTTATGCAAGATGCAATGCTGAATGCTTGATGTTTTATTTCTATGCTTGAATGCAATGCAATGCAATGAAAGCTCATGCTAGAAGATATGAAGAAAAGAAAGGGCAAATTTTGGGGTATTACAAAAGTGAATCAATGTGAATATTGTAATGTGCACGTTAGGTAGATTAGCACGCGCACGTCACATGTGTAATGAAATTACAATTTCGTGATAGTCATTCCCTCTCAAGCCTGCCCAGGTTCATGAGTTTGTCATCTTGATCCTGAGTTGGATGGTTACCATAGCTTTATTTGTATGGTTATCGAGTAGGACAATTTCTAGGCTAATTTAGATTGGATATAGATCCTATATTCTAACTGGCTGAACTGGCTGTTTAGGTCATGTAAGTATCACAAGAGTTTATTATCCCAGTTTCTTCAGTCTGTGTTTTGGGGGTTGAAGAAGAAAGTCATATCATTTAATCTCAGTTTTTCATTTGATTTAATCTCTTTCAAATACTTGAGTATTAATTAAATAAGTTTGACGAATTTGTTGCTTTAAGCGTATCGGTTACTTCTGGCGCGCGGTATCCTGTTACTCTAGTATCCTGCATACATTCTGATAATATTTTTTATGCTTCTGGCGCGCGGTATCCTGTTACTCTAGTATCCTGCATAAATTCTATGAGGAAGTTTGTTAAAAAGTTAACAGAGTTAGGTTTTGTCGTTAAATGCAGTTAGCTCGTTGAATTTAAGTTAGTTAAGGTGAGTCATGTTAGAATTAGCTAAAGAAACTGATCAGTAAGATATGTGAGTTTAACAGTTAGTGATTGTTAGAATTGAAAATTAAAGTTAGTGTAGTTCGATGAATTTCGAAGTTAATGAGTTGTTAAGTGAGCTATGTTAGAATGAACCAGGCTATTAGAATTGGTAGGTAAATGTTAGTGGATAACTTTGCTCATCTCAAATCGAAATTTGTTTGAATTTGAGATTAGGATAATTATTTTGAATTAATTGTGGAATTTTTGATTAGTTTCTTAATGATTCTGTTAGCACGGTGGACATGTTATTGATTTTTGTTAAGGAACATATTCAGTTAATTTTGATGTGAAAAAAAGAGTTAGTTAGTGAATAGCTCTTGAATGACTTGTTTTCTATTGAATTGCTATGGCTGCTTGAAATATTTGAACTAAGTTTGTCATTGTTATGGAATTGGTATGTATATGATGTTAGCATGGTTGTTGCGAAATGAATAAGTTAGTATGTTCGATGAATATAACTGTTTGATGGAAATGTACAGGATGCTTATTTTGGTATTAATATGATACAAGAAGGGATTGAGAAGGATGCTTATTATGCTGGAATCAACTTCAACTTTTATGTTTTGTTGTACTACATACATCATTGTATATATCAACTTCAACATATGTTTAACATTGCTGCTTATATTTTAATGAACATGTTGGAAATATTTGAGACTGTTGTCTTTTACTGCAGTCAATACTTTAATATTCCATCATGGTAATTTTAATTATTTTAATTGAATATTGTAATAAAATTACAATTTTTAATTTTTATAAAAATAAAATAAAATTACGGCGGTTCTAAACCGTCACTATTTTAAATGAAATATATTATATAATTATGGCGGTTACTACCGTCGTTATTTTCATTGAAATATATATATATATATATATATATATATATATATATATATATTATATAATTGTGGCAGTTACAACCGTTGTAATAATATATTAGAGGCTGTTTCAAAACTGTCGCGGAAAGTTATGGCAGTTGGAGCGTCAGTTTTACAAACCGTCGTAAAACAGTATCGCGACACATGTTTCTACGACGGAAGAGAAACCGTCGTGATTTGCAATTTACGCCGGTTGTAACCGCCGTAATCTGCCAAAATTAACCGTTGTAATTTGCCAATTTTCTTGTAATGGACGCTGCTTCGACCCGCTTGGTGAAATAGTCAATGGCTACCAAAATGAACCGATATCCGTTTGAAGTCTTGGGTTCAATCATACAAATCGTGTCAATTCCACATATAGAAAAAGGCCACGGAGAAGAAAGAACTTTGAGATGCGTTGGCGGTACATGGATTTTGTATGCGTATATCTGACACTTATGAGATCTCCTCATGTACTTGTAGCAATCGAATTCCATGGTCAACCAATCGCATCCTGCTCTCAGAATTTTTCTCGCCATTGTATGTCCGTTGGCATGAGTGCCAAAGGATCCTTCGTGAATCTCTTTCATCGGCATGTTTACTTCTGGTCTGTCTACGCATCTGAGTAAAACCATGTCGTAGTTTCTCTTATAGAGTGTGTCACCGCTCAGGAAGAAGTTGCTTGCCAGTCTTCTGAGGGTTTTCCTGTCTTTTCTTGATGCCCCAGGCGGGTAATCTTGTTTCTGAAGGAAGCATTTGATATCGTGATACCAAGGTTTGCCGTCTATGACTGCTTTTATGGAGAGGATGTAGCCGGGCCTCTCAAGGCGCATTATGTCAATCTTTAGTACATCATTTCAATGATTTACAGTAATCATGGAAGAGAGAGTGGCTAGTGCATCAGCCATGTGATTTTCTTCACGAGGGATGTGATGAAACTCTATTCTATTGAAGAATGGCAACAACCTCCTCGCGTAGTCTTTGTAAGGAATCAATCCTGATTCTTATGTGTTTCACTCTCCTTTGATCTGATTGATAACCAGGGCTGAGTCTCCATACACATCCAAGTTCTTTATCCGTAAGTCAATCGCTTCTTCGAGACCCATGATACAAGCATCGTATTCGGCCTCGTTGTATGTACACTTGAATGTTAATATGGCAGTGAAAGGTAAGTGGGTACCCTGAGGTGTTATGATGATTGCCCCAATTTTGTTTCCGTAGATGTTGACAGCTCTGTCAAAAATTAATTCCCATTGGGACCCTGGCTCTGGCCCTTCTGTGGGTAGCGGTTCATCGCAATCTTTCATTTTCAAGTACATGTCATCTTCGTCTGGGAAGTCAAACCCGACTGATTCTTGATCATCAATTGGTTGATGAGCCAAATGATCGGCTAAAATACTCCCTTTGACGGCTTTTTGAGCATGGTACTCAATGTCATATTCTGATAACAACATCTTTCAGCGGGCGATCCTTCCTGTGAGAACAGGTTTTTCAAAGACGTACTTGATCGGATCCATTTCGGAGATTAACAAAGTAGTGTGACAAATCATGTACTGGCGCAGACGTTTGGATGCCCAAGCCAAAACACAGTAAGTTCTCTCAAGTATAGTGTACCGAGTTTCACAGTCGGTGAATTTCTTGCTTAAGTAGTAAATGGCAAACTCTTTTCTTTTTGTTTTGTCATGTTGGTCAAGTACACATCCCATGGAGTCTTCCAAGACTGTTAGGTATATGATCATTGGTCTTCCCTCTACCAGAGGAGATAGAATAGGTGGATTCGACAGATACTCTTTGATATTTTCGAAGGCTTTTTGGCAATCTTCTGTCCATACACAGTCTTGATTCTTTCTGAGTAATTTGAAGATTGGCGCGCATGTCGTAGTCATGAGGGATATGAACCTTGAGATGTAATTTAGACGTCCCAAAAATCCTCTGACCTATTTTTCAGTCTTTGGTGAAGGCATTTCTTGAATGGCTTTGACCTTGTCAGGATCAACCTCAATTCCCTTTTGGCTGACGATGAACCCTAAAAGTTTTCCTGAACGGACACCGAACATGCATTTGTTGGGGTTCCAGCGGAGTTTGTATTTTCTCAGACGCTCGAATAACTTTGACAAGTGGGTCACATGCTCCTCTTTTGTTTTAGATTTAGAAATCATATCATCGACATACACTTTGATTTCTTTGTGCATCATGTCATGAAACAGAGTAGTCATGGCCCTTTGATAGGTTGCCTCGGCGTTCTTCAAACAGAACGACATTACCTTGTAACAAAAGGTGCCCCATGGGGTAATGAATGAAGTTTTCTCCATATCTTTCGATGCCATTTTGATTTGATTATAGCTTGAGAATCCATCCATGAAGGAGAAGACTTTAAACTTTGTTGTACTATCTACCAGCATGTCTATGTGTGGTAAGGGGAAGTCGTCCTTCAGACTTGCTTTGTTCAGATCCCTGTAGTCTACATACATTCTGACTTTTTCGTCCTTTTTCGGAACTGACACTATGTTAGCTAACCTTTGAGGATATTCTGAGGTGGCGAGGAAACCCGCGTCAATCTGTTTCTACACTTCCTCTTTGATTTTGATGGCCATGTTTGGATGAGTTCGTCTCAGCCTTTGTTTCACCGGAGGACATTCTGATTTCAACGGTAGATGATGTTCCACGATCCTGGTATCCAACCCTGGCATGTCCTGATAGGACCAAGCGAATACATCTGGAAACTCTCTGAGAAGTTTTATCAAGCTTTCTTTGACAATCGGACTGAGCAGTGCCCCAATCTTGACTTCTTTCCTCTCTTTTCCTGAACCCAAGTTGACCGTTTCCAACGACTCTTTGTGAGGTTCAATGGACCTTTCCTCTTGCCTGAGTAGTTGGGAGATCTCTTCTGGAATTTCTGCGTCCTCTTCTTCTTCAGCTTCAAATACCGAGAATTCGAAGTTGGGAGAAGGCATTGGATCGTATGTTTCAACGGGGTTTAAAACAAGCAATCTGCATGACGTGATGATTCATTTTTTAGAAGAGATAGAGAGAATGTAAGAGTGTGTGCAGTGTATTTTTTTGAAAAATGTTTGTTTTTATTTTGGGTGTTTTAGGACTACCATTTTCTGAAAAGCGAAAAGTGAAAATAGCAATAAATACGGGAATGACAGAACGAAGTTATTTATTTATGATTTTGTCGATTCTTTAAATACAACCCTATAAAACAAAACTATGTCGCTTTGGGCGAAGCGAAGAGGGACATTTATAGAAAAGCGAGCCCTATATAAACATCTGTTTCACCTGGGCAGGGTGAAAGGTTAAAACAAAGATAACAATTACTTAGACTTATGGACGACTTTCGGGACATCGACAGCAACCCATTGGTGGCGAACTCCTCGGTGAATCACAAAGTCTCGTACCTTCCTTCTTGATTGGTCTTCTTCCCATGCAGATTTGTCATAGGAGGATTCTTCAACTATATCTTAAATAGTGTTTTCATTCTCAGGTGGATCTCCCCATCCAGTTGGCTGGATGTCTTCGAGCTTGATATGAGAGCTTTCAGGAGTAGTGTACGTGACTAGGAAGTCGTACTTGCCACGCGGTTGTCCTAAGGTGTCCCATACTTCTCTGGGGATAGATGAGTCATCCTTCTCAATGACGTTGACCTCAGGAAAAGCATAGTTGATGAACTATTATCCCGCAGTCTTTGCAGATTCATCGTTGTGTTGGATATTTTTTAAATATCCTGAGTAATGATCCCATGACTTGGTGGGGACGTGGGTATTTATTTCAATATTACTCAGCTGATAGGCATTGTTTGGCTGACTCTTTTGCCCTAAGTTTTCTGTGTACGGCTTCCAGATAGGCAAGTCATCCAGGGAATCATAGCCACAGTTGTCTTTCATTAGGTTGTCTTCCTCTAATGAATTGGGTGGAGTACGGCATCCTTCGAGATCACAATCTCCATAAATTATTTGAACGTCTAATCTTGGTATATATCTCGGGCCTTGCTTGGGAAATCAGAATGGCATGTGTGCTTTTTCCTGAGACATATAACCGTTGTTGTTGAGATAAGATTTCCATTCCTCGTCCGTATCAGAGGAGTCACTTTTATCGATGGTGTGTACTTCTTGAGACACTGGGTGAAGGAAGCCTCCGCTGTGAAAGAAGTCCTGAATGGGATGAACACTTTCATCTTTCTTAGCAGTCTGGGTGCAGGCTGAGGAGAAACCAAGACCTTTCTTTGTCTTGTTATCCGTAGGAATTATGAGTTGTCCCCATCCTTTTGTGTCGTTACCCTCGATCTTTCTGAAAGCCTCTTTGTATGAGGAAATCGACGTCCCTTTTTCTGGTCGATTCTCTTTACAAAATTACAATGCTTGAAACTAGGTTCCAACAACCTCCTCGGGTTCTACATAGGGAAATGATGATAAGTTGCTTACGATTAAGGCTCGCTTTTCGCAGACTATGACTAGCTTGTCATTCTTGACAAACTTCAGCTTCTGGTGAAGTGTCGAAGTGACTGCCCTAGTGTCATACCCCAAATTTTGACCACTAGAATTTCCCATCATTGTGTAAATCATCACCACAATATGGATGTACCATTATGCATCATCAGTCTCCCCAAAGATGGGTGAGCATTCACCACAAACAGGTATTAGGGTTTTGAGCCCTATCAGGACACTTAGACAAAGGATCAATCAAGGAATGACATGATCTTCAACTTGTATAACCTCTTAAACACCCATAAAGGATCAAGAGGACTCCCACATCAAGAATCAAGTACAAGGTTGCAGCATTCCAAGTGGATCAAGCCTCAAGATCGCCAGTGTCACCAAATTAGGGGTTTGGTCGACCAAGGCCTCCAGATGAAAATTGTCATATGGGCATGAGCCAATACCTCGAAGCACAACCTAAGATACTCCATGGGACCTCATGGACCCAATCATTAAGTCAATTTAACCTCAGGGGATGCATTTATAAAAAAATCAGGAATTAGGGTTTCTTGACCTAGTTCACCCCTAAGTTGACTTTTGAGACAAAACATGAGCCAAGACCTTAAGACATGATTTAAGGGTCTCCAATACACTATGTTGATCCATTTGCAACAATGGATTAATCCAAGAAGCTTGATTCACAAGTTTCAATTTCATCTGAACCACAATTAGGGTTTTGAGGAAGAAGTCAACTGTATCTTTGACTTTTGACCAGGACATGCTCCCAAACCCTGGGACATGATTCAAAACACCCTATAACACCTATGGAAAATATACATCAATTTTGATTTAGGTCAAGGACTTGATTTCATAGAGGATCACACGGTTTGAAATTCATCTGATAAAAAGTCAGCTGTGCACAAAAGTCAAAGTTTGACTTTTTGAGATTTTTCACAATTATGGTTCCTCAACCCTAAAATGATGTTAATGTGTGATTGGAATCATCATTCATCAAGAAAAATCAAAGAAAGTGGGATAACTTGTAAAAGGGGTAACCATAAAAACTTAGATTTTTTCTAAGTTATGAAACAAAGTGGCTAGGGTACCACCTTCCAAGGATCATAACTTGAGATCCAAGCAACCATTTTGAATGATCCAAAGATGGATTTGTAGCTCTCATGGCATACTTTAAAAGTGTCAACTACACCTCATTCCAATTCCTCATGGATTTTTAGTTATGGAGTGACCAAAATGACAAAAACATGAAAATGCCACTTTTTCCAACACTTCGTGAAATTTTCACTAAGTCAGAATCTGTTTCACTTTTTTTAAAATGTTGGGGCATTTTTCTCTTGGATCCAAAAAGTGTCAAGATAAACTATGATCACACATATGTTGTATCATATGAGAGCTTTCCAAAATGGCTAAGAACTCCATCAAATTCCATTTGAGCTAAGAATTATGACAGCTGCAACATGCCTTGCTGCAATTGTCATGACAAGGCAGATTTGTGTACATTGGCTCGATTTGATCAATTTGTGCAAATGACAAACAATTTTATCCATCTGCACACCTCAGGGGGAGACCAAGGAGGAACAAACACTAATCCATAAGCCTCCCAAGTCTTTGGAACTACATGTAGGTTTGGCACCCCTAAAAGCTATAGATGCCTCAAGAATCCAATTTTGTTTTAGAGCATTCAATGGATGCTTAGAGGTGGCATGTATCAGAGCGAAAATGAACACTTCAGTCAAGCCTTATCCTTGAATCAAAGAACCATAGGTCTGTGCTCTAACCTCTAGTCAATGGCTAGAGGAGACTTGAGACTCCATTTGATCACCATTGGCCAACAACCTGCTGCAGCTGTAACGCCCCGTTTTGCCAATTTTATTTTATTGAGTCGTTTTTGATTATTTTATTATTATTTTATTGTAATTTTGACTTTTGTGTGAAAATGTGTTATTTTTAGTCGTGAATATATTTTATCGCGTTTTGGGATCGTTTATGAGATATTTGAGTGTGGGTGTATTTTAGACATTTCATAAATATTTTTACTAAGTTAGTAAGATAGAAGAGAAAAGGGAGAGAAAATAGAGAGAAAGAAAGAAGAAAGAAGGGAAAAGAGAGGAAAAGAGGAGAAGAGAGAAAAGTGGAGAAAAGTGTGAAAATCATCAAGATCAACTTCTAGAATCGAATTAAATCGGGTAAGGGTGCGAAACTCGATTATATTATACTTGTGTATGGTTATGTATGTGTGTGTATGTGTTTTGGTGGTGTTTTATAGCTTTTGATTTTAGGTCGGATTGTGGGAATCGATGGTTTAACGGTTGGAAATTGATGTAAAGGTGGTAGTTTGCTTGTTGACATGATTAGAATAGGTTTTGATTGAAATATGTTGATTTGGAAATGGTTTGGGTTGGAAAATATCACTTTTTGGGTTTTCAACAGCGCTGAAGGATTCTGAGATTTCGCAGGTTCGCCTAGCGAACCATTCAGCGAATGGTAGCGAAGGTTCGCTACGGGTATTCGCCTAGCGAAGGCATGAGCGAAGGTTCGCTAGAGTGTTCGCCTAGCGAACTTTGGGTGTTTTTGGTTCTGACTTGGTTCGCCAAGTGTTCGCCTAGCGAACTTTGTGTCTGTTTTTAGCTAACAGGTGGTTCGCTGGAACATTCGCCTAGCGAAGTAGCTAGCGAATGCTCGCGAGGGGGTTCGCCTAGCGAAGTAGCTAGCGAATGCTCGCGAGGGAGGTTCGCCCAGCGAACAGTGCTGTTCGTGTAATTTTGTTTTCTGCATAACTTTTGATCTGTGATTCGGTTTGAGGCGTGGTTGGATGCGTTGGAAAGCCATTGAGCTGTACTTTCTTATTATGATGGTTTAGAATTTGTTAGCCGATTTTATTTTGTCGGTAAATGTGAATAGTGTCAATGGTCGACTTTTGTCGTTTTAATGGTGCGTATTTGACTTGTGTTATGCTTTATGGTGTTGCTTCGAATGTGGGATAACTTATGTGCTGTTGTGATGATGATTTGTGGCCGTAAGGCAAGAAAATGCTAAGTGTGGTATTTGATGATATATGCATAATTGTGAATGTGTGCATGGATGCAATGTGAGTGTCATGAGTCATTGTATGCCAAGCATCATAATGTGCATTGTGGAAACGTCCTGAGAGACGGTTTGATTCCTGAGGGAATATGCTATACCATCGTGTGCCTCGAAAATATGAGGCGATGCCTGAGGACCTAAAGCGACGGGTGAACATCGTAGGCCCGACGGGGAGTTACTTGAGATTCTCAGTAACGAGCGATGGTTCCAATAGTTCCTGAGTGGACTAATGACGTGACATGACGTGACAATGGAAGTCGGTACCGCATGGCATGTGCATAGAGTCGTTGTGTCGGTCTATGTGCATTGCATAAATCATGAATTAATTGTGTGTGAATTTGCGAATGTGATTAATGAAAGGGAAAATGTGTGATTGTATTGTGAATGATTGATGTGCAGTGGTAATTGATACGTGTGAATTGTACGGTGTGTTGTTATAATTTATCTGTGTGCTTTGGTGGTGAGGATATGTTATTTGTGCATTTCGGTGTTAATATATAATCTTATGCAATTATATTATGGTTGTTTTTATCACCCTTCTGCTGTTTTATAACGCTCTATGAGGCGTTGCAGATTAGATTGCTGGAGGTACTCTTTTGTGAAGCGTTGCGTCTTCATTATTTTGGTCGGTCGGCTCTGATATGTGACTCCGGGTAGCATAGGGTGGCCGTTTGTGATTGTTTTGTATATCTGATGATTATATTTTGGTTGTACAGTTATAACTTGATGTATGACAGCCAAGTTTATATGTATGTGTGTTATTCAGATCTTAGATCTTTCCGCTTTAATTCTAATTTCTGAAAAGTGGGTGCAAGGAACGAAGTTTCCTCTTTATGATTGTTACCCCACGTTGCATATCTAGATGAGCAGGTGTTGCATGTGATGTGTATGTTTGGTTACTTTGATGTGACCCTCCCTTTCTATGCCATGATGTTTCAAATATACTCTGATAAATTTTCGAATTTTCTTTTAGTGCTTTAATTGCCTGTTATTGGGGGTGTAGATCGGGGGCGTCACATTAAGTGGTATCAGAGCCAGTCCGTGTCAGTTGTGTTTGTTGTATTGTTTGTGTCTGTGGTGTCTGGCATATTGGGCGAGTTGTGTTGAGCGAGTTGTTGTTTAACCATAGTTTCTGTTTTGGACGAACAGAATATGGCTGGTCGTAATGATGCTGCTTTGGCTGCTGCGATGGAAGCAATGGCACGAGCTGTGCAGGGGGCGCCGAATGCTGCCGGAAATGATGAGTTTAGAAAGAATAAGCCGCCGGTCTTTAAAGGGAAACATGATCCGGATGGTGCGCAGTTGTGGTTGAAAGAGATTGAGAGGATTTTTAGGGTAATGGAGTGTGATGACGATGATGTTAAAGTGAGGCTGGGCACTCATATGCTACACGAAGAGGCTGATGACTGGTGGGTCAGTACTCGTCAGGTGTTGGAAGCTGATGAGGAGGAAGAAGAGATCACTTGGGAGGTGTTTAGCCGAGAGTTTCTAAGGAAGTATTTTCCGGAGGATGTCCGAGGAAAGAAGGAGATTGAGTTTTTAGAGCTAAAACAAGGTAATATGTCGGTTATTGACTATACTGCTAAGTTTGTGGAACTTGTGCAGTTTTATCCTCATTATGCGGAAGCGACTGCTGAATTTTAAAAGTGTGTGAAGTATGAAAGTGGTTTGCGTCCTGAGATAAAGCAGGCTATTGGATATCAGAGGATTCGAAGGTTTGCTGATTTGGTGGAATACTGTAGGATTTATGATGAAGATAGTAAGGCTCGTTCTGCTCACTATAAAAGTGTAAGTGACAGGAAAGGGAAACAACAGTTCCGTGGTGGTCCGTATGTGTCACCGGCTGATAAAGGTAAACAAAGGGGAACTTTTGATCGAAGGTCAAGTGGAGGAGGTATGTCTAATCCTATTAGGTGTTTTGGGTGTGGTGAATTGGGTCATCGCCAGCATGAATGTAGGAAGAAGTTGAATAAGTGTTCTAATTGTGGTGGTATCGGACATGTTTTAGCTGATTGTAAAAGGAAGAATGTGGTGAAGTGTTACAATTGTGGAGAACCTGGTCACATTAGTTCAAAGTGTCTGAATTAGAAGAAAGCTCAGGCTAGTGGGAAAGTGTTTTCGTTGGCAGGAACTCAGACTTCAAGTGCTGATCGTCTGATAAGAGGTACTTGCTTTATTAATAATATGCCTTTAATTGCTATTATTGATACTGGAGCGACTCATTCGTTTATTTCGTCTGAGTGTGCGGAACGTTTGAATCTTGGGTTGTCTTCGATGGATGGTGAGATGGTTATTGATACTCCAGCGATGGGGTCGGTAACTACTTCTTTAGTGTGTTTGAGTTGTCCTTTGACCATTTATGGTAAAGACTTTGTGATGGATTTGGTGTGTTTGCCATTGGAAGGTTTAGATGTGGTGTTGGGAATGAATTGGTTGCAATTCAATCGGGTGCACATTGATTGTTATCATAAGCTTGTAAGGTTTCCTTCTCTTGAGGAGGATGAAGACTCGAGTTTCTTGTCTACCAAAGAGTTGAAGAAACTTTTGGCGGATGAAGCTCAGTTGTTTGGATTATTTGTATCTTTGACTGTGGATAGTCAAGTTTCATTGGAAGTGTTTCCTGTTGTGTGCGAATTTCCTGAGGTGTTTCCTGTTGATATTTCAGATGTGCCGCCAGAGAGAGAAGTTGAATTTTCGATAGATCTAGTTCCTGGTACTAGACCTGTTTCTATGGCACCTTATAGAATGTCGGCATCTGAATTGGTGGAGTTGAAAAGGCAGTTGAGTGAGTTGTTGGAAAAGAGGTTCGTGAGGCCAAGTGTTTCTCCTTGGGGTGCTCCAGTTTTGTTAGTGAAAAAGAAGGATGGGAGTATGCGATTATGTATTGATTATCGCCAGTTGAATAAGGTGACGATTAAGAACAAATATCCGCTTCCAAGGATTGATGATCTGATGGATCAGTTGGTTGGTGCTTGTGTGTTTAGTAAGATCGATTTGAGATCGGGGTATCATCAGATAAGGGTGAAGGAAGAGGATATTCAGAAGACGGCCTTTAGAACACGTTACGGTCATTATGAATATTCGGTGATGCCGTTCGGGGTTTCTAATGCGCCTGGTGTGTTTATGGAATACATGAATCGTATTTTCCACGAGCATTTGGATCGTTTTGTGGTGGTGTTTATTGATGATGTTTTGATCTATTCTAAGTCTCGGGAAGAACATGCAGAGCATTTGCGTATTGTTTTGCAGGTTTTGAAGGAAAGGAAGCTTTTTGCCAAATTGTCCAAGTGTGAATTCTGGTTGTCTGAGGTGAGTTTTCTTGGGCACGTAATTTCAGGTAATGGTATTGCTGTGGATCCATCTAAAGTAGAAGCAGTTCTACAATGGGAGGCTCCTAGATCCGTTACCGAGATTCGAAGCTTTTTGGGTTTGGCTGGTTATTACCGGAGGTTCATTGAAGGTTTTTCTAAGCATGCTCTTCCTTTGACGCAGTTGACTTGTAAGGGCAAAACATTCATTTGGGATATTCAATGTGAAGAAAGTTTTTGTGAGCTGAAGAGGAGATTGACGACAGCTCCTATTCTGATTTTACCTGATCCTAATGAACTGTTTGTTGTGTATTGCGATGCTTCTTTAATTGGTTTGGGTGGTGTTCTGATGCAGGAAGGTAAAGTGGTAGCTTATGCTTCAAGACAGTTAAGAGTTCATGAGAAAAACTATCCTACTCATGATCTTGAGTTAGCGGCTGTGGTTTTTGTGTTGAAGATTTGGAGGCACTATCTCTATGGTGCGAGGTTCGAAGTCTTTAGTGATCATAAAAGCTTGAAATATTTATTTGATCAGAAATAGTTGAACATGAGGCAGCGGAGATGGTTGGAATTCTTGAAAGATTACAACTTTGGCTTAAATTACCATCCTGGTAAAGCTAATGTGGTAGCCGATGCATTGAGTCGGAAATCGTTGCATATGTCCGCATTAATGGTGAAAGAGTTGGAACTTTTGGAATCGTTTAGAGATTTGAGTTTGGTATGTGAAGTGACTTCGGTTAGTGTGAGGCTTGGAATGTTGAAAGTTACGAATGAATTTTTGAAGTCGGTTAGTGAGAAACAAAAGCTGGATTTGAAATTTGTTGATTTGATGATGAATGAGAATGTGGATTTCAAGGTTGATAATTTCGGTGTTTTGAGATTCCGTGGTCGTATTTGTATTCCTGATGATGCGGAGTTGAAAAGAATGATTTTGGAGGAAGGACACCGGAGTAATTTAAGTATACATCCGGGTGCGAATAAGATGTACCAAGATTTGAAGAAGATTTTCTGGTTGTCTGGTTTGAAAAGGGATGTGGCTCAGTTTGTGTATGCATGTTTGACTTGTCAGAAATCGAAAGTGGAACATTTGAGACCTAGTGGTTTGTTGCAACTGTTGGATATTCCTGAGTGGAAGTGGGATAGCATTTCGATGGATTTTGTGACGGGATTACCAAGTACTCAGCGTGGGCATAATGCTATTTGGGTGATTGTGGACAGGCTGACTAAATCGGCACATTTTATTCTGATTGACATCAGTTTTTCTTTGGAACAGTTAGCTGAGATCTATATCAGTGTGGTGGTGAAATTGCATGGAGTTCCTTTGAGTATTGTTTCTGATCGAGATCCTAGGTTTACATCGAGATTTTGGGAAAGTTTATAGAAGGCTTTGGGTTCTAGATTGAGGTTGAGTTCGGCTTATCATCCGCAGACAGATGGTCAGACCGAAAGAACGATTCAGTCTTTGGAGGATTTGTTGAGGTCGTGTGTTTTGGAGCAAGGTGGTGCGTGGGACAGTTATCTTGCATTGATTGAGTTCACGTATAATGACAGTTTCCATTCTAGTATCGGAATGGCACCTTTTGAGGCTTTGTATGGACGAAGATGTCGAACGCCGTTGTGTTGGCACGAAACTGGTGAGAGTTCTGTGGTTGGACCGGAATTGGTGCAACAGACGACGGAAAAGGTAAAGTTTATTCGTGAGAAAATGAAGGCTTCTCAGAGTAGACAAAAGAGTTATCATGATTGGAGACGGAAGGATCTTGAGTTTCAAGAAGGTGATCACGTATTTCTGAGAGTTACGCCGGTAACGGGTGTTGGTCGTGCTTTGAAATCTAAGAAGCTTACTTCTCGATTTATTGGTCCTTACCAGATATCTGCGAGAGTTGGTGTTGTAGCGTATCGTGTGGCGTTACCGCCGAATCTGTTGAATTTGCATGATGTTTTTCATGTTTCACAGCTACGGAAGTATGTTCCGGACCCTTCACATGTGATTCCGATGGACGAGGTTGAGGTAAGGGATAACCTTATGGTCGAGACTTTACCGGTTAGTATTTTGGATCGCGAGGTGAAGCGGTTGAGAGGTAAAGAGATTGCACTTGTGAAAGTGGCGTGGGGAGGCGCTGCTGAGGGTAATTTGACGTGGGAGTTGGAAAGTAGGATGCGGGAGTCGTATCCAGAGTTGTTTGTATCAGGTAAGATTTTCGAGGACGAAAATTTCTAAGTGGGGGAGAATTGTAACGCCCCGTTTTGCCAATTTTATTTTATTGAGTCGTTTTTGATTATTTTATTATTATTTTATTGTAATTTCGACTTTTGTGTGAAAATGTTTTATTTTTAGTCGTGAATATATTTTATCGCGTTTTGGAATCGTTTATGAGATATTTGAGTGTGGGGGTATTTTAGACATTTCATAGATATTTTTACTAAGTTAGTAAGATAGAAGAGAAAAGGGAGAGAAAATAGAGAGAAAGAAAGAAGAAAGAAGGGAAAAGAGAGGAAAAGAGGAGAAGAGAGAAAAGTGGAGAAAAGTGTGAAAATCATCAAGATCAACTTCTAGAATCGAATTAAATCGGGTAAGGGTGCGAAACTCGATTATATTATACTTGTGTATGGTTATGTATGTGTGTGTATGTGTTTTGGTGGTGTTTTATAGCTTTTGATTTTAGGTCGGATTGTGGGAATCGATGGTTTAACGGTTGGAAATCGATGTAAAGGTGGTAGTTTGCTTGTTGACATGATTAGAATAGGTTTTGATTGAAATATGTTGATTTGGAAATGGTTTGGGTTGGAAAATATCACTTTTTGGGTTTTCAACAGCGCTGAAGGATTCTGAGATTTCGCAGGTTCGCCTAGCGAACCATTCAGCGAATGGTAGCGAAGGTTCGCTACGGGTATTCGCCTAGCGAAGGCATGAGCGAAGGTTCGCTAGAGTGTTCGCCTAGCGAACTTTGGGTGTTTTTGGTTCTGACTTGGTTCGCCAAGTGTTCGCCTAGCGAACTTTGTGTCTGTTTTTAGCTAACAGGTGGTTCGCTGGAACATTCGCCTAGCGAAGTAGCTAGCGAATGCTCGCGAGGGGGTTCGCCTAGCGAAGTAGCTAGCGAATGCTCGCGAGGGAGGTTCGCCCAGCGAACAGTGCTGTTCGTGTAATTTTGTTTTCTGCATAACTTTTGATCTGTGATTCGGTTTGAGGCGTGGTTGGATGCGTTGGAAAGCCATTGAGCTGTACTTTCTTATTATGATGGTTTAGAATTTGTTAGCCGATTTTATTTTGTCGGTAAATGTGAATAGTGTCAATGGTCGACTTTTGTCATTTTAATGGTGCGTATTTGACTTGTGTTATGCTTTATGGTGTTGCTTCGAATGTGGGATAACTTATGTGCTGTTGTGATGATGATTTGTGGCCGTAAGGCAAGAAAATGCTAAGTGTGGTATTTGATGATATATGCATAATTGTGAATGTGTGCATGGATGCAATGTGAGTGTCACGAGTCATTGTATGCCAAGCATCATAATGTGCATTGTGGAAACGTCCTGAGAGACGGTTTGATTCCTGAGGGAATATGCTATACCATCGTGTGCCTCGAAAATATGAGGCGATGCCTGAGGACTTAAAGCGATGGGTATAGACGATTGTGGGCTCCTTTGGAGACTTAAAGCAATCCTTAACGTCGTGTGCCTCGAAAATATGAGGCGATGCCTGAGGACCTTAAGCGACGGGTGAACATCGTAGGCCCGACGGGGAGTTACTTGAGATTTTCAGTAACGAGCGATGGTTCCAATAGTTCCTGAGTGGACTAATGACGTGACAATGGAAGTCGGTACCGCATGGCATGTGCATAGAGTCATTGTGTCGGTCTATGTGCATTGCATAAATCATGAATTAATTGTGTGTGAATTTGCGAATGTGATTAATGAAAGGGAAAATGTGTGATTGTATTGTGAATGATTGATGTGCAGTGGTAATTGATACGTGTGAATTGTACGGTGTGTTGTTATAATTTATCTGTGTGCTTTGGTGGTGAGGATATGTTATTTGTGCATTTCGGTGTTAATATATAATCTTATGCAATTATATTATGGTTGTTTTTCTCACCCTTATGCTGTTTTATAACGCTCTATGAGGCGTTGTAGATTAGATTGTTGGAGGTACTCTTTTGTGAAGCGTTGCGTCTTCATTATTTTGGTCGGTCGGCTCTGATATGTGACTCCGGGTAGCATAGGGTGGCCGTTTGTGATTGTTTTGTATATCTGATGATTATATTTTGGTTGTACAGTTATAACTTGATGTATGACAGCCAAGTTTATATGTATGTGTGTTATTCAGATCTTAGATTTTTCCGCTTTAATTCTAATTTCTGAAAAGTGGGTGCAAGGAACGAAGTTTCCTCTTTATGATTGTTACCCCACGTTGCATATCTAGATGAGCAGGTGTTGCATGTTATGTGTATGTTTGGTTACTTTGATGTGACCCTCCCTTTCTATGCCATGATGTTTCAAATATACTCTGATCAATTTTCGAATTTTCTTTTAGTGCTTTAATTGCCTGTTATTGGGGGTGTAGATCGGGGGCGTCACAGCAGCCACCATTCACTATTGCTTGCAAAACAAACTTGCTCTACTACAAATAGAGCTGATTTGTGCTCAGTTTAAGTACACCAAAGCAACCAAACTGATGCTTTCCTCAAAATCACCTTCTCACTTCCAAAATTGCCTTCTAAAGCAAGTCACTATCGGGTTTTGAGTTTGAGATCAATTTCAACCAAACCAATCACACACACACCTCATAAACATCATATAGAAGTGATCCAAACACTTAAACAACATCTGGAACACCAATTTCACAAAATCACCAGCCAATTGCTCAAATTTTTAACCAAGTTGCAGTTGAGATGCCATAACCTGTTCCAGTCCATTTCTAATCACTCCAAGCATTCAAACACATTCCATGTGGTGTAGGGAAGCTGTTTAGATCATCACAACTGATCTGTAACACCTCCAACCCAAAAATTAAATTGCTCTTGCTGCCACGACCTTCAAGTAAGCCTAAACCTGGTCATCTCTTAATCTATGCATATTTCCTCGCACAATACTTTTGCCAAATGTTCATAATCATGTATAGAATGTTTCCCCTCAATTAATTGCTTTGAATGAATCGTGTATAAAATTTCTCAGCCTTCATGCAGAATTTAGGGTTCTTGAGGTTTTGTCTTGATTTCTTATTCCATGCTTAAAATAAATGAAATTAAAGACCATAGACATGATCGTGATGTAAAAATGAGCAGATTGATATGTGGATTTTGTGATTTCATCAAGTATTCAGTGAGATTGGAGAGAAAATGCAAATCAGGCCAAACCCATAACGCGCGTGTTCTTGGTGTGTTCTTGGCGCCTTTTTTCAAATATTTGAATATTTGAATTTTGTGATTTTATTTAATTAATTCAAAATTTAATTTCTCTCTGAATTTTAATGATTTTGAGTTGATTCTTTTTTTAATAATTCACAAAAATGTTAAAATATTTTATTTTACCAAAAATTCCCAAAAATATTATTTATTTCATATATTTGATATTTTTGCAAAGAATTAATGTTTATTTGTTTTTTAACATTTAAAATATTTTTTCCTCCTTGATTTTCCAAACTTAAATGGTTTCCAATCATTTTGTGGATAAAATCATGATTTTTCAAACATTAATCCAAGATCACAACTTGTTTTCCACACATGTTTGATAATTTTGATCATTTTAACCAAATTGAAATACATTTTGAAATTAATTTAGGGTTTTGATCTTAATCAGCCTAAACAAATCTTTTTCACACTTTTGGGCCTCTAATATAGTGTAAGACCCAACCCCTTTTGAAAACCAAAATAATTTGGGCCTCGGTCATCGTATAAGACCCACTGTGTTTTCAAACCTCGGCGCGATCGCCATTTTTCAAACAAATAATCACCCGGGCCTCTCCTCGAGCTATAAGTCCCATTCCTTGTCTTAAAAATCTGTTGGGCCTCTAATAGAGTGTAAGACCCAACCCCTTTGTAAATAATACCTTTTGGGCCCCACACATTGTATAAGTCCCTCTGTATATTTTCAAACGTTCGGCGCGATCATCGCCTTCTTTAACAAAATCAACTGGGCTTCTCCTTGAGCTATAAGACCCATGTTTATTCATTTTCAAACTCTTTGGGCCTCTAATAGAGTGTAAGACCCAGTCCCCTTTTGACAAAAACATTTTGGACCTCAGTCGTTGTATAAGTCCCGATACAAAACAACAGTGTCATCCCTGTTAAAATTTGGGCCTCTCCCTGAGCTGTAAGCCCCGATCTCTATTCAAAATACTTTCTCCTTTGATTTTGAATCCAAATGTATAGTTGCTATCTGTAGCGAGTGATTTTGGACGCGGTTCTTAAGCGCGGTCGCTCTCTGCGGTTGAGTTTACTACAGGTCGATTCATTTTTTATCCTATTAAAGCTGATGAAGGAAGGGAAATAGATGTCTCCAATTAACCCTGCTTGCATACTGAGTTTAAACAATGGTCTGTTAGGTTACGAATGCTATCAATGTGGGGGGCCTTTGTATTGGTTATTTGTATTTTCGCCAATACTGATTTCTTTCTGGGATTTTGTTAGGATACTGCTTCGGATTATAATATCTGGGAGTATGGGATTTTGGGTTTTTGTTTAGTGTGCTCGCTAAGATTTTTTCTTTCAATCTTATGCCTACGTATTCCCATTTACCGAAACAGGGAAATCAGAGCGTTCGTAGTTCCTCCTATTCTATGGGAGGAAATGGGTGTTTTTGGTGTCTTGTTCAAAGCCCAAGACGTGAAGTGAAAGGTGGTTTGTATCTTGTTCAAAGCCCAAGATATGAAGCTGAAGAGTTTATTTGTATCTTGTTCAAAGCCCAAGATATGAAGCTAAAAGGTTTTGACTTTAGAGAGAATTTGTCATCTCCAAAGGGGATCTGTTTGTCACAACTGTTGGGTGACTGACTGTAAAGGAGGATTACTTTAACTGGGATACGCGGATCCTAGCAATGCCATAATTTCCTTTATAGGGGGTTTTAACCTGAAGGAGAAGACATTAACTCAGTGTAGAGCAATGCCATCTTTCCTTAAGAATTTCTCATGATAAAAGAGGGACAGTGGCATGGATGTAGATGATCCAGAGGCTTGCCGCATACAGCGATTAGATGGAAGGAGTTGTTGATGTTTGTGTACTGTGAACGAGGCACAACTTTGATGCTGAAAGGTTAATTGGATTAACCAATGGTTTTCTTATACAAAGCCTAAGAGGAGGCTAATATGTGTCTCGTACAAAGCCCGAGAGAGAGGCTAAAAGGCTTTTGAATCGACGATGGAGTCTTTTGGTATCTAGTATAAAGCCCGTGATGAAGGCTATTTGACTCAACAAGAGAGTTTTTTGTATCTCGTACGAAGCCCGAGATGGAGGCTGTTGTTTGTTTGGCTCGATAAGAACCTTTTTGTATCTCGTACAAAGCCCGAGATGGAGGCGAAAAGGGTGATTGACTCCGCTGGGGAGAATCTTTGTACAAAGCCCAAGAGGAGGCTGTGGTGACTGTTTCAGTTGAGTGACAGGTCCAGTATACTGATTTTGAAAGAGAAAATCAGTTCTTATATGAGCAACACTGTACTCAAGGATTTGATTCAAGGATCAGGGTTGTTCCCGTTCTTTAAGGAAGCGGGAAATCTGAAGGGTATTGAGACTGTCCGAGTCTACGGGCTTTCTTCCTATTTAATGAAGGGGTCACTTGAGAATGTCTTTGAGACTCAAGGAGATTAGACTGTCCAAGTCCAGAGTTTTATCTTTTGTACTATGCTTTTGAGAAACAGTAGTAGGTTCTTTGAAAGGACTGTTCTATGAAGATGACTAGGTTCTGTTCCTATACCTCTAGGAGGTCGTCGGGATAATTTGTACGAAACCCAAGAGGAGGATGGAAACTTTTAAGAAGCCGATGGGTCCTTGTACGAAGCCGAAGAGAAGGCTATCATTCCCGGAGGAAGAGATCATTATACGAAGCCTAAGAGGAGGCTGTGAATACTTCTAAGAAGCCGTAGGGTCCTTGTACTAAGCCCAAGAGGAGGCGGGGTTGCTTTTAGGAAGCCTGTGGGTCCTTGAACAATGCCCAAGAGAAGGCCGATGCTTTTAAGAAGCCGATGGGTCCCCAAACCCTGAGAAATTCAAGACAGGCTATTCACAAGGAATAGATAAAGCCAGGAAAGTTCGAGAATTTGGAAGAAACTCAAAGATGCCATTCACGGAGAATACATTCATCTCTGGGAGTAGAGTTTCTTGACAATTCCTAATGAGGACAGCCGAAGAGAAGACTGTATCTGATGATCCTATTGGGGATCTAGTTGTCTATTTCTACGAATAAACGAAACGGCGTCACCTAGTTCTAGACGTAGTTGCCGAGGAAACTCGAAATATTTATACTATTATTACACAGTTGATATGAGTTTATGAAAGAAGACTTACAGTGAAACAGCCCCACAATACAGTTATATGTATATGAAAGCGGTAAATGAAAGCAATAAACACTTACTCGGTTGTAGAGCTTCCATGCTGTTTGGTTAGTTGTTCAACAAAGAAAGATTGAAAACAACAGTATATTTCAAAATCAAAGGAGAAAGTGCTTTGAAAAAGAAAGATTTGGGGCTTACAGCTCAAGGAGAGGCCCAGGTTTTATCAGTGATCGCACTGTTGTTTTTGTACAGAGGGACTTATACAAGTGACTGAGGCCCAAAAAAAGGTTTTTTGTACAAAGGGGTGGGTCTTACACTCTCTCAAGAGGCCAAAAAAGGTTTAAAGAAAAAGAGTGGGGCTTATAACACGAGGGTAGGCCCAATTGATTTTTCGTTTAAAAATGGCGATCGCGCCGAGGTTTCCTTTTAACGTAGAGGGACTTATACAATAAGTGAGGCCCAAAATTGTTTTGGTTAAAAGGGGGTTGGGTCTTACACTCTATTAGGGGCCCAAAAGTTTTGAATGGGTCTTATAGCTCGAGGAGAGGCCCAAAAGGTTATTTTTTCAATTGGCGACGATCGCGCCGTTTGTTTTTGATGGTATCGGGACTTATACAATACATTGAGGCCCAAAAATGAGTTGGTAAAAAAGGATTGGGTCTTACACTCTATTAGAGGCCCAAATGATTTTTAAGAAAAGAAATGGGTCTTACTACTCGAGGGTAGGCCCAAAGTTTGTTTTTCAACGGACGATGATCGCGTCGAACTTTTTGACGGTATCGGGACTTATACAATGCACTGAGGCCCAAAAATGATTGGTCAAAAAAAAGGATTGGGTCTTACACTCTATTAGAGGCCCAAATGTGTTTGACAATGATTTGTTTGAGTGAAAATCAAAGAAACCCTAATTTTATTCTTTAAAAGTAAATATTTAAAGAAAATCAATGAAAATACCAAATAGGTTTGAATAAACCACTTGTGATTTTTGTTTAAGGTTTGAAAAATGAGGTATAAATCACAAGAGATATTAAAATTCATTTGGTCTTGATTCTTCAAGATGGATATTCATTTTAAAATGTTTAAAAACAAATAAAATGAATTTATTCACAAAAATACTAATTATATTAAACAAATAATATAAACTCAACTTTTTTGTGGAATAAAATATTTCAACATTTTTGTGATTTTTTGCAAAAAGAACCAATAAAAAAAAATTAAAATTGAAAGAGTTATTAATTTTCCAATTAATTAATAAACCATGAAAATATTGGAAAAAATGGCAAAATGTGAAAAAACACAAAATGGCATAGGTGGGGTTTGAACCCAAGACCTCAAGGTTACAAGGCGCGCGCCTTACCACTGGGGTGGTGATACATCCATTGTTTGAAACAAAACAACAAATATACAAGTCATGCCTTGGTTTTAGGCCTGGCCCAAGGCAAGCTTTGGCAAGTTTTGGCTCAGAAACGTGAAGGTCATAACTTTCTCAATTCTTAATGGTTTGAGACAAAATTTATATGCATCTGGACCAGAATTTCATAAGGAATCCAATGGTGGTGGTAGTTTTTTCAGATCACACTCCCTCCTCAAAACCCGATAATGGTTTTGAAAATGACCTATAACTGCATTTTCTATGCTACAACTTGGTATAAGCATGTATTACATGGTGAATTAGCTCAAACACAACATATACAACATGTATGAGATGTTTATGATCAGTGGACTTCAAAGCATTGCATGATTCAAAGATTCCAAGTTGTGAGGCTTACCTCTTTTTTTGAGATTTTGGAGCTTTTGTGCAATCTGTCAAACCTCTTGTTCCAGAAATGATTTGATGCTTTAGACACACTCAAATGATCCCTTAGAAGCTTTTAGAATGATTGGAATTGACTGGTACCTGCAAAAACACAAACAGTCCCTTTCTTGCAAAAGGGGTAAAAAGTGACCAAAATAGCAACTCTCTCAAATGGTGTTCCAGATGGGGGAACCATTTGGGACAGTTCAAGGATGATATTTGGAGTGTGTTTGAGGTTTTATCTGGTTTGGAAAGTGACTGAATCAAGACATGGCTTGAAAAATACAAAAAAGCCTATTTTGAGGTTTTGAGAGGTGACTTTGTGATTTTGTGATTACAGGTCACTTGTGATAGTTTACACAACTTACATATGATATATATGAGGTGTGTGTGTGATTAATTGTGATGGAAAAGATCTCAAGCTCAAAAACTCAAAGTTGCCTTGCTAAAGAAGGCATTTTTGCCAAGAGAAAGAGGTTTTGAGGAAAGCATCTGTTTGATGGCTTTGGTGTACTCAAACTGATCACAATTGAGCTCTATTTATAGTAGAGCAAGTTTGTTTTAGGATCCACAGTGAATGGCAACTGCAGCAGAGGTTTGGCCAATGTTGTCCAATGGAAATCCAAGTCTCCTCTAGCCATTGACTAGAGATTAGGGCACAGGGCTGTGGTTCCCTTGGTCTTGGATAAGTCTTGACTGAATTCAGTTGAGAATGGCTTAGTCCATGCCACCTTGATGCTTCCATTGAATGCTCTAATCCAAAATTGAAGTCTTGTCCCTATTTTGGCAATTCTAGGTTCAACATGCTATTTCTTGTTCCAAAGACTTTGGAGGCTTGGCTCAGTGATTGTCCCCTTTAGATTCAATCCTCAGATGTGTCCAAGTGGATAGGAGCATTTGGATTTGGCTGATTTTGGAAAATCGAGCAAAAGTGCAAATTCTGCCTTGCCTTGGCAGATTTCAGCAAGGCAACTTTCCAATGTCATATCTCATGGTTCAAATTGAATTTGGTAATGTTCTTGGACATTTTGGAAAGCCCTTACATGGTACAACAACTGTTTGAACATGTTTGGTTTTGATCTCTTTTGAATCCAAGTGAAAAATCCCCCTACATTTGGCAAAAAGTAGGGTAAAATCTGACTTAGTGAAATTTTCACTAAGTGTTGGAACAAAGTGACTTTTCTTGATTTTGATCACTCCATAACTCAAAATCCATGAGGAATTTCGACATAGGTCAGTATGAAGCTTTTGTAGAGGGCAATGAGATCTAAAAATCAAGCTTTGAATGGGGCACAATGGCCTTGTGGTTTAGGAGTTATGGTCCTCCAAAGTTGGCACATTAGTGTAACTTTTTCCATAACTTAGAAATTTTTCTAAGTTTTTATGGTTACCCCTTTTACAAGTTATCCCACCTTCTTTGATTTTTCTTGATGAATGATGATTCAAATCATACATTAACATCGTTTTAGGGTTAAAAATCCATTTTGGTGAAAAATCTCAAAAAGTCAAAGTTGACTTTTGTGTACAGTTGACTTTTTATCAGATGAATTCCAAACTGTGCAATCCTTCAGGAAATCATGTCCTTGACCTAAATCAAACTTGATGGACATGTTCCATGGGTGTCATAGGGTATATTGAATCATGTCTTAGGGCTTGGGAGCATGTCTTGGTCAAAAGTCAAAGTTACAGTTAACTTTTCCCGCTAAACCCTAATTGTGGTGCAGATGAAATTGAAACTTGTTGCTCAAGCTTCTTGGATTAATCCATTGTTCCAATGGATCAATATGGCATATTGGAGACCCTCAAATCCTCTCTTGAGGTCTTGGTTCATGATTTGCCCTAAAAGTCAACTTAGGGGTGAATTAGGTCAAGAAACACTAATTCCTGATTTTTGATGAATGCATCCCCTGAGGCAAAATTGACTTGATGATTGAGTCCATGAGGTTCCATTGAGTATATTAGGTTGTGTTTTGGATCCTTGGCTCATGCCCATAGGAAAATTTCCATCTGGAGGCCCTGGTCGACCAAAACCCTAATTTGGTGACACTGGCGATCTTAAGGGTTGATCCACCTAGAAGGGAGCAGCTTTGTGCTTAATCCTTGGAGTGGGAGTCCTTTTGATCCATTGTGGATGTTGGAGAGGTTTGGACAAGTTGAAGATCATGTCATTTCTTGATTGATCCTTTGCCTAAGAGCTCTAAGAGGGCTTGAAACCCTAATTTTAATTGTAGTGGATGCTCACCCATCTTTGGGGAGACGGATGAAATATAATGGTTCCTCCATATTGTGATGATGATTTGCACAATGATGGGAAATCTTAGTGGTCAAAATTTGGGGTATGACAGATGCCCCTATTTTAATCTTCTTGGACACGAAGGTGTGAATGACGAAGGTATTCGGGCATTCGGGGTGCAAGAGGATTAAATATCGGAATATCCAAAATTTTGACGGCTATGAATGGTAGCTTGCGCATTCATCTTCTTTTGCTAGGCAATGATGCTTAGAAAAGGTAAACTTCCCCTCGATCCTGGTCTTCAGCCAAGGAACTGGTCTCAGTTTTCTTTTGAGATGAACTTCCCCTCAATCCTGGTTTCCTACCAAGGAACTGGTCTTAGTTTCTGAAATAAACTTCCCCTCGATCCTGGTTTCCTACCAAGGAACTGGTCTTAGTTTCTGAAATAAACTTCCCCTCGATCCTGGTTTCCTACCAAGGAACTGGTCTTAGTTTCTTTTTTCAATAAACTTTATTGACAAGGGACGCTATTTGTAGCGGCTTTCCTCAAACTTCTCGCCGAATTTTCCTGGAGAGATGCCATTTGACGGAAAAACTTTTGATGTCAGACTTGCTGGAGAACCCAGTCGTCTGAGTTGTAGAGTTGTACAAACTTCTCTGTTGGAGACGCCATTTGTTTTTACTAGGGGGAAAGCAGGTCTCTTGGGAGACTGCTGTCGCTTGGGATCTTACATCATACTTTTCTTGGGATCTTCCCGGAGAAATGCCATATGATGGGGTCCAATTTTGAGGTGCCGATGACCTTTTCATCAGCAATCTTTTCGGAGCGAAACTGGCGTGCTGCCGAATCTCTGATTACGAGGCTTTCTCTGTGGATTTTCCTTAATCCGGGAAAGCAAGGATATCATCTTCAATGGCGAAGAGTGATGTTGACTGAGGGCTCTCTGATGTTTCAAAGGTTCAAGTTATCAAAGTTGTCCAGAGCCTATCTCCAATTTAGAAATAACTGGAGGCGAGATTGTTTGGGCGCCGCGCTTCTTAATGAGACAAGAACTGATAACTCGATTGAGAGAACTTTTATCACTAGGGGATAAGACCGACTAGAGTGATAGTGATGCAATATGAAATGTGAATGCAAGTCAATAATGCATTACGTATGTATGTATATGCTGACAAAACTGACGCGACATACAAACTAAAAGATGAACACGACTAGATACTCGGCCATCGCAGGGAGTATAGAAATATCGCTGGTTCAAGATAGCAACTCCACCTTGCTTAGGAGAGATAGTCCCTGTTGAGAGCTATGTTGGTAAAGCTTAGTAGATAAGAACTCGGCCGTGGCGTGTCAGACGAAACAAGGTCTCTGACACAGTTGATCCCTTCATTCAGGCGTACTGGGTTAGAAGAAGTACTTTGATTCTGCACTTTGAAGTTTGTTTACTTCTGGAGAAGCGGTCGATGTTCCTTTGATGTTCACAGTCAAAAGAAATTGCCGACTTTATTTTAAAAGCAGAAAAAGTTTTAACAAGTAAATTCATTTTGTTTTATTTCAAGAATCGTTAATCATGTTAACAACGTCGTTCGGTAAAGCTAAAACAAATAAGAATTACAAACAAAAGCACAAAGGCTCAAATTTTATTGATAAGACGGAGATCATCCAAACGCGTGATTCCAAAGAGGGTATACAAAGTCAGAAAATGGTAATTTACTGGGAAAAGGGCTACGTTGAAACATAACGACCACTATCCTTCTACCAACTTTGAATTCTGGGCATCCTGAGCTCCTGTCGAAGATTACCTTGACTGGAGTTTTCTGACAGATGATGTAACTGCTGCTGCTGAGGGATTTGCCTCTGTTGAACATAGTTACTTGCCATTATCCCTAATTTTTGCCTGGATTGTACTTTGATGTTTCCAATCCATCGGGATGATTTTTTTTTGTCTCTAACTTTTGCCTGGACCGCTCTTTCGGGTTTTCAATCCACCGAGACGTTTTTTTTTTTTTTAGTTTTAGGCGAAGTATTTCTTGACTACATCAACATTTGTGGGGTAGGCAAATTCCTCTCCGTCCATGGTTGCAAGTCTCAAGGCGCCGCCTGAGAAAGCTTTCGTAATCACATAGGGGCCATCATAATTTGGGGTCCATTTGCCCCGAGAGTCAGTGAGAAACGATTGTATCTTCTTGAGCACGAGGTCTCCTTTCCTGAAGACGCGAGGTCGGACCTTTTTGTCGAACGCCTTCTTCATTCTCTGTTGATAAAGTTGACCATGGCATAGTGTCGTGATTCGCTTCTCCTCGATCAAATTCAATTCGTCGTGTCGACTTTGACACCATTCAGCTTCTGTAAGCTTAGCTTCCATCAATACTTGGATTGACGGGATCTCTGCTTCTATGGGGAGTACTGCTTCCATGCCATACACTAGAGAGAAAGGGGTAGCCCCTGTTGAAGTGCGGACAGATGTGCGATAACCGTGAAGAGCAAAGGGTAGCATCTCATGCCAGTCTTTGTAGGTTACAACCATCTTCTGAACAATCTTCTTGATGTTCTTGTTAGTCGCTTCTACCGCTCCGTTCATCTTTGGTCGGTAGGGAGATGAGTTATGGTGTTCGATCTTGAACTCTGCGCACAACTCTTTCATCATCTTATTGTTCAAGTTAGATCCATTATCAGTAATGATCTGGCTCGGAACACCATAACGGCAGATGATATTGTTTTTGATAAATCGGACCACCACTTGTCGGGTTACATTAGCGAATGACGCTTCTTCGACCCACTTGGTGAAGTAATCAATGGCTACCAGGATGAACCGATGTCCGTTTGAAGCCTTGGGCTCAATCATGCCAATTATATTGATTCCCCATATCGAGAATGGCCATGGGGAAGAGAGAACTTTGAGATGCGTTGGCGGTACATGAATTTTGTCGGAGTATATCTGACACTTGTGACACCTCCTCATGTACTTGTAGCAGTCGAATTCCATTGTCAATCAATAGTACCCTGCTCTAAGAATTTTTCTCACCATTGCGTGTCCATTGGCATGAGTGCCAAAGGATCCTTCATGAATTTCTTTCATAAGCATGTCTGCTTCTAGTCTGTCTACGCATAGGAGCAAGACCATGTCAAAATTTCTCTTATAGAGAGTGTCACCACTCAGGAAGAAGTTTCCAGCCCGTCTTCTGAGGATCTTTCTATCTTTCTTGGATGCCCCAGGTGGGTACTCTTGTTTCTGAAGGAAACATTTGATATCGTGATACCAAGGTTTGTCGTCTATGACTGCTTCAATCGTGAAGATGTAAGCGGGCCATTCCAGGCGCATTACGTCAATCTTAGGTATGTCATTCCATTGACCTACACTAATCATGGAAGAGAGGGTGGCTAAAACGTCAGCCATGTGATTCTCATCACGAGGGATGTGATGAAACTCAACTCTGTTGAAGAAAGGTAGCAACCTTCTTGCGTAGTCTTTGTAAGGAATCAATCCTGATTGGTATGTGTTCCAATCTCCTTTTGTCTGATTGATGACCAAGGCTGAGTCGCCGTATACGTCCAAGTTTTTGATCCTTAAATCAATCGCTTCTTCGAGATCCATAATACAAGCTTCGTATTTGGCCTCGTTGTTCGTATATTTGAACGTAAGTCTAGCAGTGAAAGGAATGTGGGTACCCTGAGGGGTAACAATTATTGCCCCAATTCCGTTTCCATAATGATTAACTGCTCTGTCAAAGATAAGTCCCCATTGGGAACCTGGTTCTGGCCCTTCACTGGGTAATGGTTCCTCGCAATCTTTCATTTTTAGATACATGACATCTTCGTCTGGGAAGTCAAATCCGGTTGATTCTTGATCGTCAATCGGTTGATGAACCAAATGATCGGCTAAAATACTTCCTTTAACGGCTTTCTGAGCGTGGTACTCTATGTCATATTCTGATAACAACATCTGCCAACGGGCAATCGTTCCCGTGAGAGCAGGTTTTTCGAAAACGTACTTGATTGGATCCATTTCGGAGACCAACCAAGTAGTATGACGAATCATGTACTAGCGAAGACGTTTGGCTGCCCAAGCCAAAGCACAGCAAGTTTTCTCGAGCATCGTGTACCGAGTTTCGCAGTCGGTGAATTTCTTGCTCAAATAATAAATGGCAGACTCTTTCCGTTTAGTTTCGTCTTGTTGGCCAAGTACACATCCCATTGAGTCCTCTAGAATTGTGAGGTAAATGATCAGTGGTCTTCCTTCCACTGGAGGTGATAGAATCAGAGGATTCAATAGATATTCCTTGATACTGTTGAAGGCGGTTTGGCAGTCTTCTGACCAAACGCAATCCTGGTTCTTTTTGAGTAACTTGAAAATCGGCGCGCATGTCGCGGTCATAAGGAATATGAATCTGGAGATGTAGTTCAAACGTCCCAGGAATCCTCTGACTTGTTTTTCAGTTTTCAGAGAAGGCATTTCTTGAATGGCCTTGACCTTGTCAGGATCAACCTCAATTCCTTTCTGGCTGACGATGAACCCTAGTAGTTTCCCTGAACGGACACCGAAGGTGCACTTGTTGGGATTCAAGCGGAGCTTGAATTTTCCTAAACGTTCGAACAATTTTGACAGATGTTCAACATGCTCATTCTCTGTTTTTGATTTTACAATCATATCATCGACATATAACTCGATTTCTTTGTGTATCATGTCATGAAACAGAGTATTCATGGCCCTTTGATAGGTTGCCCCGACGTTCTTCAAACCGAACGACATTACCTTGTAACAAAAGGTGCCCCATGGGGTAATGAACGAAGTTTTCTCCATGTCTTCCAGCGCCATTTTAATCTGGTTATAGCCCGAGAATCCATCCATGAAGGAGAAGACTTTGAACTTTGCTGTACTGTCTACCAACATGTCAATGTGTGGTAAAGTAAAGTTGTCCTTTGGACTAGCCTTGTTCAGATCCCTGTAATCAACACACATTCTGACATTTCCGTCCTTTTTGGGAACGGGTACGATATTGGCTAACCATTGAGGATATTCTGACGTGGCGAGGAAACCCGCGTCAATCTGTTTCTGTACCTCCTCTTTGATTTTGATGGCCATGTCCGGGTGAGTGCGTCTCAACCTTTGTTTTACCGATGGACATTCCAATCTCAATGGTAAATGATGTTCCACGATGCTAGTATCCAACCCTGGCATATCCTGATAGGACCAAGCGAATACATCGGGGAATTCTTTGAGAAGCTTTATCAAACTCTCTTTGGCAGTTGGACCGAGCAGTGCCCCAATCCTGATTTCTCTTCTCTCTTGCTCTGAACCCAAGTTTACCGTTTCCAACGGTTCTTTGTGAGGTCCAATGGACCTTTCCTCTTGTATGAGTGATCGGGAGATCTCTTCTGGAATTTTTTCGTCATTTTCTTCTTCAGCCTCGAATACCGGGAACTCAAAGTTGGGATAAGGCATCGGATCGTATGTTTCAACGGGGTTTAAAACAAGCAATCTGCATGACGTGATGATTCGTGTTTAGAAGAGATAAAGAAAAATGCAAGTGTGTGCAGTGTATTATTTTTACAGCTTGTTTTTATTATTGAATTATTTTTTAGGATTACCATCTTCTGAAAAAGCAAAAAGAGAAAATAGCAATTAATGCTGAAATTACAGAACGACGTTATTTTATTAATGAATAAGTCGAATCTTGAAACTACAGCCCTATAAAACAAAACTCTGTCGCTTCGGGCAAAGCGAAGAGGGAAATTTACAGAAAGCGAGCCCTATCAAAATATTTGTTTCACCTGGGCAAGGTGAAAGGTTAAAAGATGGCAATTACTTTGACTGATGAACGACCTTCGGAACCTCGACGGCAATCCATTGGCGGCGAACTCCTCGGTGAAACACAAAGTCTGGTACCTTCCTTGATTTGTCTTCAGAAATAACGCTGATTTCTGGTGGAGTAGGATCATTGGAATCTGTCTCCCAAGCAGAGTTGTCGTAGGAGAATTCCTCAGTTGTATTTTGCATAGCATTTGTGCTCTCAGCTGTATCTCCCCATCCAGTAGACTGGATGTCTTCGAGCCTGATATGAGAGCTTTCGAGAGCGGTGTACTTGACCATATAGTCGTATTTTCCATTCGGTTGTCCCAAGGTGTCCCAAACTTCTTTGGAACTGGAGGAGTCATCCCTCTCGATGATGTTGACCTCGGGAAAAGCATAGTTGATGAATTCTAGTCCTACAAACGTTGCAAATTCATTGTCATGTTGAGTAGTTTCTGAATGAACTGAGTGTTGATCCCATGACATGGTGGGGACACAGGTATTCTGTTCAATGATGCTCAGCTAAGTTTCATTACTCTGCTGACTTTCTTGCCCCACGTTTCCTGGGTAAGGCTGCCACATTGGCAGGCCATCCATCGGGCCATAGTAATTGTGGTCAAAGTTGTCTTTCATCAGAGTGTCCTCCTCTAATGAATTTGGCAGAGCAAGGCATCCTTCCGGATCACAATCTCCATATATCATTTCGACGTATGACCTTGGTATAAATCTCGGACTCTGTGCGGGATAGAAAAATGGTATAGGCACCTCTTCCTGAGACATATAACCGTCCTCGTTAAGATAGGACTTCCACTCCATATCTGGGTCAGAGGGATCTTCCTCATTGATAGCATGTACTGCTTGAGACACTGGGTGAAGGAAACCTCCACTGTGGAAGAAGTTTTGCAGGGGATGAAGACTTTCATCGTTGGCAGCTGTCTGGGTACAGGTTGCAGAAAAATCAAGACCCTTCTTTGTTTTATTGTCAATAGGAATGACAAGCTGTCCCCATCCTTTTGTATCGGTACTCTCGACCGCTTTGATAGCATCGTTGTATGAAGAAATCGAAGTTCCTTCTTTGAACTGATTGTCCTTGCTTACCGAGAGTGCTTGGAACTGTGTTCCAATAACCTCCTTGGGTTCTACACAAGCAGATGATGACAAGTTGCTTACAAGCAAGGCTTGTTCCCCATAAACTGTGACAAGTTGATCGTTCTTGACGAACTTTAGCTTTTGGTGGAGGGTTGAAGTAACCGCTCCAGCCTGGTGTATCCAAGGTCTTCCTAATAAACAACTGTATGTTGCCCGGATGTCCATGACCTGGAAAGTGACTTGGAAAGTGTGAGGACCGATAGTTATGGGAAGATCAACTTCGCCGATAACTGTTTTTCTGGATCCGTCAAATGCTTTGACGACAACCTCGCTGATTCTCATCGAAGGGCCTTTGAATGATAATTGCATCAAAGTGGACTTCGGCATAACATTCAAGGCTGACCCTGTGTCTACCAGTATGCTGGCTAAAGCATCGTCCTGGCAGTTGACTGTGATATTGAGCGCCATGTTATGACGGCGACCCTCTTCGGGTAATTCCTTATCACTAAATCCCAAATTGTTGCAGGAAGTGATGTTAGAGACAATACTATCAAACTGTCTGATTGTTACATCATGTTCCACAAAGGCTTGCTCCAAAAATTTCTGTAGAGCCTCCCTGTGGGCTTCTGAACTGAGTAACAGTGATAACACAGAAATCTTTGAAGGAGTTTGTAACAGTTGATCAACAATGTTGTATTCACTCCTTTGGATGAGCTTCAGCATCTCATTGTCATTTTTTGAAAGGTCAGGATTACTGGATTGACCGACTGGTAGATCAGAAGTTTCTGTCTGAAGTTCCTTTTCTTTGTTATGTTCCCCAACCCCTCGGTTGAAGATTCTACCACTCCGTATTACTCGACTGATGTCTGCAATATTTACGACGGAGGGTAATGGAATTTCCTTTCCATTTTCAATTGTTGTTGCACCGTATTTGTAAGGGATAGCCTTAGTTAATTCATACGGTAATGGTCCCGGCAGATAGATGACTACGGGAGCCTTTTGATTTTTCCGACCATCATAAGTAATCTCGATCCGTTCTCGGTTGGGGACCATAGATTTGTCAAGTAGAGGGATGATGGAAAAAACATCCCTGGTCTGGTGACGACCAGAGATGACGACAACATCCTCAATTTGATCGGCAAGGTAGTTCAGCGTCTAGTTGATGGGTCCAGAACCCAGATATGGACGAATCTCTCCACGATCCACCGGCCCCTGAAGAGCTGCTCTCACAAGGTAACACCCTTGGTTACTTTCCGAACAGACGCTACAACGGTCGTAATTGTGTGGTGGCACCTGGCCACGCCCACTTTGAATACAATGTAACCTCACTAGGTTAGCTTCCACTGATCGGACGTCCTGACTCTGACGCCAAGTAGGATTCCTGTTACTGATACTAATTTGCTGAGTATCTTCATCCATATAAATTGGCATCCACCAGTGATTTAACAAGTGCTGAAGTGCCTCCCGGACAAGGGTACAACCTCGATCGTTTTTGCAACCCGCTTTACAGTTTTGATAGTCATGTGATACCAGGAATCCAAGTCGGACCTGTTCAGCATGTAACTCTACCAGGCTGGTAATTATCATGCAAATGTCAAAGATTTGAACCATATTGATCTGATAAGAATTCCTATCATGGTAGTCTTGGATCCATCCAAGATCCATCTGACGCTGGAGGGCCTCTTGTATTAAAGAGCATCCCTGTTTGTTTACCGAGCAAGTCAGACAAGAACCGTAATCATGCCGCAGAAGATTATGATACTGGCTTTGCCTCGAGTGCATTGCCACCAAGTTGGCATTCATCGCACGGATGTCGTGGTTTTGAATGATGTTAGAATTCGTGTAGACCATGTTAACTCCACGAACTCGGTGCTCTTGGATCCATCCGAGATCCATTTGTTCCTGTAGAGCTGTTTGCACCACAGAACATCCCTGGTTGTTTTTAGAGCAGATATCACACTGGTGATAGTTATGAGGTGGCACATGGCCATATCCACTCTATCTACAATGCATCTTGACCATATTGGTTTTTAACAAGAGTACATCGTGAATTTGATATACATTGTTAGTCTCTTTCTCAATCAGATTGACTGCAGCCTTCTCATGTTGAGGCAGCGAGTTCGTAAGAACATTAGGATTTGTATCCTTGAAGGATAAGAGCCCGCTCCTAACAAGCTTTTGCATGTCGGATTTGAAATTGAGACATTTCTCTATGTTATGCCCTGGTCCTTCTTGATGGTAAGGGCAAGTTTGATCCGCTTTGAACCAGAAAGGTGGATTTTCTGGTACTGTAAGAGGAGATTTAGTTTGAACGTGCCCCTTTATCAGTAGTAACAGAAATAGCTCTGCGTAAGATACGGGTATAGGATCAAATCCTGGCGGCCGTGTTATACGGTTGTTGTTGTATTGGGGACGAGCCTGCTGAAGAGGCTGTTGTGTCCTTTGCTGATCAGGTTGGCTCTGCGCAACCTGAGGTTGATACGTAGGAATAGGCGCAGGATTGATAGCAGGAGTCACAGCTGCTACTGGTTGATATCGACGCCTTTGCTTTCCAAGAGGGATATTCCCAATATCTTTCTCTTTTTTCTTAGGGAGAGCAATACCGTATTTTTTAGTACCGCTCGTCAATCCAGTGTCTTTTACCAAACGTCCTTCTCGGACGGCTTCCTCAAGACGTACGCCCATGCCCACCATCTCGGTGAAATCACTGGGTGCACTGGCAACCATTCGGTCATAGTAAAATGAGCTTAAGGTTTTTAAGAAGATCTTTGTCATCTCTTTTTCCTCAAGAGGCAGACAAATTTGAGCGGCAATTTCGCGCCACCTTTGAGCATACTCCTTAAAGGTTTCCTTGTCCTTTTACGACATCGATCTGAGTTGATCTCTGTCGGGTGCCATGTCCAAATTGTATTTGTATTGTTGGATGAAGGCAGTACCAAGATCTCTGAATGTACTGATCGTAGTACGGTTTAAACCCATGTACCATTTTAATACGGCACTGGTTAAACTATCCTGAAAGTAGTGAATCAGTAGGTCCTGATTCTCCGTCTGAGCTGACATCCGCCGAGCGTACATCACCAGATGGATCTGAGGGCAAGAGTTACCCTTGTACTTTTCAAAGTCGGGCACTTGGAACTTGTGCAGGACTTTCACATTGGGAACCAAGCAGAGGTCTGCGGCGTCCTTTCCAAATAGATCCTGACTGCGGATGGCTTGCAGCTCCTTCTGCATTTCCAGGAACTGTTCCTAGAATTCATCCATTCTATCGAACATAGTTTCCTTTTTACCAGCAGGTATTGGTGGAATCTGTCCTTCTGGGACAGTGTGCACCACAGGGTGTGGTACCGTGACTACGGCAATGAATCTTGGCATTTCCCAAAGTTTGTAACCTTCAGGAGTCTTCAGTATGGCCCTGGCATCTTCGCTTTCCCAAAGTTTGTAACCTTCAGGCCCAGCGGCTTCTGTTCAGATTCCCTGATCTTCAGTGATCGGCGGAACATATCCTTCCAGGATATAGTTAACAGGCATGCCCCAAGGATGATCTATCGGCATTTGATACCTAGGATCATACTTTTCCACGATGGGCGTTGAGGTGATCTCTGAGATCACAGTTCTTTGTAGCTGAGCTTCTGCCATGGCTTGCATGTCGTTACGAAGCTTTCTCATATCCTCTCTCAGAGCGTCGATCTCTTCCTTCAACTCTCTATTTTCTTCCTCAAGATCATCCATCTTTTTTTGACGATTGGCCCGAGTATTATACGAATGAGACAGTTTGACTCTAGAATCGAGACACAAACGTGAGATTCGTAGGGAAGAAGAATACGTGATGTGAGAATGGTGAATGCAATGATTATATTAATTGTTTTTTGGTTTAATCAAAATAAACTTCGACAATTAGATTGCAAATATCAAACAATGGGGAAACCCCTTTTTATTGAATTCAGAGGATTACAGAAATGGAAATACAGTAGATTACAAGGTGCAGAAACAGAAACCTAAGCTAATGGGTCCCGAGTCCTCTCTGAAGAGAAATCAGGTGCTGACTCTGGTACTTTCCTTTTCTCTGACTGGGGCTCTTGGGCCGTTGTCGGGTTGTCATTCCTTTGCCAGGTGAAAGGGGTGATCAAATTCCTTTGGTCGTCTTGATTCTATACAGCATGTTGCTCCAAAATTTCAATTAGAGCATCTTTTTCTTTTAGTAATTGCTGTATTTTGATGCACTCTACGTCGAGGGTGCGGTACTTGTTCTTCCAAGACCTTCTCTCCTTTTGAACTTTGTTGAGAGTAACCTGAAGCTTTTCAGTTTCCGTCATGAAGTACATGACAGATTCCCTCAGCGGAAGAATTCCGTAACGAGGATAAGGCATTTTTAGCCTGAGAGCTATAGTTTGTACCCAATGGAGATAAGGCTCCACCGAGACACAGTCCAGTTTTCCTAGAGACTCCCGTCCTTTCTTATGAACGTGCTTCCAAGCATACACTATTTCCATCTTCAGTGCTCTGTCATTTTCTCCTTCCTTGAAGAAAAGACCTTCCAGATGAACACCCCGTGGGACGTGTCTCATCGGGTATCCAAATTGACGACGAACGAGAATTGGATGGTAGTTGATTCCTCCCTTAGTTCCTATAAGGGGTACATTGGGGAAGTTTCCACAATGATCAATGATTTTGATTCCATCATAGATCCTATTACACCAATCTATATCAGAGTTGGTGAGGGACATGATCTTCTGCGACCAACGTAAGGCACTCTTAAGATCCCAAAAAGAAGCAGACTTGGGCAAGTGGGAGATAAACCATTTATAAAGCAAAGGTACACAGCATGTGATCTCCCCTCCACTGTACAAATTTCCCAAGTGTACAGAATGATACGCATCTGCGAGCAAAGTCGGCACAGGATTTCCAATGAGAAAAACCTTAATGGAGTTAATATCGACGAAGTTATTGATGTTGGGAAACAAAAATAACCCGTAGGTGACCAAGACAAAGATGCTTTCAAAAGCAATTATGTTTCCTATACTGGCAAAATATAGGGCCTTCTTTGTCAAGAACTGGGCTGGCAAACCTTGGATGCCACCCTTAGTAGTCAGGTGAGTCCTGACCTCAGACTCGTTTAAATGAATTGCTCTTGCAATGATCTGATTCCATGGAATTTCTTCCAGTCCAGAAAATGGAGCTTGATCTGTAATGTGTAAATCGATCAGATGAGAATACTCCTCCAGCGTTGGTGCGAGCTGGTAATCCGGGAATGTGAAACATTGATAAACCGGATCGTAAAACTGAACGAGCGCGTCCATGATTCCCTCAATCACATGGACTCTTAACAGTGGTAGCAAACCTCTGTATTTGGCTCTGAAAGCCTCTTGGTTTGTGATCATCCTCGCCAAACCTCTTAAATCCTCCAGCTTTGGAACCTTGAAGGTATACCTATGGGTTCTCCTTCTACCGAAATCCATTAACGTAATCCTTTTCTCTGATATTTGCAATCACATTCTTAGTTTAATTTGAAAAACAAAGAGACTAGAAGAGAAATTTTTTTGAATGTTTTAATTTTTTTAGATGAATACATGAATGCAGCACACAAAAACATAGAAAAAACATGGGGTCAAAGGGTCGTTGTCATGAAGTCAAGGCTCTACCCATCCCCAAAGGTTTATACTAGGGTGATTTTTGTACCTGTACTCATTATCATCAGCTCCTCCCAGGAAAGCAAGACAACAAGCGGATCGCCATCGAGTTGTAGAGTAATCTTAGAGTAAGTGCCATTCACCGAGAATAGATCACCAGCCTCAAATGAGGGTAGTATCGCGTAACAACTATTCCCGATAGTTTCCGAGTACAAAAGGGTTTGGCTCCTCAGCTTCTCAGACATCACAATCGGCCTATTGTCTAGGTGAGAGAATGGGTTGCATTGGTCAGCCTCCACTGAGGTTGATAGTCAACCTCGTCGCCATCACTTATCTTAAGTGTATACTCAATCTTTCCACATGCGGCATCACACACATTCCCATTAGCAGAAAAATAAACATGTATAGCAAGTAGGAAAAGCAGTATATATATTTGTCCTAATCATCCCAGACCTTTAAAGCTATGAATCCTAAGTTCCTGACAGAAAATGGGTTCCCCGGCGGAAGCCCCAATCTGTGGTTTCAAGGAAAAAAAAGGTTTTGGACTCCACGGTGGGCGCCACTTTTCTGTAGCGAGCGATTTTGGACGCGGTTCTTAAGCGCGGTCGCTCTCTACGGTTGAGTTTACTACAGGTCGATTCATTTTTTATCCTATTAAAGCTGATGAAGGAAGGGAAATAGATGTCTCCAACTAACCCTGCTTGCATACTGAGTTTAAACAGCAGTTTGTTAGGTTACGAATGCTATCAATGTGGGGGGCCTTTATATTGGTTATTTGTATTTTCGCCAATACTGATTTCTCTCTAGGATTTTGTTAGGATACTGCTTCGGATTATAATATCTGGGAGTATAGGATTTTGGGTTTTTGTTTAGTGTGTTCGCTAAGATTTTTTCTTTCAATCTTATGCCTACGTATTCCCGTTTACCGAAACAGGGAAATCAGAGCGTTCGTAGTTCCTCCTATTCTATGGGAGGAAATGGGTGTTTTTGGTGTCTTGTTCAAAGCCCAAGACGTGAAGCGAATGGTGGTTTGTATCTTGTTCAAAGCCCAAGATATGAAGCTGAAGAGTTTATTTGTATCATGTTCAAAGCCCAAGATATGAAGCTAAAAGCTTTTGACTTTAGAGAGAATTTGTCATCTCTAAAGGGGATCTGTTTGTCACAATTGTTGGGTGACTGACTGTAAAGGAGGATTACTTTAACTGGGATACGCGGATCCTAGCAATGCCATAATTTCCTTTATAGGGGGTTTTAACCTGAAGGAGAAGACTTTAACTCAGTGTAGAGAAATGCCATCTTTCCTTAGGAATTTCTCATGCTAAAAGAGGGACAGTGGCATGGATGTAGATGATCCAGAGGCTTGTCGCTTACAGCGATTAAATGGAAGGAGTTGTTGATGTTTGTGTACTATGAACGAGGCACAACTTTGATGCTGAAAGGTTAATTGGATTAACCAGTGGTTTTCTTATACAAAGCCTAAGAGGAGGCTAATATGTGTCTCGTACAAAGCCCGAGAGAGAGGCTAAAAGGCTTATGACTCGATGATGGAGTCTTTTGGTATCTCGTATAAAGCCCGAGATGAAGGCTATTTGACTCAACAAGAGAGTTTTTTGTATCTCGTACAAAGCCCGAGATGGAGGCTATTGTTTGTTTGGCTCGATAAGAACCTTTTTGTATCTCGTACAAAGCCCGAGATGGAGGCGAAAAGGGTGATTGACTCCGCTGGGGAGAATATTTGTACAAAGCCCAAGAGGAGGCTGTGGTGACAGTTTCATTTGAGTGACAGGTCCAGTATACTGATTTTGAAAGAGAAAATCAGTTCTTATATGAGCAACACTGTACTCAAGGATTTGATTCAAGGATCAGGGTTGTTCCCGTTCTTTAAGGAAGCGGGAAATCCGAAGGGTATTGAGACTGTCCGAGTCTACGGGCTTTCTTCCTATTTAACGAAGGGGTCATTTGAGAATGTCTTTGAGACTCAAGGAGATTAGACTGTCCAAGTCTAAAGTTTTATCTTTTGTACTATACTTTTGAGAAACAGTAGTAGACTCTTTGAAAGGACTGTTCTATGAAGATGACTAGGTTCTGATCCTATACCTCTAGGAGGTCGTCGGGACAATTTGTACGAAGCCCAAGAGGAGGCTGGAAACTTTTAAGAAGCCGACGGGTCCTTGTACGAAGCCCAAGAGAAGGCTATCATTCCCGGAGGAAGAGATCATTATACGAAGCCTAAGAGGAGGTTATGGATACTTCTAAGAAGCTGTGGGGTCCTTGTACTAAGCCCAAGAGGAGGCGGGGTTGCTTTTAGGAAGCCTGTGGGTCCTTGAATAATGCCCAAGAGGAGGCCGATGCTTTTAAGAAGCCGATGGGTCCCCAAACCCCGAGAAATTCAAGACAGGCTATTCACAAGGAATGGATCAAGCCAGGAAAGTTCGAGAATTTGGAAGAAACTCAAAGATGCCATTTGTCGCTCCCGGGATTTTCATCCTAGTACAAACGCGAAAGTGGCACCGAAACAGAGTCGCCAGCAATGTGTATTTATCCCATGAGAGGGAAAGGAAACACCGCATAAACCTGAAGGAAGGAAAGAACATGGCCTTGCGACCAAGAGAACTGGATTCGGGAGTCGGTTACGCGAGAGGAAGGTATTAGCACCCCCTCGCGTCCATCGTACCCGATGGGATCCACGCTTGCTTGTCTCAATCAAAGGGTGTAAGGAAAGATGCTGGAAAAGGAACTGAAAGAAAGAAAGGAGAGAGAATGGAAAATGAACGAGAAACAAATGTAGGGAAAATAAAAGAAGTGCTCGCATGGGCCCTACCCCACTGCCTACGTATCTCATCGGGAGCATGAGAATCAGAGCGACGTAGTTCCCCTCACTAGGGATGGATTATTTGTGTTTTTTAAGGAACGGCTAACGTTCTAGCTCAGGTGTGGCAGGCTCGCTGGTCCGAGTGCGTTACCATCTTGCAAGAGAACGAGTAGGAGCACGTTCATATGTTGAGAGTGAATGAGGTGAGTAAAGAATTCCCAAAGGATAGACGTTATTGTTTGTTTTTTGTCTTTTAAGAGTTTTTTCATTTGTTTGCATATGATAGTGTACCTAAATATTAGATATTGGAATGTGTACATTCTCACATTCCAAGATGGAATGAGCAAGAAAGCACACTAAGAGTGAAGAAGACCCCCACACTTAGTTCCAATTGTCAAGGTTCAACCACACTAGCATACTTGTGTTTATTAAGTGTTTTTGTTGATTATGAAATGAAGAAGTGTTTTTTATTATTTGCACCTTCAACAAGTATTGCATTTAAGTCCCTCATACAAGATCAAATGTTTAACACATTGACCCAAGATGGGCTATATGCTATACATTCTAAGATTATAAGAGAAGACCCCTTATAATCTTTTCTTTATATGAAAGGCCTAAATGCAATAAATGCCTACCTTTATTAGATTTTTTTGAGTTTTCTTTAAGATGAGAAGAGAGACTCAAGAGAGAAGAAAGGCAAGATCTATGTGGATTAAGACTCAATCCTAATTGAAGATTAAAGGGAGTGATCCTAATGGTTTGTGAAGTTTCAACCTAAAGTCTAAAGAAAGAATGAATTAAACAATTCACTTCTAAAGTAGAAGATGAATTGTAATTCAAAAAGGGAGAGTGATGAGTTATTAAAAGAAAGCACATAAGTGCTTAACAAAACACAAAAATGGAATTGTAAAAGGTATGAAAGGAAATTTGAATGTGGATTCCTTATCCACACTCAATTGCAACTTACCAAAGCCCCTACATGGTTAGTAAACATGTATAAGAAGTATAAGGGATAAAAGAACATTTAATACACCATAAAACTAAAAAGAATTAGATGAGAAATCAAATCCTAATGTCACAACCAGAATGTACATCATATGGAAAACAAATGGTTATTATCAAGCAAGTCCAAGTGAACAAGCAACAAACATCATCAATGGCATTAGAACATGTTACCACAAGAAAAGGAAGATGAAAGATGAAAAAGAATGATAGAACATGCATAAATGGAACATGTAATCTAAGGATCAGAATTGAAATGAAGTAAAAATGATTCACCAACATCTCACAAGTATTTATGAAGTAAACATCAAGACATTTAAGAAGTGATAGAAGAAGTAGAATTGAAATGGAAGTTCAAAAGAGAACACAAGTACAAACACAACATGTTAAAGGTGCACAAAGTTTAAATAAAAGTCAATATGTAAGGATGACATGTAATATGTACCAATGACCTATAATGTCAAGTGAATAGTTCACAAAGTAGGCAAATGATCATGCAAGTATGTACAAAAGAAATCATGTAAACATGCACAAAGATCACAAGGATATGACATGTTGTAATGCTTCAAATGAAATGTCTTAAACAAAAATCAAATGAGTTCATGAAAATTATTCAAACATGGTATTGAGGTACACAAAACAGAAATGAATCACTTATCAAAGTATCATGTAAAAATTCAAGGCAAAATGATGTCAAACAATGCACTTAGGTCAAGTATGCACACCATACAAAGTAGCACAAAAATGAACACCAAACATGCCATAAACTGGCCTAAAAAAATCAAATAGAAATCATTTAACATACCTCAAGATGATGATGACTCAATGCAAAAATAAGAGCATCAAAACAATTTTTAATGATCAAGAACAAAATTAAACAAAATCATGTACCACATTAAGAATGCATACAAAAGAAAATCAAAGAAAAATATAGAACAGGGGCAAAAGTCATAAAATCAAGAAATAAAATCATGAAAAATTTTCTAAATGTCTTAAGAAGACTCATGAATTTTTGTGGAATTTTATAATGCAATTTGGTATTTTTAAAAATTAAAAAGCAAACGTGTACAAAATAAAAATAAAATAAAGTGAAATGAGGACTGGGGGTGTAAACATAGTAAACTATCAGTTCAAATTAATTGGGCTTTTAAAAGAGGGGTGTGGATAGCAATGATCCAGTCCACATTCAGAGCGCAATCCACACTATCAACCATGTACACTCAGTCAACCAAATGTCAAAGCAATAAACGCCATTGGATTAAGTCTAGTCAACCAACCAGTCAAAGTAAACAAGATCAATGCACATGCGTGAAGGACCACACTCCATATCATGTACCACACCACACCACGTTTAAGTGAGTTCAGAAATGATGCACATGACATGCACATGCGTTTTAATGTGCTGGCATGCTTTTGAACCACACGATGAGAAAAAATAGACGGACACGATTAGAAAACACACAAACCCTAGCATTCAAGATCACCGGCCGGAGATGACCTCCGGTCATCTTCTCCGGCCAACAGCCTCCACCTGCAAACTCACATGCTCATGGAAACACACAAATCGTATACCAAATTGAAGCTGAACTTTTGAACATCATGAATCTACCAACAAAATCATCAAACCAATCACATACAGCGAGAAACAAGCATGAACATGTTGCCCTAAATTTTTGGATCTAAGCTTCTAAGAAGCTCTATCAACTAGCCAGAGTTCAAATGCTCCTATTGAGCTCATATCATCAAAATAAGCTAAAAAAACTATAAATCATGCTAGAAAAGTTTGAGAAGATGAAACCTGAAAATGCTACAAACTGGAGTTGAACAGAAAACTAGAGAATCGTGCCTCTTCTTTGAGCTACTCTTGGCCAAATAAAGGCTTGAGAATCTTGAAATCGTGCAGAGAATCACACTGAAAATTCCAATCTCTTGAAACCGAACTTGACTATTTGGATTTGTTTGCTCTTAGTCTTGGCTCAGAATGAAACAATGAAGATGATAGAGGCGAAATGTGAAAGAAGATGGCGGAAATGTAGTGAAATCAGAGAGAAAACAAAGAGAGATTGAGAGAAAAAGTTTGAAGTATTGGAGAGGGAGAGTAAAAAATGAAGCTGAAATGGATTTGTGAGGTGAGATTTTGATTTATAGCATGAGTTAGAAATGAACCACAGTGGTTAAGTGAGTTGGTTAAGGTGAGTTATCATGGTTAAAGTGAGTCCACCCTAACTAACTGAGTCAAGTTAGTTAGGGGCGAGTGAGGTTGGTTGGGATGTTATGGTGATGACTCATGGTGTGTTATGGTGAGGCTTAATGGAAAAGAGTGGTGGTGATGCGGTTCTGATGTAGCAGAGCAACTTGTTGGGCAAGTTTCCTTCCATTCTCATGTAGTAAGTGAGGCACGTGCAACTCAAGTTTGTAAGGGGATGTTGGTTTAAATGAGGAAAAGAATGAAGAGTGATGCATAAAGCATGTGTGCAAACTGATATGGATTCAACAACATTGTTATTATTTGGTTTTGTGACAGTTTGGAACATGGAGTTTTGGGGATGGAATTCTCACACACTAATGCATGGAATCATGAGCATTTGGGGTCATTGGAACGAGGAGATATCATAGAACAACATTGGTGTTGGACTTGAGTTGAAATGAGGTGTGCAAGAGGCTTGAAAATAGCTGTAAACATCAAAGTTTGGGGATTGTGTGGTAGGCGTGTGAAGCAGGTCATGTCATGGCAGTGGAATGCATGAAACTTCAGCCTAATCAACCTAACTTGAGACCAAGATTTCTCCCTCATAAATTGATCAAATGGAATTTTGTCCAACATGAAACTTGAAGAGGACATTACAAGGAACATTTTTCATGTTGAAAAGTTTTCCCTTTGAGGCCTTTAACTATGAGAAAAATGAGTGGACATTTGGCTCACCAACTGTTTGAGAAAATGACTGCGCGCGTGCCCTGAAAATCCTGGTCATGACCTAGTTTTTAACCTACTTTGCTCCAACTTTGATCAATCATATCTCACTCAATTTTTATCCAATAGAGATGTTCCACATATGGATGTGAAGCTTAAAACAAGATCTTTTGTTGTGGCTGAGTGGAATTTTCATTTGGTGCTTCAATTTTAAATGGCCTTGGTTCAAACTCTGATGCAAAATGGCCAAAACTTGCTATTTTTAGTAACCCTTCTTCTTCCAAAAATGGCAACTTTCCACCTCTTGATTTTTTCATGATTCCTTTGGAGTTTCTTGACCAAATTTTGTACATTGGACACATATAACATGAATTTTATGGACTTGGCCTCAAAAAGTCAAGAGTTGACTTTTTCCTCTGATTATTTGACTTGCCCCTAAATTTCCTGATTTTTGATATTTCTTCCAATTGAACCACTTCTAAAACCAATTGAGAGGCAATTTTCCATACGCATACACTTAAGAACATGTAGAACACCATGACATCAAGTTTTGTCCAAGAAATCAAAGATTCCCTGATTTAATAGGAAACCCTAGTTTTGGTGCCTACCTCCTAGGAGAAAAATGTGCAGTCTTCAATTTCAAATTCCTCAGAGTATGTTGTGTATCCTCTTAAAGGATGATGAGATATGCCATTTGAGGATGATTTTGGATCAATGGGCTATCTCTTTTGAGGGTTTTCCTTCAATTTTTGAACCTCTTGCATAGTGAAAGATGTAGTGCTTCAATCTCCCATTGAATCTCTCATCCTTGAGGTTGTGGATGATCCATTGAGATAGTATGAGACATGAAAGACCTCTTGGCTTGCCTTGAGGAAACTTGATTGACCTTTTTGTGCTTTGAATGATCCCTTGATTGACCACCTTCCACCTGATCACATGCCCTGATGGTAAGAAGGATGCTATGCTTCATTTTTCTATGTTAAATGCAATGCAATGCTAATGAGGTGGATATGATATGATAAATGATGATGCCATGCTATGATGACAAAGAGGGAGAGCAAATTTTGGGGTATTACAGCTGCCCCTATTCAAGCGCTGTAGACCTGAATGCCTGAAAGCAATTGCTTTCGGACTTTCAAGGTATATAGTGATTGAATACCAAATATAACCAAAAATTTGCTCTGGATCATGAAGAAGAAACCCCCCCGACATTGCTGGACTGAATCTTTAATGAAATATTGTCGGAGAAATCTGTCTTTTGAACGACACCAGACGACTACTGGCTCGCCGTATTACCGGTAAACTTTAACAATGTCTTTTATGCAATTCCAGACGACTACTGGCCTGCCACGCTACTGGTGGACTTTAGAAATGTCTTTTATGCAATTCCAGATGACTACTAGCCTGCCACACTACTGGTGGACTTTGATAATGTCTTTTGTACAATGCCAGACGACTACTGGCCTGCCACGCTACTGGTGGACTTTGCAGCCTCGTGCCACCCGAAGACGGACTTTTGCCAATCCACTGTTGGACTTTGCCACCCGAAGACGGACTTTTGCCACTCCACTGTTGGACTTTTGCCACCCGAATACGGACTTTTCGCCAATCCACTGTTGGACTTTTAGCTGCTTTGCCACCCGAAGATGGACTTTTGCCAATCCACTGTTGGACTTTTAAAATTTGCCACCCTTAGATGGACCTTTCGCCAATCCACTGTTGGACTTGTGCCACCCGAAGACGGACTTTTTCCAATCCACTGTTGGACTTGTGCCACCCGAAGACGGACTTTTTCCAATCCACTGTTGGACTTGTGCCACCCGAAGACGGACTTTTGCCAATCCACTGTTGGACTTGTGCCACCCGAAGACGGACTTTTGCCAATCCACTGTTGGACTTTGCTAACGTCTTTTAACAATGCCAAGCGACTACTGGCTTGCCACACTACGGGTGGACTTTCGCAAAATTCCAATACTGGATTACACTCTGCATCCGTGTCAGACATCTCTGCCGACTTTGCTGAGGAACAATGATCAATGACTTGACTTTAGAGGTTCCTGAGAGGATAGTATCTCTGCTGGAGAATGAATGAACAATCCGTCTGCTTCGAATTGTCAAGTTTGCCAAAAATAAATTGGACTTGAAGAATAATAAATCTGCCAGTAACCACTTCATCTACTGGGGGCATGAATTCTGGTTACAGCGATTCCGCTGGGGATGAGAATTTCTTTGCATGGCGTCTTGCTAGGGCAGAAAAGTCATAAAAAACTCTGCTTGGGGATCTATCCAATCCAAGACCCTTTGTAGGGGTTATCAACCTTCTGACCCGGCTGGGGAAAGACTGTACCATCCTTGTTGAGGAATAGATTCTGCCGATCTTATAAACCTCTGCGGGGAGAACAACAACTCAGCTGGGGAGTATTGCTGACAAGATTCGATGCTGACCTCTGTGGGGGATCATTACCAGAGACACAATCTTGCTGGGGATCAGGGCTACTCTGCCAGGGATATGCAAATCCTGGTTAGAACATTCCACTGCAACTTGCTAGGAAAGAGTCCTTAGAGATCTGTTGGGGAAACCCAAAGCAAATCCACAGTAGTCTGCTGAAGAATATGACTGTCGAGCTTAGGATAAGTACCACAATGCCCCATGTTAGGCGAGCTTCCCTTTAGACAATTCCGTTAGGGATGACGAGTTTATAACAAACTCTGCTGGAGGAAACTGCTTTAAAACGTCTCGTGCTGGGGAATGCCTTTTGAGAGGATTTTACAGAAGACCAACTGTCCTCAAACTCTACTGGGGGTGATCAACACTTCATGCTGGGGAAACATACATGCCCCATGCTTGGGCAAACCAACAATTTATCCCCGAAGAGGATGTCATAAGAGGATTTTACATAAGATTTAGCCTCTTCAAACTCCTGCGACTTCGCTGGGGATAATGACCATCAGTTTCGGTATCGGCGAGACCACTCTTTTGGGGAACTTGTGACCGTTATCGACACAGAAAAGCTTGTAGCTGTTGGAAGTACTATATGAGAGAATCGACTTAATAAGATACAACGGTACCCAGTTGAACTTAATTCAATGATATCGAACCGTTATGAACGACCGTCGACCGAGCGATGAACGCCGACCTCCTTACCCGTGATTGCCCCAGTCTTTTGCGTGGGGTAAATGATTACTCGTCTTGTGCTTAAAATCATCTGTACCTGCTACCTGCAACAAAAGAATATGCACACATGCCCCGAATATTGCGTGGCTAGAATCCACCATCCGGGAGTATTCAACATTCAAAGTAATTTCAAATGTTTTTTTTTTGTTTTTTTTTTGTTTTTTTTGTTTTTTTTTTTTTGCGCATGTTATTGCAAGGCCACCATGTTTTCACATGCATTGTTTTATCAAAAATTAGGACATTTTTGCAAACAAAGCAATAAAACAAAAAATAGAAAGCTTTTTATTGAAATTCAATTTATTGACTGAGAGCCCAGAATAGGCAATTACATCAGGAAGCAATCCCTGGAAAGAGGTGATCACTGAAAATTGAGAAAAGAAACTATCCTAATGGCAATGTGAAAACGGAATCCCACTGAGTTCCCATTCTGTTATGACCAGTATGTCTTCAAAACTCCCCGACCTTGCCTTCTGAGGAATGATCAGACCGATTCCTATCTTTCAGAACGTCAGTTGTTCCAACGGTAATTGGGTACAGATAACTCAGACCGTAGTCATTCGCTTAAATCCCTCTTTTGCGTGGACCGCCCTTTCAGGTTTTCGATCCACCAGGATACCATTTTTTGCCTAAGTTGCCCTTTCGGGTTTTCAACTTACCGGGTGTACAATTTTTTCAATTATATCCCTAACTTTTGCCCGAACCTTATTCTGTTTTTGGTTCGCCGGGATGCCCTTTTTTGCCTGGATTTTTTTATTTTTATTATCCAGCGGGTCTATTCATGCGAAGTATTTTTTGACTACGTCCGAGTTGACAGGGGATGAAAAGTCTTCGCCATCCATGGTTGTAAGCAATAAGGCTCCGCCCGAAAAGACCTTTTTAACCACGAATGGACCTTCATAGTTAGGAGTCCATTTGCCCCTATGATCTGCATTGGGAGGAAGGATCCTTTTGAGTACCACATCTCCGACTTTGTAAACCCGAGGACGCACCTTTTGGTCAAATGCCTGCTTCATTCTGCGCTGGTATAATTGCCCATGACATACAGCCGCCAATCGCTTTTCCTCAATAAGGCTCAACTGATCAAATCTGGCTCGTACCCATTCAGCCTCATCTAGCTTAACATCCATCATGACTCTGAGGGACAGAATCTCCACTTCAACAGGTAGCACTGCCTCCATACCATATACAAGTGAGAATGGGGTTGCCCCAGTGGACGTGCGTACCGACGTTCGATACCCATGCAAAGAAAATGGTAACATCTCATGCCAATCTTTGTACGTGACAACCATCTTCTGCACAATCTTCTTGATATTTTTATTGGCCGCTTCGACCGCGCCATTCATCTTTGGACGGTACGGAGAAGAATTGTGATGTTCGATTTTGAAGTCCCGGCATAATTCAGCCATCATCTTGTTATTCAAATTAGAACCATTATCAGTAATGATTCTTTCGGGAACTCCATATCAGCAAATGATATCCCGTTTTAAAAAACGAGCTACCACTTGTTTTGTAACATTGGCATAGGATGCAGCTTCAACCCATTTGGTGAAGTAATCAATTGCCACCAAGATGAAACGATGACCGTTAGAAGCTGTAGGCTCAATCTTTCCGATCATATCAATGCCCCACATGGCAAACGGCCAGGGTGACGACATGATACTCAACGGATTTGGAGGCACGTGTACTTTGTCTGCATAGATCTGGCATTTATGACATTTGCGGGCATATTTGCAACAATCTGACTCCATAGTCAACCAATAATATCCCGATCTTAACAATTTTTTAGCCATTGCATGCCCTCCGGCATGGGTACCAAAAGAGCCTTCGTGCACTTCAATCATCAACAGGTCTGCTTCGTGTCTATCCACACATCTAAGTAGGACCGTGTCAAAATTTCTCTTATACAGCACGCCATCTTTGTTCAAGAAGAAACTCCCAACTAGCCTTCTCAACGTCTTCCTGTCTTTGGACGATGCCCCGGGCGGGTAATCTTGATTGTTCAAGAAGGATTTAATATTATGGTACCAAGGCTTGTCATCGGATGTTGCGTCGACCGCAAACACAAATGCAGGTCTGTCCAGGCGGGATACTTCAATCCTAGGTACATGGTTCCATCCTTGCACTTTGATCATGGAAGACAAAGTGGCAAAGGCATCAGCGAACCTATTCTCATCTCGAGGAATATGGTACAGTTTCACTGTTGTGAAAAAAGTCAGCAATCTCCTCGTATAATCTCTATACGGCACTAGATTTGCTTGGTGCGTGTACCAACTCCCTTTCACTTGATTGATTACCAAAGCTGAATCACCAAATATATCAAGGGTCTTAATCCGTAGATTAATCGCCTCCTCGATCCCCATTATACAAGCTTCGTACTCTGCTTCATTGTTGGTGCATCCGAAAGTTATTCGGGCAGTGAAAGGCATATGAACACCTTCCGGCATGATAAGAACTGCTCCAACTCCGCACCCATTCATATTGACAGCCCCATCAAACATCAGACTCCATTTGGATTCAGGGTCTGGCCCCTCCTCCGGGAGTGGTTCCTCGCAGTCTTTAGCTTTGAGAAACATGATGTCCTCATCAGGGAAGTCAAATTTCATGGGTTGGTAATCATCAATCGGCTGTTGCGCAAGATAGTCGGACAAGATACTTCCTTTGATGGCCTTTTGGGAAGTGTACTGAATGTCATACTCTGTCAAGGCCAATTGCCACCGTGCAACTCTGCCTGTCAGTGCTGGTTTCTCGAAAATGTACTTGATAGGATCCATTTTTGAAATCAACAAGGTTGTGTGCCTGACCATATATTGCCTCAATCGCTTAGCAGCCCATGCAAGCGCACAGCATGTCTTTTCAAGCATTGAGTACCAGGACTCACAATCGTTGAACTTTTTGCTCAGGTAGTAGATAGCATGCTCCTTCCTACCTGTCTCGTCATGTTGACCGAGAACACAACCCATGGAACCTTCAAGCACTGTCAGATACATTATCAGCGGTCTCCCTTCAACTGGAGGCATTAGAATCGGAGGTTCCTGCAAGTATTCTTTTATCTTATCGAATGCCAATTGGCAATCGTCATTCCACCTGACCGTTTGATCTTTTCTTAGCAGTTTAAATATTGGTTCACACGTGGCTGTTAGGTGAGATATGAACCTTGCAATGTAATTCAATCTACCCAAGAAACCACGAACCTCTTTTTCTGTTCTCGGTTCAGGCATTTCTTGTATTGCTTTCACCTTGGCAGGATCAACCTCAATTCCTCTTTCGCTCACAATGAAACCCAGCAACTTTCCAGAACGCACCCCAAACGTGCACTTGTTTGGATTTAATCTCAGACGGAACTTTCTCAACCTTTCAAACAGCTTTTTCAGGTTAATCAGATGTTCCTCTTCTGTTCTCGACTTGGCAATCATATCATCTACATAACATTCGATCTCCTTATGAATCAAGTCATGAAACAATGTTACCATCGCCCGCTGGTACGTTGCCCCTGCGTTTTTCAACCCAAAAGGCATTACTTTATAACAATATGTACCCCACGGAGTAATGAACGTGGTCTTCTCCATATCTTCAGGTGCCATCTTGATCTGGTTGTACCCGGAGAACCCGTCCATAAAGGAGAACACTGAAAACTGAGATGTATTATCGACCAGCACATCAATATGAGGTAGTGGAAAATCATCCTTCGGGCTAGCTTTATTAAGATCTCGATAATCCACACACATTCTTACTTTTCCATCTTTCTTCGGTACTGGCACGATGTTGGCTACCCACGGAGGATATTTAGTCACAGCAAGAAACCCAGCATCCCACTGCTTCTGGACTTCCTCCTTAATCTTTAAAGCCATGTCGGGGTGAGTCCGACGAAGTTTCTGCTTGACTGGCGGACATTCTTCTCTCAATGGCAGCCTGTGCACAACAATATCCGTATCCAACCCCGGCATGTCTTGATACGACCAGGCGAAGATGTCAACATACTCGCGCAACATTTCAGTCAAAGTTTTCTTCACATCTTCTTGCAAGCTAGTACCAATCTTGATCTCTTTCTTGGCATCCTTGGTACCAATATTGATGATTTCTACAGTCTCCTGATGAGGCTGGATGACCCTTTCCTCTTGTTTCAACAATCTGGCCAGTTCTTCAGGGAGTTCACAATCTTTCTCATCCCCTTCTTCGGCTTGATAAATCGGATTGTCAAAGTCATACATAGCCATATCAAAATCGTTATCAGTGGTATCCGGAGGATCAAGTCTGCATGAATGGGTTCATGCCTTATTTTAGAATTTATTTTTAAGCAAAAACAAAAGAAAATGAAACATTACCATTTTATTATTTTTGTGCAAAAATAAAAACTGAAAGACAGAGAACAAAATTTGATTGCAAAACGTCCTTTATTAATGATTAAAAATTGCAAATGCAACCAGGGTGGCCCTACAAATGAATCTATACGCCTTGGGCAGAGCGTAAGATTTTGACATGCATTATGGTTAGAAAAAATACACAGAAAAAATTACTCTGTCTGAAGAGTAACCCGGATGACTTCTTCAACGAACCAGTTCTGCACTTGTTGTCCCGGAGCATGAGGGCGTACCCAGTTGTCCAGGTCACCATCACTGTCGACATTATCCTCTGTAGCTGCACAAGACTGGTCCGTGTAGATAATTCCCCCACTATTGAAAGTAATGGGTCCCCTGCTCCCCGCATCTGAAGTTGTAGAGGGATGATAACCAATACCAAATTTGTCTTCCTTCATTGGGGTCTCTATCAACCTGCCCCAACCTTGGGCGTTGCCTGCCCTGACGACTTCGACAGCTTGTTTGTAAGATGAAATGGAGGTACCGGCCCCAACTGGTACAGAAGAAGACTCAGGTGCATCGTCAATATTGACTGCTTCAAATGATTGGCACAGCATCTCATGAATTTCCCCGTCCATTTCAACGTACTTGAATGTGGACAAGTGACTCACAAAGATGTATTCTTCCCCGCACACCGTCACAACCTGCCCTTCAAACTCATACTTCAACTTTTGGTGTAAAGTGGAAGTAACAGCCCTGGCTCCGTGAATCCAAGGGCGTCCCAATAGGCAGCTATATGCAGGTTGTATGTCCATTACATGGAACGTGGATTTGAATACCTGTGGTCCAATTTGTACGGGAAATTCCACCTCACCAAACACAGATCGTCTAGTCCCATCGAATGCTCTGACCACCAATTCACTAGGCCTTAAGATCAAACCATCAACTTCCAGCTTCATTAACGCCTTCTTGGGCAAGACATTAAGTGATGAACCAGTGTCTACCAGTACATGAGATAACACTGCGCCCTTACACTCCATCGTGATATGCAAAGCCTTATTGTGGTTTCTTCCTTCAACAGTCAAATCTCTACTTGTAAAGCCCAAGCCATGGCTAACGTTAACATTGGAGATTACACCCTCGAGCTGATTAACAGTAATTTCATGTGGCACGTATGCACTCTTCAATACTTTCAACAACGCCTGCCGATGCGCATTGGAGCACATCAATAGTGACAAGATTGAAATCTTTGAAGGGGTCTGATTCAGTTGGTCCACAATCTTATAATCGCTTTTCTTGATTATCTTCATGAATTCTTCCATCTCCTTATCAAAAGTAATCTTTGTCTCTGCTTCCGGTGTAGGCGCATTTTCAACCACCTGTTTACCCTTAGCCTTTGCTGCAGCTTCTGCCTCTTTATCACTTCTCAAGGTTTGGGGAACGAACAACCTTCCGCTTCTTGTAAAGCCCCCTACACCCCCTACATTATCAATATTTGGGCTGACTGACGACTCAACTTCCTGCTTTTTACCTTCGTAATACACATCTGCCCCATAGTGCCATGGGATAGCCTTCGTAGATGTGAACGAAATTGGTCCTAGCACCGTGATAGTGACAGGACTGGGCCTTTCTTGCGCAACGCTCGCCACGGGAACTGCATTGACCGACATTTGAATCTCAGCGGGAGTATAATAGATGGTCACGGTTGATACCTCATCAGTGTCTTTCACGACTCTGTCGAACTGTAGACATCCTTCCTCGATCAAATTCTGTAAACCCACCTTCAACTTATTACAGCCATTCTCCTGATTCATACACTCAGAACAATCTTGATTACAGCCCGGGAACACCTGTCCCTTCAATAAACGATCTTTTACAACCAACAAAGAAGTTTTCACTTGATGGATGTCTAACACCAAATTCAATCTCCTCCCATCTTCAATAGCGTACACATTTGCCGTACCATGATCAGGCATGGGATGCTGAGTAATATTAGGAGCGGGAGAGAAATTGATGGCTTTAGTATCAATTAAGTCCTGTACTTTATGGTGGAAAGCCCAGCATTTTTCAATGGAGTGCCCCTGAGCACCTGAGTGGAACTCACAACGAGCATTAGCATCGAAGTTAGGTGGCAGGTTTCCAGCAACCGGAGCTTTCATAGTACGGAGTTCTACCAACTTTAACTCGAGCAGCTGGGGCAACAGCGCGACATAAGTCATAGGGAGAGGATCCATCTTACGATCCCTCTGCCTAGACCTTTGCTGGAAAAAAGGTTGTTGCTGTTGCTGCTGAACTTATTGTTGGGGTTGTTGTTTCTGAACAGACGGTGTGGGGATTGTTACAGCATCTACCTGATAATAAGCTTGAGAACGCCCTCTGCCTCGTCCTCTAAACACAGCATTCGTATCACCTTCTCTTCTTTTCTGGTTACTAGCAAACGGTTTCTTCGTCCCCGAAGAGCCAGCCCCACTCATATCTTGGATCTTTCCAAGCTTTAACAGACTTTCTATTCTTTCTCCCGCAATCACAATATCAGCAAATCCAGTTGACGGACAAGCAGCCAATCTATCAAGATAGGCCCCTTGCAAGGTGCCCATAAACATATCTGCCATTTCTCTGTCTGACAAGGGAGGTTGAACCTGTGCAGCCATTTCCCTCCACCTCTATGCATATTCTTTGAAACTCTCCTTGGCATTTTGTGACAACCCCTGCAATTGAGTGCGGTTGGGCGCCATGTCAATATTGTACTGGTATTGCCTCAGGAACGCTTCTGCCAGATCTTTCCAACTCTTCACAGCAGCTCTATTCAACTTCATATACCAAGTCAAAGATGCTCCAGCCAAACTGTCCTGAAAATAGTGCATCCATAGCTTCTCGTCCTCTGTATGGGCTGAAATCTTCCCAAAGTAAGCTTGAAGATGCGTTTGGGGACACGCATTGCCGTGATACTTATCAAAAGTGGGAGGCTTGAATTTAGGAGGAATTCTGACTCCTGGGACCAGCCCCAAGCTAGTAACATCGATACCCATAGAGTTCTTGCATTCTATGGCCCTGATCTTTTCTGCTAGCTCATCATACCTTCGATCACCGTGATTACCCATATCAGCATCCAGCAGAGTAAATTGGTCTTCCAGAGGATCTTCAAGAGTAACACCAGCATGCCTACCATTTCCATTACCCCGATTGTTACCACCAGGAGGAGGGTTGCCACCGGGAGGAGGAATGCCATATCCCTGTGAATTGTCATGCTGATCACCTTCGGGCCCATTGTCTGGACGCTCGACCAGAAGCCTCAATCTCTCCTGATTTTGCGCCATGCCAGTCATGAGGGTCATGAACTGGTCCATACGCGCCCTCATTTCAGCCAAATCACTTTGTACTTGATCCATGATTCTTACTTGATTTCTTCGCGTCGAATATCGGTGAATATAATTCTCAGCTATACTGCCTGAAACCAAATAAAGGTTCGAGACCCTGCAACAAGTACCTGAAAAGCAAGTAACAGAAATGCAGAATGATATGCAATGCCATGCAATGTTATGTTTATCATTTCCAAAGTGCTTTACACCCTGATTCCAATCCAAACCACAGAAATCTGAAGACCAGAAATCGTGACATAAAGAGACGTATCATGGTCATGTGCTTGTGTACAGCTATCTGATAAGGAATAATTCTGAATAAAACTGCTCATACTCATTCAACAAAGTATTCAAGTACATTTAAGAAAGGCTCATCCTGCAAATGCAATACAAGGAAAAATGGATCCATCAACAAGCCTGATGGTAACCATTAACGACAAAATATAAGGAAAAGAACATCAGTCTGACAATTCCACATCCTTCAGCTTAATACTTGAGTATTTGATCTCCTCAAAAAGTATACGGGTACGCTGGTGATTCGGCTTTTCAATCATCTCTTTGATCAAGACATCCCTTTTCTCAAGAGCTTCATTTAAAGAACCCATATGCAGCATAAGAGCTTCGTCATCATGCACTCCTTTGTGTCTCTTTATGCCAGCTTGCGTCTTGAGTATCTCTCTTTCTATCATGGCTTCTTCAAGCTCTTTCTTGGTATTCTTCAGCTCTCTTCTGGCTTTTTCTAACTGTTCTTGACTTTTACCGAGACTTTCCCTAACCTTCTCCTCTGCTCATGTGCCTTCTTAAGCTCTTCGTCTTTAATCTGCGACTGTTCCCGTAACTCATTATTCTCGAGCCTGACCTCATCCCAAGCTTGCTGAAACTTAGATAACTTCTCTTTGTTCTGCGCTAAGGCCTGTTTGGTTTGCTTATGGGCTTGAGTGGCATCATCAGCACCTCTGCTAACTTTCTGAAAATGTTGCGCTCTTTCGGAAAAATCCTTTTCTTTTGCTGCTAGGACTCTTTCAGCATCTTGGGCCTTCTGTTCCAGTTCTTTGTTGGCATGTAGAGCATTCTGAAGACAGCTACTCAACTCGGAATTCTCGCCTTGAAGCTTTTTCACCAAGGCTTGCAACTTGTCAACTTCTTCCACAGTAGCAGTGCTTCTTGCTTTCTCATTCTCCGGATACAAAAGGGGTGCCTTACCAAAAGGCAAGAGAAAATCTTCAACTCTTTTCTTCACCCACTCTTCATATGCTGGATAAACCCGGTTGTTAGGCTTGCCTAGAGTAACTTTCCCCTTTTTCAGTATGCTACCCCAGCTTTCAGAAGCTTTCTGTGCTGCTTCCCAACCATCTGATGTATGAAAATAGAGGGACTCCTCCACATCTCTCTTAATAGGCGGACCTGTCAGGGCATACCCAAATTGTCGAATGGCCAAAGAAGGATTATAGTTAATCCCACCCATTCTTCCTATCAGTGGAACGTTAGGGAACTTACCACAACTGTGGATAATATTCTTGCCAATCAGCCCATGATCTACCCATACGATGTCCTTGGCCACCAATCCCATTAAACGCTGTTTCCACTCTAGAGAATCTTTGGAATCCACAAAAGCCCCTGATTGTGGTAAACGGCCTACAAACCACTTATAGAACAAAGGTGCACAGCAACGAATTATCCCTCCTCTTTTCTTTTCGTTTCGGTTGTACAACGAGTAGTGAAGATCTCCCAGTAGCGTTGGCACCGGGTTCTTCATCATGAATATTCGTATAGCGTCCGTATCAATGAAATCTGGCTCGTTGGGAAACAACACTATGCCGTATATACAAAGGGCTAGCAAAGCATTAAAAACAAGCCAATTCTCGCCTTTAGCTGCTTCCTGGGCCTTCTTAATCAGATATTCCAGCTTGTAACCACGAATCTTTCCTTTGTTGGAGACATTGGCGTCTAACTCTGATTTGCTCAAATAAAGAGCACCAGCCACCTTTCCAAAGTCAAGATCCCCCACCGATCCAAAGAAAGGGGGCTCCTCCTTGATAGCAATCCCCAACATGTTGGAATACTCCTCCAAGGTAGGAACCAACACATAGTCTGGAAATACAAAACACCTCTGAGGCGGATCATAGAACTGCATCAACGTATGGAGACCTCTGGCTTCATAATCACTGACATTACGGACCACGGATAAAATCCACCCATATTTCTCTTCAAAATCTTCTCGTACTGCAGGGCTCGCCATTCCCTTCAGCATAACAATAGGGCCTAAAGTAGGCGTAAGGAACTTATAGCTGATGATATTCTTCCTCTCTTTAGTGTTCATCTTTGCAGGGACCTGATGACTGGAATCAAGGGTAATATATGCACCTGGAAATGAATAAACATGTATGTTAAAATATGATAATACAATGCAAAGGGCAATGTGATCAGGTAATCAGGTGTCTGTGCTGAACTGTGAACGGTGTCAGTGTAGCTCTGAGACTAATATAGAACCATAGATAAGAACCATCTGAATACAATAGGATGAAACTTCCTTTTGTACGATGAGGATAGAAAATCGGGTATGTAGGAGGTCATGGTTACCTGCAAACCTGTAAACAACCCGCCCTTCTCACATGTGGGTACTAGGATGTTCAGTATCCCGGGCTCTCAGGTCGAGAAATGATGATACGTTCACCATTTCTGGTTTGGCATCATCATCAATCGAGGAGACCTCAACTGATTCTCCAAAACGAAAGGTCCTCAGCTTCTGGCACTGAGGTCGAGAAGCAATAGTACATTCATCCCTCGGGGTACAGTATTATCGCCAATCGAGGAGTGCCTCCACTGATTCTCTTTCAAAAAGGGATGCCCTATAGCAAGTTCCCAGCATTGGGTCCTCGGATCGAGAATGTGCAATGGGTTTGCCACGGAATGTGGTCTGCCACTGTCACAACTCGGGAGGAGTGCCGCAACTGAGTCCTCGGGAATGGTCACCAGAGTCGACAGTTCCTCAAGAGAATAACTACTGGCCTGTATAACATGCAGTAGCAGAAAGCTCCTAATAGAACCTCGTCTGGTTGTGGGTCTCATGAACAACAATACGTGGTCACCACCACGCAAGCGTCACGACTATCCACTCTAATACCTATGGGTGTACTCAAGCCTTTATATTGGTTATTTGTATTTTCGCCAATACTGATTTCTCTCTGGGATTTTGTTAGGATACTGCTTCGGATTATAATATCTGGGAGTATGGGATTTTGGGTTTTTGTTTAGTATGTTCGCTAAGATTTTTTCTTTCAATCTTATGCCTACGTATTCCCGTTTACCGAAACAGGGAAATCAGAGCGTTCGTAGTTCCTCCTATTCTATGGGAGGAAATGGGTGTTTTTGGTGTCTTGTTCAAAGCCCAAGACGTGAAGCGAAAGGTGGTTTGTATCTTGTTCAAAGCCCAAGATATGAAGCTGAAGAGTTTATTTGTATCATGTTCAAAGCCCAAGATATGAAGCTAAAAGCTTTTGACTTTAGAGAGAATTTGTCATCTCTAAAGGGGATCTGTTTGTCACAACTGTTGGGTGACTGACTGTAAAGGAGGATTACTTTAACTGGGATACGCGGATCCTAGCAATGCCATAATTTCCTTTATAGGGGGTTTTAACCTGAAGGAGAAGACTTTAACTCAGTGTAGAGCAATGCCATCTTTCCTTAGGAATTTCTCATGCTAAAAGAGGGACAGTGGCATGGATGTAGATGATCCAGAGGCTTGTCGCTTACAGCGATTAAATGGAAGGAGTTGTTGATGTTTGTGTACTATGAACGAGGCACAGCTTTGATGCTGAAAGGTTAATTGGATTAACCAGTGGTTTTCTTATACAAAGCCTAAGAGGAGGCTAATATGTGTCTCGTACAAAGCACGAGAGAGAGACTAAAAGGCTTATGACTCGACGATGGAGTCTTTTGGTATCTCGTATAAAGCCCGAGATGAAGGCTATTTGACTCAACAAGAGAGTTTTTTGTATCTCGTACAAAGCCCGAGATGGAGGCTGTTGTTTGTTTAGCTCGATAAGAACCTTTTTGTATCTCGTACAAAGCCCGAGATGGAGGCGAAAAGGGTGATTGACTCCGCTGGGGAGAATCTTTGTACAAAGCCCAAGAGGAGGCTGTGGTGACTGTTTCATTTGAGTGACAGGTCCAGTATACTGATTTTGAAAGAGAAAATCAGTTCTTATATGAGCAACACTGTACTCAAGGATTTGATTCAAGGATCAGGGTTGTTCCCGTTCTTTAAGGAAGCGGGAAATCCGAAGGGTATTGAGACTGTCCGAGTCTACGGGCTTTCTTCCTATTTAACGAAGGGGTCACTTGAGAATGTCTTTGAGACTCAAGGAGATTAGACTGTCCAAGTCTAAAGTTTTATCTTTTGTACTATGCTTTTGAGAAACAGTAGTAGACTCTTTGAAAGGACTGTTCTATGAAGATAACTAGGTTCTGATCCTATACCTCTAGGAGGTCGTCGGGACAATTTGTACGAAGCCCAAGAGGAGGCTGGAAACTTTTAAGAAGCCGACGGGTCCTTGTACGAAGCCCAAGAGAAGGCTATCATTCCCGGAGGAAGAGATCATTATACGAAGCCTAAGAGGAGGTTATGGATACTTCTAAGAAGCCGTGGGGTCCTTGTACTAAGCCCAAGAGGAGGCGGGGTTGCTTTTAGGAAGCCTGTGGGTCCTTGAATAATGCCCAAGAGGAGGCCGATGCTTTTAAGAAGCTGATGGGTCCCCAAACCCCGAGAAATTCAAGACAGGCTATTCACAAGGAATAGATCAAGCCAGGAAAGTTCGAGAATTTGGAAGAAACTCAAAGATGCCAGTTGTCGCTCCCGGGATTTTCATCCTAGTACAAACGCGAAAGTGGCACCGAAACAGAGTCGCCAGCAATGTGTATTTATCCCATGAGAGGGAAAGGAAACACCGCATAAACCTGAAGGAAGGAAAGAACATGGCCTTGCGACCAAGAGAACTGGATTCGGGAGTCGGTTATGCGAGAGGAAGGTATTAGCACCCCCTCGCGTCCATCGTACCCGATGGGATCCACGCTTGCTTGTCTCTATCAAAGGGTGTAAGGAAAGATGTTGGAAAAGGAATTGAAAGAAAGAAAGGAGAGAGAATGGAAAATGAACGAGAAACAAATGTAGGGAAAATAAAAGAAGTGCTCGCATGGGCCCTACCCCACTGCCTACGTATCTCATCGGGAGCATGAGAATCAGAGCGACGTAGTTCCCCTCACTAGGGATGGATTATTTGTGTTTTTTAAGGAACGACTAACGTTCTAGCTCAGGTGTGGCAGGCTCGCTGGTCCGAGTGCGTTACCATCTTGCAAGAGAACGAGTAGGAGCACGTTCATACGTTGAGAGTGAATGAGGTGAGAAAAGAATTCCCAAAGGAAAGACGTTATTGTTTGTTTTTTGTCTTTTAAGAGTTTTTTCATTTGTTTGCATATGATAGTGTACCTAAATATTAGATATTGGAATGTGTACATTCTCACATTCCAAGATGGAATGAGCAAGAAAGCACACTAAGAGTGAAGAAGACCCCCACACTTAGTTCCAATTGTCAAGGTTCAACCACACTAGCATACTTGTGTTTATTAAGTGTTTTTGTTGATTATGAAATGAAGAAGTGTTTTTTATTATTTGCACCTTCAACAAGTATTGCATTTAAGTCCCTCATACAAGATCAAATGTTTAACACATTGACCCAAGATGGGCTATATGCTATACATTCTAAGATTATAAGAGAAGACCCCTTATAATCTTTTCTTTATATGAAAGGCCTAAATGCAATAAATGCCTACCTTTATTAGATTTTTTTGAGTTTTCTTTAAGATGAGAAGAGAGACTCAAGAGAGAAGAAAGGCAAGATCTATGTGGATTAAGACTCAATCCTAATTGAAGATTAAAGGGAGTGATCCTAATGGTTTGTGAAGTTTCAACCTAAAGTCTAAAGAAAGAATGAATTAAACAATTCACTTCTAAAGTAGAAGATGAATTGTAATTCAAAAAGGGAGAGTGATGAGTTATTAAAAGAAAGCACATAAGTGCTTAACAAAACACAAAAATGGAATTGTAAAAGGTATGAAAGGAAATTTGAATGTGGATTCCTTATCCACACTCAATTGCAACTTACCAAAGCCCCTACATGGTTAGTAAACATGTATAAGAAGTATAAGGGATTAAAGAACATTTAATACACCATAAAACTAAAAAGAATTAGATGAGAAATCAAATCCTAATGTCACAACCAGAATGTACATCATATGGAAAACAAATGGTTATTATCAAGCAAGTCCAAGTGAACAAGCAACAAACATCATCAATGGCATTAGAACATGTTACCACAAGAAAAGGAAGATGAAAGATGAAAAAGAATGATAGAACATGCATAAATGGAACATGTAATCTAAGGATCAGAATTGAAATGAAGTAAAAATGATTCACCAACATCTCACAAGTATTTATGAAGTAAACATCAAGACATTTAAGAAGTGATAGAAGAAGTAGAATTGAAATGGAAGTTCAAAAGAGAACACAAGTACAAACACAACATGTTAAAGGTGCACAAAGTTTAAATAAAAGTCAATATGCAAGGATGACATGTAATATGTACCAATGACCTATAATGTCAAGTTAATAGTTCACAAAGTAGGCAAATGATCATGCAAGTATGTACAAAAGAAATCATGTAAACATGCACAAAGATCACAAGGATATGACATGTTGTAATGCTTCAAATGAAATGTCTTAAACAAAAATCAAATGAGTTCATGAAAATTATTCAAACATGGTATTGAGGTACACAAAACAGAAATGAATCACTTATCAAAGTATCATGTAAAAATTCAAGGCAAAATGATGTCAAACAATGCACTTAGGTCAAGTATGCACACCATACAAAGTAGCACAAAAATGAACACCAAACATGCCATAAACTGGCCTAAAAAAATCAAATAGAAATCATTTAACATACCTCAAGATGATAATGACTCAATGCAAAAAGAAGAGCATCAAAACAATTTTTAATGATCAAGAACAAAATTAAACAAAATCATGTACCACATTAAGAATGCATACAAAAGAAAATCAAAGAAAAATATAGAACAGGGGAAAAAAGGTCATAAAATCAAGAAATAAAATCATGAAAAATTTTCTAAATGTCTTAAGAAGACTCATGAATTTTTGTGGAATTTTATAATGCAATTTGGTATTTTTAAAAATTAAAAAGCAAACGTGTACAAAATAAAAATAAAATAAAGTGAAATGAGGACTGGGGGTGTAAACATAGTAAACTATCAGTTCAAATTAATTGGGCTTTTAAAAGAGGGGTGTGGATAGCAATGATCCAGTCCACATTCAGAACGCAATCCACACTATCAACCATGTACACTCAGTCAACCAAATGTCAAAGCAATAAACGCCATTGGATTAAGTCTAGTCAACCAACCAGTCAAAGTAAACAAGATCAATGCACATGCGTGAAGGACCACACTCCATATCATGTACCACATCACACCACGTTTAAGTGAGTTCAGAAATGATGCACATGACATGCACATGCGTTTTAATGTGCTGGCATGCTTTTGAACCACACGATGAGAAAAAATAGACGGACACGATTAGAAAACACACAAACCCTAGCATTCAAGATCACCGGCCGGAGATGACCTCCGGTCATCTTCTCCGGCCAACAGCCGCCACCTGCAAACTCACATGCTCATGGAAACACACAAATCGTATACCAAATTGAAGTTAAACTTTTGAACATCATGAATCTACCAACAAAATCATCAAACCAATCACATACAGCGAGAAACAAGCATGAACATGTTGCCCTAAATTTTTGGATCTAAGCTTCTAAGAAGCTCTATCAACTAGCCAGAGTTCAAATGCTCCTATTGAGCTCATATCATCAAAATAAGCTAAAAAAACTATAAATCATGCTAGAAAAGTTTGAGAAGATGAAACCTGAAAATGCTACAAACTGGAGTTGAACAGAAAACCAGAGAATCGTGCCTCTTCTTTGAGCTACTCTTGGCCAAATAAAGGCTCGAGAATCTTGAAATCGTGCAGAGAATCACACTGAAAATTCCAATCTCTTGAAACCGAACTTGACTATTTGGATTTGTTTGCTCTTACTCTTGGCTCAGAATGAAACAATGAAGATGATAGAGGCGAAATGTGAAAGAAGATGGCGGAAATGTAGTGAAATCAGAGAGAAAACAAAGAGAGATTGAGAGAAAAAGTTTGAAGTATTGGAGAGGGAAAGTAAAAAATGAAGCTGAAATGGATTTGTGAGGTGAGATTTTGATTTATAGCATGAGTTAGAAATGAACCACAGTGGTTAAGTGAGTTGGTTAAGGTGAGTTATCATGGTTAAAGTGAGTCCACCCTAACTAACTGAGTCAAGTTAGTTAGGGGCGAGTGAGGTTGGTTGGGATGTTATGGTGATGACTCATGGTGTGTTATGGTGAGGCTTAATGGAAAAGAGTGGTGGTGATGCGGTTCTGATGTAGCAGAGCAACTTGTTGGGCAAGTTTCCTTCCATTCTCATGTAGTAAGTGAGGCACGTGCAACTCAAGTTTGTAAGGGGATGTTGGTTTAAATGAGGAAAAGAATGAAGAGTGATGCATAAAGCATGTGTGCAAACTGATATGGATTCAACAACATTGTTATTATTTGGTTTTGTGACAGTTTGGAACATGGAGTTTTGGGGATGGAATTCTCACACACTAATGCATGGAATCATGAGCATTTGGGGTCATTGGAACGAGGAGATATCATAGAACAACATTGGTGTTGGACTTGAGTTGAAATGAGGTGTGCAAGAGGCTTGAAAATAGCTGTAAACATCAAAGTTTGGGGATTGTGTGGTAGGCGTGTGAAGCAGGTCATGTCATGGCAGTGGAATGCATGAAACTTCAGCCTAATCAACCTAACTTAAGACCAAGATTTCTCCCTCATAAATTGATCAAATGGAATTTTGTCCAACATGAAACTTGAAGAGGACATTACAAGGAACATTTTTCATGTTGAAAAGTTTTCCCTTTGAGGCCTTTAACTATGAGAAAAATGAGTGGACATTTGGCTCACCAACTGTTTGAGAAAATGACTGCGCGCGTGCCCTGAAAATCCTGGCATGACCTAGTTTTTAACCTACTTTGCTCCAACTTTGATCAATCATATCTCACTCAATTTTTATCCAATAGAGATATTCCACATATGGATTTGAAGCTTAAAACAAGATCTTTTGTTGTGGCTGAGTGGAATTTTCATTTGGTGCTTCAATTTTAAATGGCCTTGGTTCAAACTCTGATGCAAAATGGCCAAAACTTGCTATTTTTAGTAACCCTGCTTCTTCCAAAAATGGCAACTTTCCACCTCTTGATTTTTTCATGATTCCTTTGGAGTTTCTTGACCAAATTTTGTACATTGGACACATATAACATGAATTTTATGGACTTGGCCTCAAAAAGTCAAGAGTTGACTTTTTCCTCTGATTATTTGACTTGCCCCCAAATTTCCTGATTTTTGATATTTCTTCCAATTGAACCACTTCTAAAACCAATTGAGAGGCAATTTTCCATACGCATACACTTAAGAACATGTAGAACACCATGACATCAAGTTTTGTCCAAGAAATCAAAGATTCCCTGATTTAATAGGAAACCCTAGTTTTGGTGCCTACCTCCTAGGAGAAAAATGTGCAGTCTTCAATTTCAAATTCCTCAGAGTATGTTGTGTATCCTCTTAAAGGATGATGAGATATGCCATTTGAGGATGATTTTGGATCAATGGGCTACTCTTTTGAGGGTTTTCCTTCAATTTTTGAACCTCTTGCATAGTGAAAGATGTAGTGCTTCAATCTCCCATTGAATCTCTCATCCTTGAGGTTGTGGATGATCCATTGAGATAGTATGAGACATGAAAGACCTCTTGGCTTGCCTTGAGGAAACTTGATTGACCTTTTTGTGCTTTGAATGATCCCTTGATTGACCACCTTCCACCTGATCACATGCCCTGATGGTAAGAAGGATGTTATGCTTCATTTTTCTATGTTAAATGCAATGCAATGCTAATGAGGTGGATATGATATGATAAATGATGATGCCATGCTATGATGACAAAGAGGGAGAGCAAATTTTGGGGTATTACACCATTCACGGAGAATACATTCATCTCTGGGAGTAGAGTTTCTTGACAATTCCTAATGAGGACAGCCGAAGAGAAGACTGTATCTGGTGATCCTATTGGGGATCTAGTTGTTTATTTCTACGAATAAATGAAACGGCGTCACCTAGTTATAGACGTAGTTGCCGGGGAAACTCGAAATATCTATACTATTATTACACAGTTGATATGAGTTTATGAAATAAGACTTACAGTGAAACAGCCCCACAATACAGTTATATGTATATGAAAGCGGTAAATGAAAGCAATAAACACTTACTCGGTTGTAGAGCTTCCATGCTGTTTGGTTAGTTGTTCAACAAAGAAAGATTGAAAACAACAATATATTTCAAAATCAAAGGAGAAAGTGTTTTGAAAAAGAAAGATTTGGGGCTTACAGCTCAAGGAGAGGCCCAGGTTTTATCAGTGATCGCACTGTTGTTTTTGTACAGAGGGACTTATACAAGTGACTGAGGCCCAAAAAAAGGTTTTTTGTACAAAGGTTTTCCTTTTAACGCAGAGGGACTTATACAATAAGTGAGGCCCAAAATTGTTTTGGTTAAAAGGGGGTTGGGTCTTACACTCTATTAGAGGCCCAAAAGTTTTGAATGGGTCTTATAGCTCGAGGAGAGGCCCAAAAGGTTATTTTTTCAACTGGCGACGATCGCGCCGTTTTTTTTACGGTATCGGGACTTATACAATACACTGAGGCCCAAAAATGAGTTGGTCAAAAAGGATTGGGTCTTACACTCTATTAGAGGCCTAAATGAGTTTTAAGAAAAGAAATGGGCCTTACTACTCGAGGGTAGGCCCAAAGTTTGTTTTTCAACGGACGATGATCGCGTCGAACTTTTTGACGGTATCGGGACTTATACAATGCACTGAGGCCCAAAAATGATTGGTAAAAAAAAAGTATTGGGTCTTACACTCTATTAGAGGCCCAAATGTGTTTGACAATGATTTGTTTGAGTGAAAATCAAAGAAACCCTAATTTTATTCTTTAAAATTAAATATTTAAAGAAAATCAATGACAAATACCAAATAGGTTTGAATATACCACTTGTGATTTTGTTAAAGGTTTGAAAAATGAGGTATAAATCACAAGAGATATTAAAACTCATTTGGTCTTGATTCTTCAAGATGGATATTCATTTTAAAATGTTTAAAAACAAATAAAATAAATTTATTCACAAAAATACTAATTATATTAAACAAATAATATAAACTCAATTTTTATGTGGAATAAAATATTTCAACATTTTTGTGATTTTTAGCAAAAAGAACCAATAAAAAATAATTAAAATTGAAAGAGTTATTAATTTTCCAATTAATTAATAAACCATGAAAATATTGGAAAAAATGGCAAAATATGAAAAAACACAAAATGGCATAGGTGGGGTTTGAACCCAAGACCTCAAGGTTACAAGGCGCGCGCCTTACCACTGGGGTGGTGATACATCCATTGTTTGAAACAAAACAACAAATATACAAGTCATGCCTTGGTTTTAGGCCTGGCCCAAGGCAAGCTTTGGCAAGTTTTGGCTCAGAAACGTGAAGGTCATAACTTTCTCAATTCTTAATGGTTTGAGACAAAATTTATATGCATCTAGACCAGAATTTCATAAGGAATCCAATGGTGGTGGTAGTTTTTTCAGATCACACTCCCTCCTCAAAACCCGATAGTGGTTTTGAAAATGACCTATAATTGCATTTTCTATGCTACAACTTGGTATAAGCATGTATTACATGGTGAATTAGCTCAAACACAACATATACAACATGTATGAGATGTTTATAATCAGTGGACTTCAAAGCATTGCATGATTCAAAGATTCCAAGTTGTGAGGCTTACCTCTTTTTTTGAGATTTTGGAGCTTTTGTGCAATCTATCAAACCTCTTGTTCCAGAAATGATTTGATGCTTTAGACACACTCAAATGATCCCTTAGAAGCTTTTAGGATGATTGGAATTGACTAGTACCTGCAAAAACACAAACAGTCCCTTTCTTGCAAAAGGGGTTAAAAGTGACCAAAATAGCAACTCTCTCAAATGGTGTTCCAGATGGGGGGAACCATTTGGGACAGTTCAAGGATGATATTTGGAGTGTGTTTGAGGTTTTATCTGGTTTGGAAAATGACTGAATCAAGACATGGCTTGAAAAATGCAAAAAAGCCTATTTTGAGGTTTTGAGAGGTGACTTTGTGATTTTGTGATTACAGGTCACTTGTGATAGTTTGCACAGCTTACATATGATATATATGAGGTGTGTGTGTAATTGATTGTGATGGAAAAGCTCTTAAGCTCAAAAACTCAAAGTTGCCTTGCTAAAGAGGGCATTTTTGCCAAGAGAAAGAGGTTTTGAGGAAAGCATCTGTTTGATGGCTTTGGTGTACTCAAACTGATCACAATTGAGCTCTATTTATAGTAGAGCAAGTTTGTTTTGGGATCCACAGTGAATGGCAACTACAGCAGAGGTTTGTCCAATGTTGTCCAATGGAAATCCAAGTCTCCTCTAGCCATTGACTAGAGGTTAGGGCACAGGGCTGTGGTTCCCTTGGTCTTGGATAAGTCTTGACTGAATTCAGTTGAGAATGGCTCAGTCCATGCCACCTTGATGCTTCCATTGAATGCTCCAATCCAAAATTGAAGTCTTGTCCCTATTTTGGCAATTCTAGGTTCAACATGCTATTTCTTGTTCCAAAGACTTTGGAGGCTTGGCTCAGTGATTGTCCCCTTTAGATTCAATCCTCAGATGTGTCCAAGTGGATAGGAGCATTTGGATTTGGCTGATTTTGGCAAATCTAGCAAAAATACAAATTCTGCCTTGCCTTGGCAGATTTCAGCAAGGCAACTTTCCAATGTCATATCTCATGGCTCAAATTGAATTTGGTAATGTTCTTGGCCATTTTGGAAAGCCCTTACATGATACAACAACTGTTTGAACATGTTTTATTTTGATCTCTTTTGAATCCAAGTGAAAAATCCCCCTACATTTGGCAAAAAGTAGGGTAAAATCTGACTTAGTGAAATTTTCACCAAGTGTTGGAACAAAGTGACTTTTCTTGATTTTGATCACTCCATAACTCAAAATCCATGAGGAATTTGGACATAGGTCAGTATGAAGCTTTTGTAGAGGGCAATGAGATCTACAAATAAAGCTTTGAATGGGGTACAGTGGCCTTGTGGTTTAGGAGTTATGGTCCTCCAAAGTTGGCACATTAGTGTAACTTTTTCCATAACTTAGAAATTTTTCTAAGATTTTATGGTTACCCCTTTTACAAGTTATCCCACCATCTTTGATTTTTCTTGATGAATGATGATTCAAATCATACATTAACACCATTTTAGGGTTAAAAATCCATTTTGGTGAAAAATCTCAAAAAGTCAAAGTTGACTTTTGTGCACAATTGACTTTTTATCAGATGAATTCCAAACTGTGCAATTCTTCAGGAAATCATGTCCTTGACCTAAATCAAACTTGATGGACATGTTACATGGGTGTCATAGGGTATATTGAATCATGTCTTAGGGCTTGGGAGCATGCCCTGGTCAAAAGTCAAAGTTACAGTTGACTTTTCCCGCGAAACCCTAATTGTGGTGCAGATGAAATTGAAACTTGTTGCTCAAGCTTCTTGGATTAATCCATTGTTCCAATGGATCAATATGGCATATTGGAGACCCCCAAATCTACTCTTGAGGTCTTGATTCATGATTTGCCCTAAAAGTCAACTTAGGGGTGAATTAGGTCAAGAAACCCTAATTCCTGATTTTTGATGAATGCATCCCCTGAGGCAAAATTGACTTGATGATTGGGTCCATGAGGTTCCATGGAGTATATTAGGTTGTGTTTTGGATCCTTGGCTCATGCCCATAGGAAAATTTCCATCTGGAGGATTAAGCACAAGGCTGCTCCCTTCTAGGTGGATCAAGTCTCAAGATCGATAGTGTCACCAAATTAGGGTTTTGGTCGACCAGGGCCTCCAGATGGAAATTTTTCATCTGGGCACAAGCCAATGATCCAAAACATAACCTAATATACTCCATGGAACCTCATGGACCCAATCATCAAGTCAATTTGACCTCAAGGGATGCATACGTCAAAAATCAGGAATTAGGGTTTCTTGACCTAATTCACCCCTAAGTTGACTTTTGGGACAAATCATGAACCAAGACCTCAAGGCATGATTTGAGGGTCTCTAATATATCATATTGATCCATTTGGAACAATGGATTAATCCAAGAAGTTTGAGCAACAAGTCTCAATTTCATCTGCACCACAATTAGGGTTTCGCGGGAAAAGTCAACTGTAACTTTGACTTTTGACCTGGACATGCTCCCAAGCCCTAGGACATGAATCAATATACCCTATGACACCCATGGAACATGTCCATCAAGTTTGATTTAGGTCAAGGACATGATTTCCTAAAGAATTGCACAGTTTGGAATTCATCTGATAAAAAGTCAACTGTGCACAAAAGTCAACTTTGACTTTTTGAGATTTTTCACCAAAATGGATTTTTAACCCTAAAATGATGTTAATGTATGATTTGAATCATCATTCATCAAGAAAAATTAAAGAAAGTGGGATAACTTGTAAAAGGGGTAACCATAAAAACTTAGAAAATTTTCTAAGTTATGGAAAAAGTGACACTAATGTGCCAACTTTGGAGGACCATAACTCCTAAACCACAAGGCCATTGTTCCCCATTCAAATATTGATTTGTAGATCACATTGCAGTCTACAAAAGCTTCATACTGACCTATGTCCAAATTCCTCATGGATTTTGAGTTATGGAGTGATCAAAATCAAGAAAACTCACTTTGTTCCAACACAGTGAAAATTTCACTAAATCAGATTGTGCCTTACTTTTTTCCAAATGTAGGGGGATTTTTCACTTGGATTCAAAAGAGATCAAAACCAAACATGTTCAAAGAGTTGTTGTATCATGTAAGGGCTTTCCAAAATGGCCAAGTACATTACCAAATTCAATTTGAGTCATGAGATATGACATTGGCAAGTTGCCTTGTTGAAATCTGTCAAGGCAAGTTAGATTTTACACTTTTGGTCGATTTGCCAAAATCAGGCAAATCCAAATGCTCCTATCCACTTGGACACATCTGAGGATTGAATCTAAAGGGGACAATCACTGAGCCAAGCCTCCAAAGTCTTTGGAACAAGAAATAGCATGTTGAACCTAGAATTGCCAAAATAGGGACAAGACTCCAATTTTGGATTGGAGCATTCAATGGAAGCATTAAGGTGGCATGGACTGCGTCATTTGCAACTGAATTCAGTCAAGACTTATCCAAGACCAAGGGAACGAGCAGCCTGTGCCCTAACCTCTAGTCAATGGCTAGAGGAGACTTGGATTTTCATTGGCCAACAATGGCCAAACCTCTGTTGCAGTTTCCATTCACTGTGGATCCCAAAACAAACTTGCTCTACTATAAATAGAGCTCAATTATGATCAGTTTGAGTACACCAAAGCCGTCAAACAGATGTTTTCCTCAAAATCTCTTCTTTCACTCCAATTTTGCCTTCTAAGGCAAGTCACTGTCGGGTTTTGAGTTTGAGAGCTTTTCCAATCAAACCAATCACACACACACACACCTCACATACATCATATAGAAGTGATCCAAATACTCACATAACATCTGGAACACTGATTTCACAAAATCACCAGCCAATTGCTCAAGTTCTTGACAGATTTGTAGTTGGGGTACCATCTCAAGTTCCAGATCATTTCAATCCATTCCAAGCATTCAGACACACTCCATGGCACCTAGGGAAGCTATCCTGATCATTGGAACCTAGCTGTAACACCTCCAACACAAATCACGATCACCAGCTGCAAGTGGTAAGCATGAGCTCTTCTAACTCTATGATCCATGCAATTTTTGCTGCACAATAATTTGGCCATATGTTCATAATCATGCATGGAATGTTTCCCCTCAATTAACTGCATTGTTTGAATCGTGTATCAAAAATCCTAGCCTTCATGCAGAAATTAGGGTTCTTGAGGATTTTTCGTGATTTCTTGTTTTATGCTTAATTTAAATGAAATTAATTGTCATAGACATGATCGTGAGGTTGAAACGAGTTGATTGGTATGTGGATTGCATGATATAATCAAGTATTCAGTGAGATTGGAGAGAAAATGCAAATCAGCCAAACCCAGAACACGCGCGTGTTCTTCAGCTGTTCTTGGCGCCATTTTTTGAAAATTCAAATATTTGAATTTTGTGATTTTATTTAATTGATTCAAAAATTAATTTCTCTCCGAGTTTTAATGATTTTGAGTTGATTCTTTTTTTAATAATTCACAAAATGTTAAAATATTTTATTTTCCCAAAAAATCCCAAAAATATTATTTATTTTGTATAATTGATATTTTTGCAAAGAATTAAAGTTTTAATTATTTTTAACATTTAAAATATTTTTTCCACCTTGATTTTGCAAATTTTAATGCCTTCTAATTATTTTGTAGGTCAATACTTAATTTTTGAAGCATTAATCCAAGATCACAATTTGTTTTCCATATGTTAAACAATTTTGATCATTTTAATTGAATTTTTATTCAATTAAATACATTTTTGAAAACAAATTAGGGTTTTGGATTAATTCAACCCTCATAAATCATTTTCAAACACTTTGGGCCTCTAATAGAGTGTAAGACCCAATCCTTTTTTGACCAAATCATTTTTGGGCCTCAGTGTATTGTATAAGTCCCGATACCGTCAAAAACAAACGGCGCGATCGTCGCCTTTTCAAAACAAAAAACCTTGGGCCTACCCTCGAGTAGTAAGACCCATTTCTTTTCTTAAAAACTCTTGGGCCTCTAATAGAGTGTAAGACCCAACCCCCCTTGTACAAACCATTTTGGGCCTCACTTATTGTATAAGTCCCTCTGTACAAGTAAACGGCGCGATCGTCGCCTTTTAAAAAATCAACTGGGCCTCTCCTCGAGCTATAAGACCCATTCAAAACTCTTGGGCCTCTAATAGAGTGTAAGACCCAACCCCCTTTTAACCAAAACAATTGTGGGCCTCACTTATTGTATAAGTCCCTCTGCGTTAAAAAAAAACCTCGACGCAGAGTGATCCATTTCCTTCGAGTAGTATGACCCATTTCCTTTCTTAAAACTCTTTGGGCCTCTTTAGAGAGTGTAAGACCCATCCCTTTGTACAGAAAATAATTTTTGGGCCTCAGTCACTTGTATAAGTCCCTCTGTACAAATTCAAACAGTGCGCTCACTAATAAAACCCTGGGCCTCTCCTTGAGCTGTAAGCCCCAAATCTTTCTTTTTCAAAGCACTTTCTCCTTTGATTTTGAAATGTACTATTGTTTTCAATCTTTCTTTGTTGAACAACTAACCAAACAGTATGGAAGCTCTACAACCGAGTAAGTGTTTATACGCTTTCATTTACCGCTTTCGTATACATATAACTGTATTGTGGGGCTGTTTCGCTGTAAGTCTTCTTTCATAAACTCATATAAACTGTGTAATAATAGTATAGATATTTCGAGTTTCCCCGGCATCTACGTCTAGAACTAGGTGACGCCGTTTCATGTATTCGTAGAAATAGACAACTAGATCCCCAATAGGATCACCAGATACAGTCTTCTCTTCGGTTGTCCTTATTAGGAATTGTCAAGAAACTCTACTCCCAGAGATGAATGTATTCTCCGTGAATGGCATCTTTGAGTTTCTTCCAAATTCTCGAACTTTCCTGGCTTGATCTATTCTCTGTGAATAGCCTGTCTTGAATTTCTCGGGGTTTGGGGACCCACGAACTTCTTAAAAGCATCGGCCTCCTCTTGGGCATCGTACAAGGACCCACAGGCTTCCTGAAAGCAACCCCGCCTCCTCTTGGGCTTATTACATGGACCCGCCGGCTTCTTAGAAGTATTCACAGCCTGCTCTTAGGCTTCGTATAATGATCTCTTCCTCCGGGAATGATAGCCTCCTCTTGGGCTTCGTACAAGGACCCGTCGGCTTCTTAAAAGTTTCCAGCCTCCTCTTGGGCTTCGTACAAATTGTCCCGAAGACGTCCTAGAGGTATAAGAACAGAACTTAGTCATCTGCATAAAACAGTCCTTTCAAAGAGTCTAATACTGTTTCTCAAAGCATAGTACAAAAGATAAAACTCTAGACACGAACAGTCTAATATCCTTGAGTCTCAAAGACATTCTCAAGTGACCCCTTCGTTAAATAGGAAGGAAACCCATAGACTCGGACAGTCTCAATACCCCTTTGGATTTCCCGTTTCCTCAAAGAAAAGGAAATATCCTTGGTCCTTGAATCAAATCCTTGAGTACAGTGTTACTCATATAAGAACTGATTTTCTCTTTAAATCAGTATACTAGACCTGTCACTCAACTGAAACAGCAACAATAGCCTCCTCTTGGGCTTTGTACAATGATCCTCCCCAACGGAGTCAAACAAAGTTTAGCCTCTCTCCCGGGCTTTGTACGAGACACATAAGAGACTCCCTCGTTGAGTCAATCACCCCTTCCGCCTCCATCTCGGGCTTTATACGAGATACAAAAAGGTTCTTATTGAGCCAAACAAACCTTTAGCCTCTATCTCGGGCTTTGTACAAGATACAAAAACTCTCTTGTTGAGTATAAAAGATCCTCTTGCAGGATCAACCCCTTTTAGTCTCTCTCTCAGGCTTTGTACGAGACACACAAAAACACCCTCTTGTTGGGCCGATAGCCTCCTCTTAGGCTTTGTATAAGAAAACCACTGGTTGATCCAGTCAACCTTTTAGCATCAAAATTGTGCCTCGTTCACAGTACACAAACATCAACAACTCCTTCCCCTTCATCTAATTGCTGTAAGCGGCAAGCCTCTGGATCATTTACATCCATGCCACTGTCCCTCTTTTAGCATGAGAAATTCCTAAGGAAAGATAGCATTGCTCTACACTGAGTTAAAGTCTTCTCCGTCAGGTTAAAATCCCCTATAAAGGAAATTATGGCATTGCAGGATTCACACATCCCGGTTAAAGTAATTCTCCATTATAAACAGTTGTGACATACAACCCCCCCCCCCCTTTAGAGATGACAAATTCTCTCTAAAGTCAACACTTTTAGCTTCACATCTTGGGCTTTGAACAAGATACAAATAGACTCTTTAGCTTCACATCTTGGGCTTTGAACAAGATATAAACCACCTTTCGCTTCACGTCTTGGGCTTTGAACAAGACACCAAAAACACCCATTTCCTCCCATAGAATAGGAGGAACTACGAAAGCTCTGATTTCCCTGTTTAGGTAAACGGGAATACGTAGGCATAAGATTGAAAGAAAAATCTTAGCGAGCACACTAAACAAAAACCCAAAATCCCATTCTCTCACATATCTATCAAGAAGCATCCGTCCTAACATCTTAACATCCCACCAATCGACCGACACCACTTTTAAAAAAATACACCCAATAGAGACCCTGAATCTTTGTAGCATCTGTAACCTAACAGACCGCTGTTTAACCTCAGTTTGCAAGCAGGGTTAATTTGAGACATCTATTTCCCTTCCTTCATCAGCTTTAATAGGATGAAAAATGAATCAAGCTGTAGATACCAAAGAGCGATAGCGCTTCGCAACCGCGTCCAAAATCGCTCGCTACAGAAAAATGGCGACTCCACTGGGGACATCTGTCATTAGGATCTATCTCACCTTTGTAGCGAGATCTTGTTCTCTTCCCATCTATTAGGTAGAAACTTTATAAGTAGCGCCCACCGTGGGGCTCTTCTAACCTTTTTTCTCTTCTCTTGTGTGAAAACCACAGATTGGGGCTTCCGCCGGGGAACCCATTTTCTGTCAGGAACTTAGGATTCATAGCTTTAAAGGTCTAGGATGATTAGGATAAATATATATACTGCTTTTCCTAATTGATATATGTGTTTATTTTTCTGCTAATGGGAATGCGTGTGATGTCGCATGTGGAAAGATTGAGTATACACTTAAGATAAGTGATGGCGACGAGGTTGACCATCAACCTCAGTGGAGGCTGACCAATGCAACCCATTCCCTCTCTTAGGCAATAGGCCGATTGTGATGTCTGAGAAGCTGAGGAGCCAAACCCTTTTGTAGTGCGGAAGCTATCAGAAATAGTTGTCACGCGATACTACCCTCATTTGAGGCTGGTGATCTATTCTCGGTGAATGGCACTTACTCTAAGATTGCTCTACAACTCGCTGGCGATCCGCTTGTTGTTTTGCTTTCCTGGGAGGAGCTGATGATAATGAGTACAGGTACAAAAATCACCCTAGTATAAACCTTTGGGGATGGGTAGAGCCTTGACTTCATGACAACGACCCTTTGACCCCATTTTTTTTCTATGTTTTTGTGTGCTGCATTCATGCATTCATTTAAAAAACATTAAAACATTCAAAAAATTTCTCTTCTAGTCTCTCTGTTTTTCAAAATAAACTAAGACTGTGATTGCAAATATCAGAGAAAAGGATTACGCTAATGGATTTCGGTAGAAGGAGGACTCATAAGTACACCTTCAAGATTCCAAAACTAGAAGATTTGAGAGGTTTGGCGAGGATGATCATAAACCAAGAGGCCTTCAGAGCCAAGTACGGAGGTCTGCTACCTTTGTTAAGGGTCCATGTGATTGAGGGAATCATGGACGCGCTCGTTCAATTCTACGATCCAGTTTATCACTGCTTCACATTCCCGGATTACCAGCTCGCACCAACACTGGAGGAGTATTCTCATCTGATTGATTTACATATCACTGATCGAGCTCCATTTTCTGGACTGGAAGAAATTCCAAAGAATCAGACCATTGTAAGAGCAATTCATTTGGACGAGTTAGAAGTCAGGATTCACATGACTACCAAGGGTGACATACAAGGTTTGCCAGCCCAGTTTCTGACAAAGAAAGCTCTGTACTTCGCTAGTATAGGGAACGAGACTGCTTTTGAAAGCATCTTTGTTTTACTCACCTACGGATTATTTTTGTTGCCCAACATTAATAACTTCGTCGATATCAACGCTATTAAGGTTTTTCTCATTGGAAACCCTGTACCGACTTTGCTCGTAGATGCGTATCATTCTGTACACTTGGGGAATTTGTACAGTGGAGGGGAGATCACGTGCTGTGTACCTCTGCTTTACAAATGGTTTATCTCCCATTTTCCCAAGTCTGCTGCTTTTTGGGATCATAAGAGTGCCTTACGTTGGTCGCAGAAGATCATGTCCCTTACCAACTCTGATATAGATTGGTGTAATAGATCTATGATGGAATCAGAATCATTGACCGTTGTGGAAACTTCCCCAACGTAGCCCTTATAGGAACTAAGGGAGGAATCAACTATCATCCGATATTGGTTCGCCGTCAGTTTGGATACCCGATGAGGCATGTTCCGCTTAATGCTCATCTGGAAGGTCTTTTCTTCAAGGAAGGAGAAAGTGATAGAGCACTAAAGACAGAAATAGTGCATGCTTGGAAACACGTTTATAAGAAAGGACGGGAGTCTCTAGGAAAACCGGACTGTGTCTCGGTGGAGCATTATCTCCACTGGGTGCAAACTAGAGCTCTCAAGCTAAAGATGCCTTATCCGCGGCACGAAATTCTTCCGCCAAAGGAATCTGTCATGTATTTCATGACGGAAACAGAAAAGCTTCAGGTTACTCTCAACAAAGTTCAACGGGAGAGGAGGTCTTGGAAGAACAAATACCGCACCCTCGATGTGGAGTGTATCAAAATACAGCAACTGCTGAAAGATAAGGACGCTCTGATTGAAATTTTGGAGCAACATGCTGTGGATAATCATGATGACCAAAGGAATTTGCTCTCTCCTTTCACCTGTCAAAGGAATGACAACCCGACAACGGCTCAAGAACCCCGGTCAAAGAAAAGGAAGATACCAGAATCAGCACCCGATTTCTCTTCAGAGAGGACTCGGGACCCAGTAGCTTAGGTTTCTGTTTCTGCACCTTGTAATCTACTGTATTTCCATTTTTGTAATCCTTTGAATTTCAATAAAAAGGGGTTTCCCCACCGTTTGATATTTGGAATCTAATTGTCGAAGTTTATTTTGATTAAACCAAAAAACAATTAATATAATCATTGCATTCATCATTCTCACATCGCGTATTCTTCTTACCTACGAATCTCACATTTGTGTCTCGATTCTAGAGTCAAATGTCTCATTCGTACAATACTCGGGGCAATCGTCAGAAAAAGATGGATGATCTTGAGGAAGAAAACAGAGAGTTGAAGGAAGAGATCGACGCTCTGAGAGAGGATATGAGAAAGCTTCGTAACGACATGCAAGCCATGGCAGAAGATCAGCTACAAAGGACTGTGATCTCAGAGATCACCTCAGCACCCATAGTGGAGAAGTTTGATCCTAGATATCAAATGCCAAAAGATCATCCTTGGGGCATGCCTACAAACTATATCCCAGAAGGATATGTTCTGCCGATCACTGAAGATCATGGAATCATAACAGATGCCGCTGGTCCTGAAGGTTACAAACTTCGGGAAAGCGAAGATGCCAGAGGCATATTGAAGACTCCTGAAGGTTACAAACTTCGGGAAATGCCAAAATTCACCGTCGTAGTCATGGTACCACCCCCTGTGGTGCACACTGTCCCGGAAGGACAAATTCCACCGATACCTTCTGGTAAAAAGGAAACTATGTTTAACCGAATGGATGAATTCCAGGAACAGTTCTTGAAAATGCAGAAGGAGCTGCAAGCCATTCGCGGTCAGGATCTATTTGGAAAGGACGCCGCAGACCTCTGCTTGGTCCCCAATGTGAAAGTCCCGCACAAGTTCCAAGTGCCCGACTTTGAAAAGTACAAGGGTAACTCTTGCCCTCAAAGCCATCTGGTGATGTACGCTCGGCGAATGTCAGCTCAGACGGAGAATCAGGACCTACTGATTCACTACTTTCAGGATTGTTTAACCGGTGCTGCCTTAAAATGCTACATGGGTTTAAACCGTGCCACGATCAAGACTTTTAGAGATCTTGGTACTGCCTTTGTCCAACAATACAAATACAATTTGGACATGGCACCCGACAGAGATCAACTCAGATCGATGTCACAAAAGGACAAGGAAACCTTTAAGGAGGATGCTTAAAGGTGGCGTGAAATTGCCGCTCAAATTTGTCCACCTCTTGAGGAAAAAGAGATGACAAAGATCTTCTTAAAGACCTTAAGCTCATTTTACTATGACCGAATGGTTGCCAGTGCACCCAGTGATTTCACCTAGATGGTGGGCATGGGAGTTCGTCTTGAGGAAGCCGTCCGAGAAGGACGTTTGGAAAAAGACGCTGGATCATCGAGCAGTACAAAATGATACGGTAGTGCTCTCCCTAAGAAAAAAGAGCAAGATATTGGGAATATCTCTCTCGGAAAGCAAAGGCGACGTTATCAACCGGTAGCAGCTGTAACTCCTGCTATCAGCCCTGCGCCTATTCCTACGTATCAACCTCAGGTTACGCAGAGCCAACCTGATCAGCAAAGGACACAACAGCCTCTTCAGCAGGCTCGTCCTCCATATAATAACAACCGTACAACACGACCATCAGGGTTTGATTCTATACCCATGTTGTACGCAAAACTATTTCCATTACTACTGGCTAAGGGGCACATTCAGACTAAGTCTCCTCTTACAGTACCGGAAAATCCGCCTTTTTGGTTTAAGGTGGATCAAACTTGCCCTTATCATCAAGGAGGATCAGGGCATAACATAGGGAATTGTCTCAATTTCAAATCTGACTTCCAAAAGCTTGTTAGGAGCGGGCTCTTATCTTTCAAGGATACGAATCCCAATGTTCTCACAAACCCGCTGCCTCAACTCGAGAAGGCTGCCGTCAACCTAATAGAAGGAGAGACTAATAATGTCTATCAAATCCACAATGTACTCTTGTTGAAAACCAATCTGGTCAAGATGCATTGTAGACAGAGTGGATATGGCCATGTGCCACCTCATAACTATCACCAGTGTGATATTTGCTCTAAAGACAACCAGGGATGTTCTGTGGTGCAAGCAGCTCTACAGGAACAAATGGATCTCGGATGGATCCAAGAGCACCGAGTTCGTGGACTTAACATGGTCTATACGAACTCCAACGTCGTTCAGAACCACGACATCTGTGCAATGAATGTCAATTTGGTGGTGATGCACTCAAGGCAAAGCCAGTATCATAATCTGCCGTGACACGATTATAGTTTCTGTCTGACTTGCTCGGTAAACAAACAGGGATGCTCTTTCATACAGGAGGCCCTCCAGCGTCAGATGGATCTAAGACTACCATGATAAGAACCCTTATCAGATCAACATGGTTCAGATCTTTGATATTCGCGTGATGAATACCAACTTGGTAGAGTTACATGCTGAGCAGGTCCGACTCGGATTCTTAATATAACACGACTATCAAAGTTGTAAAGCGGGTTGTGAAAACGATCGAGGTTGTACCCTTGTCCAGGAGGCACTTCAGCACTTGTTAAATCACTGGTGGATGCCAATCTATATGGATGAAGATACTCAGCAGATTAGTATCAATAACAGGAATTCCACTCGGCATCAAATTCAGGATATCCGACTTGTAGAAGCTAACCTAGTGAGGTTACATTGTATTCAAAGTGGGCGTGGCCAGTGCCACCACACAATTATGACTGTTGTAGCGTCTGTTCGGAAAGTAACCAAGGGTGTTACCTTGTGAGAGCAGCTCTTCAGGGTCAGGTGGATCGTGGAGAGATTAGCCCATATCCGGGTTCTGGACCCATCAACTGGACGCCGAACTACCTTGCCAATCAAGTCGAGGATGTTGTCACAATCTCTGGCCGTCACCAGACCAGGGATGTTTTTGCCATCATCCCTCTACTTGACGAATCTAGAATTCCTAACCGGGAACGGATTGAGATTACTTATGATGGTCAGAAAAATCAGAAGGTTCCCATAGTCATCTATTTGTCGGGACCACTACCGTATGAATCAATAAGGCTATCCCTTACAAATATGGTGCAACGACAATTAAAAATGGAAAGGAAATTCCATTACCCTCCATCGTGAATATTACAGACATCAGTCGTGTAACACGGAGCGGTCGAATCTTCAACCGAGGAGTTGGAGAACCTAACAAGGAAAAGGAACTTCAGACAGAAGCTCCCGATCCATCAGTCGGTCAATCCAGTAATCCCGACCTTTCAAAAAATAATGATGAGATGTTGAAGCTCATCCAAAGGAGTGAATATAACATTGTTGATCAGCTGTTACAGACTCCTTCAAAAATCTCTGTGTTATCACTGTTACTCAGTTCAGAAGCGCATAGGGAGGCTTTACAAAAAGTCTTGGAGCAAGCCTTTGTGGAACAAGATGTAACAATCAGAAAGTTCGATAGCATTGTCTCTAACATCACTTCCTGCAATAATTTTGGATTTAGTGATGAAGAATTACCCGAAGAGGGTCGCCGTCATAACATGGCGCTCAACATTACAGTTAACTGCCAGGATGATGCTTTAGCCAGCGTACTGGTAGACACAGGGCCAGCCCTGAATGTTATGCCGAAGTCCACTTTGATGCAATTATCATTCAAAGGCCCTCCGATGAGAACCAGCGAAGTCATCGTCAAAGCGTTCGACGGATCCAGAAAAACAGTTATCGGCGAAGTTGATCTTCCCATAACTATCGGTCCTCACACTTTCCAAGTCACTTTCCAGGTCATGGACATCCGGGCAACATACAGTTGTTTATTAGGAAGACCTTGGATACATCAGGCTGGAGCGGTCACTTCGACCCTCCACAAAAAGCTAAAGTTCGTTCAGAACGATCAACTTGTCACAGTCTGTGGAGAACAGGCCTTGCTCGTGAGTAACTTATCATCATCTGCTTGTGTAGAACCCGAGGAGGTTATTGGAATGCAGTTCCAAGCACTGTCGGTGGTCAAGGACAATCAATCCCAAGGAGGAACCTCAATTTCCTCATACAACGATGCTATCAAAGCGGTCGAGAGTACCGATACAACAGGATGGGGACAACTTGTCATCTCTATTGACAATAAAACAAAGAAGGGTCTTGGTTTTTCTGCAACCTGTACCCAGACAGCTGCTAACGATGAAAGTCTTCATCCCCTTCAAAACTTCTTCCACAGTGGAGGTTTCCTTCACCCAGTGTCTCAGGAAGTACACCCTATCAATGAGGAGGATCCCTCTGACCCAGATATGGAATGGAAGTCCTACCTCAACGAGGACGGTTATATGTCTCAGGAAGTGGTGCCTACGCCATTTTGCTATCCCGCACAGAGTCCGAGATTTATACCACGGTTAGATGTCGAAATGATATACGGAGGTTGTGATCCGGAAGGATGTCGTGCTCCGCCAAATTCATTAGAGGAGGACACTCTGATGAAAGATAATTTTGACCACAAGTATTATTGCCCAATGAATGGTCTGCCAATGTGGCAACCTTATCCAGGAGATTTGGGGCAAGAAAGTCAGCCGAATAATGAAAATCAGCTGAGCGTCATTGAATAGAATACCTGTGTCCCCACCATGTCATGGGATCAACACTCAGGTCATTCAGAAACTACTCAACACGACGATGAATTTGCAACATTTGCCAGACTTGAATTCATTAACTATGCTTTTCCTGAGGTCAATGTCATCGAGATGGATGACTCCTCCAGTTCCAAAGAAGTTTGGGACACTCTGGGAGAACCAAGTGGAAAATACGACTATATGGTCAAGTACACCGCTCCCGAAAGCTCTCGTATCAGGCTCGAAGACATCCAGCCTACTGGATGGGGAGATACAGCTGAGAGCACAACTACTCTGCATAATACAACAGAGGAATCCTCCTACGACAACTCTGCCTAGGAGATAGATTCCAATGATCCTGCTCCACTAGAAATCAGCGTCATTTCTGAAGACAAATTAAAGAAGGTGCCAGACTTTGTGATTCACCGAGGAGTTCACCGCCAATGGGTTGATGTCGATGTTCCGAAGGTCGTTCATTAGTTGAAGTAATTGCCGTCTTTAATCTTTCACCCTGCCCAGGTGAAACAAATGTTTTGATAGGGCTCGCTTCCTGTAAATTTTCCCTCTTCGCTTCACCCAAAGTGACATAGTTTTGTTTTATAGGGCTGTAGTTTCAAGAGTCGACTTGTTCATTAATAAAATAACGTCGTTCTATAATTTCTGCATTAACTGTTGTTTTCTCTTTTTGCTTTTCAGAAAATGGTAATCCTAAAAAACAAATCAATAATAAAAACAAGCAGTAAAATAAAACATTGCACACACTTTTGCATTTTCTCTATCTCTTCTAAACATGAATCATCACGTCATGCAGATTGCTTGTTTTAAACCCCGTTGAAACATACGATCCGATGCCTTCTCCCAACTTTGAGTTCCCGGTATTCGAAGCTGAAGAAGAAAATGACAACAAAATTCCAGAAGAGATCTCCTGACTACTCAGACAAGAGGAAAGGTCCATTGAACCTCACAAAGAGTCGTTGGAAACGGTAAACTTAGGTTTAGTAAAAGGCAGAAAAGAAATCAGGATTGGGGCACCGCTCAGTCCAACTGCCAGAGAGGGTTTGATAAAGCTTCTCAAAGACTTTCCCGATGTATTCGCTTGGTCCTATCAGGATATGCCAGGATTGGATACCAGCATCATGGAACCTCACTTACCGTTAAGATCGAAATGTCCGCCAGTAAAGCAAAGGTTGAGACGGACTCACCCGGACATGGCCATCAAAATCAAGGAGGAAGTACAGAAATAGATTGACGCAGGTTTCCTCGCCACATCAGAATATCCTCAATGGTTAGCCAACATTGTACCCATTCCCAAAAAGCACGGAAAGGTCAGAATGTGTGTTGATTACAGGGATCTGAACAAGGCTAGTCCAAAGGACAACTTTTCTTTACCACACATTGACATGCTGGTAGACAATACATCAAATTTCAAAGTCTTCTCCTTCATGGATGGATTCTCGGGCTATAACTAGATTAAAATGGCGCCGAAAGACATGGAGAAAACTTCGTCCATTACCCCATGGGGTACCTTTTGTTACAAGGTGATGCCGTTCAGTTTGAAGAACGTCGGGGCAACCTATCAAAGGGCCATGACTACTCTGTTTCATGACATGATACATAAGGAAATAGAGGTATATGTCGATGACATGATTGCAAAATCTAAGACAGGAGAGTGAGCACGTTGAACATCTGTCAAAATTGTTCGAACGTCTAAGAAAATTCAAGCTCCGCTTGAATCCCAATAAGTGCACATTCGGTGTCCGTTCAGGGAAACTCTTAGGGTTCATCATCAGCCAGAAAGGAATTGAGGTTGATCCTGACAAGGTCAAGGCCATTCAAGAAATGCCTTCTCCGAAAACTGAAAAACAAGTCAGAGGATTCCTGGGACGTTTGAACTACATCTCCAGATTCATATTCCTTATGACCGCCACGTGTGCGCCCATATTCAAATTACTCAGAAAGAACCAGGATTGCGTTTGGACAGAAGATTGCCAAACCGCCTTCAACAGTATCAAGGAATACCTGTTGAATCCTCCGATTCTATCACCTCTAGTGGAAGGAAGACCACTGATCATCAACCTCACAGTTCTAGAGGACTCAATGGGATGTGTACTTGGCCAACAAGACGAAACCAAACGGAAAGAGTCTGCCACCTGCTATCTGAGCAAGAAATTCACCGACTGCGAAACTCGGTACACTATGCTTGAGAAAACTTGTTGCGTTTTGGCTTGGGCAGCCAAACGTCTTCGCCAATACGTGATTCGTCATACTACTTGGTTGGTCTCCGAAATGGATCCAATCAAGTATGTTTTCGAAAAACCTGCTCTTATGGGAAGGATTGCCCGTTGGCAGATGTTGCTATCAGAATATGACATAGAGTACCATACTCAGAAAGCCATTAAGGGAAGTATTTTAGCCAACCTTTTGGCTCATCAACCGATTGACGATCAGGAATCAGTCGGGTTTGACTTCCCAGACGAAGATGTCATGTATCTAAAAATGAAGGACTGCGACGAACCGCTACCCAGTGAAGGGCCAGAAGCAGGTTCCCAGTGGGGACTTATCTATGACGGAGCAGTTAATCATTATGGAAACAGAATTGGGGAAATCATTGTTACCCCTCAGGGTACCCACATTCCTTTCACTTCCAGACTTATGTTCAAATGTACGAACAACGAGGCCGAATACGAAGCTTGTATTATGGGTCTCGAAGAAGCGATTGATTTAGGATCAAAAACTTGGACATATACGGCGACTCAGCCTTGGTTATCAATCAGATAAAAGGAGATTGGAACACATACCAATCAGGATTGATTCCTTACAAAGATTATGCGAGAAGGTTGCTACCCTTCTTCGACAGAGTTGAGTTTCATCACAGCCCTCGTGATGAGAATCACATGGCTGATGAATTAGCCACTATCTCTTCCATGATTAGTGTAGGTCATTGGACTGACCTACCTAAGATCGACATAATGCGCCTAGAACGGCCTGCCTACGTCTTCATGATTGAAGCAGTCATAGACGACAAACCTTGGTATCACGATATCAAATGCTTCCTTCAGAAACAAGAGTGCCCATTTGGGGCACTCAGAAAAGACAGGAAAACCCTCAGAAGATTGGCTGGAAACTTCTTCCTGAGCGGTGATACTCTCTATAAGAGGAACTTTGACATGGTCTTACTCCGATGCGTAGACAGACCAGAAGCAGACATGCTTATGAAAGAAATTCATGAAGGATCCTTTGGCACTCATGCCAGCGGACACACAATGGCGAGAAAAATTCTAAGAGCAGGGTACTATTGGTTGACCATGGAATCCGACTGCTACAAGTACATGGGGAGGTGTCACAAGTGTCAGATATACTCCGACAAAATTCATGTACCGCCATCACATCTCAAAGTTCTCTCTTCCCCGTGGCCTTTTTCCATATGGGGAATTGATATGATCGCCATGATCGAACCTAAGGCTTTAAACGGACATCGGTTCATCCTGGTAGCCATTGACTATTTCACCAAGTGGGTCGAGGCAGCGTCGTACGCCAATGTAACCCGACAAGTGGTGGTCCGATTTATCAAAAATAATATCATTTGCCGTTATGGTGTTTCGAGCCAGATTATTACTGATAATGGATCTAACTTGAACAATAAGATGATGAAAGAGTTGTGTGCTGAGTTCAAGATCGAACATCATAACTCATCTCCCTACCGACCCAAGATGAACGGAGCGGTAGAAGCGGCTAACAAGAACATCAAGAGGATCGTTTAGAAGATGGTTATAACCTACAAAGACTAGCACGAGATGCTACCCTTTGCTCTTCACGGTTATCGCACATCTGTCCGCACTTCAACAGGGGTAACCCCTTTCTCTCTAGTATATGGCATGGAGGCAGTTCTCCCCATCGAAGTAGAGATCCCACCAATCCGGGTATTGATGGAAGCTAAGCTTACAGAAGCCGAATGGTGTCAAAGTCGACACGACGAATTAAACTTGATCGAAGAAAAGAGAATAATGGCACTATGCCATGGTCAATTGTATCAACAGAGAATGAAGAAGGCGTTCGACAAAAAGGTCCGACCTCGCATCTTCAGAAAAGGAGACCTCGTGCTCAAGAAGATACAATCTTTTCTCACTGATTCTCGGGGCAAGTGGACTCTGAATTATGATGGCCCCTACGTGGTCACGAAAGCTTTCTCAGGCGGCGCCTTGAGATTTGTAACCATGGACGAAGAGGAATTTTCCTACCCCACGAATGTTGATGTAGTCAAGAAATACTTCGCCTAAACTATAAAAAAAAACGTCTCGGTGGATTGAAAACCCGAAAGGGCGGTCCAGGCAAAAGTTAGAGACAAAATAAAAAAAATCATCCCGATGGATTGGAAACATCACAGTACAATCCAAACAAAAGTTAGGGATAATGGCAAGTAACTATGTTTAACAGAGGCAAGTCCCTCTGCAGCAGTTACATCATCCATCGGAGGAAAACTCCAGTCAAGGTCATCTTCGACAGAAGCTCAGGATGCCCGGAATTCAAAGTTGGTAGAAGGATAGTGGTCGTTATGTTTCAACGTAGCCCTTTTCCCTATAAATTACCATTTTCTAACTTTGTATACACTCTTTGGAAACACGCGTTTGGCTGATCTCCATCTTGTCAATAAAATTTGAGCCCTTGTGCTTTTGTTTGTAATTCTCATTTGTTTTTTCTTTAAAGAATGACATTTTAATATGATCAACGATTCTTGAAACGAAACAAAAATGAATTTACTTGTTAAAACTTTTTCCTCTTTTAAATTAAAGATGGCAATTTCTTTTGACTGTTGAACATCAAAAGAGCATCAACCGCTTCTCCAGAAGTAAGCGAACTTCAAAGTGCAGAATCAAAGTACTCCTTCAAGGGCAGTACGCCTGAACGAAGGATCAACTGTATGGGATGCGGCTTTCCCATCTGATACCCTCAGCCGAGTTCTCATCTCCTAAGCCCGACCAACATAGCTCCCAATAGGGACTATTTATCCTAAGCAAGGTGGAATTGCTATCTTGAACCAGCGATATTTTCTCGCCCCGCGATGGCCGAGTATCCAGTCGTGTTCATCTTTTAGTTTGTGTATCGCGTCAGTTTTGTCAGCATAAACATACATACATCATGCATTATCAATTTGCATGCACATTTCAAATTGCATCACTATCACTCTAGTCGGTCTTGTCCCTTAGTGATAGGAGTCCTCTCAATCGAGTTTCCAGTTCTTTCCTCGTCAGGAAATACTGTGTCTGAACAATATCTCTCTTCCAGTTTATTTCTGGATTGAAGTTGGCCCTTGACCACTTTGATAATTTAAACCTCTGAAAAGCCAGAGAAAACGTTCAACAAACATCACTCTTCGCCATTGAAGATGATATCCTTGCTTTCCCGGATTAAGGAAAATCCACAGAGAAAGCCTCGTAATCAGAGATTCGGCAGCATGTCAGTTTCGCTCCAGAAAAAAATTGCTGATGAAAAGCTCATCGGCACCTCAAAATTGGATCCCCTCATATGGCATTTCTCCGGGAAGATTCTGAGAAAAGTATGATGTAATATCCCCAAGCAGAAGCAGCCTCTCAAGAGACTTGCTTTTCCCAGTAGAAACAAATGGCGTCTCCAACAGAGAAGTTTGTGCAACTCTACAACTCAGACGATTGGGTTCCCCAGCAAGCCTGACGTCAACTTTTTCCGTCAAATGGCGTCTCCCCAGGAAAATTCAGCGAGAAGTTTGAGGAAAACCGCTACGAATAGTGTCCCTTGTCAATAAAGTTTATTGACAAAAGAAACTAAGACCAGTTCCTTAGTAGGAAACCAGGATCGAGGGGAAGTTTAAATCAGAAACTAAGACCAGTTCCTTGGTAGAAAACCAGGATTGAGGGGAAGTTTATTTCAGAAACTAAGACCAGTTCCTTCGTAGGAAACCAGGATCGAGGGGAAGTTCAAAAATCAGAAACTAAGACCAGTTCCTTGGTAGGAAACCAGGATCGAGGGGAAGTTTGTTTCCGCAACTTAGACCAGTTCCTTGGTAAGAAACCAGGATCGAGGGGAAGTTTACCTTTTCTAAGCATCATTGTTAGCAAAAGAAGATGAATGCGCAAGCTGCCATTCATAGCCATCAAAATTTTGGGTATTCCGATATTTTATCCTCTTGCACCCCGAATGCCCGAATACCTTCGTCATTCACACCTTCGTGTCCAAGAAGATTAAATAGGGACATCAGTCATACCCCAAATTTTGACCACCAAGATTTCCCATCATTGTGCAAGTCATCATCACAATATGGATGAACCATCATGCCTCATCAAATACCTCAAGGGTTGTTGAGCATTCACTACAATCAAAATTAGGGTTTCAAGCCCTCTCAGAGTTCTTAGACAAAGGATCAATCAAGGAATGACTTGATCTTCAACTTGTCTAGCCTCTAACATATCCACAATGGATCAAAAGGATTCCCACTTCAAGGATTAAGCACAAGGCTGCTCCCTTCTAGGTGGATCAAGTCTCAAGATCGACAGTGTCACCAAATTAGGGTTTTGGTCGACCAGGGCCTCCAGATGGAAATTTTTCATCTGGGCACAAGCCAATGATCCAAAACATAACCTAATATACTCCATGGAACCTCATGGACCCAATCATCAAGTCAATTTGACCTCAAGGGATGCATACATCAAAAATCAGGAATTAGGGTTTCTTGACCTAATTCACTCCTAAGTTGACTTTTGGGACAAATCATGAACCAAGACCTCATGACATGATTTAAGGGTCTCTAATATACCATATTTATCCATTTGGAACAATGGATTAATCCAAGAAGTTTGAGCAACAAGTCTCAATTTCATCTGCACCACAATTAGGGTTTCGCGGGAAAATTTAACTGTAACTTTGACTTTTGACCTGGACATGCTCCCAAGCCCTAGGACATGAATCAATATACCCTATGACACCCATGGAACATGTCCATCAAGTTTGATTTAGGTCAAGGACATGATTTCCTGAAGAATTGCACAGTTTGGAATTCATCTGATAAAAAGTCAACTGTGCACAAAAGTCAACTTTGACTTTTTGAGATTTTTCACCAAAATGGATTTTTAACCCTAAAATGATGTTAATGTATGATTTGAATCATCATTCATCAAGAAAAATCAAAGAAAGTGGGATAACTTGTAAAAGGGGTAACCATAAAAACTTAGAAAATTTTCTAAGTTATGGAAAAAGTGACACTAATGTGCCAACTTTGGAGGACCATAACTCCTAAACCACAAGGCCATTGTTCCCCATTCAAAGCTTGATTTGTAGATCACATTGCCCTCTACAAAAGCTTCATACTGACCTATGTCCAAATTCCTCATGGATTTTGAGTTATGGAGTGTTCAAAATCAAGAAAAGTCACGTTCCAACACTTGGTGAAAATTTCACTAAGTCAGATTTTGCCTTACTTTTTTCCAAATGTAGGGGGATTTTTCACTTGGATTCAAAAGAGATCAAAACCAAACATGTTCAAACAGTTGTTGTATCATGTAAGGGCTTTCCAAAATGGCCAAGAACATTACCAAATTCAATTTGAGTCATGAGATATGACATTGGCAAGTTGCCTTGTTGAAATCTGTCAAGGCAAGGCAGATTTTACACTTTTGGTCGATTTGCCAAAATCAGCCAAATCCAAATGCTCCTATCCACTTGGACACATCTGAGGATTGAATCTGAAGGGGACAATCACTGAGTCAAGCCTCCAAAGCCTTTGGAACAAGAAATAGCATGTTGAACCTAGAATTGCCAAAATAGGGACAAGACTCCAATTTTGGATTGGAGCATTCAATGGAAGCATCAAGGTGGCATGGACTGAGCTATTTGCAACTGAATTCAGTCAAGACTTATCCAAGACCAAGGGAACCAGCAGCCTGTGCCCTAACCTCTAGTCAATGGCTAGAGGAGACTTGGATTTTCATTGGCCAACATTGGCCAAAACTCTGCTGCAGTTGCCATTCACTGTGGATCCCAAAACAAACTTGCTCTACTATAAATAGAGCTCAATTGTGATCATTTTGAGTACACCAAAGCCATCAAACAGATGCTTTCCTCAAAATCTCTTCTTTCACTCCAATTTTGCCTTCTAAGGCAAGTCACTATCGGGTTTTGAGTTTAAGAGCTTTTCCAATCAAACCAATCACACACACACCTCACATACATCATATAGAAGTGATCCAAACACTCACATAACATCTGGAACACTGATTTCACAAAATCACCAGCTAATTGCTCAAGTTCTTGACAGATTTGCAGTTGGGGTACCATCTCAAGTTCCAGATCATTTCAATCCATTCCAAGCATTCAGACACACTCCATGGCACCTAGGGAAGCTATCCAGATCATTGTACCCTAGCTGTAACACCTCCAACATAAATCACGATCACCAGCTGCGAGTGGTAAGCATGAGCTCTTCTAACTCTATGATCCATGCAATTTTTGCTGCACAATAATTTGGCCATATGTTCATAATCATGCATGGAATGTTTCCCCTCAATTACCTGCATTGTTTGAATCGTGTATCAAAAATCCTAGCCTTCATGCAGAAATTAGGGTTCTTGAGGATTTTTCGTGATTTCTTGTTTTATGCTTAATTTAAATGAAATTAATTGTCATAGACATGATCGTGAGGTTGAAACGAGTTGATTGGTATGTGGATTGCATGATATAATCAAGTAATCAGTGAGATTGGAGAGAAAATGCAAATCAGCCAAACCCAGAACACGCGGGTGTTCTTCAGCTGTTCTTGGCACCATTTTTTGAAAATTCAAATATTTGAATTTTGTGATTTTATTTAATTGATTCAAAAATTAATTTCTCTCTGAGTTTTAATGATTTTGAGTTGATTCTTTTTTTAATAATTCACAAAAATGTTTAAATATTTTATTTTCCCAAAAAATCCCAAAAATATTATTTATTTTGTATAATTGATATTTTTGCAAAGAATTAATGTTTTAATTGTTTTTAACATTTAAAATATTTTTTCCACCTTAATTTTGCAACTTTTAATGCCTTATAATTATTTTGTAGGTCAATACTTAATTTTTGGAGCATTAATCCAAGATCACAATTTGTTTTCCATATGTTAAACAATTTTGATCATTTTAATTGAATTTTTATTCAATTAAATACATTTTTGAAAACAAATTAGGGTTTTGGATTAATTCAACCCTCATAAATCATTTTCAAACACTTTAGGCCTCTAATAGAGTGTAAGACCCAATCCTTTTTTGACCAAATCATTTTTGGGCCTCAGTGTATTGTATAAGTCCTGATACCGTCAAAAACAAATAGTGCAATCGTCGCCTTTTGAAAACAAAGAACCTTGGGCCTACCCTCGAGTAGTAAGACCCATTTCTTTTCTTAAAAACTCTAGGGCCTCTAATAGAGTGTAAGACCCAACCCCCCTTGTACAAACCATTTTGGGCCTCACTTATTGTATAAGTCCCTCTGTACAAGTAAACGGCGCGATCGTCGCCTTTTAAAAAATCAACTGGGCCTCTCCTCGAGCTATAAGACCCATTCAAAACTCTTGGGCCTCTAATAGAGTGTAAGACCCAACCCCCTTTTAACCAAAACAATTGTGGGCATCACTTATTGTATAAGTCCCTCTACGTTAAAAGAAAACCTCAGCGCGATCGCCATTTTTAACGAAAAGTCAACTGGGCCTACCCTCGAGTAGTAAGACCCATTTCCTTTCTTAAAACTCTTTGGGCCTCTTGAGAGAGTGTAAGACCCATCCCTTTGTACAGAAAACAATTTTTGGGCCTTAGTCACTTGTATAAGTCCCTCTGTACAAATTCAAACAGTGCGCTCACTGATAAAACCCTGGGCCTCTCCTTGAGTTGTAAGCCCCAAATCTTTCTTTTTCAAAGCACTTTCTCCTTTGATTTTGAAATGTACTGTTGTTTTCAATCTTTCTTTGTTGAACAACTAACCAAACAGCATGGAAGCTTTACAACCGAGTAAGTGTTTATACGCTTTCATTTACCGCTTTCGTATACATATAACTGTATTGTGGGGCTGTTTCGCTGTAAGTCTTATTTCATAAACTCATATCAACTGTGTAATAATAGTATAGATATTTCGAGTTTCCCCGACATCTACGCCTAGAACTAGGTGACGCCGTTTCATGTATTCGTACATATAGATAACTAGATCCCCAATAGAATCACCAGATACAGTCTTCTCTTCGGCTGTCCTCATTAGGAATTGTCAAGAAACTCTACTCCCAGAGATGAATGTATTCTCCGTGAATGGCATCTTTGAGTTTCTTCCAAATTCTCGAACTTTCCTGGCTTGATCTATTCTATGTGAATAGCCTGTCTTGAATTTCTCGGGGTTTGGGGACCCACGGGCTTCTTAAAAGCATCGGCCTCCTCTTGGGCATCGTACAAGGACCCACAGGCTTCCTAAAAGCAACCCCGCCTCCTCTTGGGCTTAGTACAAGGACCCTCCGGCTTCTTAGAAGTATTCACAGCCTCCTCTTAGGCTTCGTATAATGATCTCTTCCTCCGGGAATGATAGACTCCTCTTGGGCTTCGTACAAGGACCCGTCGGCTTCTTAAAAGTTTCCAGCCTCCTCTTGGGCTTCGTATAAATTGTCCCGACGACCTCCTAGAGGTATAGGAATAGAACTTAGTCATCTGCATAGAACAGTCCTTTCAAAGAGTCTACTACTGTTTCTCAAAGCATAGTACAAAAGATAAAACTCTAGACACAGACAGTCTAATATCCTTGAGTCTCAAAGACATTCTCAAGTGACCCCTTCTTTAAATAGGAAGGAAACTCGTAGACTCGGACTGTCTCAATACCCCTTTGGATTTCCCGTTTCCTCAAAGAAAAGGAAATATCCCTGGTCCTTGAATCAAATCCTTGAGTACAGTGTTACTCATATAAGAACTGATTTTCTCTTTAAATCAGTATACTCGACCTGTCACTCAACTGAAACAGCAACCATAGCCTTCTCTTGGGCTTTGAACAATGATCCTCCCCAGTGGAGTCAAACAAAGTTTAGCCTCTCTCTCGGGCTTTGTACGAGACACATAAGAGACTCCCTCGTTGAGTCAATCACCCCTTCCGCCTCCATATCGGGCTTTATACGAGATACAAAAAGGTTCTTATTGAGCCAAACAAACCTTTAGCCTCCATCTCGGGCTTTGTACAAGATACAAAAACTCTCTTGTTGAGAATAAAAGATCCTCTTGCAGGATCAACCCCTTTTAGCCTCTCTCTCGGGCTTTGTACGAGACACACAAAAACACCCTCTTGTTGGGCCAATAGCCTCCTCTTAGGCTTTGTATAAGAAAACCACTGGTTGATCCAATCAACCTTTTAGCATCAAAATTGTGCCTCGTTCACAGTACACAAACATCAACAACTCATTCCCCTTCATCTAATTACTGTAAGCGGCAAGCCTCTGGATCATTTACATCCATGCCACTGTCCCTCTTTTAGCATGAGAAATTCCTAAGGAAAGATAGCATTGCTCTACACTGAGTTAAAGTCTTCTCCTTCAGGTTAAAATCCCCTATAAAGGAAATTATGGAATTGCCGGATTCACACATCCCGGTTAAAGTAATTCTCCTTTATAAACAGTTGTGACATACAACCCCCCCCCCTTTAGAGATGACAAATTCTCTCTAAAGTCAACACCTTTAGCTTCACATCTTGGGCTTTGAACAAGATACAAATAGACTCTTTAGCTTCACATCTTGGGCTTTGAACAAGATACAAACCACCTTTCACTTCACGTCTTGGGCTTTGAACAAGACACCAAAAACACCCATTTCCTCCCATAGAATAGGAGGAACTACGAACGCTCTCATTTCCCTGTTTCGGTAAATGGGAATATGTGGCATAAGATTGAAAGAAAATCTTAGCGAGCACACTAAACAAAAACCCAAAATCCCATACTCTCACATATCTATCAAGAAGCATCCGTCCTAACATCTTAAAATCCCACCAATCAATCAACACCACTTTTAAAAAAATACACCCAATAGAGACCCCGAATCTTTGTAGCATCTGTAACCTAACAGACCGCTGTTTAACCTCAATTTGCAAGCAGGGTTAATTTGAGACATCTATTTCCCTTCCTTCATCATCTTTAATAGGATAAAAAATGAATCGAGCTGTAGATACCAAAGAGCGATAGCGCTTCGCAACCGCGTCCAAAATCGCTCGCTACAGGAGGCTCTTTAGAAAGTCTTAGAGCAAGCCTTTGTGGAACAAGATGTAACAATAAGGCAATTCGATAGCATCGTGTCCAACATCACTTCCAGCAACAACTTGGGGTTTAGTGACGAGGAATTTCCAGAAGAAGGAAAAAGTCACAACATGGCACTTAATATTATAGTCAACTGTCAGGACTATGCTTTAGCCAGCGTACTGGTAGACACCGGATCAGCTCTGAATGTTACGCCAAAGTCTACATTAATGCAACTATCATTCAAAGGATCCCTGATGAAGGGCAGTGAGGTTATCGTCAAAGCATTTAACAGATCCCGAAAAGCAGTTATCGGCGAAGTCGACCTTTCCATAACTATCGGTCCTCATACTTTCCTAGTCACTTTCCAGGTCATGGACGTCCGGGAAGCGTACAACTGTTTATTAGGAAGACCTTGGATACACCAGGCTGGGGCACTCACTTCGACACTGCACCAGAAACTAAAGTTCGTCAAGAACGACCAACTAGTCATAGTCTGTGGATAGCAAGCCTTGATCGTGAGTAACTTATCATCGTCTACTTGTGTAGAACTGGAGGAGGTTATTAGAACTCAGTTCCAAGCACAGTCGGTGAGCAATGAGGATCAATCCGAAAAAGGAACGTTGATTTCCTCGTACAGAGATGCTCTCGAATTAATAAAAAATAATAATGCAAAGGGATGGGGATAACTTGTCATTCCTACTGATAATAAAACAAAGAAGGGTCTTAGTTTTTCTTCTACCGGTACCCAGACTGCTACTACAGATGAAAGTTTTCATCCCATTCAGGACTTCTTCCACAATGGAGATTTCCTCTACCCAGTGCCTCAGGAAGTGCTTACCATCAACAAGGGAGATTCTTACGACACAGATGAAGAGTGGAAGTTCTATCTTAACGAGGATGGTTATATGTCTTAGGAGGAGGTGCCTACGCCATTTTGCTATCCTGCACAGAGTCCGAGATTTATACCAAGGTCAGATGCCAAGATGATATACGGAGATTGTGATCCAGAAGGATGACGTGCTCCACCAAACTCATTAGAGGAGGACACTCTGATGAAAGATAACTTTGACCACGACTATTATGGCCAAATCGATGGCCTGCCTATCTGGCAGCCGTACCCAGGAGACTTAGGGCAAGAGATTCAGCCGAACGATGCATATCAACTGGGCATTATCGAAAAGAATACCTATGTCCCCACCATGTCATGGGATCATTATTCAGGGCATTCAGAAAATATCCAGTACGACGATGAATTTGCAAAGCTTGCAGGACTAGAATTCATCAACTATGCTTTTCCCGAGGTCAACGTCATCGAAAGGGATGACTCCTCCAGTTCCAGAGAAGTGTGGGACACCTTAGGACAACCGAGTGGCAAGTTCGACTACTTGGTCAAGTATACCGCTCCTGAGAGCTCTCGTATCAGGCTCGAAGACATCCAGCCAACTGGATGGGGAGATCCACTTGAGAGTGCAAATACTGTGCAAGATACAACAGAAGAGTTCATCTACGATAACTCTACCTGGGAAACAGATTCCAATGATCCTGCTTCACCAGAAATCATCATTATTTCTGAAGACTAGCCAAGATGGAAGGTGCCAGACTTTGTGATTCACCGAGAAGTTCGCCGCCAATAGGTTGCGTTCGATGTTCCGAAAGTCGTTCATAATTCTAAGTAATTGCCGTCTTTACTTTAACCTTTCACCCTGCCCAGGTGAAACGGATGTTTTTATAGGGCTCACTTTCTGTAAATTTCTCTCTTCGCTTTGCCCAAAGAGACTGAGTTCTGTTTTATAGGGCTGTAGTTTCAAGAATCGACAAGATCATAAATAAAATAACGTCGTCCTGTAATTTCCGCATTTATTGTTGTTTTCTCTTTTCGTTTTTTCAGAAAATGGTAATCCTAAAAAACAACTCAATAATAAAAACAAGCAGTTTTCCAAAGAAAATACACTGCACACACTTTTGCATTATCTCTATCTCTTCTAAAAATCATCACGTCATGCAGATTGCTTGTTTTAAACCCCGTTGAAATGTACGATCCAATGCCTTCTCCCAACTTTGAATTCCCGGTATTTGAGGTTGAAGAAGAAGTTGACGACGAAATTCTAAAAGAGATCTCCCGATTACTCAGACAAGAGGAAAGGTCCATTGAACCTCACAAAGAGCCGTTGGAAATGGTCAACTTGGGTTCAGAAGAAGAGAGAATATAAGTTAGGATTGGGGCACTACTCAGTTCAACTGTCAAAGAAGGTTTGATAAAGGTTCTCAAAGAATTCCCTGAGGTATTTGAGACGGACTCACCCAGACATGGCCATCAAAATCAAAGAGGAAGTACAGAAACAGATTGACGCAGGTTTCCTCGCCGCGTCAAAATATCCTCAATGGCTAGTCAACATCGTACCAGTTCCAAAAAAGGACGGAAAGGTCAGAATGTGTGTGGACTATAGAGATCTAAACAAGGCCAGTCCAACGGATGACTTTCCCTTACCACACATTGACATGCTGGTTGACAGTACAATGACGTTCAAAATATTCTCCTTCATGGATGGATTCTCGGGCCAAAATCAAATCAAAATGGCGCCGAAAGACATGGAGAAAACTTCGTTCATTACCCCATGGGGTACTTTTTGTTACAAGGTAATGTTGTTCGGTTTGAAGAACGCCGGGACAACCTATCAAAGAGCCATGACTACTCTCTTTCATGACATGATACCCAAATAAATCGAAGTGTATGTCGATGATATGATTGCCAAATCTAAAACAGAAGAGGAGCATGTGACCCACCTGTCAAAACTATTCGAGCGCCTGAGAAAGTACAAACTCTGCTTGAATCCTAATAAGTGCACATTCGGTGTCCGTTCAGGGAAACTTTTAGGGTTCATCGTCAGCCAGAAAGGAATTGAGGTTGATCCTGACAAGGTCAAGGCCATTCAAGAAATGCCTTCTCCAAAAACTGAGAAACAAGTTAGGGGATTCTTGGGACGTTTGAACTACATTTTCAGATTCATATTCCTCATGACCGCGACATGCGCGCCAATTTTCAAATTACTCAAAAAAAATTAGGAATGCGTTTGGACAGAAGACTGCCAAACCGCCTTCGACAGTATCAAGGAATACATGTTGAACCCACCGATTCTATCACCTCTAGTGGAAGGAAGACCACTGATCATCTACCTAACAGTCTTGGAAGACTCCATGGGCTGTGTGCTTGGTCGACAGGATGAAACAAAAAGGAAAGAGTCTTCCATCTACTATCTGAGCAAGAAATTCACCGACTGCGAGACTCGGTACACTATGCTTGAGAAAAATTGTTGTGCGCTGGCTTGGGCAGCCAAACGTCTTCGCCAGTATATGATCCGTCACACTACTTGGTTAATCTCAAAAATGGATCCAATCAAGTATTCCTTTGAAAAACCTGCTCTCACGGGAAGAATCGCCCGTTGGCAGAAGTTGTTATCAGAATATGTCATAGAATACCATACTCAGAAAGTCGTTAAAGGAAGTATTTTAGCCGATCATTTGGCTCATCAACTGATTGACGATCAGGAATCGGTCGGGTTTGACTTCCCAGGCGAAGATGCCATGTATTTGAAAATGAAAGATTGCGATGAACCGCTACCCAGTGAAGGGCCAGAACCAGGTTCCCAATGGGGACTAATCTTTGACAGAGCTGTAAATCATTATGGAAATAGGATTGGGGCAATCATCATAACACCTCAGGGTACCCATATTCCTTTCGCTGCTAGACTGACATTCAAGTGTACAAACAATGAGGCCGAATACGAAGCTTGTATCATGGGTCTCGAAGAAGCGATCGACTTAAGAATTAAGAACTTGGATGTATATGGTGACTCAGCCCTGGTTATCAATCAGATCAAAGGAGATTGGAACACATACCAATTAGGACTGATCCCTTATAAGATTATGCGAGAAGGTTGTTACCCTTCTTCAACAGAATCGAGTTTCATCAAATCCCTCGTGAAGAGAATCACATGGCTGATGTATTAGCCATTCTCTCTTCCATGATTAGTGTAGGTCAATGGAATGACGTACCTAAGATCGACATAATGCGCCTTGAAAGGTCTGCTTACATCTTCACGATTGAAGCAGACATAGACGACAAACCTTAGTATCACGATATCAAATGCTTCCTTCAGAAACAAGAGTACCAACCTAGGGCACTAAGAAAAGACAGAAAGACCCTCAGAAGGCTAGCAGACAGTTTCTTTCTGAGCGGTGATACACTCTATAAGAAAAATTTTGACATGGTCTTGCTCCGATGTGTAGACAAACCAAAAGCAAACATGCGGATAAAAGAAATTCACGATGGCTCCTTTGGCACTCATGCCAATGGACATACAATGGCAAGAAAAATTCTGAGAGCAGGATACTATTGGTTGACCATGAAATCCGATTGCTACAAGTACATGAGGAGGTGTCACAAGTGTCAGCTATACTCAGACAAAATCCATGTACCGCTAACACATCTCAAAGTTCTCTCTTCCCCATGGCCTTTTTTCATATGGGGAATCGATATGATTGGCATGATTGAACTCAAAGCTTCAAACGGACATCGGTTCATCCTGGTAGTCATTGACTACTTCACCAAGTGGGTCGAAGCAGTGTCATACACCAATGTAACCCAACAAGTGGTGGTCCGATTTATCAAAAACATTATCATCTGCTGTTATGGTGTTTCTAGTCAGATCATTACGGATAATGGATCCAACTTGAACAATAAGATGATGAAAGAGTTGTGCGCTGAATTCAAGATCGAACACCATAACTCATCTCCCTACCGACCTAAGATGAACGGAGCGGTAGAAGCGGCTAACAAGAACATCAAGAATATCGTTCAAAAGATGGTTATAACCTACAAAGACTGGCACAACATGCTACCCTTTGCTCTTCACAGTTATCGGACATCTGTCCGCACTTCAACAGGGGTAACCCCTTTCTCTTTAGTATATGGTATGGAGGCAGTGCTCCCAATAGAAGTAGAGATTCCATCAATTAGGGTATTGATGGAAACTAAGCTAACAGAAGCTGAATGGTGTCAAAGTCGACACGACGAACTGAATCTGATCGAAGAAAAATGAATGACGGCACTATGCCACGGTCAGTTGTATCAGCAAAGAATGAAGAAGGCGTTTGACAAAAAGGTTCGACCTCGCGTCTTCAGAAAAGGAGACCTTATTCTCAAGAAGATACAATCATTTCTCACTGATTCCCGGGCAAATAGACTCTGAATTATGACGGCCCTTATATGGTCAAGAAAGCTTTCTCAGGCGGTGCCTTGAGACTCGCAACCATGGATGGAGAGGAATTTTCCTACCCCACGAATGTTGACGTAGTCAAGAAATACTTCGCCTAAACTAAAAAAAAAGACGTCTCGGTGGATTGCAAACCCGAAAGGGCGGTCCAGGCAAAAATTAGAGACATAAGCAAAAAAAAATCATCCCGATGGATTGGAAATCTCAAAGTACAATCCAGGCAAAAGTTAGGGATAATGGCAAGTAACTACGTCCACCAGGGGAAAATTCCCCAGTAGAAGTCATGCCATCCATCAGAAAACTTCAGTCAAGGTCATCTTCGATAGAAGCTCAGGATGTCCAGAATTCAAAGTTGGTAGAAGGATAGTGGTCGTTATGTTTCAATGTAGCTTTTTTCCCTTAAATTACCATTTTCTAACTTATTAAATACTCTATGGAATCACGTGTTTGGTTGATTTCCATCCTATCAATAAAATTTGAGCCCTATGCTTTTGTTTGCAATTCTTATTTGTTTTAGCTTTACAGAACGACATTTTTAACATGATTAACGATTCTTGAAATAAAACAAAAATGAATTTACTTGTCAAATTTTTCTGCTTTTAAAATAAATATGGCAATTTCTTTTGACTGTTGAACATCGAAAGAACATTGATCGCTTCTCCAGAAGTAATCGAGCTTCAAAGTGCAGAATCAAAGTACTCCTTCTAAACCAGTATGCCTGAACGATGGATCAACTGTATCAGATGTGATTTTCCCATCTGATATCCTCGACAGAGTCCTTATCTCCTAAGTCCGACCAACATTGTTCCCCACATGGATTATTTCTCCTAAGCAAGGCAGAATTGCTATCTTGAACCAATAATACTTCTTCGTCCCCTACAGTGGCCGAGTATCCAGTAATGTTCACTAGTTTGTATGTCGTGTCAGTTTTGTCAGCATAAACATACATACATCATGCATTATTGATTTACATTCATATTCATATTGCATCGTTATCACTCTAGTCGGTCTTATCCCCTAAGTGATAAAAGTCCTCTTGTCAATCGAATTGTCAGTTCTTTCCTCGTCAGGAAATGTTGCGTCTGAACAATCTCTCTCCTCCAGTTTATTTCTGGATCAGAGATCGTCCTCGACCACTTTGATAACTTGGACCTCTGAAAGACCAGAAGGCATTCGACAAACGTCACTCTTCACCATTGAAGATGATATCTTCGCTTTCCCAGATTAAGGAAAATCCCCAGAGAAAGCCTCACAACTAAAGACTCTCAGCAGCACATTGATTTTTCTCTCCAATAGAGTCAATGTTAATGAATTCATCAGCACCTCCGAATTGGGGTACATTGTATGACATTTCTCTAAAAAGATCTTGAAGAAAAGTATGGTGTAATATCCCCAGGCCGAAAGCAGTCTCTTAAGAGACTCATTTTCCCCAGTAGACTCGACAAATGGCGTCTCCAAACAGAGAAGTTTGTGCACCTCTACAACTCAGACGAATGGGTTCCCCAGCAAGTCTGACATCAAAACTTTTTCCCATCAAATGGCATCTCCCTTGTAGAAAACTCGGCGAGAAGTTTGAGGAAAACCACTACACATAGTTTCCCTTGTCAAGAAAGTTTATTGACAAAAGAAACTTAGACCAAGTTCCTTGGTAGGAAACCAGGATCGAGGGGAAGTTTATTTCGGAAACTTAGACCAGTTCCGTGGCTAAAAACCAGGATCGAGGGGAAGTTTATATCAAAAACTGAGAGCAGTTCCGTGGCTAAAAACTAGGATCGAGGGGAAGTTTATAGACAAAAGAAACTTAGACCAGTTCCTTGGTAGGAAACCAGGATCGAGGGGAAGTTTATTTCGGAAACTTAGACCAGTTCCTTGGTAGGAATCCAGGATCGAGGGGAAGTTCATATCAGAAACATAGACCAGTTCCTTGGTAGGAAAGCAGGATCGAGGGGAAGTTTATTTCAGAAAACTGAGACCGGTTCCTTGGTAGGAAACCAGGATCGAGGGGAAGTTTTTACCTTTTCTAAGCATCATTGCTTAGCAAAAGAAGATGGATGGGAAAACTGCCATTCATAACCACCGTCAAAATTTCGCGTATTCCGATATTTAATCATCTTGCACCCCGAATGCCCGAATCCCTTCGCCATTCACACCTTCGGGTCCAAGAAGATTAAATAGGGGCATCTGTCATACCCCAAATTTTGACCACTAGGATTTCCCATCATTGTGTAAATCATCACCACAATATGGATGTACCATTATGCCTCATCCGTCTCCCCAAATATGGGTGAGCATTTACCACAAATAGGAATTAGGGTTTTGAGCCCTATCAGGAAACTTAGATAAAGGATCAATCAAGGAATGACATGATCTTCAACTTGTCTAACCTCTCAAACACCCATAAAGGATCAAGAGGACTCCCACATCAAGAATCAAGCACAAGGTTGCAGCATTCTGTCATACCCCAAATTTTGACCACTAAGATTTCCCATCATTGTGAAAATCATCATCACAATATGGGTGGACCATCATGCCTCATTAGTCTCCCCAAAGATGGGTGAACACTTACTACAGTCAAAATTAGGGTTTCAAGCCCTCTCTGAGTTCTTAGACAAAGGATCAATCAAGAAATGACATGATCTTCAACTTGTCCAAACCTCTCAAACATCCACAATGGATCAAGACGACTCTCACTTCAAGGATTAAGCACAAGGTTGCTCCCTTCTAGGTGGATCAAGCCTCGAGATCGCCAGTGTCACCAAATTAGGGTTTTGGTCGACCAGGACCTCCAGATGGAAATTTTACTCTGGGCATGAGCCAATGCTTCAAAACATAATCTAATATGCTCCATGGAACCTCATGACCCCAATCATCAAGTCAATTTTGCCTCAGGGGATGCAGTCATAAAAAAAATCAGGAATTAGTGTTTCTTGACCTAATTCACCCCTAAGTTGACTTTTGGGACAAATCATGAGCCAAGACCTCAAGAGAAGATTTTAGGGTCCCTAGTACACCACATTGGTCCATTTGTAACAATGTATTGATCCAAGAAGCTTGAGCAACAAGTCTCAATTTCATCTGCACCACAGTTAGGGTTTCGCGGGAAAATTCAACTGTAACTTTGACTTTTGACCTGGACATGCTCCCAAGCCCTAGGACATGAATCAATATACCCTATGACACCCATGGAACATGTCCATCAAGTTTGATTTAGGTCAAGGACGTGATTTCCTGAAAAATTGCACAGTTTGGAATTCATCTGATAAAAAGTCAACTGTGCACAAAAGTCAACTTTGACTTTTTGAGATTTTTCACAATTATGGTTTTTTTACCCTAAAATGATGTTAATGTATGATTTGAATCATCATTCATCAAGAAAAATCAAAGAAAGTGGGATAACTTGTAAAAGGGGTAACCATAAAAACTTAGAAAATTTTCTAAGTTATGAACAAAGTGGCAAGGGTACCAACTTTGGAGGATCATAACTCCAAAACCACAAAGCCATTTTTCCCCATCCAAATCTTGATTTGTAGATCTCATGGCCCTCTACAAAAACTTCAACTAGACCTCATTCCAATTCTTCATGAATTTTGAGTTATGGATTGACCAAAATCACAAAAAGTGAAAATGTCACTTTTTTCCAACACTTAGTGAAATTTTCACTAAGTCAGAATCTGCCTTCACTTTTTTCCAAATGTGGGGACATTTTTCACTTGGATCCAAAAAGTATCAAAACCAAATATGATCAAACAGTTGTTGTATCATATAAGGGCTTTCCAAAATGGTCAAGAACATCACCAAATTCAATTTGAGCTAAGAGTTATGGTAGTGGCAAAATGCCTTGCTGAAAACTGCCAAGGCAAGGCAGAATTTTGCATTTTTGGTCGATTTGCCAAAATCAGCCAATTTCAAGCCTTGTCATCATCTTGGACACATCTGAGGATCAAATCTAAAGGGGACAATCACTGAGCCAAGCCTCCAAAGTCCTTGGAACAAGAAGTAGCATGCCAAACCTAGAATTGCCTAAAAGAGGGACAAGACTCCAATTTTGGATTGGAGCATTTAATATATGCTTAGAGGTGGCATGGAATGACACATTTGCAACTGAATTCAGTCAAGATTCCTTCAACAAGTAGGGAACCAAAGCTCTGTGCTCTAACCTCTAGTCAATGGCTAGAGGAGACTTGGATTTTCATTTGCCAACATTGGTCAAACCTCTGCTGCAGTTGCCATTCAGTATTGATCCCAAAACAAACTTGCTCTACTATAAATAGAGCTCATTTGTGGTCAGTTTGAGTACACCAAAGCCATCAAACAGATGCTTTCCTCAAAATCGCTTTTTCTTGGCAAAAATGTCTTCTTTAGCAAGGTAACTCTGAGTTTTTGAGTTTGAGAGCTTTTTCAATCAAACCAATCACACACACACCTCATAAACATCATATGTAGGTGATCTAAACTCTCACAAGTGACCTGTAATCACAAAATCACAAAGTCACCTCTCAAAACCTCAATATAGGCTTTTTGTGCATTTTTCAAGCCATGTCTTGATTCAGTCACTTTCCAAACCAGATAAAACCTCAAACACACTCTAAATATCATCCTTGAACTGTCCCAAATGGTTCCCCCCATCTGGAACACCATTTGAGAGAGTTGCTATTTTGGTCACTTTTAACCCCTTTTGCAAGAAAGGGCCAGTTTGTGTTTTTGTAGGTACCAGCTGATTCCAATCATCCTAAAAGCTTCTAAGGGATCATTTGAGTGTGTCTAAAGCATCAAATCATTTCTGGAACAAGAGGCTTGACAGATTGCACAAAAACTCCAAAAAGCTCAAAAAGAGGTAAGCCTCATGACTTGAACTTTCCAAAATATGCAATGCTTTGAAGTCCACTGATCATGCACACCTCATACATGTTAAATATGTTGTGTTTGAACCAATTGATCATGTAATTCATGCATGTATCAAAGTGTAGCATAGAAAATGCAATTATAGGCCTTTTTCAAAACCACTATCGGGTTTTGAGGAGGGAGTGTGATCTGAAAAAACTACCACCGCCATTGGATTCCTTGTGAAATTCTGGTCTAGATGCATATAAATTTTGTCTCAAACCATTAAGAATTGAGAAAGTTATGACCTTCACGTTTCTGAGCCAAAACTTGCCTTGCCTTGCCTTGGGCCAGGCCTAAAACCAAGACATGACTTGTATATTTGTGATTTCACTTTAGACAATGGATGTATCACCACCCCAGTGGTAAGGCGTGCGCCTTGTGACCTTGAGGTCGTGGGTTCAAACCCCACCCATGCCATTTTGTGTTTTTTCATATTTTGTCATTTTTTCCAATTTTTTATGTTTTATTAATTAATTGGAAAATTAATAACTCTTTCAATTTTAATTATTTTTGATTGGTTCTTTTTGCAAAAAATCACAAAAATGTTGAAATATTCTATTCCACGAAAAAATTAAGTTTATATTATTTATTTAATATAATGAGTATTTTTGTGAATAACTTCATTTTTATTTGTTTTAAACATTTTAAAATGAACATTCATCTTGAAAAATCAAGACCAAATGAGTTTTAATATCTCTTGTGATTAAAACTTCATTTTTCAAACCTTAAACAAAAATCACAAGTGGTTTATTCAAATTCATTTGGTATTTTTCCTTGATTTTCTTTTAATATTTACTTTTAAAAGAATAACAAATTAGGGTTTCTTGGATTTTCACCCTCATCAATCATTTTCAAACACTCATGGGCCTCTAATAGAGTGTAAGACCCAATCCTTTGTAAATACAAACCTATTTTGGGCCTCACTTATTGTATAAGTCCCGTTGTATTTCAAAAAGTTCGACGCGATCATCGTCCGTTGAAAAATAAACCTTGGGCCTCTCCTCGAGCTATAAGACCCATTCAAAATCTTTTGGGCCTCTGATAGAGAGTAAGACCCAATCCCCTTTTAACCAAAACCTTTTGGGCCTCAGATATTGTATAAGTCCCTCTACTTTAAAAGAAAATCTCGGCGCGATCGCCATTTCAAAAGAAAAATCATCTGGGCCTACCCTCGTGTTATAAGCCCCACCCTTTTTCTTTAAAACCTTTTGGGCCTCTTGAGAGAGTGTAAGACCCACCTCTTTGTACAGAAAACCTTTTTGGCCTTAGTCACTTGTATAAGCCCCTCTGTACAAAATGATAGTGCGATCATTGGTAAAAACCCTGGGCCTCTCCTTGAGCTGTAAGCCCCAGCAACTTTTCAAAGCACCTTCTCCTTTGATTTTGAATATACTGTTGTCTTCAATCTTTCTTTGTTGAGTAACTAACCAAATAGCATGGAAACTTTACAACCGAGTAAGTGTTTATATGCTTTCATTTACCGCTTTCATATACATATAACTGTATTGTGGGGCTGTTTCACTGTAAGTCTTCTTTCATAAACTCATATCAACTATGTAATAATAGTATAGCTATTTAGAGTTTCCCTGGCAACTACGTCTAGCTCTAAGCCCTGTTGATCACTCTTAAATAGACTAAACTAGATTCCCCATAGGATTACCAGATACAGTCTTCTCTTCGGCTGTTCTCCTAGGAATTGTCAAGAGACTCTACTCCCCAGAGTTGATTTATTCTCTGTGAATAGCATCTCTTGAGTTTCTTCCAAATTCTTGAACTTTCCTGGCTTGATCTATTCTCTGTGAATAGCCTGTCTTGAATTTCTTAGGGTTTGGGGACCCACAGGCTTCTTAAAAGCATCCCCTCCTTCTCTTGGGCATTGTACAAGGACCCGTCGGCTTCCTAGAAGTATTCACAGCCTCCTCTTAGGCTTCGTATAAATGATTTCTTCCTCCGGGAATGATAGCCTCCTTTTGGGCTTCGTACAAATTGTCCCTCGGCTTCTTAAAAGATTCCAGCCTCCTCTTGGGCTTCGTACAAATTGTCCTGATGACCTCCTAGAGGTATAGGAACATAAATTTGTCATCTTAATATAACAGTTTTTTCAAAGAGTCTAGATCCTGTTACTGCCGTTTCTTAAACGTAGTACAAACGATGAAACTCTAGACTTGGACAGTCTAATTTCCTTGAGTCTCAAAGACATTCTCAAGTTCCCTTCAAAACTAGGAGATAAAACCCGTAGACTCGGACAATCCCAATCCCCTTTGGATTTCCCATTTCCTTAAAGAACAGGAAATATCCCTGATCCTCGAATCAAAATCCCTGAGTACAAACATTACTCATATAAGAACTGATTTTCTCTTTAAATCAGCATATTGGACTTGTCACTCAACTGAAATAGCAACCCCTTTTAGCCTCTATCTTGGGCTTCGTACGAGCTACAAAAAGACTCTCTTGTTGAGTCAAACAATCTTTAGCCTCCATCTCGGGCTTCGTACGAGATACAAAACACTCTATTGTTGAGTATAAAAGACCCTCTTGTTTGGTCACAAACATCTTTAGCCTCCATCTCGGGCTTCGTACGAGATACAAAGCACTCTCTTATTGAGTCAACCCTTTTAGCCTCTCTCTTGGGCTTCGTACGAGACACATAAAAACACCCTCTTGTTGGGTCAATAGCCTCCTCTTAGGCTTCGTATAAGGAAACCCCGGTTGAGTCAATCAACCTTTTAGCATCAAAACTGTGCCTCGTTCATAGTATACAAACATCAACAACTCCTTCTCCTTTCATCTAATTGCTGTAAGCGGCAAGCCTCTGGATTATTTACATCCACACCACTGTCCCTCTTTTAGCATGAGAAATTCATAAGGAAAGATAACATTTCTCTACACTGAGTTAAAGTCTTCTCCTTCAGGTTAAAACCCCCTATAAAGGAAATTATGGCATTGCTAGGATTCACATGTCTCGGTTAAAGTAATTCTCCTTTATAGTCAGTCACCCAATAGTTGTGACAAACAGACCCCCTTTAGAGATGACAAATTCTCTCTGAAGTTGAGACCTTTTTAGCTTCACATCTTGGGCTTTGAACAAGATACAAACTACCTTTAGCTTCATGTCTTGGGCTTTGAACAAGACACCAAAACACCACTTCCTCCCATAGAATAGGAGGAACTACGATCGCTCTGATTTCCCTGTTTCGGTAAACGGGAATACGTAGGCATAAGATTGAAAGAAAAATCTTAGCGAACACACCACATCAAAAACCTCAGGTCACAAATCCTCACATATCCACCAAAATATCCGAGTCCGTATTCCCCACCAAAAGTCTAAATTCAACCAAAATAACCTAAGAGAGCCCCCCCCCCACACATTGATCGCATCTGTAAACCAACAGTTTTGACTGTTTGACCTCAGTTTGCAAAGCAGGGTTAGTTGGAGACATTTATTTCCCTTCCTTCATCAGCTTCAATAGGATAAAAAATGAATCGACCTGTAGTAACCCAGAGTGGCAGTGCTTAAGAACCACGTCCAAAATCGCTCGCTACAGAAAAATGGCGCCCACCGTGGGGCACTCTCTTTTATCTCTCAAGTAGAAACCGAAGAATGATGACTTCACTAGGGACTTCACTGGGATAGGATTTTTGTTGACCTCGCTAGGATCTTAGGTCAAAAACCTTTAAAGTTGGGAAGATACCACAGGATGGCGACTCCGCCGGGGAGCCATTTTCTGTTAGGAATATAGGATTCATAGCTCTTTAAAGTGTAGGACTTTAGGACAAATATATATACTGCTTTTCCTAATTGATATATGTGTTTATTTTTCTGCTAATGGGAATGCGTGTGATGCCGCATGTGGAAAGATTGAGTATACACCTAGGAAAAACCTTTTTTAGTAGTGCGGAAACTATTGGAAATGGTTGTCACGTGATACTACCCTCTTTTGATGGTTCTTCGAAAAACATCACCTAGCACGGTTCCCGGCCCACTGGTGTTTTCTCGACAAGAACTGATGATTTTGAGAAACAGGTACAAAAATCACTAGTATAAACCTTTGGGGGGGGGGGGGGGGGGGGTAGAGCCTTGACTTCATGACACCGACCCTTTGACCCCATGTTTTTTCTCTATTTTTTTGTGCTGCATTCATACATTCATCTAAAAAACATTACATCAAAGAAAAACTTCTCTTCTAGTCTCTCTTTTTCAAACTAAATTAAGACAATGATTACAAATGTCAGAGAAAAAGATTGTGCTCATGGACTTCGGTAGAAGGAGAACTCATAACTATACCTTCAGGGTTCCAAAACTAGAGGATTTGAGAGGATTAGTGAGGATGATCACTAACCCTGAAGCTTTTAGAGCCAAGTACGGAGGTCTGCTACCTCTGTTAAGAGTCCATGTGATTGAAGGAATCATGGAGGCACTCATTCAGTTTTACGATCCGGTCTATCACTGTTTCACATTCCCGGATTACCAGCTTGCACCAACGCTGGAGGAGTATTCTCACCTAACTGATCTACACATTAGTGATCGAGCTCCTTTTTCTGGACTGGAAGAAATTCCAAAGGATCAGACCATTGCAAGAGCAATTTATTTGTATGAGTCCGAAGTCAAGACTCACATGACCACTAAGGGTGGGCTCCCAGGTTTGCCAGCCTAGTTCCTGACAAAGAAGGCTCTGTACTTTGCTAGTATAGGGAACATGACTGCTTTTGAAAGCATCTTTGTCTTACTCACCTACGGGTTATTTCTGTTTCCCAACATTAATAGCTTTGTCGATATCAACGCCATTAAGGTTTTTCTCATTGGAAACCCTGTGCCAACCTTGCTCGCGGACACGTATCATTCTGTACACTTAGGGAATTTGTACAGCGGAGGAATGATCATGTGCTGTGTACCCCTGCTATACAAATGGTTTATCTCCCATTTACCCAAGTTTGTTGCGTTTTGGGATCATAAGAGTGCCTTGTGTTGGTCGCAGAAAATCATGTCTCTCACTAATTCTGACATAGATTGGTGCAATAGGATTTATGACGGGATCAGGATCATTGACCGTTGTGGAAACTTCCCCAATGTACCCCTCATAGGAACTAAGGGAGGAATCAATTACCATCCAGTATTGGTTCGTCGTCAATTTGGATACCCGATGAGGCATGTCCCGCGTAATGCTCATCTGGAAGGTCTTTTCTTCAGAGAAGGAGAAAATGACAGGGCACTAAAGATTGAAATAGTGCACGCTTGGAAACATGTTCATAAGAAAGGACGAGAGTCTCTAGGAAAACCGGACTGTGTCTCGGTGGAGCCTTATCTCCACAGGGTACAAACTAGGGCTCTCAAGCTAAAGATGCCTTATCCTCGTCACAGAGTTCTTCCGCCGAGGGAATCTGTCATGTACTTCATGACTGAAACGGAAAAACTTCAGGTTACTCTCAAAAAAGTTCAACAGGAGAGGAGGTCTTGGAAGAACAAATACCGCACCATCAATGTAGAGTGTACCAAAATACAGCAACTGCTGAAAGATAAGGATGCTCTGATCGAGATTTTAGAGCAACATGCTGTGGATAATCAGGATGACCAAAGGAATTTGCTCGTTCCTTTCACTTGGCAAAGGAATGACAACCCGACAACGGCCCAAGAGCCCCGGTCCAAGAAAAGGAAAGTACCAAAATCAACACCCGGTTTCTCCCCAGAGAGGACTCAGGATCCCTTAGCTTAGGTTTCTGTTTCTGCACCTTGTAATCTACTGTATTTCTATTGTCGCAATCCTTTGAATTCAATAAAACGGGGTTTCCCCACTGTTTGATATTTACAATCTAATTGTCGAAGTTTATTTTGATTAAACAAAAAAAAAAACAATTAATATAATCATTGCATTCATCATTCTCACGTCACGTATTCTTCTTACCTAAGAATCTCACGTTTGTGTCTCGGTTCTAGAGTCAAACTGTCTCATTCGTACAAATACTCGGGCCAATCGTCAGAAAAAGATGGATGATCTCGAGGAAGAGAACAGAGAGTTGAGAGAAGAGATCGACGCTCTGAGAGAGGATATGAGAAAGCTTCATAACGACATGCAAGCCATGGCAGAAGCTCAGCTACAAAGGACTATGATCTTGGAGATCACCTCAATGCCCATAGTGGAAAAGTCCGATCCTAGGTACCAAAATGCTGAAAGATCGTCCCTGGGGCATGCCACTTAACTATATCCCGGAAGGATATATCCCGTTAATCAATGAGGATCAGGGGACCGCAGCAGGAACCGCTGGGCCTGAAGGTTACAAACTTCGGGAAAGGGAAGATGCCAGGGGCATGACAGCAGCTCCTGAAGGTTACAAACTTCGGGAGGCACCGAGAGTCTCGGCCATAATGACTATACCACCGCCCGTGATACACACTGTCTCGGAAGGACAGATTCCACAGATACCTTCTGGTGGAAACGACAACATGTTTGAAAGAATGAATGAGTTCCAAGAATAGTTCCTGGGAATGCAGAAAGAACTGTAGGCCCTTCGCGGTCATGATTTATTTGGAAAGGATGCCGTGGACCTCTGCTTGGTCCCCAATGTGAAAATCCCGCACAAATTCTTGGTGTCCGACTTTGAAAAGTACAAGGGTAAATCTTGCCCTCAGAGTCACTTGGTGATCTACGCTCAGCGAATGTCAGCTCAGACAGAGAATCAGGATTTACTAATTCACTACTTTCAGGATAGTTTAACCGGTGCCGCACTAAAATGGTAGATGGGTTTAAACCGTGCTACGATTAGCACTTTCAGAGATCTTGGCACTGGCTTTGTCCAACAATATAAATACAATCTGGACATGGCACCCGACAGAAATTAACTCAGATCAATGTCACAAAAGGACAAGGAAACCTTTAAGGAATACGCTCAGAGATGGCGTGAAATTGCCGCTCAAATTTGTCCACCTCTTGAGGAAAAATAGATGACAAAGATCTTCTTAAAGACCTTAAGCTCATTTTATTACAACAAAATGGTTGCCAGTGCGCCCAGTGACTTCACCAAGATGGTCAGTTTGGGAGTTCGTCTTGAGGAAGTCGTCCGAGAAGGACGTCTAGTCAAAGACACTGGATCATCAAGTAGTACAAAGTGATACGGTAGTGCTCTCCCTAAGAAAAAAGAGCAGGATATTGGGAATATCTCTCTCGGAAAGCAAAGGCGACGTTATCAACCAGTAGCAGTTGTAATTCCTGCTATCAATCCTGCGCCTATTTCTACGTATCAACCTCAGGTTGCACAGAGCCAACCTAATCAGCAAAGGACTCAATAGCCTCTTCAGCAGGCTCGTCCTCCATACAATAACAACCGTACAACGCGGCCACCAGGATTTGATCCTATACCCGTATTGTAGGCAGAACTATTTTCGTTACTACTGGCTAAGGGGCATGTCCAGACTAAGTCCCCTCTTACAGTAACGGAAAATTCGCCTTTTTGGTTTAAGGTGGATCAGACTTGCCCTTACCATCAAGGAGGACCAGGGCATAACATAGAGAACTGTCTCAATTTCAAATTCGACGTGCAAAAGCTTGGTAGGAGCGGGGTCTTATCTTTCAAGGATACGAATCCTAATGTTCTCACAAAACCGCTGCCTCAACACGAGAAAGCTACAGTCAATTTGATAGAGGGAGAGACTAACAATGTCTATCAAATTCATGATGTACTCTTGTTAAGTACCAATCTGGTCAAGATGCATTGTAGAAAGAGTAGATATGGCCATATGCCACCTCATAACTATCACCAGTGTGATATCTGCTCTAAAACCAATCAAGGATGTTCTGTGGTGCAATCAGCTCTACAGGAACAGATGGATCTCGGATGGATCCAAGAGCACCGAGTTCGTGGAGTTAACATGGTTTACATGAATTCTAACATCATTCAGAACCACGACATCCATGCAATGAATGTCAACTTAGTGGCGATGTATTCCAGGCAAAGCCAGTATCATAATCTGCCGCGGCACGATTACAGTTCCTGTCTGACTTGCTCGGTAAATAAACAAGGATGCTCTTTTGTACAAGAGGCCCTCCAGCGTCAGATGGATCTTGGATGGATCCAGGATTACCATGATAGGAATCCTTATCAGATCAACATGATTCAAATCTTTGATATTCGCTTGATGAATACCAGCCTGGTGGAGTTACATGCTAAACAGGTCTGGCTCGGGTTCCTAGTATCACATGATTATCAGAGCTGTAGGGCGGGTTGCAAAACGATCAAGGTTGTGCCCTTGTCCAGGAAACCCTTCAGCACTTGTTGAACCACTGGTGGCTTCCAATCTATATAGATGAAGACACCCAGCAAATAAGTATTACCAACAGGAACCCTACTCGGCATCAAAGTCGGGACGTTCGATCTGTGGAAACTGACCTAGTGAGGTTACATTGTATTCAAAGCGGGCGTGGCCAGGTGCCACCACACAACTATGAACATTGTAGAGTCTGTTCAGAAAGTAACCAAGGATGTTACCTTGTGCGAGCAGCTCTTTAGGGTCAGGTGGATCGTAGAGAGATTCGCCCATATTCGGGTTCCGGACCAATCAAATGGGCGCCGGACTACCTCGCCGATTAAATTGAGGACATTGTCGTAATCTCAGATCATCAGAGAAACAAGGATGTTTGTACCATCATCCCTCTACTTGACGAATCGAGAGTTCCCAACTAGGAGCGGATCGAAATTGCTTACGATGGTCAGAAAAATCAGAAGGCTCCCATAGTCATCTATCTACCGGTACCATTACCATATGAATCAACTAAGGCTATCCCTTACAAATATGGTGCAACAACAGTCGAGAATGGAAAGGAAATTCCATTACCCTCTGCCGTGAATATTGCAGACATCAGTCGAGTAACACGGAGTGGTCGAATCTTCAACCGAGGAGTTAGAGAACTTAACAAAGAAAAGGAACCTCAGACAGAAGTTCCCAATCCACCAGTCAGTCAATCCAGTAATCCCGACCTTTCGAAAAATGATGATGAGATGCTAAAGCTCATCCAAAGGAGTGAATACAACATTGTTGATCAACTGTTACAAACTCCTTCAAAGATCTTAGTATTATCACTTTTACTCAGTTTAGAAGCGCACAGGGAGGCTCTACAGAAAGTCTTAGAGCAGGCCTTTGTGGAACAGGATGTAACAATCAGACAGTTCGATAGCATTGTCTCTAACATCACTTCCTGCAATAACTTGGGATTTAGTGATGAGGAATTACCTGAAGAGGGTCGCCGTCATAACATGGCGCTCAATATCACGGTCAGCTACCAACGTACTGGTTGACACAGGGTCAGCCCTGAATGTTATGCCAAAGTCCACTTTGATGCAATTATCCTTCAAAGGACCCCCGATGAGAACCAGTGAGGTCGTCGTCAAAGCATTTGATGGGTCCAGAAAAACGATTATTGGCGAAGTCGACCTTCCCATAACTATTGGTCCTCACACTTTCCAAGTCACTTTCCAGGTCATGGACATTCAGGCAACGTATAGTTGTTTATTAGGAAGACCTTGGATACATCAGGCTTGGGCGGTCACCTCGACCCTCCACCAAAAGTTAAAGTTCGTCCAGAACAACCAGCTCGTCACGGTCTGTGGAGAACAAGCCTTGCTCGTGAGTAACTTATCATCATCTACTTGTGTAGAACCCGGGGAGGTTATTGGAACTCAGTTCCAAGCATTATCGGTGAGCAAGGACAATCAATCCGAATAGGGAACTTCCATTTCCTCATACAAATATGCTATCAAAGCGGTCGAGAGTACCAATATAACAGGATGGGACAGCTAGTCATTCCTACTGACAATAAAACAAAGAAGGGTCTTGGTTTTTCTGCAACCTGTACCCAGACAGCTACTACCAGCAATCAAAGTCTTCATCCTATTCTAGACTTCTTCCACAGTGGAGGTTTCCTTCACCCAGTGCCTCAAGAAGTGCATACCATCAATAAAGATGATTCCTCTGATATGGAGGAAGAATGGGAGTCCTATCTTAACAAGGGCGGTTATACGTCTCAAGAAGAGGTGCCTACGCCCTTTTGCTTTCCTACATAGAGTCCGAGATTTATACCCAGGTCAGACATCGAAATTATATACGAAGATTGTGATCCGGAAGGATGTTGCGCTCCACCAAACTCATTAGAGGAGGACACTCTGATGAAGGATAAATTTGACCACAACTATTATGGCCCGATGGATGGCCTTCCAATGTGGCAGCCGTATCCAGGAGACTTGGGGCAAGGAAGTCAGCCGAACAATGAAAATCAGCTGAGCATCATTGAAAAGAATACCTGCGTCCCCACCATGTCATGGGATCAACAATCAGGTCATTCAGAAAACGTCCAGTACGACGATGAATTCGCTACGTTTGCAGAACTAGAATTCATTAACTATGCTTTTCCAGAGGTAAATGTCATTGAGAAGGATGACTCATCCAGTTCCAAAGAAGTGTGGGACACCCTGGGACAACCAAGTGGGAAATACGACTATATGGTCAAGTACACTGCACCCGAAAGCTCTCGTATCAGGTTCGAAGACATCCAGCCAACTGGATGGGGAGATACAGCTAAGGGCATAAATGCTATGCAAAATTCAACAGAGGAATCCTCCTACGACAACTCTGCCTGGGAGACAGATTCCAATTATCCTGCTCCACCAGAAATCAGCGTTATTTCTGAAGACAAATCAAGGAAGGTACCAGACTCTGTGATTCACCGAGGAGTTCGCCGCCAATGGGTTGCTGTCGATGTTCCGAAGATTATTCATAAGTCAAAGTAATTGTCGTCTTTAACCTTTCACCCTGCCCAGGTGAAACGGATGTTTTGATAGGGCTCACTTTTTGTAAATTTCCCTCTTTGCTTCGCCCAAAGCGACAGAGCTTTGTTTTATAGGGCTATAGTTTCAAGAATCGACTTGTTCATTAATAAAATAACGTCGTTCTGTAATTTCCTCAGTCTGTTGCTATTTTCTCTTTTTGCTTTTCTCAGAAAATGGTAATCCTAAAAAACAACTCAATAATAAAAACAAGCAGTTTTCCAAAGAAATACACTGCACACACTCTTGCATTTTCTCTATCTCTTCTAAACACAAATCATACCGTCATACAGATTGCTTGTTTTAAACCCCGTTGAAACATATAATCGGATGCCTTCTCCCAACTTTGAGTTCCCGGTATTTGGGGCTGAAGAAGAAAATGACGACGAAATTCCAGAAGAGATCTCCCAATTACTCAGACAGGAGGAAATGTCCATTGAACCTCATAAAGAGCCATTGGAAACGGTAAACTTAGGTTCAGAAAAAGAGAAAAAAGAAATCAGGATTGGGGCACTGCTCAGTCCAACTGCCAGAGAGGGTTTGGTAAAGCTTCTCAAAGAATTCCCCGATGTATTCGCTTGGTCCTATCAGGATATGCCAGGGTTGGATACCGCATCGTGGAACATCATTTACTGTTGAGATCGGAATGTCTGCCAGTAAAACAGAGGTTGAACCCGGACATGGCCATCAAAATCAAAGAGGAGGTACAGAAACAGATTGACGCGGGTTTCCTCGCCACATCAGAATATCCTCAATGGTTAGCCAACATCGTACCAGTTCCGAAAAAGGACGGAAAGGTCAGAATGTGTGTCGACTACCGAGATCTAAACAAGGTAAGTCCAAAGGACGACTTTCCCTTACCACACATTGACATGCTGGTTGACAGCACAACAAAGTTCAAAGTTTTCTCCTTCATGGATGGATTCTCGGGCTATAATCAAATCAAAATGGCGCCGAAAGACATGGAGAAAACTTCATTCATTACCCCGTGGGGTACCTTTTGTTACAAGGTGATGCCGTACGGTTTGAAGAACACCGGGGCAACCTATCAAAGGGCCATGACTACACTGTTTCATGACATGATACACAAAGATATCGAGGTATATGTCAATGATATGATTGCAAAATCTAAGACAGAAGAGGAGCATGTGACCCATCTGTCAAAGCTATTCGAGCGGTTGAGAAAGTACAAACTCCGCATGAATCCCAACAAGTGCACCTTCGGTGTCTGTTCAGCGAAACTCTTAGTGTTCATCGTCAGCCAGAAAGGAATTGAGGTTGATCCTGACAAGTTCAAGGCTATCCAAGAAATGCCTTCTCCGAAAACTGAAAAACAAGTCAGAGGATTCCTGGGACGTTTGAACTACATCTCCAGATTCATATTCCTCATGACCGCGACCTGTGCGCCGATTTTCAAATTACTCAAAAAGAATCAGGACTGCGTTTGGACAGAAGACTGCCAAACTGCCTTCGACAGTATCAAGGAATACCTGTTGAATCCGCCGATTCTATCACCTCCAGTGGAAGGAAGGCCGCTGATTATCTATCTAACAGCCTTGGAAGACTCGATGGGTTGTGTACTTGGCCAAGAAGACGAAACCAAACGAAAAGAGTCTACCATCTACTATTTGAGCAAGAAATTCACTGACTGCGAGACTCGGTACACTATGCTCGAGAAAACTTACTGTGATTTGGCTTGGGCAGCCAAGCGTATGCGCCAGTACATGATTCGTCACACTACTTGGTTGGTCTCCGAGATGGATCCAATCAAGTATGTCTTTGAAAAGCCTGCTCTCACGGAAATGATTGCCCGTTGGCAGATGTTGTTATCAGAATATGACATAGAGTACCATGCTCAAAAAGCCGTTACGGGGAGTATTTTAGCCAATCATTTGGCTCATCAACCGATTGAAGATCAAGAATCAATCGGTTTTAACTTCCCAAACGAAGATGTCATGTATTTGAAAATGAAAGACTGCGATGAACCGCTACCCAGTGAAGGGCCAGAACCAAGTTCCCAATGGGGACTTATCTTTGATGGAGTAGTTAATTATTATGGAAACAGAATTGGGGCAATCATCATAACACCTCAGGGTACCCACATTCCTTTCACTGCCCGACTTACGTTCAAGTGTACGAACAACGAGGCCGAATACGAAGCTTGTATTATGGGTCTTGAAGAAGCGATCGATTTGAGGATCAAAAACTTGGACGTATATGGCGACTCAGCTCTGGTCGTCAATCAAATCAAAGGAGATTGGAACACATACCAATCAGGATTGATTCCTTACAAAGACTATGCGAGAAGGTTGCTACCCTTCTTCAACAAAATTGAGTTTCATCATATCCCTCGTGATGAGAATCACATGGCTGATGCCTTAGCCACTCTCTCTTCCATGATTAGTGTAGGTCAATGGAACGACCTACCTAAGATCGACATAATGCGCATTGAACGGCCCACTTACATCTTCAAGCTTGAAGCAGTCATAGACGACAAACCTTGGTATCACGATATCAAATGCTTCCTTCAGAAATAAGAGTACCCACCTGGGGCACTAAGGAAGGACAGGAAAAACCTCAGAAGATTGGCAGGAAACTTCTTCCTGAGCGGTGATACACTTTATAAGAGAAACTTTGACATGGTCTTGCTCCGATGCGTAGACAGACCATAAGCAGACATGCTGATGTAAGAAATTCACGAAGGATCCTTTGGCACTCATGCCAACGGATAAACAATGGCGAGAAAAATTCTAAGAGCAGGGTACTATTGGTTGATAATGGAATCCGACTGCTACAAGTACATGAGGAACTACCACAAGTGTCAGATATACTCTGACAAAATTCATGTACCGCCAACGCATCTCAAAGTTCTTTCTTCCCCATGGCCTTTTTCCATATGGGGAATCGACATGATTGGCTTGATTGAGCCTAAGGCTTCAAACTGACATCGGTTCATTCTGGTAGCCATTGATTACTTCACCAAGTGGGTCGAAGCAGCGCCATACGCCAATGTAACCCAACAAGTGGTGGTCCAATTTATCAAAAACAATATCATTTGTCGTTATGGTGTTGTGAGCCAGATCATTACGGATAATAGATCTAACTTGAACAATAAGATGATGAAAAAGTTGTGTGCTGAGTTCAAGATCGAACACCATAACTCATCTCCCTACCGACCCAAGATGAACGGAGCGGTAGAAGCGAATAACAAGAACATCAAGAAGATTGTTCAGAAGATGGTTGTAACCTACAAAGATTGGCACGAGATGCTACCCTTTGCTCTTCGCGGTTATCGTACAACTGTCCGCACTTCAATAGGGGCAACCCATTTCTCTCTAGTATATGGCATGGAAGCAATGCTCCCCATCGAAGTAGAGATCCCATTAGTCCGGGTATTGATGGAAGCTAAGCTTACAGAAGCTGAATGGTGTCAAAGTCGACACGATGAGCTGAATTTGATCGAAGAGAAGCGAATCACGACACTATGCCACGGTTAGTTGTATCAATAGAGAATGAAGAAGGCATTTGACAAAAAGGTCCGACCTCGCGTCTTCAGGAAAGGAGACCTTGTGCTCAAAAAGATATAATCTTTTCTCACTGACTCTCGGGGCAAATGGACTCCGAATTATGACGGCCCCTGTGTGGTCAAGAAAGCTTTCTCAAGCGGTGCCTTGAGACTTGCAACCATGGACGGAGAGAAATTTGCCTACCCCACAAATGTTGATGTAGTCAAGAAATACTTCGCCTAAATAAATAAAATAAAAAAACGTCTCGGTGGATTGAAAACCCGAAAGGGCGGTCCAGGAAAAAGTTAGAGACCAAGTCAAAAAATCTCCCGGTGGATTGGAAATCTCAAAGTCCAATCCAGGAAAAAGTTAGGGATAATGGCAAGTAACTACGTCTGATCAGTTCATCTCCTCAGCAATCATGCCATCCATCAGGAACTCCAGTCACGGTCATCTTCGATAGAAGCTCAGGATGCCCCGAATTCAAAGTTGGTAGAAGGATAGTGGTCGTTATGTTTCAACATAGCCCTTTTCCCTTAAAATTACCATTTTCTAACTTTGTAAATACTCTATGGAATCGCGCGCTTGACTGATTTCCATCCTATCAATAAAATTTGAGCCCTTGTGCTTTTATTTGCAATTCATATTTGTTTTAGCTTTACAGAATGATGTTTTTAACATGACCAACGATCCTTGAAACGAAACAAAAAATGAATTTACTTGTCAAACTTTTTCTGCTTTTAAAAATAAAAATGGCAATTTATTTTGACGGTTGAACATCGAAAGAACATCGATCGCTTCTCCAAAGGTTTTCGAGCCTCAAAGTGCAGACTCAAAGTACTCCTTCTAAACCTGTGCACCTGAATGAAGGATCAGTTATGTCAGATGCGAATGTTCCATCTGACACCCCTCGACCGAGTTCCCATCTCCTAAGCCCGACCAGCGTCTCTCCCAACAGGGACCGTCTTTCCTAAGCAAGGCAGAATTGCTATCTTGAACTAGCGGTACTTCTTTGCCCCGCGATGACCGAGTATCCCGTCGTGTTCATCCGTTAGTTTGTATGTCATGTTAGTTTTGTCAGCATATACATACATACATCATGCATTATTAATTTGCATTCACATTCATATTGCATCACTATCACTCCAGTCGGTCTTGTCCCATAGTGGTAGCACTCTTCTCAATCGAGTTGTCAAGTTATTTCCTTGTCAGGAAAGGTTGCGTCTGAACAATCTCTCTCCTCCAGTTTATTTCTGGATCAGAATTGGCCCTTGACCACTTTGATAACTTGAACCTCTGAAAGACCAGAGAACCTTCAACCGATGTCACTCTTCACCATTGAAGATGATATTTTTGCTTTCCCAGATTAAGGAAAATCCCTGGAGAAAGCCTCTTAATCAGAGATTCGGCAATACAACAGTTTTTTTTCGGAAAAAAACCCGCTGATGAAAAGGTCATCGGCACCTCAAAAAATAATTTTGGATCACATCATATGGCATTTCTCTGAGAAGATCCCGATAAAAGTATGATGTAATATCCCCAAGCGAAAGCAGTCTCTCAAGAGAATCGTTTTCCTCAGTAGAGTCGGCAAATGGCGTCTCCAAACTGAGAAGTTTGTACACCTCTACAACTCAGGCGAATGGGTTCCCTAGCAAGTCTGACATCAAAATTTTTCTATCAAATGGCATCTCCCCAAGAAATATCGGCGAGAAGTTTGAGGAAAACCGCTACGTAGCGTCCCTTGTCAATAAAGTTTATTGACAAAAGAAACCGAGACCAGTTCCTTGGTAGGAAACCAGGATCGAGGGGAAGTTTACTTCAAAAACTAAGACCAGTTTACCAAGGATCGAGGGGAAGTTTATTTCAGAAACTAAGACCAGTTCCTTGGTGGGAAACCAGGATCGAGGGAAAGTTTATTTCAGAAACTAATACCAGTTCCTTGGTAGGAAACCAGGATCGAGGGGAAGTTTACATCAGAAACTAAGACCAGTTCCTTGGTAGGAAACCAGGATCGAGGGGAAGTTTTTACCCTTTTCTAAGCATCATTGCTTAGAAAAAGAAGATGGATGAGTAAACTGCTATTCATAATCACCATCAAAATTTCGGGTATTCCGATATTTAATCCTCTTGCACCCTGAATGCCCGAATACCTTCGCCATTCACACCTTCAGGTCCAAGAAGATTAAATAGGGGCATCTGTCATACGCCAAAATTTAACCACAAAGATTCCCATCATTGTGCAAATCATCATCACAATATGGATGAACCATCTTGCCTCATCAGTCTCCCCAAAGATGGGTGAACACTTACTACAGTCAAAATTAGGGTTTCAAGCCCTCTCAGAGTTCTTAGACAAAGGATCAATCAAGAAATGACATGATCTTCAACTTTTCTAACCTACCAAACATCTACAATGGATCAAGAGGACTCCCACTTTAAGGATTAAGCACAAGGCTGCTCCCTTCCAGGTGGATCAAGCCTCAAGATCGCCAGTGTCACCAAATTAGGGTTTGGTCGACCAGGGCCTCCAGATGGAAATTTTCCTCTGGGCATGAGCCAATGCTTCAAAGCATAACCTATGATGCTCTAAGGGACATCATGGACCCAAGCATCAATTCAATTTTTGACCTCAGGGGATACATTCATCAAAAATCAGGAATTAGGGTTTCTTGACCTAATACACCCCTAAGTTGACTTTTGGGACAAATCATGAGCCAAGACCTCAAGAGAGGATTTGAGGGTCTCTAATACATCACATTGATCCATTTGTAACAATGGATTGATTCAGGAAGCTTGAGCAGCAAGTCTCAATTTTATCAGAGCCACAATTAGGGTTTTGAGAGGAAAAGTCAACTGTAGCTTTGACTTTTGACCAGGACATGCTCCCAAACCCTAGGACACGATTCAATACACCCTATAACACCTATGAAATCAATCCATCAAGTTTGATTTAGGTCAAGGACTTGATTTCATAGAGGATCGCACAGTTTGTAATTCGTCTGACAAAAACTCAACTGTGCACAAAAGTCAACTTTGACTTTTTGAGATTTTTCACAAAAATGGTTTTTTAACCCTAAAATGATGTTAATGTATGATTTGAATCATCATTCATCAAGAAAAATCAAGAAAAGTAGGATAACTTGTAAAAGGGGTAACCATAAAAACTTAGAAAAGTTTCTAAGTTATGAACAAAGTGGCAAGGGTACCAACTTTGGAGGATCATAACTCCTAAACCACAAAGCCATTTTTCCCCATCCAAAGCTTGATTTGTAGATCTCATTACCCTCTACAAAAGCTTAAAACTGACCACCCTCCAAATTCCTCATGGATTTTGAGTTTTGGAATGATCAAAATCACAAAAAGTGAAAATGTCACTTTTTCCAACACTTATTGAAATTTTCACTAAGTCAGAATCTGCCTTCACTTTTTTCCAAATGTAGGGGGATTTTTCACTTGGATCCAAAAGGTATCAAGACAAAATATGATCAAACAGTTGTTGTATCATATAAGGGCTTTCCAAAATGACCAAGAACATCACCAAATTCCACTTGAGCCATGAGATATGACTAGGGCAATATGCCTTGCTGAAAACTGCCAAGGCTAGGCAGAATTTTGCATTTTTGCTCGATTTGGAAAAATCAGCTAATTCCAAGCCTTGTCATCATCTTGAACACATCTGAGGATCAAATCCAAAGGGTACAAACACTGAGCCAAGCCTCCAAAGTCTTTGGAACAAGAAGTAGCATGTCAAACCTAGAATTGCCTAAAAGAGGGACAAGACTCCAATTTTGGATTGGAGCATTCAATACATACACCAAGGTGGGATGGACCGACACATTTGCAACTCAATTCAGTCAAGACTTATCCAAGACCAAGGGAACCACAGCCATGTGCCCTAACCTCTAGTCAATGGCTAGAGGAGACTTGGATTCCAAAGTGCAACCATTGGCCAAACCTCTGCTGCAGTTACCATTCACTATTGATCCCAAAAAAACTTGCTCTACTATAAATAGAGCTCATTTGTGCTCAGTTTGAGTACACCAAAGCCATCAAACAGATGTTTTCCTCAAAATCCCTCTCTTTAGGCCAAAATGCCTTCTTTAGCAAGGTAACTCTGAGTTTTTGAGTTAGAGAGCATTTCCATCACTTCTCATGATCCTAACACCTCATAAACATCATATGTAGGTGATCCAAACTATCAAAAGTGACATGTAACACCAAAATCACAAAGTCACCTCTCAAAACCTCAAAATAGGCCTTTTGTGCATTTTTCAAGCCATGTCTTGATTCAGTCACTTTCCAAACTAGATAAAACCTCAAACACACTCCAAATAACATCCTTGAACTATCCCAAATGGTTCCCCCCATCTGGAACACCATTTGAGAGAGTTGCTATTTTGGTCATTTTAACCCCTTTTGACAGAAATGGCCAGTTTGTGTTTTTGCAGGTTCCAGCTGATTCCAACCATCCTCAAAGCTTCTAAGGGATCATTTGAGAGTGTCCAAAGCATCAAACCATTTCTAGAACAAGAAGTTTGGCAGATTGCACAGAAAACTCCAAAAGCTCAAAAAAAGGTAAGCATCATGACTTGAACTTTCCAAAATATGCATTGCTTTGAAGTCCACTGATCATACACACCTCATACATGTTAAATATGTTGTGTTTGAACTAATTCATCATGTAATTCATGCTTGTATCAAAGTGTAGCATAGAAAATGCAATTATAGGCCTTTTTCAAAACCACTATTGGGTTTTGACGAGGGAGTATAATCTGAAAAAAATACCACCACCATTGGATTCCTTGTGAAATTCTAGGCCAGATGCATATAAATTTTGTCCCCAACCATGGAGAAATGAGAAAGTTATGGACCTTCCCGTTTCTTGGAAAAACTTGTCTTGCCTTGCCTTGGTCAGGCCTAGAAAACAAGGCAAGCCTTGTATATTTGTGGTTTCACTTCAAGCAATGGATGTATCACCACCCCAGTGGTAAGGCGCGCGCCCTATAACCTTGAGGTCGTGGGTTCAAACCCCACCCATGCAATTTTGTGTTTTCTCACATTTTTGCTATTTTTTCATGTTTTATTAATTAATTGGAAAATTAATAACTGCTTCAATTTTAATTATTTTTTATTGGTTTTTTTTGTAAAAAATCACAAAAATGTTGAAATATTTTATTCCACAAAAAGATTAAGTTTATCTTATTTATTTAATATAATTAGTATTTTTGTGAGTAAATTCCTTTTTAATGTTTTTTAAACATTTTAAAAGTGAATATTTACTTTGAAAATCAAAACCAAGTGAGTTTTAATTCACCTTGTGATTAATCCCTAATTTCTCAAACCTTAAACAAAAATCACAAATGGTTTATTCAAACTTATTTGGTATTTTATTTGATTTTCTTTAAATATTTACTTTTAAAGAATAACAAATTAGGGTTTCTTTGATTTTCACCCTCATCAAACAATTTCAAACACTTTTGGGTCTCTAATAGAGTGTAAGACCCAATCCTTTGTAAATACAAAACTTTTTGGGCCTCACTTATTGTATAAGTCCCGTTGTATTTCAAAAAGTTCGACGCGATCATCATCCGTTGAAAAACAAACCTTGGGCTTCTCCTCGAGCTATAAGACCCATTTAAAATCATTGGGCCTCTATTAGAGTGTAAGACCCAACCCCCTTTGAAAACCAAACCATTTTGGGCCTCAATACATTGTATAAGACCCATCGCGTTTTCAAAAATCTCGGCGCGATCGCCATTTTCAAACAAATGACCCTGAGCCTCTCCTTGAGCTGTAAGCCCCACCACTTGTACAAATATAAATCTTTTGGGCCTCTATTAGAGTGTAAGACCCAATCCCCTTTTAACCAAAACTTTTTGGGCCTCAGACATTGTATAAGTCCCCCTGCGTTAAAAGAAAACCTCGGCACGATCGCCAATAAAAAAACCAATCATCTGGGCCTACCCTCGTGTTGTAAGCCCCATTCTTTTTCTTTAAACACTTGGGTCTCTTGAGAGAGTGTAAGACTCATCCCCTTGTACAGAAAACCTTTCTTGGGCCGCAGTCACTTGTATAAGTCCCTCTGTACAAAACGACAGTGCGATCTGTAACACCTTTCTACCCCACATACCATTTTAGGAAAACACTTAATATTATCAGAGTAAAAATTAGCAAGAAAGGTGCCACATATATTCAAACAACATTCAAAATCATTGTTCTGTCTCGTAACATGGGTTATTCATTCTTCATTAACATAAATTGGCAACTATACAGCGGAATCAAACTTTTTAATTCAGGTCAATAAAATACTTCATGGATAAAAGTATTTGATTCAAAATGGCATCAACAATATGAAAAGAAATTCCAACATAAACCAAAAAGAGAAAACACGAGACTCACAACTAATCCCAACCCGATGTTACATGACACAGAGCAGGACACCACTTAAAACATGACTAAAACGACAAAAAAACGCTCCAAGACTCAATCCTCTAGCACCGAAAGTCTACTCTTGGTTATCTGCAAGTTACCCACATAAGAGGCAACATTTTCAAGCAGGCAGGGTGAGAAATCACGATTCATTATAGTAATATAAGTACATGGAAAATAAACAGAATAAGCAACACAACATCATAGCATCATCAATAGAATCTTCACAACACAATCACAATTACATCATTTATATGCAATGTCAACTATAATGGAATGCAAAGAATGCATGTGGTACCGATTCAACATGGATGGACACTGGCCATCAACCCTCGAAAAGGAGCACAACATAGTCAACATATCACTTCAATCCACATGATGGGATTGAAGCTACCAATGGACTGAAGCCCCTACATAAAATACTATGAAATGCAATGATGCTAAATCTCCGCAATTCATCAAACATCAACGTGTGCATCATTCATTTCATATTCAACAAATATTTATCATACAATCATATTTGATCATCTTACATCAACAACAACTCGACAATAAAAGATCAGCATAAGAAAATGTCAAGAAACCTCAAGAAAACAACAAAAACAGCAAAACAGATGTCTGACACGGCCACCCGTGTCCTAGGACATGACCCGTGTCAGGAAACCTGCGCTCAAAACATAAAATAGACAAAATACAGCAAACACGGTGGTCTGACATGACCGCCCGTGTCCTGTGACACGACCTGTGTCAGAAGCCCTGTAGCACAAATCCAAAACATAAAAAAATTACAGCAGGAACAATTGTTTGAAACAGCCGCCCGTGTCAGGATGCGAACACCCAGAATTTTTGAAAAGATTTTTCTGCTGCGTTTAGACTTCAAATATCCCAAAAATTCAGTTTTTCCAATACGAAAATTTGGCCAAAAAAACTCACACAATACACATACATCAACACATAACATTCTATCTCATTATATTTCAACGAATCATTCATCCCTAACTCATTCTACATCATCAAACACTACAATTACCCAAAATCCACTAATACCTAATCTATTCATAACTAATCCTATAGAACTATAATAAACCATGAAAACTCCCCATACCTTAGGGAAATCAGTAGCTTTCCTCCTTTCCTAAGATTCTTCAGCGACCTTCAAGTCTTAGGGTTCTTCTCCTTCTCCTCCTCTTTTCTTCTTCAGCGTTCTTCACAAAAACACGATCAGTTAGAAAAGTGATCGGTATTTTCTTCTTTAGACAAAATATCCCAGTTAATGGACTTCCACTTCTATCCTTACTCTTTTTCCTTTAAGACCACCTTGCCCTTTTTCTTAATATTTTTAAATAATGATAATAATAGTATAAATAATACACTAATTATTCATTCTATTAAATTATTTAAGAATACTCTTTTGATCCAAAATTCTCCAAAATTACCAAAACTTCGTAATTCCTTCTAAATTAAATAAATAAATAAATAAATGATTAATTTAGATTTTCGGGGCGTTACACGATCACGGATAAACCTTGGGCCTCTCCTTGAGCTGTAAGCCCCAACATCTTTTCAAAATACTTTCTCCTTTAATTTTGAATATACTGTTGTTTTCAATCTTTCTTTGTTGAACAACTAACCAAACAGCATGGAAGCTCTACAACCGAGTAAGTGTTTATATGCTTTCTTTATTCGCTTTCATATACATATAACTGTATTGTGGGGCTGTTTCACTGTAAGTCTTCTTTCATAAACTCATATCAACTGTGTAATACTAGTATAGATATTTAGAGTTTTCCCGAAAACTACGTCTAGCACTAAGCCATGTTGATCACTCTTAAATAGACAAAACTAGATCCCCCATAGGATTACCAGATACAGTCTTCCCCCCTCTTGGGGTTAAATAATATGGAGACGTGAAAGGCAACATTCTCGGTGAACCCTTTCTCAGACTGTCACCCTTAGACATTGTCAAAGAAACTCTACTCCCCAGAGATGATCTTTTCTCCATGAATGGCATCTCTTGAGTTTCTTCCAAATTCTCAGACTTTCCAGGCTTGATCTATTCTCTGTGAATAGCCTGTCTTGAATTTCTCTGGGTTTGGGGACCCACAGGCTTCCTAAAAGCATCCCCGCCTCCTCTTGGGCGTTGTACAAGGACCCTACGGCTTCTTAGAAGTATTCACAGCCTCCTCTTAGGCTTCGTATAAGGATTCTTCCTTCGGGAAGAGAGCCTCCTCTTGGGCTTCGTATAAATTGTCCATCGGCTTCTTAAAAGTTTCCAGTCTCCTCTTGAGCAGCGTACAAATTGTCCCGACGACCTCCTAGAGGTATAGGAACATAAATTAGTCATCTTCATAGAACAGTCTTTCAAAGAGTCTAGATCTTTCTACCGTGAACGTACTACTACTGTTTCTTTAAGCATAGTACAAAAGATAAAACTCTAGACTTGGACAGTCTAACCTCCTTGAGTCTCGAAAGCATTCTCAAGTAGGGAAAAACACCAGTAGACTCGGACAGTCTCCAATACCCTCTGCTCCCAAGTCATGCTTTCTCTGGCAGCTCCTAACCAGACAACTTTCACCAACGCAATCTCCTGGCCTCTTAAAATATTCATCTCACGTTCCGCAATTCGTACAGGCATCGTTTCCACAGTAAGATTATCCTGTACTTGCACATCATCCATATGAATCACATGAGACGGATCTGGAACATACTTCCGGAGTTGTGACACATGAAACACATCATGTAAATTCGACAGATTAGGCGGCAAAGCCACTCTATAAGCAACATTTCTAACTCTGTCTGAAATCTGATACGGACCAATAAAACGAGGAGTAAGCTTCTTAGACTTCAGCGCACGCCTAACACCTGTCACAGGTGTAACTCTCAAAAACACATGGTCACCTGCTTGGAATTCTAAATCTTTTCTTCGCTTGTCATGATAACTCTTCTGCCTACTTTGGGAAGATTTCATCTTTTCTCGGATCAACTTCACCTTCTCAGTAGTCTCTCGAACAATTTCAGGTCCTAGCTGTAACGCCCCAGTTTTGTCAGTTTTTTATTTAATTGAGTCGTTTTGATTAGTTTATTATTATTTTATTTTATTTTCGACTTTTATTTGGAAATATGTTATTTTTCAATGTTGTGATATTTTATCGCGTTTTGGGAACGTTTGCGAGATATTTGAGTGTGGGGGTATTTTGGTCATTTCATCTTATTTTTCCTTAAGTTAGAAAATAGAAATAGAAAGAGAGAAAAATAGAGAGAAAGAAAAAGAGAAGAAGGAAAAGGGAAAGAAAAGAGAAGAAGAGAAGAAAAAGAGAGAAAACTTGGAATTCAAGAAATCAATCTCCCGACTTTTCTAAACACGATTAAATCGGGTAAGGGTGCGAAACTCGATTATTATATGCTTGTGTATGATTATGTATGTATGTTTTTGGTTGTTATTGGATTGAAATGGAAATATATAGTAAAAACCATATTATGTAAAAATTGATTAGAAATCGATTAAATTGTGTCGGAAATCATGTTTTCAGGTCCATTATTGTTGATACATGTTGTTAGGCATTGTATTGGTAATTTTCTGGTGTATAGGTGAAAATTGGATGATTTTGGGTTGGAAAACGCAGAGAAAATTCTGCAGAAAAATTCTGGTTTTCCACTGCCCATACGCGTATCACTCAAGGCAATACGCATATTGGTCAAGGTAATACGCGTATGGCATTGAAGAAAACTGGGCAATACGCGTATGGAGCTTCATTTTCTCGGACATCTGCCCATTTGCGTAATGGTACGCGTAAGGTTTAGGGCAATACGCGTATAATGTAGGGCAATACGCGTATTGGAGTTTTAATGGGAATTTTTGAGAAAATTGGGTCTCTGCCCATACGCGTATGACCTTGGGCAATACGCGTATGGAATGGGCGAGGGAGCAAGACAATACGCGTATGGCTCAAGGCAATACGCGTATGGCCAGGAGAATTGCAAAATGGGGTTTTTCGCGATGTCTTTTCTTGTTTAGTCCGTAACTTGTGTTCCGATTATCCGTTTTTAACATTCTTGGTATCGTTGAGTAGCTATTGAACCGTACTTTCTTATTATAATAATTTGGAGATTGTTAGCCGATTTAATTATGTCGGGAATTTGGAATAGTGTCGTTTTGTCGACTTTTTTCGTTATAATTGTGTGTAATTGATGTGTATCATGCAATGTGCTATTGATATGGATATGGTATGAATTGCGTACTGTTGTATGGTATAAATGCATTGTTTTAGACTTGAATTGCAAAGCATGATTACTGCTGAATGAGATGATTGCATATATGTGTGCATTGGAATGTCATGAGTGATTGTATGCCAAGCATCATGATATGCATTCTTGTAATGTCGTGTGCCCATGTGGGGTGTGAGTGACGAATCGATTCCGGAGGGAATCCGCTATAACATCGTGTGCCTTATACAAAGAGGTGTGAGCGATGATAATAGACAATTGTGTGCCTTATACAAAGAGGTGTGAGCGATCGGGTCGTGTGCCTTATACAAAGAGGTGTGAGCAATCCATAAACGTCGTGTGCCTTATACAAAAAGGTGTGAGCGACGGGGAACATCGTATGCTCGACGGGGAGTTACATTAAGTAACGAGCGATGGTTCCAATAGTTCTTGAGTGAACTGGTGTTGAGAATTGATGGAAGTCGGTACCGCATATGCATTGCATAGAGTCGTTGGGTCGGTCTCTGTGCATTTGCATAAATCATGAATATGATTGACTATGTGTGAGAATTGTGAATCAATTGTTATGTGTTGGTGATAATTGCATTGTGTATAATTGATATGCAGTAGTGATGGATAAATGAGATATGTATTGTGTTGTATGGCATTTGGATTCTGTTGAACGTTGTGGTGAGAATATTTATGTGTGTAATTTCGTGTTAGTATATAATTATATGCAATTATATTATGATTGTGTTTCTCACCCTTCCGCTGTTTTATAATGCTCTATGAGGCATTGCAGATTAGATTGCTGGAGGTCTTTTTGTGAAGCGTAGGTCATCATTCTTTTGTCGGTCAGTTCTGATATGTGACATCGGGTAGTCGGGGTGATCGAGTGTGATTATTTGTATTATGTATACACATGTTTTGGATTGTACTTGTATGGCTTTGTATATGTCAGATACACTTTGTATGATATATATATATATATGTATGTATGAGATTTCAGTACAGATTTTCCGCTTTTATTCTGTATCTGAAGTGTGGGTAGTAGGAACTAAGTTCCTCTGTTAATTGCTACCTGCGAGTGTTGCATATCATTATGGGCAGGTTGATTGTGTTTGTTTCAAATTGATGTGACCCCTCGGTATATGCTGTGAATTTCTAAATATACTCTGACGAAATTTTGAATTTTCTTTTACCGATTTATTTAATTGGGGGTATAGATTGGGGGTGTTACATTAAGTGGTATCAGAGCCAGTCCGTGTCAGTTGTGTCAGTCCTTGTCTGTCTTGGTGTTTGGATGAGCTGTTTGTTTAACCATAGTTGTTGTTATTGGAAATGAACAGAATATGGTTGGTAGGAATGACGCTGCTTTGGCTGCTGCTATGCAAGCTATGGCTCGGGCTGTGTAGGGTGCACCTAATGCTGCAGGTAATGATGAGTCCAGGAAGAACAAAACGCCTGTCTTCAAGGGAACATATGATCCTGATGGTGCACAGATTTGGCTGAAAGAGATTGAAAGAATATTCCGAGTGATGGATTGTGCTGAGGATCAGAAGGTGAGACTGGGTACTCACATGTTACTGGAAGAAGCTGATGATTGGTGGGTTAGTACACGTCATGTGTTGGAAGCTGTAGAGGAGGAGATCACTTGGGCTGTGTTTAACATTGAGTTTCTGAGGAAGTATTTTCCTAAAGATGTAAGAGGAAAGAAGGAAATTGAGTTCTTGGAGTTAAAACAAGGTAATATGTATGTTGTTGATTATACTGCTACGTTTGTGGAGCTTGTGCAGTTTTATCCGCATTATGCAGAAGCGACTGCGGAATTTTCTAAGTGTGTAAAGTTTGAGAACGAATTGCGTCCTGAGATAAAGCAGGTGTCACACCCTAATTTTTGACCCTAAAATTTGGTACTTTTCCATGTCATATATTTCGTACTGATCTATTTTAGTGTACTCGATTTATTTTTGCGATCACTTGCACGTCTGTTTTATTTATTTATTTGGGGTCCGTTTATTTTACTTTTTAACTAATATTATTTAGAATAAATAATTATAGTAATTAGAATTTTATTTTAATTTTATTTTAAATATTTATTTTCATTATTATCATTATTTTTAATTTAAATACTGTTTAGAATAAATAAATAGGTTTTAGTTTCTATTTTAAATTTATTAAATTATTTGAATATTATTTAGTTTTAATTTCATTTAATTTTAATATTATTTAGTTTTAATTTTATTTAATATCATTTAGTTTTAATTTTATTTAATTTTAATATTATTTAATTTGGGCCTCCAATTGGATATTAGGGACATTATTGGCAACTAAAAGTTAACCCTAATTTTAGTCCCTATATATTCCTAAGTAGCATTGCTGAGAGGGGACCGAAAAGAAAAAAAGAAAAGGAGAGAGCGGCTGTATTTCGAAGGTACTTGTTTTGCCCTCCTACAATATACACAGGTAAATATGTCTTCAGTTTTGTTTCCATACAGTATGTGTTATATATTATAAAGTGATTCGGTTTTATATATTACAAAGTTATCCTAGTTTTTATTTTAACAATGATGTTATATTATACAGTGATTTGTATTAAAGTGATGCATTTTGTTTTATATATGTAACATGAAAGCTTCGTTTATGATGTCATGTGTTTGTTAGATGCTAACAGTAACCAGCGTTTGATTTACGATGAACCGACGTGTCTTGTTTTAATATACACAATATAATGTGAATGTTTTGTTTTAATATAATATATATAGTTACATGTTTTGTTTTAATATATATTTTAATATGAATAATATTTTACGTTTTGGTTTTAATATAATATAATTTTATTTTAGTTTTTTATTATTCGGATCGAATCATGTCGATACGCTATTTGCATTTGTGTGCTTGATGCGTGACATTTATGTTCGGTTCGATTCGGTTGCGATGATCGCATTTTCGCGTTAGCAACATTGTTGGGTTTTATCAAATTTTAAAAATTTCCTTTTGCTTTATTTTTCTTTTTATTATATTTAGATCTGTACAATTCGGATCTGGTTGCGATGACCCTTATGCGGTAGCAATTTGCCTTTTTTTGTTTTAATTCTTTTTTTTTTTTATTAGATTGTTCGGATCGAATTACGTCGATACGCTGTCTGCATGTATGTGCATGATGCGTGACCTTTATATTTAGTTCGATCCGACTGCGATGATCGCATTTTGCGTAGCAACATTATTGTCTTAAAACTTTTATTTCAAAATTTATTTTTCCATGCGTTCTCTATCTTTAAAAAATTTTAGATCCTTACGATTTAGATCCGGTTGCGATGACCGCGTTTTCGCGATAGCAAGGTTTTTTACCAAAGTTAAATTTCTCTTTTTTTTAGTTGCTTTTTTTTGTTATATTTAGATCCGTACAATTCAGATCCGGTTGCGAGGACCGCGTTTTCGCGATAGCAATGTTGTTGAGGCCGTATATATATATATATATATATATATATATATATATATATATATATATATATATATATATATATATATATATATATATATATATATATATATATATATATATATATATTTTTTTTTTTTTTTTTTTCTTTTTCCTCTTGGTTGGTTAATGAAAGGCTAAATAAAAGATTATTGATTTTATCGAGTTAAATCTTGATTTAGACGAAACCACCTTTATTTTCACTTTTCTTTATTTTTGGCCTATGATATCACAAAAATCATGACTGAGTGGATTTATTCAAAATGACTAAAAGTCTTGATAAGTATGAGGCCACTCTTTTTATTTATCTTTATTGGTCGATGAAAGTCAAAAATCCAAGATTATCGATTTATCGATTAAATCTTGATTAAGACGAGACCAATTTCATTTTCGTTTCGATCCCATTTTTTTCTAAATGCACCCCACTTATTTGTTATTTCTCTTAAGCCCATTCCTTTTCTTTATTAATTTTTTATGTTTAATTTAATTTCTTTTAATTTTATATTTTATTAAATAAAAAAAAACTCAAAAAATAATTATTAAGTAACTTTTGATTAATTTTATTAAATTCTTTTATTTAATACTAATTAATTCATTAAAGGATTAATTTTATTAAATATTTGACTTTAATTCAATTAATTATTTTAAATTAATTTTTTCTTAATCCTAAAAATTTCAAAAATACTGCTTATTTAGTTCTCAGTTCTAAATTTTCTTTTTTTAGATATTACTTATTTTAATTTTAACTTTTAAATAACTTCTTCTCCTTATTTCAAGCGATAAATAACATAAATAATAACAAGAGGTTCCCGTAGAGTACTACGGACGTTTAGGATGCTAATACCTTCCCTGAGCGTAACCAACCCCCGAACCTTAGATCTCTTAGGTTTTTTTTCCGTTCTTTAAACCTTTCCTTTTGATAAAATAAAGATCGGTGGTGAACATTAAGAGTTATGATCCTGGTTAACATAATAGCTATGGTATCCGATTCTTACCGCGACAGCAGGCAATTGGTTATCAAAGGATTAGGATGTTTTCTGTTTTGGTAGATTGTTGTAGGATTTTTGAAGAAGATAGTAAGGCTCGTTCTACTCACTATAAGAGTGTGAGCGAGAGGAAAGGGAAGCAACAGTTCTGTGGTGGTCTGTATGTAACACCAGCTGATAAGGGTAAATAAAGGGGAAATTTTGAGCGAAGGCCAAGTGGGGGAGGTATGTCTAGCCCTCTGAGATGTTATAGATGTGGTGATGTGGGACATCGTCAGTTCGAATGTAAGAAAGATTTTAGGAAGTGTTCTAACTGTGGAGGTTTAGGACACATTGCAGCTGATTGTAAGAGGAACGTGGTGAAGTGTTTCAATTGTAGTGAGCCTGGGCATGTTAGTACAAAGTGTCCGAAACCAGAGCAAGCTCCAGCTGGTGGGAAAGTTTTTGCCTTGGTGGGAACTCAGATTTCAAGTGCAGATCGTCTGATCAGAGGTACTTGTTTTATTAATAGTACGCCTTTAGTTGCTATTATTGATACTGGAGTGACTCATTCGTTTATTTCGTCTGAGTGCGCGAAGCATTTGAATCTTTTATTGTCTTCGATGAGTGGTGAAATGGTTATTGATACTCCAGCAATGGGGTCAGTAACTACTTCTTTGGTTTGTCTAAGTTGTCCTTTGACCATTTATGGTAAAGACTTTGAGATGGATTTGGTGTGTTTACCATTGGAGGGTTTAGATGTGGTTTTGGGAATGAATTGGTTGTAGTTCAATAAGGTTCATATTGATTGTTATCATAAGCTAGTAAGGTTTCCTTCTCTTGAGGAAGACGAAGACTCGAGTTTCTTATCTACCAAGGAGTTGAAGAAACTTTTGGCGGATGAAGCTCAGTTGTTTGGGTTGTTTGCATCGCTGACTGTGGATAGTCAAGTTTCACTTGATGTGTTTCCTATTGTGTGTGATTTTCCGGAAGTGTTTCCCGAGGATATTTCAGACTTGCCGCCAGAGAGAGAGGTGGAGTTTTCTATAGATCTAGTTCCTGGTACTAGACCTGTTTCTATGGCACCTTATCGTATGTCGGCATCTGAGTTGGTTGAGTTAAAGAAACAGTTGAATGAATTGTTGGAGAAGAGGTTTGTGAGACCAAGCGTTTCTCCTTGGGGTGCTTCAGTTCTCTTGGTGTAAAAGAAAGACGGAAGTATGCGATTGTGTATTGATTATCGCCAGTTGAATAAGGTGATGATTAAGAATAAGTATCCTCTTCCAAGGATTGACGATCTGATGGATTAGTTGGTTGGTGCTTATGTGTTTAGTAAGATTGACTTAAGGTCTGGGTATCATCAGATTAGGGTGAAAGAGGAAGATATTCAGAAGACGGCTTTTAGGACACGTTACGGTCATTGTGAATATTCTGTGATGCCGTTCGGGGTTTCTAATGCGCCAGGTGTGTTTATGGAGTACATGAATCGTATTTTCCACGAGCATTTGGATCATTTTGTGGTGGTGTTTATTGATGACATTCTGATTTATTCTAAGTCTCGGGAGGAGCACGCGGAGCATTTTCGTATTGTTTTGCAGGTTTTGAAAGAAAGAAAACTTTTTGCCAAGTTGTCCAAGTGTGAGTTCTGGTTGTCGGAGGTGAGTTTTCTGGGGCACGTGATTTCAGATAATGGTATTTCTGTGGATCCATCTAAAGTAGAAGCAGTTCTACAATGGGAGGCTCCTAGATCTGTTATTGAAATTCGAAGCTTTTTGGGTTTGGCCGGATATTATCGAAGGTTCATTGAAGGTTTTTCTAAGCTAGCACTTCCTTTGACCCAGTTGACTTGTAAAGGGCAAGCATTCATTTGGGATATTCGGTGCGAGGAAAGTTTTAATGAGCTGAAGAGAAGATTGACGACAGCTCCGATTTTGATTTTGCCGGATCCTAATGAACCGTTTGTGGTGTATTGTGATGCGTCTTTGATTGGTCTGGGTGGTGTTCTGATGCAAGAAGGTAAGGTCGTGGCTTATGCTTCAAGGCAGTTGAGAGTGCATGAGAAAAATTATCCTACTCATGATCTTGAATTAGTGGCTGTAGTTTTTGTGTTGAAGATCTGGAGGCATTATCTCTACGGTGCAAGGTTTGAAGTCTTTAGTGATCACAAAAGTTTGAAATATTTGTTTGATCAGAAAGAATTGAAATGAGGCAACGTAGATGGTTGGAATTTTTGAAAGACTACGACTTTGGCTTGAATTACCATCCTGGTAAAGCTAATGTGATAGCCGATGCGTTGAGTCGAAAATTGTTACATATGTGCGCTTTAATGATTAAAGAGTGGGAACTTTTGGAATCGTTTAGAGATTTGAGTTTGGTTTGTGAAGTGACGTCGGATAGTGTAAGGCTTGGAATGTTAACGATTACTAATGATTTTCTGATGACGGTTAGTGAGAAACAAAAGCTAGATGTGAAATTTGTGGATTTGATGTTGGTGGGAGAAAAAGATGCGAATAGCGATTTTAAAGTGGATATTAATGGTGTTTTGAGATTCCGAGGTCGAATTTGTATTCCTGATGATGCGGAGTTGAAAAAGATGATTTTAGAGGAAGGACACCGGAGTAATTTGAGTATACATCCGGGAGCTAATAAGATGTATCAGGATTTGAAGAAGATCTTTTGGTGGTCTGGTTTGAAGAGAGATATGGCTCAGTTTGTTTATGCGTGTTTGACTTGTCAGAAATCGAAGGTAGAACATCTGAGGCCTAGTGGTTTGTTGCAACCGTTGGATATTCCTGAGTGGAAGTGGGATAGCATCTCCATGGATTTTGTGACAGGGTTGCCGAATACTCAGCGAGGGCATAATACTATTTGGGTGGTTGTGGATAGGCTGACTAAATCGGCTCATTTCATTCCGATTGACATCAATTTTACTTTGGAGAGGTTGGCGGAGATTTACATCAGTGTGATTGTGAATTTGCATGGGGTTCCGTTAAGTATTGTTTCGGATCGAGATCCAAGGTTTACCTCGAGATTTTGGGAAAGTTTACAGAAGGCATTGGGTTCTAAATTGAGATTGAGTTCGGCTTATCATCCGCAGACAGATGGTCAAACCGAGAGAACGATTCAGTCGTTGGAAGATTTGTTGAGGGCTTGTGTTCTTGAACAAGGTGGTGCGTGGGATAGTTATCTTGCATTGATTGAATTCACGTATAATAACAGTTTCCATTCGAGTATTGGAATGGCACCGTTTGAAGCGTTGTATGGACGAAGGTTTCAAACACCTTTGTGTTGGCACGAATCTGGTGAGAGCTCGGTGGTTGGACCGGAGTTAGTGCAACAGACTACGGAAAAAGTGAAGCTTATTCGTGAGAAAATGAAGGCTTCTCAGAGTAGGCAAAAGAGTTATCATGATCGAAGTAGGAAAGATTTTGAGTTTCAAGAGGGCGATCATGTATTTCTGAGAGTTACGCCGGTAACGGGTGTGGGTCGTGCATTGAAATCGAAGAAGCTTACTTCTCGGTTTATTGGTCCTTACCAGATATCCGCGAGAGTGGGTGCTATGGCTTATAGGGTGGCGTTGCCGCCGAATCTGTCAAATTTGCACGATGTGTTCCATGTTTCACAGCTTCGGAAGTATGTTCCGGATCCGTCACATGTGATTCTAATGGACGAGGTTGAGGTATGGGAGAACCTTACGGTTGAGGAATTACCAGTTAGGATTTTGGATCGCGAGGTGAAGCGGTTGAGAGGCAAGGATATTGCACTTGTGAAAGTGGCGTGGGGAGACGCTGCTGAGGGCAATTTGACTTGGGAGTTGGAGTGTCGGATGCGGGAGTCGTATCCAGAGTTGTTCGTCTCAGGTATACTTTCGAGGACGAAAATTTCTAAGTGGGGAAGAGTTGTAACGCCCCAGTTTTGTCAGTTTTTATTTAACTGAGTCGTTTTTATTATTTTATTATTATTTTATTTTATTTTCGAATTTTATTTGGAAATATGTTATATTTCAATGTTGTGATATTTTATCGCGTTTTGGGAACGTTTGCGAGATATTTGAGTGTGGGGGTATTTTGGTCATTTCATCTTATTTTTCCTTAAGTTAGAAAATAGAAATAGAAAGAGAGAAAGAAAAAGAGAAGAAGGAAAAGGGAAAGAAAAGAGAAGAAGAGAAGAAAAAGAGAGAAAACTTGGAATTCAAGAAATCAATCTCCCGACTTTTCTAAACACGATTAAATCGGGTAAGGGTGCGAAACTCGATTATTATATGCTTGTGTATGATTATGTATGTATGTTTTTGGTTGTTATTGGATTGAAATGAAAATATATAGTAAAAACCATATTATGTAAAAATTGATTAGAAATCAATTAAATTGTGTCGGAAATCATGTTTTCAGGTCCATCATTGTTGATACATGTTACATACATGTTGTTAGGCATTGTATTGGCAATTTTCTGGTGTATAGGTGAAAATTGGATGATTTTGGGTTGGAAAACGCAGCGAAAATTCTGCAGAAAAATTCTGGTTTTCCACTGGCCATACGCGTATCACTCAAGGCAATACGCGTATTGGTCAAGGCAATACGCGTATGGCATTGAAGAAAACTAGGCAATACGCGTATGGAGCTTCATTTTCTCGGCCATCTGCCCATTTGCGTAATGGTACGCGTAAGGTTTAGGGCAATACGCGTATAATGTAGGGCAATACGCGTATTGGAGTTTTAATGGGAATTTTTGAGAAAATTGGGTTTCTGCCCATACGCGTATGACCTTGGGCAATACGCGTATGGAATGGGCGAGGGAGCAAGGCAATACGCGTATGGCTCAGGGCAATACGCGTATGGCCAGGAGAATTGCAAAATGGGGTTTTTCGCGATGTCTTTTCTTGTTTAGTCCGTAACTTGTGTTCCGATTATCCGTTTTTAACATTCTTGGTATCGTTGAGTAGCTATTGAACTGTACTTTCTTATTATAATAATTTGGAGATTGTTAGCCGATTTAATTATGTCGGGAATTTGGAATAGTGTCGTTTTGTCGACTTTTGTCGTTATAATTGTGTGTAATTGATGTGTATCATGCAATGTGCTGTTGATATGGATATGGTATGAATTGTGTGTTGTTGTATGGTATAAATGCATTATTTTGGGCTTGAATTGCAAAGCATGATTACTGTTGAATGAGATGATTGCATATATGTGTGCATTGGAATGTCATGAGTCATTGTATGCCAAGCATCATGATATGCATTCTTGTAATGTCGTGTGCCCATGTGGGGTGTGAGCGACGAATCGATTCCGGAGGGAATCCGCTATAAAATTGTCTGCCTTATACAAAGAGGTATGAGCGATGATTATAGAAGATCGTGTGCCTTATACAAAGAGGTGTGAGCGATCGGGTCGTGTGCCTTATACAAAGAGGTGTGAGCGATCCATAAATGTCGTGTGCCTTATACAAAGAGGTGTGAGCGACGGGGAACATCGTATGCCCGACGGGGAGTTACATTAAGTAACGAGCGATGATTCCAATAGTTCCTGAGTGAACTGGTGTTGAGAATTGATGGAAGTCGGTACCCGCATATGCATTGCATAGAGTCATTGGGTCGGTCTCTGTGCATTTGCATAAATCATGAATATGATTGACTATGTGTGAGAATTATGAATGAATTGTTATGTGTTGGTGATAATTGCATTGTGTATAATTGATATGCAGTAGTGATGGATAAATGAGATATGTATTGTGTTGTATGGCATTTAGATTCTGTTGTACGTTGTGGTGAGAATATTTATGTGTGTAATTTCGTGTTAGTATATAATTATATGCAATTATATTATGATTGTGTTTCTCACCCTTCTGCTATTTTATAATGCTCTATGAGGCATTGCAGATTAGATTGCTGGAGGTCTTTTTGTGAAGCGTAGGTCTTCATTCTTTTGTTGGTCGGCTCTGATATGTGACACCGGGTAGTCGGGGTGATCGAGTGTGATTATTATAATTATGTATACACATGTTTTGGATTGTACTTGTGTGGCTTTGTATATGTCAGATACACTTTGTATGATATATATATATATATATATATATATATATGTATGAGATTTCAGTACAGATTTTCCGCTTTTATTCTGTATCTGAAGTGTGGGTAGTAGGAACTAAGTTCCTCTGTTAATTGCTACCTGATTGTTGCATATCTTTATGGGCAGGTTTATGTGTATTTTGTTTCAAATTGATGTGACCCCTCGGTCTATGCTGTGAATGTTTTAAATATACTCTGATGAAATTTTGAATTTTGTTACCGCTTTAATAGCTTGGGGGTGTTACACCAGCACTACACTTTCTCCAGATTCATGCCAACATAAAGGAGTCCTACATCTCCGACCATACAATGCTTCAAAAGGTGCCATTCCGATACTAGAATGATAGCTGTTATTATAAGTGAACTCTATTAACAGTAAATGACTGTCCCAAGAACCTCCCTGCTCGAGAACACATGCTCGCAACAAATCCTCCAACGACTGAATAGTCCTCTCTGTTTGACCATCCGTCTGAGGGTGATACGCCGAACTCAACCTCAACTTAGAACCCAACTCTTCTTGCAAACTCTTCCAAAAATCAGAAATAAACCGCGGATCTCTATCCGACACAATACACAAAGGAACACCGTGCAGCTTCACAATTACACGAATATAAATCTCCGCCAACTTCGATACTGGAAAACTGATGTTAACAGGAATAAAATGAGCCGACTTCGTAAGCTATCAACAATCACCCAAATTGAATCGTGTCCTCTTGAAGTATTAGGCAATCCCGTCACAAAGTCCATTGAAATGTTATCCCATTTCCATTCTGGAACTTCTAACAGTTGCATCAACCCCGCAGGCTTCTGATGTTCAACTTTCGAGTTCTGACAATTTAAACATGCATACACAAAACGAACTACATCACGCTTCATCCCAGTCCACCAAAACAATTTTTTCAAGTCCTGATACATCTTTGTAGCCCCCAGATGAATACTCAATTTACTTCTATGACTTTCCTCAAGAATCGTCTTCTTCATCTCCGCATCATCAGGAATACAAATTCGATTATTGAATCTCAACACACCATAGGCATCTAACTTGAAATCATCATCTTCGGACTGATCGATCCCAACCATCGAATCTACCAGTTTCACGTCTAACTTCTGAGCTTCCTTGACACTGTCCAGAAAATCATTGTTAATCTTCAGCATCCCCAGCATCACACTCTGCGGTGTCACTTCGTAAACTAAGCTCATATCTCTGAACTGCTCAATTAATTCTAATTCTTTAACCATCATGGCCGACATATGCAGAGTTTTCCGACTTAGGGCATCAGCCACAACATTAGCTTTACCTGGATGATAGTTCAAACTGAAATCATAATCCTTTAATAATTCCAACCATCTTCGTTGTCTCATATTCAGTTCCTTTTGATCAAATAAATATTTTAAACTCTTATGGTTACTAAACACTTCAAATCTAGAACCATAAAGATAATGTCTCCAAATCTTCAGCACAAAAACAACTGCAGCAAGTTCCAAATCATGCGTAGGATAGTTCTTTTCATGAGTTCTCAACTGTCTCGACGCATAAGCAACTACCTTATCATTCTGCTAAGTACACCTCCTAAACCCATCTTAGAAACATCACAATATACCACAAAAGGTTCTCCTGGATTAGATAATGTCAAAACCGGAGCCGATGTCAATCTCTTCTTCAATTCCGTGAAATTTTCTTCGCATTGAATGTCCCACACAAAAGCTTTACCTTTACAAGTCAACTTAGTCAACGAAAGTGCTAACTTATAAAATCCTTCAATAAACCTCCGGTAATAACCTGCTAGTCCCAAGAAGCTTCTAATCTCGGTAGCCGACTTTGGGGTTTCCCATTGTAACACATCATCTACTTTAGACGGATCCACAGCAATGCCACTACCTAAAATGACATGACTGAGAAAACTAACCTCCTTTAACCAAATCTCACATTTAGACAGCTTTGCATATAACTTCTTCTCCTTCAAAACTTGCAAATGCTCTGTTTCCGATTTAGATTAAATCAATATATCATCAATGAACACCACCACAAACTGATCCAAATAAGTGTGAAAGATACGGTTCATGTACTCCATGAATACTCCCGGCGCATTAGTAACACCGAAAGGCATCACTGAGTACTCATAATGTCCATAACGCGTTCTGAAGGCCGTCTTCTGAATATCTTCATCTTTCACTTTAATCTGATGATAGCCCGACCTCAAATCTATCTTGCTAAACACACGAGCACCTACCAATTGATCCATCAAGTCATCTATTCTCGGGAGCGGATACTTGTTCTTAATCGTCACTTTATTTAATTGCCTATTGTAATACCCCAAAATTTGCTCTCTCTTTTGTCATCATAGCATAGCATTATCATATATCATATCATATCCATCTCATTAGCCTTGCATTGCATCTTTAACATAGAAAAATGAAGCATAGCATCCCTCTTACCATCAAGGCATGTGATCAGGGGAAAGATGGACAATCAAGGAATCATTCAAGGCACAAGGTCAAACAAGTTGCCTCAGGGCAAGCCAAGAGGTCTTTCATGTCTCATACTATCTCAATTGATCATCCAAAACCTCAAGAAAGTGAGATTCAATAGGAGATTGAAGCATTATATTCTTCACTATGCAAGAGGTCCAAAAACTGAAGGAAAACCCTCAAAAGAGATAGTTCATTGGTTCAAAATCACCCTCAAGTGGTATATCTCATCATCCTTTAAGAGGATACACAACTTATTCTGAGGAATTTGAAATTGAAGACTGCACATTTTTCCCCTTAGTAGGTGGGTATCAAAACTAGGGTTTCCAATTAAATCAGGTCATCTCTGATTTTTTGGACAAAACTTGATGTCATGGTATTCTACATGTCCTTAAGTGTATGTGTGTGGAAAATTGCCTCTCAATTGGTTTTAGAAGTGGTTCAATTGGAAGAAAAATAAAAAATCAGGAAAATTGGGGCTAAGTCAAATAATCAGAGGAAAAAGTCAACTCTTGACTTTTTGAGGCCAAATTCATGAAATTCATGTTATATGTGACCAATGTACAAAATTTGATCAAGAAACTCCAAAAGGATCATGAAAAATCAAGATTTGAAAAGTTGCCATTTTTGGAAGAAGTAGGGTTTCTAAATAAGGAAAGTTTTGGCCATTTTGCACCAAACTTTGAACCAAGGCCATTCAAAATTGAGACATCAAATAAAAATTCCACCAGGCCACAACAAAAGATCTTGTTTCAAGCTTCAAATCCATATAAAGAACAGTCCCATTGGATAAAAATTGAGTGAGATATGATTGATCAAAGTTTGAGCAAAGTAGGTCCAAAATCAGGTCATGACCAAGGATTCTTAGGTCCACATGCCATCATTTCTACAAACATGTGGTGTGCCAAATGTCAAGCTTAATTTCTCAATGATAAAAGCTCCAAATGGAAAACTTTGCAACATCAAAGTTGTTCCTTACAATGCCTTCTTCAATGTTGATGTTGGGGAATTTTGATTTGGTCAAGTTATGAGGGAGAAATATTGGTCTCAAGATAGAGTGACCACACTGAAATTCCATGCACCACATTGCTATGTCACGACTTGCTTTTGCACGCCCACCAACCAGCTTTGTATCCTTGAGTTCATAGTCATTTTTTAGCATGTTTGAGGCATCATTTCAACTCAACTCTCATACCAAACATGTTCTCCCATATTCCCTCTTTCCAATGACTCCAAAAACTCATCAAACCATCCATTGATTAGGGAGAATTTCATCTACAAATCACCCTATGTTCCACTGATACATTGATGGCTCTTGATACACAATTTGGTTCAGACATCCATCAAATAACTCATGTACGTTATTCCCTTATTTGAACACACCATTACCATTACGTACACTTGCCATAACACGTGCCATACATGAGAATGGAAAGAACAAACTTGCTTAACAAGTTTTATGCTACACCAGCCGTGCCATCTCAGCTTCACTCTCATCTCCACCATAGCACACCATAAGTCACCACCACCATATCATTGCTCTCCCTAACTAACTTGACTCAGTTAGTTAGGGACGACTCACCTTAACTCACATGACTCACATTAACTGACTCACTTAACCACTGTGGTTTAATCCTAACTCAACTTATAAATAGAAACTTCACTCACATTTCTAACTTCAACACTCATTTTTCACATTCACCCCAAAGTTCTCTCACTTTCTCTCTCAGTTTCTCTCTATTTTCTCTCTGAGTTAGTGCGAATCCATCATCACATTCCTCTAACTTCATCTTCAAGTTTCATCCTCAAGCATCATTGAATTAGAAATGGCATTGCATTGTTGAAGTAGCTACAATGCAGATTCAAATTCCTCTCCATTCTTCAAGATTCTCAAGCCTTTATTTGGCCAAGAAAAGCTCAAAGGAGAAGCACGATCCTCTGGTTTTCTTTGTTACTCCAGTTTTCATCATTTACAGGTTTTAACATCTTAACTTTACTTGGCACGATTTACCTTATGTTTGGCTTGTTTTTGTTAATGTAAGCTTGCTAGAAGCTCTATCTACTCCGGCTAGTTGATAGGCCTCGTAGAGGCTTAGATCCAAAAGTTAAGGCATATTTTAACCTTCTCTGTTCTCCATGTATGTGTTTGTTCTATGAAAAATAATTGTGTATTCGTGCTCTCCATAACCTCAGCTTTATTTTGATATACGTAGTGTGCATTTCTGTGAGCATGTAAGATTTGCAGGTGGTGGTTCTCGCCGGAGAAGGTGACCGGAGGTCCCTCTCCGGCCGGTGAGTGATTGTTAGGGTTTTATCAGGTTTTAATCGTGACCGTTGGATGTTCATGATCGGATGGCCCCAACGTTGCCAGCACATTAAAATAAACGTGCACCTCACGTGTTCAATTTCTGATCTCATTTAAGCAATGTGTGGTGCAGTACATGTTAGTAAGTGTGTTCCTTCACGCGTGTGCATTGGATATGGTTACTTTGACTGGTTTGTTGACTGGACTTGATCCAATGGTGTTCATTGTTTTGACTTTTATTTTGACTTAGAGTGCACAATTGTTGGTGTGGACTGCGCGTATATGGACCTTGGATCATTGATATTTACACCTCACATTTTTAAAGCCCAAACAATTTTGAACTGGTCGTTTACTATGCATACACCCCTTTCTTATTTCAATTTTCTTTTTATTCTCTTCATTTCATACACGTTCCATTTTTAATTTTTAAAATTACAAAACAACATCAGAAAATTCTGGAAAAATTCATGAGTATTATCAAGACATTTAGGAAAGTTTTGATATTTTTATTTCATGATTTTATTGCATTTTTACCACGGTTTCATAATTTTCTTTGAATTTCCATTTGTATGCACTCCAAGTATGATACATGAATTTGTAGAATTTTGTTCTTGCTCATTACAAACTGTTTTGACATGATTCCTTTTGCATTGATTCACTAATACATTGAAGCATGTTAGGTGGTTTTTGTTTTATTTTTTAGGTCACTTTATGACATGTTTTGATGCTTGTTTTTGCACCACTTTGCATGATGTTTCAACTTGACCTAATGCATTGTTTGAAGTCATTTTGCTTTGAATTTTAACATGCTATCTTGATGTATGATTTACTTCTGACTTAGGCATTCAAATACCATGTTTGAATAATTTTCGTAAGTCCATGTGATTTTTGTTTGATGCATTACATTTGAAGCCTAATACATGTCATATCATTCTAACTTTAGTGCATGTTTGCATGAATTCTTTTGTGCATATTTGTATGAGCATTTGCATATTTCATGAGCCATTCATGTGATATTATAGGTCCTTGGTACACATTATAGGTCATCTTTACATGTTCATTTCAACTTGAACTTTGTGCACCCTTAACATGTATTGTTTGCACTTTCCTTTTGAACTTTCACCTCACTTCTTCTTCTATTACTTCTTGAATGTCTTGAATGTTGATTCATGAATACTTTGAGATGTTTATAAACCATTTTTCATTTAGTATTAAATTCTGATTTTTGGATTACATGTTCCATTTATGCATGTTCTTTTCATTTCTTTTCATCTTTCATTTATTCTTTCTTATGATAACATGTTTAAATGCTATGGATGATGATTGTTGCTTATTCATTTGAACTTGTATGATGATATTCACTTGTTGTCAATATGATTCACATTCTGGTTGTGATATTAAGATTTGATTCTTCATCTTATTCTTTTGAACTTTAATGTGTATTAAGTACTTTTTACTTCCTATACATGTTTCCATGTTTACTAACCATGTAGGGGCTTTGGTAAGTTGGAATTGAGTGTGGATAAGGAATCCACATTCAAATTTCTTTCCTTTCATCTTTTACAATTCAACCTTGTGTTTTGTAAGTACTTATGTGCTTTCTTTGATTAACTCATTACTTTCCCTTTTGAGTTACAATTCATCTTCTACTTTAGAAGTGAATTGTTTAACTCATTCCTTCTTTAGACTTTAGGTTTTGCAACCTCACAAACCTTTAGGATCACTCCCTTAACTAATCAATTAGGATTGAGTCTTAGTTCACATAGATTTTTACCTTTCTCGCCCACTTGAGTCTTTCATCTTCTCATCTCAAAGAAAATTCAAAATATCTAATAAAGGTAGACATTTATTGCATTTAGGTCTTTCATATAAAGAAAAGATTATAGGGGGTCTTCTCTTATAATCTTAGAATGTGTAGCATATGGCCCATCTTGGGTCAAGGTGTTAAACATTTGATCTTGTATGAGGGACTTAAATACAATACTTGTTGAAGATACAAATAAAAAAAAACACTTCTTCATTTCATAATTAACAAAAACACTTAATAAACACAAGTATGCTAGTGTGTTTGAACCTTAATAATTGGAACTAAGTGTGAGGGTCTTCTTCGGACTTAGTGCACTTTCTTACTCATTCCATCTTAGAATGTGAGAATGTATACACTCCAATGGCTAAGATTTAGATACACTATCATATGCAAACAAATGAAAAAAAACTTTTAAAATACTTCAAACAAACAAACAATTCCTTTCTCATCTCTTTCATTTAAGTCTTAAGGATTCGTCACGTCCGTTCTACCACAAACAGGTAACGCCTAAGTCTCCATACAGCAAGCCGCAACACCTAAACTGCTGGGACGCGCACTCTGACGTTTCCACTAAAAAACACAAACAAAGCGACCCTCGTTGAGGGGAACTACGTCGCTCTGATTCTCATGTTCCCGATGAGATACGTAGGCAGTGGGGTAGGGCCCATTCGAGCACTTCTTTTATTTTCCCTACATTTGTTTCTCTTTCGCTTTCCATTCCTTTTCCAGTTCTTTTTCCAGCATCTTTCCTTACACCCTTTGATCAAGACAAGCAAGCCTGGATCCCATCGGGTACGATGGACGTGTGGGGGTGCTAATACCTTCCTCTCGCGTAACCGACTCCCGAACCCAGTTCTCTTGGTCGCAAGACCATGCTTTATCCTTTCCTTCGGGTTTATGCGGTGTTTCCTTTCCCTCTCTTGGGATAAATACATATTGCTGGCGACTCTGTTTCGTGCCACTTTCGAGTTTGTACTTGGATGAAAATCCCGGGAGCGACACCTATAATCAACACAGAGCCTCATACCTCCATCTTTCTTCTTTACTAACAACACAGGAGCTCCCCACGGCGATACACTTGGCCTCACAAATTTCTTTTCAAGTAAGTCCTCCAATTGCTTCTTTAATTCCGACAATTCAGGTGCAGACATCCTGTATGGTGCCATAGAAACAGGTCTGGTACCAGGTACAAGGTCAATTATAAATTCCACTTTTCTTTCTGGAGGCACATCAGGAATTTCATCAGGGAAAACTTCAGGAAATTCACGCACCACTTGCAACTCCTCAATTACAGCTCGGCTCTCAACGGATAACGATGCCACCAATGAGAACATATGAGCTCCTCCTTGCATCAACTGCTGTAACTCCCTAAAAGACAACAAACTAGCTTCTTCCTCTTCAGGAGTAGAAAATCTCACAACCTTGTTATAACAATTGATATGAACATAGTTATATTCTAACCAGTTCATTCCCAAGATTACATCCATTCCAGATAACGACAAACACACCAAATCAATAGTAAAGTCTCTGTCGAAGATCGTCAAGGGACACTTTAAACACACAAGAGAAGTAGTCACCGATCCCTTAGCCAGAATCTCGATGACCATTTCTCCATTCATAGAAGATAACACAAGACCCAATCTTTCAACGCATTCAGCAGCAATAAAGCAATGAGTAGCACCAGTGTCAATCATAGTAATTAAAGGAGTACTATTAATGAAACATGTACCTCTGATGAGTCTATCCTCATTAGTTGTCTGAGTCCCAGCCAAAGCGAACACTTTCCCACCGGTTTGTGCCTTCTTTGGTTTCTGACACTGACTACTAACGTGTCCTTCTTCGCCACAGTTGAAACAAATCATCTCTTTATGCTTGCACTCAGATATGGCATGCCTAGTCTTACCACAACGGAAACACCTCTTCACTTCAGCAGTACACACATTACTCTTATGACCAGGTTTCCCACATTTGAAACAAGTTATGCCAGCAGGAGCATCTCCCCCACTAGTCCTCTTGCCATCAACCACTTTCTGTTTACCTTTTCCAGCTGGAGCATCATAAGGTTTGCCACGATTCTGTTGGTGCTTGCTCTTCCTCTCATTAATGATCTTATAATGAGCATTGTTATCCTCTTCAAAAATTATGCAACTATCAATCAAATTAGCAAAAATACGAATCTTCTGATATCCAACTGCCTTCTTGATCTCTGGGCGCAACCCACTCTCAAACTTGATGCATTTTGAAAACTCAGCATCATCATCATTATAGTGCGGATAAAACTTAGCCAATTCAACAAACTTTGCAGCATAATCAGTAACCGACATGTTTCCTTGTTTCAGCTCAAAAAACTCGATTTGCTTCTTACCACGAACATCCTCTGGATAATACTTCCTCAGGAACTCTCTTCGGATTACATCCCAAGTGATACCTTCACCTGCAGTTTCCAACCTCTGACGAGTCTCTAGCCACTAGTCATCAGCCTCGAATGTTAGCATATGAGTCCCATATCAAACCTTCTGCGCTGGAGTGCAGTCCATCACACGGAAGATTCTCTCCATCTCTTTCAACCAATCCAACGCTCCATCAGGATCATACTTGCCCTTGAAGGTAGGCGGATTCTCCCTCTGAAAAGTTGCCAAACTGTGAGATCCAACATTCTCGTCGGAGTTCGGATGATTCTACAAAGCCTGAGCCATTGCTTCCAACGCAGCAGCAATTGCAGCATCGTTCCTTCCAGCCATCTCAACTTGTCACTTCAATATAAACAAAAGTTAGAACTAGTTAACAATACTCGATTGTTAAACAAACTACGACTCGACAACTTGGGCGGACGGACCGACCTGCTCTGATACCACTAATGTAACACCTTTCTACCCCACATACCATTTTAGGAAAACACTTAATATTATCAGAGTAAAAATTAACAAGAAATGTGCCACATATATTCAAACAACATTCAAAATCATTGTCATGTCCCGTAACACGGGTTATTCATTCTTCATTAACATAAATTGGCAACTACGCAGCGGAATCAAACTTTTTAATTCAGGTCAAAAAAATACTTCATGGATAAAAGTATCCGATTCAAAATGGCATCAACAATATGAAAAGAAATTCCAACAAAAACCAAAAAGGGAAAACATGAGGTTCACAACTAATCCCAACCCGATGTTACATGACACAGAGCAGGACACCACTTAAAACATGACTAAAACGACAAAAGAACGCTCCAAGACTCAATCCTCCAGCACCGCAAGTCTACTCTTAGTTATCTGCAAGTTACCCACATAAGAGGCAACATTTTCAAGTAGGTAGGGTAATAAATCACGATTCATTATAGTAATATAAGTACATGGAAAATAAACAGAATAAGCAACACAACATCATAGCATCATCAACAGAATCTTCACAACACAATCACAATTACTTCATTTATATGCAATGTCAACTATAATGGAATGCAAAGAATGCATGTGGTACCGATTCAACGTGGATGGACACTGGCCATCAACCCTCCAAAAGGAGCACAACATAATCAACATATCACTTTAATCCGCACGATGGGATTGAAGCTACCAATGGACCGAAGCCCCTACATAAAATGCTATGAAATGCAATAATGCTAAATCTTTGCGATTCATCAAACATCAATGTCTGCATCATTCATTTCATATTCAACAAATATTTATCATACAATCATGTTTGATCATCTTACATCAACAACAACTCGACAACAAAAGATCAGCACAAGAAAATGTCAAGAAACCTCAATAAAACAACAAAAACAGCAAAACAGCTGTCTGACACGGCCACCCGTGTCCTGGGACACGGCCCGTGTCAGGAAACCTGCGCTCAAAACACAAAACAGACAAAATACAGCAAACACAGTGGTCTGACACGACCGCCTGTGTCCTGTGACACGACCCATGTCAGAAGCCCTGTAGCACAAATCCAAAACATAAAAAAAATTATAGCAGGAACAGTTGTCTGACACGGCCGCCCGTGTCCTGTGACACGGCCCGTGTCAGGATGCGAAAACCCAGAATTTTTCAAAAGATTTTTCTGCTGCGTTTAGACTTCAAATATTCCAAAAATTCAATTTTTCCAATACGAAAATTTGGCCAAAAAAACTCACACAATACACATACATCAACACATAACATTCTATCTCATTATATTTCAACAAATCATTCATCCCTAACTCATTCTACATCATCAAACACTACAATTACCCAAAATCCACTAATACCTAATCTATTCATAACCAATCCTATAGAACTATAATAAACCATGAAAACTCCCCATACCTTAGGGAAATCAGTATCTTTCCTCCTTTTCTAAGATTCTTCAGCGACCTTCAAGTCTTAGGGTTCTTCTCCTTCTCCTCCTCTTTTCTTCTTCAGCGTTCTTCACAAAAACACGATCAGTTAGAAAAGTGATCGGTATTTTCTTCTTTAGACAAAATATCCCAGTTAATGGACTTCCACTTCTATCCTTACTCTTTTTCCTTTAAGACCACCTTGCCCTTTTTCTTAATATTTTTAAATAATGATAATAATAGTATAAATAATACACTAATTATTCATTCTATTAAATTATTTAAGAATACTCTTTTGATCCAAAATTCTCCAAAATTACCAAAACTTCGTAATTCCTTCTAAATTAAATAAATAAATAAATAAATGATTAATTTAGATTTTCGGGGCGTTACGCGATCACGGATAAACCTTGGGCCTCTCCTTGAGCTGTAAGCCCCAACATCTTTTCAAAATACTTTCTCCTTTAATTTTGAATATACTGTTGTTTTCAATCTTTCTTTGTTGAACAACTAACCAAACAGCATGGAAGCTCTACAACCGAGTAAGTGTTTATATGCTTTCTTTATCCGCTTTCATATACATATAACTGTATTGTGGGGCTGTTTCACTGTAAGTCTTCTTTCATAAACTCATATCAACTGTGTAATACTAGTATAAATATTTAGAGTTTTCCCGAAAACTACGTCTAGCACTAAGCCATGTTGATCACTCTTAAATAGACAAAACTAGATCCCCCATAGGATTACCAGATACAGTCTTCCCCCCTCTTGGGGTTAAACAATATGGAGACGTGAAAGGCAGCATTCTAGGTGAACCCTTTCTCAGACTGTCACCCTTAGACATTATCAAAGAAACTCTACTCCCCAGAGATGATCTTTTCTCCATGAATGGCATCTCTTGAGTTTCTTCCAAATTCTCAGACTTTCCAGGCTTGATCTATTCTCTGTGAATAGCCTGTCTTGAATTTCTCTGGGTTTGGGGACCCACAGGCTTCCTAAAAGCATCCCTGCCTCCTCTTGGGTGTTATACAAGGACCCTACGGCTTCTTAGAAGTATTCACAGCCTCCTCTTAGGCTTCGTATAAGGATTCTTCCTTCGAGAAGAGAGCCCCCCTTTTAGGCTTCATACAAATTGTCCCGACGACCTCCTAGAGGTATAGGAATAGAAATTAGTCATCTTCATAGAACAGTCTTTCAAAGAGTCTAAATCTTTCTACCATGAACGTACTACTACTGTTTCTTTAAGCATAGTACAAAAGATAAAACTCTAGACTTGGACAGTCTAACCTCCTTGAGTCTCGAAAGCATTCTCAAGTAGGGAAAAACACCAGTAGACTCGGACAGTCTCCAATACCCTCTGGATTCCCCATTTCCTTAAAGAACAGGAAATAACCCTGATCCTCTGATCAATCCCAAAGCATAGCCTTACCTTTAATCAGTCTCTTTATAAGAACTGATTTTCTCTTTTAAACCACCTACTGGACCTGTCACTCAACTGAAACAGCAATCCTTTGCAGCCTCCATCTCGGGCTTCATACGAGATACAAAATCACTCTCTTGTTGAGAATAAAAGATTCTCTTGTTGAGTCAAACAACATTTTTAGCCTCTATCTCGGGCTTCGTACGAGATACAAAAACACTCTCTTGTTGAGTATAAAAGACTCTCTTGTTGAGTCAATCCCCTTTTAGCCTCCGTCTTGGGCTTCGTACAAGACACATAAAAGCACTCTCTTGTTGAGTCAACCCTTTTAGCCTCTCTCTCGGGCTTCGTACGAGACACATAAAAACACCCTCTTGTTGGGCCAATAGCCTCCTCTTAGGCTTTGTATAAGGAAACCCCGGTTGAGTCAATCAACCTTTTAGCATCAAAGTTGTGCCTCGTTCACAGTATACAAACATCGACAACTCCTTCTCCTTTCATCTAATTACTGTAAGCGGCAAGCCTCTGGATTATTTACATCCACGCCACTGTCCCTCTTTTAGCATGAGAAATTCTTAAGGAAAGATAGCATTGCTCTACACTGAGTTAAAGTCTTCTCCTTCAGGTTAAAACCCCCTATAAAGGAAATTATGGCATTGCTAGGATTCACATATCCCGGTTAAAGTAATTCTCCTTTATAGTCAGTCACCCAACAGTTGTGACAAACAGACCCCCTTTAGAGATGACAAATTCTCTCTGAAGTTGAGACCTTTTTAGCTTCACATCTTGGGCTTTGAACAAGATACAAACTACCTTTAGCTTCATGTCTTGGGCTTTGAACAAGACACCAAAACACCACTTCCTCCCATAGAATAGGAGGAACTACGATCGCTCTGATTTCCCTGTTTCGGTAAACGGGAATACGTAGGTATAAGATTAAAAGAAAAATCTTAGCGAGCACACCACATCAAAAACCTCAGGTCACAAATCCTCACATATTCACCAAAATATCCGAGTCCGTATTCCCCACCAAAAGTCTAAATTCAACCAAAATAACCTAAGAGAGCCCCCCCACACTGATCGCATCTGTAAACCAACAGTTTTGACTGTTTGACCTCAGTTTGCAAAGCAGGGTTAGTTAGAGACATCTATTTCCCTTCCTTCATCAACTTCAATAGGATAAAAAATGAATCGACCTGTAGTAACCCAGAGCGGCAGTGCTTAAGAACCACGTCCAAAATCGCTCGCTACACTTTGTAAATAATATCTTTTGGGTTACACACATTGTATAAGTCCCTCAGTATATTTTCAAAGGTTCGGCGCGATCGTCGCCTTTTTTAACAAAATCAATTGGGCTTCTCCTTGAGCTATAAGACCCATCTTTATTCATTTTAAAACTCTTTGGGCCTCTAATAGAGTGTAAGACCCAATCCCCTTTTGACCAAAACATTTTGGGCCTCAGTCGTTCTATAAGTCCCGATACAAAACAACAGTGTCATCCCTGTTAAAATTTGGGCCTCTCCCTGAGTTGTAAGCCCCGATCTCTGTTCAAAATACTTTCTCGTTTGATTTTGAATCCAAATGTATAGTTGCTATCAAAACTTTATTTGATTTCTTTGTTGAATAACTAACAAAACAGCATGGAAGCTCTACAACGGGTAAGTGTTTATCCGCTTTCTTTTATGAGGTTTCATATACATAACTGTGTTGTGGGAAGTTGTGCATGGTTAGTCTTCTTTCATTTTTTTAAATACATGTCAAATATATATAACTGTATTGTGGGAAGCTGCGCATGGTTAGTCTTCTTTCATACTCTTTTAAATACTCGTCATATATCAACTGTATATATACTAGTATAGTTATTTAGAGTTTTCCCCAGCAACTACGTCTAGAACTAGGTAAAGCCCTGTTGGTCACTCGTTAAATACAAACAAAACTAGATCCCCATAGGATTTCCAGATACAGTCTTCCCTTCTCTTGGGGTTAATCAATATGGAACAAAGAGAAAGGCAATATTCTCGGTGAACCTTTTCTTAGACTGTCACCCCAAGAAATTGTCAAAGAAATTCTACTCCCCAGAGTTGATCTATTCTCCATGAATAGCATCTCTTGAGTTTCTTCCAAATACTCGAACTTTCCTGGAATGATCTCTTCTCTGTGAATTGCATTTCTTGAACTTCTCTTGGTTTGGGGACCCACAGGCTTCCTAAAAGCATCCCCGCCTCCTCTTGGGCTTTGTACAAGGACCCTTCGGCTTCTTAGAAGTTCTCATGCCTTCTCTTGGGCTTAATACAAGGACCCTAACGACCTCTTAAAGGTATAAGACAGAACTTAGTCATCCTTTGCTAGAGCAGTCTTTCCAGTGTCAAACCTCAAGCCACTTTAGGGTTGATTCTCATCCCTTAAGGCCCTTGCCCTCTTTTGGGCATCCTACAAAAGATAAAACTCTTCAACACCAGTAGACTTGGACAGTCTAAAACCCCTTTGAGTCTCAAAGACATTCTCAAGTTCCTTTCAAACATAGGAGAAAACACCGACCACTCTGGATAAATCTCCAGCAGAAACCCGGTCTCTCTCATGAGAGTTCCCCATCCTTGGGCCTGCCTATGGATCTAATCCTCAGCAGTAAGATAACCTCCTCTTAGGCTTTGTATAATGATCTTTCCTCAACACAGTCAGTCTCCCTCGGGCTTTGTACAATGATCCTCCCCCAGTGGAGCTAACCTTTTCACACTCTCTTGTTGAGTCAATCACTTCTCAGACTCTCTTGTTGAGTCCATCACTTTTCAAGACTCTCTTGTTGGTGTTGCACCCCAAAATTTGCCCTCCTTACTTTATTACTAACTGGCTTATGTTTCATTGCATTTTTGCATTATCATGTGTGCATATCATTGGTTCTTAGCATGGGGTCAAGGTGCCTGAGGCAATTCTTCAGAGGATCAAGCAAGAGTCCTGGTATTGTCCAAGAGAGCTCAAGGGGGTCACTCTCTCCTAACCAGTGTATAAATTAGGGTTTTGAAATTCTTGGGTTTATTACTCCAATGGGTAAGCTCCTTGGGTTTTTATCATCATCAAGTGGCATATCTTATCTTTGTTGGAGAGGATACACGTCATATTCAGAGGAATCTGAATTTGGAGACTGTGCTATTTCCTCCTAGACTGAGGGTACCAAAACTAGGGTTTGCTATAAAGTCAGATTATTTTTTATTTTTTGGGCAAGACTTGATTCCATGGTATTCCTTGAGTCCCTACGAACCTAGGAATGGGAGGTTGTTCATCAGTTTGGTTCAGGAGAAGTTCAATTGGCCAATGGATTGGAAATCAGGTGAATGAGGTAAGAGTCAATAGTGAGAGGAGAAGTCAATTGTGAAATTTTGAGGTTCTCTCCAAGGTTTTCAAGGTTTCACATCCTCATATGGTCTTCAAGGGTCAGGTTTCATGCCATTTATCAAGAATCAGGAGTTGGTACAAAAGTTACTAAAAATGGAAATGACCTATAATTTGAAAGTTTCCTTTTTGGGCAAGTTCCTGCACTGCATTCAACTTGATTTTTCATCATCAAGAAAGCTTCAAATGAATTTTTCTCCAACATGAAAGTTGAAGATATTTTTCTCCTCTTTCCAACAAGTACTAATGGGTCTCCATATCATTTGTGAAACTCAACTTATGATCAAGAGAAGGCAAAGTGGTTTTTAGGGTTTTTCATGATCCCATTTTCACAACTTTGGGCATAATGACCTATAATCAAATACCATTGCTTCATGCCACATTCTAATATCAAAAGACATTCCTTGAGGATTATTTTGGGCCCAAGAATCAAGTGGTTTCATGGGTTATTTTTCACTTATTCTCCATTATTCCAAAAAAGGCCAAGTCACTAAAAGCTCATGAATCAAATTGTTTCAAGGCCCAATTTCAATATGGGTGTAATTAGCAATTCAAATGTAAGTGATCTATTATGAAACATTTAAATATCTATGCATGGGAGGAAGTGTACTTAACATAATGTGATTTTCCAAAATTATTCAAAAACTCATTAAACAATGAATTGCCCAAGCCCAATTCATTATCAGAGGAAAACCCTAGTCTATATAACCTCATGCATACACTGGTTAGGGTTGGAGACACGTGATATTTTGGAGAAAAAAAAGTTCAACCCTAATTCTTGAATTCATTGGATCTCTCAATCTATAAGGAGTTTCTTCAAAATTCTTCCACAAACCTCTTCTTGGTGATCCATAGAGTAAAAACCAACCATCATTCGCAGCCAAAAACAAGGATTAAGAGTGCACCATCTCAGGTTAGCCATTATTTTGACCATTATAAAACTCAATTTTTAAGTATGCATAATGTTGTGTGATTGTCACTGATGAAGCTGATGTAGTTTTTGTTGTGTTTGGACGCGTGGATTGATCATATGGTGAGTTTAAAGTTTTAAACCCTAACATTATTTCCTTCGTTTTTTATTATGCCTTGGTTATTTACGAATTTGGATTGCATATTTGAGATCCTGATGAAATTCTGGTCAGAATAGTGTACCCATATGCATTTTCTGGAAAAAAAATGCACAACAGCTCACCGGAGAGGGTGGCTGATGACACTGAATTTCACCGTATTTTTGACTCCGATTTCGCATGCATTCTTAGTCTTTTAATGTCATTTTATTATGTTATTATTATGTTTTTCTTTGTTTTCAGGTTTTTAGTCTAATCGGAGCCCCGAGCGAGAAAAGGAGCGAAAAAGGAGCCGAAATGAGCTAAAATAGAGAAAATCAGCATTTTGCACTTATGGCATCCACTCTGGCGGCAGCCACAGGGTCTTCCATGACGTGGCCATGTCTCAAACTCCTCCCAACTGTTTTTCCCCACGATCTCCAACTGCCCAAGCAATTTTACACTCATGGCGGGCGCCATGGTGTTGTGGCGGGCGCCACAAGAGCAAAACAAGTTCCCGCCCAAATTCAAATGCTAGGGGCATCCTTGTCTTTTCCACATGTTTCCTTGCCTATAAATAGGACTTTAGATTTTCGTTTTTCATCATCCAAGTTTAGTTGTTCATAAGCATATATCAGTGTAATAGTGGTAATCGCTTCACATCGAGGTGTTACTACATTCGAGAGATCGAGACTGTAAGAGCCTGTGAGATTGAGTCTTGGAGCACTCTGGAAGGAAGTTAATCCTGCCGCCATTTTACTTTCAGTTCGTATTTTATTCAACCACTCCGATTGGAGCAGGTTTTTATTACTTTACCTTTTGTCAACTTTATTTCTTGCACTGTCTTTTAATTTCATTTATTTTCCGCACTGCTTTACTTTCATTTACTTTTCGCACTCGCACTACTTTCATTTACTTTCCGCACTCGCACTTAAATACTTTTTTTTATGAAAAATCTAAAAATGAACTTTTACTTTACCATGTCTGGCTAATTTTATAAAGGTTAGAATGTGAAGATCATAACTGAACCGATAATCTGTACAATTGTTAGTGGAAACACTTAAGGGCTATTTTAACTTTCAATATAAGTTTTCCTGTTCTTAAATTCCGTTGGGTAAGATCGAAAGCCGTCCAACGCCTATCTAAACTTAATTGTTTTTAAACTATTTCAAAAACAGCGAAAGCGCTTTGTCTAGTTTATTAGGAGTTTTTAATTTAAAAGGAAAAGAGATTTTAAAACCATTTTCAGACGCGTTAAGAAGTTTAAAGTCTGGTTCGTAAGAACCTCTTTTTTTTAGAAAAGCCAGGTTAAAGTACTTTTCAACTTGGTCAAGATACTATATTTCTTAAAAATAGGTTTACTACTCTAACGCAATGCGCGCCTTTTTATCCGTGACAATAAGAGGGTTTGATTAGGGGGTACAACTCGGTTCTGAATACGCGAAAGCGACAGTTCCTGTCAAATTAGTTCTTTTCAAAGTAGAAAACATTGCCCGTAAGTAGTTCTATTAGCAAGTACTTGGATTATCAATCGGTTGTGTGAATTGCATTCGAACCTGTCTTTATCAATTAATTTTAATTACTTTATTTACTACCGTGCACTCTTCAAAACTACTATTTTCAATCACCTTAGATACACACCTTAACAATAGATAGCGATAGATTGACACTTGGTCTCTGTGGATACAATAATCTTTTATATTACTCTGACGCGTTCGTACACTTGCGAAAAAATACGCATCAAGTTTTTGGCGCCGTTGCCGGGGACCAATTTCGTCAAATTTCGTACCCTGTTGTTATACCATTTAGACTAAGGAAGTTACCCGCCGCTCAATGCGAAAAACTCGTAGTACCGGAAGTTTAGTAGACCCTCTAGCTGAACCAGAACGTTACGCTCGCGCACGTTTATATTTCCGTAAACTTAGGAAAGCTATGGCCGAAGATCAAAATCAAAGACCTCTTAAGGATTTCGCCCAACCATCCAGCGAGGAACCTAGTTCTAGTATAGTAAATCCAGCCATACCAGCTAACAATTTTGAACTTAAACCATCCCTGCTGCAGTTAGTACAGCAGAGACAATTCGCAGGTCTTGCTACAGAGAACCCAAACCAACATTTGAAAAACTTTCTCCAACTAGCAGACACCTTTAAAACCAATGGAGCCCCTCCTGAGGCGATTCGCTTAAGATTATTTCCTTTTTCCCTCAGAGATAAGGCCCTATCTTGGTTAGATTCCCTTCCACCAAATTCCATAACAAGTTGGGAAGACCTTAGAAAAGTATTCCTTGCCAGATATTTTCCCCCGAGTAAGACCGCTGTTCTTCAAAACCAAATAACTAGATTTACCCAAAACCAAGGAGAATCGTTGTTCGAAGCCTGGGAGAGATATAAAGAGTTGTTAAGAGCATGCCCACATCATGGTTTAGAAAATTGGTTAATCATTCAAACCTTCTATAATGGACTTCATTATAACACTAAGATGACCATCGACGCCGCCGCAGGTGGCGCACTGATGAACAAACCTTACCCTGAAGCTAGTGCCCTTATCGAAGATATGGCCCAAAACCATCAATCATGGGGAGTAGAACGAGCGATAGTGGAAAAGAAGGAAGCCCAAGGAGGAATACATGAGTTAAGCTCTATAGACATGATGCAAGCTAAAATGGACACATTAGCCCTAAGAGTTGAGCATATGTGTACAACCCTGAATACTGCAGCCGCAGTTTCGTCAGATTGTGAGATATGTTGGACGAAAGGACACCAATCCGCAGAATGCAGTCTGTTAAACGAGACCAGCTCTGAACAAGTGAACTACACCCAAGGGAACCCATTTTCAAATACCTATAACCCTGGATGGAGGAATCACCCAAACTTTTCCTATAAGAATAATAACCCTATCCAAAATACTGCCCCTCCGAGACAATCAAGTTATCAAGCCCCAAGATCAAATCAACCTATGCAACCTGTACCACCAAAACCGAGCCTTGAGAATATCGTGGATAATTTTGTCGCTGCTCAAATCCAACAAAACAAGGAGTTCATGAACCAAAACGTTCATGTTAACGAACTAATTACCCAGTTAGGAACCAAGGTTGACCAAATAATCACTCACAATAAGATGCTTGAAACCCAAATCTCGCAGGTAGCTTTAAACTAAGCCCCTCAGACCACACCTGGAGGACAATTCCCTGGACAACCTCAACAAAACCCGAAAGGACAAGCAAATGCCATTACCCTACGAAGTGGGACCGCTTATGATGAACCTTGTAACCCAAGGTTGAGTGATCCCAAAACTTCTAAGGAAGATGACAACATCCCAGATAAAAAGAAGAAACCAGAGGAATCTGTAAACCAGGAAAGTCAAGAAAAAGGAGAAGAACCCAAAGACAAAACCTATATACCACCCCCGCCATACAAACCACCAATACCATATCCGCAAAGACTTAAACAAACCCAGATCAATAATCAGTATCAGAAATTCATTAAAGTTATAGAAAAACTTCACGTAGAAATCCCGTTCACAGAAGCCATTACCCAAATACCATCCTACGCAAAATTTCTCAAAGACATCCTTACCAATAAACGTAGACTTGATGATCCGAAACCCTTGGAATGTAATTCTATTGCCGAAAATAAATTAGCAAAAAAGGATAAAGATCCTGGAAACTTTTCCATTCCTTGTATTTTGGGGAGTCATGTCATCAAAAAAGCTTTTCTAGACTTAGGAGCTAGTGTGAGCTTAATGCCCTTAGCGGTTTGCGAAAGGTTAAACTTAGGAGAGTTGCAACCTACCAAGATGTCACTTCAATTAGCTGATATATCTGTTAAATATCCGATAGGCATACTTGAAGACGTCCCTGTTAGGATAGGTCAGCTGTTTATCCCTACTGATTTTGTTGTCATGGACATTAAAGAAGATGATGACATACCAATTCTTCTAGGTAGACCATTCTTATCGACTGCTGGAGCCATAATAGATGTCAAAAAGGGGAAGCTAACCTTTGAGGTAGGGAACGAGAAGATAGAATTTATACTTTCAAAATTTCTTATGGCACCTGTGATAGGAGACGCGTGTTATGCGATAGATATCATTGATGAATGTGTTAGGGAGTTAGAGCAAGAAGAAGTCATTGAAACAATTAAGCTGCCATCAACTCTTATTTTGGAAGATGACAATTATAAGAAACCCTACATCGATGATAACCTTTACGAATGTTTATCCCTTACCCCAGATCCTATGCCTTACCCTGTTAAACCAGCCTTGGAACTTAAGGAACTGCCTAAGAACCTGAGATATGAGTTTCTTGATGAAGAAATGAATCGTCCGGTTATAGTTAGTGCTGCCTTGAGACAAAAAGAAACAGATCAAATCTTGGACGTTTTACGAAGATATCCCTCAGCCTTAGGATATAATATCTCTGATCTGAAAGGTATAAGTCCATCCATATGCATGCATCGAATTTCGCTCGAAGTAGATTCAAAACCTTCCAGAGAACACCAGAGAAGGATAAACCCTATACTGAGTGATGTTGTCAAGAAGGAAGTTCTGAAGTTGCTAGAAGCAGGTATAATATATCAGATCTCGGACAGTAAGTGGGTGAGCCCTGTGCATGTGGTACCCAAGAAGGGAGGCATCACAGTTGTGCAAAATGAGAAAGGTGAACAAATAGCAAAGCGGATAGAAGGAGGTTGGCGTATGTGCATAGACTATAGAAAGTTAAATAAAGCAACTAGGAAGGATCATTTCCCTTTACCGTTCATAGACCAGATGTTAGAACGTCTTGCCAGACATTCTTACTTCTGCTATCTAGACGGGTATTCGGGATTCTTCCAAATACCTATACATCCAGAAGATCAAGAAAAAACTACCTTTACATGCCCTTTTGGAACTTTTGCCTACAGACGAATGCCTTTTGGACTCTGTAATGCCCCTGCTACTTTCCAACGTTGCATGATGTCAATCTTTGCAGATTATCTAGATGGAATCATGGAAGTATTTATGGATGATTTATCGGTTTACGGTTTTGATTTCCAAAATTGTCTTATCAACCTTGAGAAAATCCTGGAAAGATGTGTGGAGGTGAACCTTGTGCTGAATTGGGAAAAATGCCATTTCATGGTGACTGAAGGAATTATTTTAGGACATATAATCTCCGAAAGAGGTATAGAGGTAGATAAAGCAAAAATAGAAGTTATAGAGAACCTAAAACCACCCAAGACTATCAGGGAAGTTAGAAGTTTCCTTGGACACGCTGGATTCTACCGCCGTTTCATCAAGGACTTCTCCAAAATAACAAAACCTTTAACTGGCCTGTTAATGAAAGATGCCGAATTCATCTTTGATGAAAAATGCAATGAAGCATTCAACCTTTTGAAGCAAGCATTAATTTCAGCACCCATTATGAAACCCCCTGATTGGTCTGAACCGTTTGAGATAATGTGTGACGCCAGTGATTATGCTGTAGGAGCCGTTCTAGGTCAGAGAAAAGATAAAAGATTACATGTAATATATTATGCCAGTAGAACCCTAGACGCCGCCCAGCTCAATTACGCAACAACCGAGAAAGAACTCCTAGCGGTAGTTTTCGCTATAGACAAATTTAGATCATATCTAGTAGGAGCCAAAATTATAGTTTACACCGATCATGCTGCCATCCGTTACCTACTAAGTAAAAAAGATGCTAAACCCAGGTTACTTCGATGGATTTTGTTGCTACAAGAGTTCGACTTAGATATCCGAGATAAAAAAGGCACAGAAAATGTAGTAGCCGATCACCTATCTAGGCTAGAATACCTGAATCCTGAATTAGTACCCATAAATGATGATTTTGCCTATGATAGAATGATAGCCCAGTTGGAAACCATTGAAGATAAAAAACCAGACCCTCATGAGCACTTTCAAAAATCCTTAGCTGTAAGTAACGTGCCCTGGTACGCTAATTTTGTTAATTACCTAGCTGCTGATATCATACCCCCTGATCTCGATTACCACAAGAAGAAGAAGTTCTTAAGTGATGTTAGAAACTTCTATTGGGACGAGCCACTTCTTTTCAAGAGAGGTAAAGATGGCATTTTCCGCCGGTGCGTTCCAGAAGACGAGGTAGAAAGTATAATTCAGCATTGTCACTCTGCGCCTTATGGTGGACATGCAAGCACCTCTAAGACCTACGCCAAGATTCTTCAAGCTGGCCTATTCTGGCCTACCATGTGGCGTGATGTCCATGCTTACATTGTCAAATGTGATAGATGCCAACGCACAGGAAATATTTCAAGACGCGACGAAATGCCTTTAAGAAACATCCAAGAAGTAGAACTCTTCGACGTATGGGGTATAGATTTCATGGGACCATTCCCACCATCTTTAGGAAACAAGTATATCTTAGTTGCAGTAGACTACGTGTCTAAATGGATTGAAGCGATAGCTGCACCCACAAACGACACTAGAGTAGTGATTAAATTATTTAAAAATTATATATTCCCCAGATTTGGAACACCCCGTTTAGTTATAAGTGATGGAGGATCTCACTTCATATCAAGAATATTTGATAAGCTTTTAAGTAAGTACGGAGTTAAGCATAGAGTAGCAACACCATATCACCCACAGACTAGTGGCCAAGTGGAAGTATCTAATAGGGAGATTAAACAAATTTTAGAAAAAACTGTCTCTGTATCCAGAAAAGATTGGTCGCAAAAGGTTCAAGAGGCTTTATGGGCCTACAGAACCGCTTTCAAAACCCCTATAGGAACAACCCCCTACCAACTAGTCTATGGAAAATCTTGTCATTTACCTTTTGAGTTAGAGCATAAGGCCTATTGGGCCATTAAAACTTTGAATTTGGATTACCTAACTGCTGGTGAGAAACGTATCCTTGACATCCACAAATTGGAAGAACTCAGACAGCAAGCCTACGAGAATGCCATAATATACAAAGAAAGAACAAAAGATTGGCACGACAAAAGAATCGTAAGAAAAGACTTCAACTTTGGCGACCCTGTTCTCCTGTTCAATTCTAGGCTACGGCTCTTCCCAGGAAAGCTCCGTTCATGATGGACTGGCCCCTTCAAAGTATCAAAAATTCTGAGGTCTGGAGCTGTTGAAATCAAAAATGAGACATGTAAACCATTCATCGTCAATGGACAAAGACTGAAGCTCTACGAAGGAGGAGACATTCCAACAACCTACTCCAGCCACACTCTAAGTGATCCACCAATCCCGACAAGAGATGTATAAGTTCCAGTCGTCAAGCTAACGACGTTAAACAAGCGCTACATGGGAGGCAACCCATGATTTTCTTACCTTATTTACTTTTTCTACATTTTGTTTTATTTTATTTCTTGTTATATTTTGTCAAGACTAATGTTTGAAATGTTTGTGTTTTACAGGACCTTCTTCCTAACTCTGTGCAGAATGCAGAATTTTGACGACATGCATGTGACTTTCAGGAATAATGCCCAGAGAGAGCGTTACTTTGTCCACTTCAGGCGTCCTATGGCACCTACGAGGTACCCAGATCAGGCTTGCATGGAGGCTTTAGGCATTGAGCCTAGTGTCAGATTCTTATGCCACCAGCTTCAATGGGACCAGTTCGACGACCTGAACAACACCTATAGGAACCTCACTTTGGAGTTCCTCAGCTCGTTTTCTTATGACCCCTGGGCCGGACCAGATGGATGTGCTATTTTCAGGTTATTTAGGACTGAGTACTCCTTCACTCATAAGGAGTTTGGTGATTTATTAGGTCTTCAGACGACCCCTGATGCTATTCCTGAGACACCTATGGGATACTTTCTGAGGAGGGAAGTGGAGAAGTTCTGGAGTGATATCTCTGGTGGAGGGAGTCAGGATCCTTCCACCCAGTTCTCACATGTTATCCACAACCCTGCATTGAGGTATTTTCAGATGATCATAGCACACTCTTTCTTTGGATTGCCAGATGCTGAGACCTTGCTTAGTGAGGAGGAGATCTTTCTACTGTTTTGTGCGACCCAGTCACGTCCTGTGGCATGTGGGAACTTTCTGCTGAAAGGTCTTAGCAGTATTGCCAGGTCATCAGTAGGTATTATTCATGTGGGAGGCATTGTTACCCAGATTGCTGCTGCTTTAGGCCTATCGCGTAAGTTGTTACATCTCAGGGTTTTCAGTGAATACACCACCATGGACGTTGATTTCTGCCTAGACAGAGGGTTGATGAGGAGAGCCTCTGCAAACCCCAACCAGTTCAGATTGTTGATCGACAACGAGGCTGTTCATTACTTTTTGCTGCCTGATCCGATGATGACCAGTGTTCATGACCCAGCTAATTGGAGATATGCTTTGGAGGGTTATGGAGAGACTATTGAGGAGCCTAGATCGCCTCCTATTGCTGAGTACACCCCTACACCTCCGTCTCCCAAAATCATTGTATTATCTAATAATTTGTCTTTGCAGCCACCCGATTTATACACCCAGGTTGTTGAGCTCCACAGAGTGACTGCCAAGCTCAAACAGGAGGTAGCTGATCTTGTTTTACAGATTGAGGTATCTGATCTCACTCATGCTACTGAGGCAGACTCTTTATACCAGGAGATCGGAGAGCTTTGTCGCGAGATCGCTGAGCTTCGTGGATCCAGCCAGGCAGAGGAGCCAGCTGATTGATCATATTCCCTGACTTACTACTCTATTATTTAGTATTCAGTATTTCTGCGTTTTCTTTACTTTTTAGCATATCTGGACACATTTCGTATTTTCGCATTTCCTATATTTCCTATGTACTTTGATTATATATATATATATATATATTATGTGTGTTTTTATTTTTCCTTTTATATATATATATATATATATCCAATAATAATGTTATTTTTCTTAATATTTGATTTTTATTTCCACAAAAATTGTGCAAGTCCCGTGTTGAAGAAGAAAACAAATGAGAACGCTATCGGGACCCCCAAGACGCAAAAGGTAAGAGAGGCCCATTCCAAAATTCAAAATTTTGGCCCAGGGCTGAAAATGACCTTATGGCGCCCGCCATAGCCTTATGGCGCCCGCCACGGCGTCCTGGTAAATACGGGGGAAAACTTCATCTTCCACCATTTTTGAACCTCTAAACTCCCAAAACCCATTTTTCTCCTCTTCCAAAACTCCATTAAAACCCATAAAAGCTCCCACCTTTATTTAATACCCACTATCCATTAACCCTTTCAAACTTCCATTTGAAATTCCACCAATTAAATTCCATAAAAATCTCACCTTTACCAACTTATATTTAAACCCATCTTCACTATCTTCAAATCAATTCAAGGAGCAAGCTATGGAGTTCGAAGGATATATTTTGCGAGAAGGAAAACCCGGGGATAGGCAGAGGAGGGATATTCAAAGGCTTCAAGGTCGAGAAATTCTCTCGACGAGGTACGTGGACGACAACTGTCTCTATACTTTGGGTATTTATCATAGTGTTTATCATTTGCTTGATTTTTTGGGACTGCACTCTATTTTTGAAAACCGAGAACCAACCTTTGAGAAACTGACAGTTGAGTTTCTAAGTTCTTTGATCTACACTGTCCACCCTAACACTGCTAGCACAGTCGGTACTGTCCAATTTAGAATGTTTGGAATAGAATATAAGTACAGTACCAACGAACTAACAAGTCTGTTAGGGATTCCTCTTTGGGAAGGTGCTATTTGTGAGACCCCTTTGGATGACGGATGGTCGGTCGATGCATTTCCTTTTTGGCAGAGATTGTCAAATAATTTAATAACTTCTTTTGAAGGAATTCTCGCATCGACCATCCACAACCCGGCCATCAGAGTTTTTAGATACCTGTTGGCATGTACTATTTTTGGCCGGGATAATCCAAATAAGGTTAATGCTAAAGAGCTTCTGTTTTTACAAGGAAGTCTCACAAATAGAAGAATCAATCCGGTCCCGTTTATGCTTTCTCACATGTCTGTTACTATTAATAAAGCAGGACCGATTGTTTTTGGAGGACTGATTACGTCTATTGCTCGGGCCCTTAACCTGAACGATGAGATAGCCACACTAGAGCCCTTAACTCCTCGCACAATCAACCTAAAATTTCTAAAAGATATGAAATTATGTCGAGCGAGAAGAGAGGGTGGTTTTGTATTGATGATCCATGGTGTAGCTATCCCATCTGTTGCCTTGCCCTGCAGTAGACGTACCGATGTACGTAATGAAAGGAACTGGACCTATGATTTAAATGCTCCACCTGTTCTAGGTCCACTTCCTCCTAATATTCCTGATACGGAGGGACACGACACTGACGAAGAATTTGAGCGGAGAGATCAGTCTCCCATACCTCATGTGTCCCCCCATCATCCTTCACCACCACACACCGCACCCTCTTCCTCTAACCCTTTTGTAGGTTCAGTCCCTGGATCCTATGTCACTGAGGAGATGTGGGGTGACCACATGGCTAGAGAAGAAAGGCGAGATGACCTTCTCTCTACCATTCAGCAACAACTGACGGATAATATGAGCTTCATGGAAGAATCACGATGGAGGACAGATCGATCCTTCGAGTCCATTTCTCGCACCTTGCTTGCGATCACAGACGAGCAATCCCGTTAGCAAGACTTCAACCGCCGGCATTACCAGCTTATGGAGGCTACTCAAGGTTCCGTTCTAGGTAACCTTCGACAGGTCAGAGATGCCCAGGCGGCCTTATCAGCCCGATTGGACCGGAGAGACCAGCATCGTAGCAAATCCCGTCGTTCCAGGCATTCCCAGCAGGACGACGAGGGCACCAGTGGTCCACATCAGTAGTTTTATAGGTTACTCTCCTTATCTTATTTCGAAACATTGGGGACAATGTTCGATTTAAGTGTGGGAGGGGATTTTATTGCTTTCTATTTCCATTTTTAGTTAGTTGTTTATTTCTTGTTTTTGTCTATGTCTTTTTTCTAGAAAATGCATGAGTCTGACGAGTCACCAGTACAGTGTATCCCTAGTGCACCCTCATTTTTCCCCATTTCTTTAGCCCTACAAAATTTTTTTTGCAAAAAGAAAACATTGTTGTTCTACACGTTTTTTGGGCTTTAAGACAGGTTTGGATTAGGATGTGGTGACTTAGGTGAACTTTTTGAAACATTAGTATCGTTTTAACACCGTAGACTTCACGAATATAGGAATCATTCCAAAACCCCATGTACCATGGCCTTAATTATCATTTCCAAATTTGTCCTAAGTAGTTTATTTCAGCAGTCAGCTCCGGACTAAGCATGTTCTACGTAGGGGACTGATGAACATAAGTGAATGATCCAGTAAATTAAATAAAGAAAAAGGCAAACTCCAGATAGATGACCCTCACAAGGTCGTTTAAACCAAAAAGTTGAATTGTTGCCAAAAATATATATATATATATATATATATATATATATATATATATATATATATATATATATATATATATATATATAATTTTAGCTCACCCATTGTTAGTTGGTTCAGAGGTATCTGGCGCTGAACTCGGTAGGGCGGATTACGATCCGATCCCCCACAACTGCATTTGGGTCAAATAAAAGGGTTTACACAGTCTTATGTGCCAGAAACCCTATGTTTTGGATCAGAATCACTAACAGGTCACTCTACTATGAAACATGTACCGATAACGGGCTTAATGTGATTGCGCCTGAATGAAAAGGACCCAAAAAGAGATGAAGAGGTAGGCCTAGTTATTGTGGGATGATACGGTTGATTAATATAAGAATGAAGTTTATGTCCGCCTCTGCGGATAAGTGTCATTACGATACCCTTGGTTCACTTAGTACCTGTCACTGCATCCTGACTTGAACTTAGAAGCCCTTTTTGCCCGAATCACGTGAATGAGGTAAGAGTCAATAGTGAGAGGAGAAGTCAACTGTGAAATTTTGAGGTTCTCTCCAAGGTTTTAAAGGTTTCACATCCTCATATGGTCTTCAAGGGTCAGGTTTCATGCCATTTATCAAGAATCAGGAGTTGGTACAAAAGTTACTAAAAATGGAAATGACCTATAATTTGAAAGTTTCCTTTTTGGGCAAGTTCCTGCACTGCATTCAACTTGATTTTTCATCATCAAGAAAGCTTCAAATGAATTTTTCTTCAACATGGAAGTTGAATATATTTTTCTCCTCTTTCCAACAAGTACTAATGGGTCTCCATATCATTTGTGAAACTCAACTTATGATCAAGAGAAGGCAAAGTGGTTTTTAGGGTTTTTCATGATCCCATTTTCACAACTTTGGGCATAATGACCTATAATCAAATACCATTGCTTCATGCGACATTCTAATATCAAAAGACATTCCTTGAGGATTATTTTGGGCCCAAGAATCAAGTGGTTTCATGGGTTATTTTTCACTTATTCTCCATTATTCCAAAAAAGGCCAAGTCACTAAAAGCTCATGAATCAAATTGTTTCAAGGCCCAATTTCAATATGGGTGTAATTAGCAATTCAAATGTAAGTGATCTATTATGAAACATTTAAATATCTATGCATGGAAGGAGGTGTACTTAACATAATGTGATTTTCCAAAATTATTCAAAAACTCATTAAACAATGAATTGCCCAAGCCCAATTCATTATCAGAGGAAAACCCTAGTCTATATAACCTCATGCATACACTGGTTAGGGTTGGAGACACGTGATATTTTGGAGAAAAAAAATTTCAACCCTAATTCTTGAATTCATTGGATCTCTCAATCTATAAGGAGTTTCTTCAAAATTCTTCCACAAACCTCTTCCTGGTGATCCATAGAGTAAAAACCAACCATCATTCGCAGCCAAAAGCAAGGATTAAGAGTGCACCATCTCAGGTTAGCCATTCTTTTGACCATTATAAAACTCAATTTTTAAGTATGCATAATGTTGTGTGATTGTCACTGATGAAGCTGATGTAGTTTTTGTTGTGTTTGGACGCGTGGATTGATCATATGGTGAGTTTAAAGTTTTAAACCCTAACATTATTTCCTTCATTTTTTATTATGCCTTGGTTATTTACGAATTTGGATTGCATATTTGAGATCCTGATGAAATTCTGGTCAGAATAGTGTACCCTTATGCATTTTCTGGAAAAAAAATGCACAACAGCTCACCGGAGAGGGTGGCTGATGACACTGAATTTCACCGTATTTTTTACTCCGATTTCGCATGCATTCTTAGTCTTTTAATGTCATTTTATTATGTTATTATTATGTTTTTCTTTGTTTTCAGGTTTTTAGTCTAATCGGAGCCCCGAGCGAGAAAAGGAGCGAAAAAGGAGCCGAAATGAGCTAAATCAGAGAAAATCAGCATTTTGCACTTATGGCATCCACTCTGGCGGCCGCCACAGGGTCTTCCATGACGTGGCCATGTCTCAAACTCCTCCCAACTGTTTTTCCCCACGATCTCCAACTGCCCAAGCAATTTTACACTCATGGCGGGCGCCATGGTGTTGTGGCGGGCGCCACAAGAGCAAAACAAGTTCCCGCCCAAATTCAAATGCTAGGGGCATCCTTGTCTTTTCCACATGTTTCCTTGCCTATAAATAGGACTTTAGATTTTCGTTTTTCATCATCCAAGTTTAGTTGTTCATAAGCATATATCAGTGTAATAGTGGTAATCGCTTCACATCGAGGTGTTACTACATTCGAGAGATCGAGACTGTAAGAGCCTGTGAGATTGAATCTTGGAGCACTCTGGAAGGAAGTTAATCCTGCCGCCATTTTACTTTCAGTTCGCATTTTATTCAACCACTCCAATTGGAGCAGGTTTTTATTACTTTACCTTTTGTCAACTTTATTTCTTGCACTGTCTTTTAATTTCATTTATTTTCCGCACTGCTTTACTTTCATTTACTTTCCGCACTCGCACTACTTTCATTTACTTTCCGCACTCGCACTTAAATACTTTTTTTTATGAAAAATCTAAAAATGAACTTTTACTTTACCATGTCTGGCTAATTTTATAAAGGTTAGAATGTGAAGATCATAATTGAACTGATAATCTGTACAATTGTTAGTGGAAACACTTAAGGGCTATTTTAACTTTCAATATAAGTTTTCCTGTTCTTAAATTCCGTTGGGTAAGATCGAAAGCCGTCCAACGCCTATCTAAACTTAATTTTTTTTAAACTATTTCAAAAACAGCGAAAGCGCTTTGTCTAGTTTATAGGAGTTTTTAATTTAAAAGGAAAAGAGATTTTAAAACCATTTTCGGACGCGTTAAGAAGTTTAAAGTCTGGTTCGTAAGAACCTCTTTTTTTTAGAAAATCCAGGTTAAAGTACTTTTCAACTTGGTCAAGATACTATATTTCTTAAAAATAGGTTTACTACTCTAACGCAATGCGCGCCTTTTTATCCGTGACAATAAGAGGGTTTGATTAGGGGGTACAACTCGGTTCTGAATACGCGAAAGCGACAGTTCCTGTCAAATTAGTTCTTTTCAAAGTAGAAAACATTGCCCGTAAGTAGTTCTATTAGCAAGTACTTGGATTATCAATCGGTTGTGTGAATTGCATTCGAACCTGTCTTTATCAATTAATTTTAATTACTTTATTTACTACCGTGCACTCTTCAAAACTACTATTTTCAATCACCTTAGATACACACCTTAACAATAGATAGCGATAGATTGACACTTGGTCTCTGTGGATACGATAATCTTTTATATTACTCTGACGCGTTCGTACACTTGCGAAAAAATACGCATCAGTGGCCGGAGCCCTAGCTCCGGCGGCTGCCGGAGAACCAGTCCGGCGAGGGAGATCCATGGAGAAGAAGCAATCGTGGCCATTCGTTTCCAAATCGTGCGTCCCATGCTGCTCCACGTGTCCTTTTAATTTCTGTTTTATTTTAATAGTTACGTGCTCGCCCTCCCAAGATAATGTCGTGCCTCCTCACATCATGGCCTTTGTTTTGGATTAATGTTTGACTTGGAGTTTTAATCATGTATGTTGATGGGATCATACGGCTGGATTTAAGACAACACATTAATGAAGTCATGTGCGTGGCACATGGCTGGTACATGGTGGGCACTTTGTGATTGTGTGTGCGTGATTCATGTGGAGCGTGGTGCACCCTGGTAATCTGGACCGTTATCTTTCATTTATCTTGATCGTGTGGTGGTGGTGGGTTTTATTTTCGCGCGTTGGATTATTTTCATGGCTGGGATTAATTCTGATTATTGACTTCTACCATGCTCCTTTGACCATGCGCCTTGGGCTCATTTCCTTTGGGCCTTTATTTTTCGCACCCCCTCCATTAGGCCTGTTTCCTTTTCCAACGTATTTCTATTTCTTTTTGCACTCCCCTGCATCTTTCATTCCATTTTGTTTATTTGTTTTGCTTTTTAATTTTTAAAATTACTTTCATGCATTCAAAAATCATACAAAAAATCATGAAACTCTTTTTTAGTTTTCTCAAATATTTCCATATTTTATTTTCTCATTTTATTTTTATTTTGGCATCTGTTATCTTTTCTTATTTGTTTCACTTGCACACACCAACTTGTGAAATTTATTTCTCCCCATCTATAATACATTTTTAATCCATTCTTTTTGCATCTATTAGGTGACATATTAAAATGCATTAAAATATTTTTCTATCATTTTTAAAATTAATGCATATTGCATTTTAATCCTTCCCTTTGGCACATTGAACCCCACTCCTCACCTGAGCTTTGCCTGATTATTTGAATGACTAACATATTGAATTTTTGCAGGACTTTTTGATGTGTTGTTTGTCTCTGGTTGGGAAACTTTGATATTTAATTTGGTGATTTTAGAATTTGTTTTACTATTTGTTTAATGGCTCTTTGTGTGAGACTTCCTTGTATGCCTATTTCTGATCTTGTCTGATTATCTGTTTGAAAAGGCACTTGTGCCATTGTTGTGGGGTTGTTTATTTGGCTTCCTAATTCATGTTGGGATTTTTATCACTATTATATGCCATTGTTTGGTTCTCATTTGCCTTGATATCACTTGTGTCTGTTTCTCACTAACCTTTTATGCAGGGACTAAGGTAAGTTCTTCAAGGGTATGGATAAGTATCCATGATCATCCTTACCCTTTTCCTTCTCTCATCTTTTCTTTTCTTTAGGTTTAGGTTGTCGTCAAACCTCACTAACCGTAGGTCACCCATGCATGATAACATTAGGACTCTTAGTTCCCTTTAGAGTTGCCCTTGTGTCTTCTCTCTTCTCACCTCAAACTTTCTGAAAACACTTAATAAGAATAAAGTGTATTGCGCACGAGCCTTAAGCGTGGGGAATGAGAAATGAGGGGCTTCCTCTCATCTTTCTAGAGTGCTTAGCGAGCGTCCTGTCTTGGGACGATGCGTTAAGTATTTGCCCCTGTGCCCTAGACTTTGGTGCAATGCAACCTAAGAACTAACTTAAGTCACTTCTGTCCTAAAAAACACAAACAAACCTCAAACCATTTTGTCCTTCGGGATTGTCAAACTAAAGGATATTTTCAAAAAGGGCACGTTACTTTCCGTCTGAGACGCAAACATGCATCGACCCTAACTGCCGGACGCGAACTTAGCGTCGCTCATAAAAAACACAAAAAGAACTTGGTCTGAACTATGTTGACTCTGAATTCCCCATTGCACAAAGGGGGTACGTAGGTCTAGGACGTCGACGTCCTACCGAGTCTGTCTTTGTTTTCCCCTCCCGTTTTAGTACAGCCCTAGATGATAGTATAACTCACCCTTAGAATAGACAACAAGCGTGGATCCCATCGAGTACGATGGACGCGTGGGGTGCTAGCACCTTCCCCTCGCGTAACCGACTCCCGAACCAAGGTTATGGTTGCGATGACCATTCCTTTCCTTTTTCCTCAGGTTTATGCGGTGTTCCCTTTCCCTCTCTTGGGATAAATTTACACGGCTGGCTGTAAGACCCTAATTTTTACCCCTAAGATTTCACTCATCTCATTTGCATCTCATACCACAAACAAGATCACAGTTTGTGTTCCTCCTGAGCACCTGTGTGATTCTCTTGTTCTTACTTGTTTCTGTTTATCTAACCTCTAACCAAAAATGCAAAAAAATATACTGCCGTTTGCTTGTTTTTCTCTCTGTGTGTTGTGCAGGTTTGTCAAAGATAATGAAGTGATTTCAAGTCACAGGTGTTTGTTCAAAATTGTGGTTTGTCGCGTGGCACATGTTTATCAGAGGCTTGTGAAAAATTTCAAGTTTGGTTTTGGACTAAAAAATAGAGCTTGGCTATCCATTCAATTCCATGACCCATTTTCAATTCCATCCCTTAAACCATTTCTTTTTCCAATCCAATTTTTAACCCATAATCCAAATTCCATTTCCGTATCCATTCCAAAGATCCACATTCTAAACCATTTCTATCCTTTATATCCATTTTTTTTTCCATATCCAAATATCATATCCACTTATTCTTCTATAAAATTTTCTTCTCTAATTAATTGTCCATGAATCATTTCCAAGTTCTTAATCCATATTTTCTAAAACCAAGTTCATATCTATTTTTTTATGACCATCCATAACCCACTTTCTAATATCCATTTTTTCTATCCATATCCATTATCCAATTCAATATCCACATCCAAATTAATTTGTTCTCTTATTTTTTTTCCAATTATCCAAACATTATTTTAATATCCAATTTTATTAATCTAAAAAAACCAAAATCCATCAAGAATTCATTACAAAAAAATATGGCCCATTGTCTTTTCTTTGCCTTAAGCCCATTGCTTACAAAAAAAAAAGAAAGAAGAAAACCATTACACCAAAAAAAAAATTGCCAAAATAAAAAGAGGCCTTGGAGTTCGCACGGCCCACTTGTCTCTTTTCCTTCTTCACATTTCATCAGCTTCCAATCCATTCTCTAGCCGAGCTTCACGCCTTCCAAGCCATCGCCACTCCGAGCTACAAACCACGTCTCACACATGCTCCAAAACAAATCTTTCATAAGCGACACACAAGTCATCCACAATCCAAGCCGTGAACACACCTCACGCGAAAAACTCATCCTCACGCAAGCCATCATCACGCAAAAACTCAATTGCAAAACGACTGAAAAACCAGTCCAAAACGGCAGCGGAAAATTCATTTCAACTCACCTCAATTCTGTTATAAATAAAGCCTTCCCCTCCTTCATTCATCAAGCTTGAAAAGCCTCTAAAAGCTCTGCAGAAATAAAACCTCAAGCTTCCATATTCACTTTCGTTCACCTTCACCAATTCTCCTCAATGCTTTAACCTTCACCTTCTAATTTTCCGTCAATTCATCGACTTCTAATTCTCCAACACAATTCAAATCCTCACCTGCAAATTTTAATTCACTCAGCCATAATCATAAGTCAACAATGATACAACAAGAACACGGTGTTTCAAATTCATCGATGGCATCTCACTTCTCACAACAACGGCGAAACCGCAAATAACTTCATCAACAACAACAACATCAATTTCACAAAGGCTCAAAGAGGAAGAAGAAGAGAAGTTCAATTGCATCGTTCACCTTGATTTAAAGGTAGTTTGGAAGAGATCTAGGCGTTTTCGAGTCGTATCCGTTGTTAACATTTCTTGAAATTGTTGGTATCACTGTGAAGAACATTCAATTTCGATTGATTCCGTGACACTTTCGTATCTCGCCGCTCCGCCATTGACGAGCTTGGTCCATTTTTTCCTCCGCCATGGAAGTGTAGCCGCACGGTTTAAGAAGAAGATGATGAAACCTTCTTTGGTTTCTGATTCTTATTTTTTAATGTTTCAAGAGTTTTTTGTGAGTATTTGATTGGGCTTGGCCCGTGTTGCTCTCACCACCACCACTATGTTAACTTCCACACCTCTCTTTCTTTTCATTTTATTTAGATTTGTTTTTTTTTTAACATTTCTTAAAAATCTAAAAAAAAAATTATATCATGAATTATCTTTTGATTCTTGATTTTTTTTTATTTCTCATTTTATTTCATTTTTGATTGGTTGTGTGGATCATAATTTTTAGATCCACTTTTCTTCATCTATTTTCTTTTTGATCGATGAAAGTCGAAGTGATCTTGAGATTCCTTTGTTGAATTTCGATCGAGACGAGATCATTACCACCTTTTCTTTTCGTGTGGCATCGCTTTAGGATGACGATCCGTATATCGTTCATCTCGCGTGCATTAACACATACATCTCATGGCCGGTCTCATTCGTAGGGTAATTGCTCGAACAAATTACTCGGCGTGCGCTTAACATAGACCAAAATTTGTCCCGCCTCGGAAAACTATCAAGAATAGTTGATTATTTGTCTTTTGGTTCAAAACTTATGAAACTTGTTGTTAGGAGGCTTTGGTCTTATCAATCCTCTAATGAGTTTTCATTAATCTTGACCTAAGTGCAATTATTCAATTATAATTGATCACTAAATTTAACTACTAATCACTAACTCACTAACATTACTATTGCACTAACTTCTTTACAATTACTTCTCGCACCCTATCTCTTTTACTTTTATGCCTCATTTTATCATTTCATATCATGTTTATACTTTCGCAATTTTCCCTTTGTCCGTTGGACACATGTTTATGCTTATGCCTTTTTCTCTTTGTCCACTTGGACCTAAAACATTAATAAAGGCTAAAATCTAAAAAAAAACTTGTGCTTCTAATCTTGGACTATGGTTACTATTCTATGCAATGGACATGGAGTTTTGCACCTATACCTTGGACTTCAATGCTATTCTTGAATCCTTGAACTTAGACCTTGGACATCCAATGCAATTCTTGGAACCTTGGACTTAGACTTAGGACCTTTCTCCCTTTGCTTTGGAATTATGGTTCAAAGACTTTGAAGACTTGCCTTTATTTGGCCGATTTGCTTAAGGATGGAATTCTTTTAATATTGCTTTGAAATGGCTCCATTGTGGTTAGATTATTCTTATGCTTAGCTTTTACTTTATGCTTTAGGATAGTCACTTCTTCTCCTCCCCATTCTTCAATTTTCAAAATTCTCTCTCTTTTTCAAAACCTTCTTGTTTTCAAACTTTCACCTCTTTCATAAACAAACCTTGACTTTGTCAAGTGATTTTACTCTTTCCTTTTCATTTCTTAACAAATGCTAAACTACATAAGCATATTGTCACCTTTTCCAAAAGACTTAAAAAGCATCAAACTCATCACTCTCTTTTTGTGCCCTCGTGCACTTTGTCTTTTAACTTTTTTTCATAAGTTTAGACATGATTCATTTCTTTAAGCGGAATTATTCGCTTAGAAATGACGACTTGTCTTTACAGTTAAAAATAACCCAAACAAACAAATTTCATTCTTTGTACCACGAACTACGGGGTTTTGATCCTACATTGCACATCGTGGGTACGTAGGCATGAGGCGATAAGCCTCTCCAAAGACAAAAAAATCTTAAAAATAATTTCTCTTCTCATCTCCTCAATCACTTTACAAGTAAACCATTTTCAGACCAAAAGCAGTAGATTTTTCGAAGGGCTCCTATAGAGTACTATAGACGTTTTGGGTGCTAACACCTTCCCATTGCATAACCAACCCCCTTACCCGGACTCTCTTCACTTGTTCTTGTTTAGAGCTTGTGTAGGTTTTGTTCGCTCTTTTTTCCTTTCCTTTTAGGATAAAATAAAAGTGCGGTGGTGACTCTTGCTTTTCGAGTTAAGTTAATCAATAGCTTACACTCACGATTTTGCCACTACAGAAAAGTGGCGACTCTGCTGGGGAAAGATTGACCTCTTGCTGGTCCATCCCTTAAGGGGTTTAGCCTACTTTGATTTATTTACTGCTTTTTGTCTGACTTGCTTGTTATTTGTTTGTTCTGGTTGGGATGTTCTGAGAGATAAGCCCAATACCCAGGCTTGAGCATACACCTATGATTAGCGTGGAAAGTAGTGTGACTTGTGTGGCCTTTGGCCAGACATATTATACATGAAAACTCCACATCCAGACGAGGTTTCTTTAGTAATATTCTATCATGCGCATTTGGGGCAGACGATGGAATATAACTTAGAAAACTGTCGAATCTGGCGACCGTCTCCCGAGAACTCAGCAACGCCTCTCCTCCCGAGAACGTCAATGGCAGACCAAAAATGGCAAACCCATTGCGATTCTCGATCCGAGGACCCAATGCTGGGAACTTGCTATAGGATATCCTTTTTGGGGGAATC